>OZ023263.1:36389769-37654769 GCA_964006375.1 Tillus elongatus | reverse complement strand
ATGCCACTTTAAAGTTAGATATGTTGTAACCCCAAAAATACACCCTATACAATGATGATAAATTATGCTATAACTATTTTGAGGAGGTGTAAAGAAGCGAACTCGTCTAATTTGAAGTGAATGGATTTTGTTTTATATAATACGCTTTTGTTTCTCATACAAGATGTTCAGTTTGCTGTTGCTTTGTTTCTGTATTAAATAACCCTTTAGAAGCGGCACTAAACTTTTAAGTTGAGTTTAGGAAGAGCAGGATACGTTTTAAGACAAACTGATGCTCTCAACTTATCACTTTTTTATACACCAACAAAGTATTGTGTTAATTATATAAATAGAAAACCACCAAATTAAAACAAAATTGAAAATTTTAATGAAATAAAATGAAACAAACTGAATTTGGCTAATGTAATTCAAGTAGTTGGGCATTGGTTAAATCCTAAATAGAAAACAATTTTCCCAAACGTAAATTTGGTATAAGAACTGTACTAAACTCTTAAGCTATCTTACATGGGTCTAATTTAAGTTTATTTAAATACATTTTTTAAGCATTCAAAAGTCTCTAAGTGAATTTTTTTTATGCAAATTCACTAAAATCGATGCTGCAATGCCTAAATAAATGGGTCGTTCCATCTCAAAGGGCACACCCTGAATACTTAACAAGATGATTGGGCACTTCAAAACAATTTGTCTTGGAGATACAGTGTTGAAAAAATATTGATTACTCTTAATATTTTCCGATCTCATTGAGATAACGAATATACATTTCGTAGACAATAGGCAATCACAGGTTTCCACATTCTGTTCTCGTAATATTTTTATAAATATCAAAGATAGCTATAAAGAATGCTACACAAAGTCACACTTATCTTTTAATCTCTGTCCAAAAATGTAATAAAAAGTATAGCATTCCATTTGAAATAAACGGATGAGGTTATTGAACTTATTTTATTATTCTCTACCTGACAGTTTTCAGGAGTGTTTATCTAATTCACAGGCAAAAAGAAGATAATGGGCTTGAGATGAGAGGAAACGTCCGATTCACAGAAGTGTAGTTCTTTAGTGATCTAGAAATATATATTCTCTCATACTCTCAAGCTTGGATTGCTGTCTGATACCCGACATTTTAGTGGCTTTATCTTTATCTTTTGTATTACCTAACAAATTTCTCAAATTACTTTTTGTTGAAAGCCCGACATATTTAAGATTACAATCTTTACAACCTATATCATAGATACCAGACATTTTAGTGGCTTTATCTTTATCTTTCGTATTACCTAACAAATTTCTCAAATTACTTTTTGTTGAAAAAGTTAGCTACAAGTCGGCTTTCTTAAAAATACTCTCCAGACCCTTTGTAATACACGGTTCAAAAGGTAGGCATACAAACTTTTTCTCTATTTTGTCTTTCTTGAATGTCGTGCATTCAGCTATCATTTTCTTTGTTCTATGTCCATTAATCAGTTTGCTCACTAAGCAAGCCGAATAACCGTTATATTTAGCCACGTTTTTGATGTACTTTAATTCTATACTATATCTAGTTTTGCTTAAGGGAAAACTTATTAATCTATTTACTAAGATATTTAAACTAGCCATTTTTTTCTGCAAACTTATGATGTGAGTCATTTGGGATGTAACTTATAGTGGTGGTTTGCTTCCTATAGACATCTAATTCTAGCGAGTGTTTATTTTTTATAACTAGAACATCTAGAAAAGGAAGTTTATTGTTAACTTCCATTTCGTGGGTCACTTTTATTGAATCAAATTTACAGTTTAGTTAAGTTTTTTTATGTAGATTGGGTAGGATTGGATTTAGGTAGATGAATTTATTAAAAAACTAAACTGTCAATTTGATTCTTTAATGTGCCCAACATCGCATGGACACGGGAACGACGGCTTTAGGCCCCCTCCGAAGGGCGGAAAGTGCAGACATTCAACTTGCTCAAATACAATGTCAGAACCTTGGTTGATGTTAATCTTAAAGAGACAAAAATGTGTACCTAATTTAAAAAAAATAACCACCTAGACCATCATCATTCAGATCTATAAAGTCGATCATTTCAATTTACAAAAACATTCAAGAATTTCAACAACTGTGCTCATATATGTATCTTAATTAAATGGACATATTTTCTGCCTCCTATTGGGAAAGTAATACCGTTGTTTTAAAGGTAATATAGGTAGACCAGAAACATATACTTTTGCACCTGATAAAAATAAATAAAACTACTAGAAAAATACACAAGGATAATTTTTCTCGCAAAGTAAAGGTAATAATTGAAATATCAAGTTTAGACTTATTTGTAAGATGCTTTGTACTATTTATATAACAATAAACAATAAATATATATGTATATGTTTAGACTTTTTACCTCGTCAGGACATATCACCAGTTTGAAATTTAACAAGTCATCAGGGTCAGGAAACTCAGTTGTACATGTTTTGGGCAGGTTCAATTCGTTTATATCTGTAACACACAAAATGAAAAACAAGTTTTTAATAAATGCAATACCTAAATACCTTTTGTAATCCTAAGTTGAGCTGCTGAAGCTTTTTTTTGATTTCCACTTCTTGGAGATGCTTCACCATCTTTCTTTTGCTGTTTCAAGGAGAATAATTTAATCATATTGTAGATTTATATTGTTTAGTTACACTATGCAAAAACTATTAAACACTTTTGCAAAAACTAAAACATCAGAACTTTCTATTTTTTTTGTATTATTTATAAGAAATTTCTAGTTGATTCTTAACTGTCAAATTTTGGTTTTTGCAGTTGTCGTTGTCAACTGAAATCAATAATCATCAGAATACATACATTTCCAACTTAGGGATTTAAATGTATAGGAAGATTAAATTTCATAAAAAACGTATGTGAAGAAATTAGGAAGTCGCATTTTATCTATTAAAATAATTACTAAATATAATATACTTAATAATATAATTAATTTGCATTAAGAGGTACAAAAATAAAAGCAAATATCTTCTTTTAAATAAGCCATAAACCATAATAGGATAACTCCATAAACGAAATATCAGTCTCGCCACTACATCCCTCATTTTAAGAAAGGAAACAAAAAAAACTATAGTCTTGAATTATTATGTTTTGACCATAAACATACTATTATATGTCATTGGGCTTTACATTTGTCAACTTTTTAATTTTTAAGGTTAAGTAAATTTTCAGAGAAGTGGTCAGAGACGAGAGACAGCACTCATTACTCATTAACTAGCCAAAAAATAGAAAAAAGTAAACATAATAATTGATATTTATATATTAAGTTTTTGAACCAGAATAACCAAACATGGGTAATTCTGCAGTTGAATCCGGTGAACCGACAGAGTCGTCGCGCAATAGAATGCAGTCCTTGGAGTTCACGCGCTGTTGCCACATCCTTCTCTTTATCGACTTTGTAAGGAAATAATATTTAGTACAAACTTAAAAAGTCGGGACGCAGCAAGTGCGCTGTGGTAGCGAATTTCTATACAACTTTTTTTAATGTTAAGTATGTTTTTTTAAGAGACTAAATGTAGGTCGAGACGCAGAAAGTGCGCTATGGTAGCGAATGTACCTAGAACTATTTGTAATGTGAAATATGTTTTTTTCATGAGACATAACATTTAGTACAAAGTTAAAAAGTCGTGACGCAGCAAGTGCGCTATGATAGCGAATGTTCATCAAAATGATTTTAATGATGAATATGTCTTTTTAATGAGTCATAATATTCAGTTCAAAGTCAAAAAGTCGGGACGTAGCAAGTGCGCTATGGTAGCGAATGTTCCTAGAACTATTTTTAATGTTAAATATGTTTTTTCATGGGACATAAAATTTACTACAAAGTTAAAAAGTCGGGACGCAGCAAGTGCGCTATGGTAGCGAATGTTCATCAAAATGTTTTTAATGATGAATATGTATTTTTAATGAGTCATAATATTTAGTTCAAAGTTAAAAAGTCGGGACGCAGCAAGTGCGCTATGGTAGCGAATGTTCCTAGAACTATTTTTAATGTTAAATATGTTTTTTCATGAGACAAAATTTACTACAAAGTTAAAAAGTCGGGACGCAGCAAGTGCGCTAAGGTAGCGAATTTCCATAGAACTATTTTGAATGTTAAATATGCTTTATTCATGAGACTTAAAATGTAGTACAAACTTCAAAGGTCGGGACGTAGAAAGTGCGCTATGGTAGTGAATGTTCCTAGAACCATTTGTAATGTGAAATATGTTTTTTTCATGAGATATAACATTTAGACAAATTTAAAAAGTCGTGACGCAGCAAGTGCGCTATGTTTTGAATGTTAAATATATTGTTTTAATCACACATCAAATTTAGACAAATTTAGACAATCTCGCCCACAGGAGAAAGGTTGGACTGTAAAATAACCCACTTTTATTAAACGGTTCGGTACAAATTCTCGTACGTTTGCAGATAGGCACATGGGCTTTACCCACCATGAAGTATTTTGGCAAATGAAATACAGAAATTAAGTTTATTGTGACGGGCAGGAATAATTTCTTTTATAGCTATAATGAAATAGAAAGGAAAGGTGAGTAAAAATATGTATTAAAATGTCATAAAATTAGATTGTTTGGCGATATATTTGCCCGCTTAACTGAGAATAAGTACGACGCCTCAAGATGCCGCAAGAGGCGAATCCGGTTGCAAAATCTATCAGTGTCTCATCCAGTAGCCCACAATTTTCAGCAGACCCTGCCTTTCTGTAAAGAGGGTAGGGATCTTTAACGTGCCCAACATCGCATGGTCACGGGACCGACGGCTTTACGCCCCCTCCGAAGGGCGGAACGTGCAGATATTCAACTTACTGAAATATAATGTCAGAACCTTGGTAGATGTTAATGTTACAGTTTGTACTGAAAAAGTGAAAGGAGTACCCTGGGCACGAACTCAGTACCCTTATGTCCAAAGGCACACGTTCTTACCCCTCAACCACCGAGGTTCTAAATGCACACAGAATATTATATATAATGGTGAAAAAGAAATGGAAAGTAAATTGCGCGCCAAAACTATGTATTCGGAAAGGTCATTTAACCCAATCGAATTAAAGTTGCTTACTAATACAATAAAACAATAGACACCCACCAAATTTTATAAAATTTTGCGTATTTATTGTCAAAAATGACTTGTCCATATATATATATATATATATATATATATATATATATATATATATATATATATATATATATATATATATATATGTATGTATGTATGTATGTATGTATGTATGTATGTATACTTTCATTCTTCTGATTATTTAAAAGGCAGAGCCTATCTTGTATCATAAAGCTTTTGTACAGTGTAGTCGGTTGCACTGTACATAGTCATGTCAGCTTTCATGGCGAATTTCTTCTTCAAGGTTTCCTAAGTCTTTTCATAAGCTATTATTTTATGGATGTTCATTACCATAACGCAACTGCTGCCTCAATATAGGTGATTTCGAAAATTTTCCGTTTTACTTGATAAATTATATCATACTTCCTACCATAATGCACATATATTTATTATATTCGTGTTCATTAGCGTAAAACACTTGCTGCGTCAATATAGGTATATTTTAACATTTTTCCGTTCACCGTGATAAATTATATCATACTCCCTACCATAATACACATGTATTTATTATATTCGTGTTCATTAGCGCCAAACACTTGCTGCGTCTATATAGGTATATTTTTAAATTTTTCTGTTTTTCTAGCTCAATTGTATCATACTCCCTACGATAACACACATGTATTTTATTCGTATTCGTTACCGTAAAACACTTGCTGCGTCAATATAGATATATTTTTAATTTTTCCGTTTTACTTGCATACCTATATCATACTCCCTACCATAACACACATGTATTTATTATATTCGTATTCATTACCGTAAAACACTTGCTGCGTCAATATAGGTCTACTTTAAAAAAATCCGTTTTACTTGCATAATTATATCATACTCCTACCATAACGCACATGGATTTATTATATTCGTATTCATTACCGTAGAACACTTGCTGCGTCACTAAAGGTCAATTTTTTTCCGTTTTACTTGCATAATTATATCATACTCCCCACCATTACGCACATGGATTTATAATATTCGTGTTCATTACCGTAAAACACGCATTATTATACCATACGCTACCATAGCGCACTTACTGTGTGTATATTTATTTTTATGAATTCTCGGATCTTTTAATTTATTTCTACTACTAGAAGGATGTGGCAACAGCGCGTCAACTGCAACGACGAAATTCTAGTGCGCGTCAATACTCTGCCGGTTCACCGGATTCAACTGCAAAATTACCCCAACATGTTAAACATACATCGAAAATACGATAAAGTAATTTGTAGAATTTTAGAAAATCATTTAAAGGCTTGTTACTCAGATCAAGCACCTATAAAAGAAGGTAAGTAGTAGGTTTTTGTAAGATACACATAAGAGTATATGTTTCATCAATAAATGTAGACGTAGATAATTTACCTCTGGCTTTATTATTTTGGCTTTGCAATATATTATGAGAAAGCCCACTTCTATATTTAGTATGCAAAAAGTTTACTAAGTTAGGATAACTAGACTACCATCAACAAATTAATAAATGTTTTAGAGCAGTTTGGTGTACTCAATCTTAAAGGGGTTCGGGGTCAGAATGTGGTTAGGAGGCAAAAACCAGTTCAACCAACTTTCCAGCGGCGGTAAGTTTTTTTTTTAAGTAAATTTACTAGTAATGGACCAATAAATTTTTTAAGGTGTGACCACATGCCAGTTGATCAAGATTGGGGCAATGTTTGGCCAGGTCCAAGATCATTTCACCCAGCCTCTGTACCACTTCCTTTGCGACAAGGATATACAGAAAAGGGAGCTCCACCTCCTGGCAAATATGCTAATGCAGAACTTATGAAAATACCAAACTTTCTACACTTAACACCACCAGTGATCAAGAGGCAGTGTGAAGCTCTGAAAAGATTCTGTACACCCTGGCCTGCAGCATTGGATACAAATGAGAAGATTGATAAACACTTTCCATTTCAAGTAGCTACAACTGCTTACTGTCATTCTTCTCCATCGATTAGGGATCCATTGTCTAGAATTGTTACTGTCAAATTCAAGTTGTCAGCTCTCAAATTGGATAAGCATGCAAAAGATAAATATTTAAGGCTGGTAAACGAGAGGTATGATGAAGCCTCAGACACTGTTACTATTGTTACTGATAGATGCCCCACAAGAAAGCAGAACTATAATTATGCCATGTACCTTATCACTGCACTTTATCATGAATCTTGGGTTAGTAGATTTTTTTAAATTAATGTTTTAAGGTTAACATGTTTACTGTCAGCTTTAAGTTTTCTCCAGTGGAGGATTTTAGCTGGGATACTTCATAACTAGATGAGGGCTATACTTAAAATTTAAATTGTGTCTCATAAATCACTAAATTAAATAAACTAGAAGCAAATAACTCCAGTTGTGCAATAAAAATTATTCATAATATTATAGGCATTTGACTTACAAGTTTTAACATAGCTGTTCTGGGGGTTCTAGTCCCACTTCTGACCTCATAATAACCCCAACAATAGGATTTGAGCTAAAAATTATAATCACCAAATACTATATAATGACAATACGGGACACTCCTATGCTTTAGCATTGGTGATATTTGTGACAAGTACACTAGCGCCACCTCGTGTGAAGTACTGACAACTGAGCGGGTAATTTGAATTGTATATTTACCTGCATATTGTTAATTTAGACAATTGGTTTATTATAGATGAATATAAAAATTTGTACATGACAAAACAGTGAACATTTTCTGATTATATAGTTATAAATAGAATTTGTATCAACAATCAGCTTGAAACCTAAATGAATTCAGCATGAATAATTCTGCAAATTTCTCTCACCCATAATCTTATTTCATCATCATTTACTGTACTACCTTGAAACCGTCGTTAAACTACTATTTCAAGGGTAGGTATAGGAATATACTGAAAGCTGTTTCTGAGGATATTAAGTTACAATCTATACTTACCTATAAATAATTGTTCCAGGTATAAATGGTAGCACAGTACTCAATTTGCTATATCTCTCCATGAAAACTGTCTTATTAATCTAATATTTTAAAATATGTAACTGATATACTTAGTACATAATTAAGAAACTGTGTAGATGAAAGGTGAGACTAACTCTTACTTCCGTGAATAAATCTATTATAGGGCTGAATCTGCTATTTCTACTTGTCTCTTTAAAAACTTGTCTTGGGAAGATAAATAAAAGCCTTTACCAAGTAAAATAATTTTAAATGTGAAAAAATGCGACAATTTATGCCATACTGAAATAAAAAAGGACACAGAAGGATATAGAAAAACAGTTTTCTTATACCATTTATTATTAATGCAAAACTTTTTTGCCTTCATATTTTTTTTCTTTTTTTTTTTTTTTTTGATGCACTGGAAGACAAGTTATGATTGAAGCCTTTCAACCATCCGTTTATGAAGTTTATCTATAAATAGGTACATGATGGTAAATATTACACAATAAATTATCTTCTGCGAACTGTACATATTGGCATAAAAGTGATTATGAATTTGTCTTCTGCTTCAAATCATATTCACGTTTCGCCATCCTTTGGAAACCTATGAAATGTCTTTGATAGATTTAGTACGTTATAATTCGAACAATTATAGATTGCACACACCCAACCACTAATATTCATTGTAGAAAACACAGCTCAAACTTAATTATACACAGTTAAACACCAGCAATTGCTAGTGTTACACGTTCTCGAACATCAGTACTACCCGCTAGGGATATTCTTAACACACAATCAGCCGGAGTGTCCTGTATTGTCATTATATAGTATTTGTAATCACTCTATGTATCATTCATACTGCCAATGATTAGAGATTTCACTGCAGTAGTATCAAAAAAAAGGGGGGGAGGGTGTGTGTAAGTGGGGTGTATGGGCCAGTAGTCGACCAGTTAGAGGAAAGTTTTATTCATACATACCATCACTTTTTGACAATATACCACTACAGGGTAACCTTTTTCCTCAGTTTGGTCCACGATTCTGGTATTCTACCTGGCATGATATTTTGAAATGCAGTTATGACGTCAATGTACATAAAAAATCATATGTAAATTTTGTCATGTTTCTCCAGTAATTGGCCGTGGGAATCCTATATTCGACTGGGGACGTTTCAATACTCGACTGTCGGTCAAAAACGTAAATAGGTAGGTGGGTATTTTGGTATTTTAAAGAAAACTGCAAAGTACCTATCTATAGCTAGTAGTGATAAAAGTTTATTTCATTAAACATATACAATATAAAACAACAAAATATATCCTTCATAAATAAATAAAACTAAAAATAAATAAACATTGTAATTTCTCCACAGTTGTAAATTGTAAATTCTTAAGTTGATACTTTTTTTTTTCAACAACACACCACGAGGGCTTACAGCCTAAATACTACCGTAACGTGAGTGTCGACAAGGAGGGAAGAGGCAACTTGTTAATCCTGGACTTGGAGGTTCGGGGGAGAAGGAAAAACATGTGCCGGCAAGGAATTCCACAACTTGGAAGTCCTCGGGACAAAAGAGCGGGCATAACAAGATGTTCTATGTCTGGTGACCTGGACAGTAAAAGGGTGCATTCGCTCTGTTCCCCTGGTAGATCTGTTGGGGGCAGCAGGTGGAGGAACTATGGAAGAAAGCTCCTCTGAGCAATGCCCGTGCAGATATCTATAAAAGAGAGAGAGGTCACCAACAGCACGTTAGTGGGCTAGGGATGGCAGCCTTTGGGTGAGGGTAGGGTCACTGATGAGACATATGGCTCTCTTCTGAATGGAGTCCAGAATAGCGAGTGTAGGAGCGGCAGCAGCACCCCAGATGTGGGAGCAGTAGTCGAGGTTTGGTCTTATTTGTGAAGTATATAAGGTATAGAGATTAGCTGGTGAAAAGTATTTGCGAGCCCGGAAGAGGAAACCTAATTTCTTAGCAGCCCCTTCTGCAATTGATGTGACATGTTGGTGCCAATTGAGATTTCGATCCACGGAAATGCCAACAAGTGAAAAGGACTCATTACTTTGAATAACTTGGTTGTTTATTGTGATAGGTCTAGGGCTGGTGTATCTCTTATTTATTTATTGAATACATGCCCAACAGGATAATCCCATTAATAGGGCACCATACAAAAAGAACAATATGTAATAATATGAACAAAAAATACTCCCAAAAAAAAAAACTAAATTAAACTAAACTACAAAACTAAAATACTGTGCAAAACATCACAAGGCAGAAATTCTACAAAACAGTACATATAATGGTTCTAATAACCGACAAAGTATGATATAGCCACCCTACGAATAACCGCAGCATTATCCGAATAGAAGTCGCACAAGTTTGCAATGTTATTAAAGTCAGAGCTCATTTTATAAACAGGTGATTTCATATACAAGTTAGTCCTTGGTATTGGAGGCTTAAACACTCTCACCACTCTTGATGCATCTCTTATGAGAAAGAAAGCAAGACTGTGATTTGGTGGGGTTGAATTGTACAAGATTTCTACTTCCCCAGTCTAATATTTTTTGGAGATCCACGAAGATAGAACCCTACATGAGTCTGTGATCCTCATCTAATTGGGCTAAAGAGACAGGCTTAGAATATTGTATATTTGAGTGGAGGGCGCTGTCGTCCGCGTAACTGTGAACTGGGTTGGATGTGCTAGAGAGGAGGTCATTGATGTGGAGAAGAAACAAAGTAGGGGCTAAAGCTGAACCTTGAGGAACTCCTGCATTAATTGGATACAGTTTAGAGGAATGGCCATCCACGACAACAGAAATGCTCTGGTTGGAGAGGAAATTTGCTGTCCTTTTGCTGTTACTTTTTCAAGAAAAGCCTTACTCGTTTCCACAACTTTTATTTTTCTACTTTCTTAACATATCAACTGGCAACTCTCTCAAACTATATCAACATTAACTTACATAATAAAATAGATTTAATTAGCATTGACTTCCTTGATGACCTGTTTCATCCGCAACCATCTCCCCAGTGATTAGGCTTGATCTCTTCACAATTAAATCGGCATAGCTTTGTTACAGGACGTCGAAGGATACCTGAGGAAGTCTGTACATCAGGAACTCTTATTACCCTCTTTGCCAGGGTACACTGCGTCAATTTTGCCAATGAGCCATGAGTTTATCGGGAGCGTTTGCGTCAACAATAATAACAATATCATCAATTTTAAGAGGTTTTGTACATACATTTTTTGGATTTAAGATAATGGGATTTTTAAAATAGTCATCGAGAGTTTCTGCTAGATTTAGCCTACCACTCGATCTAAGTGGACCATTTTCATCTATAAAGGGTGTTAGTTTATATATTCGGCTACTTTTGTTTACTTATTTATTTTTCTTCTGTTGTTTTATTTCTTCAGGAAAGCCTTGTTCCTGACTATATTTTATACACACTTCTTCAGCCTTGTTTAGTTCTTTTACATTTCATTCTTAAGAGAAATCTATATTGTTTACCTTTTATTTTCCCCAATAACTTAGAACAAAATCTCAATACCCAAGCTGTACTTTTAACCAGTCTCTGCCATTTTTAAAATCTATTTACCTCTAAAAGTGTTCTTTTTCAAATATGTTAACAGCAATTGTTATATTTAACTCCTCATCTGGCAAATATCCATCACTTGAGTTTTTTAACATTAGTGACAGTTTTTTATACTTTTTAAAAAAGTAGTTTTTTAACATTAGTGACACTTTTTTATAGTTTTTCATGACTAGCTTTGAATGTTTTGAAAGTAGAAATGTTGGCGTGAAGTTACATGTAATGCAAAGATGTTTTTGCATTGTTGTTTTTTTGCATGTCTTTGTGGCAGATTTTCCCTGTTTTTGATGCTTTGGCCTTGCTTTTACAATTAGTTACAGTGCTTATTCCTGAAGATGCTCTGAACCCCGAGCGAAATATATCGAGTTTTAGTACAGAGTGACTTTCTTTAAAATATAGCCCTCGTTTTTGATCGTAATTGCCCTTAAAAGTATACATACATATAAATATATATATATATATATATATATATATATATATATATATATATATATATATATATATATATAAATGGCAGTGAAATGATTGGCCTAAGGAGAAAAGTTCGTGAGAAATTTTACTTGTTTTTCTTTTAGAACGTTGAACCTTGGGAGGAGATGAAATCTGAAGCAGATATGGAATTTTATGATTGGTCTAAGAATGCTTCGAAGAATAGCGTGGAAAAATTATTTAACAAAAAATCCGAAGAAATACCAAATATTAAACAGTACAGTTGCAGTCGACAAGCTGATGAATGAAGGTAAGTAGTGAAAAATAAATAAAGTTCATTATTATATCAAATTAATTTTGCAGGTGAAAACGAATATCTTTTTGATAGGTATGGTGAAATAGTAAGAAAATTATTGAACCTTCCATCTCCTCCACCATCATAATTTGTAAAAAAAATAGTGTATTAAATTTGTTGAACAAGTATGTGTATGGTTTTTTAATTTGTTTAAGGAATTACATTTATGTAGTTTTTTTTTTAAACTGACAATCATCAGATTTAAAATTGGACATAATTATGCATAATGAAACCAACCCACCATAACCTTGTATTGAGATATCCACACTTAAATGTTTAAGTGAAACAAAAACTGTTACGATCCATGATCTAAGTGTACAGAACTTTTTGTTTTTTGTAATACGAAGGCGGGTCAATAAGTCCGTGACTTTTTGAATGAAACACAGGTTTTTTGACAAAAAATAATTTTATTTCTCAACATAGTGTCCTTTGAGCTCTATACACTTCATCCAACGTTTCTCCAATTTTTTTATCCCTTTCAAAAAATAAGATTTGTTGAGGTCCTCAAAATAGGTATTTGTTTGTGAGATGATTTCATCATTGGAGTCAAATCTCTATCCACCGAGCCATTTCTTTAAGTTTTGAAGCAAGAAATAGTCACTCGGGGCTAAATCCGGAGATTAGGGCGGATGAGGGAGCAATTCGTAGCCCAATCTATGCAATTTAACCATGGAGACTATACATGTGTGCAACCTTGCACTCTCTTGGTGGAAAATAACTTTTTTCTTGGTCAAATGCAGTCGTTTTTTTTTCTTCAAATCGTCATTGAATCGGTCCAATAAGTTGGTATAATATTCATCATTGATTGTTCTTCCCTTTTGAAGGTAATCAATGTGCATTATACCGTGTGCATCCCAAAAAACGGTTGCTATGACTTAATTGGCTGACAAACCCACCTTGGCCTTCTTCGGTGCCGGTTCACAAGGAGAAACCCACTGTTTTGACTGAAGTAGGCAGATTGAGGCCTTAGAGTGTCCTTACATATTTCCTTTACTTCTTGAAAATGGCTCCAAAACAGGAGCCGAAACGTCGAGTTTCCATAAATTCTAGACGTGGTTCAACCCAAGAACCAAGTATGTTATATATATATATATATATATATATATATATATATATATATATATATATATATATATATATATATATATATATATGAAACATACTCAAAAAGTAATTAACCGATTTTGATGAAACTCGGCAAGTATCTTTCTTTTAATAATAGCTTGGATGAGTTCGTTAGCCAGGAAAATCGGACAAGGTTTTCCAGGAAAATTTTGAGTTTTCTTTCGTAAAACATTTTTTTCTCCAAAAATTACAAAGCTATTTCGATGAATTTTGGTGGACATGTTGCTTTGGGAAGACCTAACTACCAAAATTCAGCTTTCTAGGTTTACAGAAAATTGAGCTATTCAAATTTGAAACATTTATATTTAATATCACCGTTTTTTATTGACAATGGTAAAAACTGGTTTATAGGTATATGAGATCTAGTATCTCTGAGTCGTTACCTAGCAACATAACATTTGATGTCATTGTGGAGGTCAGTTACACGCTGTAACTGACGTTTATCGTATATGATTAGATCCTTTATCTGTTTTCAATTTGAGTTGACAAATTATTTGTGTTATTTGGGAATTTTAATATACAAGTGCAAATGATTCCTTTACGATTTTATTACTGTTATTGGGTGGACTAAACAGTGTTTGTCATGTTTGTCAACAGATATAAAAGATCGGAGTTTTACAAAAAGGGCTGATATGCAACAGGTTAGTTATTTTCTCTCTGATGCTTTGGCGGTAGTTTTAGTTAAGTTTATGGTTTAACGGTCCATAATTTTTAGCTAATTTTCGTACAAAAAATTTGTCAATGAAGAGACCGTGACTTTAGAATTTTAAAAAGATTTCTTCAAATGAGCACAAACTAGGCTCCATAGAATCCATATCCGGGGTTACGTTCAGTTTTTATCTGTTTACATATATACAGGGTGACGCATTTCTACGGTAAAGCTCAATATACTTATTATACAAGAGACGAGAAAAAATTGTATAAGTTAATTATAGGGGGTCTTGAGCTGCATCTTATAAAATTATTTTGACAATCACAGGCTGGCCCATAAGTCGGTGGTGATCCAAACTTTTTTTTTCGAACACTTATTTTATTGCATTTTTTATCGAAATATGTTTGTAAGAAAAAAAATCGAAACGCAGTAAGTGCGTTTTGGTAGCAAATTTTCATTAAATGGTTCAAATTTCAATAACTCAATTTGCTATTAACCTAAGGTTTGTTGGCTAGGAAACCAGCATTTAAAGTGTATTGTCGGAAAATTGTTGTACATTTTCAAACAATAAGTTATTTTGATAAAATATGGCACATTGTTTCTACTATATAGGTTATACTGGTAACCAAATTGATGACTGCTTGCATTAAAAAGACATATTTGCTATTCAAAGCATTTTTATAAAAATTCATTTCCATAATGCACTTGCTGCGTCCAGACTTTTTTACCATAAACTTTTTATTATTTCTTCAAACTTTATTCTTAACTAACACATTTTTGGTGAAAATCCATTCTTACGAAAATTTGCTACCATAACCCATTTGCTGTGTCCAGACTTTTTAGTGAATTTGTATTTTTAATAAATTTACTAAGAGAGGTATTGATGGTGAGACTTTGCAAAAATTCTTTCAAATGAGTGCGAGCTAGGACCCCTAGAACCCATATCCGGGGTCAGTTCCAATTTTTATATGTTTATATATATATATATATATATATATATATATATATATATATTTTGTCATGATATATTTGTTTATTTGTGTAAATTATACAGTACGTTAATACAATAAGTCAAAGACTTGTGCTGTACAGTAACGTAATTTAATATATATTATATCCAAAATTGCTTGTCAGTAAGAATCCAAATTTCGCACTTCAATTTTTGACATACCAAATAAAATTTCTTTTTGCTTCCAATTTTTTCCATCTGATGCCTTAACCAGTGCCTTCATTTACAACAAATCTTCATATCTTTATTCTACTTTTCCATTTACAATTCATCCTAACATATCCATATTTTTGCCAAGATAATCAATTTTATTTAAGACCAAAAATGACACTAGAGTTTGACATTGCTATATATATATATATATATATATTATATATATATATATATATATATATATATATATATATATATATATATATATATATATATATATATATATATATTGTTATTGATAGTTATTAGGAAGATTAAAGTCCCACGTAGTAATAATTTAATCTATCTAGGAAAATTATAGTCCCACGTTTTTGGGCGCCAATTGATATAGTAAGTTATTTGCTGCACAGACTTTCGAAGCCCTTTCGTTTAGTGCCAATTGTTATAGAATTTCAAAAAATGTAATAAGCTATGGATTTTAAATTTAATTTAATATATAGAATTGATATATATATATTTAGTTTTTTAGTTATATTTTAGGTATCTTAGCTTTTAACTTTTATTTTCCTGTAAAGTTTAGTGAAATGTGTTGTAAATGTTGTTATTATGAAATATATGTATTTGTGTATGTAACTTACACCTGGATGTACTCAATGTATTTTTTTTTTCTTGTTTAACACACAGAAAACAACCAATCACATATATGAACTGCCTCTCAACTCAGGGAGCTTAGTAAGCAAGTGGGTTCCAGTCCCCTTTGGTTTCTTTTTTTTTTATTTTTTGTAATTTCGAAATATTCTGCCCTATCTAATTTCAGTTCTTTCCTTCCAAATACTCATATATGTGTAAAAGAAAACAAAATAAGGCAAAGGTTTCAAATGATCACCAAACTTAATATTTATTACACTTAAATATATGACAAAAAACCTAAACCTTATGTATTACTTATACCTATTTGAATTTTACACTATAAAAGGGAACGAAAGAAAATAAAATAAATGTTAACGGTACCGACACCTATTGGTGTTTATATTAATCCCACTGTATTGTGGCACTTAGTCAATAGACACAGAGTTCCACGCTGACTATCAGTTAGTTATAGCCCAAAAGATCCCCTGCCTCTATAAGTATCTTGAATGTCGTATAAAAACCAAAGCACAGTTTATGTACTTATTTTTTTAGCGAGTTTTATTACTCCTTTTAGTTTTACACTACTCACTCAGACTGCTGCTGCCTCTGCTGCCTCTCCTGTATTTGCTGAGTCGGACTATCGGATCAGCGACCCTCTAGATTTTTGTATCCTCTAGACTAAATTTTCTCCTCTTGCTACTATCCCTTTTCAAACCCCTTTATCTAATTTCTCAAACTATATCCTTATTACCAAAAATTCCCATCTAATAATTTAATGACAATTTCAAACTTTTTTCATCTCAAAAATTTTAATCTGATACTTTTATCAAAATTTTTCCATCTGTTTATTATTTTTCCTTGTAACCAGCGTAACTAATCAAAAAAAACTGTTATCTGCCTGCTTCAAATAAAATATCCTAACAAATTTTAACACAATAATCGTTTTTCATCATCTCCTCGGATACATACATACTTCTGATTGTTGTTAGTCAATGAGAGAATAATTAACCTAACTATAATTTTAGTGTCAGTTTGACGTCTGTCCTAAATAAAAAACAGCTGACTTAAACATAGGTTATGACATGACATTTCTTACAATTTAACACTCAAATTTTGACATCTTACTATTCTTAAAGCTAACAATATCCTTAATTCTAACAAACAATAACATCTTAAATTACATAACAGCTATCAAACAATAATACCTTAAACTATCTAATTAAACTGGTCATACCTTTACACCTGCCTTGCCTCCTTTCAACACATATATATCTGTAAAATTTAGTTTCTCCCTGCCTTACAGTGCAAAAACATTGCATACACCAAAGGTAAGTTGTTGTTTGTGTTTGTGTATATATGTATATGTGGCCCCCTTTAGTAACCATATCAAATCCCCAATAATAAGTTTTTACTGCTTTAGAGGCTTGCCTTCTGAAGCTAGGAAAAATTTTATTCACGCTTTTAGTTTATAGCAATATAATCTTTTCCTCCCTTACTACATTTTTTTAGCATTTCAGAAACAGTCTCTGCCATTCCTGTAACAAGTTATGCTGTGAAATCAGAAGTATCATCTGAGATTCAAGTGATCTAGCTGTGAACATGAGAAGTTATTATATTTACGTGTCAGATGCACTTATGCATGAGAGACATTATTGTGCTTATAAGCATGTTTAAAAAAAAATACTAGCGTGCCTACAATTTAGAGGAACACTAGCGTGCCTTTAATAGTTTTATAAGAACATCGCTGTGCCAATATTTTGTCAATTATGTTTTTGAAGACCACTGCTGTGCCCACAATTATTTTAAGAAAAATACTACTGTGTCTGCAAATTTCTGCTACTGTCGAATACTGATCCTGTTTTCATCATTGCTGCATGTTTGTTCCAGCTTCACAAGTGTTCAGTTCTTCGAAGTGTTTATGGCCTTTATTTAAACTAGTGCTTCGTTAGTTTTAGTGCTTTAAAAAATATGTGTCATGTCAGTGCTTTGTTCATCTGGGATTTCTTCAACTGATATTCCTTTTTTAATGTCACGTTTGCCCAAGCAACGTTTGACTTAGTTATTAAGTCTGCATGCTGCATGTTATACGAAATGCCATCAACATTAAATGAAATATGTTGTTAATTGACTATGTCAAGGCTAAATTTAGTTTTAAGTATCCCCCCAAGTAAAGTAAGAAATTATCTCTTGCTTTTCAAATTCCTTGTTGTTTAACTTATCTCTTTATCATCATTATTTTTTTAAATTATTATTACCGAGTTTCCCTTTTCTCTTTGCGTGTGTTCGTACACGTGATAATGCACCGATTTCTATAACGACATGTTTGTATATACCCCCATATTTGGACTATTTTTTCTATTGCTGCTACCATTGTAAGTTTCTATATGTTTCTTTTTGATATTAGGTCCTTTCCTTTTTCAATTCGTTTTATTCTTCTGATACCCAACTTTTTTTCTTTTTATTAGTCTGAAACTACTATTTATCAGTCGATATATGCTCCATTTACTTGACTTTTTCATCTCATTCCCCTATATCTTGCAACTACTGTGCACATAATCATCTATATCTATTTTCATTATCTCAATATGCCCTCTATGGGTTTACATATTCACTGGTTAGCTTCTCCATCTATTAAATTCATTTCACTGTTCGTACATATATATTTTTGACATTTCCCATTACTCCTTGATTCAGACGTCCTTATTTAGTTGTCTATCCTACTAAATGTTCCATAATTTTAACGAATTTTACATAATTGGCCTTGATATCTGTTTTCTTCATATATTTTTCTTTCTTTTTCCTCATTTGTTGGCAGCTCTGGTCCTCTTATCTTGGGTTTAAACTTGTCCCCACTAATTCGTTTATTTCCGATCATATATGTCTTGTTTGTCGTGAGATTCTTCCCCACGCTTAGCTGGTTACTAACGTTATCTACCTCGGTTTTGAATTTGCCTATACTCTTCTTTCATGCTTGACATTTGCTTTAAATTTTGAATTTTGGCGTGTTATTTGGTCGAACTAGTTTTGGTTCAATTTATAGACTTAATCCAGGTCTGCAATTTTGAATTTTGATTGTTATGTTATTTCAAAAAAATGTTGGTGAGTTTAAAGACTTCCCAGGTCATTCATCTCATTCTAGTTCATTAATTCTTCGTAGTCGTTTCATATTTTGTTGCTGCGTAGTCTCCATATCCGTTATGTGGTCTTCTCCACTGCTCATGATTGTTATCAGACTCTTCTGCCTGTCTTGCATCGTATTCCATGCTAGAATCGTCTTTGTAGGTATCCTCGTTTCTCTGGCATTTATACCTATTCGTGCCATCGTTGCCATCCTTGTTTTCACGTCTATACCTCTTATTTCCTATACGTTTCCGTTTAAATTTGTCACCCTTATTCCTTATTTCTTCTAGGCATTCTTGTTTCTTTTTGTTTCTTCTATTCCCCATTGCTCTTGTCCATTTTGGCCCAAAACATTCTTCTACTTCTTCTCTCAGACTTTTATTTCCCAATGTCAGCTTTACATCTGGCTCTTCTCTTAGATTCTCCAAATTTCCATTCGTTTCTCTTAATCTCTCTTCCATTTTGGTTTCATATCTGTTTCTTTTATGTTTGCGCATCTTTCTAGGCCCTCTCATTCGCTGATTTCTTTCATTCACTCTATGATTTTATCCATCGGTTCATCATCATTTGCTTTGATTTTCTCTATTATTATCTTGCGTACTACATCCATCTTTGTCTCTACTTTACTTTCAAACTTTCGTACTGCCTCGCTTATCTCTTCCATCTCCATTTCTACATCTTTTTTCACTTCTTGTACACTTTTTTCAACTTTCTCTGTGATATTTCTATCTATATTATCCAATCTCTCAATCATCTGCCTCATATTCTGCTCTTGTTCAACAAATTTCTCAGTCATACTTTCTTTTATCTTGTTTATATTATCCTCTTGTCTTTCGAACCTGTCATTCATATTTAGTTTCATGCTATACATATCCCCTTTCATTTCTTTCTTACTTTCATTTATGTCTTGTTTTAGGCCATTTATGCTTTCATTCATTTTCTCATTCATAATTTTATTGCTTTCATTTATATTATTAACATTTGCATTCATACTATTCATGCTCTGCATTAATTTCATGAACATTTCATTGTTACTGTCAGGTTTTTCGTTTGTCGTATTTGTGTCGTCTACTTTGTCTCCGTCAGGTGTCTGTTCTTCTATTGACGTTTCTTCTCCTGTTTGTACCATTCCTTCTGCTTGTTCTTCCACATTTTCACCAACTTCTTGATCATATCTTCTCTCTTGATCTATTTCCATACTTTCCTGCTGTTCATGTTCTCTTTCGTCTCCCCTGTCCTGTCTGTCCTTTGACGTGGTCATTTTTCTTCCCCTAGGCATTTTCTCGACTTCCTTATTATGTTTTGTTGAATTTTTTTTTTTTTTATTCGTGGACCTCGAAAGCTCCCACGTTTAGGCGACAATTGTTATTGATAGTTATTAGGAAGATTAAAGTCCCACGTAGTAATAATTTAATCTATCTAGGAAAATTATAGTCCCACGTTTTTGGGCGCCAATTGATATAGTAAGTTATTTGCTGCACAGACTTTCGAAGCCCTTTCGTTTAGTGCCAATTGTTATAGAATTTCAAAAAATGTAATAAGCTATGGATTTTAAATTTAATTTAATATATAGAATTGATATAGACTTATTGTGTATTGCATATTGTATAATTTAATTGAATAAACATAATAATATATATATATATATATATATATATATATATATATATATATATATATATATATATATATATATATATATATTTAGTTTTTTGGTTATATTTTAGGTATCTTAGCTTTTAACTTTTATTTTCCTGTAAAGTTTAGTGAAATGTGTTGTAAATGTTGTTATTATGAAATATATGTATTTGTGTATGTAACTTACACCTGGATGTACTCAATGTATTTTTTTTCTTGTTTAACACACAGAAAACAACCAATCACATATATGAACTGCCTCTCAACTCAGGGAGCTTAGTAAGCAAGTGGGTTCCAGTCCCCTTTGGTTTCTTTTTTTTTTTTTTTTGTAATTTCGAAATATTCTGCCCTATCTAATTTCAGTTCTTTCCTTCCAAATACTCATATATGTGTAAAAGAAAACAAAATAAGGCAAAGGTTTCAAATGATCACCAAACTTAATATTTATTACACTTAAATATATGACAAAAAACCTAAACCTTATGTATTACTTATACCTATTTGAATTTTACACTATAAAAGGGAATGAAAGAAAATAAAATAAATGTTAACGGTACCGACACCTATTGGTGTTTATATTAATCCCACTGTATTGTGGCACTTAGTCAATAGACACAGAGTTCCACGCTGACTATCAGTTAGTTATAGCCCAAAAGATCCCCTGCCTCTATAAGTATCTTGAATGTCGTATAAAAACCAAAGCACAGTTTATGTACTTATTTTTTTAGCGAGTTTTATTACTCCTTTTAGTTTTACACTACTCACTCAGACTGCTGCTGCCTCTGCTGCCTCTCCTGTATTTGCTGAGTCGGACTATCGGATCAGCGACCCTCTAGATTTTTGTATCCTCTAGACTAAATTTTCTCCTCTTGCTACTATCCCTTTTCAAACCCCTTCTATCTAATTTCTCAAACTATATCCTTATTACCAAAAATTCCCATCTAATAATTTAATGACAATTTCAAACTTTTTTCATCTCAAAAATTTTAATCTGATACTTTTATCAAAATTTTTCCATCTGTTTATTATTTTTCCTTGTAACCAGCGTAACTAATCAAAAAAACTGTTATCTGCCTGCTTCAAATAAAATATCCTAACAAATTTTAACACAATAATCGTTTTTCATCATCTCCTCGGATACATACATACTTCTGATTGTTGTTAGTCAATGAGAGAATAATTAACCTAACTATAATTTTAGTGTCAGTTTGACGTCTGTCCTAAATAAAAAACAGCTGACTTAAACATAGGTTATGACATGACATTTCTTACAATTTAACACTCAAATTTTGACATCTTACTATTCTTAAAGCTAACAATATCCTTAATTCTAACAAACAATAACATCTTAAATTACATAACAGCTATCAAACAATAATACCTTAAACTATCTAATTAAACTGGTCATACCTTTACACCTGCCTTGCCTCCTTTCAACACATATATATCTGTAAAATTTAGTTTCTCCCTGCCTTACAGTGCAAAAACATTGCATACACCAAAGGTAAGTTGTTGTTTGTGTTTGTGTATATATGTATATGTGGCCCCCTTTAGTAACCATATCATATATATATATATATATATATATATATATATATATATATATATATATATATATATATATATATATATATATATATATATATATATATATATATATATATATATATATATATATATATATCTATATCTGTGTATCCAACCGATAACTCAAAAAATAACTAACCGATTTCAATGAAACTTGGCAGGTGCCTTTCTTTTATTAATGGCTTGGATGAGTTCGTTAGCCAGGAACATCCGACAAGGTTTTCCCGGAAAATTTTGAGTTTTCTTTCAAAAAAAATTTTCTCCGAAAATTACAAAGCTATTTTAATGAAATTTGATAGATATGTTGCCTTGCAAAAGACTTTTTTTTGTTCCCTCAGGGCTCCGCAAAAGATCTTACTACGCATCAAAATTTAACTTTCTAAGTTTATAAAAAATTGAGTTATTCAACTTTTGAGTTTTCTTTAGAAAAATTTTTTCTCCGAAAATTACAATGTTATTTTAATTGAATTTGGTGGATATGTTGCTTTGAGAAAGACCTTACTACATACCAAAATTCTAAGTTTATAGAAAATTGAGTATTCAAATTTGAAGCATTTAATAAAAATTCACTATCATAACCCATTTTCTGCGTGCAGACTTTTTTTCTTAGTTCTTGTAATCCAAATAAGTAAAAATTATTCACGAGAATTTGATTTATAGAAAGTTGACTGTATTAAGGCAACAGTGTATAACATTTTACAGTACCCGCTTCACTAAAAGCCCAATTTTTGCTATTTACAAAACATATGATTAAATCTTGACCTACATGACAATATAATGACCTAATAAATATAACATTTCTATTATACCTAATAAGTGCACTATTTAAATCACACAAAGTGTTTAACCATCGTGACTGATTCTACAAGACTGACTCCCTGACAGACATGGGCCTATAGAAATCCATCGAACCATGACCCCTGTACCATACCATGTTCCATCACATCATTCAAACACAAACTATTACAAAATATGCATCTTTATTATTTATTAAGTATAATACAAGCTAAATACAAGTGGTAAATACATACATATTTGTATAAATTTTATAAGACAAGCAAGAAATGAGTGTTGGACATCATCATCATTGTGAAATACTTCATACACCCACCAACCAGCATTACATGATGCCCCATTACGTTGTTCATGTGATAATACCGCTGATAATATTGGGAGCCTCCGTCTTATTTGCTGTTCTAGTAGTTGGATTCTTGCTGTTAATCGACAGGGCACGTTTAACGCCAGTTGTAAGGGCAAGAAGTCATCATAGTCCTATCTCCATGGCGGAAAACATACTGGCAAGAGCTTTAACTCAGTTTGGTCACTTAAATAATTCCTAAATAAAATAAATCTAATACTTTTATATGTATAAGAAATAAACATTTAATTCAACTAACGTACAAAATAAGATATAAATTAAAATATTGCAGTGTCATGTTTAATGTTTATCGTTGAAGTTAAGCAGTGAATAGTGAGATTTTACCTGTAACAGAAGATGAGTTAAAAAATGAGGTGTACTGTGAAATAGTGTTGTGAGTTACCGTCGAAATGGGGGCCTGTGGACTGAGGCTACTGCTTTCCTGCTGGGAATATCTTTCCTGTCATCTGTTTGGAGAAAAAGACGTTTAAAATTAATTTTATAATATTGATCATAATAAAGATGAATAAAATTCAAACCTAAGAAATTAGAAATAAGTTCTTTCAAATTTTAACACATTTCAAGGGCCGATTTAAATTACATGATGATACCGTAAGTATTTTAGGATTAATTTTAAGTTGCCAACTTGTACTGGAGAAGCCTCGTGTTTTTAGTGAATTTTCTTTAAAAAAATTCACTAACAAGGATATCTAGACTTTTAAATTTATATATATATATATATATATATATATATATATATATATATATATATATATATATATATATATGTATATATAAAGGTGTCCCAATAGTGTGTAATTCTTCCATATATCCCTTACCCTTAGAGCTAGCCGAAAAAACTTTAAACAAAATTTTCTTGTGATTATCTAAGCTATATCGAGAAAATATACTCAGCTTTATGTAACTTCCGGTTGCACCGGAAGTCGCTATCAACATCGTTATTTTAAATGGAATGCTATACTTTTTATTACATTTTTGGATAGAGATTACAAAATAAGTGTGACTTTGTGTAGCATTCCCTATAGCTGTCTTTGATATTTTTGAAAATATTACGACTTTCTTTTTTTTTTTTAGCTCCGATTTATGTGTTATTTGAAACGTCTGCCGTGAGCTGAGTTTTGAGTTTTGCTACCTTAAATTCTAAATATCAATAGACGACATTTAATACTTTAAAATGGTTAAAGAATAATTCATCATCATTGTACAGGGTGTATTATTTTGGGTTTACAGCATATCCAACTTTAAAGCAGCATAACTTGTGTTTTTCAAATGGAACACCCTGTTTTTTATGGATTAATCAGGTAGATCATTAAATTCTGCATCGACGTAATATAGGTCTTCCTATAGCTATAGTTGATAGTTTTTGAGTTATAGTGGTTTATTTTAGTTTCGCTTGTAAAAATATTGGTACTGTCAGATTGTCACTGTATGAGGCACAGAGCATGTGAACAATGTCAGGTGACACCTAAACGTCTCCTTGACAAGAAAGTCAGCAGTTCTTATATCTCCATTGTTTGAGCTTACTTCCGTCTAATAAATGTTTGTTTTAACAATAATTTGAATAGAATTATCAACTAAAATGAGATAGTCACGATGCAAATCACTTGATCATATCCTCGTAACTAGATAATATGTCGACAAAAAAACTTATCGAATGCAACTACATGCAATGATTGTTATATAATGGACTTATTCATATTTTTACCATACAAAAAGTGAAACACAGTTTAATAAAGGTAGTTGTAATTATGAGAACCAGAAAGTGAAGTAAACTATAATAATAATAATAATCCACAGTCATTAACAGAAAAAAATAATCTAAAAAAAGCGATACATTAGAACTATTCGAAATTTTGCCCATTGACCTGAATACACAATCTAACCCTCCTTAAGAATTCTTCTTGAACATTGCTCAACATTTGCGAAGTTATTGCCCTGCACACGACTGCAATTTTATTTCTTAGTTCCTGTGGGGTGTTGGACGGTATTTGATACACAATTTCCTTGATATAGCCCCACAGGAAAAAATCTAGACATGTGAGGTCAGGAGATCTTGCAGGCCACGAGACGGGACCACCTCGCCCTATCCATTTATTGGGGTACCGATCATTTAAAAATCGGCGAACATTTATGTCATAATGTGCTGGCGCCCCGTCCTGCATAAACCACATACGTCGATTGTTATCTAGAGGCAAATCTTCCAAAAAAGCATCTACATCTTCCTCCAATATACGCAGATATCCCTGCCCGTTGAGGTGCCCATCAAAGAAATATGGGCCAATAAGATTAGTCCCAATTATTCCAGCCCAAACATTTATCGTAAAACGGTGCTGGTTGTCAACTGATCTGCAAAAGTTTTGATTTTCTGAAGGGTAATAATGAAAGTTGTGCCTGTTAACCCTACCACAACTTGAAAATGAAGATTCATCACTGAACATCACGTAATTTAAAAAATTCTCACTTTCATTGTACTTAGCTACTGCCCACTCACAAAAACTGAGGCAACTTCGAAAATCTGCATTCGTCAATGCCTGCTGCAGCTTCATTTTATATGGATGAAACTTGTATTTTCTCAATGTTCTGTTCACTGAAGATTTTGATATTCCTATTTCGTCGGCAACTTTCCTCACGCTTGCGTGAGGATTATCTAATGCTGATGCAACAATAGAAAATTCGTTTTCTTCATTGCCGCTTACTCTCCCTTTGCGTGTGGTCAGTTCATAATTGGCGTTAGCAGTTCGCAAAAAACGGTCCAACAATTTGACGAAACATTTTTCCTGAGGATGTCTTCGATTCGGATATATTTGTGCGTATACACGAGATGCTAAAAAACAATTTCGCTGACACTCGCCTATAATAAGTGTCATATCAACTAATTCTTCAGTATTATAATTCATTTAAAATTAAATAACACAAAAGTTAGCACATAAAACTTGGCTCAAACACCTGAGAACTGAAAATAGTTATAGTTTTGGTTAGGTGACATTTATCTGTCATCTGACAATAAATATTAGTTGTTTCATTCTCTACGCCTACTGTATCTGACAGTACCATTATTTTTACAAGCGAAACAAAAATAAACCACCATAACTCAAAAACTATCAACTATAGCTATATGAAGACCTATATTACGTCGATGCAGAATTTAATGATCTACCTGATCAATCCATAAAAAACAGGGTGTTCCATTTGAAAAACACAAGTTATGCTGCTTTAAAGTTAGATATGCTGTAACCCCAAAATAATACACCCTGTACAATGATGATGAATTATTCTTTAACCATTTTAAAGTATTAAATGTCGTCTATTGATATTTAGTCGTAATATTTTCAAAAATATCAAAGATAGCTATAGGGAATGCTACACAAAGTCACACTTATTTTGTAATCTCTATCCAAAAATGTAATAAAAAGTATAGCATTCCATTTAAAATAACGAAGTTAATAGCGACTTCCGGTGCAACCGGAAGCTACATAAAGCTGAATATATTTTCTCTATATAGCTGAAATAATCACAAGAAAATTTTGTTTAAAGTTTTTTCGGCTAGCTCTAAGGGTAAGGTATATATAGAGGAATTACACACACTATATATATATATATATATATATATATATATATATATATATATATATATATATATATATATATATATATATATATATATACAGTGACCCATTTGAAAGCGGGACACCCTCATAGCTTTTTTATTTATGCAGCGATTATGACAACTTTTTTTGAAATGTGGAAGAGGCAAAAGTGTACTTTGGGGCCAAGTGGCATCCCGTTTTTTTAACAACCAAGGCGTATTAGATCACTTTTAGAGGCTGCGCACGCCACTGAATTCGGCGTCTGCTAAAATGGGTCTTTACCGAATTTCATGAAAAAATATTGGATATTAATGATTCTACACCTAAATGGCGAATAGGGCTGTACATTATTAATTCAAGCTTCTTATCCAGTAATCCATGTGATAACAAATGAATGATGACAGTTTTATTTAATACCAACATTTAACAGTATGTAGTTTCTAAGAGAAATTGTATGGCATAATAAAAAAAGTCTAGGCGCAGCAAGTGCGTTATGGTAGCGAATTTTTTATAAAATATTTTTAATAGCAAATGTCTTTCTTTGATGAGAGCAAGCATCAAACTTGGTTGCCTATATAGTAGAAACAATGTACCATATTTCATCGAAATAACTTTATTGTTTGAAAACATATGAACATTTTTCAAAAGTCTGGATGCAGCAAGTGTGTTATGGAAGTGAATTTCCATTAAAATGTTTTAATAGCAAATGCGAGCAGGCATCAATCTGATTACCGGTATAGCCTATGCAGTAGAAACAATGGACTATATTTTATCAAAATTACTTATGGTTTGAAAATATACAAAAAAAATTCGAAAATAAACTTAAATGTAGGTTTCCTAACCAACAAAGCTTACGTTAATAGCAAATTGAGTTATTGAAATTTAAAGGATTCAATGAAAATTCGGTAAATTTGCAGATTATCTCCCGAAGGCTATTCGAAAAATTGTTGTCAGAAACATTAATAGGACCCTACCTGGATGCACAAACCACAAGAAAAATGTCTTGTTCACACCTCCCAAGGAAGTTACGGGACTGGAAGTGAATAGTGTGGTGCTGGGCGGGGTAGGTAGTAAAAAGGAAATATGAGCAGAAAATGCGAAGAAAACTGCTTGGATGCTGTCTATTTAAAGCCATATCATCATTAAATCCTGCCTACCCCGCACAGCACCCCTATTTGCCCCAGGTCACGTAACTTCCTTGGGGGGTATGAACAAGAAGTTTTTCTTGTTGTTTATGCAACGAGGGTGGTTGTATGCACACGAGGGGAGAAGGAAAATGCCTACGACGAAGCAGACCCCCCGTTCGACTTGCGGCAGGGGTGGGGATTTTCCTTCCCCCTCGCGTGCATACAACCACCCTCGCTGCATTAACCACAAGAAAAATGTCTTGTTCCTACCCGCCAAGGAAGTTACGGCATCTGGGCAGGGTAGGCAGGGTTTAAGGGAGATATGGCTTCAAGGTGTAAAGAAGACAAAAAAGGTGTAAAAAAGACACCCCGCCCAGCACCCCTACTCACTCCTGGTCCCGTAATTTCCTTGGGGGGTGTGAACAAGACATTTTTCTTGGGGTTCGAGTACCGGGGGGCAGGGGGGAGGGCAGGCAGGTTTCTGAAAATAGTTTTTTGAAAAGCGTTCGAGAGCTAAACTGCAAATTTACTCGCTACCAAAACGCACTTACTGCGTCCAGATTTTTTTCTTACAAACACATATTTCGATAAAAAATGCAAAAATGCATTAACGAATTTGTTCTACGAAAATTAGCTAAAAAAATTGTAGACCGTTAAATCATAAACTTCACTAAACCTGCAATGGAAGCATCAACTTAACTAAACCGACAGCCGAAGCATCAGAGAAAGGGTCTATTTGAAATAAATATTCTGTAAATATTTTAGTAAAATGGGCAATGACGGTTGAATCTGAAACTTAAGGGTTTGCAGAACGCTCTTCTTGCAACATTTCTTTTCACAATCCGTATTTGTTTCATGTTCTTTGCCTAAACATTGCCAATTTTGACGTTTGTTTCTTTAACTGCCCATAACTTCTTTGTCTTTAAAGCTAGAGACTCAAATTTTGGTACAGAGTTCACTTTGTTATTTCAGATATGAATTTTTTAATAAAGAAAACACAAAATTTTCCGGTAAAACCTGGTCCGATTTTCCGGGCTAACGAACTTATCCAAACCACTTGCAAAAGGAAGGTACTCACCAAATTTGATCAAGATCGACCCATTATTTTTTGATTATATATATATATATATATATATATATATATATATATATATATATATATATATATATATATATATATATATATATATATATATAAACATAAAAATTCAAACTGACCCGGATATGTGTTTTAGGGTGCCTAATTAGCGCTCATCAGAATTTTTTTTTTAATTCAAAAGTCGGGATCTCCTCATTAGTGTTTTTTTTTTCTACCCTACAGTTATTCATAATATTGGTAATCTTTGTTTTATTTAAACTCACAAAAAACCTCTAACTAAACATGCTCCAATGATGGAGCTCCATAGTGATGAACATTATTCTTAATAGTAGGCTTTGAAATTACTTTCTGCTGAACAAATAACGAAATGTCAAATTTGTTAGGTCAGTAGTGAAATTTACGTATTGTTCCTCAAGTATACTGTCAAATAAGTATGGCTGGTAATTTAACTTTACTGCACAAAATTGAAATAGTAAAACTTCGTGGTATCAGTGAGGTCCATAGGTGAAGTACGTCGAATTTTTAATGATAGACATCCAGAGCTTCACAACATTAGCAAGTCTACTGTTGGGCGGAGCTGTGTCTAAGCACATTAAAAAAAAATGGCAATCTACAACGGCAAGGAAGAAACAACGAACAAATTCGAAATCATTTCACTGTAAATCCGAGAAACAGTTTTAGAATTGCAAGTTTGGAGCTACAGTTACCACGGGAAACATTAAGAGATACTTTAAAACATACAGCAATATGAAGCCCTTTAAACCAAAATTTCTGCACACCTCAGAAGAAGCGGAGAGTGACAAGCGAAGGGAATAATGTTTATGGTGCCAAGGAGAATATTTTAATGACAGGAATTTTCTTTAAACATTTTTTTTTTACTGATGGGGCAACATGAGATAAAATACCCCCCATTCAGATCTCCGGGAGAGGGGTGTGCAGGGGGCGCCAACATCAAGATTGAACATATCCTTCTCGAATATATGTGGCCTAAATTCTAACCTGAACTCCGTTCACCATTTCCTGCAGGCTAATAGGCCCAACTCCCCTTCCTCGCCGAAACCCAAATCAGTGCCAAAACAGCCACTAATCACCTTAATTTCCCGGGGTATGAGCTCCTTACTTCCTTTAGATTGCATGGAGGTGTGTGCGCATATGTCCGTAGCAATCTACCGTGCACCAGATTCCCCAATTTAGAAGCTGGAGGAAAAGACATACTTTGGCTGAAACTCGCTCTCAGGGCTGCAAGTAAATTCATCTGTTGCATTTACTGGTCACCTTCAAACAGCAACTTTGTCCAGCTCTTCGACTACCTTTCTGAAAAAACCAACCATCTGATTTCTGAATATCCTTCCTCCGAGGTCACTATTCCTGGTGACTTCAATGTCCATAATAAGGAATGGCTAGGATCTTCAAAAACCGATCCACAAGGGAGAGCAGCGGAGGCCTTTGCAGTCAGCAATTCTTTAGCCAATATGGTTCAGCAACCTACTTACTTTCCTCGCATTCCAACACACAGCTCAAATCCTTTGGATCGCCTTCTTACTACAAAACCTGAATGCTATAAGATACCAATCACCGCCCCCCTTGGTCGCTCAGACCAAGGCATGGTCACTGCTTCCTGCGCGATGCAACCCGAGGTCACACAGTCATCACACCCACATATCGTTTGGCACTACAACTCCGCGAACTGGGACGAAATGCGGGATTACTTTTCCTCATTTCCATGGGCATCTGTCTGCTTCTCTCATCCTGACCCTTCTGATATCTCACAAAACATCACCGAAATTATCCAAGCTGGCATGGAATTATTTATTCCACATACACAGAAAACCTCTTCAGCCACTCAAAAGCCCTGGTTCCCTAAATTCTGTGACAAGTCCAGACTTGAAAAGTTCAAAACTCACAAAACGCCTCTACACAATCATAGTCAAGAAAACCGTGAAGCATTTAACAACGCAAGAAACGGCTATCTCCGCATTCTTTCTGAGGCAAAAAACTCGTTTAATAACCACATCAAAAACAAAGTCCTCTCAAGTTCCAACAGCAGCAAACCCTTCTGGACTCTTGCTAAATCTATTGGGAATAATTTCTGCAAGAGCACGTTCCCACCTCTTGTTTCAGGGAATGAAATTGTTTCTACCGCCCTGGGCAAGGCTGAACTTTTTGCCTCATTGTTCGCCGGCAATTCTACTCTCAACCCACCTCCAAATGTTCAACCACCAACAGTCCCCAATGTCGCACACAAAATGACGGAAATCATTTTCAAAACTCTGGGTTCTGCCTCTGTAGATGTTCAAAAAACATTAGACTGGGGAAGTAGAAATCTTGTACAATTCAAGAGAGTTATTATGAGATAGAAAGCAAGACTGAGATTTGGTGGAGAAATCTCAGTCTTGCTTTCTATCTCATAAGAGATACACCAGCCCTAGACCAATCACAATGAACAACCAAGTTATTCAAAGTAATGAGTCCTTTTTACTTGTTGGCATTTCTGTGGATCGAAATCTCAATTGGCACCAACATGTGACCTCTCTCTCTCTTTTATAGATATCTGCACGGGCACTGCTCAGAGGAGCTTTCTTCCATAGTTCCTGCACCTGCTGTCCCCAACAGATCTACCAGGGGAACAGAGCGAATGCACCCTTTTACTGTCCAGGTCACCAGACATAGAACATCTTGTTATGCCCGCTTTTTTGTCCCGAGGACTTCCAAGTTGTGGAACTCCTTGCCGGCACATGTTTTTCCTTCTCCTCCGAACCTCCAAACCTTCAAGTCCAGAATTAACAAGTCGCCTCTTTCCTCCTTGTCGACACCCACGGTACGATAGTATTTAGGCTATGAGCCCTCGTGGTGTGTTGTTGAAATAAAAATAATAATAAAAAATTTACAACAAATGGAATGGTTAATTCACAAAATATGAGCCATTGGGCACAAGAACATCAAGAATAGGTAATAAGTTGTACACGGCAGTATTCACAAAAAGTAAATGTCTGGTGAGGTGTACCAAATACCAGAATAATTAGCCCATTCTTTTTTTAAGGCAATTTGAACAGCTAAATTTTTTGAACAATCAGTTCTTCGGTGCTATGGATGAACTTCCACTAGCAAAAATCGCTGATATACTGTTTTAATTAGATGGATTTCCTACCCACAATGCCAGGACTGTAAGGATGTGGTTGAAAGAACATTTTCCTAATCGGAAGATAGGACGAAATAGTGGATTAATAGTTTCCTCCCGGGTCTCCCGACACCCCCTAAATTTTTTTTCATGTGGATTTATTAAAGAAAAAGTCTACAATACCCATCCAACCAATAGAGAACAACTACATGAAAGGATAAGACAGGCACTCGCAGAGATTACACCAAACCAATTGTCTAATGTTATGGCAAACATTGAAAGCGATACAATAAATGTTTTCAATTTAAATGAAGGATTAGTTGAAAAATCCAGAATTTAAAGTGAATGCATCTGTCATGTAAATTCATTGTGTGATTTTATTGTGTTAATATTTTATTGTTAGTATGAGTAAGTATGAGCGATATTAAGAAAATAGTAATAAATTTGTATGTAACAAATACAATGCATATCTTTTATTAGACCAAATTTAAAAAATTACATTTCAATTAAAAACATTCATTTGCTATCACATGGATTACTGGGTAAGAAGCTTAAATTCATAATCAACAGCCCGATTCGCCATTTAGTTGTGGAATCTTTAATATCCAATATTTTTGTTTTGATCACTTGCGTATGAGAAAGCTATCCGCAAGATAGGTGCCGTGTTTGCTCACAATCGACCAGAAAGGCATTCTTGTGACAAGTTCGAAGGAGTGTTGGCGTTGTTCAACCGCTCCCTCATCCACTCTATTCTCCTGATTTAGTCCCGAGCGACTATTTCTTGTTTCCAAACTTAACGAAATGGCTCAGCAAAAAGAGATTTAACTCCAATGATGAAATCATCTCACAAACAAATACCTATTTTGAGGACCTCACCATTTTATGCCGATGTTTCTTGATGTCCCGTCAAGAGACTTGTCATGTTTCTGAGCTGTACTCTGCTAAGATTTAGCAGCTCCACAGCTCTCTTTGAACTGAGTCCGTCAATTATTGACTTCCCATGTCTGAGCCCTGGACAGTCCGCCCAGTACACCTTGTATTGGTTTCTGACCCAGGACTTAATGGCTCCCCTGGCAGTGCTCTTTGACACGCCCAGAGCCGGTTCTGGTCCCATAAATGGTTCTGCTGACCCTCTCTTCGCGAGCCTGTCAGCTTCTTCATTGTCTTTCACCCCCGAGTGATCCCGCACCCAGATGAGGGTCACCTCATTCTGCCCAGCCAGGTCGCTCGTCTCGTCTCGGCACTCACTCACCAGCCAGGAATTTACCCGTGGGCTACTTAGTTCCTTAAGGGCTGCCTGGCTGCCTGTGGCTATGAGGATCTTCTTGTTGGTGTAGCCCCTCTTCTTGTTCTCCCGCACACAGTGCAGGATGGTGTACATTTCGGCCTGAAAGACTATTGCAAGGACTCCGAGGGACATACTATGATTTAGCTTCGGTACTTCCGAATAAACACCTACCCCCGTCCCACGCTCCCCGCCGGATCCGTCCGTGAACCAGACGAGCGCGTCCTGTGGTGTGCCTGGAATCTCCTCCCGTCATGCCTGTCGGTCGGGGATTTCCACTGTAAAGTTGTTTTCCCTGCGGACACCCCGCCGCGACCGATCCGGGTGAGTACCTTCCTTTTGCAAATGGCTTGGACGAGTTCGTTAGACAGGAAAACCGGCCCAGTTTTTCCCGGAAATAACAAAATTTGGTGCGCTAGTTTTTGTCACAAAAAGTAAACTATATACCAACAATTTAGACCTATATGATGAAATAAACAAAAGTTGTAGGCATTTCAAGAAAAAAGATTTGGTTGCCACTGATGACTGGATAAACGCACAAAACCAAAATATTTTGTGTGGGTAACAAGATCTATTGTATGTTACAGGCAAGTATAAGGTTTTTTTTTGGGACAAAAAGGTCAAGAAATGGCAGAAAAATTACTTTGAAAATTTGATAGTTTTCTTTTTCAACATCGGCCTATTTCCGCTACTAAGGCCAATCACCGCCAGGGAGCAGTTTCACTTCACTATCCTGGAAATTTTGCCGAACCCCTGCCTTTCTGTAAGGCGGGTAGGGATCTTTAACGTGCCCAACATCGCACGGGACCGACGGCTTTACGCCCCGTCCGAAGGGCTGAACGTGCAGACATTCAACTTGCTCAAATACAATGCCAGAACCTGAGTTGATGTTAATTTATTACAGTTTGAACTGAAAAAATGAAAGGGAGACCCTGGGAATCGAACTCAGTACCCTTCGGTTCAGAGGCACACGTTTCTGGACCACCAAGGCTGCTATTTTTCCTCTTAAAACGTCAAGTCGCGATTTGAAACGTCAAAATGTTCAACTTTTAGGCAAATAAGCTAATGTGGGCTATGTAGAGAAAATGTCGCCAGAATTATGTTTTACAAGTCATTAAGTTTCAGCTTCAACCGTTATGGTCTTTCATTTTACTTTGTTTCCAGGAAATTACTTTCAAATAGACCCTTTCTCTGATGCTTTAGCAGTAGTTTTAGTTATAGATGTTATGGTTTAATTTTATAACTTTTAGAAAATTTTCATAGAAGAAATGCGCTAATGAGACCCTGACTTTTGAATTTAAAATATATATTTTTTTAAATGAGCGTGAAGTAGGTCCTCTACGACCCATATCCGGGGTTAGTTTTAGTTTTTATTGATTTACATATATATACAGGGTGCCGCATTTCTATGGTAAAGCTCAATATTACCGTTATTATACAAGATAAGAGAAACAAATGTATACGTTAATTATAGGGTGCATCTTATAAAAATGATTTCGACAATCACAGGTGGCCCATAAGTTGTTGGCGATTTTTTTTTTCCTCAGGGCTCGTCCGCGGCCTTGCGCGCCCCAATATCACTGCAACCTTTCCTTGATTGTGCATACCCTTAGTCTGCACAGCGATTGGTAGGGTGAAGTTTTATATTGCTGTCTCCGGTCTAGACTGACCGTATATTAGTTGTCTTTTGCGGTCGAGAGCTTGACACTCGCACAAGATGTGCTGGGCTGATTCCTCCCCCTCGCCGCAGAGTGTGTATGCGAGGTCTTCTTCGAACCGCCCCATTTTATGCAGCTGTTTCTTGACGGCCATGTGTCCCGTCAAGAGACCTGTTGTATTTCTTAGCTGTCCTCTGCTAAGATTTAGCAGCTCCACAGCTCTCTTTGAACTGGGTTCGTCAATTATTGACTTCCATTGTCTGAGCCCTGGACAGTCTGCCCAGTAGACCTTGTGTTGGTTTCTGACCCAGGACTTAATGGCTCCCCTGGCAGTGCTCTTTGTCACGCCCAGAGCCGGTTCTGGTCCCATAAATGGTTCTACGATCCTCTCTTCGCGAGACTGTCAGCTTCTTCGTTGCCTTTGACCTCCGAGTGACCCGGCACCCAGATGAGGGTCACTTCAATCTGCCCAGCCAGGTCGCTCGTTTCGTCTCGGCACTCACTCACCAGCCACGAATTTACCCGTGGGCTACTTAGTTCCTTAAGGGCTGTCTGTAGCTATGAGGATCCGCTTGGTGTAGTCCCTCCTCTTGTTCTCCCGCACACAGTGCAGGATGGCGTACATTTCGGGTTGTTGGCGATACAAATTTTTTTTTTTTTAATCCTTATTTAAACCTTATATTATTACATTTTTTGTATTTTGTATTGAATTGTAATGCATGCTTGTTTTTGAGTTATTTCAGTGATTTTGTAAATTTTGACATTTTTGGCACATATCAATAATAGACAATTTGCATGTTTTTTTTCTTATCACATCTTATAGACATCCCAAAAGATGATTTTCAATATTTTTTCATTTCACATACTACAAAAACAACAATGCAAGAAAATAAATATGCGCATTTCATAATTGATTTCACACACCACTATTTTGCTGCCATAATCTGTGACGTCACGGGACAGTACAATAGTCAACAATGAACTTGCTTCTCTGTGTTTACATCATGTATTGCAAGTTATTGATTAAATCTTGGCTTTTGCACATGATTTTAGTTGATGACATGGAAAAATAAAGCTTATATAAATACTGTATAGTACCAATGTGTGCAAATATGACTATAAAAACTCCAGGGGCGGTCAGAGGGACGGGATATTGTAGAGTATCGACCTTTCTGTGTCACAATAGCTTAGTCAAAACCCTCAAGGATTCAAATCCGTTGAAACGAGAGTAATTCCACGGTCTAAATCTTTATGCTTGAGCCAAACTGAAACAAAGGAGTGATACGCCAGGTTTTATCTATCATACATTTGGCAATCAGCCCTGGTGAGTACCTTTAACTTTATAATGATTTCACTCTTTTGCTTACAACCCATAAATATATTTCACCTGTACATATTTTTATAAGTTATATATTTCATGGCTATCTGAACTAATTTTTCCCCTTCAGGCAAATCCAACCGCTTGTCATCATAGTCCAAGGAAAGGTCACACAGGCAGTGTGGGAGCGCATGCAGACTGCACTGAAAGTGGTGGACGGTTGATCAAGTGCTCGGGGTGAGCCCCGAGAAAGCAACCGTCGTGCCGTTTACGAGGAGGAGGAAGTGCGACAGCCACAGAACTCTCACTCTATACAGTAGGAGCGTTCCAATGACCAGGGAGGTAAAATATCTTGGAGTCGTATTGGACTCTAAGCTAACCTGGAATGGTCACATTGGAAAAATACTGCGTAAGGCAGTCATGACCTTAGCCGTCATTAGGCGGCTATATGGAAAAACTTGGGGACTAAGACCTAGTATGGCCCACTGGCTGTAGACAAGGGTGGTCAGACCATCGTTAACATATGCGGCACTGGTCTGGTGACCTAAGGTGACACAATCCAGTGCCAAACAAAAACTAGGCAAGATCCAAAGGATGGCTTGCCTAGGCATCACAGGGGCCATGTTTTCAACCCCAACAGCCGCCATCGAGGTGTTGCTGGATCTGCCCTCCCTACACTTAGTTATTATGGGGGAGGCCAGGCTAGGACTATACAGACTAGCCTGCAATGGTAGACTGAAGATCAACCCAGGCTTCAGGGGCCACTGCAAAATTCAGGAGATCGTGAAGGAGTCCATGCTTGAAATGAGGTCAGACTTCGCGAGCCCGCGAATGTGCAGGGGAAACAACTTTACAGTGGAAATCCCCGACCGCGAGGCATGGCGGAAGACGCCGGGCATACCACGGGACGCGCTCGTCTGGTTCACGGACGGATCCGGCGGGGAGCGTGGGACGGGGGCAGGTACTTACTCGGAAGGACCGAGGGTAAGTCATAGTATTTCCCTCGGAGCCCATGCAACGGTGTTTCAGGCCGAGATGTACGCCATCCTGCACTGTGTGTGGGAGAACAAGGGCTACACCAACAAGCGGATCCTCATAGCCACAGACAGCCAGGCAGCCCTTAAGGCACTAAGTAGCCCATGGGTAAATTCCCGGCTGGTGAGTGAGTGCCGAGACGAGACGAGCGACCTGGCTGGGCAGAATGAGGTGACCCTCATCTGGGTGCCGGGTTACTCGGGGGTCAAAGGCAATGAAGAAGCTGACAGGCTCGCGAAGAGAGGGTCAGCAGAACCATTTATGGGACCAGAACCGGCTCTGGGCGTGTCAAAGAGCACTGCCAGGGGAGCCATTAAGTCCTGGGTCAGAAACCAATACAAGGTGTACTGGGCGGACTGTCCAGGGCTCAGACATGGGAAGTCAATAATTGACGGACTCAGTTCAAAGAGAGCTGTGGAGCTGCTAAATCTTAGCAGAGGACAGCTCAGAAACACAACAGGTCTCTTGACGGGACATATGGCCGTCAAGAAACACCTGCATAAAATGGGGCGTCGAAGGGGACCTCGCATGCAGACTCTGCGGCGAGGGGGAGGAATCAGCCCAGCACATCTTGTGAGAGTGTAAAGCTCTGGACCGCAAAAGACAACTGATCTACGGTCAGTCTAGACCGGAGACAGAGCAATATAAAACTTCACCCTACCAATCGCTGTGCAGACTAGTTCAAGGCACAGTGATTTTGGAATGGGGGGAGTAATACTAAGGGTATGCACAAGGGTTGCGGTGCTATCGGGGCGGCAAGGCCGCGGACGAGCCCTGAGGGAACAAAAAAAAAAAAAAAAAAAAAGGGTATGCACAATCAACCAAAGGTTGCAGTGCTATCGGGGCGGCAAGGCCGCGGACGAGTCCTGAGGGAACAAAAAAAATAATTCAACCGCCGGAAAATAATCATCTTCACTAATCTACTAGGTACCCTGCTTTCACGGGCTGGTCCGTCACAAATTCATCCGCTTTCTGCGGCTTCCACTGTTCCCCCAAATATTCCTAGAAAGTGGTGGCGCTCGAGTTAACCTTGTTTTTCCAACTGACCTCTCCACCCTTCGGTAGTAGACGGTTACACCTTTATACGATCAGCACCTTTGTTGATCAATGAGGGTATAGCAGTTATGAATAGAAAATTATGAAGATGGAACGGAAGTTTGGCCTGCTACATTTAACCAATTAGGGAACGCAGCAGGCTTACAGAAGCTCTGATATAAAAATTATGCGCATTCATGTTTAAAAAATATATATTTAAAATTATTAACTAAGACTTACTTTTTAAGGCCATAACCCTATTCGAGTGATCAACTGTACTGAGTGGTTTACGAAGTAGCCTGTTCTCCTTCAACCTTGGCGATGCACTATTCACTTTAGCCACCCTTTTTGGTGGTGGAGGTTTCAATGCTGAAAATATACAAAATACCTTTATAATATAGTCGTTTAAAAGTGAGTAAAATGATATCCTAGAAAATAATGGAAAAAATACATATTTAAGTCATAAGGTATTGTAATATTGAAATCTTTAAATTACCTGCTGTGAAATATTCTTTCTAGGATACCACATACTCACTGTTACATCTAGAGTCAAAGAATTACACAACACACTGGTAAAAAAGAAAATAAATAAATAACTACCTATCTAAAATATGTCCGACATGATTCGAACTTATCAGAATAACAGAAAAAATGTTTGTGAAGATCTGATAATGACATTTAAAATATTACATAAACTACCCGAAGTGAGATTAGACAAACTGTTCTATTTAAACTCAGAGGATTGTGGAGATATCAGCAAAAGCTGAAAAACAAATATTACAAGGTAACCTCCAACATTCCCTGAGATAGATCCAAGGTATCACAGCATGTCAAAATTTGGTAAGACATTGATTGGCTCAAGTCTTATTAGCCTTGGAAAAAAACAAAAATCGACTTTTATGTCAATTAGTTTTCTTATAACTGACACTGGTTCATCATGTCGGAAGTCAGGAAAATTGAGTATAGAGTAGTGCTGGGAAGGAAAACCGGTTAACCGATCGACTAGTCGTTCAGTCTATCATATAACCGTTCTTAAAACCAGTCGACTGATAAGTCATTTAGACTAAGTTGATCGAAAACTGATCGACCGGTTATGCTTTAAAACTACAACCGCGGTTACGGATATGTGAAATCGGTCATCCATCGTTTACATTATATTTAAAGAATTTAGAATAAGTATCAATAGTGTGAACAAGATGGCGGATGGAGAAGTGGAGAGTGAGAAACAATCTCTCACAAAAGAATATATAAGTTAAAAACCAATTTGGTGGATATATTAATCTACAGAAGGTTTCCTTAATCGTGTGACAAGTGTGATTGTAAAGCGTTATACTGATAAACTGTTTGTTGGTGACGGTAATGATGATGTTTTCCATGACTCACAAACTAACCATGGCGAGAGTGTTCGGAGTGACTGTCGAGACGTTTGGCCCGCTAACAGTGCATATTCACAAGTAACGTCTGAACAATGTATGGAAATTTCATTAAGGCGATTACATGAACACATGGAGCTCAGAATTAACAATCAACAATTAATTATTGATTTCTTGAAAAGTAAACAAGACGAAATTAATAGCCAAAAATCAAGATGCGCCATCTGCTGGCAGCCAGAAGACCCATGGCGGTAAGAAAACTACGGGCTACAGTAATGCCGGAAATGGAGTGAGAGTGGCGAGTGTAAAATGGAAAAACCTGTGGCTGAGTGTGTGTTTCCGCTGTCAACCCTGACAGACTCCTGCAACCGGAACGTTCACAGAATCACAAGAGGCGAGATAGCATCAGCAATAAAACACGCCCACCACAAAAAAAATTATGATGATGTTAATTTTAATTTAAATGAAAAAGATTATGGTTGATGGAAAGTAGTGCACAAACGATAAACTTGAAACAAACCAACAGTGGGGACTAGAAGCACAGAACGCATTTTGCATTTTATGCATTCAAGGAAGAGCATTCACAGTGACATAAACGAATGAGACATGTTTGAGATAGATAAAAAAGAAGAAGATTATATTGCCATATGACATATTGCGTGTTCATTGGCAGTTTCAATGAATGTACCAAATAGCAGCCCTAGGAGAAAATATTTATGTAGGAAAAATTCATATAATATAAATATATGAAATCAAAATAAAGACAAATCTGCTAGTGACACAATTTTACAAATATATAATTTCCAGGTCTACTGAACGATTTCCATGACATTTGAGCAAAATCACGAACTTCCCTGACATTTCAGGGGTTAATTCAAATTCTCTGATTTTTCTAGGTTTTCACGGTCGCTGGGTACCCTGTGTCACCATCTCATCATGGGTTTTATAAGAAAAAATCAACAATAACAGCCTTGTATGAAACTGTCAAGAAGAAAATATTGACAAAGGGCTGAGGGTTGCTGGGTTATACTTTGATTTATCAAAGGCTTTTGACCTAGTAGACCATGAGCAGTTTTGCAAGCACTGGGACAATACAGTATATGCAGTATTGGGTTGGAATGGTTTGCCAGCTACCTCACAAACAGAAAACAATATGTACAGCTGACTGGGGAATATGACGATGATACTGCGAACGTGAAGATAAAGTCAAAATTTAGTAATAATTTGAGAGGACTCCCACAGGGAGGTATCCTGTCCCCAATTCCTTTTCTTTTATATACAAATAGTCTGGAGCAATACTTTGCTGAGAATCAAAGTACTAATATATGTCAATTTGCTGATGACACTTCGTTCACTATTGCAGCTGGTACTTCTCCAGAACCTGGGATCTCTTGTGCTAAGGTGGCGAGAGGAATGTCTGATTGGTGTAGGGAGAATAAACTTATTTTAAATCTTGAAAAAACTGTTAACATAGAATTTGAAAATATCCACGCTAGACAAAACAGTGCTTCCAGTCTGTGCAATAATGAAAATACAGCATCTAATATAAAATTTTTAGGGGTTATCTTAGATAAATTTCTAACCTGGGAGCCTCACACTGATTATGCGGCGGCCAGACTAAATAGTGCCTACTTTGCTTTGTCTAATTTAAGATATACAGTGGGAGAGAGTGCACTTCGGTTGCTTTATCACACACACATAAGTAGCAGACTCAGGTATGGACTTATAGTCTCGGGAGCATCAGCATAAACACGCAGACTGTTCATTATTCAAAAACGTATTGTAAGAGCATTAGGTGGTGCAAAGTATGATGAAAATGGTGCTCCTCTATTTGTGCGCCTTCAGATAATGACGTTGTACTCACTCTATCTTTTTAGTTTGTCGCTATTTGTGAGAGAACCCAAAATATTTTAATATGTTAGGAAACAATTATCCAACTAGAAATACAGGTATTGTTGCTATACCTCTACATTCTACTTCACTCTTCCAGAAAGGAACAAAATATATGGCAATAAGAACACAAAACCATTTACCTGTGTGCATACGGAATATCACTGGACTTGTACAATTTAAAAGAGGACTGAAGAAATATTTTTTAGACCACCCATTCTATTCAATAAGTGAATATTTTAATATTAATAGGTTGGCAATGTTTAGTTACTGACTCGCTAATTGTAGATTTGCAATTTTTATATATGGCATATCTGACAATTTTATTGCGTATTACATGAGTTTTGACGTGTTCCTTGCCCATTTGGGATTTTATTAATAAACTTGTATTATTATTATTATTATTATTAAAACGCCCGGCTGCATATTGCGTTGCTGAATGGTAAACAATATCTATTAGAGCTTTTGGAGTGAAGTTACTGGAACAAAATCACATTTCGTTTCACACAACTTTTACTTTAAGATTGTGGTTTTTATATATATATATATATATATATATATATATATATATATATATATATATATATATATATATATATATATATATATATAGGGTGTTTAAAAAAGATGGGGCAATATTTAAGGGATTGATTTCCCAGGTCATTTATGAAAAAAAGTTCCCATAAACATAGGTGCTAAAATGCATTGTTTTCAAAATACAAGGTGTTAAATTTTTTTTTTTAATTACGATTTTTTAAAAATAATTCAAATATCTCCTCACCGATTGTTTTGAAATTTGGCAGCGTTGTTTGTATTATTAATGGGCTGGTTTGGCCCTAATTAGATACAGATTGTTAAGTCCATTGGCGTTACAAAATTTAGTGACAAAAAAATGTACGCCACTGACTGCAATATGATTTGTATATTATTTTGAGATAAATAAACTTTTTTTTATGTCATTCTTAATGGCTGCGGCATCTCAGGCCATTAGCACATTAATTCCCAATTCTTCATTGATTTTACCAATTTTCCAGATAAGGTCAACTTCTCGCTGGTCCACCCGGGAATCGAACCCGGGACCTCTCGCTTAGCAGGCCAACACCTAGCAACCTGCGCCACGAGGGTGTTCTAAAGAAACTACACCTACAAGTTTTTTGTCTCTTGAAATTTCTCCGTATCCTGAATCATTTACACGATAAAAAATAAAAATCTTTATATGGCATGTCCATTTTCATAACAGAAAATCACAAACACTAACAATAATTTTTGTTGAGGTGTCCCCCTAATGCCAATGGACTTAACAATCTTTATCTAATTAGGGCAAATCAGCCCATTATTACTAGAAACAACACTGCCAAATTTCAAAACAATCGATGAGGAGATATTTGAATTATTTTTAAAAATCGTTATTTTACAAAAAAATTTAACACCTTGTATCTTGGAAACGATGCATTTTAGCACCTATGTTTATGGGAAGTTTTTTCCATAAAATGACCGGTGAAATCAACTCCTTAAATATTGCCCCATCTTTTTGAAACACCCTGTATATTAATAAATAATAATAATAATAATAATAATAATAATAATAATAATAATATAATTTATTAATAGCAAGTTGCTAACAAGAAATACATAACTGAGCTATACATTTTCACATAAACTAACAATAACAAATAAAGCCTGGACGCAGCAAGTGCGTTATGGTAGTGAATTTTCATAGAAATGATCTGGCACAAAATATTTTATCATAACTTTTTTTTCTTGTAACATAGAAATCTAAATTTTGGTGTATAGTTTACTTTTTATATCGTAAACCTACCTATCAAATTTGGTTATCATAGCTTTTTGATTTTTTGAGCTAAATTTTTTTTCGAATGAAAACTCACTTTTCCCGGAAAACCTCGTCCGATTTTCCTAACGAACTTATCCAAGCCATTTACAAAAGGAAGGTACGTGCAAAATTTTATCAAAATCGGCCCATTATTTTTTGAGTTATCGGTGTGATACATTTTATTTTTTATTTTATTTATTTATTCAACGGATTAACCATTTACAATAATAATAAGAACATCTAAAACTACATTAGCCTTAAATAATCACAATATGAGAACATAAAAAAAAAAGCAAAACATAACCTGTATACCATATGTATGACAATTCAATCAATAACACCTCTCAAAATTCCTCTAATTACACGGTCAGAATCATTAAACATGTCCAAGAGCTCCGAATACTCATTTGCAGTTCTCGCCATTCTCGACATCGGACTGAAAAAGCCATAATTGGTTCGATGGAAGGGAACCACAAAAACCTCCCTCGCTCTCGTGCAGTTCGGAATCCTTAGAGAGACTAACTCAAGCAAAGAAGGACTATCAATTTTATTCACTAATAATTTGTGCAAAAAACAAACATCACTGACAATCCTTCTACCTCTCAGTGACTGCAAGTGCAGCCGATTCCGCAAATAAGAAAGGTTAAGATCATTTCTCTGCAAGCCCATTCTGTAAGCACAAATTCTTAAGAATCTATTTTGTACGGCCTCAATCTGATTGATATAAATATTGTAATTCGGGCTCCAGACTACAGAAGAACACTCCAACAAAGAGCGAACCAGAGCACAATACAGCCTTCTAAAGCTATTGCATGAAAAATCCAGAGTTGATCTATGAATAAATCCTAACATTTTATATGCCTTAGATACTATGCACTCCATGTGATCCCTAAAAGATAATTCCCTATCCAATACAATGCCCAAGTCTTTAATCATTTCCTTCCTCTGTAAAGCACCAGAGCCCATGGAGTACACAAAGTCAATGGGAAACTGAGCTCTAGTGAATGTAATGCAGAAACACTTATCAACATTCAGAGTCAGAAGATTGTCACCACACCACCGAGCAAAACGATTTAAGTCTTCCTGTAAAAGTAAAGCGTCCTGTCTGGAACGAACAATCTTGAAAATTTTGATATCATCAGCAAACATCAAAATCTGACTATGCTTAAGTGAATGTATGACATCATTGATAAAAAGATTAAAGAGGACTGGCCCACAATGTGAACCCTGAGGAACTCCTGAAGAAACAGTAATACTACCAGAAATGAAGTTCCTGATCTTTACACTCTGGGACCTACCCATAAGGAAGCTGCGCACCCAAGACAACAAATTGGCATTAAAACCCAACAATGCAAGTTTTGACAATAATAAGGCGTGATTTACCTTATCAAACGCTTTGGAGAAATCTGTATATACCGAATCAATCTGTAACCTATCCTCCAAAGCTGAGACCAATACATTCTGGTAAAGAAGAAGGTTGGTCGTTGTAGATCTTCCCTTAAGAAAACCATGCTGCTGTTCGGCGAAAACATGTCTGCATTCCCAAGTTATATGTCTAGAGACAAAAAAGTCCAGAAGTTTGGGTATCACTGACTGAATACAAACAGCTCTGTAATTAGTAACCAAGTGCTTTGGTCCCTGCTTATGAACGGGCATCAAATAAGAATGCTTCCAAACATGTGGAAACTCACCAGACGATAAGGACATGTTAAAGAGAATCCTCAGTGGAATTGCCAAGGTGAAGGCACAAGATTTTAACAGATGGGAGGGGATTCCATCTGGGCCGTAACTAAGTTTATCTTTCAAACTACAGATACGATCAATAATATCAGCAGAAGTAACACTAGGCACAGTCATATTTACCGACTCACGCAAAAAAGGATCGGGACTGACACCGCCAGCCTGTACCTCATACACAGATGAGAAAAAACTAGCAAAAAGATCAACCGAATCATGCAAAGAATCACTCCTAACATCATCATAATACATAGCCTCAGGAAGATCATAAATCCTCCTCAACTTGTTAATATAAGACCAGAAAGAACCCGGATTGTTTTCAAAATTATTCTCAGTATAAGCAATAAAATTTCTGTAACAAGTATCACGAAGATTCCTACATTCCTCTCGGAGACCAGAAAACCTAATATAATCATCTATTCTACCATATTTTTTATACTGACTGTGTACCCTCTTCTTCTCAGTTATCATGCCTCTAAGCTCGACACTAAACCAAGGGGGGAGTCTCAAGTGAAAAAGAAATGTCTAGGGGCACATGATGTGCAGTAGCAGGAAAAACCGGATCCAAAGATGCATCAACACATATGTTATCTATATTACTAAAAACTAAATCTAAAGTTCTATTCAATCTATTAAGTACAAAATTTTTTTGGAACAAGCCCCAAAAGCCAAAACTGTTAGAAACAAGTGAGGCTGATGGACTGTTACCACTAATAACTGGAGCACTCTCAGCACTGCTTGTCCAGGTAACGTTTGGGAGGTTGTAGTCCCCACAGACAACGACCTCAGAATTGGGATGATCAGACAACACACTGTCGACTGAATCACAATGGTGTTCATATATAGCAACTTCTGAATTGGGTGGAATGTAACAAACACCAAAAATGAGGCTCCGCCTTCCTATCCTCACCTTCACATAAACTTCATTAAGTGAAATATCACCAGCAATCCTAGTAGAATCAAGGTCTTTATGCACAGCTATCAGCACACCACCCCCCCGATCCCTGATATTGCCCGGAATACTGTCACGATCACTACGGTAAATATTATAATTCATAAAAGAGAGTTCAGCATCAGAGTGGGAAGCAGTAAGCCACGTCTCCGTCAACATAACAACATGAAAACAGCAAGAAGACAGACCCTGTCGAAGCCTGGGTAATTTTGTTCGTAGTCCACTAACATTATGATAATGAACAAACAAGGAATTCTCATCACCAGGAGTGCTTAACAATAAATGGTCATCCGACACCCCTAGTTTTTTTTGGGGGGAACAATAGTTGGAACACCGTTAACATACTTAATCTTGAGGTTTACTTCACCATCATCCACCCTCCGCCTCAATTCACTGATCACAGACTTGGAGTATGCACTTTGCCTAGGGGTTCTGTCCTGCCTAACTCTGACATTACGATACAAATGATCATCCTTGAGTCTTCCAGTCCTGCGCAGAATACTAAGTACCTGATGTTCATCAGAGAGAGTAACCTTTAGAGGTCTAGGAACGGATGCACTGCTGGAATGCCTACCCAGGCGAAATAGCCTAATCTGGGAGTAATCACCCTCAGGACACAACTTGTGGAGGATATTCTTCACTTCCAGTCTGTCAACATCACTCTCACCACGGCTAGCAGTTGACCCAGACTCAGATTCGGGGAGTCCAAAAATAATAATATTTGACTTCCTCTTGTCTCGCTCACGAATCTCCTGTATTATATCCTCTATATAGGAGTCACTACCAGCTGGAACCTGTACAGTATTGGACAACTCTGCTGTTACCTTCAATTTCTCAAGCTGCTTCTCGACATCACTAATTCTAGCAATCAGGTTTGGCAACTGTTTGAGACCATCCTCACAATCAGAACACAGAAACAACAGCTTCCTCTTCTTCCACTCCATGCATCTAATCTCAGAGGCACTAAGGTCTGAACACTGCTCACAGAACAAGAGCTTACAGGTGTCACAACTAAAGGTCTTACCAGTAACACCACATTTTGAGCAGTCACTCATGATTTATGGACAGCTGTAGATAAACAGTATAAAATGAAATATAAATAAACTGATAAAGTTAAAAGCTTTTTCCATCAACACAATACCAGGAGATAAGATAACCACGGTGCAAAAAAATAACTGTTCAATTGCAGAATACACTCCAACAAAGAAAATTCAAATGTAACTTCCACTACAATGTTCAAAATCCGTAACCAACACTACCACCAGTGCACACAAACAAATGCTGCAGCTCGTCATAAACCTTAACAAATTTGGATATACAAAACTTGTGATAAGAACCATAAAAGTACAAGCAGATATTTCTGATGTTCACACTTTGCAGGTATTTAGCTATTGACATACATACATACATACATATATAAAAATTGGAACTGACCCCGGATATGGGTTCGAGTGGTCCTAGTTCGCGCTCATTTGCAAATTTTTTTTCAAAATTCAAAAGTTGGGATCTCCCCATTAGTGAATTTTTTCTACGAAAATTCACTAAAAAACATATACATACATATATCTCACTTTACAGTATAACAATAAACTACACCAACACAAAAGCATATTACTGAACAACACAAAGCTATATATTAACATGCTATTTACAATATTCCTTGCATTTTTTCTTTTTGAAAAAGTCTAATTGTACTACAATTCTTCATACTGTCAGGTAATGTATTATATTAAGCAAGTCCATTGTGAAATAAATCATTCTGACTATAACTTGTAGAAACAGTTTGTACGTAGAAATCCCTTCTAGCTCGAGTTTGATAATCATGTACATCTGTCACAAATCTGATGTTTTCTAATAAATGTCCAGGACACAATTTATTTTTAATTTTGTATATCAATGTCATTGTATTTAGAGTTATTATTTGTTTCACACTCATTAATCCAGTTCTCTCCAGCATCACAGCAACATCGGTATATCGACTGCTTCCAATAATGTACCTCATTGCTCGATTTTGCCTTTTTTGTAATAATGTATTTGACTTTTTTTATACAGGAGGGGAAATGCTCATGCAGACCCCATTCACAGCCCCTTAGGTGCCGTGGGATATCGAGGTACTGTGAGACTGTACTCACTAAAACCCCCTCCCTGGGAGTACCGGACCTTAGTCCATACCTCCGTCGGAGTGATTTCGCACAATAATTTTTTGGGTATGAATGTTTCCATTCTGTTTTTGCCGCGGGGGCGTTAGCGGGTAAATATAAGCTTTGGACGCTTATGCTTATGTGGAAGTTGCTCGTCGTAGTCGGTGGCACTACGGAGAAGAGCATTTGGGTGAGAAGCGGCTTTTGCGAACTGAGTTGTGGATAGTTGAGTTATAAACTTAAGTATCGAAGGCATTTCCAGATCAGAGTGAATCTGACTGTTTCGGACAAACCATGGCGCTTCGGTAACCATTCTCAGAATTTTGTTCTGGTGACCCATGCAGGTGATGCATAGGTCAAGGCTGGCCGGATGATGACTTTGTACATGAGCAACTTGTTGTTCATGGACAGTTTGGAATTTCTATTTAGAAGTGGGAACAACATCGAGGCTTTTTTTCAGGCGTGATCGACATGGGGGCGCCATGTTGTGTTTGGTACCCCAAGGTATTTGGCGGAATCTTGCCAGGGAATTAGACGGTTGTCTAATGATACGTGTTCATGAGGTGTGTGTCTCCTCTTGAAAAATAGGACAGCTGAACATTTATCGGAGTTTATGGCTAGAAGGGATTTCCTATACCATGATTGCAGCTCGACTACAGCGGTCTGAAGTCGTTCGGTTATTATCCTCGGCTGAGTGGAGCTGCTGAGGATGGTAGTGTCGTCTGCGTACAGTACGTATGTCTTTAGGGGGGCTGTCGGAATGTCTGCGACAAATATATTGTACAGCAGAGGGGAGATAGCAGAACCCTGCGGGAGACCAGCTGTGGCTGGGTATGTTCTAGATCTGGTTCCCAGATGTTTGACCTGGTACTTCCTCTGTTGCAGGTATGACCTGATTAGCAGAATCAGAGGGAGAGGATAATTAAATGATAGAAGTTTATTTAGGAGGCCCGCATGCTTGAGCAATGTCAAGAAATATTGCACCAGTTGACTTGTTTTTATTAAATCCTTCGGTGATGGTTTCCACCACACGAAGGATTTGGTTTATGGCGGAGTGCTGGTGTCTGAAACCGAATTGCTCATCCGGTAGGATATGATTTTCTGAGGTATTTGTCTCAGTGCTATTTAATAGGAACAAAATTGATGTACAATAATTGAAGTATGGAAGTATAATTGTCCTGTAAATTGTCAGTCTAGACCACTCACTAAGGTAGGTTCTCATTCTTCCCAAAAGGTTGAGTTTTTTTGGCAATTTTCTTGGTTATATATTGTGCATGGTTGGAAAACTTTAAGTATTCATCAATGATAATACCCAAGTATTTGCAGGTTTCTACCTGCTCTATCCTTTGATTATTTACAAAAATGCCAGGATGAATCTTGGTTAGTGTACAATTACATTTACTTTTTATTATCATATATTTTGTTTTCTCCGTGTTCAAGCTTAGTCCGTTTTGACTTAGCCATTTGTACAACGTTGTTAATTCTTCATTTATCATTCTCACAATTGTTTGAACATCATCACCAATCAGGTAAGGCTAGGTATGGTCAGCAAAAAGTTGTATTTTGTATTTCCTCAGCTGATTAACAATATCATTTATATATACTATAAACAGGTTCGGCCCCAATACAGTACCTTGTGGTACCCCAAACACATTTTCACTTTCTGTGGAAACATTATTCATGTATCTTGTTTCTTGAGTACGATCTTGTAGATAATCTTGGAGCCATTTAAATACTTTCCCTTGTATACCATATTTTTTTAATTTTTCTAAAAGTAATCTCCTGTGAATAGTCTCAAATGCTCTTTGAAAATCTAGGAAAACAACTCCTATAATCTTTTTCTGGTTTAATGCACTTTTCCAATTTATAAGCAGAGTTTGTAACACACTCTCACATGAATTATTTCTTCTGAAACCCGCTAGTCTATGACTTGTTGGTTCACCATTACCTCTAATAATTGAACATTTAACCGATCGGATTTATAACTTTTAAGTGTTTAGACGGTCAGTCTTTTAAACATTCAATCAATCGGTTATGCAAACTCGTAGTTAATCGGTTATTTCACCAACAGATAACTGTTCAGTCAATAGGTTGTTTAACCAACAGGCGACTGATCAGTCGACCGGTTTTAGTCGCTATCTCATAATAATAAACGAAAACAGGTTTTTTCGAAAACAATTATAATTTTTAATAACCGATAACCGACAGAAAGCTGAAAAATTCCCAGCACTAATATAGAGCTGTTATTAAATTCCTCACTCAAGAAGGTGTTCAACCCCAAAGCATCAAAGATGGACTGGATGGGGTGTACGCAGAAAATTCTTCGTCTCTGTAGTAAAAGATTGGTCAAAACGGTTTCGAATGGGACAGGAATACTTGAAGATGACTAAAGAACAGTAAGGACGGTGAAAGTGGTGACGGACAACAAGATTGCCCTTGTTGAGGATCTCATATGAAGTGATCGACGTTTGAAAGTGAACGAAGTATCAAAAATGTCAGAGCTTTCAGATACAAGCATGTGTTCAATCCTTCACGAACAATTAGGTATAAATAAAGTTAGTGCAATGTGGGTCCCCAAACATCTTTCAGCAGTTCAGCAACAGCATCATGTTGAATGTGTCCGATCCTTTTTGGACCTCTGCGGAGAAAACCCTGTGGACGTGATGAAGACAATTATCACAGGGGATGAAACTGTGGTTTTCTACTATGATCCTTTGTGTGAGAGTCGATTAAATGGAGGTGTATAGGAGAAGCACTGCCAAGGAAGTTCAAGGTCTGCCAGTCAGCAAAAAGAGCTATGGATATGATTTTTTTGAAACGTGAGGGTATTCTTCTCATAGACTTTAAAGAACCCAACACCACAGTTAACAGGGCATATTATGCAACGCTCCTACATAAATTATGACAAAATATTCGGAAGAAAGGAAGTGGTAAACTGACCTGAGGCGTGTGTTTGCTACATGACAATGCACCTGTGCACACAGCTGAAATTGCACAAGCCACAATTCATGACTGTGATTTCGAACAAATTGATCACACTTTGTATAGTTCAGATATGGCCCTCAGTGACTACTACCTATTTAAAAATGACCTTCGCAGGTACCATTTTAGTGACGATTAAGAAGCGAAAGCTGCTGTTTCGGCACATTGTGAGGACAAACCGAAAGAAAATTTTTATAGGGATATCGAATTGTTACTGAAACAATGTAATGCGTGCATTGATGTTACTATATTGAAAAATAAACTTTAATTTTGAGTCTACGCCATTTCTTTAGTAGTCAGGGAAATTGTGTCGCTTAGCTTGTACAGTAGACTCTCGATTTACCGGGAGCTTATTAAGCGGGAAGCGGATCAACTGGGATTCTCACTTACATACTTACAATTAAATATTGTATCACAAGAATAACACAACGAACTTCCTAACAATTTAAGTATGTACCTTAGTTGCCGACGGCCGAAAGCAGGTATATTATCTTTTCAGAGAATGTTGTTGGCTCGTCCAAACTTTAGATATCCTGGTAGAAGCTTTAATCATAACGAGCTATTTCCGGAAAGTAATAAATGAGACTCGAGTTTATGTTCCGACCAGGAACCGTCATTGCATTCAATGCTTGCAATTTTAGTTTTGGTCAAGTTTTAGTAGAAACTGGTGCTTTTAAAGTTTCAGCTTCAGTATTCTTTTCGTTCAGTAGTCATTTCGGTACGTAAGTGTAACATCGACTGCAATCAAAATGTCTCTTAAGAGAAAGCGTGTTGTCCTAGCTATCGAGCAAAAGCTGGAAATTATTTTAAAAAATTGAAAATGTGGTCTCAGTTAAAAGTTTAATGGTTGAGTATGGAGTCAAATCAAACTGGGCTTGACATTGCAAAAAACAAAAGCAAAATCCTGGAGTTTTCCGCTACCTCTGATAGTGTGTCTGGTATGTCTAAACGGAAAACTATGAAATCTGTGACATATGACAAATTAGACAAGGCCATGGTTTTATTGCTTAACCAGACATAAGGACGCCTTAAACTCCAGTGAACAGTTACTCAGTTACTTAGAACAACAGGAAGATGGGACGTTTTCCGAAAAGATGATGTTGCGCAATTTACGTGCTACCATTCAAAGAAACAGACAAGCATACTCTCTTACTTCACTAAATAGATATGTACAGGCAGATATGTATTTAAAATGTAATATACATGTCTTAATATGATTAATTAATTAACATTCTTTTGTTCTTTATTTGTTATTTATTTCCCAAACATATGCCTTGTAGGATTTTGTCGTGTTTTTGTATGTGAAAATACCAGGAAATCGATTAACCAGAAAAATATTTTTACCAGCTATCCCGGAAAATCGAAAGTCTACTGTATGTGTAAGTTTTATGCAAGTAATAATTGTTCAACAGCTGAAAAAGATCACCTCTAGAAGTGGTATGTGCACCATCCGTTAATGATTTCAAGAAACGATACGATTCGTTATAACTGTAGAGCAGTTTCGAACGTTGCGTGCATTTCAGATGTAATTTGTTGACATTCGGCGATGATGCCTTGGTAAATCTTATTTTTCAGATTGTCCCAACAAAAAAAAAAAACGCCTAAAGGGTTTAAATCTGGTGACATTTGAAGCTATTCTATTGCTCCTCTTCGCCCAATCCGTCTCCCAGGAGAAATGCATTTACAGTATTGGAAGATGCTGTAGATCCAGCTGTAATAGAAATTAGTAAGCAAAAAGGCCATAACAAGTAAGATAACATAACAATTACGATAAATTAATATTTCAGCAAGATGGGGCACCCCACACACTATACTGTTGCTGTTCATCAGTATCTGGACCGAACAATCGCTAGGAGATGGATTGGGCAAAGAGGAGCAATAGAGTGGCCTGCAAGATCGCTAGATTTAAACCCTTAAGACTTTTTGTGGGGCCACATAAAAAAATAAGATTTATGTCAACCCATCATTGCCAAATATCAACATATTTCACCCGAAATGCTTCGCAACATTCGAAACCACTTTGCACAAAACTTGTATTAGTGCATGGAAGCTGGAGGTCAGCATTTCGAGCATTAAATACATTAGTATACTGAGGAGGTAATAAAATAGTGCTGTAAATTGAACCATAACTTCCACATAGATGTGATAATCTACTCTCCTCAGAAAGACATTTTCATGAAATGAATTTAGGGTCCATGATTTGACCGAAAAGAAAATATTCGTATTCCTGTCAGAGTTTTAACAACAACAAAAAAGTTCGGGAGGCAGCAGTGACTTTTAAAAATAAAAATTCACTAAAAGTCTGCATGCAGCAAGTGCGTTATGGTAGCGAATTTTCGTTTAAAAAAAATTAATGGCAAATATGTCTTGTTTTTAAAAGGACATTTGGTTCGCAGTATAACGTATATAGTACTAACAATGTACCATATTTATTTAGAATAGCTTTGTTGTTTCAAAAAGCACTAATACTTCCCGGAAAATACTCTTAAGAAGTTCAAGAAAAAACGGGTCTGATTTTCCTGGCTAATGAACCTCTTCAAGCTGATCACGCGGCTGCTAAGATATAATTATTCACAAACAGCTTCAGGATCAAAATTCAAAAAAATTTATGAAACTGCAAATTGCTTTTACAAAAATTCACCATTTTTTTAATACAGAAATTGCCTTCAGTAAGGTTGCACTAAATTATATTTTTCGCAAAATTCGACAACTTTTTTTTACAATAACTTACTGAACATTTATAATATTAAACATATTTTTAATTACAAACATATCACAAAAATCTTACAAAAAAATGACTTCTACGGAAACACGAAAAACATTTCTGCGAAAACTTTCCAAATTCAGCCATTTGAGTCATTCGGAATGTAGCTTAGAGTGGTGGTCTCCTTTCCTAAGCTACGTTCCGAATGACTCACATCATATGTACGCACAATAAATGCCCAGTCTGATTTTTTAGTAAAGTTAATTAATTTTCCTTTAAGTAAAAGTAGATATACCAAAGAATTATATTATATTAAGAACGTGGCCGAATATAACGGATACACTGCTTGCCTAGTGGTGAAATTAATCAACAAACAGAAAACAAAGAAATTGTTAACGGAATCAACAACGTTTAGAAGAGAGAAAGCCGGAAAAAACCTTGTTTGCTTACCATTTGAACCTCGAATCACGAGGGGTCTAGATAGCATTTTTAAAAAAGGCAACTTGCACCAACATTTTCGACAAAAAATACCTTAAAAAACTTGCTAGGTAACCCAGAAGACAAGGATAGCACAGCCCAAATGTTATGAAATAAGTTGTAACGGCTGTGATCTTAAGTACGTCAAACAAACAAAAAGATCTAATGGAATTAGATTCAAAGAACATCTAGCACAATTACGATATGTTACTATAGATAGACCTTCCGTTGCCAGACATATTTAGGATAATAATCACCACATTAATGCGGAGAATCTAAAATTAATAGAAAATGTTAAGACAACCAAGACAGCTAAACGCGTTTAAGAGCATATATATATATATATATATATATATATATATATATATATATATATATATATATATATATATATATATATATATATTGCTAAATATAGTAACAATAAAAAATGTATGAACCTTGCTCCACCTCCGATGATCAGCCACCTCATAAGATTGCTTTATAAGATAAATACTGACAGTTTGACTAGTCCGAGAGATAACAAAAGAAGACAGATATTTCAGTCATACGAAACTATGTTAATTTAGTTGTTGAATCTTCCAAAAATTATTAGAGACCAACACCTTTCAGATAAAGTAATAAAGAAAGTTCAAAAACCTACTCCAGGGTTAAAATACAATACACTGCAGATCTTGCCTGGGACTTAGTTCCCCTCTCGGTTCCGTTCTTTACCTAAGATTCGGTATATAAGGTGGTTATTATATATATATATATATATATATATATATATATATATATATATATATATATATATATATATATATATATATATATATATATATATATATATATATATATATATATATATATATATATAATAACCACTTAAAATTTTAACTGTCTCCTGATTCTGAATATTCAACTGTTTTGGTTCATTGTGAAATAAAACATGTTTAAACTAGTGTTTTCCAAAGGCAAATTGCATTTATCCTCATACATTTTGAAAATTTACATTTCCGATCGCTTTCGAACACAGCCATCATAATGTCGCTACTAAAAAGGTGTTAGGATATATATATATATATATATATATATATATATATATATATATATATATATATATATATATAATATTCTATGATTGTTAAATAGCTCTGTCAGCTCTCAATGTGTCCCACCAACTGTCAAAAATATGCATGAGTGAAATCTCAAATTACACTATCGACTCAATAAGACCGATAACAAATTTGAAACGTCACTACCGAGTTAATGGGGCCGCAACTTCGCTCCCTTTGGCAGCAATCAATGCCTGTAAAGTTAAATCTCTAAATATTTTTGAGCAACGAGTTCGAACTATTTTGGAGAATTGCATATTTCGAACTTCGAACTACTTCAACATCGCCTGGTGCTAACATATTTTCACAACGAAGGTTCGGTTCGAGTTCGGTTCGAAAATTTGAAGCTTCGCACATCTCTAAGTTTTACTACAATTTAAAGTTCTGACCTGTTTAACAAAATGCCCGGCACATTGGAAAAAGAAAAAGAAAAAGCAAAACGATTGCCTTGCTTTCATAATACAATTTTTTTAAATGTGTTTGAAAAAATAACAAACTGAAGGTTTCTGAGAAAAACGCATAATCAGACTTAGGCGTTTAATAAATATATATGATATAAAAACAAACATTAAAAAAATTACCGCTTCCTTAACAAAGACACTGTGATACAGACCCCACACAAAATCTCCAATATCATCAACCCATAAAATGGATATGCAAACCCACCTTTGCCAAGCAACTGCCCTGCACATATTTTAACCTTTGGCTTATTTGGCGTCATTACATATGTGCTGTCCAACGACGTCGTGGAGTTCAAGCAAACATCGTCATCTATCTTCCTCTTGATGGCTCGTCCGTCTTCATCAGAAGTTACACTCCTTGTGGTGCTGAGGCCAGAATCACCAATGTCCTCATCCCATGTGACGTTTCTGATGCCCTGCAATTTGCTGACCAAAGACTGGTAATCCTTCATGAGACTGTCAGTGGCAAACCCGTGACCTCGCACTTGTAGATAACACGACTGTAACAGCTTTGACATTTTCTCTAAAAGGTTACCCCTTGATTTCAGTTCATCACGCAGCAGGTCATTCTCTTTCTGCGTCAGTTCAACCTAAAACACAAGAACAAAAAAATGCCTAAGATGAACTGAAAAGTATAAAATTATTAATCTGCCAACGTAAAACCCCCATATGTTAATTTTAATTTGACCATGAACGATAAATTTTAAACTTAAGTATAGGACATTATACATGACATGTGTTCAGAATTTTATGTTAAATTCGACAATTCAAGAATATATAGGCTTTTAACAGGGTTGGATAATAAAAATTTATAATTAATAATCAACTCTACAGTCAATAGCTAGATATATAAATTTATCAGCCTTTGATTAGGTACATGTATACTACAGGCATGTCAAGGAGTCTGTTAAACATAAAATGTCAATCTTAAATAATTACAAAAACATTCTTTTTTTCTTTAACGTCGACTCCAGAGGCAGTTTCACCTCACTATCCTGGAAATTTTGCTGAGGCATTTGATGGCTCTTATAATGATGGTACCCATGGCTCGAGAAAGGTAATCTTGCTCCATTGCGTTGAAGGCCTCTAATACTCTAGCTATCATATCTTGTTTTGTAGTAGGTGGTTCCTGGTAAACTGTTCTTAATGCACGCCCATCTAGTGGAGTCAAGTCTGGTGAGCCGGCCGGCCAACGATGAGGACCACCGTTAGCTATCCATCTGTCTTCAAATGTTTCCTGGAGTAGGTCGCTTACTATCTGTGAGTTGTGTGTTAGAGCTCCATCTTGTTGATATCAAACTTCTGCAGCTTCGTGTTCATGAAAGGAATTCAGCCCTGGTATTATTACTTACTGCAGAATGAGACAATATCCAGGACCTGTCAACACTGCACGTTTAGAAATCGTTCTTACCTTTTGCTTTAATCTTACCATTAGGTCTTAGTCCATACGTATTTAAAAGGTTGTTTAAGAAATTAATTTGTCTTTTGATGTGAGCATTTTTTGTCAAGTAATTTAAATTAAAATCTCCACATATAATTAAATATTACTTTTTTTATATCTCCTATATTCATTTAAGTTTTCTTTTATTTCAATATTAACACTTATACCTTCGTGATCAGATAAAGCTGTATTTATTACTTCTGCTACACTTTTATAGTTTTCAGTTATATATACATTATCTAGCAAAGAATCTCCACGAATAGCTTTGGATATTTGAGGTCTTAGTTCATACGTATTTAAAAGGTTGTTTAAGAAATTAATTTGTCTTTTGATGTGAGCGTTTTTTTGTCAATTAATTTAAATTAAAATCTCCACACATATTAAATTATACTTATTTAATTTAATGTTGAATTCGTCAACAACCTCAGTCAATTTTTTGTAGAAGATGTCAAGTTTACCTGTTGTTGGACAAGCATACTGTGATTAAGTTATACTCCTCCAATACTACAGCACTGTATTCAAAATATCCATCCATACAATGTGTACTTTGTTCCAGGCCTTGATATTGTTGCGTTTTCTCCGGGTTCTGGATGAGTGAGACTTTAAATTTTAACAAAACAACTTTATTTACTCTCTAACTATGAATACAATAAAAGTTCTAGAATATCTCTCTCACAAAACACTTAGTTTATTTGGCCTTACAATCACTAATCTGGACAATAGTCACTACACTGGAATTACAGTCGCTACTCTCTAACACTTCACACTGGTTCCTGCTTCTTCGAGTCACTTCCAATTATCTAACTGAACTGAACTGGCTTGCTTTCGCCTTTATATACCCATCGTACCTTCCACCTCGTTTCGGGAGTGTTCCATTCCAGAATATTCCAGGACCTTCTTTGCTAGAAGGTTCTGTGAATACAGATCGGCTCCTTGTGGATACAGGGGGATGTATATGTTACACAAGAGGTGTTTCTCATCATACTATAAGAGCTCTCTGCGTATACAGGGTGTAAGGGTTCTCTGCGTATACAGGGTGTTCGGAATGTGCATATCTCATTTATCCGTACCGACGGGGTGGTATAAGTTGGTAACTTCGTTATTTTTGGTCCTAGAGGGTTGAGACTTAGCCTGTGGGGGGGGGGGTCCACCCCCAGGGGAGGTGGAGAGGCGGTGTTGCCAGATTGTGCAAGAATTCCTAGATGTTGGGAAGTTTTGGGTATGTGGCAACACAGCACCTACATCTATTGAAGTGCTTTGTAACAATATTTTCTATCCTGTTTAACATAAATGCAAGTTCCCCAAGATGCATATCTTGTCTTGTTGAAATGGAAGAAAGATTATACCCAGTGATTGTTGGTCTTTCATCTTGATGCAGCCAGTGTTCACCAAAACACACCATTTCAATCCTGTCTGATATAATAGCTTCTATTTCTGTTATTTTAGATCTAAGTGATAGTATATGTTGATAAAATAAAATTCCATTTACATTTATTTTGCTTATAAGAAATCATTTAATGCATTTTCTTTTTGTTGACCATCTTTTTTATTAAAATCAAAACGAAATCTTATAAAAACCACACCTTTTGGCGAAAAATCAGATTCATACAGCTTTTCTTGAAAAGTAAAGTCCAGTCCTATCCGAAAGTATTTGTTATCACTCTTCTCATACTTTGTTTCTATTTTGTCTATTATTATTTCATTTTTAATTTTTGATATATATTTAAGTACAAGCTCCTTATTGACATTGTCTTTGATTCTGCCTAAAAATAGCAAGGCTCTTCTATTTTTTATTTCTTTTCCAGTGAAAGCATCCGATGTTTCATTAGTACCACTATTACGATTCTTTGTTTATAATTTCTTTTCTTCTCATTTACTTTTGTCCAATTGTCTAGAAGTTCATTATCCTTTGACATAATATCTAATTGTTCCTCTTCTGTTTTGTTTACATTCTTATCTGTATTTTCAGATTGTATTATATTTGCATTATCTAATTTTTGAGTGTTTCCATTAGTATTCATTTTTATTTGAGCACTCTGTATATTTTTTTGTTTGTCCTTTACATTATTTGATTGATATTCAGTTCTATTAGCATATTTTCAAGCATAGTTTTCAGTGTCTTTTTCAACATGAATTTTTGCATTTTCCTTCCCACTCAGTTTATTTTTCAATTCTGCATTTTATTTTATTAAACCAATATGAGATTTAAGAACCAATTTTTCACTATCCTGTTCCTGAATTAATTTATTTTTGGTGTTCTATAATAATTTTCTTCTGTATCCGCAGCTTTTTAAGATATCTCATCTCTATTTGATATGGAACTACACTTTCTTGAAGTGTTGGACATTTTATATTTTCACTTGATACACCTGCATTACTTTCATTTTCACAACAATTTATCGTATTTTCCGCAAATATTCTACGCTTTTTAATATTTTTAGACATGAAGCATGTGACACACTACACTTGATGCATTTTATTCTTATTTTCGCGACACTTCTGCACCAATTACACGGATTTTGCGGAATGTTCAAAACCACATCTGAACCTCCCGTCATTATATTCACTATAAATAGATATAACAGAAAAGTTTCTTCATTGAGTTATCCTGGCACTCAAAGAAACAACCTTACATAACGTTTTTTTATCGACCTGGCAACATTTATTTTATCAGAAAGGCAGTGGTGCGGCAAAATTTCCAGGATAGTGAGGTGAAACTGCTCCCTGGCGTCGGTGATTGGCCATAGTCGCGGAAATAGGCCGACGTTAAAGAAACAAAACACACACACACATCAGTTAATTGGACCATTCTGTATAACAAGGTGTACAATGTGGTGGCAACATGATGGGGCACCTGATCATAATGCGGCTTCAGTTATTTTATCAGTTAATTGGACCATTCTGTATAAAAGGAAATTTGACTTCAGTAAAATATCTAAATTTATTAAGAGTGTCGTGTCAGACCTAGAAAATCGCTATGGTGGCTATCAACAAGATCAACTATCTATCTACTTTCTCCCTGATACAGGGAACAATGTTATAATGATGGTTAAAATGCATCAAGCCTTACAGATTTTTACGCATTGCATGCACCAAGAAAAACTTGTTTTCATTAAACGATGCATATTTAATTTTCATAACAATATGCTCACTTACTCTATATTGGCTTTCAATTTCATTCAGCCTGGCAGTTTCAATTTCCTCAACCTGTTTCAGCTCAGGATATTTCCTAACCAATTCGTTAGTTTTATTAGTCAGATCAGCTTTTATAGTTTCCATGCTGGATAATTCTTCTTTCAAAGCAGTTTCCTGCCTGTTACATCGATCCACAATATTTCCCAATCTCTTATGACCTTTAATACGGTCCGGTGTATCGGCACAGAGTCCACTTAATCTGCTATCTGCTTCTTCTTTGAGTTGCCTGAAAAAGTATGTCAAATTTTATACACTTATTAGAGAAAGACAATACTCAATAAAAGAGTTAAAAACAAGGCAATGTGATTATCAAAAGATTAAATCGACAGCTGCTATAAAAATTAGTAGCCCATTAAGGCACTTTTTAAGATATAGTATTCTACGTGACTCTCACATGTGTTCATTTGTCTTAAAGAATCATGATATCTGAACACCTATTACTTAGACAACCAGTTATACAGATTACCATAGAACAATACAATGCATAGCACCACGTGATAGACCATCCTGCATTGTGTGCGGGAGAACAAGAGGGGCTACACCAACAAGCAGATCTGCATAGCCACAGGCAGCCAGGCAGCCCTTAAGGCACTAAGTAGCCCACGGGTAAATTCCAGGTTGGTATATGAATGCTGAGACGAGACGAGACGAGCGACCTGGCTGGGCAGAATGAGGTCACCCACATCTGGAAGCCGAGTTACTCGGGGGGTCAAAGGCAATTAAGAAGCTGACAGTCGCGAAGAGAGGGTCAGCAGAACCATTTACGAGACCAGAACTGGTTCTGGGCGTGACAAAGAGCACTGCCAGGGGAGCCATTAAGTAGTGCGTCAGAAACGAACACAAGGTGTACTAGGCAGACTGTCCACAGCTCAGACATGAAAAGTCAGTAATTGAGGAATCCGGTTCAAAGAGAGCTGTGGAGCTGCTAAATCTTAGCAGAGGACAGCTCAGAAATATAACAGGACTCTTGACGGGACACATGGCCGTCAAGAAACACCTGCATAATACTAAAAGTAGATAAAAATGTCTACCAAAGCGGGTCCCAAGAGAGGCACATAAGTTAATTTGCCCAAGTATATAGGGGAATCCAAAAACAATTAATTAGCTGATATAATAAAAATACAATGAACTGCATTTCCTACATCTCTCAAGACTAGGCAACTCTAAGTACAGCAGCATTTGATCCTGTAGAAATCACACAAAAAGATACCGACCATCTTTATGGAATAAAGATGTTTGAGAAACTTCCTTTGAACTGATTAAAGTATGAAACTGTGGACACCAAAGTTGGACACCACACATGCGCACCATATTCTAAATGGGATTTGACAAGGCATGATAAAGTAGAGAGGATGTCACTCAAGAAGAAATTACTGCTGTTCCTATGAGGAATCCATGTGTTTTATAAGCACAGTCTGTGTTCACGTGGCCGAAAGAAACAACAGAATTAAACCCAATCCTGAAGTCCATGATGGTGGAGGGACAAGTAAGCACATGACCCGCTAAATTTCACTTAAATGCAAATAGTTGATTTTTTACTTGTGGAGTGAATCAAACATCATTTGACACCATTTAATGAGAGACCATTCGCTCAACACCACCCATCAAGGACCCCTAGATTCTTCTGCAGGTGCAAACCATAATCAACATCTGAAATTGTTAAGAAAATCTTGTCCTTGTCTGCATAGATTAAGAAAAAGGCATTCAAGCTATCTGATGGGATCAACGAAAATATTGAAGAGTAGCAGCCCAAGAATGGAGCCCTGCAACACTCCACATGGCACTTCATAAACATTTGATCAGAGACCTCTAGTTTCGACAAACTGCTCGTTCCTTCTCAGTAAGATTAGAACAAAGTGATTAAGCAATCCTAAAATCTGATTGCTTGCGATCAGAATATTGTGGTCAAGATGATCTAAATCCCCTGACAAATCAGTATATATATATATATATATATATATATATATATATATATATATATATATATATATATATCAACTTGTAATGATTTATCAAGTTTCTAACTTTCCAATGGGATTAATAACATTATTCTTGGCTACAATACTGACATCACCTCTAGAAGCCACTGACCTAAAGAATGGACTCTTGATGTCAGATCCTGATCATGTTAGAGTTTCACTTCTTCTGAGTTCAACCAGTCCTTTGTTATTACAGCAATATTTCTTGTAGTCCTTCACCTTACTGTGGTATACGTTACTTGGTTATTAGATCATTGCAGTTTAATGGAAACATAATTTATAAATAACACAATATATTACAACATGCATGCATGGCAATACAAATAGGACTTATCTGTACAACGGTTATACTACGACTGCTTAATCTACGGATCTTAGATGGCTCCCAAAGTAGTCATGATTGCCAACTTAATAAATACATATTTTCCTGGCACTTCCGGCAAGGATAGCCAAAAGTTTGTTCTTAATATGAAACATGATCATTAGAAAGAGAGGGGTCTCAAAACTAGTACTATTATGGGGCAATAATCAGAATAAGTGCTGAAAATAATCATTAAACCCACTTAAACCTTCTAAATCAATAGTAATAATAAAACTATGACATTTTGAAGCACTCACCTTCGAACAAGTAATGTTTTTTCTGAGACTTCAAGCTGTAAAATCCTATGCAACAATTGCTTTCTGTCAGAGAACAACTTCATCAATTGATTTGACAGCACTGGATCCGCTGGTTTGACTAGAACTTCTTTATTTTTTAATTCAGACTTGAGCCTCTCAACTTCTTTGTTTAATTCATCTACCATTTTCACATACTGGCCAACGTGCATTTCCACATTTACAACGTTCTTTTTCATATGGGATTTTATCTTTTTAGCTCGGGTTGCATATTTTAGTGTATTATATGTGTCTTCGTATGTCAATGAAGATGGTGAAATATTAGCGATCATCACAGTTTGGCAATTACCTGTAATAAATGAAAAAGATGTGTGGTGAAGTTATTTTAACATTTGATTATCTATTTATTAGGTTTCACACAATTTACATAGTTTGACAACAAAATACAGAGCCACAGAATCAACTCAATAAAATCGACAATAATAAGAAACTTCCATTCATTGATTGTTGTTGCCCTTACTTGGTGAAACTTGTCCATACTGCATACAGACTTGGAGAATACTTCTCTAGCTTCACTGTTGGTTTTTAGTGGTGAAGGACGTAGCCAGCGCGTGAGCTAACTGGAGCAAGTGGCCCTTCGAATTCTGGAAGTTCTAGGATGTTCTTCAATGCTTCTGTGACTATAGTTTCGCTGCTTGACAGCATTTTCAGACAGATTAAAATTGAATTAGTACGAAATCATGACAACTACAAATAAATATCTGTTGCTAGGTTATGATATGATGTTTTGATCAAAAAATTTTATCAAATAGAAAATAAAATGAAACACAGATGACAGATGAGGTTTTCAAAATGTCTATGTGATGTATGTCAATATTTAACATAAAAACTAGAACTAGCCTATAATAACTATGATAACAGTTACAACAATAAAATAACTAAACAATAACAGTATAAAAGTAGTCTCTATACAACGAAAATATCGACATACATCAACTCATTATTTTATTACAACTTTTTTGAAATAATAGTTAAATTTATTTTCTTTGGCATATTTAATTAGAAAGAAGAATATCCAAGAAAGGGGAATTCATTAAATCAGTTTGCTCGTTTAAAACAAGGTAGTTATTGTCGTGTGTGTGCCTTTTGACTTCTAAAGCTTCAAAAAAGTCTAGTTTACGTTTGTCATCATAAAAATGTAGTGGTTCTATGCGGTTATTTATTGTAGGTCTATGTTCGGTATCAATAATATGTTTTGCAAATGTAGATTTGTCAGCGTGGTTATTTCTAAATGCAGAAATATGTTCTTTGTATCGGGTGTTAAAATTTCTAGAAGTTTGACCTATGTAGATTGCGTTACAATGTGTACAAGCTAATTTATAAACTCCAGCTTTTGTCAGGAAACAAGATTTTTCTTTCGCGTTAAATAACAAATCACGCGTCGTGTTGTAAGATTTAAAAGCTACCTTTGTATTTGTACAAGTGTTTAAAATTTTTGAAATGTTTTCTGAAATGGTTCCAAAATAAGTTATCGAAACGTATCTGTTGTCTTCTTTGTCTCTAATATTTGGATAAATTAAATTAATCGCTAATTTGTATTCTTTTCTCTCTATCATTTTATCTATTATTTTAACAGAGTAGCCATTATTAAATGCTGTTTGCTTAATTATTGAAATTTCTTTTTCAAAATTGTTTTGTGACATAGGTATTGAAAATGCACGATGTATCATAGAATGATAGGCTGACAGCTTTTGTGAAAAAGGGTGACATGAATCGTATGGTATGGTTGTGTCAGTGTAAGTTGGTTTCCTATATATTGAAAAGTTAAATGAATTATTTTCTAATTTTCTAATTGTTAAGTCTAAAAAGTTTATACAACTGTTAGCTTCTTCTTCTAGAGTAAACTTAATATTTGTGTGAAAGCTATTAATAAAATTTAAAAATTCATTTAATTCTGTATGACTACCTTGAAAACATGCTAAAATATCATCTACGTATCTGTACCAAAAGACAATATTATGTGAAAGTTCTGATGTTAAAATTTGGTTTTCTAAGTTTTCCATAAATATGTTGGCTAATAAAGGTGACAACGGACTACCCATAGGCAGACCTTCATTTTGCATATAAATTTTATCATTAAATTTAAAATAGTTTTGTTTTATACATTCATTAAAAAGATTCATCATTTCTTGTCTTTTTATGACATTTACGTTCTTTTCTATTAAAACGTTTTCTAATAGAGGTAAACATTCTTTAGGGGGTATCTTAGAATACATGCTACAAACATCAAACGAAACTAATTTACTATTTGTGGGAATAATTAAGTTATTTAATTTTTGTGTAAGTTCATAAGAATTCTTAACTGAATATTTTGGAAAGTAATTGTATTCTTTAATAAGTGAAACCAGTTTGCTCGCTATCTTATGATTAGGTGTATTAACATAGCTAACTACTGGTCTCACTGGTTTATTTGGCTTATGAATTTTCAGGTGGCCATATAATTTTGGTGGTTGCGGGCTTTTATATAAAAGATATTTCTTTTCTTGTTGACTAAACAGAGACACATTTTTAAGTTCATTTTTTAGTTTTGTCTGAAATGCGTTTGTTGGGTCTCTCCTAATTTCTGTTAAATTTTCCGTAGTAATAAAATCATTAATTTTAATGTTATATGCGTCCCTACTTATAGCTACAGTTGTATTTCCTTTATCAGCTTTAGTAAAAACTAAATCATTGTCTAATATTTTATGCTGAACAGATTTTAAAATTTGAGTTTCGTTAATTTGACGTTTGTCATATTTTGAAGTTAAATGTCTTAAAAATTCACATATTTTTAATTTTTCATATTGCCTTATAGATCTGGAAGCAATTTCGGATTCAGAAGCTAATATCTCTTTAATTTTGTTTGTAAATTTAAATTTTGGGCAGTATTTATATCCTTTATTTAGAAAAGAAATTTCTTCAGTTGTAAAAATTGTATCGCTTAGGTTTTCAAACCTTTTGTAAAACTTATGTGTTTGTGGGGGAGATCTTTCTCGATTATGTAAATGTTGTGTGCTTTCTAGGTTTCTAATTTTGTTTGTCTGTGTTAAGCGTTTTTTAAATTTCAATTCACTAACTAAAATATGTATTTGGTCATCTAATATATCAAATTCTACTGGATGTAATTTATAAGCAAGTTCTGAATGGATTACCTTGATATAAAGAAGCAAACTATCACGAATTGAAAACCATTTCTTGGATTCTTCTTTCAGCCAGATGAAACTGGCTTTTCTAATAGCAATTTTTGATTGATTTGATGTTATAGTAGTTGTTATGATTACGTACTTCGGGATGACCTTCTTTCTTATGCACTCTTGGTTAAACCATGCATTCTGGGAAGCGTTCATCTGCTTGATTTTCAATTTTCTATACAAATGGGCAAGCTCTTCGATAGAAGACCTCTTCAATTCATTGATTGTTGTTGCCCTTACTTGGTGAAACTTGTCCATACTGCATACAGACTTGGAGAATACTTCTCTAGCTTCACTGTTGGTTTTTAGTGGTGAAGGACGTAGCCAGTGCGTGAGCTAACTGGAGCAAGTGGCCCTTCGAATTCTGGAAGTTCTAGGATGTTCTTCAATGCTTCTGTGACTATAGTTTCGCTGCTTGACAGCATTTTCAGACAGATTAAAATTGAATTAGTACGAAATCATGACAACTACAAATAAATATCTGTTGCTAGGTTATGATATGATGTTTTGATCAAAAAATTTTATCAAATAGAAAATAAAATGAAACACAGATGACAGATGAGGTTTTCAAAATGTCTATGTGATGTATGTCAATATTTAACATAAAAACTAGAACTAGCCTATAATAACTATGATAACAGTTACAACAATAAAATAACTAAACAATAACAGTATAAAAGTAGTCTCTATACAACGAAAATATCGACATACATCAACTCATTATTTTATTACAACTTTTTTGAAATAATAGTTAAATTTATTTTCTTTGGCATATTTAATTAGAAAGAAGAATATCCAAGAAAGGGGAATTCATTAAATCAGTTTGCTCGTTTAAAACAAGGTAGTTATTGTCGTGTGTGTGCCTTTTGACTTCTAAAGCTTCAAAAAAGTCTAGTTTACGTTTGTCATCATAAAAATGTAGTGGTTCTATGCGGTTATTTATTGTAGGTCTATGTTCGGTATCAATAATATGTTTTGCAAATGTAGATTTGTCAGCGTGGTTATTTCTAAATGCAGAAATATGTTCTTTGTATCGGGTGTTAAAATTTCTAGAAGTTTGACCTATGTAGATTGCGTTACAATGTGTACAAGCTAATTTATAAACTCCAGCTTTTGTCAGGAAACAAGATTTTTCTTTCGCGTTAAATAACAAATCACGCGTCGTGTTGTAAGATTTAAAAGCTACCTTTGTATTTGTACAAGTGTTTAAAATTTTTGAAATGTTTTCTGAAATGGTTCCAAAATAAGTTATCGAAACGTATCTGTTGTCTTCTTTGTCTCTAATATTTGGATAAATTAAATTAATCGCTAATTTGTATTCTTTTCTCTCTATCATTTTATCTATTATTTTAACAGAGTAGCCATTATTAAATGCTGTTTGCTTAATTATTGAAATTTCTTTTTCAAAATTGTTTTGTGACATAGGTATTGAAAATGCACGATGTATCATAGAATGATAGGCTGACAGCTTTTGTGAAAAAGGGTGACATGAATCGTATGGTATGGTTGTGTCAGTGTAAGTTGGTTTCCTATATATTGAAAAGTTAAATGAATTATTTTCTAATTTTCTAATTGTTAAGTCTAAAAAGTTTATACAACTGTTAGCTTCTTCTTCTAGAGTAAACTTAATATTTGTGTGAAAGCTATTAATAAAATTTAAAAATTCATTTAATTCTGTATGACTACCTTGAAAACATGCTAAAATATCATCTACGTATCTGTACCAAAAGACAATATTATGTGAAAGTTCTGATGTTAAAATTTGGTTTTCTAAGTTTTCCATAAATATGTTGGCTAATAAAGGTGACAACGGACTACCCATAGGCAGACCTTCATTTTGCATATAAATTTTATCATTAAATATTTTCGTTGTATAGAGACTACTTTTATACTGTTATTGTTTAGTTATTTTATTGTTGTAACTGTTATCATAGTTATTATAGGCTAGTTCTAGTTTTTATGTTAAATATTGACATACATCACATAGACATTTTGAAAACCTCATCTGTCATCTGTGTTTCATTTTATTTTCTATTTGATAAAATTTTTTGATCAAAACATCATATCATAACCTAGCAACAGATATTTATTTGTAGTTGTCATGATTTCGTACTAATTCAATTTTAATCTGTCTGAAAATGCTGTCAAGCAGCGAAACTATAGTCACAGAAGCATTGAAGAACATCCTAGAACTTCCAGAATTCGAAGGGCCACTTGCTCCAGTTAGCTCACGCGCTGGCTACGTCCTTCACCACTAAAAACCAACAGTGAAGCTAGAGAAGTATTCTCCAAGTCTGTATGCAGTATGGACAAGTTTCACCAAGTAAGGGCAACAACAATCAATGAATTGAAGAGGTCTTCTATCGAAGAGCTTGCCCATTTGTATAGAAAATTGAAAATCAAGCAGATGAACGCTTCCCAGAATGCATGGTTTAACCAAGAGTGCATAAGAAAGAAGGTCATCCCGAAGTACGTAATCATAACAACTACTATAACATCAAATCAATCAAAAATTGCTATTAGAAAAGCCAGTTTCATCTGGCTGAAAGAAGAATCCAAGAAATGGTTTTCAATTCGTGATAGTTTGCTTCTTTATATCAAGGTAATCCATTCAGAACTTGCTTATAAATTACATCCAGTAGAATTTGATATATTAGATGACCAAATACATATTTTAGTTAGTGAATTGAAATTTAAAAAACGCTTAACACAGACAAACAAAATTAGAAACCTAGAAAGCACACAACATTTACATAATCGAGAAAGATCTCCCCCACAAACACATAAGTTTTACAAAAGGTTTGAAAACCTAAGCGATACAATTTTTACAACTGAAGAAATTTCTTTTCTAAATAAAGGATATAAATACTGCCCAAAATTTAAATTTACAAACAAAATTAAAGAGATATTAGCTTCTGAATCCGAAATTGCTTCCAGATCTATAAGGCAATATGAAAAATTAAAAATATGTGAATTTTTAAGACATTTAACTTCAAAATATGACAAACGTCAAATTAACGAAACTCAAATTTTAAAATCTGTTCAGCATAAAATATTAGACAATGATTTAGTTTTTACTAAAGCTGATAAAGGAAATACAACTGTAGCTATAAGTAGGGACGCATATAACATTAAAATTAATGATTTTATTACTACGGAAAATTTAACAGAAATTAGGAGAGACCCAACAAACGCATTTCAGACAAAACTAAAAAATGAACTTAAAAATGTGTCTCTGTTTAGTCAACAAGAAAAGAAATATCTTTTATATAAAAGCCCGCAACCACCAAAATTATATGGCCACCTGAAAATTCATAAGCCAAATAAACCAGTGAGACCAGTAGTTAGCTATGTTAATACACCTAATCATAAGATAGCGAGCAAACTGGTTTCACTTATTAAAGAATACAATTACTTTCCAAAATATTCAGTTAAAAATTCTTATGAACTTACACAAAAATTAAATAACTTAATTATTCCCACAAATAGTAAATTAGTTTCGTTTGATGTTTGTAGCATGTATTCTAAGATACCCCCTAAAGAATGTTTACCTCTATTAGAAAACGTTTTAATAGAAAAGAACGTAAATGTCATAAAAAGACAAGAAATGATGAATCTTTTTAATGAATGTATAAAACAAAACTATTTTAAATTTAATGATAAAATTTATATGCAAAATGAAGGTCTGCCTATGGGTAGTCCGTTGTCACCTTTATTAGCCAACATATTTATGGAAAACTTAGAAAACCAAATTTTAACATCAGAACTTTCACATAATATTGTCTTTTGGTACAGATACGTAGATGATATTTTAGCATGTTTTCAAGGTAGTCATACAGAATTAAATGAATTTTTAAATTTTATTAATAGCTTTCACACAAATATTAAGTTTACTCTAGAAGAAGAAGCTAACAGTTGTATAAACTTTTTAGACTTAACAATTAGAAAATTAGAAAATAATTCATTTAACTTTTCAATATATAGGAAACCAACTTACACTGACACAACCATACCATACGATTCATGTCACCCTTTTTCACAAAAGCTGTCAGCCTATCATTCTATGATACATCGTGCATTTTCAATACCTATGTCACAAAACAATTTTGAAAAAGAAATTTCAATAATTAAGCAAACAGCATTTAATAATGGCTACTCTGTTAAAATAATAGATAAAATGATAGAGAGAAAAGAATACAAATTAGCGATTAATTTAATTTATCCAAATATTAGAGACAAAGAAGACAACAGATACGTTTCGATAACTTATTTTGGAACCATTTCAGAAAACATTTCAAAAATTTTAAACACTTGTACAAATACAAAGGTAGCTTTTAAATCTTACAACACGACGCGTGATTTGTTATTTAACGCGAAAGAAAAATCTTGTTTCCTGACAAAAGCTGGAGTTTATAAATTAGCTTGTACACATTGTAACGCAATCTACATAGGTCAAACTTCTAGAAATTTTAACACCCGATACAAAGAACATATTTCTGCATTTAGAAATAACCACGCTGACAAATCTACATTTGCAAAACATATTATTGATACCGAACATAGACCTACAATAAATAACCGCATAGAACCACTACATTTTTATGATGACAAACGTAAACTAGACTTTTTTGAAGCTTTAGAAGTCAAAAGGCACACACACGACAATAACTACCTTGTTTTAAACGAGCAAACTGATTTAATGAATTCCCCTTTCTTGGATATTCTTCTTTCTAATTAAATATGCCAAAGAAAATAAATTTAACTATTATTTCAAAAAAGTTGTAATAAAATAATGAGTTGATGTATGTCGATATTTTCGTTGTATAGAGACTACTTTTATACTGTTATTGTTTAGTTATTTTATTGTTGTAACTGTTATCATAGTTATTATAGGCTAGTTCTAGTTTTTATGTTAAATATTGACATACATCACATAGACATTTTGAAAACCTCATCTGTCATCTGTGTTTCATTTTATTTTCTATTTGATAAAATTTTTTGATCAAAACATCATATCATAACCTAGCAACAGATATTTATTTGTAGTTGTCATGATTTCGTACTAATTCAATTTTAATCTGTCTGAAAATGCTGTCAAGCAGCGAAACTATAGTCACAGAAGCATTGAAGAACATCCTAGAACTTCCAGAATTCGAAGGGCCACTTGCTCCAGTTAGCTCACGCGCTGGCTACGTCCTTCACCACTAAAAACCAACAGTGAAGCTAGAGAAGTATTCTCCAAGTCTGTATGCAATAAGAAACTTATAAACCAAAAATAAAAAAAATTTCAAGAAGCAGCAAGTGCGTTATAGTAGTGAATTGTACACTATTAGTAAGATATATTATTAAAACTAATTATTTTAATTGTGGATGAAACAAACCAGAAGTCTCTATGTGTCATAGAAACTGTGCAAACTGTGTTATTCGTATATATAAATTTGAATCAGCCTGGGAAATGGGTTCCAAAAGCTCAGATTCACGCCCATTACAATTTTGTTTGAAAATTTGAAAGTCATCACCTGTCTAAAAGCGAAGTTTTATTTATGAAAATTAAGAACCTTGGTGGTTCAGGGGTAAGAACGTGTGCCTCTGAACCGAAGGGTACTAGGTTCGATCCCAGGATAGTTCTTTCACTTTTTCAGTACAAACTGTAATATTAACATAAACCGAGGTTCTGGCATTGTATTTGAGCAAGTGGAATGTCTGCACTTTCCGCCCTTCGGAGGGGGCGTAAAGCCGTCGGTCTCAGTGTCCATACGATGTTGGGCACGTTAAAGATCACTACCCTCCTTACAGAAAGGCAGGGGTTCAGCAAAATTTCCAGGATAGTGAGGTGAAACTGCTCCCTGGCGTCGGTGATTGGCCATAGTTGCGGAAATAAGCCGACGTTAAAGAAACAAAACAAACACACATTTATGAAAATTCGCTGAGAAACTGAAACAAAGAATCTGTTTACATCGCCATATACAAATGCCAAATATTTTGCAACTTTCAACATGATCATGAAGGTTAAAATAGAATAAACACATTCACAGCAGAGCTCTACCAGGCCAATACCTAAAACGCATTTTGCATTTTATGCATTCAAGGAAGAACATTCCAAGTGAGATGTACATATTAGACATTAGAAGACGCTATTTATATCGGCGCATGATGTGGCATATGCTGTGTGCATTGGTGGATTTAATTGACATTGGTACTAAAGGTAAGCCGCATTGTTATCAGATATATTTTCCTAGGTATGAGAAAACTAATTACGTGAGAAAATTCATATAATATATATGTAATAAAAACAACAATGCACCTGCTAGTGACGAAATTTTACAAATATATAATTTCCAGGTCTACTGAATGATTTCCATGATATTTGAGTAAAATCACAAATTTCCCTGACATTTTAGGGGATATTTCACATTCCCTGATTTTTCCAGGTTTTCCAGGTCGCTGGGTACCCTGATGTTTCTTTTTGGTAAGTGGAATTGATTTGTTTATTCACATATAAAAGAATAATTTCAAAATAATAAAATATCAGATACAAAATTTCAAGTTATTAAAGAGAAAATGGCCTTGAATTTGGAAAAAAATAAAATAATATGCGCCGTATTATATTACCGTGCTCGTGCGTGTACAGTGTGACAAGAATCAGGTAAATAATAATCAATTTATTTATTTATGTCCTCTCATCGAGTATTCATGGTCATTATTCCGAAAAATATTCTGTGTAAAAGTCTATATTTTTGTACAAATGGATTTTTCATTTAAATACTGAAGTGCCAGGAGAACGTGTGACCTTGAAAATATAGAAAAATTTCGTCTGTGGCGCAGAGGTGGTCTTAGCCCCTCTGAACCCCCCTTGGGGCCGCGTGGATTCTGCTTCACCCACTCCCAGAGTCACGAGCCGCCACTGCCATGAACATCAATACACTTTTGCATGTGTTAACCAAGTTTTGCACCACTTTTTCCACTCCAATTGAGGTGTTTCCAAAATATGCATTTTGAACGCATCAATCGCTTCTTCGGGTGCCGAAAAACATTGATCTCTTAATTTATTTTTGATGTTCAGAAGGAAAAACAAGTCATTAGGTGCCAAGTCAGGACTATATGGTGGATGACTCATCAAATAGACATGTTGAGTGTTCACAAAGTAACTAGTTCGAGCCAATGTGTGAAAGCTCGCATTATTGTGGTGGAGAATAACCTATCTTCGGCGGTTAGTTTTCCTTATTTCTCTGAAGACTTGTGGCAAACAAATGGTTGTGTACCATCAGAACTGACCGTTCTACGTTGCACCAATGGTACAGTTGAGACATATCTAGTTTTTCCAAAAAAAGAGGGAAGCGACCATTTGCCTCGAAGTGCTTCAAGCACGAATGACACATGTTGGGTTTGCCTCACCTTGAAAGAGCTATACAGTCGATTGCTGCTTACTTTCGGTCTCATATGCATAGATCCAAGATTAGTCACTTGTCACAATGTCAAACACATGTTTTGAAGTTCCTCAACGTGAACAATTTTTTTTTCGCAGCCAAATGTTCATGCAATATTGAATGTATGCTGGTCTAACTGATGTCCTGGGATACATCAATCTCACGATAAGTCACATGACGATCTTCCAGTTCACGCATCACATCAATGTTTTTCTGAACAACAGCTGATTTTGGACGACCTTCTCGAAATTGGTCCTTGAGCAAAATACGGCCAAGATTGAATTCAGTACACCATCGATATAAACACTGGTCCTTGATGGTGCTTTATCCCCAAAAGTCGAATTAATCGATGCACTGTTATTGACTTAATCCACGCCAAAAGTTGTAAAAAAAAATGGTACAAAAATGTGCACAATTTAATTCCATTTTTTGTCTGATATGACCTTTTACTGTAAACAAAACAAATAGCGCTGGTATGGCAAAACGTTTTGAGTAAATATAATGTCAAAAATGTCAATCCTTATGATAATGACGTCAGTTGGTAGATGGCAGCACTAGGTTTCCCGAAATATAAAAGGCAACCCTCGTATGAATGCCATAATCCAGCTTATAAATAATACAAGGATAATCCATTATGAACCTAACTAAACTAGTGTATAAAACTAAAACTCAACTAGGGTTAGAAAAATCCCCAATCCTGGGAGTGAAGCTAACAGTGCCGAAATGAAAACTCACGTGGTACTATGTATTTTTGAGCTACAGGGTGATTTTAAAATTTTGTCGTTTTTCGGCACACTGTATCTCCTTTATGTGATTTTTTCCCCCCTCAGGGCTCGTCCGCGGCTCTGCCGCCCCGATAGCACTGCAGCCCTTGGCCTATTGTGCATTTTATGTGATGATACAATAATAAGTTTTCAGTTTCAATGCGGTAAATTGAATGGCGTAACATAAGACATAAAAAATAAGAGCAAATTATTGAAAAATAGAATGATTTGTATTGATTAATATTTAAAAATTGGAAACCAAGCTTCTCTGATTAACTTAGATACTACGCAAACGAAATGTAGGCTTTCATCGCCAGTGAAATAACAGATCACCAACTATAAACAGAAAAATTCCAGGTAATTTGTACGAATATTTATTTGACATCTTTGTTAAAACTTACCTCCAAGACTGTCTTTAAGAAGCCGTGTCAATTTGGAGTCCCTGTATGGCACATGTCTCTGTCCGTCAGCTAAACTGTTGATGCAGTTACCAAGGGCAAGCAGTGATTTGTTAATGTTAGCTCCCTCTGTGAACCTGGCTCCTGCGAAACCAGTTGCTGCACCACGCTCACTGCCTGCCAAATCAATCATACTCAGTTTCGCTGTTCTCATCTATAACAAAGGAAACAGTATAATATGAAATTCACTGTTTACTAACCAGTCAATAATATAGCCGGCATGCAATTTAAATTGATGACAAATAGATGGAAAGAACACAAAAAAGTTGGATACACAATTTATCATCAGAAGCTTAGCTAGATCTAGATAAACACTGGGTGAACATGAACTACCTCTGATGTCGCCCTGATATTCATCTGTATATAGACCTGGAAGACGGCATGCGATCTTGAGCTTTCCGCATTAGCATCGGTAGGATGTTGCGTCCTGTTCTTGTTTCCCTCTTCTAATAGCTCAAACAGTTCACCGGGATTGTCTATCTTATGTATCTTGTTACCCGCCACCATGACACCATATTTGCCGTCTTCCCGTAGATGGAGCGGAGTACCAGGATTTAACAGATCTTGCACTAGCTCATTGTACACTTCCAAGTACGTGATGCCCAGCTCAAAGTCGCGCTCATTCGTCAAGCTGTTCTTCTGTTTAAATAACTCCGCCATCGTCAGGTAAGTTATGCCGGGATGGCCATCATGTCCAAGCATAGTGTGAGTTTTACCAGCTCCTTAAAAGTAAATAATTGTAAAGAACATACTCAATTTATATTTGACAAATTGACAGAATTATTTAATCCATCAGTTTCAATAAGTTCTCACATAATATATCACGTCAGACATTTGTAATGAAAAATAAATCTGTGAAGAGCAACGCAAACATATTATTTAATACTCTAGTAGTAGCAATTGTGGGAAGACTAGCTCCAGGCAAACAGGCCACATTAGTCGCTTTTTGCTAACCCTGACATCTAGCAACCATGCCCTACCCCTCCTAGATTTTGTTACGGAACCTCCTCAACCTCCAAATAAACGTCATGATGGTCTTCCATGGAACGGAACTCACTTGATTCTTCTGTTAAGTCCTTGGTCCAAACATTTCTGTTCAAAGACTCCCCAAGAGTCTCACATTCACATGCTGGCAGTAAGATGCTTCTTCAGTCTTACCGCATTCCTGGTAATTGAGGTCCCTCTCGACACACACTAATGTAAGGTGTCTTTTCTAAGACTACAGTGCCCTGTTAGGAAGGACCTTGATATGACAAAGTCCAGTATGACTCCTACCAAGAAGCCAGACAGTCTTGTTTCTATCCTGCCTCTCCACTTCCACTGACCAACCTCCAGCGCATCTCCATGGTCTCATCAGTCCACCAATCTAGGGCGTCAGAAACCATTTTCCTACTTATGCCTATATCAAGCTTAAAGCCACAGAATATCGCCGGGTACCGAGCCTTGAGAGACCATTCGCTACTCTATTCGCCGACAGGCTACAGTGTCCCTGAACCACCATAAGCTGGCCAGCTTTCAAAGAGGGTTAGCGTTTTGCTGAACCAGCATTGATCTAATTCCAGATGCGCAGACCGTCCCATGCGTCATTTCACTATCCGCGCAAAGGTACACAAATTAGTCTGGAGTCGTCGTCACACCCTATCAAATAGCTACACAGGATAGCCTGCAGTGGGATACATGCTCAGAGCATAACTCTCACGCACCTCCAGGCTCTTTTTCGATGTATATTCCCACCCCGAATGAGTGCTGCTCCTCTAGCCTTGATCCATCAGTAAAATAGACCAGGCTGGAAAGCAACCTCATTACCCCTTCATTAAGACCTGCTTAGCCAGCCTAATACAGTCATTTGCATTCCGTACCTTGATATAATACATAATATCTCATCTTTATTTTTTGATACAAAACAATTTTTTTAAGGTTTGGGATTCAAAGGTTTCTAAGCTAAAATAGCCTCTTTGATCTATAACATTTTATCAATTTTGCTTACCATACAAAACTTTAAACTTTATGCATCTTTATGGCCGACTCAAGGAGCAAAGAATTTTCTTTTGTTAATGGGTATAACTCAGTTTTCAATAGAGCTGGAAACTTGAAATTTAGTATGTGGTATAGTCTCTATGCACGCAACCTGCATATGAAATTTTATTTAAATAACTTTGTTATTTTCAAAGATACATTTATTTGAAAAGAAATTTAAACTATTGAAGAAAAATCTGCCCCGCCGGGCTGACTAATGAACTCATCAGACATATAAACTCACATTGAAATTTACCCTAGATATGAGTGCTAGGGGTCTCGAGTTGGGGAAAATAATGTTTTAGAGCCTTGCAGTCACTATCTTCAGTTTTATTGTATTTTTGTTCCTTTAACGTCAGTCTATTTCTGTGACCATGGGCAATCACCCACACTAAGGAGTAATTTCACTTCACCACCCTGGAAATTTTGCCGGATCGTTGCATTTCTGCAAAGTTGGTAGGAATATTTAACATGCCCAACATCGCATAGTACACGGTGCCGGCAGCTTTATGCTCCCTCGAATGGGGGCACAAACAGACCGTCAAAGTTGTTCAAACATAATGCCTTAGCCTCAGTGGATCTTAATTTAACAGTATGTACTGAAAAAGTTAAACTCCTGGGAGTCGAACCCAGGATCATTAGGTTCAGAGGCATTAAATTATGTGGAAGCTCATGGTGTTTTTGTTCTGCAGAAGAGGGCAGTGAGAGTTTTGTGCGGGCCCGGTTGGCTTGATTCATGTAGGAATTCATTTAGGGAACTTGGAATATTGACTGTTACATCTTTGTTTGTGTATAACTGTTTGATATACGTGCATCAACATATAAGTGACTTTAGAACAAATGATGTGTACCATGACTACAACACAAGAAATAGGAAGGCGTTGCAAACACCTTTGCATCAATTGAAGCGGACACAACAGGGAATTGACTATATCGGAACTAGACTCTATAACTAGCTTCCTATAAGAATTTGGACATCAAGGCTTTTAAGAGAGAGAGAGATAAAGCAATATTTGCTGAAAGTAATTTTAATTTGTGAGTAGGGTACTCACTTGTGTTTGTTAGTTGTCATTCCTGTATTTTGGATATTTGGTGTTTGTGTTTCATGTTTCGTTTTATATTTATATTTAACCTTTGATACTTATCTGATTGTAGTTTTTATATTTGAGTTTTTATGTATACTTGCTCATAACCGGTGGTATCCTTATTTTGCATGTGGCTTATTTGTTATTTTTTATACAGGCACATACCTGCTGACACTATTTGTAATGTTTTTTCTTATTGCAAATAAAAATTGTACTTACTTACTTACTTACATACGTTCGTAGCAAATGTTATTTTACAAGAATTTGCTAAAAAAAAATATTAATACAAACATGATAAAATAGAAGCATTAAAATTGTAACAGTGCTGTTACTGAAAATTTTCAATAATGTCTCTAATAAACTTGAAATGACGATATCTTTCTGATATTGTAGTGTAATGAAGTTCGAATTTATTTCGGCTATTTAAATAGCAAACAACTTTAAAAAAAAAAAAATCGATTCATTTGGAAAGCATATTCAGAATATGAAAATTCGCTGCTAGCAAGCAATGAACCGTGCATCTGTTAGAAATAATTGTCGGCCGGTCACACGCAATGGGGATTATCATGAGAGCCTGTCGCCCGGCTCAAGTCAGGAACGCTGCTAGCAGATGGAATTTAGAGACAGAAGCCTTTAGCTCTCGAATGGAGCGTGTCTTGCCGTGAAATTGTTGTTTAGCTAGCGTGTCAAGGGTTTGTGAGAATAGTAAATTAACTTGGTTTATTTCGCTGTTACTATTTGTGTTAATAGAAGCGTATTAGGGTTGGAACGAGGGAATTGAACGAGGGTCTGTTACTGACGTGTTCAGATATTCTTCTCGTGTCCTGTGATAAGGTTAGTTTAATTCCAGTAATTTAAAAACTTGAATTTCGATGGCGATAGGCAGGGTATTAATGTTTCATGAAAACAGATTGAGTTATTGATACTGAAATAAAGTGTATACCGTGTGATCTGTATAGATAAGTGACAAGCTGGTCACGTTTCGCCCATTTAAGGGAAACCTGAGTATGGAAAACCCTGTTTAGGATTTTATAGTCGACTTAGGGAGTCTAGCAACTTGTACTATATAGGGTGGCACATGCTCAGCTTAAAGGACGGTATTGTCAGGAGGCTGATGATGGAGCTGTCCTGAATAGTGTGTAACCGCTGGACAGGGTGATTAATTATACAGTGTGTTGTAGGTATATAAGTGGGAAGCTGTTTGTTTACCAATATAAGGGTTGCATAGTCACAGGGAAACGCTGTTTAACATCCCGTGTTTGATAATTAGGGAGTCTGACAACTCGTACTATATAGGGTGGCCCATGCTAAGCTTAAAGGACGGTATTGTCGGGAAGCTGATGATGGAGCTGTTCTGAATATGTAACCGTCAGATTGGGGACAGATACAACAAATGTCATAGGCCTCACAGGAAAATAAGTACCCTGGGGCGGAGTTGTGAATTTCCACTGGGGTATAACTGCCCATGTGATGCATGTACATGTCGGTTTTCGCTTGCCGTTGATTTCATATGCTTTACTAATGCTGTGCTAATGTTAATGTAGTAATCCATTTATTGTTAAAGGTGAAAATAATTCTACGTATTTTTTTTTAATCGAACATTATTGTGTTGTTAACGTAGTCATATATTTTTCACTGTGAAAGAATGCCTTGTCAGAGATAGTGTTATCTGGCATGAGATAAAGTGTCCTTTTAATCGCATGTTTTGTAGCGAATGTTTGGTTTTCATATTTCATGGATTTTTAGACTGTAACTTTTGCTTGTAAATATATTTATTATTATTAGAAGCTTTTGTGAAAGTAGTTGCATTTCACTGCACCGCTATTAGATAGTTGCACTAATGCATGTGGGTTAAGCTAGAATCCTGGGACGGATTGTAACTAACGGAGGTATATCTTAATTGATATTTACCTGTTTATAATATTTCTGCTTCCATCTGTGTAAGATAGGAAAACGGCCATTATCCGGAAGTAAGTAATTAAAGTCTACTTAACTTCCGGGGACTCTGCAGGAAATAATAACTTTTGACCCCTGGCTATAGTTTTTCTCCACTTGGCTACCCTAGGACAAGGCTGTTATTAAACAGTAATTTGTGGTGTTCTACGAGGGCATTAGCAGAAGTCCTCACGGGGATCTAACCTTGTCCTATTTATAGGGAATAAAGATGGTCCCTGAGGAAATATAAGTTAGAATATTTAAGGTCACGCCCGAAGGATGGATTGGAAATATCTGTCGGGTATCTGCTTAGCCAAAGTTCATCACAGTAGCAAGTCGTTCATTTGCGCCTAATTTTTGGGAAACGGTCTATGACTAGAATAATAATATCACAACCTTTTGGAAGGACACTGAGGTTACGTGCTTATAACTGTGTCATGGTGAGATCACTTCTGTTTGCTTCCAAGCGTATTGGCCTCGTGGCATGAACCTGCGTCCCTCTGTGCTAGTCAAATTAAATACTTATCGTTTGTGAGTGTGAGTGAAACCTACGAACACTGGATAAGTTATTACCACGTACCTGATGACATTTTCCCACCACACTTTCTTAGACATGCAGAAGCCCAACACCAAGGAATAGTTTGACCCCATTACCTAAAAATGTTGTCAACCCCTTCCTTTTTTGTAAATGGGGGTATGAATATTGAGCATAATCACATTAGAATACATGAATTTAAGTTAAATGAACAATTCAATTGTTATAAGCAATTATTTTTAAAAAATGATAAATTACATGGTAAAATACAATTTTCACAATGTGACACTATGCAGTAAAGATATATTATACCTGTGGCCCCATAAGCAAATACAGAACAGTTATATCCATCCATCAGAGATGTAATGAGGCACTGTGTGGTATTTTGAAACACATCAATGTTAGTAGCTTGGTAACCAAAAACCTTATCGAAGACGAATTGGAGATCTTTATTAGCTTTACGCAAAAGATCCCGACCCCTCTGTTGCATTCCATGGTAGAAGAAAGGCTGAGCATCTTCTTTGGGATCAAATACCAGCATCTGGTCATCCACTACCTTCACCACAATTCTAAAAAGAACAGTACATAATTAATAAATTAAATAAAAGGAACTGTTTTACGAAAAAACAGATAAATAAGCTGCTTAATTACGCATAAAAATACATATTAAGACATTAATTCATAAATCTACAGATCATAGAGGACACTAAAAATTCTGAGTATAAGATGCATTAATAAGAAAAAAATATACGAAAAAAAAAAGCTAAAATCAATAAAACAAATTATCTCAAACCACTACACTGACAACTTTTTTTAAAATTCAATATTGATTGTGAATATCTACAAACAGTTGGTCACATACAAACAGTTGGTCAACCAGCTGCACATAAATCCAGGTTCAAGCTTATGATTATTTTCTGAATTATATCGATTGGAGTGTTTGCCTCATAATTTGTAGGATGACACTGTATACAGAATGTACTATGACTACGAAGATCTCTGTTATAAATATTACATTTTATCATTGACAACAAATTTAGGCAATCAAAAATTCTGGACGCAGCAAGTGCGTTATGGTAGTGAATTTTCATAAAAATGTTTTTAAAAACAAATATGTGTGTTTTTTTAAGAAAGCAGGCATCAGATTTGGTTACCAGTATAAACTATATAGTAAAAACAATGTGCCATGTTTCATCAAAATAACTTTATTGTGTGAAAATGTACAAAAATTTCCAAAAGTAAACTTGAAGTGTTCCGGAAAAAACACGTTTCTTGGTCAACCTTATAGGTTAATAGCAAATTGAGCTATTCAAATATGAAACATTTGATCAAAATTCGCTACCGTAACGCACTTACTGCGTCCAGAATTTCTTTTCTTACAAACATGCATTATATTTTGATGGAAAATGCAAAAATGCAATAACTTAAAGCGTGTTTGATTAAAAAAAAGGAAATTTGTATCACCAACGACTTATGGGCCATCCTGTGATTGTAGAAATATTATTTTAAGATGTAGCTCAAGACACCCTATAATTAATATATACAAATTTTTTTCATATCTTATATAATAACGGATATTGATTTTTTACGAAAATTCGACAAAAATTATATACCATTAAATGATACACTCTATAGCTAAGGCTACTGCCAAGCATCAGAGAAAGGGTCTATTTGAAATGAATTTTCTGCAAATATTTTAGTAAAATGAAGGACAATGACGATTGAAACTAAGACTTTAGGGTTTGTAAAACATCCTTCTTGAGACATTTTATTTCTATAGCGCGTATTAGATTCAAGTTATTTGCCTAAATGTTGCCAATTTTGACATTTTAAATTGCCACTTTGACGTTTTGAGGAAAACCCCAATTTTTTTTCTTTAAATGTCTATAACTTTTTTGTCTTTTGACCTACATAGCTAAATTTTGGTGAGTAACTTACCTATAACGATGTAAACATGTGTACCAAATTTGGTTGCCCTTACTTTGTTAATTCCGGAGATATAATTTTTTTTTGAAAGAAAACACAAAATTTTCCGGGAAAACCTGGGCAGATTTTCCTGGCTAACGAACTTATCCAAGCCATTTGCAAAGGGAATTTTTTCACCAAATTTAATCAAAATCGGCCCATTATTTTTCGAGTTATCGGTGTGATACATATATATATATATATATATATATATATATATATATATATATATATATATATATATATATATATATATATATATATATATAAACATATAAAAATTGAAACTGACCCCGGATATGTTTTCTGGGGGGGCTAATTAGCGCTCATTTGAAGAAATTTTTTCAAAATTCAAAAGTCGGGATCTCCTCATTAGTGAATTTTTTTAAGAAAATTCACTAAAAGTCTATTCAATAACTTATAAGCAAACACCATACCAGTCAGAGGTCTCCTCCTCTCCAGAGTATGAAGCCTGTCTAAATGAGCTATATCTTAAAAACATTTTGTTTTACCTGTCGAGAGCCTCGACATGTATGTTATATGCTTGAGATATTCTGTTAGCTGTGGTGGTGTGTAAGATTGCTCGTCGATGAGCTCAAAATTCGGAGAGTATTAGTTGTGTTTATTTTGTGAATTTTGATATGATCAGTTACCAAGTACTGATCAACTAATGAAGACATCAGAACTCCTGTACCTATTGTGGAATAGAAGATATAACTGAATTTCATCTATTTAGTGAACAAATTGTGAAGAGTAAGCTGTGATAAGAATTTATCAGTTGATAAACATACAGATAATTTGGAGAGATGTTATACCAGGACTGTTCAAAATGTTCCACAGACTGCCTTCAAAGTGTGAAACTTACAAAGCTTAGTAGTGAGAGTAGCTATGGGTGTAGATGTTGTTGTTGCGGTGAGATTTTTTGTAAGAAATGTTCAGGGATAACAGCCACTGAAATTAGGTGCTTAGAACTCACTACATCTAGGGTTCTATATTTCTTGTGCCCTGACTGTGTTGAGGATGTCAAGACCCTTCCTCAACTTAAAACTGGTCTACAAAGAATGAAGGATCAGTTGGGGGAGGGGGATAAACTTATCTTGCAGAGGGATCACGAGTACAATGAACGTGAAAAGATTTTATATGAAGAAATTAAACAACTTAAAGAAGAAATACAAAGTAGAGATACTTATTTGCAAAGATTGAAGAGAACAACAAGAGATTTTGAAGATGAAGCCTTAAACATTGAACAGCAACTTGACAAGAAGCAGAAGGATTTCGAGAGGACATTAAGGGTCCACAGGAAGCAGCTGGATATTCTGGAGGAGAGAAACAAAAGACTGATCCAAGAAAATTCAGCAGTGAATGAGGAGATCTGTAGGCTCAAACGTGAAGCAGCGGTTACTTGTGTGGAAGAAGTAAGACAGTTGAATGAAGTCGTGGTCAAGCTGGAGAGAGAAGTGTGCAACTACAGGAGGGGAAATGATGTGCTGCTAGAACAGGTGATAAAATGTGAGAATGATATTAGGAGGCTGCAGGAGGATTTGAAAGAGTTGGAACACATTAATCATAATATGGTGAAGACAATAAGGATCCCGGAGGGTGAGAATAGGAGGTGTGTGCAGGACATAGTAAATGTAGTTCGTGAAGTAGAATGTGAGAACAGGGGGTCAAGTAATAATGAGAAGCAATCGGGTCACAATGCATCAACTAGATATATCCCCGGAAATCCAGTGTTGCCAGTGAGGGGGGTTGACAATGCCGAAAAGAGCGGTAGAGTTTTAATATTTTGTGACGAGACCGGGCGCAGTTTGGGGGCTTTGTTGAGACAACGTTTAAAAAACATGGATATACAAACAATCATAAAGCTGGGTGCGCTGTTCTGTGATACTATAGAAGACATAGCTAAATTGTCGAGTGATTTTAACTTAAATGACTTCATAATAATAATGGCAGGGTCGAATGACTTCCAAAAGAAGAGGTTTCCGCTGTTCAAAAATATAAACAATAGGGTTAGATTCTGTGCACACACAAACATTGTATTTACATCATTGCCAGAAAGTAAATTTGGGGGAAAAACTAAATCTTTTGTTTTTAAGTTTAATAGGAAACTTTGTGAGTATGCATCCAAATTGAATAGATATTCAGAAGGTAGTGTTTCTTGGTTGCATATCAATGGTCAAGATGGACTTAGATTGCGGAATGAAAGTGTGGCCAAATTAATTGTAGAGAATATTGAACAGAAACCTATCCCTAAAAATATAATATTTGTAAAAATTGTTAATAATGGCAGCATCTCAAAAGACGGGAACAGGGATTCAATTGCTGAAATGAATGGCCAATGTGTGGTTGGTGGTGAGGAGGATAGTGCAGGCTTTCTACCGGGAAATTTTTCAGACCTCATGATGACGACTATGGAGACATGACTGGATCGGGATATGTGTGTGAGTATCGGACAGACTGCATTGTGAAATCTGATATATGTTGTGAGGGCGGTGCAGATGGTTTGGTGCATATATTTCATCAGAATATACAGTCCTTGAGAGGCAAGACAGGTGAAATTGAAGCCCTGGTTGATAAACTTGGAACCCCAGTCTGTTTAGCTTTTACAGAACACTGGCTCCATTGCCAGGAAGCAGAGTATGTAAATATCGATGGATACCGTTTAGCTGCTTCTTTTGCAAGACAAGATCACAGACATGGTGGTGTGTGTATATTTCTTCGTGGGGATGTATCTGGTCATGAAATTCAATGCCTGAAAATGAGAAGTGTGGAAGTGGACATAGAGTGCTGTGGAGTTGTGGTGGAGAAGTTGGCACTGGTGATAATGTGTGTTTATAGGTCTCCCGCTGGTGATAAATTGAAGTTCTTTGAGGTCATCTATGATGTTCTGGACAGTATCAGAGTTGGGAGCCACTATTGTGTTGTGCTTTGTGGTGATTTTAATTTTGATTTTAATTTAGACAGTAGACATGTGGTGTATTTTAGGGATCTCCTGGAAGGTTTTAATCTAACCCAGATGATATATGATTTTACTAGAGTGAGAGGGCATTCAAAAACAGTGATAGATAATATATTCACAAATTGTCCTGAAATGGCAAAAAGTAGAGTAGTGAATACTGCTCTGTCGGATCATTATGGTCAATTATTGACATTAGATATTAAGCATGAAGCTGCTGGGAATACCTTTAAGAAAAAGATTAAAATATTGACTAAGGAAGGTAGAGGAAGATTTATGCTTTTATTGGAAAAAGATAGTTGGGAAAACGTGCTTGCAGCTACAGATGTGGACATTGCATATAACTGTTTTCTAGAGTCGGTGACACACTATTATTCTATAACTTGCCAGGAAAAGATTTTTAAAACGGACTGTAAACCCAAAAAAGGGTGGTTGACTAAGGGTATCAAGACCTCATGTGAAACCAAAAGAAGGCTCTATGAAAAATTACTTAATAATGAGATTGACAAATCCTATTATGGAAAATATTGTAAAACTTTAAAAAGTATGATAAAGCAGGCCAAGCAGATGGAGAATGATAGATACATAAAAGAAAGTGGAAATAAGGCAAGGGCAGTATGGAATTTGGTTAACTCCTATGTGTCCAGGGAGAGGTTAAATTCTAGATTTAAAATTGAAGACTTCACCAAGAATGAAAAAGAATATTATACAGTGCTGGAAAATGTTAATGATAATTTAGTCAATATGTGCTCCTCTGTAAAACCCAATGTGCCTTTGCATAATAACACACATAACTATAAATATAGTGTTACAAACTCTGTTTATATGGATCCTGTAAATAAACCCGAATTGATAGAAATAGTGAGAGGGCTAAAAAATACAAAAAGTACTGGCCCAGATGGTATTTCAACCAAGATTGTTAAGGACAGTTTACACTTGATTATTAAACCCCTCTTGCATATAACAAATATGATGCTCGAGACAGGGGTGTTCCCCACAGAATGTAAGTTATCAAATGCCATTCTATTGTTTAAGAGAGGATGTAAGTTAACATTATCTAATTATCGACAGTTGTCCCTTACGTCTGTATTTGCCAAGATATTCGAGAATGTGATTGCTAGACGAATTATGAGCTTCTTAGTCGCTAACAATATTCTTTGTAATAATCAAAATGGTTATATAAAAGGCCAGTCCACAAAAAGAGCTATTTTTCAAACTGTAATGGCAATACTAGGGGGACTTAATGAAAGGAAACATGTAATGGGAGTTTTTGTAGATTTGTCAAGGGCCTTCGATTCTGTCGATCACCTGATTCTGCTTGAGAAATTGCAGCTTAATGGAATAAGAGGTGTTGCTCTCAAACTGATAGGGTCTTACCTGAATTCCCGTAAACAACGTTTAACCACAGTAAATAATAGAACAGGCGAAAGTATAGTATCATCTTACAGGACTACTTACAGAGGGGTTCCACAAGGTTCTGTATTGGGACCTCTTCTGTATGTTTTGTATGTCAATGAGTTCCCACAAACGCTAAAAATTGAGGATAATACAATTATTATGTTTGCAGATGATACTGCTCTGATTCAAGCATGTCAAGATGAGACATTCTCCGTTGACAAAATAGAGGCTAATGTGAGTAAAATGAAAGAATACTTCGAATTCAATAACTTGCGATTAAACATTGACAAGACACAGGTAATTAACTTTTCATTTGACTTTAATAAATCCAACAGTGCACAAAGCCTAATGCTATGTGGCGAGAGAATAAAATATCAGAGTACTGTCAAATTTTTAGGTGTACATCTTGATGAACGACTGGACTGGAAAAGTCATGTAAACAGTCTTGCTGCAGGTCTCAATTCTTTTTTGTATGCTATGAGAGTGACCAATCAAAATATTGGCATACAAGGTGCTATAACAGCGTACCATGCATACGTATCCTCTAAACTGAGATATGGGATAATTTTTTGGGGCAACTCTGTGGAATCTGACAGGGTGTTTTTGATTCAGAAACGTTTTGTAAGACTGATATTTCACCTGAAACACAAAGAGTCTTGCAGAGAGACATTCAGGCGGGAAAATATACTTACTGTTCCATCACTGTATGTTTTGGAGAGTATAGTATTTGTTAAGGAAAATTATGTCTGTTTTAGTGGTTGTGAGAGCGGACACACTTACAATACAAGATGTAGAGATTTGAGGGCACCAAAGACACATTTAACAACTATACAAAGAAATGTGTATCATCAAGCCATTAAGCTGTACAATCACCTCCCCAGCGTGGTTAGAAGCTTGCCCTCTCACAGACTTAAGGTACATCTGGGAAGGGTTCTTACTGACCAGGTTTTGTACAGAGTGGAAGACTTTTATAGTATCAATTTTAATGATAAATGCTTTGTCCACTTGAATTGAGTTACACATTTTAATTGTACATATTTATACACCTTTTATGACAGTGTTTGTGTTTTGTTTGCGTAGGTTTACTGTTCGGATTGTGTTTTGTTTGGTTTTCTGACATGTTCAATGTTTGTTGCAGTACATTGTATTGTATATTTAACTAGATAGAGTCATTGTTGTGGTTGTTACTTTGAGATTATGTGTATCATAGTATAAGTATTTATAGTTTATACTTTGTATTTTATAGAGTATTCTGCATTTCAATTTTATTGTGTGTTGTCTTTAGTTTTCTTACATTATTGTTTGCTGACGAGATTATTGCGTTGTATACCTATGACGTGTTCTACACCCATCTGGGTACTTAAGGAACCAATAAAGATTATTATTATTATTATCCGATAAAACGGAGACCAAATGATAAAAGCATTGCCCAATCTAAAATCGTATTAAGAAAGTGTGAACTCTCCTTACTAAATCAACTGAGATCCTTACAGCTGCAAAAAACAAAGCCGAACATTTTAGATGCTCCCACTGACTGTGTTAATCTGTTCCACAAAATTAAGTTGCTTGTCAAACAGAACTCCAAGATCCTTCAGAGAACATATACAATGTGGACCGCAGATATGAAATAAAATTCATGATTCAAAAAGAAATGTTTTTTATGAAAAACGCTTGTAGTTTGTAATTTTCACCCCTCACCATGCACCCTCACCCCTTGTTGATTTTCTTTCAAATAGTAACCGCGTCATTTTGACGGAAATTCAAAGAGCATATTTTTCTCTATTTGATGGTATCAAAAATCTGGGTCCAAACGTTAAGACACATGGTAAAAATTTAATGACTGATAATAAAACAAACCGTTTATTCTAAAATTCACAATTATCAAAAAGAAACATTTTTTCTTCTTAAACATTTAAACTGAGCATGGCTTGAACATTTAAATGTTCAAAGTGTTCCCCATTTTCTCACTGACAGCGAATTAATCTAAGTAAAACTCGTCTCTGACTTATTTAAAACCTCCGGTATACGTTCCTCATTTCCCTGCCTATTATTTCCTTTAAATAGTTCAAATACAAAGGTTGTGTTTTGTACACTCTGTTTTTCAGATGTCCCCCACAAGAAAAAGTCCAGGGGTGTAAGATCTGGTGATCGGGCGGGTGATTCTATGAAACCTCTTCTTCCTATCCAGTTTTGTGGAAAAGATTCACTAAGTGAAGATTGGAACCTGTGGTGTGCACTGATAAGTCACTTGGAGAACCCAAATCACCACAACACATCTTTTTAAAGACCTGAGGGCACAGAATGTTTCATCCTCTGATGACGCTAATGTTGTCAGTCAGACTTTTTCATCCTCTGACGACGCTAACTTTGTTAGTCAGAATTTTTCATCCTCTGATGACGCTAACGTTGTTAATGAAACGATCGTCAGGTCTATAAAAAGATGTGTTGTGGTGATTTGGGTTCTCAAAGTGTACTTATTAGGAAACGTTTCATTTAAATACTCCCATACGGGAAGAGCATGGTAGGGTGCACCGTCTTGTTGCAACCATATCCTTTCATTTTGACGATTGCCATCAAGTGCATTGGGAAATTAAGGTTGGAAAATGATCCCCATTAATAGAAAAAACTAGATAGACGTCAAATCGACGTTACTTTATCCTGACATAAGGTTGATAGTCCCTTGGTCAAAGCCGTTGAAATGGATAACTAACCTTGTATCTCCTAGCAAAATAAGTGTGCCTTTACTTTAACATTCCCCGAATTTGTATTCATAACGTTTTAACAAGCCTTCTTTGTTCGCGATATTCTCGAAGGAACATATTTGTTGTTTAAAATAAATGTTCTAGAAAGGCTAGAGGTGTTCTACGGTGGTAAATAAAAGCGAAACTTCATACATTTCTCAATTCGATAGTTATTTGCTATTCATTGTTAAAAATATTTAATGATTAATAAAGTTTTGCTAGATGTTTTATAGATTTACCAAAAATGATACGGAAGCAAAAACCTAACCGTAACACGATACCAGCCCAAACGTTGACTTTTTCAGGATGTCGGGTGTGGGTTTCTCTCCTCTGCCCAAAATCTGCAGTTTTGTCGATTTGCCTTTCCGTTTAAAACAAATGTTGCTTCATCAGTAATAATTTCTGCGGAAGAAATAATATTCGTATTTAGCATATGAAATATCTGCTCGCAAAACTGCAATCTTCTATCCGAATCACCGTCAACCAGTTTTTGTAAGTGTTGTAATTTATATGCATGCATTTTCGCTGATTTAAAGTTCTTAAAGCAGTTGAATTACCTATACCATTTTCATATGCCACCTGACGCATCGAACATGTTGGATTTCCTTGAAAAGCCAATAAAACATCAAGTTTCATGGTGTCATTAACATAAGCGGGCTTCCTGCACAATGGTTTAATGCGTCCAACTTCGTGAAACTGTGCGTAAATTTTAGATACAGTTCCCTGAGAATGTGGTAATAGTTCGGGTGCTTTGTATTAAAAAGATTATTAATTTCTGGTTGGGATCGACATTTATCTCCGTAACCGATCATCATTAATATTTTAATTTGAAAGGTTTCAGTTAAATAACGCATTTTTGTGACTTAGGGCGCAATAGAATTGACACCTAACAATTGTTTTACCAAAGTTTGATCTCACTAACATGCACCTCTAACACCTGACTGAATGAACGTGAAATAAATGAACATTACTTTCGAACCTGCAGGAACTGATAAACATCAGTGAAGAACACTAAGTGAGATGTAAGACACGAAGCACGTGCTGCCACCTCGTTGCGGAACCAAGTAGTATGTTGTCACGGCAGCTCCAAATAACACAGAATGTTAAAAAATAGAGACTGTACACAACCAACTAACACTTTAGTAAATTGTCAGCCCTGGGCCATTTCTACCCTAATATAGGGACAAAGTATGTAGGGATAGATGAATTATTTATTTATTTATTTATACAAATTTGTACCTAAAAATAAAATAAATAATAAAAAAATAACTCAAAGTAACAAAATCACTGTCTTAAGACAGTTTTCATCCTAGACATAGCAATATAAAAGATATCACAATTAGAAAAATTAGCATTATAATTATGCAACAATCTGTCCATGAAACTGTTACATCCATAGTTGGTCCTGTGTTCGCTCAAAAAAAATTTCACTGTTGGCGAGTTGAGCGTGGTGGAACATGGAAAAGGACCAACTCGAGCAGATCATTACAGTCAATGTGACCATTACAGCTTATATACAAACATCAATGAAAGATACTCATGTCGCGCTTTGAGACTGACCATACCACAAAGAAGCAATCTGCCATCATACCCAATATCTTGGCAAGGAAAGTGATACTTATAAAGAAGGTACTTAACAAATTTGTTTTGTACCCTTTCAATACGATTAATATGGCAAGCATAGGATGGAAACCATACAACACAACAATACTCAATATTACTTCGAACCAAGGATGTATACAAACTAGTGATTGCCCTTGTGTCAGTCATATGTTTAGTGTGTCTTTTAACAAACCCCAAAAGTCTGCAACATTTCACAACCACAGCATCAATATGCAGATTAACTGACAAATCATTTTTTAAAATTACACCAAGATCTGCAACTGAAGTGACAACGTCCAACACCGTGTTATAAATGGTATAGCTATGAACAATCCGATCCTGACCACATTAAGCGACAACAAGTTTGAACTGCACCAGCGAGTCAAGTTGCCGAGATCATGTTACAAAGTGTTGACACCATAGACAACTTCCGAAAAAAACTTCAAGTCATCTGCATACAATAAACATTTCGATGACTCAAAACAACTCACATCATTAATAAAAAGATTGAAGAGAACGGGGCCTATATGTGATCCCTGTGGTACCCCAGACAAGACGAGGACCTCATCTGATAGAGCACCACCAATGCTAACAAATTGCTTTCTGTCAGACAGGTAAGATCGAATCCACGAAAGATAACAACCACAGATGCCCATTGTAAACAATTTTTGCAGAAGAAGGGTATGACACACACTGTCAAAAGCCTTTGATACATCAGTGTATACAACATCAACTTATTTACCAGCCTCCAATGCATCTGTCACGTAAGATTGAAAAATGGCGAGATTAGTGACCGTTGACCTTCCACTACAGAAACCATGCTGCTCTCCAACAATACTGTGTTTCAAGGTATTAGAAATCTCATCCGCAATGATAGATTCAAATAGTTTCGGTATTACAGGTTCAATTGAAACACCTCTATAATTGACAACTTGTGTCTTATCACCTGATTTGTGAATGGGGATCAGAGTAGACAACTTCCAGAGTGAGGGGCAAAAACCGGCATTGAAAAACCTTTGAAAGATACTACACAAAGGGCTGCTCAAAGAGTGTCGACAATTTTTCAAGAATGAAGTAGGAATACCATCCAAACCAGCTCGTTTTTTTGCCATCTAGTGAGTCAATTTTATCCTCGATTTCCTCAATTGTAAAAATATGCATAGAAAGGTTATGTGCGGACCGTATATTAGATACATCACAAAAGTCAACAGCAATGGAACCATGGTCAGAATAACAGGATTGAAAATGTGCAGTAACGGCATCTGCTATATCAGACTCATTATTACTTTATTACATTATTAAAACTCATTCTATTTGGAATCCCGGAGTCCTTTCTCAAGGAATTAACGAAAGACCAGAACTGTCTGACATCAGACTGAATGATCTGCTCTGTGCTGGTCACAAACTGTAAATAATTGTAGTCAATGCGATACTTAGTGTCACGTCTAAGATTAGAATATTTCATATAATCAGATTCAAGACCAGTTCTTTTAAATTTACGGTAACTTTTATTTTTCTCAGTGATGAGTTTACGCTCTGTCAAAATCAAATGTTTCAACTTGAGTTTCACTCCTGAGTGAGGGAAGATACGTAAAACTAACTTCTCTTCCAAAGGAGGATGATGCACATCAACTCGAGATAGAGGATTTGTACTCTCTTCAACTGTGACTTCGTGGAACTCAGAATTAGACACCACAATTAGCACTGTAGACCGGTTTCGCTCTAATTAGAGCTTATCAGTACGGCATACTAATTGCAGGGAAAATACACCTATAAAGTAATACAGCTATGATAGCCAGCCTTCCAACACTGTGAGATGTAAGACACGATGCACGTGCCACTACCTCGTTGCGGAACCAAGTAGTATGTTGTCACGGCAGCTCCAAATAACACAGAATGTTAAAAAATAGAGATTGTATACAACCAACTAACACTTTAGTAAATTGTCAGCACTGGCCCATTTATACCTTAATATAGGGACAAAGTATGTAATTCTCACCACAATTAGAACCGTAGACCGGTTTCGCTCTAATTAGAGCTAGTCAGTACGGCTACTAATTGCAACGAAAATACACCTAAAAAGTAATAGGGCTATGGTAGCCAGCCTTCCAGCACTAAGTGTGACGTAAGACACGAAGCAAGTGCTGCCACCTCGTTGTGGAACCAACCAAACTTACATACTTTGTCCCTATATTAGAGTAGAAATGGGCCAGGGCTGACAACTTACTAAATTATTAGTTGGTTGTATACAGTCTCTATTTTTTAACATTCTGTGTTATTTGGAGCTGCCGTGACAACATACTACTTGGTTCCGCAACGAGGTGGCGGCACGTGCTATCTCACTTAGTGTTGGAAGGCTGGCTACCATAGTCGTATTACTTTATAGGTGTATTTTCGCTGCAATTAGTATGCCGTACTGAAGAGCTCTAATTAGAGTGAAACTGGTCTATGGTTCTTATTGTGGTGAGAATGCATCTAGCCTTATCAGTGAAGAAGATAACAGGTTTTACAGAAACAAATCATCTGGTCCTGCATACAATGTTTTTTGACAGAGGATGACAAAACCAAAATTTGTACTTACCATATACAACATCCATTTAATACTATTAAATAAAATAAAAATGGAAATGCAAATTTCGTGTATAAGTCAAATTATTATGTAGGAAACCTGATTCCGCAGACGAAAATGTAACAAATATATTTTTTGTTGATTTCTAATTAAGATCCAACATTATTCTCACGGCAAGTTGCTTGCAAAAATTTGTCATTAAATTTCTACACTGTGTAGCGGTCTATGACTTTTGGACCCAAATTTTTGGTACCATCATAAAAAAAATATGCTTTTTGAACTTCTGTCGAAAAATGATCGGGGTTGGTATTTCACAAAAAATCAACAAGGGGTGAGGGTGAAATAGTGAGTGGTGAAAATTAAAAACTAATACTACAAGGTGTGAAACAAAAAGATTTAGTTGACGTGCCACACCGTTTTTCATACAATAACATTTCACTTCGAATTATGAATTTTATTCCATACTGTCCGCACTGTATCTGGAGTGTGACCATTCATACTATATGTTGTGAGAACATTGTTTAGTAAAAAAATATTGATAACTTCATCAATAATCTATTGCAAACTGAATGGGTAGAATTATATAACTACGCAGATAGTATACAAAATGTTGATAAAAAATTGGGCACCTTTATGGAAAAATGTCTACTATTGTTTAATGAAAGCTTTCCTCTACAGTCACAAAAAAAGACAACGAGGTGTGAGCCAAGTTACTCTGACAATGAGGAACTTAAAGCATTAAAATAACACTTAGATGTTCTTTCAGTATTGAGTAGATATAACACAGGATTGAGAACATGTTATAATAAGGCAAGAGGGCAGCATGAGAATTTACTTAGTATGGCACTCATTCGACAGCTATAAACAATGCCTCAGGAAACCAGAGATCAAGTGAACATAAGTTTCCAAAGGTGATGCACCATTATTGGTTGAAGAGTTTACCAACTATATATAGACTCGGCCAAAAACCTCACACATCATCTGAATAGGCGTATCAGTTACAATCATATTAAGTATAACACGTAATCATTGTTCATCAATCCTGTGAGTGAATGGACAATAATATCAATAGTGAAAAATTTTAAAAACAATAGTTCGGGTTATGGCAAAGAGCCACTGAAGGTTTTAAAAAATTGTATAGACATGATATCTGAACTGTTATGTGTTTAATTTACATTTTCTTTAAATACACAGTGTTCCCGGATCGACTTAAAGTCATGTCACAATAAAGGCATATTCCCTAGTAACTGGAAAACTGCTCGAGTACAACCCATCCCCAAGAAAGGATCCAAAGCGCTTCCTAGCAACTACAGGCCCATTTCTCTCCTTTCAGTCGTCTCTAAAGTGATGGAAAAGTATATAAACACCGAATTACTAAAATTTCTTGAAAAACACAGTCTAATCCACGACAGGCAGTATGGATTCCGTCAGCGCAGATCGACTGCCGACCTCCTTTCCTTTGTCACCCATTCTTGGAACAAGTCTATGGAACAACACAGTGAATCCCAGATTGTTGCTCTAGACATATCCAAAGCATTCGACCAGGGCTGGCACGCAGCGCTGCTTAATAAACTTTCCGCCTATGGCCTACTACCAAAACTTTGTACCCGGACAGCAAATTTTCTCTCCAACAGGAGCATATCTGTTGTCGTGGATGGCCATTCCTCTAAACTGTATCCAATTAATGCAGGAGTTCCTCAAGGTTCAGCTTTAGCGCCTACTTTGTTTCTTCTCCACATCAATGACCTCCTCTGTAGCACATCCAACCCAGTTCACAGTTACGCGGATGACAGCACCCTCCACTCAAATATACAATATGCTAAGCCTGTCTCTTTAGCCCAATTGGATGAGGATCGCAGACTCATGGAGGGTTCTGTCTCCGTGGATCTCCAAAAAATATTAGACTGGGGAAGTAGAAATCTTGTACAATTCAACCCCACCAAAACTAAGTCTTGCTTTCTTTCTCACAAGAGATACACCAGCCCTAGACCCATCACAATGAACAACCAAGTTATTCAAAGTAATGAGTCCATATCTCTTGTTGGCATTTCTGTGGATCGAAATCTTAATTGGCACCAACATGTCACATCGATTGCAGAAGCGGCTGCTAAGAAATTAGGTTTCCTCTTCCGGGCTCGCAAATACTTTTCACCAGCTAATCTCTATACCTTATATACTTCACAAATAAGGCCAAACCTCGAATACTGCTCCCACATCTGGGGTGCAGCTGCGGCTTCTACACTCGCTATCCTGGACTCCATTCAAAAGAGAGCTATACATCTCATCGGTGACCCTACCCTCACCCAAAGGCTGCCTTCCTTTGCCCACCGACGTGCCGTTGGTGACCTCTCTCTCTTTTATAGATATCTGCACGGGCACTGCTCAGAGGAGCTTTCCTCCATAGTTCCCCCACCTGCTGCCCCCAACAGATCTACCAGGGGAACAGAGCGAATGCACCCTTTTACTGTCCAGGTCACCAGACATAGGACATCCTGTTATGCCCGCTCTTTTGTCCCGAGGACTTCCAAGTTGTGGAATTCCTTGCCGGCACATGTTTTTCCTTCTCCTCCGAACCACCAAACCTTCAAGTCCAGAATTAACAAGCTGCCTCTTTCCTCCTTGTCAACACCTACGGTACGATAGTATTTAGGCTGTAAGCCCTCGTGGTGTGTTGTTGAAATTATAAAATATGTATATGTATATATATATATATATATATATATATATATATATATATATATATATATATATATATATATATATATATATATATATATATATATATATATATATATATATATGTGTGTGTATATATATATATATATATATATATATATATATATATATATATATATATATATATATATATATATATATATATATATATATATATGTATATATATATATGTATATATATATATATATATATATATATATATATATATATATATATATATATATATATATATATATATATATGTCACTAGCCATAGCATTTAAAGGAGGTGATCCAAAAAAGAAAGAAAATTATATGCCACTTAGTGTGCTAACTTAGCCCCCTATGGGTCCAGGGATTAAATAAAACAATAGGCCCAACGTAACTCCTCGTGCACAATAAGCCAAAGGCTGCGGTGCTATCGGGCAAAGACGCGGACGAGCCCAAAGGGAGGAAAAAAAAAGATAACTCCTCCTTGTTGTAAGAGGTGACTAACTGGAGCCAAGTACATGTCCGGACTAACCTGGAGACCGCTAGGGAATGGTACATACCCGGAAGTTGAGGCCCCCACTGTGGTTCCAAGTGATACTACTTCGAGTCAAGCGCTGGCAGGTATCAGGTCTTAACAAACCTGGGGGGGGCCTGAGATCCCTAGGAGTGAGATGCATGTGGAGGTTGAGCCCTGATGTGTGTTTCTTTCGAAGCTGGCAAACAACCTCGCTTGGGTGAATGCTCGGGAGCGGGACTTCATTGTATATCGCTTTGAGTGACACACTGGTGGATGTCAGTACCAAACGAACTCAGAGAGAGGCTATCTCTCTCTGAGCTTTGAAATGGGCAAGCCACTTCGCTCAAATGGCAGTATACCTCGACAGCAGTCGAGAAAAAAAAAGCCCCTAAAGGACCCTGTCAAACCAACTTTCACCCACACAAATATGGACTCCTGCAGGGAATTGGAGTTGATGGGTGAAATTTAGGCAAACACTGGCTGGTATTGAGTCCAGACGAACTCGGAGAGGGGCTATCTCTCTGTAAGCTTTAAAACAGAAATGCAGGCTCACTTGGATGTTGCCGAGAAGCGGGACTCTTCTGCAGTGAGCTAGGTTTGATGTGTGAAATTTAAGCAATTAGACCCGAGCCATCTAATCTAGTCTAGTGTGTTACCTGTGTTTTACAGGATTTTTGAGACAGCAATGTCAAAAAGGCCTATTGAATTTTTGAATAAATATTCTTTGTTGAGCCCAACATAACATGGTTATGCACAAGGAAAATCAGTGCAAGCAGAGGTGTTTTCCTTGTACCTGACAAGATGTCTACTAAGATTGATTACTATAATTCTGTTAAAGAAAAACTGAATGCCAGAAAGAAGCCTGGTGAAAGCAATATGTCACAGATATTCCAAGGATTGTTGAAGTTAATTTAAACTAAGTACTTTCTCTAAGGGAGGGCTGTCCAGAGTTGTTAGTTGCTATTATCAGAACGGCGAAGGCATGTTTCATTGAATCATATGTTGATGTCAAGAATCTTCTGCTGCTGTCTAGTACTACATTCTGGACCAACTGTATAGTCAAAAATAACCTTTAAACTCAGAATTGTTTGTTACAATTGACATGTTTTTTATTTTTAATTATAATTTTTTAAATTAATGAGAAAGTTACAAATTTAGGGGACGCTGCACTTAACCGCAACCGAAATGTAGCAAAATGGCGCACACCACAAGAAAGAGTATGTAACGTAGATTAGTAATCGTGAAAAAAATTTACGGAAAAACTATAAAGAGAAAAAATGAGAAATGAAGTTCTTAAAAATCCACCTTTTCACGTTCCGAACTGTCAATTTTCAGCAATGTTGCCACATTGAATATCAAATTCCGAGAGTGTTTGGCCACTGTAACGAAATAAAAGTCTTAAATGCTTTTTACACACAATCCTGCCGACCTGACCGGCGATCGTTAAGAAGACGGGTCCAGTCATTGCGAGAGCGGCATTGTTGGACAGTGCTTACTGCTCTATCGGACTGCCTGACCTAACCTGGCATCCCAAAACACTCAGTACCCAGAAACAAGTAAATAGCTTCGAAACTGACAACAACACCTATCTCCATCTAATATGTCAACGAAACAACAGTCATAACCTCAGGTACAAAATATAAGTTTTTCTTGTAATCTAAAGGTTTTTATTGCGTTTATCATTGAAAGGTTATTAAAAAAGAAATATACCACATTGTTTTACTTTATTAAGGTATGTACAACTGTTTTTAGGCCATATTTTATTATAATACGTTAATATGTAGTTGCGGTTAAGTGCAGCGTTCCCCAAATTTATGTGGAAACACCACTACAATATTACATTTAAGAAAATATTAATATTTGATCTAGATATAGCATTATAAACACATGTGCTTTAAAGAAATTTAGTTGGTAGTGGGAATCATATATCTCAAGATAGGTCCATCTGAAACTCTTTTTTTTTTTCAAAACTATATTTGTGTTAACCCTTTAAAAACCTGACTTTTGACAACTTGTTTATAACTCTAACAAAGTAAATGCTTGTTAGTGCTTTTCCTATATGTATATTTATATATCTTGATCCCTCACCATATTCTAATTTTTTTCTTAATTTTTACTTTTCCATAACTATATCTATACCTTACTACTTTTACTTTCTACTATTGTATATCCAGACTTCTTTCTTAGTGTTCTTAACTATATGGAGCGGTGCCTCAACTAATAGTTGAACACTTCATATTTCTTCTTGTAAATTTCTTTACTTCGAGACAATTTGCTCATAAAATTTACCATAACTATGTACATCACAAATGTGCCATAATTGTGTTAAAAAAATACCTGCTGAAGGTTAAAAATGTCAATAGATTTATTAGTGCGTTTTCAGTAGCTGTATCTCTCAACTTTATCAACAGGATTACACCTACCATATAAAACAAGGAAATAGATTACGTTTGCCATAACTGCAGTCTCTTCTCATCAAAGTAAATAATAGTGTAGTTGAGTATAGGATATTAAACTGAAAAACAACCACACCAATCCACTACTTATACATTCATAGTAAAACATTGAAGAAATAAAAGAACCCCTTTCAAATTAAATTAGGGTGTGGTATTTTGTTAAGAGAAATGGGTCACTTATTAACAGTTTCGTGCCACAGCAATAAAATTAATTTAATATAAATATAGGTATATACCTGTGGTTGTCACTTTGCTCCCTTTCATTTGGAGGCCTGATTCTTACAACAACTCTAATGTTTGCAGCAGCTGGAGCTACAGAAACTGATGTGGTACTGGATTTGGCTCTTGTCAGTGGCCGAGCTAATGTTAAGGAGTTTCTTCGTCGTGGAGATTTCAAATCCCTTTTATTCTTTACCATTTTCCCAATACACTGTATCGTCTTCTTGAACACAATTTGTAAAAATGAAGGTATAATAAGTAATCACATTATGCTTTCAAAAATAAAATGTATAGCTTTCGTACAAAATTTGTCAAAAATGTCAAAGTTCACAGTCAAAAAATTAAAAACTTATCAAAGAAACCGTTGCTTTTCATGTTTTGTTTTGAACTTTAAAAAACCGAAACCGACCTTCGTTACATTACCGGTAAACAAAGTGTTCCACTTTACCGATTCGTAGCTATAATTGCTATCACTAATAGAGAATCAAAACTGTCTATGTGGTCACTTATTTTTCTCTTTGAGAGAACACCTGTTGTCTAATGACTCGTACAATTAGTTTTTAACCCGGTTGCATTGATCATGCGCACTTCGTTTAATATTTCAAGAAAAGAAGTAAAAGACCTCCTTGGCGTGCCGTTTACACACAATCCTAGAGATGAGATAAACCAGTATACGTAGATACCTGTTCCTAGGGTAAACCTGTTTCAAATATTTGTTTCAGGCAGAAACAGGTATCGAGTATAGATTGGATTGCTCTTGCGCTTATTCGATTCAGGCGTAATAAGTGCTAACTTTATTCCTACTTATTAACCGATTACTGATGTACGATGAATACCGATACCGGATACCGATTGCATTCCTAGTCCTACCTGTCAGTATCCAGACACTCGATACTTACCACAGCAGATGATAATAACGTACGAACTAGTGTTAGGTATCTGGTATCTAAATACTAGAATACTTTTCCCCTTTGCTGTCTAGTATTCGTTTTCAGGACACGAGTATACGTACCTGTTATTTCGAGATATCAATACCTGTTCCTGATACCACATATCTGATACCTGTTCTCACATAACAGGTCCGTTATTTCTTTACCATCCCTACACAACCCAATTGACCTTACTGTCATACCCTGATATCAGTTTGCCTAATCAAAAGCCAACAGAAGGAAAAAGGGGAAGAAAAAGCACATTATGCCTTCATGAATAGCAGGGTTGATTTTCCTTCCCCTTTTAGCTTTTAATTAGGCAAACTGATGTGAAGGTAGTTCAGAAAGGTCAGTGGGAGGATTGTGTTTAAACAGCACGTCAGAGGTCAGAGAGGTATTTTATTTCGTTACTTAAAATATTCTGCGAAGTGTCCGGGATAACTGCAGCCGGTCATTACTGTGGCGAGACGCTCGTGCTTCAGCTGCCGCCACAGTTGAGTTATGTCCAAAATGTTGACATTTGACATTTAAAATTTAAACTCTGCCTGTCCAGTCTAAAGGAGAAAGGAAAGGGTGTTAAAAATTAAATGTACATTAATATTATTGTTTAATTTAATTAATTAATATTGAATTTAATACTGTGTGAAACAGTTTTTGAATTTGTGCAATGGAGCTTGTAATTTCTAAAAATACAATGAAATAGTATGGTTAGTTTGCGATGGATATGGTATTTTATTAACATAATATAAACAAAGATTCAAATATTGAATAACTATGTATAGTTACACTAAAATGACCAACATTAAGAATATTAACAAATTAACCAGCGACGATTTAAATTTGGCATGCAAAGAATTAGCCCTGTATTTACTAGGTAAAGTTCTAGTAAGAAAACTTGAGAATGATAATATTTTAAAGGGTCGAATAGTGGAAACCGAATGTTATTTAGGTGGAGAAGACAAAGCATCGCATTCGTTTGGAGGTAGGTAAGTTAAAAGTTTAATATTCTGAATTCAGAGTGTAACTAAAAACATTTCATATTTTAAAAGACAGACTCCTGGTAACGAACCAATGTTCATGCCAGTTGGAACAAGTTATGTTTATATGACTTATGGAATGTATTATTGCTTTAACATATCTAGTATTGAACCTGGAGCAGCAGTATTACTAAGAGCTCTAGAACCAATTTCTGGAATAGATGTAATGCACAAGTTGCGCACAGGTATACAGTAAACTTAACACAATCAAGAAACTAATTTCAATCAATTACAGCTAAGAAAGAGAAACATTTGAAGCCCACAGAGCTCTGCAATGGCCCTGCGAAATTATGTATGTCGTTTGGTATAAGGAAAGATAATTGTAATAAAATTAACGTCTGTGATAGTGATCTTATGTGGTTAGAAGATGATCCAGACTTTAAAGAAGAGATGAAAATAGTGTCATCAGCAAGAATTGGAATAGCATCAGCTGGGATTGAATGGGCTTCAAAACCGCTAAGGTTTTATATTTTAAATAATCCTCATGTTAGTAAAAGAGATAGAAAGGCAGAAAAAGAATTATGTGGTGTTGAATAATCATAAATGCATTTGTTTTTGAATTGCCGCCTTTTTTAATGCCCAACCGTAGAAACGCAAATGTCACTATTACTATGACCTAGTCAATTTTTTTTATTACAGAGGTGTCAGATTTATATATTTGCCGGACTCTTTTTTGAAGAGAACCACAATTGTTTGCACTGCCCATATTCAAGTCGCCACAATTCCAGTTCGTTCACCACTTGTCAGCAGCTTAGTTTAAGTGCTTATCTACTGACTACAGATACAATTCAGAGTTTTGAGACTGATGAACCCACTGTTTACTTCAAGTACTATTTTGTGACATCTGTCCTTCCTCTGACAATTGGCAACAGTTGAGTTCCAGGATAAACTTGTGGGTCTGGTGAACGCACATTTTGACACAATTATTCAACTTCTGATGCCTGGTGAACTCAGCCGATGTTACTGACTCCAAACAACTGTCATTTTTATGGGCTAAATAATTCTTTCTAGTTTCATTTCAATTCCAAACATAAATATAAGTAAGGTCTTAGCCGTTCGTGAAAATGTTATGTGTCTATATAATAGAATAGGCTATCAAAGGGATTTTTGCCAAGATTTCAACTAAATTTGAATTTAAGAACAATGGTTGTATTATAAGTGTTCTAGGAGGCTGGCTACCTTAGTCGAAATTGCTTTAGATGCATTCGCGCTGTAATTAGTATAGCGCACTAACAAGCTCTAATAAGAGCGTAATCGGTATACGTTTCTAATTATGGTGAGAATGCATCTAGCGATAGGTGCAACTCGCGTTCACGCCAGCCAGTGTAATTTGATTTTAAGTGAAATAGTTTTCATAAGCGGTTTCAAACGGATTTTCTTTGGATTATACAAAAATAATATGAACATATAAGACGCAACTCCAATTTGTGAATAACTGCAGATTTTTCCAAGCAAAAAAATGTGAACAATTTTTTTTTTAATTAACCTATAGAGCTGTCCAGAACACGTGATTTAAATACCACCAATATGGCCGCTTGTAGGCACACAAACACAAACAAATTCCTGTTCCGTGGATGTTAACTTTTGAAATTGTGCGCGTGTTTAAAATGGCTTGTGTTGACTAGAGTGAATATCTATTATCACTGGAAAATGAAAACGTTGCTAGAAGATATCGAGAGAAAATTCGTATTATTGAAGGAATTGATCCTTATACTCTGACGACGGGCCCAATGCCTCCTTGTGAAGAACTAATATATAGTTTCCCACCAGTTGATGCTTTCGATATCGTGAACTATTTAGTGCTTACCCACAGTTTTTACACTAATCAACAAATGAAAGCCCATAAAAGTCTCTCTACTTACAAATATTTTGAAGCAGGGTTCGTTCATAATTGCCAGATTAGAAAAATTGGACCTCATGTTGTAATTGTTGCACAGGTAAATATAAATTTACTTTTTTTAAAATCATAATTGCAATTAAGGGCTTCTTGTTTGTGATGGTCTAGAATTGGCTAGATTTCGTGTCTTAAAGTACAATGTTCTTACATGATCCAAAGTATACCTACTATGTGGAAAGTCAGTTAATTTTAATTTAAGTTGAATAGTGATTACATTTTCATTTTGTGTTTCAGGTAAAGCATTTCCAGAGAGGGAACTAATGTATTGTTAAATCATTTTTATGTACCTCCAGAACTTGCTCATCCAATTTCATTCTCTTTTATGCTCTTTCTTGTCTAGCAGCATTGATAGCAACTCGCTTTATCACTCTCTTTGAATCTTCTCCATATCCCATGAGTAGAGAAGGAACCTGGTCAGGATTATTTTGATCTATTAATTCTGCTGGTTTTCCTACAATTTAAATAATACCTCTTGTAAACGTGAAATCAAAGCTGAAATGAAGCTGTACCTATGATAAAATGCTTACTGCATACTCTGCTATACTTGAGTGTAAATTCTGTTATATGTTTTCTTTTAATTGCGTATATCCACCTTAATCTCCGGATTTTGGAGAGCTCATTCAACTCTGGTTTATGTGGAAATTGTAGTACACTCGGTATTCTGAAAAACTTGACACTATCGCGATTACCACGACGTCCGCATTTCACAACACAACAGGTCGTATGCATATTTTTACTTTGTTTGATAACACACTACTGTCTACTAAATTTATATTTACACAAATTTTAAAATAATGGGAACATCTATAAACAATTTACAAACTAGACTCTTTAAAAAACACGAGAACATCATACACCCCTATTCAAAACAATACAGTAGTTCCAAATGTGTGCCTACCAGCAGCCATATTAGAATTGTGATGACAGCATCTCGGACAGCTCAATTTGAGAATACAAAAACATCGTCCTCCCAATCACTGTTATGTCACTGTTGATTGTTCAACACATCAATTTTTTATGAAACCTTCAAGTCAGCCTCAATAAACACTACAGTATTCGGCTACAATGATTGCATCTGAGGCACATGGTTGTTTAAGTTTTTTTATTTAATGTACCGCTTGAATTCCTGGAGTCATTGGCGTAACCAATGGAACAACAGTATGGGATGGTACGATATTTTGTATCACAATGACACATAGAACAAATTTATACTTTCTGGGACGCGAACCCTAATCGAAACAGATGTGTTAAGGTTGACAGGTCGATGCTAGCCGTTTTGCAAACAGCCGCAGCCATGTCGGCTCGATATTATTGGTCCACCTACGAACTTCATAATGTACGTGGATTTAATATTTATTGGCCTTCGTCCATAGAGAAACAGATTCGCTTTGCATTCGTCAACCGTCTCCATCGATATTCGTTGCCTTTGGCAACGTCGCAACTTGTTAGTTACATTTTACTTTATTAGATTGCAGAGCTCACTGAAATTTAGTGCGCTGTCAATAATCGACGACAAATTTCTTTTTGTCGTAGTTATCCACAAACATGGTGAGTTTTGAGAATTATTTAATTATATCTAGTTCATCTCCTATTTTAATTCTGTTTATATTGTCCCTTTATATAACGAGTAGTTTTCTCAATATGCGGAATATTGTATTAATACATTTTTATTTTAGGGTATCGATATTAACCATAAACACGACCGTAAGGTTAGGCGCACCGAGCCAAAAAGTCAAGATGTGTATTTGAGACTTCTTGTTAAGGTAAGAGAAAAGAAACTAATTCGTTACCGAGCTTCGAATAAACGTAAAATTTCGTTTTAGTTGTACAGGTATCTAGCTCGTCGTACAAATGCTAAGTTTAATAGAATAATTTTAAAGAGATTGTTCATGAGCAAGATCAATAAACCACCAATCTCCTTAGCTAGAGTAGCACGTTTAATGAAAAAGCCAGGACGTGAAGGATTGACCGCAGTTGTAGTTGGCTCAGTAACCGACGACGCCAGGATTTGGGAAGTTCCAAAATTGACTATTTGTGCACTGCGTGTGACAGAGAAAGCCCGTGCTAGAATATTGAAGGCCGGTAAGTGAACACACTGATTGTATTGGTTAACTGGTTTTTGTGTGGAAATATTGTTTCTTACTAAAACTCACCTGATTAATGCTGTTTAAAGCTTTAGTAAGGGGTCACTATCTTTAAAATGGGTGCATGTTTGGGGTTTGCATTTGGGCACAAGTCTTGCACATTAAGTAGTTTCAAGTGATCGGAATGAAACTAGGCTCACCATTAACTTGTTTGTATGTTAAATGTAAGCTGTGTACATGTAATATAAAGCTATTTGGGTAATCCTGTGTCGAAGACACCTCTCTAGTAAACAAACAATTCGGGTGAAATCGGAACGTGAAGTGGACGCTGGACGATGTGCACTGTTGCCAGATGAGTATTAGCAAGCGTCATTTTATATATAGAAGGAAATCAAGGGGTGAACAAATGTTTTTATAATGTAAATAAATTATAATATGGCGTCATCTACATAAATCGATATTTGACATATTTTGCGGAAAGCAGTAGGAAAACGGAAATGTAAAAAGATATTTTACAGCCATGGTGGTCCAGGGGAAAAAACGTCTGCCTCTGGACCCAAGGGTACTGGGTTCAATCCCACATTTCCCCCTCTCCTCCCTTTTTAAGTACATCAGTAACATCAACAGAGATTGTGAATGAGCAAGGTCATCTGCACATTCCGTCCTTCCCAGGGGGCGTAAAGCCGTCGGTCCCGTGCCCATGCGATTAATACGTTAAAGACCAAAATTTCCCGGACGGTGAGGTGAATGAATCACACTTTAGTAAAGTCAATGAAGCAATTTTCGTTGCGAATTGCCGATGATAAATACAACTCTGTATGCTAATAGCAGACTATCCAATATATTGTTTCGAAAAGTCGCAATGTTTCATGGTAATGAAGCAATTTCTACTGACAACTGTCGATGATAAACATAACCGAGAAAATGGCTCAAAATAGGCTTCCCTTCGAAGTGTTTGTTTATATTTCAGTTTCCAACCTGTCATGAGTATTAAAAGTGAATAAAGCAATTTCTGTTGCGAATTGCCGACAAACACTTTACATTTCCGTTTTCCTACTGCTTTCCGCAAAATATGTCAAATATCGATTTATGTAGAGTACGCCATATTATAATTTATTTACATTATAAAAACATTTGTTCATCCCTTGATTTCCTTCTATATTTAAAATGACCCTTGCTAATACTCATCTGGCAACAGTGCAGATCGTCCAGGTCCACTTCACGTTCCGATTTCACCTGAATTGTTTGTTTACTAGAGAGGTATCTTCAACACAGGATTACCTATACTTGCAGGAATATTCAAGGTTTTCTGTATATGCCTTTTAATTTCTTTTGTCCTTTATTTTAATTAACTTTGATGTTAAACTTCTGTTAATATTTACACTTTTCCTTTGAATTTTGACATCTATTTCTAATATTACAGAAGCTAGTAGATGGGTGAATCTGTTGATATTCTGTGACCTGTTCTCACCCTTATAACAGGGTTAACATTACTTAAAACTTTCATTGAATATTCATGTTTTATCCAGCGTTTTGTTTACTTTTTCACCTCATTGCTTTTTTCCCTTGTATTTGTGATATTCACACAGGTTGAGAAATAATACATGCTAACACAAATACCTTTTTATTCAATTAACATGACATTTTGGGGTACCCATTTTGGTTATTATTATTTTGTCGGGAATTATTGGCGAGATAAATTTCCATGTTCCCAGGATGAGTGAACGGCACAATATGTTATTTTATAATAATCAGGCTAGGACTGTTGTTATGTTAAGATCTCCAATATACGTAATGTGTGAAAATTTTAATATCATTTGTTCACGTAGTGATATATTTAGAGACAGTTTGTGTACATTGTTGCATAGAGCTATTGAAATGTTGTAGTTTTAGGTTTGTTTTTGGATTAATATTTTGTTACTGTTAATTTATGGTAATCTCACTCGCTAATTAGTTTCTAAGTGTCCTGTACTTGGTCTGTTGGACACAATAAATTATTATTATTTTTTGTTTGGTTGTGTATCCTTTCATTTAAATATTGGGTAAATTTTTGCTGATTAGCTCCCGATCGCTTTTCAAATAACTGGTTTCAGAACCACCAACAACAACAACACCCCACCCCTGAAACCACAAGAATATTTTCTTGTTTACGTCCCCGAAGGAAGTTACGGGACCAGAAGTGAATTGGGGTGCTGGACAGGGAAGGTAGTAAAAAGGAAATATGAGCAGAAAATGTGAAGAAAACTGGCTTGAAAGCTGTCTTTTTCACATGTTGAAACAATATCCCTTCAAACCCTGCCTATCTCATACAGCACCCCTATTCCCCCAGGTGCTGTAACTTCCTTGCGGGTATGAACAATACATTTTCTTGTGGTTTATGCAACAAGGGTGGTTGTATGTACGCGCGGGGAGGGGGGGGGGGAGACATCCCACAAGTTGAACCCGGGGGTGTTCTTCTTCGTCACAGGCATTTTTCTTCCCCTCGTGTGCATACAACCACCTTTGTTGCATAAACCACAAAAAAAAATCATGTTTATAACCCCCAACCCCCACCACCCCTTTCTCCCCCCTAACTTGAATCATGTATTTGTAACATGTATCTGACATTGGTGGTTTCCCAAGGTGCCACATTCCTCCCTTTCTCCCCCCTAACTTTCGAACGATTTGAGATATCAAATTTGGTATCCAGTTAGCACCCGACAAAATAACATGTTGAATGGTTTTTGGGTAAGATCGCTTTAGGGGGCAGGTGAGAAATGAGAGGTAATTTGGTGAAAATTGACATTTTGTCGTTAAAACTCTAGTTACATAACGTTTCAGAAGTTTATGGGTATAGGAATACGAATATTTTCTATTTAGTGAAGTTATGGACCCTAAATTCATTTCATGAGAATGTGTTTCTGAGGAGAGTAGATTATCACAGCTATGTGGAAGTTACAATTCAATTTGCAGCACTATTATATCAATAGTAATTGAATGTGTGGTTTTGTAAATCTCAACGTGCCTTGTATAGATTTCACATCATCTACTTCCATTGTTGCCTGATAGCTCTCATCAACCTGCTTTGTTTGTAATGTCTGTTATTTATGAAAGAACCTTTTGCTCTCCTGAGTTGGTATGTTTCCATTCTTTCTATTATATTTACATTCTTCGACACCTTATTTCGTTATATTGCTTGTTCATCAAACACCAAATATTTACATCATACCTGCTTTTAACCCAGCATCAACTTTGTTTTATGGACTTGTACCCACATTTTATTATCTTAAGGCCAACTGTTTAATGATTACAATTCCTCATTTAATTTATTCACTGTTTGAACTACCTTATTGTCAGAACGTGTACCAGTGTGTCATCCACGAATAACAACTCTACAATGTTATAATCACAATATCATTTATATAAATGAAAAATAGTAATGGCCCAAATTACTGATCCTTGAGACATGCCATAATCAATTTTTACCACCTTTCATTTATATAGATGAAAAAGAGTAACGGCCCAAATACTGATCCTTAAGCCACTCCATAAACATTTTTTTACCCCGTTTGACAACTAACAACCCATTTATACTTACATTTTGTTTTCTGTAATCTATCACTGAGATAACTTCGTTAGCATTGCAATTGCGGTACCTGTTATTCCCATCTTCGATATTAATAATCTATTAATCGTTTCGAATACCATTCTTAAATGTAGGAAAACCACACCCACCATTTTCTTTCATTCAATGGCATTTTTCACCTTAACATAATAGTCTGAAGTGCTGTCTCACATGAATTACACTTTCTGACTGCTGCCTGATATATATATATATATATATATATATATATATATATATATATATATATATATATATATATATATATAATGCTCAAAACATTATTGTCTTCTATGTAACAACTCAGTTGTTCCGTTGTCACAATCTCCAATGTTTTCTCATAACTTGGTCAGGTTATTCGTCTAAATTCATCCAATTTGTTTGTTCGAACTACTTAACATCGCCTAGCTGAAACAATCTTTGACCAAAGGTTCGGTTCGAGTTCGGGTTGTTTCAAATTTCGAAGCCTCTGACACACACACACACACACACACACACACACACACACACACACACACACACACACACACACACACACACACACACACACACACACACACACACACACACACACACACACACACACACACACACACACACACACACACACACACACACACACACACACACACACACACACACACACACACACACACACACACACACACACACACACACACACACACACACACACACACACACACACACACACACACACACACACACACACACACACACACACACACACACACACACACACACACACACACACACACACACACACACACACACACACACACACACACACACACACACACACACACACACACACACACATATATATATATATATATGTATGTATGTATGTATGTATGTATGTATGTATTAGTGATGGGTCGTTATTTAACTGTCGGTTATTTTTAAAGGTTACCGAGCCGCAACGGTAACCACCAGTTATGGACTTATAAAAATAACGCTTTTTACACTAAACTAGAATTCAGAGTTGTATCTGTTTCAGTTCCGCTGCAACTAGGTTCGATGAATAAACATCGGTTTTCATCGGCAACTGTTATTTAACAATTTAATGGGATGAATAGCCTTGAGATTGGGAATGCTAAATATGTATGGGTATACAGTATAGAGCGGACTGTACTTCATAACATTATACTTAACACGTTATTTATACTAGTGTGCTCGCTCTCGCTCACAGCTTTAGGAACGTAGGATCTTCGGTACAATAAAACATTTTAATTTTAACTTTAACCGGTTGTTGGTGGGGGATACGGCATACGGACACTACTACACAGAGTTATTCTGTTAAACTGAGAAGCTGTTATTTTTGAAACAGTTGAGTTTCCCACTAGTATGTAAAGCCAAATATTTAATAATAAAAAATGTTGGGTGAAAAGATGAATTTCTGTAAAAACGTGTTATTACTTTCACTATAGACAACGCAAAATAGGGTTATTTCACGTGAAATTAGTACTTATTTATTTAAATTTATGTACATTACCTAAGAAAACAGTTAACACGTCATTTTCGTTTGTCTGATAATAGTTATCAAATTGATAAAAAAAATATAATGATACATTTTTTAATATCTATATACATTTAAATATAAAAAATTAAATGAATATATATATATATATATATATATATATATATATATATATATATATATATATATATATATATATATATATATATATATATATATATATATATACAGGAGGGTGATTCTTTGGCGAAAAATAAGGGGTGTCTTTTTATTAAGTTTTTCTTGAAACCCCTTCTCCTCCAAGTTACAGCCCTTTAAAATTTTGGCAAAAAAAAGTTTTCATTAAATTTCTCCGTTGTGGAATAATTTAAAAAAAAACGAAATTTTGCAGATGCATAAGGCTAACAAAATGGCAGTTTTAAAAGGATTTTATAACCCTATAACGTTATTACAAGAGGGTGAAAAAACCTACCCTTACATTATTTTTTATCACTACTTTTTATTGTGTGTACCGTTTTCTATTAAAAAAAAAGATTGAAAAAGGATTCATTTAGCAACTTTTTGATGTCTTGAGATTTTCTCATAAAATTGTTAGTTTCATCACAAAAAATAAAATATTACTCAGATCGATGTCACATGAATTTACGGAGTTATTTGCTGAAAAATCAAGTACGTGGTAGGCTGTCAAATAACGTCATAATTACACTAATATGTTAATATCTATTGTGCTGGCTTTTACTAATTCCCAAAAATTCATAATAAGAAACAACTATTGTACTACCATTTTATAATTAATAATTAACAAACTAAGAAACGAAAAGAAATATAAACAAAATGTCAGTACATATCATCATAATAAATGTTGCTCGCTCTCGCTCACAGCTTTGGGAATGTAGTATACTATCGATCGACTATCCAGTTTAAAATAACAGATAAATAACTGAAGCTGTTATTTTCAACGGTTATTATTAAATAACGTTGACGGCTTCAACTGTTAACAGAAAATAACCATTTTTCCCATCACTAGTATGTATCACACCAATAACTCAAAAATAATAGGCCGATTATGATAATAATTGACAGGTACCTTCCTTTTGTACGTGGCTTGTATAAGTTTGTTAGCCAGGAAAATCAGACCAGGTTTTCCGGGAAAATTGTGAATTTTCCTTCAAAAAATTTGTATCCCCGAAAATAACAAAGCCATGGAAATCAAATTTGGTACATGAGTTTATGTTGGAGAAGGTAAACTATATACCAAAATTCAGGTCCCTACCTTACAAGAGAAAAAGTTATAAGTGTTTATACGGTGCCATATCATTTCTATGAAAATTCACTACCATAACGCACTTGCTGCATCCAGACTTTTTGTTAATATTATTTTTATTTGTTCTATTTTGTATTTGTTTCCAGGAGGTGAAATACTGACATTTGACCAGTTGGCACTAAAAGCACCCACTGGCAAGAAGACAGTATTGCTGCAGGGACGCAGGAACGCCCGTGAAGCTGTCAAACACTTCGGGCCCGCTCCAGGTGTACCACACTCTCACAGTAAACCATTTGTCAGATCAAAGGGCAGAAAATTCGAGAGGGCTCGTGGACGTAGGCGATCATGCGGTTACAAGAAGTAAAACATTTGTTAAAATAATTATAATTTACTGTACTCACTTTAGTTTTTTAAATAAATAACTTGTGAGAAACATACATGATATTTTGTTTCCATGACAATAGGGAAAGTGCTGTGTGCTGCGCAAATATTGGATTTTCAGAAATTCTGACAAATTATACCTTATGGCGAAGAAGGAAAGGAAGCACATTTGTTGCAAGTACTTGTTATGCAGTAAATTTTGGTGTGCGAAAGGTCTGGTAGTTTTGATTTAAGGAAATGTGCCTGTACTATAAGATCCAAGTTCTCAATATTGGCACACTGCAACGTGCCACTTGTTTTTGACAAAACTTCAACTTTTCTGACCTCTACTATGTTTTGTTTAACTACCTCCTGAACAGTTTACAGAATCACAATAAGTATAGTGTTAATCGTTGCAGACGTTATATACATCCATATCCATATAAAGCAGTCAGGCGGCGGTGTGTATTTTTCAGCGCTCTCAGAAAATGCGATACTTCAGTGCGAAATGATGGCCTATTATCGTCGAAAACGACCAAATAAGTAATCTGTTGTGCGCTATAAAATTACACACTTCTAGTTTGTAGTGGACTTTTGGCAGAGCGTGTGTACCTACTACCTATTAATTTTTGTCTTCACGTCGGATTGATTTTTAATTAGATCATTTCGTTGTTGTTTACATATTCTAACAAGACCATTATTATTATTTTTATTATGGTTACTACTTCAGGTTGCTTAATAAGTGGACAAACTAATTGTGACACTGTAATAAATTCAGTCGATAATATGTTAAATTTAAAGGATAACTTTTTATGGGACTTTTTAACTACTATAACGTATAACTAACTTGAGGAAAACTTGGTAAGTAGTTAATAATTATTAAGTTTAGTAAGTATGTTTTTTTATAATACATTTTCGGGGAAAAATAGGCAGGCCCTTCATTTTTAGTGAATTTTTATTTTTTTTAATTTTTATTTTTAAAAAATTACTAATAAAGAGGTATTGATAGAGACTTTGCAAAAAAGTTTTCAAATGAGTGCGAACTAGGACCCCTAGAATATGTATATGTATCCAACCGATAACTCAAAAAATAAGCAACTGATTTCGATGAAACTCTGCAAGTGCCTTTCTTTTATTAATGGCAACTTGTTAATTCTGCACTTGGAGGTTCGGGGGAGAAGGAAAAACATGTGCCGGCAAGGAATTCCACAACATGGAAGTCCTCGGGGACAAAAGAGCGGACATAACAAGATGTTCTATGTCTGGTGACCTGGACAGTAAAAGGGTGCATTCGCTCTGTTCCCCTGGTAGATCTGTTGGGGGCAGCAGGTGGAGGAACTATGGAAGAAAGCTCCTCTGAGCAGTGCCTGTGCAGATATCTATAAAAGAGAGAGAGGTCACCAACAGCACGTCGGTGGGCAAGGGATGGCAGCCTTTGGGTGAGGGTAGGGTCACCGATGAGACATATAGCACTCTTTTGAATGGAGTCCAGGATAGCGAGTGTAGAAGCGGCAGCGGCACCCCAGATGTGAGAGCAGTATTCGAGGTTTGGCCTTATTTGTGAAGTATATAAGGTATAGAGATTAGCTGGTGAAAAGTATTTGCAAGCCCGGAAGAGGAAACCTAATTTCTTAGCAGCCGCTTCTGCAATTGATGTGACATGTTGGTGCCAATTAAGATTTCAATCCACAGAAATGCCAACAAGAGAAAAGGACTCATTACTTTGAATAACTTGGTTGTTCATTGTGATGGGTCTAGAGCTGGTGTTCTCTTGTGAGAAAGAAAGCAAGACTTAGTTTTGGTGGGGTTGAATTGTACAAGATTTCTACTTCCCCAGTCTAATATTTTTTGGAGATCCACAGAGACAGAACCCTCCAGGAGTCTGCGATCCTCATCTAATTGGGCTAAATAGACAGGTGAATATTGTATATTTGAGTGGAGGATGATGTTGACCGCGTAACTGTGAACTGGGTTGTATGTGCTAGAGAGGATGTCATTGATGTGGAGAAGAAACAAAGTAGGGGCTAAAGCTGAACCTTGAGGAACTCTTGCATTAATCGGATACAGTTTAGACGACAACAGAAATGGTCCGGTGGGAGAGGAATTTTGCTGTTCACGTACAGAGTTTTGGTGGTAGGCCATAGGCCGGTAGTTTATTAAGCAACGCTGCGTGCCAGACCTGGTCGAATGCTTTGGATATGTCTAGAGCGACAATCTGGGATTCACCGTGTAGTTTCATAGACTTGTTCCAAGAATGGGTGACAAAGGAAAGGAGGTCGGCAGTTGATCTGCGCTGACGGAATCCATACTGCCTGTCGTGGATTAGACTGTGTTTTTCAAGAAATTTTAGTAATTCGGTGTTTATATACTTTTCCATCACTTTGGAGACGACTGAAAGGAGAGAAATAGTGACCTCGTAGGAAGGATAGTCAGAAATCAGATGGTCGGTTTTTTCAGAAAGGTAGTCAAAGAACTGGACAAAGTTGTTGTCAGAAGGTGACCGGTAAATGCACCAGATGAATTTAGTTGCAGTCCTGAGAGAGAGTTTTATCCATAGTATGTATTTTCTTCCAGCTTCTAAATTGGGGAGTCTGGTGCAGGGTAGATTGCTGCGGACGTACGTGCACACGCCTCCATGTAATCTAAAGGAAGTAAGGAGCTCATACCCCGGGAAATTAAGGTGATTAGTGGCTGTTTTGGAACTGATTTGAGTTTTGGTGAGGAAGAGGAGTTAGGGCCTATTAGCCTGGAGGAAATGGTGGACGGAGTTCCGGTTAGAATTTAGGCCACATATATTCGAGAAGGATATGTTAAATCTTGATGCTGGCGCCCCCTGTACACCTCTCCCGGAGATCTGAATGGAGGGGTATTTTACCTCCGGTATTTTACAAGGAGGAGCCATCATCATTTTTGCTTATAAGGGAAACCGACTCATACACCAGAACCGGAAACGTCCGTTGGGACTTCACCAGCCCCCTATCACGTAAAGGAAAATTCCACTACTACCTACCATATTGCAACTACACCACACCAGCCAACAATTAAAGAGCTGACCAGATCTAGAACTTGCGCAGCTCTAGAACTGCTAATGATTGTGCTAATAATTATCCTGTGAGCTCTAACAGAAACTATCCTATTTGCGTTTTTAATTAGCATCTTTTGTATTCAAATTTTAGAATATGTCACTTATCAAGACTTATAAGGTGTAATTAAAAAGCGAAAGGATGATAATCTACTGTTTGCAAGATAACGTGTTTGTTTACTTACTTTTTAAATGATAATATACAATAGATTCAGCAAATTCTTAAGGGTGAATGGTATTTTGGCCGCAAGTCAGTTGGGTTTCCACAAGGGCAGGTCTACAGTGGGAGCTGATGGTAACGTTGTGGGTGCTGTGGTTGAGAGTATTAAGGGGGGCATGCAGTGTACAATATCGCTGTGTAACCTCACCAAGACCTTTGACCGTGTCAAGCATGATGTCCCGCTTGGTAAGCTTGAAAAATATGGTGTTAGGGGCTTCCATCTAGAATGGAGATAACTGGGCTAAATTTGCATCTCAGTAACAAGTTGCCCCTTTCCGCTAGGGATATGGATACGATGCATTTTAAGCATTGTGTAAAAGCATTATCTTCTCAGCAGATATTTCTATTCAACCACTGAATATACAGTGGAACCTGACTTCGCCTATATTGACCAACCGCTTAATATGGAGTAATCAGTGCGAAGTTTGGTTTTTATATAAAATTCTTTATAACAAAAGTTCGGATATAATGACTTCGCTTATAGTGACATGTCACTTATTATGACATATTTTTAAGAAATTCTGTCCGGTTATAGTGACCGACATGATTCCTGCTCATTTTCATGACCCTCCCTGACAACGTTTGGTGCGTGCGTGGCGCGTTTTGATTCTGTGACGAGTTGATAGTTTAAGGCTACACATTGTTAGTGATTTGTGCACAAAATGACATCGCAACGGCGTAAAGCATTTACCATTGAAGAGAAAGGTGCAATTATATGCAGACTAGAAAATGGAGAATTAAACTCATCTCTCGCAAAGGAATTTGGGGTTGGTTATTCGACAATATCAATGATTTTTAAAAACAAGAAGCAGATTAAGGAATCGTTCAATTCAAATGTTTTGAAACTGAAGAGGCTTCAAAAATCACGACAGGAAAATGTTGATCAAGCGATAGTTCAATGGTTTAAAATCAGGAGAAACAAAGGAATACTCATTAGTGGCCCTATGTTACAGGTAAAGGCAAATGTTTTTACCTCACGTTTTGGTATCCTCAACTTCAATTGTTCTGCGAGCTGGATAAGTCGTTCTACAGTTAGATATAATATTGTGGCGAGAAAAATTGCCGGTGAATCCCCGTCTGTTGATCCAAGTTCTACAACAAACTGGTCGACAACTGTGTGGCCAAATCTATGGAGACAATTTTTTGATGATGAGATTTTCAACGCAGATGAAACTGGTCTGTTCTACAAATTAATGCCGGACATAGCTTTAAAATTTAAAGGTGAGAATTGTAGCGGAGGCAAGTTGTCAAAAGATAGAATAACCGTCATGGTAGCAGCAAATCTGAGCAGCACAGAAAAAGACATTGCTCGTTATTGGCAAATCTCAAAAATCAAGATGTTTTAGCAGTGTTAAATCGTTGCCAATTGATTAGGCAAACAACCGTAAAGCTTGAATGACGTCAGAACTTTAAAAAAAATGGCTTTGAGATTGGGATCGCGATTTGGTGAAGAAGAAAAAGATTTTATTCCTGGTTAATAATTGCCTGACGCATCCAAAAGTTACTGATTTAAAGTCTATAACACTTGCTTTCCTTCCACCAAATACAACATCGGTCTTGCAGCCAATAGATCAAGGAATAATATGGTCACTCAAAAGCAATTTCAGAAAAAATCTTGTGCTTAAAATGATAAATTGTCTTTAATTCTAAGCAAAACAGCTCTTCTACAAAAAGAACAGTTCTAGTTGCAATTATTATGGTTTATGATGCCTGGAATAAAATACCACAAAGTACCATTCACAATCATTAAAACATGCAAGATTAATTGAAAACCATGACAGTTTACCTGTTTAAAAAATAGCAGAACATGATATTGATGATGAAGATAGCGTTCCTTTATCTTTGTGGGTACAAAACCTCAATTCAGACTCGTTAGCAGCAGGGAATGTGGGACGATTATGGTGACATTGATAGCGCCATCCTAACATCCGAAGAACCTGCAGATGAAAATATCCTACAGAAAATTACAGCTAATAAGCAACACGAAAGTGATGATGAAGAGCAAGTCGACGAAGAATCAATACCTACCGCAGGAGAGGCTTTAAAAGCTGCAGGCTTGTTATTACGTTTTGTTTATAACAATATCGAAAATGATCATTTGAACAGGGCAATGTGATCTTTACACAATAGTATTAGAAACTGTTATTACAATCTAAATAATAATCATAAGCAGACAAAAATTATTGATTTTTTATGTAAAAAATAAAGAAATATTTAATATACATACATGTGTACATGTATTATTGATTCTATGTTTATAAGTTTGTTTTGTGTCAGATCATGTTTCTTTTCTTTTGCTTATTAATAGATACATACAATTTGTAGTTTTTCTCTCTGTTAAACTAAATATGTACCTAACAAAAATATAAAGCTGCTTATTTTCTAAGAATATGTTTTGTATAACGTCCGCTTAGTATGACATGTTTGTCACTTCCCTTCGATGTCATTATAAGCGGGTTCTACTGTATGTCTGATCATTTTAATGTGTGAATTGTGGTGTTACTTACGTAGCCAAGGGCGTACCCAGGATCAAAACTAGGGGGGGGGGGCAAGCCATGGTCGTTCAGGTTGTAACATCTTATCGCGGAAAAGGTGAATGAAACCAAAATTTTAAGAAAATTATGTATAATTATAGCAGTGCTTTATCAACTAAGTTATTACAATTATTTGCTTGAAAAAAAATATTCTAGTTACATGTCTTATAGTAGTATAATTTCTCTTGGATTTGTAGAAAACTTGTTCAAAACTCTCGTTTCAATCCAGTCCTGATTTTCCTTGAAGAATTTCCGATGGACGCTCATCAAACACAACCCAGTCAGTCTGTCTTCTCCCATTGTACTTCTCAGCCAGGTCTTTACCCTTCGAAGGGTACTGAAAGATCGTTCAACAGTAGCCGTAGTTGATGGGAAAGCACTTAAAACGAGGAGTGCATGCCTTGTTGCAGGGAAAAAAATATTAGCCTCCTCCAAAAATGCAGCCACTTCAATATCCTTTAATTTGTCTCCTGCTAAATCCTTCTTTTTCCACAGATTATACCACAAATCTAATTCTGCAGAGATATCACCCAACTCATAAAACTCCATGAAAGATTTTGCATTTTTCTCCAAATCTTTTGAAGTCATTTTTAGCATGTATAAAGGATGAAGAAGGGATAAGGCAAAAGCAGGTGTATTTTCGTGTGAGAATCTAACATTCAATGATAAAGTTAAAGAGTCAAGATAAGGGATGATCAACGACCGTCTCCAATATTCAGTTGCAGTTTCAGATGGCGGATTACTTCTGTGTATTTGCTTTTGAACAATTCGTGGGACTGTTAACTCAACGCCGACTTTCTCCGCGATATCATGTGATTTTTCAAGTAATTCATCAGAAACATGTTCAATTTCTTGTCGATCCTTCTTGATGACATCAAGGATTGCACCAATATGTTTCCTCACCATAATCAAATCCATATTTTTACTTTGAAGAACGTTCACAACAGGTTCCAAAATCGCAGAGTACTTTGCACTCATGACTAAACCTACGATGAAAATTGGTTTAGTAACTGCACAGTGCAATTGATAGGCAAATTTTCTTGTAGCATAGTTTCTTTCAACCGAGAGATGTTCTAGCGCATTGACGATTTCATGCTCTTGTATTTCTCAGACCATCTGGTCTCACTGAGCCTTGATAGATTAGGAGCCGAATTCCTGCGGGCTGGCGACTCACGAAAGAAGGATATTGTATCCTTAACTGTTGCAATTAAGTTTCTTATTTCCGGTAGTTTGCTAGCATCATTGACCACAAGATTTAGTTTGTGGCTTGAGCAATGGAAAAATAAAGATTTATTGTACTTTTTCTTCAAAATGGCCTGTAGACCACCTTCTTTTCCAGCCATCGTAGAACATCCGTCAAATCCAAATACAATTCTCTGCTGAAAGATTCTGATCAACTAAAAAACTCTGAATTGTGCTAGCGATTGTAGGGGCATATTGAGATTTCAGCTCAATATAGCCTACAAATTCCTCCCTGATTTTTTCTTGATTCTCATCATAAAACCGCAATCCGATAGAAAGCTGTTCTTTTCCAGCGATATCTCCTGTTTCATCGGCCATTACAGCATAAGCTTTTGCTTGTTTACAATCTTCAATAATTCTTTCTTTGGCAACTTCACCACATAATCTTATAATCTCATTTTGAATTTTTGGTGAAGTGTAGACTGCATTTTTTCGACATGTATCCAAATGATTCTTTAGCTTCACATCACCACAGTCAATTCTCAAATTTAAAAGGTCAAAGAAAACCCCCTTATCTCCTTCCTTTCCTCTAAGTGGCAAATCATGAGTTCCACAAAATATGATACAAGAAATAATTAATGACAATATTTGTTTGTTTTCTTCAGTCATCTTCTGGTGACCACTTTGCAACTGTACATCAACTGGAACATTTTCAAGGAACGCTTTTGCAGCAGCTGTTGAAGTTTTGTGGTAGTGACTGTCGACATGTTTTCTACAATCTTCATGTATATCTTTAAACTTCACTTATGACCTTACCATGAATGACCCCAAAACTCCTTTAATTGTAGCAATACTAGGAGGAAAAAAAAAACACAGTGTATACATAGAGCACCTTTCAAACGACTTGAGTACACCAACCAAGGAGTATATTGATCTAACCAGCGGCAGTTAAATTTTCTTTTCAAATGGCTGGCATCAGAACCAAAATCGTAATTTGATGGTGGAACCCAGGATTTGTAAGCAAATCCTTCCTTTTTTCTGACCGCAACTTAAGGGCATGACCAACATAACGACCAATGTCATTTTCATGGTAGCCATCGTATTCTTCAATCGTTTTAGATGTCCCAGGAACAGCTACGTGTAGAATTACTAGACCCTTGTTCCATAATAGACACAGAATCCGATGGTTCGGTCAGTTTAGTTCTATCTTCATCACCATCACTGCTTCCACTTCCACTACTGTCATCTTGATCCTTTTTCCGTTTGAGAGGTTTTCTGCCTGAAAATAATAGAAATTGACATAATTCAAATTTCAATAAAAGAGGCTTATCCGTTAGTTGAAGACAATACGAAATTCACTGCTTTAACCTATATCAATAAATCCAGCAATAGATTGAAATCATTTTTATCAAATTTTAATTTAAATATTACATTCAGAACAAACAATCTCAGTAAATACATTAAGAACAATAAAGCAAGGAGTTTGAAAGAAAATAAATCAGGTGCCTATCAACTAAATTGCGGCAGTTGCGATAAATTTTATATCAGAAAAACTTTTTAAACTCGTATTTCAGAGCATAAAAGAAGTTTTGATTTGGATAATGGTATTTCACATTACGCGACTCATTTAAGAAATGTGTGTGTGTGTGTGTGTGTTGTATCCTGATGGCCTCGGAAACCAGGCCCATTAGTAATTTAAGAAATGAAAATCATAATTTTGATAAAGTGTAAATCTCATTTTGAAGTAATTTTCATTATATTATATGATAAATTTAATTTAAATTTTTATTTTCCACATAAATTGAGAAATTACTTAACTTACCTTTTTGAAACCAGTTTCTTATATCCATTTAGGCAGCCTCAGTGTTCTCCAAACGTAAATAAGAAGGTAAACTATAATAATTGGTTGTTTAAAAAAATACTTAGTAGTAAACACCAACAGTTCAACTAACATACAAATACTGATCAAGTAGCGGCGGGCGGGTCAGTTTATATAGTGATGCGGACATGCGGAACTCTAGACCAAAGGGGAAGGCGGAGACCTTTCTAGAAGATTTCCTTTTCTCTCATTGGCTGCCGCCTGTAGACTCTAGTGATACTTCAGTCTTTCTCGAATCCCACTAACTGGCTGACAGTTTTCGCTACCAGTCACTAGATGGCTCTAGATCAGTGTAAAGCTTTGCGAGATGTACGATAATTATCCTATTTGTTTGTGGTATTATTTTTTTATATAGCCCATCGCTGGGTACGCCCTTGTGCGTAGCCCATTTACGTTTTGTATGAATAGTTTATATTATATGTGGTTGACTTTTTTTATTGACTTGCTACATTGTAACATTTTGTAGTTAAATAAGTAACTATGGCTATAATATTCACATCAAACATTATTAATTTTCGATAAAATTTAAAAAGAAAATAATATCTACATTAACTTGCTTAACCTAGCATAACTGTTATAAAAACTTGAAGTAGTCTCAATCATTAATGTGGCAGGATGAATTCGTTGTATCTTTGACCTGTGTTGTCCAATAAGCTAGCAATGGTAAATCATGTTTGTGAACACCTAATGCATGTAACAGCTGTGAATTCTGTGAAGGTGTCCACTTTAAAGAGCAACCTATATTATACCACTGTAGCACTAAAGTATTTAAATGTGGCTCTAATGCTGCAGCAGGTAAATTATCATCTTTCAGTGCTTTTTCTGCCATCATCAACAAAGTCGGTAACTTTGGTGGCAACTGCCTCAACCAAACCACTGACCATTTACCTTGATCAAACTTAACATTACAAACATCACCTGTTTTAGGCAATACAAAATGTGTCGGTAACAACTGTCTGAATGCGTCCAGCACTTTGGAATCAACATCTACTCTGATAGCAGTCAACACACAATAAGCGATAGTACGAAACACTATTTCATCCATTTCATTCGCTAGTTTCTTTAAATATTCTGCTTTGCAGTCAACTGGTAATAGTGACACCCTGAATGGCTTTTCTTTTACAGTTTCAATGCTCAACAACCATACAAACCACATGTGTAGATGAGCAAAAATAGCTGGTTCCCCTGTAAGCTGTGAAAGAGATCGTGCTGGATTTGTCGGGGAACTTTGAGCTTGCCTGACAGCTCTCTGTGACTTCTGCGCCTGCTCAGCCCCATTTATGTTGGCAGCCTTCTTTTGTAAATCACTGGCGATCTCTTTTATGTGACGTGTAAGCATCGGCCAAGAGTTCAGGAGATGTATCTGGGATGTGAAAGTAATTATTGAGTTAAAAGCAAAATGAAAGAGAATTTTTGCATACCTTATCTCTCATTAGGATGAGTATTGTATATTTTCTATGAAATCCCCTTGCTAAAGAATCTTGGAGTGTGAACATATGGCTTAAGACGTGTCCCCTTTCATTGTCACCAAAATAGAGGGCACCACCATCTTTGCTGGTGTCTTCCTAATAAGTATAAAGAATCCAGAATTATTTCTGTTATTTTATAGAACAAGGAGTTTGTTAACTTCAGAATATTTTCTGTCCTAAAAGCACTTCTGAAAGTGTCTCTATAATTCAAGTCTGCCACAGGCATTCTTCTGAGTTAGTCATATAAAATCAATTGAATGAAAACAATTTTATAAACTTGAAAAATACGTTTCATCAATACAAAGAAAGTACAGAAGGGAATAATATTTTTAACGAACACCAAACTCAAAGTTAAATGAGATTAAGGATAAAAACAGCTACAGTTACAATTAAAACTCAATATTTTCAGTCTAATAATTAATTTTATTATTTTAAATTTATATAAATTTAATAAATGTAAATAATATATAAATATAAAATTACATACATTAAAAAATATTAAAAGAAACGAAATTCAAATACATTTATATTACATTTCATACAATGCAATTTAAAAAAGTAAAAACATTACAATTTTGCAAAAAATACATTTATCGATACGCAATTTAAAAAACTGAATAAACAATTACTAATTATAGAAGACTGAGGTTAGACACTGTGGCTAGAAACTGAAACAAAAAGCAAAATCTGCAACAACAAAAATAACAAAGAGTGTGAGAGCTGTCGCTAAACTGAGTGTAGCTACTGATGAAGACAACTTCGTTAAGGAAATATGTATCTAGCGCAAAACTCTTTGTTATTATTTTTTGGAGATTCTGCTTTTTGTTTCAATTACTAATTATGTCAAAAATTGGTCTAAACTTGTCACACATATGGTATATGGATGGCCGATTTATTTGCAACATTTTTTTAATTCTGATTGAAAATACACAATATATTTCTTTTTGACAATTGTTTAAAATATATTACAGTGAATATAATAAAAACACATAATAATAAAGTAAGAACACTAGTAATTATAGCCTTAAAATTGCAATAAAAAGTACCTTTCTTATCAAACTAGTTTATTTTTTAACCAATATAAGAGCATGTGGTAGCATTGATATCTTGTTAGCACCGGCAAACAAAATATTGTGATACTGTAACAATGGAGAATAACTTAGAGCGACAACAGTGCAAAACTTTACCTCAAAAAGTCATACATACGGGACCATAAAAAATGGGATTACATGGAAACAATTCGTGATGTATGGTCCAAATTCATTAATCATTTTCCATTATTCACCTGATCTGAGCCTGTATGACTCGTCTTTTTCCTCAACTCAAAAACAAATTTGCAAGGGTTTGAATTTTTTTCTAACGACCTGATAGAAGTAATAGAGTAGAGACTCGGGATGATATTTTTGGAAGATCTAGAGGCACCGAAGGTTCGCCAGAAAATAACTGTATTCAATTAAGAGATTATGTTCAATAATATAATATTTTGAGTTTCATATTTTATTTGCTTCTACGAGGGTCCATGAATAAGTGCCCGTGTTTGAAGACAGATGGCGTTGCTGAGGGAAGTTGGTATTACCGTCGTGTACTGTCTGTCATCTGCCAAGTGACACCATACTAAATTTCAGACTGATTCATTGGTTACTCTTTATTTGTCAGCCAGTTGTATCATATGTGTTTCTCGATAAAATGGAAAAAGTGCAATACCGATCTGCAATTCAGTTTTTATTTTTTGGATGAAAAAACATGTGAAGAAATAAAAGCGAAGTTGGATGCTGTCTATGGGGACCCTTCACGATCTATGACAACCGTGAAATATTGGTTCAATCAATTTAAACGTGGTTGTACACCTGTTTTTAATGGGGCGCGGCCCGCCCCGCAGACGTGGTTAGCACGGAAATCCTTGAAAAGGTCCACATGATTCTCGTAGGCGTGTCATAGGGAAAGGAAATCAATATTTTGACTGATAAGTTAAGCATTAGAAAGGTGTCCGCCGGATGGGTAGTGGACACCAAATGCTGTCAATGCTGAAGTAGTGTTTGGACATCTTTAAGCGAAATTCGCAGGAATTTTTGCATGGAGTCGTTACCGTTGATGAGACCTGGATAGATTATTATAGGCCAAGGACAAAGCAACAGGTAAAACAATGGATTTTTCCAAGTGAATCTCCTCCGAAGAAGGCAAAGATGGTGTCATTGTGATACAAAGAGTTCATAATGGACTTTCTGCAAAAATGAAGAACGATCACGGGAAAGTACTACAGTGAATTATTGTACCGATTCGATAAGAAAGTGATAAAAACACGATCCCATTTGGCTAAAAAAAAGTGCTGTTTCTTCCACAATAACAGCACATTCATCCGGAGTTGTCGCCTCCACACAAACTCATATATAATATAAAACGCAAATTCAAAAAAATAAACTAATAAACAATAATAAACTTTGATATAATAGCGATTATCTTATTCTAGTTAAGTATACAATTTATTCTATGTTTGAAATAAAATTCCGGATACAGGAGAACTGCTCGACAACTGATTCTTGAAGGATTTAAATCAATACTAGTTGTGACATTAAAACACTAGATTTTTATAAATAAAATTTAAGTGAAATTATACATTATCATCCCAGATATGCACAGTATGCTTTCTAAATTGAAAGGATACTTCACAGTTTTCTATTCAATGGCTTTCAAAAAGTGTCTAACAATGTTTGATAGATGGCGCTATATGCATCTTAATTTGGAATCACTGCTTTATAACATTTTCCATTATTCAACTCATGAATAGGTACCTGAATATAAATTAAGAATGTGCGAAAATAAGCATATGGTAGATGCTTGCGATATGAAGCTTGTAGGGTAAGCATCTCTCAGTAAATTACAATAATTTCATAAGTTCTGATGGAGATGCATCTAAAATTTATGGAAGCAGTGTCATGGTGTCAGAAAGTTGAGATTAAAAATGTTGAATTTTCATTGTTGGGGTATAAACACTAGTGTACTTCTAAAAGGACAGGGGGCAAATGTAACAGATCTGTTCTTTGTTACACTGGGCTCATTCTACACAAGTTGTTATGCTCTAAAGAAGAAGATAATTATCCTCCTGGTGCTGACACTATGCAAATAAACTTAATGCCACCAGAAAATGACAACTGTGATACTGATGGGGATTCTGGTAATAAAGATGAAATAAATATTGACAATTTACCCAGTAGTCACTTCTTTTTGAAGTGGGCGAAATCAATTGTCTGTTCTTTCACAATTTCTTCATAATCCTCCCACTACTTTATGAGCTCACTAAACGAACAACACTGGCCACTAGTACAATTAGGAAAAATAGATACAGAAATTATCCACCAGTGTTAGATACTCAAATGAAAATTTATCATGGATCATATGCATTGAAAGTAACATAATATCAATCAAGACAAGTAGTGAAATTGTGTGATTAATAACTTGGTACATATTTTTTCGTTTAGAACCTCTGCAATATGTAACTAGATACTCCCCAAAAGAGAAAAGAACGATATACGTTGTGTAGCCTTTCAACGTTCGAAAATATAATAAAAATATGGGAGGCATAGACAGAAGTGATCAAAATATTGGGTTGAATAGAATTGGAGTAAGAGAAAATAAATTTTACTTCCCCATAATGTTCATATTATAGATGGGGCTGCGAAATTTGCATGTTCTTGCACTTACTAGATAAGTACATTTCTGTTACTCTAGGCTCTAGAGCAGTAATATTCCGAATAGTGTTCGGAGTGTTGAATCAATAAGGTCCAAATTCACAGATCCTTACACTTACTAAATGAGCAAGACAGCTTCACTGTAGACTCTAAGGCAAAAAACCGACTCTTCAATACGGATTGTCATCTGAATGATTTTAGATGCATAAAGTCAATAATAGCACAACCTTCTATTTACCAAACATGCACTCTTTGAACCTTAATACCAGATATCATTCGAATACTTTTTTGATAATCGGAATGTACTGAACATATCAATGATCAGACAGTTAAGTATTTGTCATTCGGATGCGCCCACCACTAATAGCGAAGGCTGAAAAGATTAGCAATAAAGCAAGTATAAACAGAATTGTTTTTGTATAAAAAACTAATGGCAAAATAAGTCTATGTCGTGACAATATCATGTAACTCATCTAATTATCTCAAACACATATTAAACAGGCACCATTTCATTACAGAACAAGGGAAGCAGAGAAGCGAATCTAGAGAAAAAAGTGTTATCCAGTTTCCTTTTGGGCATATCTGGGTTGATACAGGACAGTCAATAAAATGAATGTTATTAAATGATAGTTGGTATGTCTTTTTCAGTCTGACATTTATCTTCTAAAAGCTTCTCCCATTCTATTTGTACACCAAAAACTTGTTGCTCCAACCATAGTTGGTAATGTTTCTTAAAATTATCTGACAAATCATGAGTTTGTCCCAGTACACTACTCAAGCAGTTATCTACAGGTTCAAACTCACCATCAATTGTAAGTGAATAACGCCTATTATTAAATCTATCTACGCAAGCCCTAAGAGCACATTCTTCTGCTTGAAAGTCCCAAGGCCTTGCATCTAAATCATTACCATATGCCCAGTCATCATTCAGTCTATGGCGGACTTTCTGATATATCGCACTAAGTGTTTTCATATTTGACTTTCTCCACTGTCTTCCTAAATATTTAGTTTGCATCTTCAATAATTTTAAAACATACAATTGCATCATAGCATGTCTAACTTTTAGTGTCCTTTTTAAAATTGGAGCAGATTTGAAAACTACGAGCATCATTATGCGGGAATGTTTCCATTTAGTCAGTTTATTCAAAATCCTCAGCAAATTGATACAAGAAAACATATTCCTCCAAGAATATGGGACAGCATCTCCGATTTCCAAACTTTCAGCAGTCAATTCAGGCTGATCACCAATCACACAAGATGGAAAATCTAATATTGGAATTATATTTTTAGCATCAATGTATGCCATGATATTTTGATTAAAGAATTTTAGGACCAGTGGTATACAATTAGCAAAAACTAGATGTTGGGACATGAATTCAAACTGATAAATGTGATTCAATTTGAAATGTTTTAGTAATAACAGCAACACAGCTGATACAGCTTTCACTATAATTTCCTTGTGCCTATTCACATCGATTCCTAGTTTCATCGACTGCAACACAGTCATCGGCATTTCTTCTGGTAATACATCAGCCATGATATTGATGGAATCAGTTTTTGCTTTTGAAGTTGGAGCTGCAGCAAGCAAGATTTTCAACAAGGCAATCATATATTGGGGTAAATTTGGCAACATTGATTGATACAATATTTCTGTAGAAGTTAATTCTACTTCACCTTCGGATGTTGATAATGGGTTTCTTGCCAACTCTTCTTCTTTTTGTATTTGTAGTTCTGACAATGATGTGTATATATGCTCTTTTAAAGTTTTGACAGCTTCATGGATGGGCAATGGTAGTCCGGCTACACTAACTCTATCAGATGGCAGGCTATAACCTACAAACTTTATCCTAGCAGTATCCAAAAACATATCAATATCCTTCTGCCTGACTTTAGGTTTCCAAGGAAGACCCCTGGGTACTAAGATTTTGGAATGTAGAGGTGGAGACATGGGTCTATTAGAATAATTGGTAAAAAGCTGTGTTTCAGAAATTTCACTTGGTCTTTGTTCATCGAACTCTGACAATTCATTTAATTCATCTCCATTATCACCTGCTGATGTACCATCTAGCTCCATTCCAAGAGATTCTTCGTCATCCAAGCTGCTTTGTTTAATTAAACCTCTTCTAATAGGTCTCATATTTCTTTTCTGATTCTGGGCATCTAACAAATCGGAAGCACTAGCAGGAGGAGATGAAGCTCTCATAGTTTTTGCTATTTCTACTGTGTCTTCATCCTGTGGTGGAAGCCCAGCTTGATGACGTTTTTCTGCTTTCAATTCTTTCAAAGCGTTCATACCACCAAGAGAAACTAGGATTAATTTCCAAAGCAACAGTAACACTTTTTTCATAGGAAAATGCGGAGCAGCTCCACTACAAAATCTTGTCACCATACCAAGCAATTTAATTACCATAAGGTCTTCTCCATTTGCTACTGCAACTTCTTGTGTAAACGATTCAACTTCACTCTGAAATTCAGTAGTATCTGCATTCTTTTCATTCCTAATTATTTCCGTAATTGTATATAACACTGATAGGATAACCCTCAAATCTTGTGAATCTCCCAAGGACACTGTCATTTTTCTCATTGCAACATGGGCTGCAGTGCCATCATCAATTTCGATATTAAGCAAGTCTGTAAATGCACTAAAGGTACCAAGCTGATAGAGTAACATACAATTTGTCCTTGCCCACTGCTGTTGTTCAGCATCTGATTGTATTTCAGCCCAGCATCCTTGTGCAATATAAAGAATGCATCTTGCAGCTCTCATTCTTATGACCCTGTTAATAATTTCAAGTTGATCCAATAGTTTCATAATTACTGACTTTCTTTCTTCAAGTGCGAGCCTTTGCCAACTGGGAGGCAAGTGATACTGTTCCATTTGTTCTTCAAAAGCTTTAACGTTGAGAGCAAACTCAGGCTGTTCTGTGTAGCTGTAAAATTCTGAAACTTCATTAAGAAGGATATCAGTATCATCATAGACAAATTCAAGGTCTGCGGAATCGTTACCGCTTCCACCACAATGGGAATCCATTCCTTGGCGTCTTATAATTTCAGTTAGTCGTGGCAAACCTGGCATTCCATTACCATTTGGATCCATTTCTACACCTTGGCATAATTTTTAAAATCAATTTTTTATTGAACTTCAGTTTATTCTGATCACCACATTTCACATGTATTATTATTTAAACATATAGCTTCCTATTATTTCACAGAGTATTATAATTAAGTTCTTTGCCTAACTCAAATAAGTCGATAAACTAAACTTTACAAAATCACAGTAAAATATTACTCAAACACTATTTATACGACAAATAATATGTACAATTGGTAACGGTACAACTTTATATATTTGTTAACTAATTTACCTCACAGCTCAGACTGCGAACAGTTGCTTGTTTCAAGAGAAACGCTAAGTCTTGTTGTAAAGGGGTTCTGGTGGTCACATAACAAGTATTTCCATCCCTGCTAACTAATGCTTGTTCCAAATCAACAGATTGGCAGGATTCACACCAGGGTACAGTTAAGCTATGAGGGAACTGCTGTGGCTCTTCCTTACACCTTTGGGTACACAGTATAACGCAAGGGCCGTGAGTTTCACAAAAATGTCCTAGGGCTAAGATACCATCCATCACAATATTTTACGTGGGTACTTTACTTTCAACGACACATAGTTCACTGGTTTATATAATATTGACAAAAAACAAACACACTGATTAACAAAAAAAATTAAAAGCTAAAAGATTGTTTAATCACTTCATTAATTCCATTTCCACTTTTACTTATTGGCATAATAGATATAGATAATAGTGATCTTTGACTAATAGATAAATACATATCTATCTTTGCTTGTTCTGTTCCATTTTCAGTTGACATAATTATTTCATGACATGACAGAAGAGTGATCACAATCGGAAGACTCGCGTTCACCAGGCACCAGAATCTGCTAGCAGCTGAATTGTTATGTCAAAAAGTGTTGAGAAACGTCAATGACTAAGTTTATGTCTTTAACCATTTTACAGCGGGAAAGTTTTGTTCAAGATTCATGAATATTTTCGCTTACGGTCATTTTATTGAAGGGACTGGCTATTTTCTGAAGTTGAACCCTCTGGAATGGAGTTATCTTGATTATAATTTATCACTAGTGTCATAACTGTCAAATAGGTTATGTAATTATGTAACTTAGCTATTATTTGTTGGGGGGCGTTATTTGTTTTGTCCATAGTCCACGAGTGCCCATATTTTAGCAGTGAACTGTATACTACACGTATATTATAGAGTTCACTGTATTTTAGTTAAAGTGTTTTCAAATAGTTCAACAAAAAACAATTAATCTAAGCTTTGTATTATAATAGTTAGTTTACTTGTAGATAGTAAATTGGTGTGAAGCGGAAGGCTTAACACATTTATATCTAGTCGTGTTTTATTATAATAGTGTAAGTAGTTCACTTGTAGATAGTTAATTTGTGGGAAAGAGGAAGGCTCATTAGAAAATTCAACAATACTTATGTATACCTAGTCCTGTTTGAAGTAGCTACTGTAGTTAAAGTAGCGAAATGAACCAGCATGCAGTAAATGATTGTGAGTTCTTTGACTTTAGTGACCAAAGCACAAGAAGGCAAGATTTATTTATGTATACATTCTTTACATATTTACATTTCTTCATGTGTTTTACCCACGAAGCATGTAAAGGTGTCCCTTTTTTTATGAACATTGGATAGGTGTATATATATATATATATATATATATATATATATATATATATATATATATATATATATATATATATATATATATATATATATATATATATATATATATATATATATATATATATATATATATACAGGGTGTTACTTAATGATAGGGCGTAATTTCAAGGGCGCATTCCTGAACCAATTTCAAGTAGAAAAGTTCATATAAACATGTGTCCTGAAGAGTCTGGTTTTCCAGATACAGGGTGTCAAAGTTTAAAAAAAAATAGGTTTTTTATTAATATCTTAATGATCATTTTGCCCATTTTGTTGAAATCTGGTAGGGTTAGTCACTATAATAAGACGCTAAGTTGTCACTAACTAAAAGATAATTATAAGTTCCAGTGGCGTCTCGAGGGGCAGTCTCACGAATAATATTGACAAAAAAAAATGTACGCTGCTGAGTTTTTTTTTTAATTTTAATTTTTTTCAGATTAAGCACCTAGAAATACAACTTTTTTGCCTATTATTATCTTTTCGTATATTACTTCCTTTTCGAGGAAAAAAATAAAAACCACTTCATTGCATGTCGAAAAATTGTTAAAATAAAATCAAGTTAATTGTGATCGTTCAGAATATTTATTTCTAAGCCATTTTTTAAAATCTAACAAACGAAAAGTAATAACTATTCACAAAAAATGTTGGAAATGACTACCTCCCGCTTCTATGCAGGCTTGTGCTCTCCTTCTCATCGAGCGACGAACTCTTTCGAAAATTCCATTAGTGTTACGTATGGTTTCACATCCGTCAACAATTCTATTCCTTAGTTGTTCTTCCGTCTCGATTGGTGTAACATAAACTAATGCTTTTAGGTGCCCCCACAAATAAAAATCTAGGCTGTTTAAATCAGGCAATCTAGGTGGCCAGAATTGTGGTCCTCCACGACCTATCCACCGATTTTGGTAAGCTCCATTCAAATACTCACGAACCAATATGCTAAAGTGGGCAGGAGTACCATCATGCATGAACCAATGTTGTTGACGTAAATATAAAGGGACATCTTTAAGAAGCAGTGGCAAATCAGTTTGTAGAAAATGACTGTAAGATTGTCCGTTAAGACGTTGTGGTAAAAAAAATGGTCCAATCAAATAGTCATCTAGGATATCGATCCAAACGTTGACAGAAAATTGTTCCTGAAACTGTGTCTCTGTAATAGCATGAGGATTTTCTTGGGCCCAGTTATGATTATTTCGAAAATTAATTATTGCATTTCTGGAAAAATGGGCTTCGTCCGTAAACATAATGATGGAATCAAAGTGAGGATTTTCTGAAAGTCTTTGATGATACCATCTACAAAATTGCGTACGCGGTTCAAAATCTCTTGGCAGAAGTGCCTGAACTCTTTGTACGTGATAAGGATACAACAGGGATTCTCTTAAAATTTCCCATACCGGGAGTTCGAATTGTACGAGGTCTTCCGTCAGAGGTATTATGTTTAAAACTGCCAGATTCAGTCAGACGACGATGAATGTTTATGAATATTTGTCTACCTGGAAGGACACGATCAGGATACCTTTCTTGATAGAGCCGCCGGGCCTTCGCCGAATTACCATTGGCAAGACCATAAAGGAAATGCATTTGTGTCATCTCCAAATTAGAATAGTTATTTACCATTTTTTAATAGCACAATTAACCTTTTGACCAGAGGGAAAATAATAACAAACTGTCACAGAAAGTCAAAAACATTATGCTCATAATGTCAAAACAACGTTTCCTAGCAACGCTCACAATTAACTTGATTTCATTTTAACAATTATTCGACATGCAATGAAGTCGTTTTCATTTTTTCCTCGAAAAGGAAGTAATATACGAAAAAATATTAAGAGGCAAAAAAGTTTTATTTTTAGGTGCTTAATCTGAAAAAAATTAAAATTAAAAAAATTCAGTAGCGTACATTTTTTTTTAGTCAATATTATTCGTGAGACTGCCTCTCGAGACGCCACTGGAATTTATAATTATCTTTTAGTTAGTGCCAACTTAGCGCCTTATTACAGTGAATAACCCTGCCAGATTTCAACAAAATGGGCAAAAGAATCATTAAGATATTAATAAAAAACCAATTTTTTTTTTAAACTTTGACACCCTGTATCTTGAAAACCAGACTCTTCAGGACACATGTTTATATGAACTTTTCTGCTTGAATTTTGTTCAGGAACGTGCCCTTGAAATTACGCCCTATCATTAAGTAACACCCTGTATATATAATATATATATTCTACATATAAAAATTTTGACGGACCTTGGTTTCCAGTTCTAGGGGCCCAAATTCGCGCTCGTTTGAAAAAAATTCTGAAAAATGTCACCATCGATTCTACTCTATCGGCAAACTTTCTTAAATAAAAATTCACAAAAACGAAAATCAAATACCTAATTCAACCGAAGTGCAGCTGTTTCCCCAACATGGTAACCTGATTTACGTTAATGCTCCGGTGGTTTGCCAACACCTTCCGAAGTTAAAGGTTCATGTCACACTATCAAAACATTTGTTTTTCTCGGTGTGGGATTTGAACTCGCAAACATTATGCTTTAGTTTGCTAAGGCAGGTGCCTTTATCCAGTCTGGCACTTTGACAACATAACATATCTATATTAGAGTGATAATACAAGGGCAATTAGAAATTTACTTGAAATATAATTATTAGGTTATGAGCAATAAATGTACTTAACTTAGCTATATAGTTCATGTACATGTTATGCTTGAAAGTAATCACTTTCGATACACATATAGGCAACCACTAAAGATAGATGAATTAGGTAAATAAACCAAATGAATTCTTGTCACACATTTATTAAATCATTATTATCGTGTTCTCAGGACTGAATTCTGTCATGGTTATATCGTGAATTTATCATTGAAAAAACGTAACTATTTGTTTGAGATCAGACGTCTCTGTACCTAAAAGGTATAATTTTACTTTCTTATTATAAGCATTAAGTTTATTGCACAAACGCTTGACAAAAAGCTGGAATTATACTTTATTGCAAAACGAGCACGCTTACTCATCACATCCACACAGAACGTAGCACACATTATTGAAGGTTCTTATTATTCCATACCGTCTTTGTTAGGGCTGGAATTACTTTGCATTGGAAACTGCCAGTGTCATACTTTGCTGCAAAACGAGAACACTCAGTAATCACGTTCCTACAGACTGCATCACACATTATTGAAGTTTTTTATTATTCTATACCTTTTTTGTTAACTCATGTTCAATACGAATTTTGCTCTGTCAAGAAAAAGTTATTTAACTATTAAATCAACTTTATGAATCGCCATCTGAATGTCTGCGAACGCCTTCTCTACTTGTTAAGTTTTGTATCCCTTTGTTTAAAGCCAATGCTAATTCAGGGCTCTCCTTAATTAGACTTGTCTTGTGCTTATATATATATATATATATATATATATGTAATATAAAACTGAAAAAGATTAAATTTAGTGCTGCATTCTATATTATCTGAAAGAGACAATATAGGCGACAAAGTGGAATGTAACTTCAACCGCATTAAACTGACGTATAGAAATTTTTTGATTCCGAATTACTTTGTTTAAGTGTGTGGTTGGACTTCTATAACGTTACTCACCACGTGACGTCATAGGAGGGGGCGGGGCATATGCGCAATATCATATCTCTTGTAAGTCATTATATCATGGAACGTATTAACCTTACAAAAAAAATGCCCAGGATTTTTGATCGGTCTCGGAAGTGGGTCAAGAGCGTAAGCAGTTTGAACCAGACAGTAAGCAGATTAATCAAAACCAAGAGCTGTTATTTGCCCATTGAATGGAGGATTCAAGACCGCAAGTGGATTTATCAAGAGAAATCCCCGCTGGAAAATGCCATTTGACAAACGTCAATATTTTTTACATATATATTAATTTTGAATCATAGAGAAACAAATTATTTTTGTTTGTCTATGCCGTGATTGCAGAACAATAAATATGGATGAAATATTATTGATCATTCTAGAATGACGTCATTGACACGTCCGCCATATTTTGTGGGAGGCATACAATTCCATTTGACTACGTATTTGCAGATCCAAACATTGAGATTATTTACTATCAGATCCCGTTAATCTTCATCCAATTTATTGGAAATGCCTCATTTTTGTAGGGTCATTAAATGTACAATGCGTGCTGAACGAGATGAAGTCTCATTCTTTCGATTTCCTGCGACTTTAACTAACAGCGGTGATTATTTGAATGTGCTGTCCAGTGAACGACGAATTGCTTGGGTTAGTGCATTAAAACGGAGGCCCCTAAGTGATAGCCACCTGTAGAAAAAAAATAGGAATGTTACACCTACTATTAATAGTAGGTGTAACTTTCCTATTTTCATAAATTTATATTTGATTGTAAGAAAACCAGCTGCTCTGGAAAATAAAACTAACCCAGACTGGTTGCCCAACTAGAATTTCCACTGTCCAACCAAATTAGTTTGCATCCTTCTGATTTGAAAGGGCTTTAAGAAGAGTTAAGATTGAACGAAACATTTTTTGTTATTATAACATTATAAAGCTTAATATATTCCCAAGTTGTTGTCTCTTTTAGACTCAAGCTGAAGTTGTTGCTGTAGAAAATTCTACACAAGAATTTAATTAACCTCAATAGGAAGGGATTTCAGCCAAACAAATCCAGGAAAACTGTGTTTGTGAGAGTTCAAACTGATGTAACTGAAGAATATTTACGTCGTGTTTTTAAGGCTTGCAAACTTTTATGCACCTTAAGCTGCAGACCGGTGAAATAACTATGGCTTAGAATTAAGTAATACACCAGGTCCATCATGGTAATGTTGGGAAACTTATAGATATCAAGCGTGCGTTCCTCAGGATGAATTGTATAACGGTCAATCTATGTCGATAAATTCAATTTTCTTATCGTATCGGCACTTTTACAACACCAGTAACGGTAGTATGCACTTCGAGACATCTTTAACGAAAAACTTGCAAACTCCAACACAAAATCTAATTTAAAACTAAAGTTAAAAGGAAAACTTATTCAAAACAAATGTCAAACAAATAATCAATGCGTGACACTCAAACAAAGATAATGACGAACCTGTCAAAGTCACTGTTTCTGGAATCGTCTATTATTATTATACGATACGCTTTGACTATCTACCTACCTCTGATATATAGTCAAAGAGGTTGTAAGGGATAGAGGTAACAAAGGTACAGTTTTGCAATGCAAGAAGCCTGTACACTTTTCCTGGCTGGGCGGAGTTCGGTGACTTAAGTGGGAGAAACGGCAGGGACGTATTTAGGAATTTTTTGTTTGGTTAGAAATAAAACTAAAATTATTAAATCATTGAAATGTAATGCTTATTCATGAATTTCTTAAGCTTTTGTATAAATAGGTAACCTAAAAAGGTTCGGAACGCAGCAAGTGCGTTATGGTAGTGAATTTTCATAACAATATTATATAGTATATTTATATAAGCTATAAGATTTAGCCTTATATTAAAAGTTATGAAAATTACTTTATTTAATTAGGAACAGTAAAACAAGGTAAAAAAGGGCAAGCAAAAACATGATCTATAACATATATATATATATATATATATATATATATATATATATATATATATATATATATATATATATATATATATATATATATATATATATATATAGAGTAATTTGAATACAAAACTCAAACAAAGCAATTGATAAACAGGAAATACACTCTAGAAAAATACACTAGAAAGCTGAACAAAAAAATCCTGTGGTTGATGCATTGGGGGTGATTGTATGCATGCAGAAGGAGAAGAAGAACCCCCAGGAGGAAGAGGGTTTCTGCTCCTCACCCAAAAATACGGGGGATTCTCCTTCCCCTTGTGGATGCGCATACAACTACCTTCAAAGCATAAAGCACAAGAAAAATTTCTTGGGGCAACCCCCAAGAAGGTTGCTGGACCTGGTCGAATATGGGTGTTGTACGGGGTAGACAGGGTTTAAAGGAGATATTGCTGCAAAATGTGAAAAACGCATGTTTTCAAAGCCTCTTAATTTTCTTGGGGGTTGTTTGCAACAAATTTGTCTTGTGACCTGTATACCCGAGACAGGTTCTAATCATGTTGCTGAAAAAAAATATCTAAAACCCTCGTGCAGTCAACTGCAAATTTACCGAAATTACATTCTACTTCGTCGCCTATAATGTCTTTTTCAGATAATATAGAATACAGCGCTAAATTAAATAGGTTCACTTGCATTTTCATTTCTTTTTTATTTTTATATTACATTTATATTAAATTTAATGCTCATTTCCAAGCCTCGTATCTTTCACCAGCTTTGGGAAATCTGAAAATAATATCTCGAATTATCTACTTTATCAGTGACTGAACCTCCAAAAAGATGCAGTAATAGATAAAATAAAACTATTCTGCTTTTTTTCTGCTTCTAATTGAACTACATATGTAAATACATCTAAATCAAGTAATAATTGCCAAACAAAATGCTTAATTTCATTACAAATATTCAATAAATAATGCATTATTAAGATTTTATTTCTTTAAAAAAAAACAATTGACAATAAATGCTAAAGATTTAACAAAAGCAATACAATGTGTAAATACGGACCTGTGAAAACCAATAAACATTTGGCGCCAAACAAGGAAACAGAAGACATGTAAACAACTTACGGAAATAAATGCACAGTTGCTTTACCCTTTTCATAATTGGCACTTTTATTGTACATACAGTTCTTCACAATTTACCTTGGCATTTTTTAACTTTTACACTCTTAAAACACTGCTAAAAAACGGCAAAACACACAATATAACCTCTAATCGCAAATCAACAAACACTTCAAACATTTGTTGACAGCTAACAACAACTTCAAGAGCGGCTGGGGGAACGAATCAAAGCAAAAGCATTAGCGCGTTATTCAAAATTTTGTTTGTGATTGGACGGTGACAAGAGTGGGAAATCGACAGGCTGCAAACTCGGCTTTGTTCCCTCTAACATATACAACCTCTTTGTATATAGTCAAAGATTATACGTTTACGTCATTGGGATTGGGTATTGAGGTTATGTTATTTGTAAATGTTGTGATTTAGGAATCAAGTATTTGCCTTATGGAAAATAGATAGTCTTTGATTATAACAGTATAATATTGGTGAATGTGTTAAAAAAATTGAAAATTTTAAGGCACCTATATAATTTTACACATTTAAATGGCTTCTTTTGTCGAAAAAGATGTGTCAAATTTAACTCTTAGTGACCACAGTGAGAGTTGTTCCAGTGACTCAGATGAAGGTATTAATTTAGAACCTTATTTTTACGTATCATTGTAAAATTAACTTTTTACAATTTCAGATGAAGTCAAAGTTAATTTTCCTGTTGCCATGTGGGACTTTAACCAATGTGACCCGAAAAAATGTTCTGGAAGGAAACTGTCTCGTTTAAATTTAGTAAAGTGTCTTAAGATAAAGCAAAAGTTTCATGGTATTGTATTGACACCAACAGGACAGAAATGTGTAAGTCCTGATGATAAACAAATAGTATCTACAAAGGGCATAGCTGTTGTGGATTGTTCGTGGGCACGAATTGAAGAAACTCCAATTGCTGCATTAAAACCTGCACATGGACGATTATTACCATTCTTGGTAGCTGCAAATCCAATAAATTATGGAAAGCCTTGTCAGTTGAGTTGTGTGGAAGCCATAGCTGCAACCATGTATATTACAGGATATAAACAAATAGCTAATCATTATCTGGATAAGTTTTCTTGGGGCCATTCGTTTTTAGAGTTGAACCAGGAATTACTAGATATTTATGCCAGTTGTAGTGATAGTAAGTCGGTGGTAGCTGCACAAAGTAAATATCTTGAAGAGGCTGAGAAGGATTTGAAAAATAGAAATGGTAAGATTATTGAATTATACTGATACACACAAAAAAGTGCAGAAAGTTAAGCTAGTTTATTTAATACACCTGGAGCAAAGCTGTGGAAAAAACTAGAGCATGCCTGATTCTTGACTCTTATTTGTACAGGCTGTTCCTTATGTAATTAAATTTTCTCATCCATTATTTTAGTGAATTTTCGTTAAAAAAAATTCGCTAGGGAGATCCTGACTTTTGAATAATTTTTTTCAAATGAGCGCTAATTAGGGGGGTCAGTTTGAATTTATATATATATATATATATATATATATATATATATATATATATATATATATATATATATATATATATATATATATATATATATATATATATATGACATACTTGGTCTTCGGGTTGAACCGCATCCAGAATTTATGAAAACTCGGATCTCTCTGAGGCCTAGGGTTGAACACACTGAGACCTCACAGACGATCTCCGGCGAGATTTGGGGGGTAGGCAGATTGAGGCCCCGTAATCGAGCTACAACAACCCAACCCACCTTTGTCCAACGCTCTAAGGAGTAGGCAGATTGAGGCCTTAGAGTGTCCTTACATATTTCCTTTACCCACCTTTGTACACCACTTTAAGGAGTAGGCAGATTGAGGCCTTAGAGTGTCCTTACATATTTCCTTTAGCTGGGCGTCCATTTTGGCTGTTGCACTACGTGTCTTAGGCATAGACATACTTAAAGCTGGTAAACAGTTTATTCTGTTTCAAGAACACACCCAGTTATGACTTATCGCTGACACTGATCTTCCAGAGATTTTCACGTTGTTCAATGAATATTCCGGATATTTCTGCTAGCAGTTTGAAAATCCCACTTCTGACACCAGTTGTTTCGTTCTACGGGGTTCTGGTTTTGTTGATTAGCAAAACACAGCTTTTCAAACTACTAATTTATTATTACCAACTATTTTCCAACACCAGTGCCAACTAAAATATATCTCTTCTCTATTATTAAATGTCCATATAACTATATTCCACTATCGCCTTCTATGATCGCTTCATATACACCAACACTTACTGTTAATTCGCTTTATACTCTATGATCACTTTTACACCACCTTATTCAATACTGAACTAACTTACTCTGCGCACCGCTCGTTTATTTATACTGTCTATAGATATTCTAGACGTTCTACACTATTCTACACCTGTCATTTCTGATCTATTCTAGAAATGTCATTCCAGAGTGTTCATGTGACACTGCCTCCCTCTTATATTCGATCGTCTCTGTCGAATTCTGACATTTCTTGGTATGGCGTAAGTCTGTGCATATGGACCACCTTCATCTTGCTCTTCGGGCTCCTCTGAATGCGATGGACGTCATTGATCCTTTTGACCACCTTATAAGGACCTTCCCATAATTTCTGTAGTTTCGGTGACCGTCCCTTGCGCCGTACTGGATTGTAGAACCACACACGATGTAATATTCTCAATTCTGCTGGCTTGTTCTTGCAGAATTTTCTTTGTTTCGTCATCTTTTTCTCATTTCTTCTTTGGATTGTTCGTCTCTTTTTCTGGTCTCTTCATCTCTTTTTCTCATTTGCTCTTTGATTTGTTCGTCTCTTTTTCTCATTTCCTCTCTTATCTCTTCGTCCCCTTTTCTCATTTCTTCTTTAGCTTCTTCGTCTCTTTTTCTAGCTTCTTTATCTCTCTTTCTGGCTTCTTCATCTCTTTTTCTCATTTCCTCTCTTGTCTCTTTTTCTTCTTTGGCTTCCTCGTCTTTTTCTGGCATCTTCATCTTTTTTCTCATTTCTTCTTTGGCTTCTTCATCTCTTTTTCTGGCCTCTTCATCCCCTTTTCTGACTTTTTCTTTCATTTCTTTAATCAATTCCAATAGCTGGGAGTCCATTTTGGCTGTTGCGCTATGTGTTTTAGGCATAGACGTACTTAAAGCTGGTAAACAGTTTATTCTGTTTCAAGAACACACCCAGTTATGACTTACCGCTGACACTGATCTTCCAGAGATTCTAGAAATGTTCACGTTGTTCAACGAATATTCTGGATATTTCTGCTAGCAGCTTGAAAATCCCACTTCGGACACCAGTTGTTGCGTTCTACGGGGTTCTGGATTTGTTGATTAACAAAATGCAGCTTTCCAAACTATTAATTTATTATTACCAACTATTTACCAACACCAATGTCAACTAAAATATATTTCTTCTCTATTATTAAATGTCCATAGAACAATATTCCACTATCGCCTTCTATGATCGCTTCCTATACACTTAACACTTACTGTTAACTCGCTTTATACTCTATGATCACTTTTACACCACCTTATTCAATACTGAACTAACTTACTCTGCGCACCGCTCGTCTATTTATACTGTCTATAGAGATTCTAGACATTCTACACCTGCCACTTCTGGTCTATTCTAGAAATGTCATTCCAGAGTGTTCGCTGTGACACTGCCCCCCTCTTATATTCGATCGTCCCTGTCGAATTCTGACATTTCTTGGTATGGCGTAAGTCTGTGCATATGGACCACCTTCATCTTGCTCTTCGCGCTCCTCTGATTGCGATAGACAACGTCATTGATCCTTTTGACCACCTTATAAGGATCTTCCCATAATTTCTGTAGTTTCGGTGACCGTCCCTTGCGCGGTACTGGATTGTAGAACCACACACGACGTAATATTCTCAATTCTGCTGGCTTGTTCTTGCAGAATTTTCTTTGTTTCGTCATCTTTTTCTCATTTCTTCTTTGGATTGTTCGTCTCTTTTTCTGGCCTCTTCATCTCTTTTTCTCATTTCTTCTTTGGCTTCATCTCCTTTTCTGACCCCTTCATCCCTTTTCTCATTTCTTCTTTGCCTTCTTCATCTCTTTTTCTCATTTCTTCATCTCTTTTTCTGGCTTCTTTCATTTCTTTAATCAATTCCAATAGCTGGGCGTCCATTTTGGCTGCTGCGCTACGTGTCTTAGGCATAGACGTACTTAAAGCTGGTAAACAGTTTATTCTGTTTCAAGAACACACCCAGTTATGACTTATCGCTGACACTGATCTTCCAGAGATTCTAGAAATTTTCACGTTATTCAACGAATATTCTGGATATTTCTGCTAGCAGTTTGAAAATCCCACTTCTGACACCAGTTGTTTCGTTCTACGGAGTTCTGGATTTGTTGATTAACAAAACACAGCTTTTCAAACTACTAATTTATTATTACCAACTATTTTCCAACGCCAGTGCCAACTAAAATATATCTCTTCTCTATTATTAAATGTCCATATAACTATATTCCACTATCGCCTTCTATGATCACTCCGATACACCAACACTTACTGTTAATTCGCTTTATACTCTATGATCACTTTTACACCACCTTATTCAATACTGAACTAACTTACTTTGCGCACCGCTCGTTTATTTATACTGTCTATAGATATTCTAGACGTTCTACACTATTCTACACCTGTCACTTCTGATCTATTCTACAAATGTCATTCCAGAGTGTTCGCTGTGACATTATATATATATATATATATATATATATATATATATATATATATACAGGGTGTCCCAATCGTGTGTAATTCCTCTATATAGCCCTTACCACTAGAGCTAGCCAAAGAAACTTTAAACAAAATTTTCTTGTGATTATCTAAGCTATATCTAGAAAATATATTCAGCTTTATGGAACTTCCGGTTGCACCGGAAGTAGCTATCAACTTCGTTATTTTAAATGGAATGCTATACTTTTTATTACATTTTTGAATAGAGATTAAAAAATAAGTGTGACTTTGTGTAGCATTCCCTATAGCTATTTTTGATATTTTTGAAAATATTACGACTTTCTTTTTTTTTTTTTTTTAGCTCCGATTTATGTGTTATTTGAAACGTCTGCTGTGAGCTCAGTTTTGAGTTTTCCTACCTTAAATTCTAAATATCAATAGACGACATTTAATACTTTAAAATGGTTGATGAATAATTCATCATCATTGTACAGGGTGTATTATTTTGGGGTTACAACATATATAACTTTAAAGCAGCATAACTTATGTTTTTTAAATGGAACACCCTGTTTTTTATGGATTTATCAGGTAGACCATTAAATTCTGCATCGACGTAATATAAGTCTTTTTATAGATATAGTTGATGGTTTTTGAGTTATAGTGGTTTATTTTAGTTTCGCTTGTAAAAATATTGGTACTGTCAGATTGTCACCGTATGAGGCACATAATGGTACTGTCAGATTGTCAGTGTATGAGGCACAGAGCAAGTGAACAATGTCAGGTGACACCTAAATGTCTCCCTGACAAGGAAGTCAGCAGTTTTTATATCTCCATTGTTTGACCTTACTTCCGTCTAATAAATGTTTGTTTTAACAATAATTTGAATAGAATTATCAAATAAAATGAGATAGTCACGATGCAAATCACTTGATCATATCCTCGTAACTAGATAATGTGTCGACAAAAAACTTATCGAATGCAACTACATGCAATGATTGTTATATAATGGACTTATTCATATTTTTACCATACAAAAAGTGAAACACAGTTTAATAAAGGTACTTGTAATTATGAGAACCAGAAAGTGAAGTAAACTATAATAACATAACTATAATAATAATAATAATCCACAGTCATTAACAGAAAAAAATAATCTAAAAAAGCGATACATTAGAACTATTCGAAATTTTGCCCATTGACCTGAATACACAATCTAACCCTCCTTAAGAATTCTTCTTGAACATTGCTCAAGTTATTGCCCTGCACACGACTGCAATTTTATTTCTTAGTTCCTGTAGGGTGTTGGACGGTGTTTGATTCACAATTTCCTTGATATAGCTCCACAGGAAAAAATCTAGACATGTGAGGTCAGGAGCTCTTGCAGGCCACGAGACGGGACCACCTCGCCCTATCCATTTATTGGGGTACCGATAATTTAAAAATCGGTGAACATTTATGTCATAATGTGCTGGTGCCCCGTCCTGCATAAACCACATACGTCGATTGTTATCTAGAGGCAAATCTTCCAAAAAAGCCTCTACATCTTTCTCCAATATACGCAGATATCCCTGCCCGTTGAGGTGCCCATCAAAGAAATATGGCCCTATAAGATTACTTCCAATTATTCCAGCCCAAACATTTATCATAAAACGGTGTTGGTTGTCAACTGATCTGCAAAAGTTTGGATTTTCTGAAGCGTAATAATGAAAGTTGTGCCCGTTAACCCTACCACAACTTGAAAATTAAGATTAATCACTGAACATCACGTAATTAAAAAATTCTCACTTTCATTGTACTTAGCTACTGCCCACTCACAAAAACTGAGGCAACTTCGAAAATCTGCATTCGTCAATGCCTGCTGCAGCTTCATTTTATATGGATGAAACTTGTATTTTCTCAATGTTCTGTTCACTGAAGATTTTGATATTCCTATTTCGTCGGCAACTTTCCTCACGCTTGTGTGCGGATTATCTAATGCCAATGCAACAATAGAAAATTCGTTTTCTTCATTGCCGCTTACTCTCCCTTTGCATGTGGTCATTTCATAATTGGCATTAGCAGTTCGCAAAAAACGATCCAACAATTTGACGAAATATTTTTCCTGAGGATGTCTTTGATTCGGATATGTTTGTGCGTATACACGAGATGCTAAAAAAGAATTTCGCTGACACTCGCCTATAATAAGTGTCATATCAACTAATTCTTCAGTATTATAATTCATTTAAAATTAAATAACATAAAAGTTAGCACATAAAACTTGGCTCAAACACCTGAGAACTGAAAATAGTCATAGTTTTGGTTAGGTGACATTTATCTGTCATCTGACAATAAATATTAGTTGTTTCATTCTCTGCGCCTACTGTATCTGACAGTACCATTATTTTTAGGTTAGGTTAGGTTAGATTGTGAGTGGTCCATATCGGTCCCTCCACCGCGACCATAAGGTCTATTGTGGCTCACGCCTAATGTCTATATTTCGCCCAACAAATCCAGCCTCCTACAGAGGTCGATAACCTTTGCGGGCGAAAGTTGATCCAGATCCTCTGGAGCAAGCGAAACTAAAATAAACCACTATAACTCAAAAACTATCAACTATAGCTATATGAAGACCTATATTACGTCGATGCAGAATTTAATGATCTACCTGATTAATCCATAAAAAACAGGGTGTTCCATTTGAAAAATACAAGTTATGCTGCTTTAAAGTTATATATGCTGTAACCCCAAAATAATACACCATGTACAATGATGATAAATTATTCTTTAACATTTTAAAGTATTAAATGTCGTCTATTGATATTTAGAATTTAAGATAGCAAAACCCAAAACTCAGCTCACGGCAGACGTTTCAAATAACACATAAATCGGAGCTAAAAAAAGGTCGTAATATTTTCAAAAATATCAAAGATAGCTATAGGGAATGCTACACAAAGTCACACATATTTTGTAATCTCTATCCAAAAATGTAATAAAAAGTATAGCATTCCATTTAAAATAACGAAGTTGATAGCGACTTCCAGTGCAACCGGAAGTTGCATAAAGCTGAATATATTTTCTCGATATAGCTTAGATAATCACAAAAATATTTTGTTTAAAGTTTTTTCGGCTAGCTCTAAGGGTAAGGTATATATAGAGGAATTACACAATATTGGGACACCCTGTGTATATATATATATATATATATATATATATATATATATATATATATATATATATATATATATATATATATATATATATATATATATATATATATATATATATATATATATATATATATACAACAACTTAGTATAGGGGTAAGTTGCGTTAAATAACAATATTTTGGGTTCTCCTACATGCCGCTGCTCTGTGTCGGTCCTTATGCAAAACACCTGTATATAAACATAAAAATTAAATGAACCTCGGATATGGGTTTGAGAGGCCCAAATTCGTGCTCATTTGAAGAAATTTTCCAAAAGTATTACCATCGATAACTGCCTATTGGTGAATTTTCTTAATGAAAATTCACCAATAAAATATGTCCCCTACAAGCACAAGCCGATGCTTTTTTTTTATTGTGACACATTGCATAATTTGTGACTTCTTATTTTCAGATCAACCAGACTTTCCACCAAGCTCAAGCAGTAGCGAATCAGAAACAGAATAAATACAAATATAAAAAATTAGTTTATTACATAATTATACACTTACAAATAATTGTATTTTTAAAATATAAGACAAGTTAAAAAATGAAGTATTACGTTATTAAAATAGCAGTTATGATCCACTGACCTCTTCTATAGTCAAGTGTGCAATGAATCTCAGTCTCATTTGAAGCTGAGGCCTTAACCTCCTTACAACAGCTTCTAAATCTTTCTTCATACTATCCCCGACAAACATATACTTAATGTGGTACAATAAATCACATATCGGATCCATATACTTTAATTCTTGTTGATGATGATCCACCTGAGCCAATAGTTCATACAGCGTGTTTGTTAAATCAACAATCGCCATATTGAATCTCTGCAAAAAGGGACCAACCAAGTGACATACAAATAGGAACTGCTCTTCGGATTTTACTACAGCTGGAAGACATTCACGCACCCACTTGGGAACACTGGCGATCTGTCCGGGACCAGCATGATGCCAAACTGAATGAGCAAGTGCAATCATGTAACTATACTGGTTGGGTAACAACCCAAGATTAGTTTCTTTGAAGTCAAACAGTCTAAAAGCTGTACAGTCAAAATTCCAGGTTTCTAACTCTTTAAGCGTTGCTAGTAGACGTTCATGTAGGACGCTCCAGTAACTTATGGGTAATGCTGAGAGTATGAGTCCTACGGCGTTTATCCACTGGTGGATGCTGCCAGGAGTTATGACAACATGACCTGTAACAATAACATTATGGTAAGAAGGTGGTTTATTCGTCCAATATAATATACAGGGTGACCCACGGTCGATGGTAGGTTACACGTTTTTGTAGCGAAACGATCACTTAAATTATTATTATTAAATGCATAAGGTGACTCACAGTCGAGGGTAGGTTACACGTTTACGGAGAACTGGAATATGATTATTTTGAAAAGTAATTTTAAAAATTTGTTGGGTAATACAAAAGACAAAGTCACTGAAATGTCCGGTATTTATGAGATTAGTTGCAAAGATTGCAATCTTAAATACGTGGGTCAAACTAGGGGAAACATAGCCACCAGATTTCGTGAACATCTCGCACATTTGCGATATGGTACGGTGGACAAATCGTGTGTGGCACAACATATATGGGATAACAATCACCACATTGACAAAGAAAATTTGAAACTTGTCAAGAATGTTGGACATCAAACTATGCTTGATTCATTAGAAAGTATTTCTATATTAAGGTCGATTAAGAACAAAACTTCATTGAATCGTGTGGCACCTTTAATTTCAAGCCCTTTATTTTCACTTTGCATTTGACGGCTTAAACACTCCTAATTGTCTAGTAGAATAATAAATTACTGTCAATAACTCTGCCCGTCGATACATATACTAATCTCTACGCTTGTCTCGACTTAAAGACCCGTTCGTTTTCTTTGTATCTATGAAGTCAATATAAATACTGTCACGAAAAATTAAAATCAATATAAATATAGTTTTTATGTAGTATTTTAGTTGAATTATTTATCCTCTGTTAGAGTTAACATTTTAAGCCAAAAACCCAGGTTTAGTTTTCTATTTAAAAAAAGATGAGCGGGGGTGATGTTGTTTGACGCGCCAGATGTGCTTGTCTGCTTGATCCAATATCCACATAGTAAATTTCTAGACCGAAAGGGGACGTGCAGATTCCTTAACTAACTCGGTACCGTTTCTTTAAGCCTATTATACCTATATTAGATAAGGGCTAATAAATTTGTCGACCAGAAGATTAAAGCAGGTCTTCGACCTCATAGTTTCACTACACAATAAACAAACGATCGTTCTTCGATGACAATTTTACTTCGGACTAGTTCGTTTACCTAGACGTGATATAAATACACGGTAGTTAGTAGTTTAATGTTAGAATTTTTCTTCCTCTGAAGATAGTCAACGAAACGATCGTAAGGTCTCTGAAATATGTGTCGTCGTGATTTGGGTTTTCTCCAAGTGTACTTATTTGTGCTCATCACAGGTTCCAGTTTTCACACAGTGAAATCTATCTAATAAAGAACGGTGGGAAAACCCCTTTCTGGATAATGGTGTTCACTGAAGGAAAATAAATAAGGAATTTATGTTATACTGACTCCAAGAGAGTTTTATAAACAGAGTAGAAAGGAGAACAGCATAGACTTGCATATTCTAATCTTGAACGGACAAAGGTGTTATACAAGATAATTAAAGTAGCATAATCAGAAACGAATTTGCTGTTTTGGATTACAAAACCCAAGCATTTCGCAATGATGACAAAATATTACTTAGGTGTTGACTGAACCTAAGCTAAAAATCAAAGGTTACTCCCAATTCTAGAATAGTTGAAACATGACAAATAGTGATATAATAAGTACAATTTGGAGAACCCAATTTATCACAATACATTCTTTAGACCAGACGACCGTTTCGCTAACAAAGTTAGCGTCATCAGAGGGATGAATAAAGTTGATTCATTAGTTTATTCATCCCTCTGATCACGCTAACTTTGTTCGTGAAACGATCATCTGGTCTAAAAACTGTATTGTGATGAATTGGGCTCTCCAAATTGTACTTACCAGAGCACATCACAGTTTTCAATCTTCACTCATTGAAATAGAGGTATTATTTACATGGTAGTTAAACTCAAGTGAGGCGGCTTTATTAGTAAAAGACATGACTTTACATTTGGCGATATTAAGTGATAGGTCATTATTAAGACATCAGACATTAATGAGATTAATGTTGTTCTGGAGGAGTTGACAGCCGTTATAATTTACAGGAAGATATATTTTTAAATCGTCGGCATAGAATACTTTTGGAACAGCGATTATGCTGTCAAGATCATTGAAGAATATATTGAAAAGAATAGGGCCTGGGATTGAGCCTTGAGGCACCCCAGATAATATATCAAACCCATAAGAATGAGACCTGCCATAGGAGACATAGTGTATCTTCCCAGAAAGGTGAGATTCAAAGAAAGCCAACAAAGAATCAGAGATGAAAGTTACACAGTTTATTCAAAAGTAGTGCATGTGGAATTGAATCAAAAGCTTTGCTAATGTCGAAATATACAATTGTCATGGAAATTAGATACATACTAAGTAAATGTACAGAGGATGTGAGTAACAGTGGAAAGTTTCATCAAAAAACTTTGTTTAAAAATGTACAAAAATTTACGAAAGTAAACTTAAAATGTTCCCGAAAAAACTGATTTCTTGGCCAACGAACCTCATAGGTTAATACCAAATAGAGCTATTCAAATTTGAAGCATTTAATGAAAATTCGCTACCATAACGCACTTGCGGCATCCCGAATTGCCCTTTTTACAAACAGGCATTATATTTCGATGGAAAATGCAATAACATAAGGCATGGTCAATTAAAAAGAACAAAGAAAATTTGTATCGCCGACTTATGGGCCAGCCTGTGATCATATAAATATTTTCTTAAGATATAGCTCAAGACACCTTATAATTAATGTATACAATTTTTTTCGTATCTTGTATAATAACTGATATGTTGAGCTTTATTGATTTTTTACGAAAATTCGTCAAAATATATATATATATATATATATATATATATATATATATATATATATATATATATATATATATATATCATTAAACGATCTCTATTGCTAAAACTACTGCCAAAGCAGCAGAGAAAGGGTCTATTTGAAATGAATTCTCTGGAAATATTTTAGAAAAATGAAGGACAATAGCAGTTGAAGCTAAGACTACATAACCCGTATTAGTTTCAAGTTCTTTGCCTAAATGTTGCCAATTTTGACGTTTTAAATTGTGACTTCGACGTTTTAAGGAAAACGCTAATTTTTTTCTCTTTCAATGCCTATAACTTTTTGTCTTTTAACTTACAGACCTAAATTCTGGTAGGTAATTTACTTTTAATGATATAAACCAGCCTACCAAATTTAGTTGCCCTTACTTTCTTATTTCCGGAGATATACAAATTTTCCGAAAGAAAACACAAAATTTTCCAGGAAAAACTCGGCCGATTTTCCTGGCTAACAAATTTATCCAAGCCACTTGCAAAAGGAAGGTTCTCACCAAATTTGATCAAAATTGGCCCATTCTTTTTTGAGTTATCGGTGTGATACATCAATACATACATACATACATATACATACATATATATATATATATATATATATATATATATATATATATATATATATATATATATATATATATATATATATATATATATATATATATATATATATATATATATATATATATATATATATATATATATATATATATATATATATATATATATATATATAAACTGAAACTGGCCCCGGATGTGAGTTCTAGGGGTCCTAGTTTGCGCTCATTTGAAGAAATTTTTTCAAAAGTCACGATCTCCTCATTAATTATTTTTTTAAAAGAAAATTCATTAATAAATAATATGACTCACCTTTTGCTACAACATCTAGAAGTCCATTTGCCACAGCTGTAGGTCCAGCTGACAAAGCCATCAATTCAACACAGGTGGAATACAAAGTGTGGGCTCCTGCATTTGGGAACTCATTAAAGCGCCAGTCAGTCATCGAATTAGAAGATTTTCCAGCAAGTGTATCAACCACCCTACGAACTAACTGAATATAATAGTCCAGCTCAGGTATCCAGACCTCATCTGGAGTCCTTGTCAGAAACAGCTGATATGGTTCGGACAGGCACTCCTTCAGAGTCCCTAATACTGCAGCTACCAGTCTTCTCTTTAACGGAGGTCTATCTCTCAGTTTCGTCTCGTAGTAATGAAGCGTGTTGTAAAGATAAGTAACTGGCCGATCATGGAATTTATACAGACATCCTAGGTGTTCTAGCAAGATTTCCAGGCTCTTTGTCACCTGTGGTATCTCCAGGAACCTGTGGACAACTATATCGAAGACAGGGAGGAATCTTAAGCATACATTTCCAAAGTATGGATGATATCCGCTTGATTGTTCTTCAGGTGCAAACTTTTCTGGGTATTTTCTATGAAATTCGAGATGTTTCTCATGCCAGTTGGTCTGGTTCCAATGATCAGGACTGTTGTCTTTCACGAAATCTTGAACTCGGTTACGGAATTCTGTAGCTTTCAGTAGGACAAGCTGAATAATGAACGAGCAAACTTGAGCTTCGCTACCCTCTTGAGTTCTAAGTGCCAAGCAGAGGACTAAACGGTCTATTGTCACAATGTTGTATTTCCAAATCATATCGTTTATGGTATCTACGCATTTGTTGACGTGCTGACCACCAGGTGAGTTACTAAATTCAAATACCAAACAGTCACAGAACTTACGAAGGTGAGCTGATAAGGCTCTGGCACCGATCCTCTCCAAGATTCTGCAAAATAAATTAATTTGTGAAAAGACAAATATAAAACCATTAGTGTTCTACAGGGCTTTCATTAATTCCCGAACCCCACGTGACCGCTTAAGTTAGGCAACCCAGCATACACGGTTGTACAACCTGAATTAATGAAATCCCTAAGATGCCAGTGTTGTCTCGTATTTCCTTTCGGGTTTTATAAAAAATATAAAAATTATAATAAGTTGAAACAGTAAATGTCTTAAATATATTTATTATTTATAACAGCAAGTCTGTTCATGTATAGTTTACTGTTATTAATTGTTAAAAAAATAAATTAAAAACATAATAAAATATTACTTTTATTTTGTATAGATATCAAAATTTTGTAATGTACGTAAACAAATTGAGGCCTGATTATTTAAACTTCTAATTTACGGTTTTAGAAATGTGTATTGTGTAACATGTAACAAATATGTACCTGTTTGGGCAGATTACTGACGAACAGATTTGGTAGGGCTTCGTTCCATGCGATGTCGAATATCGTCAACAACATAATCTTAACAAACCTACAGTTTTAACTTGCAATGAAAATGCTAAGTTTTGATAAAAACTGTTTATTTTTATTGTCCAACAGAATTATTTGAAGAAGCTGAACTTGGAAAATGCACAATATACATACAAAATAACCGTCAAAAGGGAATTGAGCGCCAATGGACTGAACTGTCAATTGTCAATTGATTTAGTAACTTTAGGGCCCCTAGTCTAGTGGTTTTTTTGGTTACTTTCTGACTGCCAACTCATAAAATCATATTCCACCAAGAGAGAGACAGAATCCGGTCACGTGGGGTTCGGGAATTAATGAAAGCCCTGTACAAGTATCCATGATAACTTAATTACTTGACTTGTGAGTATTTCCAGTGTATTTAGTATATTTACAAGTTTAAGAATCTTGTTCACAGCAATACAGGGTAAATAACCGGGAACTGCATCGACTGATTATGGGAAAACCATCATCAGGAAAAATCTCAGAATTTGGTACTGTACTAATGCAATTGGGGTCACTCGGCTAAAATATTTTCAGACTAGTGGTATTTCCTGTTCTACCGGAAGTAGATGTCAACTTCCTTATTGCAAACTGGACACCCAGTATATTATGACATTTTGAGATTATGCGTAAATGCTGAATACTTTTTCTGTATAATGTCATATACCTAGGCCTTCTTCTTCTTGAGATATTCAAACTTTATGTCAAAATTGACCTTTTTAGACCAAAACATATTGATATTTTTCACTCATACACATGACATAACTATTTACTTTGGATTGCTTTCCTTGTAGATGAGGACGTGGACTAACAGTCTTTGAATGAAATTATTGAATTTATTATTACAGAATGTTCGAAAAAGAAGTACCAATATTAAGATGAAAAAACTGCTGAACCTTGAGTTTTTCAAATGGAAAGCCCATATTTCGATTATTTAGGCTTATTCCGCATTAAAAAGCAGAAAATTTTTGTATGAGGTTGTTTATTAAAAAAAAAAAACGTTTCTTTTCGAAATATTAGCAATTTTCTATTTTCTATTACAATAATGGCCGTTTGATCTCACTTTAGTTGGCCATGATGATGTTTACAATACAACAACTGTCAGACATTATAGGTGAAGTGGAATGTAATTTTGTTAAACAGTTTACTGCATGGACAGTTTTTAGAATTTTTTTTCAGAAACATGTTTAGAACCCTCCTTGGATGCACAAGACACAACGCAAATTTGTTGCAAATAACCCCCAAGAAAGTTAAGGGACCAAAAATGAATAGGGGTGCTGGGCGGGGAGGAAACATGAGCGGAAAATGCTTAAAAACCAATTAGTCGCACTTTGAAAAGATGCGTTTTTCACATTTTGCAGCAATACCTCCTGTAAACCCTGTCTACCCCGCACAACACCCATGTCCAGTAACTGTCTTGGAGGTTGCTCCCTATCCTCAACACAGTAGGGCAGCTATGGCCGGACTACTGATGGCTCTGAGGAACACGGATGTGGCCCTCATCCAGGAACCGTACTCCTACAAAGGAGAGATCAAGGGACTCCGCGGAGCTGCTGGAAAGCTTATCTACAACAGATCCAGCGAGAACCAGAGGGCCTGCATTTTTGTCAGGAAGGGATAGAGTTTCTGCCTTTATTAAATTTCCGTTCTAGGGACCTGGCAACGATCAAAATCTGATGTGGAGGAGCGGATGGGCCGAGGGACATTACTGTCGGGTCAGCCTATCTGCCAGGGGACAGCACAGACCCTCCTCCACCCAAGGAATTGGAGCAGCTGATGGTGGGTAGCAGAGCAGGTGGATGGCAGACCATAATAGGCATGGATGCGAACACGCACCATGAGTTGTGGGGAAGCTCGGACACAAACTCTAGGGGTGAGGCACTTCTTACAATTCTTTATGAAATTCAATTTAGACATATTGAATAGAGGTAATAAACCGACCTTCATCACAACACAGCGTGGAGAAGTTTTATATCTAACAGTTTCCACCCAGTTTCTGCATGACTTTGTTAAGAACTGGGCTGTGTCTGGGGAAGTGAGTAGCTCAGACTACAGATACATCCGCTTGCACTGCGGACAATATGCATACAGAGCAGGATTCTCAACAGAGACAGCACTGCACAAACTAATGCTGAAACTGAAGAATACACTGGAGAACAAGGAGGGGGCGCTGGGAGCCTTCCTAGACATAGAGTAGGCCTTCAACAACACCTCATTCGGATCGGTTCTGGCAGCTGTCAGGGAGCGTGGAATAGAGGAGACCTGCTGCAGGTGGATCGGTTCCATGCTCAGGGACAGGGCGGTATCCACCTCACTCGCGGGAGTGACTCTGCTGACGGGAGTCGCGGCGGGGTGTCCGCAGGGGAGCGTTCTGTCTCCCTTGCTCTGGTGCCTAGTTGTGGACGGCCTGCTGGGGAGGCTCTCGGGAGGGGGGTATGAGGTACAGAGCTATGCGGAAGACATTGTGATCATAATCCAAGGAAAGGTTACACAGTCAGTGTGGGAGCGCATGCAGGCAGCACTGAAAGTGGTGGAAGGATGGACAGTTGGTCAAGGGCTCGGGGTGAGCCCTGAGAAAGCAACCACCATACCGTTTACAAGGAGGAGGAAGTCGGAGAGCCACAGAACTCTCACTCTATACGGTAGGAACATTCCAATGGCCAGGGAGGTAAAATATCTTGGGGTCGTATTGGACTCTAAGCTAACCTGGAATGGTCACGTTGAAAAAATACTGCGTAAGGCAGTCATGACCTTAGCAGTTACTAGATGGTTATATGGTAAAACGTGGGGACTAAGACCTAGTCTGGCCCACTGGTTGTACACAAGGGTGGTCAGACCATCGTTAACATATGCGGCACTGGTTTGGGGACCTAAGGTGACACAATCCCGTGCCAAACAAAAACTAGGCAAGATCCAAAGGATGGCTTGCCTAGGCATCACAGGGGCCATGTCTTTCAACCCCAACAACCGCCATGGAGGTGTTGCTGGATCTGCCCCCCCACTTAGTTATTATGGGGGAGGCCAGGCTAGGACTATGCAGACTTCCTGCAATGGTAGACTCAAGATCAACCCAGGCCTCAGGGACCACTGCAAAATTCAGGAGATCGTGAAGGAGCCCATGCTTGAAATGCCGGGAAAACAACTTTAGAGTGGAAATCTGCGAGGCATGGTGGGAGGAGACGCCGGGCATACCACGGGATGTGCTCGTCTGGTTCACGGACGGATCCGGCGGGGAGCGTGGGATGGGGGGCAGGTGTTTATTCGGAAGGACCGAGGGTAAGTCATAGTATTTCCCTCGGAGCCCATGCAATGGTCTTTCAGGCCGAAATGTACGCTATCCTGCATTTTGTGCGGGAGAACAAGAGGATCCTCATAGCCACAGACAGCCAAGCAGCCCTTAAGGCCCTAAGTAGCCCAAGGGTACATTCCTGGCTGGTGAGTGAGTGCCAAGACGAGCGACATGGCTGGGCAGAATGAGGTCACCCTCTTCTGGGTGCCGGGTCATTCGGGGGTCAAAGGCAATGAAGAAGCTGACAGCCCCGCGAAGATAGGGTGAGCAGAACCTTTTATGGGACCAGAACCGGCTCTGGGCGTGACAAAGAGCACTGCCAGGGGAGCCATTAAGTCCTGGGTCAGAAACCAACAGTAGGCGTACTGGGCAGTGTCCAGGGCTCAGACATGGGAAGTCAATAATTGACGAACCCAGTTCAAAGAGAGCTGTGGAGCTGCTAAATCTTAGCAGAGGACAGCTCAGAAACATAACAGGTCTCTTGACGGGACACATGGCTGTCAAGAAACACCTGCATAAAATGGGGCGGCTCGAGGGGAACCTCGCATGCAGACTCTGCGGAGAGGGGGAGGAATCAGCCCAGCACATCTTGTGTGAGCTCTGGACCGCAGAAGACAACCGATCTATGGTCAGTCTAGACCGGAGACAGAGCATTATAAAACTTCACCCTACCAATCGCTGTGCAGACTAGTTCAAGGCACAGTGATTTTGGAGTGGGTGGAGTAAAAAGACTAATGGCATGCACAATAAACCAAGGGTTGCAGTGCTGTTGGGGCGGCGAGGCCGCGGACGAGCCCTGAGGGGAAAAAATAAATATATAAAAATAGCAGGTATTGTCAGATCATTGAATATGATCTATAAAAGTAATGTGTGTACCAAATTTGGTTAAAATAACTGTTATTTAGAAAGATACAAAAATTTTTAGAAGCCAAAGCAAATATTTTTCTGACTAACAAACCTTATCAGAGAATACCAAGTTTAATTAAAACGGTCCATTATCCTGGTATTGGTTCTGGGGGCCCTAGTCAAGCTCATTTGAAGAAATTTTTAGAAAATCTTCAAAGTCATGATTTCTCAATTATTCTGGAAAAGCTAAAGCCAAGATTTTATAGAATCCACTACTACAAACTATTATTGTTATTGCGCATTATGTTCCAAAGAACCATTATTCAAACAACTTACTTGTAAGCAATAGGACTGATATGATCCGTTTCTAGCAACATCTTCCATAGCAGACACAAGAACAGAGGTGGAGCTCCAGCAACACCAAAGTGTGCCATGATATCGTTCTCATTATTCATACTAGCCCATTTTCTGTACTCCTCCTCCACAGCCTTCTTCAGCTGCTGCTTGTTTTCTTTGGGTACTGGATGCTGTGTGAAAAACTCTGCCAAGGCTCTGGGGAAACATTCCAGGGTATGTGGGGCCCAGGCGTGCGGTGTACTTTGGGCTATTGTTGCTAACAATTCGTGGCACCAGGAACCGTCAGTACCAGTCACATGGGTGCTACGAGCTAATGTTAGGACAAGAGCACGATTCAATTCCTCTGATTCGGCAGAAACGAGGGTTTTAGGTTCAGCCAGGAAACGAGACAGTTCGGGCTGAACTTCACCACTACCCAAGCCTAAAAAAAGAAATTAGCTAAAATTCATTTATTTCGATATATTTTATATGAAGAGAAGAACTATCTTTTATCTAAATTTGAGGCCATCACATAGATACAGGCTGATTCAGTGTAGGGTACATAAAAGGATTCTAACAAATCAACCAACGGATCGCCCTACAGATTTGGTTATTTTGTATAAACTGGTATGCTCTATGTAGCAAAAATTTTCTAAAATGCGACGTTGCCACTTATACTAGAAAGCAATAGCAACTATGATATTGTAAATGGAACACTCTGTTATTATCTCATTTCTAGAATTAATATTCAATTCCTAACAACTTTCTTCAACATGTGTGTATACCTACACCTTCTGCCGTTTTTGATACAATGATCAATTTTCAATTTTTCCCCACAAACACGACTTCAAAAATACTGATATCTTTGACTTCTGAAATATGACGATGCGAAAAAAAGGATGGAAGAAAATTATTCCAATGCAGTTCTTATGAATTTATTAATTTTCTTTAAGCAGTGGGATAAAATCATTAGGAATCATCATTTATTTATTGAATACATGCCCAACAGGATAATCCCATTAATAGGGCATCAAACAAAAAGAACAATATGTAACAATATGAACAAAAAATACTTCTAAAACAAAACTAAAATACTGTGCAAAACATCACAAGGCAGAAATTCCACAAAACAGTACATATAATGGTCCTAATAACCGACAAAGTAAGATATAGCCACCCTACGAATAACCGCAGCCTTATCCGAATAGAAGTCGCACAAGTTTGCAATGTCATTAAAGTCAGAGCTTATTGTATACACAGGTAATTTCATATACGAGTTAGTCCTTGGTACTGGAGGCTTAAACACTCTCACCACTCTAGATACAGCCCGTGGAACTGAGAAATTTAATTGCATCAATAAGTCTGGACAATCAACTTTACCATGAAACGAGTTATGCAGGAACATTACAGATGCAACTTTTCACGCGAATACAAACTGGGTATGCCAGTTTGCAACAGCAATTGGCCATGATCACATCCTCTCTGTGAGTAGGTACCAGATGCCCTATATACAAGGTGTTTTAAAAACTTACGGTGAACATCTTCCAGAGCGCCAATATGAACACTATAAAAGGGATCAAAAACCAAGCTACAATATTCAAGCCTCGATTGAATGTAGGCAAAATAGAGAATTTTCAAGCTATCCAAATTGGAAAATGATCTGCTATTCCTCATAATGAAACCCATCAACTTCAAACAGGATGCTGATTGTTTGAATATGTCCAGTGAAACTTAAATGTTCATCATATAAAATGCCAAGATCCTTGTGCGTTTCAGTCCTAGCCAATGGTACACCACCCACTTTGTAGGGAAAAGCTATACGGCTGGTTTTTCTAGTGTATGTCATCACTTTGCACTTCGAGACATTTAATTCAAGTCTGTTCTCAACACACCACAGCTGCAAGTTGTCAAGGTCCACCTGGAGTCTTGAACAGTCACCAATATCATGATCACTGGAGTATAATTTGAGATCATCAGCAAATAATAGATGATTACCAGAAATTACAGAGCTTATGTCATTGATAAATAACAAAAAGAGGAGCGGGCCAAGATTGGAACCCTGTGGAATTCCGGACCCAGCAGTGAAGGGTTCAGACTTAAATCAATTATAAAAAACATTTTGCACACGGTTAGTCAAGTAGGATCGAAAGAATTCTATCAGCCGTTCATCAAGGCCCGCCAAATGCAGCTTGTACAAAAGTGTTGAGTGGTCAACATGATCGAATGCTTTGGAAAAGTCTGTATAAATGACATCCACCTGACCCCGTCGATCCTAAGCTTCACCTACATACTGTGTGAACAGGGATACATTCGTCAGTGTTGAGCGCCCCTCCATAAACCAGTGCTGGTATTGTGACAAGAGACACTTCACGGCAGGATAGATACAACTATACAGAACTGCCTCAACAATTTTAGCAAAATTACATAGGATAGCTATAGGCCTGTAGTTGCTGACCCTCGAACGGTCCCCAGACTTAAAAACAGGACAGATCCGAGCAACCTTCCAAACCTCAGGGAAGCAATGTGTGCGCAGCGACAGGTTAAATAGGGTTCTAAGAGGTTTGAGAAGAGCATACACACAGTCCTTAATCAAGAAGTATGGCACCAAATCTGGTCCAGCAGTAAACTTGTTCTTGAGCTTCTTGATGGCTTTAAGAATTTCCTTATCACCAATCACTGTCACACTGACTGCCATATGCGATGGTCCAGAGGTATCCACTGGTTCAGTGACGCATTGAGGATGGTACACACTTTTAAAATGGTTTCCAAAACAGTTAACAACTGTTTGTGGCTTATTATAAACCATGCCATTTTTGTCAGACACAGTACTTGGAATGTTACTTGCTCGCCTCCTTTCCTGTATGTGAGACCAAAATCTAGAGGGATTAACCTTAAGAGACTCTTCAGTTCCACGGACATACTCAGCATATGCCTCTCGTAGCTTGTTTTTAACTATAGATCTAAGAAGACTATACTCTGCATGATCACTGTCACGTTTATGCCTCCTATATCTTGCATAGCACCTCTCCTTATTTTTTATATCATTTATTACTTCATTAGTAAACCAGGGAGGAAATTTTCTAGATGACCTCTTGCACTGAGGAACATGTTGTTCAAAGCTACTGTAAAGTCTGCCATAAAGGTAACTACAAGCCTCACCAGCGGTAGTAAAGGACTCCAGTTGAGACCAATCTTCATCAAGTATTGCAGCACCATGTAGGAAGTTCAATGAAATGTACTCGAATTTAACACCAATGAACCTAAGAAAATGCATACGAATCCAAGCCAATTTCATCAAGTTTGCTTCCACTTTAAAGGCACCACAAACCTTGAATCGTTCCCCTAACTTTCAAAGAAAACAATGAGCTTGATGTCCTGACATATTTTCATGCATTTGGTCATCAATTCGAAGTGCTGAAGATGATTTAGGTATTAGGTATTACAGTCCTGCGGGAGACAGGACTAGATACCTGCTCTTTGGCAAGACAAAGCTTGCTCTGGAAGATCTGGATCAACTTTCGCCCACAAAGATTATCGACCTCTGCAGGAGACTGGATTTGTTGGGCGAAATATAGACATTAGGCGTGAGCCACAATAGACCTTATGGTCGCGGTGGAGGGACCGGTATGGCCCACTCACATTCAAACCTAACCTGGGTATTACATAAAAGGAAGTAAATTAAATCTTGCAACCCTGTTTTATATGCGGATCCTGCTCGAGGTAGATCATGGTTCGGTAGTGGAGGTGATTTTAGTTGAAAACGGAGGATGGAACGTAATAATGGGCGTGAACACAGGTACAACTGTTCCTTCTTCCATTCTGTATAATTGTATAAAAGTATATTGGTTAGCAATTAATCTATGTAAAACAATCTGTAACAGAAGACAAACCAATGTGTTTGAGAGATTAAGATTGGATATTTTTAAACCTAATGTGACTAGGCTATGATAACATGCATGATCTGTCAATCAAACATAAATACTTTCAATCTAGTAAAAGAATCCTTTTTTAACTTACCTGTGATCAATCTCAATGCTGTAGACTCTACACATAAATGAAGCTGTGTTTGATTAGCCTGCGGCACAGCAGCTAGTGAATGAAGGTGGCTCAACAATTGCACCCTATAATGTGGATGGATGTGATGCATCCGATAACTGAACATTTCCAACAAAGTGTAGAGTGTACCCCATGCATGAGACTTGTACACCGTTGGCAAAAGCTGACTTATAAAGCCTTTAATACCCAAAGACTCTATCTCTGTGTACACTAATAAACGGCTATAAGTTTCAACCAGAGCAGGAGCCAAGGGCATACCTGATTTTGCCTGTGCTAGTTTTATAACATGGGTTACAATACTATGAATCAAACTCATCTTCGAGTGTACAGTCAGAGAATCTAAGACAGCCATGCTGAGGGGTGCTGTTGGAGGTGATGATGATTTCGGACTTCCTTGTATAGTTTCAACCAAAGCTGCCATCGGTTTACTAAAATAGTCTTGGTTTGTGGAATAAGCATTGCAGAGTAAAGCAATGCGATAATCATTTCCCATTGCCAATGCGGCATTATTCGGAGGGACGAGATGCTGCAGAAAGTCATAATGGGAGCGTAGTTTGTTGGGAACAGGCCATTGAGCATTAGCATGTTCCATTTGAGCCTTCTTTGTTAAATGAATCCAAATACAAGTCATGGCCATTTGTCTAGTACATTGAGGTTGGTTGTAATCAGGTACTTGTAATGGGGCTTCTTGCTCCGGGAATAGAAGTTCATATAATTTTAAAACAGGAAGGAAATTTTGCAGAGGATTCCGCTGAATAGAACCAGATATGAATTGTAGTAATACCCACATTAATTGATCACGTCCTTTTCTGAGATCTCTACCTTGCAGTCTTGAATGAAGGGACATTACGATATTTGGAAAACTAGCAAACTGAAATAATACAAAATATATAAGCTGAGACGATAAATGTAGCCAAAGTCCCTGAGTTGCGTTTTCATCACTTTCATTTTCTGTTCTTTCAAGGGCTATAATAACTAACTCCACTAATTGTTCTTCTAAAGCCTGACAGTGTTGTTTGTGTTGTTTCTGTAGGCCCAACATCCCACAAACCATGTCCCTACTGTATGGTTGCTCCAAGACATAACGTAACAGACCTGTTTGTTTTTCTAATAATTCGGATTCATATGGCAACGTGCCCTTCAAAGTAAACCTCAAAGAAATGGGATCTAATTTCCAGGGGTTGACTAAATGTTCAGGGCAGCCACTGTGTTCTACAACAGGTCTCATTTCATTCTGTCCCACTATCGAAACCATCTGAGCACAAGCTCGAAAGCTTTCAACATAGTCTGAGAATAATGAGGCTAATCGCCAATGTGGACAGTCAGGATATGCTTTTTGGAGTTCATTTACAAGCAGATATCCTGGCAGAAGACATGCATTTCTATCCATAATTTTCTCTGCCACTTCTAGCAGTACTTGGATTTGAGGCTGTACACTGGAATTGAGACTCCCTGGAATTGTTTTTGCCTTTTCACAGCACCCCTGAAAATAATAGATAAAAATAAAAAAAGTCTGCACACAGCAAGTGCGTTATGGTAGTGAATTTTCATTAAAATGTTTTTAATGGCAAATATGTCTTTTTTAAATAAAATACATGGAATTTGGTATAACCTACACATAGTAGAAACAGTGTATTTCATCAAAATAACTTTATTGTTTGAAAAGGTACAATAATTTTCCGAAAATAAACTTAAAATGTTACGAAAAAACTGGTCAGATTTTCCTGGGCAGCGAACTTCTTCAAGCTATTTACACACCTGCTAAGATATAATTATCTACAATAAGCTTTTTGACAAAAATTTCAAAAAAAAAGTTTGCATGAAAATTTGCAAACAATTTCTTTAACGAAAATTGCCATTTTCTTTATTAAAATTGGTTAAAGTAATGTTACACGAAAATCATGTTTTTTTTTTAAAGAAAATTTGTTAAACAATTATTTTTCACGAAAATGAGAAATATTTTTTTTTACAATAACTTATACATTTACTATTACCAACACTTCACAAAAAATCTTCCAAAAATGATTTGTTCAAAAACACAAACATAATTTTACATCATCTTTTTTACATGAAAATTTGCTAAAAAATTTATAATATTCAAATTACATATTTACCTAATCTGTATCTAAATTTTCAGGTATAATTCACATTCTATAATATAAAGCCGCGTACCAAATTTGGCTGCCCTAGATTTGGTATTTCCAGAAGTATAAAAATTTTCCCGAAGACAACCTAAAATTTTCCAGGAAAAAATGGTACGATTTTCCTGACTAACGAACTTAACCAAGCCACTTGTAAAAGTAAGGTACTCACTAAATATGATCAAAATCGGCCTATTATTTTCTGAGTTATCGGTGTATATATATATATATATATATATATATATATATATATATATATATATATATATATATATATATATATATATATATATATATATATATATATATATATATGTGTGTGTGTGTGTGTGTGTGTGTTTTGTTTTTTAACGTCGGCCTATTTCCGCGACTATGGCCAATCACCGACGCGAGCGAGCAATTTCACCCCACTATCCTGGAAATTTTGCAGAACCCCTGCCTTTCTGCAAGGACGGTAGGGATCTGTAACGTGCCCAACATCGCATGGACACGGGACCGATAGCTTTACGCCCCCTCCGAAGGGTGGAACTTGCAGACATTCAACTTGCTCAAATACAATGCCGGAACCTCGGTTGATGTTAATGTTACAGTTTGTACTGAAAAAGTGAAAGGAGAAGCCTGGGATCGAACCCAGTAGTCTTCGGTTCAGAGGCACATGTACTTGCCCCTGAACCACCGAGGCTCTAGATGTGTTCTAGGGGTCCTAGTTCGCGCTCATTTGAAGAAAATTTTTTCCAAATGCAAAAGTCACGATCTCCTTATTTTAGTGAATTTTTTCACTAAAAAAAGCCAAAGAAAACTTAATAAAAAAAAGTCAATACCAAAATAACTATGGAGACCAAAGAAACACCACAAAGATAAAATATTATGGTTAGTGAAAATTAACTAACATCCAGAGGTAACATTCAATTACTTCATTAAGTTTGTAGTTACTTTTTTAGGAACTGGAAGGCTAAGTTTAATATTCAGTATGAACGTATCCATTAGAGTAAGATGTGTTTTACATTGTCAGCTAATCTATTTGTAACACATAATACATACAGTTTATCTTTCTGCTCTCTTTCTTTATATGAACTTTAACTATGCCAACTCTCACACTGCTCTGTGTGCGCAATGTCATTAGAGGCTCCGTAAAGGCGGGCATCTAGAGTAGACTGAACAGTCGCTAAAGAGGTGGTTACTTGGAGCAAAATTATATGGGCCATTAACAGCTCTAAGCCATTCAAATCCCCGGGATACATTGGAATAATACCCATCATGCTCCAACAGGATATAAACATACTGGCTCCGGTGCTTACCCTCATTATGAGGGCCAGCCTGGCTTTGGGGTAAATTCCGGGGGCATAGAGACTGGCCAGGGTTGTATTTATTCCTAAACCTGGGCATCCAACAGACCAGGCAAAGTCTCTGAGGCCAATAAGTCTCATGTCCTTCTTGCTAAAAAACAATGAAAAAAACTGCTCGGCCGGCAAATTAAGGGCAGTCTACTGGAAGCATATCCCCTACACTGCGGACAATATGCATACAGAGCAGGAGTCTCAACAGAAACAGCACAGCACCAACTGGTGCTGAAACTGGAGAATACGTTGTAAAACAGGGAAGTGGCGCTGGGGGGCCTTCCGAGACATAGAGAGGGCCTTCAGCAACACCTCATTTGGATCGGTACTGACAGCTGTCAGGGAGTATGGAATACAGGAAACCTGCTGCAGGTGGATCGGATCCATGCTCAGGGACAGGGCGGTGTTCACCTCACTCGCGGGAGGGATTCTGCTGGCGGGGGTCACAGTGGTGGGGTGTCCGCAGAAAAGCGTTAAACTCTCGCTCTATACAGTAGAAACATCCCAATGACCAAGGACATAAAATATCTTGGGGCCGTATTGTACTCTAAGCTAACCTGGAACGATCACGTTGGAAAAATACTGCGTAAGGCAGTTATGACCCTAGACGTCACTAGACGGCTATATGGAAAAACGTGGGGACTAAGACCTAGTATGGCTCACTGGCTGTACACAAGGGTGGTCGGACCATCGTTAACATACGTGGCACTGGTCTGGTGGTCTAAGGTGACAATCCAGTGCCAAACAAAAACTAGGCAAGATCCAAAGGATGGCTTGCCTAGGCATCACGGGGGCCATGGCTTCAACCGCAACAGCCGCCATGGAGGTGTTGCTGTACCTGGGTGGTGGGGGAGGGGGGAGGAATCAGCCCAGCACATTTTGTGCGAATGTAAAGCTCTGACCGCAAAAGACAACTGATCTACGGACAGCCTAGACTGGAGACAATTGCTGTGCAGACTAGTTCAAGGCACAGTAATTTTGGAATGGGTGGAGTAGAAAAGGCAAAGGGCATGCACAATAAGCCAAAGGCCGCAGTGCTATCGGGGCGGCAAAGACGCGGACGAGCCCTGAGAAAAAAAAAAGCTCAAGCAAAGAAGGACAAGAAAAAGATAGAAGTTATGTATGACGATTCAACTGACGCGACCGCAAAAACTTTTCTGGACATTTAGATGACAAAGTAGAAAACTAGGTAAGCAAGAATCTCCGCCGCCCAATTCCGTTAATAACATTTTCTTACTTTTTGCCTTTTATTTGTCAGAATATACCAATACATCTTGAGAAGTATTATGTAGTTTTCTATGATGAGCAACGGTTTATTGGAAGAGCTGTCTCAGTGAAGAAAACAATATGTTTCAGTTTAAATTTATCAAGGGTGAAATGGATAACTTCGTCTGGCCGCTCCACCCTGATTTTTCAGCCGTAGAAAGTCATTTTATAATATATGGCCCTCTTAATCGTGTAGAAAAGGTCATTTTCAATTGAAAAGGCATGATGTCATTAATATAAACACAAAATATAAATTGTTCAAATCTAAGATTTGAACAAATCAATTTGGAAATACAACTGATTTTACCCCAGGAAATATTGGGGAATTATGGGGCAGTAGCGGAGAAATATTATGGAATTATGGGACTTACGAGGAATAATGGGGAAATATAGGACATATTTATGGAATAATTCCCCAAGGGAATGTTTTTTTTAATTTCTACAAACACGGGGTCATTTTTCAATTTAAATCTTCTAAAAATGTTTCTGCCAACTTTGCTAAAGTTTGTCATAGGACACTGTTATACAGCAAATGCATTGGCTGTCAGTTATTGTTTACAATAATTCGGTTTCAAGCAATCAGACCACTGCATTGTCGTATTTTATATTTCTACCAAAACTATTAGAATTTAAAATAAAGTAAATTTACTAATATATATCACAACTTGATGTTTACCTATATACTGCAAAATATAAATATACACTGTAAAATATTACTAAGTGCAGAAATAAATTTGGCAAAATGAAAAAAAAAACACTTCTCATGTGTATTTTATTTATTAAACTTGTTTCTGCTGAACTAAAGCTTTGCCAAAGCTTTTCTTCCATATGAACATCTTATAACTAAATGAAGAGTTGTAAAAAAAAACATTGCATACTTACTTTCATGATCTCTCTTACTCCTTTATACTCAACCAAATCAATGATTTTTTTGAGCAATTTGAAACATTCTGTCCAGAAATAGAGATTAGTATGTTGTAGTTTATCACATGTGATCATAACTTCACACAGAGGTCTGGCTCCCAGTGTTCCACTCCTTACTAGAGACTCCAGGAGTCCCAAAAGTAATTGCATCTGGCTCAAAGAACATGAAGAGGCCACAGAGAGGTAATGACGGAGGGCTGCATCTAGTTGTTCAGCAGTGATACCCCTCATGGCATTTGTCAGATCTGTCTGCCATCCACTTAACTTGGCAGCTTCAAAATCGGGACGGTGCACCAAGAAGCAGCTAAAGGCTTCTTCTATAGCTTCTACTTTCAAGATATCGTTTACCACACTCGCCACCGCTTCAGCCATTGTTTTTGATCGAAAATAGATAATGTATATTTAATCACCTATGCCTCCATTATCCGTTTAATCACTAGTTATCTACTAAGTTTTCAAAACTTAGGAGCTACATACAACTTTTCACATTTACATGACGTTTTGTTTACAACACATTGTTGTCGGCATTTTGGCATACAATTTATATACTTGCTATTTGCATTTTGCATGCAGCATGCGGTCTCCACAAACGATACACAGATACAAGATACAACTTCAACGTGAGTTTTTGGAATTTTGGAAATTAAAAATTAAACGACAGAATGACAGATTGACAAATGACATGTGTGTCAAAGACTAAAGAATAATATAAAAATTGTCTATGTGCATTTACTGTCGATGCTTTTGTCCCATGATACAAATAACTAGAGATATGGATATGATAATGAGGAGTCGACCTATTTTTACAACTGTCACGCTCATGGCGTCATGTAGTGAGTCCAATGCAACAATAATATGCTGTCGTACAATGCAGTTAGACGTTTATTACGTCCTATAACCTCTTAACAAATTACGTATTTCCCTAATATTTAAGAGCATACAGTTGGAAGTAATTTTTTATGATCAGAATACTGCTATGATTATGTGACATGCTGATCAAATCAAGTTTATGAATGTTAACGCCCTCTAAATGTTTGCGAACGTCTTCTCTACTTTTTAAGTTTATGTGTCCCCAATGTTAATTCCGAGATTCCCTTAATTATTATACTTGTCTTGTGCTTATATATGTATTATAAAAATGAAAAAGATTAAATTTTGTGCTCTATTCTATATTATCTGAAAAAGACAATATAGGCAACGAAGTCGAATGTACTTCAACCGCATTATCGACGTATAGGAATTTTTTGATTGCAAATGACTTTGTTTTAACTGTGTAATTGGACTTCTATGACGTTACTCGACACGGTCGTCACAGGAATGGGCGGGGCATATGCGTATTATCATATCTTGTAAGTCATTATATCAACCTGAGTATTGCTCAGTTTCAGAAAGCTTGATTAAACATTCAACGGCCGGTGAGTTAATCATGGCTTCAGACGACCAATTACAGACTATGATTCGGGTTTTTGCCATGACAACCATATATTTTGAAGCTGTGATTCGTCGTCTGGAGCCTTGATTATCTAACCGGCCGTTAAATGTTTCAGAGAGCTTTGTGAAACTGGGCATATGTCTATATGTCTTTTTTTTTGGCAGGAGACTGTGCCTGTTTAAAATTAACATTATTAGAAATACGCTTTCAGGTGCTGTTAAGTAAAATAAAAAAACAATGAACTTTGTAATCAATCCGTTGAGGTCCATTATAATAAATTTAACACAACGAACATGACAAATAATGGACGAGTTCGCACTGCGCCAACAATAGAATAGTTGTGTCAAAGCATGCGTTCAATATCCCACTGAGTTACTGCTAGAGCCCAACTGTTCTCGATTTATCAAAGCATCGCGACAGCTAAACGTCATAAACTAGTAATTGAAATTAACTGTGCGATCATCACTCTCCAACCGCTGAAATGTATCGGTAGTAAGCAGATAAGTTCTTAAACTCAGCTGTTGTAGCCTGTTGAACTCAAACATGTCTTTTGCACGGAAAGAAGCAATAAAAATGCTGATACTGTGACTAAAAAATACATTGGGTATTTTTTTCCCTGTTACCCAAAATGGAAATAATTATGTGGCCTTTATATAACTAATAAAAGCTTATCGCAAAAATGAAAGTTTATTATAACACAGCATTAAATATGCCCAATAAAATTGTTTCGATGATATTGTTACGTTCTTCGGGGTTCTGGATTTGTTGACTTACAAAACACAGTTTTTCAAACTACTAATTTATTAGAACCAATTATTTACCAACACCATCATCAACTAAAATATTTCTCTCTATTACTAAATGTCTATAGTTTATTCTCGCCACTACACTGATTCGCTTAATACTCTATGATCATGTATTCTACACCAATAAGTACACTTGGAGAACACCCAAATCACCACAACACATATTTCAGAGACCTTACGATCGTTTCGTTGACCAAGTCAACATCTTCAGAGGAAGAAAAATTCTAACATAAAAAACTAGATCCCGTATATTTATATCGCGTCAAAGAAAACGAACTAGTCCGAAGGAAAGTTGTCGTCCAAGAACGATCGTTTGTTTATTGCGCAGCCCATTGTTTGCTCTTTGCATTTGACCGCTTAAATACTCATAATTAGTCTGGTAGAATAATAAATTATGGTCAATAACTCGACCGGTTTATACATATACTAATCACTATGTTTGTCTTGATTTAAATACCTGTTCGGTTTTTGTATCTATGTAGTCAATATAAATATTTTCACGTAGAATTAAAATCAATATTTAGTTTTTTTGTGTAGTATTTTAGTTGAACTATTTTTCCTTTGTTAAAGGTAATACGGTGAGACAGACATCTGGGTTTTATTTTTCTATTTTTAAAAGAGATGATTTGAGTTTATGTTGTTTATCTCAGCAGATGTCTTTATCGGCATAAACCAATATCCACATTGTAAAGTTCTAGATCGAAAGGAAACGTGCTGTTTCTTTAAAGAACGCCGGTCCTTTTTAAACCTATATTAGATAAGGGTCATAAATTTGTCGACCAAAAGATTAAAGCAGGTCTCCGACCTGTTTCACTGCGCAATAAACAAGCGATCGTTCTTGGACGACAACTTTCCTTCGGACTAATTCGTTTTCTTTGACGCGATATAAATATACGGGATCTAGTTTTTTATGTTAGAATTTTTCTTCCTCTGAAGATGTTGACTTGGTCAACGAAACGATCGTAAGGTCTCTGAAATATGTGTTGTGGTGATTTGGGTGTTCTCCAAGTGTACTTATTAGTGCTCATCACAGGTTCCAGTTTTCACATAGTTTATTCTACACCAACACTAACTCAATACTGAACTAATTCACTCTATGTGCGGTTCGCCTATTTATACTGTCCATAAAGATTCTAGACCTTCTACACTGTTCTACACCTGTCACTCCTGGTCCCTTCCAGAAATATAAATTCAAAGTGTTTGCTGTTACCAACACACCTTACAACCGGCCTCTGATCATAGAAGTAACAAAGTTTATAAACTCAATTCTCATAGAGACGGATGTGACAATATCAATGTTTAATAGGGGGACCTATTTTCGTGGGTTAAATTAACTAATATTAAAAACCGGATAATAACACCAGTTTTTATGTTATGATTTATTGGTGTTCTGATTTTTCGTTTTACGCAAAATAATGCTTTCAGTTACCAACTGTCAATTATCATTTATAACGATAGCCAATATATAATCACATCATTTATATCTTATTTTAAATATTTTACGTTAGATAAAAGTAAGTTTGAAAGTTAAAAATAAGCTACATAACAAGCGCAAGCTACGCAGCGCAAAAACAGCGTGAACGCAGCAAGTGCGTTATGGTATTGAGTTTTTATAGAATTGATCTGGCACCAAACATGTTTTATATGCTTAAAACTTCTTTCCTTGTAACATAGAGATTTAAATGTTATAACGTTAGTTTACCTTTTATAACGTAAACCTACGTACCAAATTTGGTTACCATATTACCATAGCTTTGTTATTTTCGGAGAAACAATTTTTTTCCGAAATAACCCCAAAACTTTCCTGCAAAACCTGGTCCAATTTTCCTGGCTAATGAAGTTATCCAAGTCACTTACAAAAGAAAGGTACCTGCCAAATTTCATCAAAATCAGCGCATTATTTTTGAGTTATCGTTGTGACACACACACAAACAAACAAGCGCGCGCACATACTCTCTCTCTCTCTCTCTCATACACACAAATATATATATATATATATATATATATATATATATATATATATATATATATATATATATATATATATATATATATTGTTACGTTCCACGGGGTTATGGATTTGTTTACTAACAAAACACAGCTTTTCAAACTACTATTTATTATTACCAACTATTTTCCAACACCAGTGTCAACTAAAATATATCTCTTCTCTATTATTAAATGCCCATAGAAATATATTCCACTATCGCGTTCTATGATCGCTTCCTGTAGAACAACACTTACTGTTAACTCGCTTTATACTCTATGATCACTTTCACACCACCTTACTCAATATTGAACTAACTTATTCTGTGCACCGCTCGTCTATTTATACTTGTCTATAGAGATTCTAGACGTTCCACACTATTCTAAACTATTCTACATCTGTCACCTCTGGTCTATTCCAGAAATGTCATTCCAGAGTGTTCGTTGTGACACTGCCCCCCCTCTTATATTCGACCGTCCCGGTCGAATTCTGACATTTCTTGGTACGGCGCAAGCCTGTGCATATGGAGCACCTTCATCTTGCTCTTCAGGCTCCTCTGAATGCGATATACAACGTCATTGATCCTTTTGACCACCTTATAAGGACCTTCCCATAATTTCTGTAATTTCGGTGACCGTCCCTTGCGTCGTACTGGATTGTAGAACCACACACGATCTCCTTCTTTAAAACCAGCTGAATTAGGTGGCACGTCATAACGGGTGAAGACCCGCATGAAGATGCGATCGCAGTCTATTCGTATATGCATTCCGACAGCAGAGTGGATGGTTTTCCTTCTCGTCAATATGTCGGGGCTTCCTTCAGGCGAATTTCTTAGCTGGTACTGGTTCTTCCGTGTAGTTGCCGTTGTTCTGATGTTTCTACTTGCACAAATATCTCGGCGGCCCCTATTCATCCTTTCGACATCGACTCTGTTCCAACAAATGTGTTTACTGGCCTCTTTCTGGGTTGGCTTCACATTTACGTGGTCTTTGCACCATTCGTCTTGTATTTCTCTCATACTTTCTTCTTCACTTGCTTCTGGCTGAGTAACTGGGTCGTCTCTTCCTCTCACATCTCTCTGCACTGGAATGGCACTTTCACGGCATGCGTTGTTATTTTCCTCTATGGTGATTTTCCGCACTACCAGGTTACTGCCAGGCGACATTATTATTTCTTCACCACCGATAGTCAGAATGTTAGTGCCAAGATCAAGTTTAGCGCATTGACTCTGAAGTATGTCCAAGCCAATTATAATCGGGTCTGATATGGCAGCAACTATGGCTCTCTGCTTTGGCTTCCATGTCCCAATTTGCAGCTCGACGTCAGTTTCGCCAAATACCTGGATCCGACCACCACCGGCTGCATTTACTCTGTACACTCTGTCTGGCTCTCTTACTCGCCATCTTGGAACCATGTCGCGGCGAATAATCGTCCTAGGTGCGCCTGTGTCGACAACCATCTGGGTCTTATTACCGCTTACGTATCCGTCTACGATAAGACCGCTGCCCGAATCGCTAACCTGAGAAATGGTTACCGGCCTTAGTACCACTTTGTCCCCTGCGCGTGATCTTAGAGCCCAATATTCGCCCCTTATATGTCCCACATTGCCGCAGTTCCAGCAACGCAAGGCATTTGCACGGTGAGCTCTTATTGGGTGTTCATGAGACGTCGGCCTTATTTGTTCTGCTATTTTCTCTAGTAGCTGCATGATCTTGGATGACTCTGTTTTATTTTCTTCTTGGACTTGGAGACTGAAAACTTTCACATGACTTTCCGACGCTTGCTTTACCACTTCAAACTCCAAGGCATGTGCCAAAGCATTCAAGTTTTTGTGTCTTGCCATTATCAGCGCCTGCTGCGTGTCGGTATCTCTGATGGCATCAATGAAGGTTTGCACCGACAGCTGGTTTGAAAACTCAATCGGAGCTATAGGGTAGGCTAATCGCGTCAGTTTGACAACGTCGGCGTGGAGATGTTGGAGACTTTCGCCCGGTTTCTGACAACGATGTTTCAACTGCAATCGGCACAACTGTTCTAAATGCTGATCGCCAAACCTCATTTCTAATTGATGTCTAATGCTGTTAAAACTCAGCGGTTCTTCCCTGGGAATACCTTGAAGCACATCTAGGGCATCTCCTCTGAGAGCAATAATTAGCGAAGACGCTTTCTCTCTCTCGCCCCAACTATTTGCTGTAGCAGCGGCTTTGAACTGACGTAGATAAATACCCCATGGGACTGAGCCATCAAATGTGGGAACCTTAATTCTTGCGACCGGGCTATCTTCGAGTCTGATGTTTCCTTTGGCTAGGGTTTCGCACTTATTTTCTAGTGATTGTATTTTCTGATGCACTTCCTCTTGTATATTCGTCAGCTTGTCATGTACATCGTCGCTGATACCCCTTACCCTGCTTTCTACCTGTTGGAAGATGCCGTCTTTTACCTGCTTCATACGTTCGTCCACACACGAATTAATATTCTCAATTCTGCTGGCTTGTTTTTGCAGAATTTTCTTTGTTTTTTTATCTTTTCTTCTGGTTTTTTCGTCTCTTTTTCGGTCCTCTTAATCCCCTTTTCTCATTTCTTCTTTGACTTCTTCGTCTCTTCTTCTGACCTCTTCATCTCTCTTTCTCATTGCAAATTGAATATCTGCACGTTCCGCCCTTCGGGGTCGACGTAAAGTCGTCGGTCCCGTGTCTATGCAATGTTGGGCACGTTAAAGATTCCTACCCTTCTTACAAAAAGGCACAGATCGGCAAAATTTCCAGGATAGTGAGGTGAAACTGCTCCCTGCAGTACATTATAATAGCGTATTTTATGTATTTACTTTAAATTAAGCCTGTGGATAATGGATGGATAACCTTCCAATGCTAGCACCCGTTTCCCTGCGCTCATAAGCCCACACACGCGCGCACTCACAAACACACATACACATATATGTTGAATGTAAGTAGCTGACAAGTATATATATATATATATATATATATATATATATATATATATATATATATATATATACAGGCTGTGCCATTTGAAACTCGATATGCCGTTTACTTCAAAACTAAATAGGATAATTGAAATCTGTCGACGCTGTTTAATTAAGAACGCAAAAGGCTTGAACTTTACAACAAAAAAAAGATTTTTACTACAGAGATATGTAGATGGCGCTGCTATGTAAATAATTTTTTCAATCCCCAGATCATTAAAATAGATTGCGTTTGATTAAGAATTAAATTTGGACTAAATTTGTTGCCATTCACAAGTTTCATAAAATCAAACGTTTCTTAGATATTTGAGGTTAAGTTTTAAAACTTCATATGCCATTTACTTCAGCACTAAATTGAATATTTGAAATCTGTTAAGGCTGTTTAATCAAGGACGCGAAAGTCTTGAACTTTGCGAAAAAAAAATTTTATACTACCACCCATGTAGATGGCGCTGCTGTGTAAAGAAACTTTTCAATCCTCAGATCATTGATATAGGTTGCGTTTGCCTTTGATTAATAATTAAATTTTTATTAAATTTGTGTCTATTCACAGGTTTCATAAAATCAACCGTTTTTTAGATATTTGAGGTTAAGTTCAGCATGCAAGATAAAACCCTTCACAACTTTTTCAATACAAATACTGGACATTACTTTCTTTGGAACATTTTGGATGTTAAAATGTTTACTATTAAAGCATTTTAATATCTAAAATATTCCAAATTAAGTAATGTCCTGTATTTGTATTAAAAAAGTTATAAAGGTTTTTATCTTAATGTATGCAATGCTACACTTAACCACAAATATCTAAAAAACCGGTTGATTTTATAAAACTTATCAATAGAAACAAATTTAGTTGAAATTGAATTCTTAATCAAACGCAACCTATTTCAATGATCTACGGATCAAAAAGTTTCTTTGCACAGCAGCGCCATCTGCACGTGTGGTAGTAAAAATAACTTTTTCCGCAAAGTTTAAGCCTTTCACGTCCCTAATTAAATAGCCTTGACAGATTTCAAATATCCTTTTTAGTTTTGAAGTAAATGACATATGAAGTTTTAAATGGCACACTCTGTATACATATATATATATATATATATATATATATATATATATATATATATATATATATATATATATATATATATATATATATATATATATATATATATATATACATAAAGTCTGAAACAAACCTCGAATATAGAGGGATCTAGTGCACGATCATTAAAAGAATTTTTTTCTGCGGAAATTCGCTAAAAGCATTATGGATCTCTGCAATATAAATATCAGTGTTTTTGCAGTCATTTTCTTTTTTTTTTGCAACTTGCAACTCAACAAACTGGACTTCCCGATCATATTGGAAAGGGTCTCTATGAGATTATCTAATATCTCAAGTCATAGCCTTTATATATATGATCATGGTCTCAGTATTTCATCAATGGTATCAGTACTTTATATATGATATTGTATTAGTGTATTAAAAAATAATAATTCAGTCTTAGACCTGAGAGCCAAGTATTTTTGTCATTTATAGGTAGGGAAAGTTTTTGCGAATACTTATATAAAAGAGGCGAACATAAGAAAGAGAGAAAACATAATAGAAAGTTAGTTCAGCTTATCCACATGTTATGAATAAAAAAATATACCTAAATATTATTATCAAAGAATAGACTAAATAAATTGAACTACCAATAAAATTTTATTTTAAATGATAGGGAGTCGTATTTATCAAGGTTTCATCAGTTTTGCGTAGTTTTTGGTAAAGTTAATTATTATCTGTTGCTTATCGCTAATTAGCATAGCTGACGAAAACAACTAGAAATAATTTTTGACACAATTTAAATTTGCGCATGTTCGAATCGTGAAATCGCTGCCACTTGCCACCGAACTGCTACGTGTACATCTAATATTGTTGCACCCTCTCCTCTCACTATGAAGTGTATATGGCTATTTCATTTTAATTTCATAGATAAAGTTCACCATATGTCCAGTTGTCAAACCAATTTTCATTTCAATTTCACATTTCACTTGAGGTTCGGTGACTGATAGGCACTGACGTGTCAGCTCCTGTATATTTTTCTGTTAAATTATTTAAAATTTTCTATAATTTACTAAATTACAATGGCTCCAAAACAAAGGATGCGCATCGCCAACGAGAAGGCCAGCAAAAATGTAACCTTGCGTGGAAATGTACCCAAATCAACGGTAAGTACACCTAACCATATTGTTTGTTGTCAAATTGCTTGAGGCGCTTTTTTTGTTAATGTTTTTCCCTTATACATTGCAGAAGCAGGCAAGTGAGTCGTCTCCAGTAGGGCCCTGGTTGTTAGCACTGTTTATATTCGTGGTTTGTGGGTCGGCGGTGTTCCAGATTATCCAGTCTATCCGTTTGGCGTAACCCGGGGGGGCCTCCCTGTAAGCTAAAATACCTGCTCCATTACTCTAAGGTACTATCTAAGATCTTCTGTATAATAATTTTGTTGCAATACATATATAGAACTGTTTATTTTTTATGTTGTATCCTGTGAAATGTGATGATATATATTTAAATATATAACAGATAAATATATTGTTTTTACATAAGTTGTAAAACAAAACCACACAGTATATTTGCATTTAATATCACAATGTAATCTTAAAATCTCTATAAGACTTTACCAGGACACTTAGGATATGTTCAATAAGTCATTCCATGTTTAATTTTACAATTTATGTAATGTCCCTTTTTTGAAAATAAATTTTAAATTTTCATTGCACCTTTTATTGCTTAACTTCTTAAGAGTCCTTTTTGTGTCCAAACTTGCTATAATGTTGAGTAGAATTATCTTAGAAAACAGCTGACCAGTAAGTATATTTTATTTAATGAATTACTTATTGACTAAATAATATCTTCATTTCATTACTGTTTTTTAAATAATTTGTGTACTACTATAGGTACAATAGTTACTTTTTCTTTCATAATTTTTTTTACCAGAATTGATTTGTAATAATTTCCGTTTTAAAAGCGAATTTTGCATAATTGTCATCTATGAAGCAAGTGGGAGTACAAGTAAACAATAAGTTAATGAATAAATGTTAAAAGTGAAATCTAGATCACAGAAAAAGATTTGTATAGGCGAGCTTGTTTCTTACAAATACATAAATGGGTATTGTGGCAGATATAAGTATTCATTTAACACATGGCATACAATCATAAACTTTTCTAACATGAACAAATCAAAACAAAATTACATGTTGACCTTATCATTTTATTTGTTTCCCCTTAAATTTTTATAGCAGTTAGCATTATTTGCATGCAACTTTGTTGATAAAGTGACTTCTTATCAGAGCTATTCTGATTACCTTAATATTCTGTGTTATTGCTGTTTTATCAGTAGATAACAGAAATGTGCATATTTAAATCGATTTAAACATAATTACTTCTCAAGGATTTTAATTTGCTATTGGTTATTATACTATATTGGAAGTACCTATATATAAATGTTTCCATTAGTAAATTTCAAGTGATAAACCAAATGAATTCTTGTATTCATCAATATCATTAAAAAATCTTCAAATTTTTATTACATTTTTGAGCTTTTTGACAATTAAATAAATTTAAATTCCTACTAAATTCAAAATGCATTCAGATAATGAATCAATCAGAATTCTTTCAAAACAGATGAAAGTTGTGTTTAAAAAAATTAGATATCAACAACGATTTAAATATATATTTGGAATCCGTGAATAGCAAGTCAGCTAGACGTGCTCTCAGACAAATATATATATATATATATATATATATATATATATATATATATATATATATGTATATATATATATATATATATATATATATATATATATATATATATATATATATGTATATTTCTTTATATTTCAACAACACACCACGAGGGCTTACAGCCCAAATACTATCGTACTGTGGGTGTCGACAAGGAGGAAAGAGGCAACTTGTTAATTCTGGACTTGAAGGTTCGGAAGAGAAGGAAAAACATGTGCCGGCAAGGAATTCCACAACTTGGAAGTCCTCGGGACAAAAGAGCGGGCATAACAAGATATTCTATGTCTGGTGACCTGGGCAATAAAAGGGTGCATTCGCTCTGTTCCCCTAGTAGATCTGTTGGGGGCAGCAGGTGGAGGAACTATGGAAGAAAGTTCCTCTGAGCAGTGCCCGTGCAGATATCTATAAAAGAGAGAGAGAGAGGTCACCAACGGCACGTCGGTGGGAAAGGGATGGCAGCCTTTGGGTGAGGGTAGGGTCACTGATGAGACTTATAGCTCTCTTCTAAATGGAGTCCAGGATAGCGAGTGTAGAAGCGGCAGCAGCACCCCAGATGTGGGAGCAGTATTCGAGGTTTGGTCTTATTTGTGAAGTGTATAAAGTATCGAGATTAGCTGGTAAAAAGTATTTGCAAACCCGGAAGAGGAAACCTAATTTCTTAGCAGCCGCTTCTGCAATTGGTGTGACATGTTGGTGCCAATTGAGATTTCGATCCACAGAGATGCCAACAAGTGAAAATGACTCATTACTTTGAATAACCTGGTTGTTTATTGTGATGGGTCTAGAGCTGGTGTATATCTTATGAGAAAAAAGCAAGACTGATTTGGTGGGGTTGAATTGTACAAGATTTCTACTTCCCCAGTCTAATATTTTTTGGAGATCCACAGAGATAGAACTCACCATGAGTCTGCGATCCTCATCTAATTGGGCTAAAGAGACAGGCTTAGAATATTGTATATTTGAGTGGAGGGTGCTGTCGCCCGCGTAACTGTGAACTGGGTTGGATGTGCTGGAGAGGAGGTCATTGATGTGGAGAAGAAACAAAGTAGGGGCTAAAGCTGAACCTTGAGGAACTCCTGCATTAATTGGATACAGTTTAGAGGAATGGCCAACCACGACAACAGAAATGCTCCAGTTGGAGAGGAAATTTGCTGTCCACATACAGAGTTTTGGTGGTAGGCCATAGGCCGGTAGTTTATTAAGCAGCGCTGCGTGCCAGACCTGGTCGAATGCTTTGAATATGTCTAGAGAGACAATCTGGGATTCACCGTGTAGTTCCATAGACTTGTTTCAAGAATGGGTGACAAAGGAAAGGAGGTTGGCAGTTGATCTGAGCTGACGGAATCCATACTGCCTGTCGTGGATTAGACTGTGTTTTTCAAGAAATTTTAGTAATTCGGTGTTTATATACTTTTCCATCACTTTAGAGATGACTGAAAGGAGAGAAATAGGCCTGTAGCTAGGAAGCACTTTCGATCCTTTCTTGGGGATGGGTTGTACTCGAGCAGTTTTCCAGTTACTAGGGAATATGCCTCTATTGTAAGATGTCTGAAACAGACAGAAACTCTGAAAAGTAATGTATAATTTACTTTTTTGAGCAATAATCATGTTATTTAAATTTGGTGTTAGGTCATAAAACCTGGCCTGCCTAAAACAATCTTGTTTCCGTCACTTAAGTAAGGTCTGTTAGGGTAAATGACTTTCAAATTACTAAATGCTTGTTTAATAATTTTATTGACGTGGAAAAATGTCATCATTCAGCTCCAAGCCCAAATTTATCAATTCCAGTTGCGACCCTATAACTTCTATATGTATTCAACTCTCCCAGCGTCCTTTTACAAACCTTTGATCAAATAAAATAATCTTTTTCTCTGGATTGATGCCAAGACAAAATCTTTCTGAAATTCTAATTATGTTATCGAGGTCAAAATTTATAGTTTGATAAGTGTTAGTAGTATCCAAAAGTTCGAATGAGTGGTAGACCTGTATGTCGTCAGCGAAACAGTGAACCCTACATTTAGTGACATAATCAGCAAGTGATGAGGTGTAAACTGCAAAAAGTGAAGAAAAAACCGGCCCCTGTGGAACACCTGAGACTATTGGTAAAAATCAAACATTTTATTTTCATGTCCACCCTTTGAGACCTTCATGAGATGTTAAATAAGCACACAGAAGTGATAATTCAGCCCCATTAAGCACAGTAAACGTACCGGACACAAGTCATTGTAACCAACACTAAGTAAGACACAAAGCAAGTGCCGCACCCTCGTTGTGGAACCAAGTAGTAGGGTAGAAATGGGCCAGGGCTGACAATTTACTAAATTGTTGGTTGTATACAGTCTCTATTTTTTAACATTCTGTGTTATTTAGAGCTGCCGTGACAACATGCTACTTGGTTCCGCAACGAGGTGGCGGCACGTGCTTGTCTTATATCTCACTTAGTGTTGGAAGGCTGGCCACCATAGCCGTATTATTTTATAGGTGTATTTTCGCTGCAATTAGTATGCCGTACTGAGGAGCTCTAATTAGAGCAAAACCGGTCTACGGTTCTAATTGTGGCGAGAATGCATCTAGCCTTACATTCATTGTATCCAGCATAATTAATTTTGAATGTAACAGAGAAACTAGTTATTTGTCGCCTACTACAATTACGACCACTGATTTCAATTATTTCTTTAGTGGCATAGCGGAAAGGATTGTCAACTCCCTGGCCCCTTCTGATGTGGATTTCACAGAGTTTTTGAATTGCGTTCCTAAACGTCAATGCTGTTTTGAGCTGGCGCTGGTTTCTGAGGGGCAAGTACTTGAGGCGATACTAAGATTGAGTGATTCAAGCTGCACGGATGTATATGATGTTAATAGCAAGTTGATAAAGTGCTCAACAGATTATCTTGTTGAGCCATTAACATTATTGTTGAATGCTTCTTTTGAGAGGGGTATTTTTCCCGGGTTTTTAAATATTCAAAGTCAATTCTCCTACATAAGAAGGGAGACCTTAATGAGCTGGATAATTACAGGTCTTTGACAATTGTGCCCATATTTGCTAAGGTGATGGAGATGATTATCAAGGACAGGCTTGCTGATTACTTTGTGAAAAAATCCTTACTCAATCCTAACCAGTTTGGTTTTCGTTGCGGTCGTTCTGCAACCCACGCTGTGCTGAGGGTGGTTGAGGACTTGGTGGATGGCCTTGAGAGACGAGAGCATTCAACTGTGCTGTTGTGCGATCTCTCGAAGGCTTTTTACTGCGTGTCTCACTCAATACTGTTAAGGAAGTTGGAGTTATATGGAGTTTCGGGGGGTGCTATTAGATTTTTTTTGAGTCGTATCTTAGTCACAGGTGGCAGGCTATTCCGATGGCGAATGGGGGAAGCACGGAATTTAGGTTGGTTGGGCATGGTGTATCCCAGGGTTCGGTTTTGTCACCACTTTTATTTATTATTTACATTAATGATCTGTATTACTACATGATGCCATGTAAGACTATTTGCTATGCCGACGACACCACTTTTATTAGTTCGCACAAAAACACTATCAATATGACTGACTCAATTGGAGAGGCGACTTGTTCGGCTGAGCTGTGGTTCACTAGTAACAGACTCAAGCTCAACTCTGATAAGACACAACAGCTTATTGTTTCTTCAAATCATAACATAGCAGGTGATGAACCAGTGGGATTGTTGGGTCTGACTTTGGATGGTGACCTGAATTGGGTGCCTCACGTTGAGCAATTGGGAAGAAAACTTTCTGCTACTTTATATCTGTTACGTAAATTGAAGCCTCTAGTGAGCCCTTATGTGTTGAGGGCGGCATATTTTTCAACTCCAGATTGAGTTACGGTGTTATTTTATGGGTAACTCTACCCACTCCATACCGATTTTTAAACTTCCGAAGCAGGCTATCCAGCTGTTGGAGGGTGTTGGTCTCAGGGAACATTGTCAGCCTCTATTTGTGAAGCATGTGATAATACCTCTTCCATCGATGTATATCTATGCCACCCTTCTGAGAGTACACGAGACAGCAGGGAATTCTTTTTTGCGGAGTGATATTCACACGTAATGCCAGTCTACTATCGGTTCCACGTTGTCGTCTAGCTATGTCTTCCAGAAACTCGGTGGAAGTGGATCTATATAATCGTTTACCAGGGAAGATTAGGGCCGTTAACTTGGAAACCTTCAAGTATATGATAAAGTCATTTATTCTGCAGCATTGTTTTTACTCCATCGACGAATATACTAATGTGGCTATGCCAGTGTTCTGATCTGGAGTGATGTATTTTTATTTTATTTTTTTGTCCTAATTTTTGTTTTTTTATTTTATTTTGTTACTGTGCTTTGACTGCTGTTTATTGTGTTTTGTTGTTAGGATAGATTAATTTTAGGCATTTCGAATTTGTATTGACACGACTGCTTTTAACTTGTACACTGACTTGCTGTAAACATAAACTAATTATGTAAGGCCAATATATTATCTATCTATCTATCTATCTATCTATAGAAAAGTTCTTTGTCGTGGGTATTACATCAGTGTACCTCCAGATTGCTGGATGAACTCCGTTTTCCATACAGAACTTAAACAAATGCACTATATAAAGCAAAATATGAGGACAACACAAGAGAAGTAGCCAAACGCTTATCTCGTCAGATCCCACCCACAGATTAAAAATGGACAAGAAGAATTTTTAGACAGACCTGCATATTGCCAAGAAGTTGGTGGGTGGCAATTTAAACACTTAATCTAAAAATTGTATTTGCTTGGCTAATGAGTTTTTGTTTATTGTTTGTTAATAATAACATTTACGATTTCTCTCATTCAATTGTGATTTACTCGAAAAGTTTGTTATTTAATTATTTATTAAATACTATGATATCATAGCCTAAGCCATTTAAGGGCGAGAATATACAGTGTAGAAAAAATAACATAATATATAATTTACAACACAGATAAATAAAATAAATTTATTCAAAAAGAACACATATTAATATTAAAACAACAGTGATAAAAGTCTGGACGCAGCAAATGTATGGTGAATTTTTATACAAATGATCTGATACCAAAATTTTTTTTTATTAAATGCTTATAACTTTTTTTCTTGCAACATAGAGATTCAAATGCTATGTAGTTTACTTTTTATACAGTTAACCTACGTATCAAATTTGGTTACCATAGCTTTGTTATTTTCGGAGATATACATTTTTTTAAAAAGAAAACCCAAAATGTTCCGGGATAACCCGATTTTTTCAACAAGATGTCAAAAGATAGAAAATGAAGAAGTATATATCCTGTGAAAATTGTTTCTATGCCATTCGATCACAGCCTATTAAAACTATTTTTATATGTCGAAAGTTATAGAAAAGCTTTCGGATTGGGTTAAAAAAAAGTAGGAAAGCCATTGGATTAGTTATTTTTCAAAACTGTTACCTACTGAATCTCGGCAAAAAATAAACATTATCAATTATTTCACAGAAGTTTAACCTATGTTATGAATATCATTTAATGCAAAAAAGAAAGAAAGCCATGGTAACTATGAACTTGTTATCAAACAAGTTCAAACAAAATAAATTGAATGACGAACGTCAAACAAATTCAGTATTTTCTCGACGAAGTATTTCAATTTTATGCGGTAAACTCAAATGACGTTCCATAACTATTGTTGTAGGTAAACACTTTTAAATCCAACACAAACTTTGTGAATACTGACTTTCATAGTTGTACAAAAAAACTAGTTACATATTATGACTCCTGAGAAAATACTGCGTTTATTTGACGTTTGTCATTCAATTTATTTTGATTGAACTTGTTATCATAGTTACCATGGCTTTCTTTCTTTTAGTGGATTTTCTTTAAAAAAATTCACTAATGAGGAGATCTCGACTTTTGAAAAAAAATTCTTCAAATGAGCGCTAATTAGGCCCCCCAGAACACATATCCGGGGTCAGTTTCAATCTTTATATGTTTATATATATATATATATATATATATATATATATATATATATATATATATATATATATATATATATATATATATATATATATATATATATATATATATATATATAATGTATCACACCGATAACTCAAAAAATTATGGGTCGATTTTGATCAAATTTGGTGAGTATCTTCCTTTTGCCAGTGGCTTGGATAAGTTTGTTAGCCAGGAACATCCGCCGAGGTTTTCCCGGAACGTTTTGTGTTTTCTTTCGAAAAAAATGTATATCTCCGGAATAACAAAGTAAGGGCAACCAAATTTGGTACGCGGGTTTATCTTGTTATAGGTAAGTTACCTACCAAAATTTAGCTATGTAGGTTAAAAGACAAAAAATTTATAGGCATTTAAAGAAAAAATAAATTTGGGTTTTCCTCAAAACGTCAAAGTCGCGATTTTAAACGTCAAAATTGGTAATATTTAGGCAAAGAATCTAAAACTAATATGAGCTATGGAAAGAAAATGTCTCAAGAAGAATGTTTTACAGTCTGAAGTCTTAGTTTCAATCGTTATTGTCCTTCATTTTGCTTAAATATTTCCAGAAAATTCATTTCAAATAGACCCTTCCTCTGATGCTTTGGCAGTAGTTTGGCTATAGAGTTTATCATTTAATGGTATATAATTTTTGTCGAATTTTTGTAAAAAATCAATAAAGTTTAATATATCCGTTATTATACAAGAAATTGTATACATTAATTATAGGTTGTCTTGAACTACAGCTTAAAAAAATATTTCTACAATTACAGGGACGCGCATAAGTCGTTGGTGATTCAAATTTTCTTTTTTTTTTTAAATCGAACATGCCTTATATTATTGCATTTTATCGAAATATAATACATGTTTGTAAGAAAATAAATTCGGGACGCAGCAAGTGCGTTATGGTAGCGAATTTTCATTTCAATTTGCTATTAACCTATAAGGTTGACCAAGAAACCAGTTTATTATATTGGTTATACTGGTAACCAAATTTGATGCCTGCTTTCTTTAAAAAAACATATTTGCTATTAAAAACATTATGAAAATTCACTACCATAACGCACTTCCTGCGTCCACACTTTTTTGCATTAAATGATATTCAAAAGTTAAAATTAGTTGATATTTATTTTTTGATGAAATTTGGTAGGTAACAGTTTTAAAGAATGTCGAATCCAGTGGCGTACTTATTTTTTCCTAAAACCAACCCTAAACCTTTTTTATATTTTTTGACATGAACATATTTTTAGTAAGCCTTGTTCGAATGGCATAGGAAACAATTTCACAGGATCTATAGACTTCATTTTCTATCTTTTGAGGTCTCCTTAAAAAATCGCGTTATATACAAAAGTTAAGAGGGGTATTTCCATATTAGAAGGGTTGCACAAATAAACTTCTCTGAAATGGTTAATAATTCTTCTTTTTTGATGATATTTAGTATATATCTATTTTGAGGGATGCCAAATGCAGTGGCGTACTTACTTTCTTCCTGAAATGGCACTAACCCTTTTCCCCATTTTTTTTTGACATAGAAAAACTGCATTAGTAGGCTTTGGTCAGGTGACATAGAGAACAATTTTTAAAGCCTTTATAGAGTTTTTCAACTTATATCTTTTGTTCATCAAAATCGAATTAAAATACAAAAGTTACAGTGGTTGTACCATTTTAAATGAGTCCTAGTTCGCGCTCATTTGAAAATTTTTTTGCAAAGTCTCACCATCGATACCTCTCTACTAGTGCATTTTTTTAAATAAAAATTCACTAAAAAAACCTACTTACTAAACTTAATATTTATTAACTACTTACCAAGTTTTCCTCTAGTTAGTTATACGCTATAGTAGTTAAAAAGTCCCTTAAAAAGTTAACCTTTAAATTTATAATATTATCCACTGAATTAATCACAGTATCACAATTATTTTGTCCACTTATTAAGCAACCCGAAGTAGTGGTCATCATAATAATTATAATTGTCAGAACATGTAAACAACAACGAAATGATCAAATTAAAAATCAATCCGACGCGAAGACAAAAATTACTAGGTAGTAGGTACACACGCTCTACCAAAAGTCCACTACAAACTGGAAGTGTGTAATTTTATAACGCACAACAGATTGCTTATTCGGTCGTTTTCGACGATGACCGGTGATCATTTCGCACTGAAGTATCGCATTTCCTGGGAGCGCCGAAAAATATACACCGCCGCCTGACTGCTTTATATGGATATGGATGTATATAACGTCTGCAACGATTAACACTATACTTATGACATATTCTGATTCTGGATTAATCGCTGCCGACTCTGCGATCCTCGATATACTAATTTTGTTTGTTGAATGCAGGAGGTAAAAAAGTAAATAAAAATTTATTAAAATATAGCATAGCAAAAATATTATTTCTTCTACGGCAGGCGGCAGTGTGCGCACGGCGCACTTTTCGAGGTGCCGCCCCTGTTACACTGTCAGTTCGAGATCGAAGAGATCTCTCAAAATCAAGAAAAAATGGTGGATTCGCATTAAAAAAATTTGATGACGTCATTAGTCTAAAACAAATGGTGGCGGAAAATTAACTATCGTATGCAAAAATGTGTAGGTATTTTATAAAATAAAATCGACGTCATAGAAAAAAAATATTTTTGCTATTACATCATTTATTCCATATTTTAGGTGCAGACTATGTATAATGTAAAATAGGCAATAAGATTCCGGTCGGTAGCCCATTGAAATATTTGTCATTAAATACTATTACATATTATTATTTACAAATTACTTGCTGACATTTTTTCTGATTTAGTTGGTAGGTATTTGATAGAGGATTGGTTTTTCTTTAAACGTAACAGATTTTATTCTTTTATTCTGTGTCATGTCTGATTCTGGTTTAATTCTGTTGCTGCCTAATCTGGAAAACCTTCTGAAAGAGTTCCTGAAACTGTCCATTCTTGTGAAGTTAACTTCATTAATCAAATTTAATGTAGCAACTTGATTCAGAAATTTCTGACAAATGTCTGGAATTTCAGAATACATTGCTTCGGGGTGCTCCTCTAGCCATACTATGAGTCGTTTGATTACTCCAATTTTTTGATTGTCTGATACCTGAAAAAATTGTAACAATTAGGCTGTTATTTTAATATTCAATAATACAAATGTTGATACTTTACTAAGTAGTTTTCCTGTATATTGAAGAAATCAAATGAATTATTTTCTAACTTCCTAATGGTTAAATTTAAGAAAGTTATACTATTGTTAGCTGTAAATTTGATGTTTGCATAAAGGCTATTAATAAAATCTGAAAGTTCATTTGATCTTGTAGGGCTACTTCGAAAACATGCTGAAATATCATATATACAAGGTGATTTACGTAGACCGCGTACTAGAAGTTTTTCAACTTGCATTTGGATATGAAACTTGAAATTTGGCATGTGCCATATAATCTGATCATGTCCGTTTTATCTAAAATAATTGCAGTCACCCAGCTATACAGGCTGTGCCAAAAGTTGTAAAAACTTTCCTATTTTAAATAGACCCAAAAGACAATTCTAATAATTTAATCACAACTATGGATTTCCATTTAAGTACACCACGACAAACGATTCATGAACAAGGACAGTGTTGAGAGGTCTTTAACGTTAAATGCTCAATATGACCACCATTTTTGTTCAAATATTCTGTTACTCTACTTTCAATAGATTGCATAGGACTTCTGATTATTTCGTTGGGATCGAGACTGTGAAAAGTCTGTATTTTTCCTGAGGTTAAGATCATCTATATTGCGAACCGGTGCTGAATAGACCAAATCCCGATTCCAAATATAAAAGTCTAAAGAGGTAAGATCTGGAGATCTTGCTGGTCACCGAAATGGTCCTCGATTTCCCCACTAACGGTGTTCGAAAAAAGATGTCAATTTGGTATCCACAGTTCTTATGTTGTGCGGTGGTGCCCCATCTATCTGGTACCATGAACGTGCAGCTCTAGCCAGTGGCAAATTTTCAAGGAATGTTTTTTACCACACTTTGAAAAATTTATGAATCCTTCACTACTCACATTTTCATCGTACATAAAATAGCGTACCTTTTGGTGCGTTACCAAACAAACTCATTTATTCGAAATTGTTCTTGATTATCAACTTTGTGCATATTTGAATTTTCAGAAGCCCCAAAATGTCGATTTCGCTTATTGTAACCTCACTGCTGACAAAACTTCATCAGTCCAAATTATGTTTTCTAAGAATCCGCAATGCTCTTGTCTTTTGAATGATAAATCCTTGCAAATGTTTATGGGTGAAATTTTTGCATTCTTCTGAATGAAACAGGATGCAGCTTATGAAATGGTTTGTATTGCAGAGTATAAAAATCCCAATTCCAAAGACGCAGTTCGTATCGAGGCTTGAGGATGTGCTTGAAAATATCCCAGGATGGTAATTTTATTATATTAATTGTCAGTTACCGGTTTGATTTTCGTAATGGGTCTAGCCACTTTCCCAAAATTAAAAAAAATATTTCTCAATCGTGACAACTTTCCCCATATTTGGAAAGTTTGGATATTTTAAATTCAACTTCACTGAATAATTTTTTGACACATGCCATGGATTACAAATAAGCAGTCTAACACAACTTCGTTTGGATAAGTTTCCATTTTAGAATCAATTTTATTTAAGAATTATCATAACACGTTTATACTATGACATAATATCATCACCTTCTTGATTACAATTGATTTTTGTTTCCATGGCATATTTGAAAAAGCAAGAAATATCTCGCAATTTCTTGAGTTATATTGAATAAATCGGTAGAGGTTGAAGTCAGGTATAAGGAATGCTTGGGTAACTCACCGTAAAATTCAATTTTCTTCCTAATTGTGTCAAAAAATAGTAGGTGATATTTGACAAAATTGGGTATTTGACAATTTTTGAAGGCGACATTTGAAAATCGCCTACGCCCATATGGCACAAAATGGGAGTATGGATGGGACATCAGGCGTTAGCCTGCACTTTCAGCTAACTGCTCCATAAATTTGGGTTCTTGATCTAAAACAGTTTGCGAGATACAAATTCGGTTGTAAACTACTACGGCAGTATAAGTTATCACAAAAATGACATATGTCAAAAACTGTAGTAGATAAGTTGATATAACTTAGGTTGTCTAAAATCAGGATTAGAAGGCTATTAGGTTTCTTTTTACAATAGGAGAAAGTTGGTACCGACTATTGGCACACTTGTATAGCTGGTGGACTGAAATTATTTTAGGTAGAACGGACATGATCGATTATGACAGCATGCCAAATTTCAAGTTTCTAATCCAACTACAAGTTGAACAACTTCTAATGCACGGCATACGTAAATCATCCTGTATATCTGTACCAAAAGACATTATTATGTGAAACTTCTGATGTTAAAATTGCTTTTTCTAAGTTGTCCCATAAAGGAGCCAATAGACTACCCATATGAAGACCTTCATTTTGCATAATATAAACAATACAGTCCGATAAAAAATATGCTTCTTCTAGTTAAACACAGTATCTATGAATAACTAAATTTTACGTATTAGTAGAGTAACAATGTGTTTATTTGTGATAATAGTTATTATTTACCAACCTTATTTAAAGCCTGTCTTAGCTGAAATTCATCTTTCGGTGAAAGCCATACTAAGTGAGTCCGTTTACTACAGAGCCATTTATAACCGGTCCTACCATACATAACTGTTCCCATAAGCCTTATATGTTGCGTCTGCATTAGCAATTGGACCTTTTTACAAGATTTACAAATTATAAAACGAAAAACATAATTTACTCTTTACTTTTTTGTCTCACCTGTTCCATAAAAGGGGTAGTCATTGTGAAAACCAAAAATGATGAGATATAAACACAACATATTGTGTGAATAATAATAACTCTTCAGTGTTCATAATTATAGATTTTTATTAAGAGATAAGCAAACAGGCTTAATATCTGGAAGTGTTTATGTAAATAAATGTTTTCATTATATCAGTTTAATCACTCTGGAGGTAGATAAATTGTAATAAAAATACAGTATATTTATACTGAGCTTCATACTTGATGTTCACCACTAATTATGATTAGCACAAGGAATATATGGAATGAAAATTGATCTAAATATGTACCTATACAGGTGTTCTTTAATGACATGATATTATCCCAGGGCCCCAGGGTATGCTTCCTAATTATGCAGAAAAGTTCATATGTCCACAACGGCCTAAGGTGTTGAAATTGTTTGTAAAACTCTATATTTTTAGTGAATTTTCTTTAAAAAAAAAATTCACTAATGAGGAGATCCTGACTTTTGAATGTTGAAAAAATATGAAATTGATAAAAAGTACATAAAGCGTGATTGAAAACAAAGATATACCGCTATAGAAGGGATCTCAAATAATACTAGGTAAACTGTTTTTAAGAAGTAGGGTTTATTTATTTTCGTAACTAATAAATGTATGAATAAGGCTATAAAGTATTATAATTTGAGAAACAAAATAAACATGTATGATTAAAACAGGGGGTAAAATTTAGAGGCAAATGTAAATAATTCAATATATCTAAAGGAAGGAACTCACATTTAACCTTTGAAGCATATGGAGTCAAAAAGCCGGGATATTTGAAATACATGTGTATTTGTATTGTATGCAACTAGTAATACTTTTGTAGATAAAGAAGGTAATATAAATAAAACACTCATCCATCTATTAAAACACATACTTTTATTACACTAAAACCACAATATAACACATAAGATTTCCCACATACACGTCTTTTAATAACCAAAATACATACAACACAGGTAAATAAAAACTCATCTGGAAAACATACATTAATATATATCATACCTGCTAAATATACAGAAACTAACATAATATATACAAGAGAATTGATAATAATTAATTGTTTGGACGAAAGTACCTATAAAAATTAATTTAATTAACCCAGAAAAGCTAGACAATTAAGAAATAACAATATATATATATATATATATATATATATATATATATATATATATATATATATATTGTTACGTTCTACGGGGTTCTGGATTTGTTGACCAACAAAACACAGCTTTTCAAACTACTATTTTATTATAACCAACTATTTTCCAACACCAGTATCAACTAAAATATTTCTCTCTCTTACTAAATGTCCATAGATCTACACTCCCCTATTCGCCTTCTATGATCGCTTCTTATACACCAACATTTACTGCTGACTCGCTTAATACTCTATGATCACTTATTCTACACTGCGCTAATTCAATACTGAACTAACTCACTCTATGTACCGTTTGTCTATTTAAACTCTCCATAGAGATTCTAGACCTTCTACACCTGTCACTTCTGGCCCCTTCTAGAAATATCATTTCAGAGTGCTTACTGTTACTAACATACTAGAACTAACCATAGAAGTTACAAAGTCCATAAACTTAATTCTCATAGACAAATGTGACACTATATATATATATATATATATATATATATATATATATATATATATATATATATATATATATATATATATAAATTCAAAGAGACCTTGGATATGGATTAGAGGTGCACTAATTCGCCCTCATTTAAAAAAAATTGTCCGAAAGTCTCACCATTGTTGCCTCTCTATTAGTGTTTTTCATAATGAAAATTCACTAAAACTATGAGATTCTCATATTTCTCAGGTGTGGTATCTATTAGATTTATATACATACATACATATATATATATATATATATATATATATATATATATATATATATATATAAATATATATATATATATATATAAATATATATATATATATATATATATATATATATATATATATATATATATATATATATATATATATATATATATGCATATATGTATCCACACAATAACTCAAAAAGTTATTAACCGATTTTGATGAAACTCGGCAAGAATCTTTATTGCATTAATAGCTTGGATGAGTTCGTTTTTCAAATCGGGCAGCCCGTATGTTATTTTAAATTTCATTACAGATTATGTAATTTAAGTTGTATGTATTTTATCAGCAAATTTTCGTGTAAAATATGTCAGTTATATATATATATATATATATATATATATATATATATATATATATATATATATATATATATATATATATATATATATATATATATTCCTGACATACATTTTACAAGGTAAAATACATATAAGCTTAAGCTTGTTGCTGTATTAAATGTACAATTTTAAAGTATGGTATCTAAAATTTTTGTAAAGTCTCACCAGCGATACCTCCCTATTAGAGAATTTTTTAAAATAAAATATGCTTAATTTTTTTAATAAAAATTCGCTAATAAGAACAAAACAAAAATGTCACTACCTAAAAAAAAGAGGTAACAGTACACGATGCTCCCAGGTGGTCACCCATCTAAGAAAATACCATGCCTGAGGTTGCTTAACTTCGGAGATTGAACGACAATCGGTTTTTTCAACGTGGTATCGCCGTTCGCTTGACACCCTAATTTATCCAAGGTTTATATATTCATTAAGGCATCAGATGGAAAAAAGTGGAAGCAAAAAGAAATTATATTTAGTATTGCAAAATTTGAAGTGCGAAATTTGGATTTTTACTGACAAGCAATTTTGGATATATTATATATTAAATTACGTTACTGTACAGCACAAGTCTTTGACTTATTGTATTAACGTACTGTATAATTTACACAAATAAAATAAATAAATTATTAATTTCTAAGTTTTGATTTTAAATAACGAATCGTTATTTTCAAATTTTGCTATATTTACACAATTTTTAACAGTCCTGGTTGCATACGTACTGTTCTTGTATCAAAGAATTAATTTAATAGCATAACTTAGTTTATCGGTTAGGGTCTTGGAGAACTAATGTGATCAAACAACTTTGATGTTTTCGACAATGATTTAGTTCACAAGCTTTTCATATAAACTAAAATTATTAATTGAAAAACAACATATTCTCTCATTAACATTAATCTAAAATAAAAACAATCAAATGATAAATTTTTAATTTCATGTCGTTTCTCATTCTCCATAATTGCGGCCGAGATTTCACGATTGTTGGTTAGGGTAGTACGTTTATGCCCGGTATATATTTAGTTTGGTTACTGTTGATGTATGGTTAATACCTGTTGTATGAATCAATCTACGTGTGGCAGTTAACTACTCTGTCTGTCAGACATTGACTTTAACCACTAAGTCGTCTCAACGCATGTCTTTGGCATTTTATTTTTAATTTGGAAAAAACTACATATTGTTTACCAAATTACTTAAAATTCACAACAGGTTTATTTGCATCATTTCTAGCCACATGTAAAATCTCATTTCAGTTACTCTGATACTTAAAAAAAATACAGCGTTTTCAAAAAGTTTTCCCTGATTTTCCACCAGAAAAACTTGAGCATAAAGGCTGATTAACAAACTCGACCTCGGTTTTTGCCCAAATAAGATTTTTGCCAAGTTTGATTGAAATCAGTTTAGTATTTTTTTAGTTATCGCTCGGATACATACATATATATATATATATATATATATATATATATATATATATATATATATATATATATATATATATATATATATATATATATATATATATATAAGTATGGTAAGCTAGGGTTTTTAGGTTTTACTTAGTTTAATGATTAGGTGCAAATTGATAAAGAATGGGGGTTTAATGAATTTTAAATAGATTTACTCCAGATTAGATGTTAATTGAAATATAAAGGTAATAATATGGCTTATGTGTAAATACCTGTTTTATAATATGTAATTTTGTGTTTTGTAAATAAATTTAGAAAATTTTGTGTTATTCGTGTTATTTCTAGTGGTTAACACACCAAGGAAAACTTACCACTTATTAATATTGTGTTTCTTTTCTTCTTCTTCCTTGCCTCGGCTAGCTATTAGACCCTTTAATAAATAAAAGAACACAATCTGAAGGCGTTCTATGTCAGTTCAGGTCCCAAACAAATATTTATAACGTTGAATATTGATGGTAAATTTATTGGACCTTATTTTTCTTTGCTTTTTTTTATACTCTGCCCTCCTATGTATACTAAATAACCAAATAAAACCCTACTTTTTTCTAACAAAACAACGTATACTTTATTCTAATTAAATAAATGTGACACAACTATTCTTATAATATGCCTATCTATTTTTATTAAAATTATTGTTTAAACCCCACAATTTTGGCCTTTATATTTAATTCAAATTACTTTTTTTTTAAATTTAGATTTAGTGTCATTGATCAATAACTTATATATATATATATATATATATATATATATATATATATATATATATATATATATATATATATATATATATATATATTTACTTATAAACATACAGTATTGCAATACCAACACTTCTTCCGTGTGATGCCCGTTGTCCACCAACTGGAGCTTTTAATTGTAACAGAATGTAGCGCCTCGATGTTTAACTTTCTAACTATTGCATCAAACAAACATGGATATGGTGTTTATACGATGATGAAATAATCTATTTGTAGAAAAATTTTATGGTTTGTTGTTCTTTCACGTTTTAATATAGATTATTATAGTGCTAACCCCTTCAATATGGGTCTCCTCCTCTGGTTTTATTATCAAACTCTTCCTTTTGAACACACAAGTAGTTTATAAGCAATTACTTACTGTTTTGTTCTCCCTGGACGTTTGGAAAACCAATCTCTGTTGAGCCTTTACCTTCTTATTGAACTTTTACACTGTTTTTTATCAACCTTTGGCTGGATAACTCTCAAAATGCTGCTTATTTCTTCGCATGAAAAATTCCCATCTAAAAATTTAATAATAATTTTTCATTCCTTCTAAAAAGTTGTTTTTTTTCTTTACCGTCAACCAAAGTCTGTTGCCACAGTTTCCTGTCTATAGACCTCTTTTAAAATTCCTTTATCCAAACAAAACTTTCCTATAATCATCCTCCTCTTGTTAATCACTCCGGATACCTCATTTTTCATTGTTGCGACTTTTATTTTTCTCTTGACACTTTGTTAACATATATTGCAATTTCACTGTCTTTTTGACATTTGTCGTCACTAAACAGCTGACTTACATCTAGGTTACATGACATTCTTAAAGTTATCACTCAAATTTTGACATCTTCATATTCTTCAAGCTAACAACACTAACACCTTATACTATACACTTGTTTACTTAAAATTACATTCATCTATATACATCATATTTTCCTTATTTTCGTATACATACATGGGTCAAATGGTATTATTGTTTAAAATTTTTACTAGGCATTCTAATATACCAAACAGTATGTTTTCCTAAGGTGATTGTGTCTATGTGGTACGTATGAGTGTATTTATATTTTCTTTATTGATTTAACATGTATAACTCTGTAAGTGTATATGTATATGTGTGTGTATTTCAGTCTCCGCTCTTATAAACCATATCAATATATATATATATATATATATATATATATATATATATATATATATATATATATATATATATATATATATATATAGTGAATTTTCTTAAAAAAAATTCACTAATGAGGAGATCTCGACTTTTGAATTTTGAAAAAATTTCTTCAAATAAGCGCCATTTATGACCCCTGGAACCCAAACCCGAGGTTGGTTTAAGACTTTATATGTCAAACATACATACATATATATATATATATATATATATATATATATATATATATATATATATATATATATATATATATATATATAAACATATAAAAATTTTAACGGACCTTGGTTTTGGGTTCTAGGGACCCAAATTCTCGCTCACCTGAAAAATTTTTTCCAAAAGCTTCTCATCTTGACCTCTCTAGTAGCGAAATCTTCTTAATGAAAATTCGCTAAAAAGTCATGTAAAAGATAGTAATAAAAACACTTTTTAGAACGTAGTTTATTTATTATTTTACACTGTACAGATTGGAGTGGATCTATATTTAAAATAACTAAGACATAATTTATGTCCACTAACCAATAACAATAATGGAAAAAATTAACAATCTAATAAAGATTAATACTATGTGAAAATGGAATTATCCGTGATATAAGCTCTACAACATTCAAAAATTGTACAATAAAAACTTACACACCTTTAAGAGTATTGAAGTGACACTAATTATGCACAACTGATTTTTTTTCCAAGCCTAGTAATTAGCGAACAGTTTTATTAATAGATAATATATTTCAATTAACAATATTCTGATGTAATTGCTTAATGAATGAGGCATTCCACAATATGAACAATAAATATTTCAATGATTTAATCAGAGAACTTACGGTTAACATTACGTCCAAACAAGGACGTACGAATTTCTGGTACCAGCTGTTGTGATATAAGATCCAGGCGAGCTTCTAGAGTATTAGAAATCTTGGTTTTGTTCTTGTTGGTGTAGATGTCTACCCCTCCAGTTGTTTCAGCAGGGAGAAAGGATTCTTCATCAATTTTAATATGGACTTCTTTGCCACTCTTTTCCTTGTATATTTCAGCAGTGCGTGGAATGACTGCTTCAACCAGATGCTTATCCTGTTGTCTTATTCTCAAGACTACATTTTGTTCAAATAGCTAGAGCAAACATTATATTATTTACCAAATATAAATGAATTATGAAAATTAAGATTGTGGAAATATGATCTTGAAATTAAATCGTTAAAAAAAGTATTTGTGTTTTTATCAGATAATACAGTAGAGCCACGTTAATTTCAATCCTAAAAAAATACCAGACAGTTTGAACTAACAGGGTGTTCCGTTATTACTTTTTAAGTTAATTCTGGGATACCTTTATTGGTTAAAATCGAAATTATACAAGTATTTTTATATTTTTATTAGTACACTGCCGAAAGAAATTAACGCATCACCATAATTCACTATGTGAAAACTGGAACCTGTGATGAGCACTAATAACTACACTTTGAGAACCCAAATCACCACAACACATATTTCAGAGACCTTACGATCGTTTCGTTGACCATGTCAACATCTTCAGAGGAAGAAAAATTCTAAAAATAAACCACTAGCTACCGTGTATTTATATCGCGTCTAGGTAAACGAAACAAAATAACCTCCGCTCATCTTTTTTATATATAGAAAACTAAACCAAACACCCGGGTTTAGTTTTCTATATATAAAAACTCTGGACGCAGCAAGTGCGTTATGGTAGTGAATTTTCATAAAAATGTTTTTAATAGCAAATATGTTTTTTAAGAGAGCAGACACCAAATTTGGTTACCAGTATAATCTATATATTAGAAACAATGTGCCATGTTTCATCAAAATAACTTTATTGTTTGAAAGTGTACAAAAATTTCCGAAAGTAAACTTAAATTGTTGCCGAAAAAACTGGTTTTCTGGTCAACCTTATAGGTTAATAGCAAATTGAATCAAAATTTGAAGCATTTAATGAAAATTCGCTACCATAACGCACTTGCTGCGTCCCGAATTTATATTCTTACAAAGATGTATTATATTTCGATTGAAAATACAAAAATGCAACAACATAGGGCGTGTTCGATTAAAAAAATTCACTAAAAAAAATATAAAAAAAAATAAAAAAAATAATTGAATCACCAACGACTTATGGACCATCCTGTAATTGTGGAAATATTTTTTAAGATGTAGCTTAAGACACCCTACAATTAATGTATACAACTTTTTTTTCATAACTTGCATAATAACGGATATATTGCGCTTTAATGATTTCCTACGAAAATTCGACAAAAATGATATACCATTAAACGATAAACTCTATAGCCAACACTACTGCTAAAGCATCAGAGAAAGGGTCTTTTTGAAATGAATTTTCTGGGAATATTTTAGTAAAATGAAGGACAATGACGATTGAAACTAAGAGCTCAGGCTTTGTAAAACATTATTCTTGAGACATTTTCCTTCCATAGATCATATTAATTTCAGGTTCATTGCCTAAATATTAACAATTTTGACGTTTAAAATCGCGACTTTGACGTTTTGAGGAAAACCCAAATTTATTTTTCTTTAAATGCCTGTAACTTTTTTGTCCTTTAACCTACAGCGCTAAATTTTGGTAGGTAGCTTACCTATAACGATATAAACCCGTGTACCAAATTTCGTTGCCCTTACTTTGTTAATTCTGGAGATATATAATATTTTCGATTTTTTTCGAAAGAAAACACAAAATTTTCCGGGAAAACCTCGGCGGATTTTCCTGGCTAACGAACTTATCCAAGCCACTCGCGAAAGGAAGGTATTCACCTAATTTTATCAAAATCGGTGCATTATTTTTTTAGTTACAGGTGTGACATATATATATATATATATATATATATATATATATATATATATATATATATATATATATATATATATATATATATATATATATAAACATATAAAGTCTGAAACCGACCTCTGATTTGGGTTCCAGGGGTCCTAAATAGCGCTTATTTGAAGAAATTTTTTCAAAATTCAAAAGTCGAGATCTCCTCATTAGTGAATTTTTTTAAAGAAAATTCACTAAAAAGATGAGCGGAGGTTATTTTAGTGAATTTTCTTAGAAAAAATTCACTAATTAGGAGACGTCGACTTTTGAATTTTGAATTATTTTTTTTCAAATGAGCGCGATCTAGGACCCCTAGAACCCATATCCGGGGTCAGTTTCAATTTTTATATGTTTATATATATATATATATATATATATATATATATATATATATATATATATATATATATATATATATATATCACACAGATAACTCAAAAAATCATGGACCGATTTTGATAAAATTTAGCATGTGCCTTCCTTTTGTAAGTGGCTTGGATAAGTTCGTTAGCCAGGAAAATCGAACCAGGTTTTCCAGGAAAATTTTGGGTTTTCTTTTGAAAAAATATACCAAAATCTATATTTCTGTGTTAAAAGAAAAAAAAGTTATAAATAAATATTTTGTGCCAGATCATTTCTATGAAAATTCACTACCATAACGCACTTGCTGCGTCCAGACTTTTGTTTATATTGCCAGATGTGGTTGTCGGCTTTCTCTAATATCCACATAGTAAATTTCTAGATCGAAAGGAAACGTGCAGATTCCTTAAATAACTCGGTACCTTTCCTTTTAAGCCTATTATATATTAGATAAGGGCTCATAAATTTGTCGACCAGAAGATTAAAGCAGGTCTTCGACCTCATAGTTTCACTACACAATAAACAAACGATGGGGCTTCGACGACAATTTAACTTCGGACTAGTTCGTTTACCTAGACACGATATAAATACACGGTAGCTAGTAGTTTATTTTTAGAATTTTTCTTCCTCTGAAGATATCGACATGGTCAACGAAACGATCGTGAGGTCGCTGAAGTATGTGTTGTGGTGATTTGGGTTCTCCAAGTGTACTTACGCATCACCATAAATTTATCATAATTTTGAGGTTAAGTATTTTCCGAACCAATTATCCAATTTTGATGATATTTTTTTGTATTGTACAATTACTCTTCCAGAATTTTACTACGTCATTGTTTCTTTCACAAGTTCATGTTTCTCTTACATACGGGGTGTTAGTCTGATTTGGATTTGTTGAATATTTTCAAAACACCCTGTGAATAACAGTTGCATTACTAACAATTCCCAATTAGACTCAAACTGTAGCCTCATTAGTTCTTAACATTCCCTTTTTTTCATTCACCTTCTTATCCCTTTGGTGAGGGAAGACCTACAGCATCCTTGTTTGTTTGTTGATATTTCTTTGAATAGTTCATTTAGGAGGTCATTTGATGTTTGTAGAGCACCGAAGATGTATAATTTCAGAAAGGCTAATTACGTTGCATTGTATGATGCACTGCTCGAAGTTGATTGGTTTTTCCTGTATGACTGTCTTGACTGCAATGAAGCATGTGATAAGTTTTATGACACACTGTATGGGGTGTTTGATGCACGCGTGTCTGTCTATAGGAATTGTAAATATAACTACTCTGTGTAGTATAATGATCAGATTAGAGTCAATATTAAACTGAAACATGAGCATTGGTTAAAGTATGAGGTGTGGTTCAGACTATCATTTGCAAAGGTTTAGGGAATTGAGAATTTTGGTGAAGCGTCAGATTGGCAATGCATATAGGAGGTATCTGTGTGACACTCAGCAGTCGATCACTGACTGTCCTAAGAATTTCTGGTCATATGTAAATGATAAAAAAAAAAAAAAACGCACAAGAATACCTGGTCAGATGTATTATAACGGTGATGCGCTAACTGGCTCACAACAAATATTTGATACGTTTGCTGCATTCTTTGGTAGTGTTTATAGACCAGCCGGCAGAATTGACTTACAGAATAATGCGTCTGACTCAAAGCCTGATCAATATTACGTCCACCTATCTAGAATTACGGAGGACGAGATATGGAGAGCTATAAAAAAATTAAGAAGTAAAATGACGTCTGGCCCAGATCAGATTCCGTCTTTCCTTGTAAAAGACTGCGCTGGTGTTTTAGTTGTTCCACTCTGCTACATATTTAATTTATGTTTGAACACTGGTCGGTTTCCTGCGATCTGGAAGTTGGCACGTATATGCCCAATATTTAAGACTGGTGATGTATCTTTGGTCATCAACTATCGTCCGATAGCTCTACTCTACATTTTTGCTAAGATCTTCGAGATGGTCCTATATGAGGGTATCTAGAACTCTGTGAAAACACTGATATCACCCTGTCAACATGGATTTGTGAGGGGTGGGTCAACTGTCACAAACTCGGCCGTTTTCACTCCGTGGGTCTTAGACGGCATTGATGCTGGGGGTCAGATTGATGTTGTCTAAACAGATTTTGTAAAGGCTTTTGACCGTGTCGATCACTGTCCTTTTGAGGAGGTTTGCATCGTATGGATTCAGCGATAGCATGTTACATTATTTTAGTCATCGTGTTCAATTTGTTAGCTATGGCGGGTTCAGGTCCTCTGAGCTCATTGCTACTTCGGGCGTTCCTCAGGGCTCTAATCTGGGGCCGCTATTGTTCCTATTATTTATCAATGATTTGGACAGTAGTTTAAGTGTGCTGAGACTTTTCTATGCAGATGACTCGAAGCTGCTTATGAGAGTGACGTCGCTGGATGATTGCGTTAGACTGCAGGAAGATCTAGGCTTGCTCTATGAGTGGTGCCTACAGAATGGATTGGAATTAAATGTGAGTAAATGTAAGGTCATAACTTTCACACGTAAAGCTTTCCCTGTTCAGTTTGAGTATACTGTGGGCCGGTTGGTGGTCGATCGTGTGGAGACTGTGAAGGGCTTGGGGGTCCACTTTGATAAGAAACTGTCGTTTGACATTCACATCAATACCATAGTAAACGAGTGTAACAGGTTTTTGGGATTTATAGTGTGGAACTGTGGGTCGTTTACATGTTTTGGTGCTCTCAAAGCTTTGTATTGTGCTTTTGTTCTTTCCAAGTTACGATATGCATCTCTTGTCTGGGGCCCATATTATGTTGTGCATATAAGCTCACTCGAATCTGTCCAGAGAAGGTTCCTAAAATATCTGTGGTTTAAGGAAACTGGATGTTATCCGGAGAGGGGGTTCGATCATTCTGTTTTGCTTGGGCACTTTGAATTCGTCAGTTTGTGTGAGCTAAGAAGAGTTGACTCAATCAAGTTTTTATATAAACTGATACACAATGTCATTGATTATCTGGAATTATTGGCACAGATTTTTTTTATTTTTAATTTCAACAACACACCACGAGGGCTTACAGCCTAAATACTATCGTACCGTGGATGTTGACAAGGAGGAAAGAGGCAGCTTGTTAATTCTGGACTTGAAGGTTTGGAGGTTCTGAGGAGAAGGAAAAACACGTGCCGGCAAGGAATTCCACAACTTGGAAGTCCTCGGGACAAAAGAGCGGGCATAACAAGAAGTTCCATGTCTGGTGACCTGGACAGTAAAAGGCTGCATTCGCTCTGTTCCCCTGGTAGATCTGTTGGGGGCAGCAGGTGGGGGAACTATGGAGGAAAGCTCCTCTGAGCAGTGCCCGTGCAGATATCTATAAAATAGAGAGTGGTCACCAACGGCACGTCGGTGGGCAAGAGATGGCAGCCTTTCGGTGAGGGTAGGGTCACTGATGAGACGTATAGCTCTCTTTTGAATGGAGTCCAGGATAGCGAGTGTAGAAGCGGCAGCTGCACCCCAGATGTGGGAGCAGTATTTGAGGTTTGGCCTTATTTGTGAAGTATATAAGGTATAGAGATTAGCTGGTGAAAAGTATTTGCGAGCCCGGAAGAGGAAACCTAATTTCTTAGCAGCCGCTTCTGCAATTGATGTAACATGTTGGTGCCAATTAAGATTTCGATGCACAGAAATGCCAACAAGAGAAAAGGACTTATTACTTTGAATAACTTGGTTGTTCATTGTGATGGGTCTAGGGCTGGTGTATCTCTTATGAGAAAGAAAGCAAGACTGAGATTTGGTGGGGTTGATTTGTACAAGATTTCTACTTCCCCAGTCTAATATTTTTTGGAGATCCACGGAGACAGAACCCTCCATGAGTCTGTGATCCTCATCTAATTGGGCTAAGGAAACAGGCTTAGAATATTGTATATTTAAGTGGATGGTGCTGTCGTCCGCGTAACTGTGAAGTGGGTTGGATGTGCTAGAGAGGAGGTCATTGATGTGGAGAAGAAACAAAGTAGGGGCTAAAGCTGAACCTTGAGGAACTCCTGCATTGATTGGATACAGTTTAGAGGAATGGCCATCCACAACAACAGAAATGCTTCTGTTAGAGAGAAAATTTGCTGTCCAGGTACAAAGTTTTGGTGGTAGGCCATAGGCCGGAAGTTTATTAAGCAGCGCTGCGTGCCAGACCTGGTCGAATGCTTTGGATATGTCTAGAGCGACAATTTGGGATTTACCATGTAGCTCCATAGACTTGTTCCAAGAATGGGTGACAAAGGAAAGGAGGTGGGCAGTCGATCTGCGCTGACGGAATCCATACTGCCTGTCGTGGATTAGACTGTGTTTTTCCAGAAATTTTAGTAATTCGGTGTTTATATACTTTTCCATCCTAAAAGATGACTCAAAGGAGAGAAATAGGCCTGTAGTTGCTAGGAGGCGCTTTGGATCCTTTCTTGGGGACGGGTTGTACTTGAGCAGTTTTCCAGTTACAAGGGAATATGCCTCTATTGTAAGATGTCTGAAACAGACGAGTCAGGACAGGAGCAAGTTGTGGTGCACATTTTTTGAGAACAATTGCTGGGATCTCGTCAAGGCCAGAGGCTTTCCTGGTATTAAGAGAAGAGAGCATCTTTCGTACCTTTTTAGTTTTGAAAATGATATCCGTCATTTTATGTGCGACATTGGGGACTGTTGGTGGTTGAACATTTGGAGGTGGGTTGAGAGTAGAATTGCCGGCGAACAACGAAGCAAAAAGTTTAGCCTTGCCCAGGGCGGTAGAAACAATTTCATCCCCTGAGACAAGAGGTGGGAACGTGCTTTTGCAGAAATTATTCCCAATAGATTTAGCAAGAGTCCAGAAGGGTTTGCCGCCGTTGGAGCTTAAGAGGACTTTGTTTTTGATGTGGTTATTAAACGAGTTTTTTGCCTCAGAAAGAATGCGGACATAGTGGTTTCTTGCGTCATTAAATGCTTGACGATTTTCTTGACTGGGATTGTGTAGAAGCGTTTTGTGAGCTTTGACCTTTTCAAGTCTGGCCTTGTTACAGGATTTAGAGAACCAGGGTTTTTGAGTGGCTGAAGAGGTTTTCTGTGTACGTGGGATAAATAATTCCATGCCAGCTTGGATAATTTCGGTGACGTTTTGTGAGATATCAGAGGGGTCAGGATGAGAGAAGCAGACAGACGCCCATGGAAATGAGGAAAAGTAATCCCGCATTTCGTCCCAGTTTGCGGAGTTGTAGTGCCAAACGATACGTGGGTGTGATGACTGTGTGACCTCGGGTTGCATTGCACAGGAAGCAGTGACCATGCCGTGGTCTGAGCGACCAAGGGGTGCAGTGACTGATATATTATAGCATTCAAGTTTTGTAGTAAGAAGGAGATCCAAGGGATTTGAGCTGTGTGTTGGGAGGCGAGGAAAGTAAGTATGTTGCTGAACCATATTGGCTAAAGAATTGCTGACTGCAAAGGCCTCCGCTGCTCTCCCTTGTGGATCGGTTTTTGAAGATCCTAGCCATTCCTTATTATGGACATTGAAGTCACCTCGGCGGAAGGATATTCAGAAATCAGATAGTCGGTTTTTTCAGAAAGGTAGTCAAAGAGCTGGACAAAGTTGTTGTCAGAAGGTGACCGGTAAATGCAACAGATGAATTTAGTTGCAGCCCTGAGAGAAAGTTTTATCCATAGTATGTCTTTTCTTCCAGCTTCTAAATTGGGGAGTCTGGTGCAGGGTAGATTGCTACGTACGTATGCGCACACGCCTCCATGCAATCTAAAGGAAGTAAGGAGCTCATACCCCGGGAAATTAAGGTGATTAGTGGCTGTTTTGGCACTGATTTGGGTTTCGGTGAGGAAGAGGAGTTGGGGCCTGTTAGCCTGGAGGAAATGGTGGACGGAGTTCAGGTTAGAATTTAGGCCACATATATTCGAAAAGGATATGTTAAATCTTGATGTTGGCGCCCCCTGTACACCCCTCCCCCGGAGATCCGAATGGAGGGGTATTTTGCCTCCGGAATATTTTGTACAAGGAGGACCCATCATCATTTTTGCTTATAAGGGAAACTGACTCATACACCAGAACCGGAAACGTCCGTTGGGACTTCACCGGCCCCTTGATGTATGGGGTGGTACCTCCTCGGGCGTGAAAAAATCCTTTACTATTACGTAAAGGAAAATTCCACTACCAACTGCTATGGATTGGATTGGATCAATGTCTACCCCTTTAAAAATAAGATTAATAAAGGGACTATCAATTGTCCAATAGTTATGCTTTTCGACATAGTAGGAGGATACAAAACATTATCATTTTGCATCCATGCCTATTGTCGGCAATTGTAAAATGTAGATAAATTTCCATGTTCCCAGGATGAGTGAACGGCATAATAGGTCATTTTATAATAGTCAGGCTAGGACTGTTGTTATGTTAAGATCTCCGCAATGTGTGAAACTTTCAATATCATTTGTTCACATAGTGATATATTTAGCGACAGTTTGTGTACATTGTTGCATAAAGCTAATGAAATGTTGTAGTTTTAGGTTTGTTTTTGGATTAATATTTTGTTATTGTTAATTTATGGTAATCTCACTCGCTAATTAGTTTGTAAGTGTCCTGTAATTGGTCCTGTACTTGGTCTGTTGGACACAATAAAATTATTATTATTATCTCTTTGATTAAAGGAAATACACATTTTTATAACACTGCATGTTTTATTGACCTTTTTATTGATAACTCAACAAATTAACAGCACTTAACATACTCAAGACTTAACAAACTACACCTAACTAATATTCAGTGTTCCCTCTTCTTGTACGAATCACTGCCTCACATCGACGCCTCATACTGAAAATTAAGTTTCTAATTTTACCTTGATCCATATTTTCCCAAATTTGCTGTAGACTTTGTCCAAGCTCTACTTGAATAATTGGATGACGAGGAAGTTCTCTCAACCGTTTGTCCATAATGTCCCAGAGATTTTCTAGTGGATTAAGATCCGGACTTCTGGCTGGCCATCGCATTGTGGGAATATTAACTTCGGCAAGATATTGTTGTACAAGTCTGACACTATGCAGTCTAGCATTATCATCCATGAAAATAAAATTGTCCTCTACAAAAGGCACAAAAGGCATTACGTGAGGTTCTAGAGTGTTTTCAATATAAGAGGCTGGCGTGATATTTCCTCTTGGTATCACCACCAACTCTATACGAGCCTCTGCAGTGATGCCTCCTCACACCATAATAGAGCTTCCACCAAACATAACTGTTTGAACAATGTTACATTGTGCATAACGTTCACCTGGCTGTCTACACACACGCGCCCGTAGATCACTGTTATAGAGGCAAAATCTAGACTGGTCACTGAACATAACGTTAGCCCAATAGGCCTCAAACCAGTGAACATGTTCTTAAGCAAATGTTAATCTGGCTCTGCGATGCTCTGCGTTTAATTGAGAGCCTGTTGCAGGTCTTTTGGGTCTTAAATTAAAACCACGCAGCCGCTTTCGTATAGTAACACAACTTACACGAACATTGTGCATCTTTTCCAGCATATTTTGTAGCCTTAACGTTTGCAGCAACAAAAATCCATCTTCGACATCATTTGTGGCTCGTCTTCTCCCCTGCCCTTCTCACGTGCTCTTGTCTCACATCAATAAAATATGCAGTGTTATAAAAATGTGTATCTCCTTTAATCAAAGAAATAAGAAGGTGAATCAAAAAAGGGAATGTTAAGAATTAATTAGGCTATAGTTTCAGTCTAATTGGGATTTCTTAGTAATGCAACTGTTATTCACAGGGTGTTTTGAAAATGTTCGAAAATCCAATATCAGAATAACACCCTGTATGTAGGAGAAACATGAACTTGTGAAATAATCATTGACATAGTAAAATTCTAGAAGTACAATAAAAATATCATCAAAATTGGATGATTGGTTCGGAAAATACTTCCAAATTTCATCAAAATAACTCTGTTATTTTTTAATACATTTTCCCCCCCAGAAAAATCAATTTTCTTTATTTAGAGAAACTGGACCGACCGGGCTTGCTAAAGAGTTCATTCAAGCTATTAATAAAAGAAAGATTCTTGCCGAGTTTCAACAAAATCTGTCAATAGCTTTTTGAGTTATCAGTCGGATACACACACACACCCACACAAATATATATATATATATATATATATATATATATATATATATATATATATATATATATATATATATATATAGGGTGGCGCATTGAAAACGAAATAGACCGATTTGCGCCCAGAGATTTTTTTTTTTAAAAACGCTGAAACACGTCAATTTTAATATTGAGAGGGGCATGTTTTGACATAAAACTTAACTTTGTCACATCAACCCCTTAAGGGTGGTGATAACAACCCTTATATTTTAAATAGGGAACATGGGTTGAGTGTTACATCATTTGAAAGCTCTTTCTTTTCTGAATTCAGCACACTAATTTTTTTGGAGGTTTTATTAACTCGTTTAAAAATTATTCACAGTTGAAGATGCACAAACGCATTTCACTCATTCCGATAAGAAATGTGCTGATAGTCAATATTTTGTTGGTTTGTAAACAAAAAATTGACTATCAGAACATTTCTCATCGGAATGAGAGAAATGCGATTTATTATTTCAGTTTATCGGTCGGTTTGATACTTGATAGTACAACCAAAAATTAATTTCACAATGGTGTATTCTGTAAAAGAAAGAGTTGAAATAATTAGTCTTTTTTTCAAAAATGATGACTGTGCCAACTGTACCGCAAATTTGTTTAATGAACGACATCCGAACAGACATGTTAACAGAAAATACATTTTGGAGTTTATTTATTTATTGTTATCTTAATTATACAGCATGTCTCACAAAAAAGCTTAGCTTGTGCTTGCAAATGACAGTTAGTTGCAAAGTTTCAACAAAGTGGTTCAGTAGCCAACAAAAAACGGGATCCTGAACATGAATTTCCGGCTAGAAATGATACTACTGAGATTGAAGTTTTAGGACAAATTGCTGCAGACCCAACTTTGAGCACGAGAAAATTGGCCACTGTTTCAAACATCAACAGAAGAACTATTCAACGAACATTGAGGCATCATAAATTTCATCCGTATAAAATTCATCTTGTACAACTGAATGAAGATGATTTTGATCGGCGGCTGGAGTTTTGTGAAGTTATGACTGCACAAATAGCTTTCTGTTCAATATCTGTTTTTCAGACGAGTGTACGTTTTTATTAAACTCTACAGTCAATCGTCATAATTGTCGTTATTGGGCAGATAATAATCCAAGAAATTTGCACGAAGTCCACACTCAAACTCCACAGAAATTGAATGTCTGGACTGGCATTTTTGGAGACTGTTTAATCGGACCAATTTTTCTTGAAGGCAATTTGAGTGGCGACAGTATTTCGAGTTACTAGAAGATATCGTTTACCCTCTACTAATTGACATTGTTGAAAATGATGATCGCTATCAAGAAAATCAATTAGTGTTTCAACAAGATGGAGCTTCTCCACATTTTTCACAACGTGTTAGGGAGTTTTTGAACAGAGAGTTTCCAGAGCAATGGATTGGGCATAGAGGTGCTATTGAGTGGCCCCTAGATCACCGGATTTAACTCCTTTAGACTTATTTCTATGGGGCCATTTAAAGAGTAGAATTTTTGCAACAGAACAGAGTCTCTGGAACAATTACGACGACACATTATTGAAGAATGCCGTCTAATAAATCCACAAATGCTCCAGAATGTCAGAGCTCATTTTGAACAAAATTTGTACTTTTGTATGGAAGCTGGTGGTCAACAATTTGAACACTTACTTAACTGAATAAACATTTTTGAATGTTTGGTTTTGTTTTTTAGTTTTTTTTTAACGAAAAATTGACTAATTGGTGCATTTCTTATCACAATGAATGAAATATGTTCTTGCAGCTTCAACTATGAATAATTTTTAAATGAGTTGATAAAACTCCCAAAAAATTAGTGTGCTGAATTCAGAAAAGAAGGAGCTTTCAAATGATGTAACACTCGACCCATGTTCCCTATTAAAAATATAAGGGTTGTTATCACCACCCTTAAGGGGTTGATGTGACAAAGTTGAGTTTTATGTCAAAACATGTCCCCCTCAATATTAACATTGACGTGTTTCAGCGTTTCTTAAAAAAAAAATATTCTCTGGATGCAAATCGGTCTGTTTCGTTTCAATGCGCCACCCAGTATATATATATATATATATATATATATATATATATATATATATATATATATATATATATATATATATATATATATATATATATATATATATATATATATATATATATATATATATATATATATATATATATATATATATATATATATATATATATATATATATATATATATATATATATATATATATATATATATATATATATATATATATATATATATATATATATTGGGCACACTTGCAAGACAATGGATATTTGTCATAAATCTGATCAAAGTTAAAATGCTAATATGAATTGTAAAATTATCATGTCGTGTTCATTTAACCAGCCGTTTAGTTTGCTTCAAATTTCAAATGGACTATCTTATTTCACATTTGTTAGTTCACGAACGATTTCGTTGACGCCACTTGCGGCTACTTATTAGACTAGTAAGTAATGTAGTAATGCATGGAATGGAATTGTTACACTACGCGACCGAGTCACCGAGAATGTAGCAAGATTTTCAAGCTTTGAAGTAGCTCTCAGCGAACTACTTTGCTTCAACGTCATGAACTAGTTCATTTAGTTCGTTGACAAGAATCATTCTTTTTAACCAGTTTGTTCTTGTTTAGTAATAAAACTTTTCACAAACCAAACGGAAAAACCATGAAAAGTGAATATGTTTAGTGAAATAAGGTACCAAAGCAGTACACAAGTATATTTTTCCCTGTCTTCAAGGCGGGGGATAGTGGTGATCCATCAAACTATCGACCAATAGCCATACTATGTGTCTTCTGTAAGATTTTCGCGGCCTGCCTTTTTCAGCGAATACTGTTTTACATCAAAAAACAGACTCTCTATTTCTCAGCATGGTTTCATTCCAGGGAGATCGACTGTAACGAATTTAGTTGACGTTACACAGTTCATTGCGTCCGCTCTTGACCGGTCTACACAGGTTGATGTTGTGTATACTGATCTAAGGCCTTCGATTGTCTAAATCACTCCGTTCTGATTGACAGGATGAGGGCTATCAGATTCTCCGAGGGCTTGCTTGGCTTACTCAGATCTTACCTGAATGGAAGGAGGCAATTTGTTGAGGTTGGGGGCTTCAAATCTAACACCTATCACGTAACTTCGGGAGTGCCGCAGGGTTCCATACTCGGTCCATTACTGTTTAATATATTTATTGACCCAGTTAAACATGTTTAACATGTTCCTTTTTTAACGTATGCAGATGATATTAAGATTTTCGCAAATATTTCGAGTGTTGATGACTGTTTGTAGCTCCAGAACTGTCTTCAGATCCTTGATGAATGGTGTTGTCGGAGTGGTCTGTCTATGAATGTTTCCAAGTGTTGTGTGATGTCCTTTACTCGAAATAAGCACACAATTACTTTCGGGTACAATATAGGAGGGCTTCCACTTGATCGCCACGGGACAGTTAGGGACCTTGGAATTGTTTTTGATGGTACTCTATCTTTTAAACCACACTACGAGCAGACTGTCAGTTCTGGTTACAAAACACTTGGGTTTCTGATAAGAAACAGCAAAAATGTCTCACAGACTGACACCCTCCTCCTGTTCTTTAGTTGTTTGGTTAGGTCCCGACTTGAATATGGCTCAGTTGTGTGGGCTCCTACTTATGAGATACATGTGGCAAGTCTAGAATCAGTGCAAAGGAAATTTCTAAAATTTCTTAGCTTTCGTGAGGATGGTCGATATCCGTCTATTGGATTTCCTCAGGAAAGTTTACTTCTTCGCTTTAGTCTGCAGAGTCTGTTGATGCGCAGGCAGTCCAGTTTCATTATATTTTTATACAAACTGGTTAATTCTGTGCTTGACTGCCCTAATCTGCTTCAGCAACTTAATTTCAATGTGCCTCGTATTGCAGCACGTTTTCCAGGCACATTCTATCTCCCGACTGCTCGTACGCGATTGCTGCGATCGTCTCCAATTTACCAGATGTGCAATGATTACTCTGTACTGCAAGACCGCCTAGATATATTCTCATGTAATATATCAGAGATAAAAATGTTTTTCAAAGCGATCTAATTTGTGACTCTCTTTTGTATAGTTGGTTTGATTATTCTTTGTTATTATGTTTTGTGTATTGGCACATCCTTAATTTGGCTTTTAAGCTGTTGGATGGTGTATGAATAAATACATAAATAAATAAATAAATATTTATATTGGTCATGTGAAGCAATATATACTCCAAAATATGTCGTAAAAGTGAGTACTTTTCTTACAAAAAAATCCAAATAACTCCCAAAAGTTTGCTTCTGCCCTCATTTTTGTGATTTTCGTCATCTACACTGTAAAACACGTCTATATACAAAATTTCATAAGAATCGAACACATGTGGGGAAAATAAACTTTTACAGTCAAAGTTTTTAAAATTAGGGAACAAACTTTAAAAAGGTTGATGCTGATACTTTGTGAAACCGTTCCATACCAAATACAGATGTGTAGACTTGTGGAGTCAGAGAATAAGTCTCTACATCTGTGTTTAGTTTCAAAAAAGTAAGTAAACAATTACCAGATATAATCCTTGGAGGATAAGCGATTCTAAAATTTGCTTATATTTCGCTTCATTTCTTGTAACTTCACCTAGACGTTTACGAGCATCATCAAGGACATTTCGTACATGGTCTTCTCTTACTTTCAAAACCTTTAGGCGAGCTTGATTCAACATGTTTGATGACTGACTGTAAGAAATAATTTTGTAAAATTAAGCTGGTATAATAAATATAAATTAAATAATAATATAAATTTTAAAGTCATAGATAACATAATCAATATTTGAACAAAATTACAGGTGCGTGAATAAGAATTCTTGAAAACAATAAAAATTTGGCCTCTTTTACTAAATATATATATTTTTAAATCAAGCAAGTAGCATTGCATCATCGTCTTTTTTTTTTTGTGAGGTTTTTATATTTCCACAAAATTTTTGATGATTTAGGTATATATTATTAGATAATCTATATGTGTAAATACAAGTTGATTGGCCATTTTATCACATGAGCTCACAGTACACTGCATCTGTATAATTTTTCATTATATAAATAAATATTTGGGAACGGTCGACTTAACCGCAACTACATATTAACGTTATTATATCGAAACGGGGTTTGAGAGAGGGCTGAGAACATCCGTAGCGTTAATTGATCTTACTGCGGCGTATGACACCGTATGGAGGGAGGGCCTAATATACAAATTGCTCAGAGTCATGCCATGCCTTAAAACGTGCCATTTAATTAACAACCTATTATCAAACAGACTATTCCAGGTCTTTGTTAACGATGCCAAGAGCAGTAATAGGAAACTGAACAATGGCCTACCGCAGGGCTCAGTGCTCGCCCCACTCCTATTCAATCTTTATACAGCTGACCTACCTGAAACGAGGTGTAGAAAATTTGCATATGCAGACGACTTAGCGATTTCCTACCAGCACAAACTCAAATTACCGACTGAACATGCTCTGAATGAAGACCTCACCAAGCTTAATGATTACTTCAGAAAGTGAAGACTGTGCCCAAGTCCATCTAAAACAGAAGTCTGCTGCTTCCATCTTTCGAGCCGGCAAGCGATCAGCATTAGAATCAAACGAAGACTTTCATGCGACTAATAAATGGACTACCATATGGACAGAAACTGCAGGAGACCACTACATTCAACTAGATGATCCAACACACTGATTCAACGGATCCGACCTGCCACGCCGACTATGGTCAAAGCTCAACTGAGTTAGAACAGGTTGCGGGAAATGTGCTGACTCCTTACACAAATGGGGCAGGGCAGAATCCCCTCAATGTGATTGCGGATCTCCGCGGCAAACTATCCACCACATCGTATCAGAATGTCCTAACCGTTCCTACGCTTCTGACCTCGAAGATTTTATGAAAGCCACACCAGAGGCAATCGAATGGCTCCGCAATTTGGATGTAGATATATAGTTTGTCATAATAGTTATGTTTGTCCATATATATTTGAAATTTCTCTGTTTATATGTGTTTTGTATTTTGTATGTTTTGTATATTTTGTATACTTCTATGATGTGTATCTTACTGTAACCCCATACGCTAAATAAATAAACGTTATAATATAATATGGCCTAAAAACAGTTGTACATACCTTAATAAAGTAAAACAGTGTGGTATATTTTGTTTTTAATAACCCTTCAATGATAAAGACAATTAAAAAGTTTCGATTCGCGACAAAAACGTATATTTTTGTAGCTGAGGTTATGACTGTTGTTTCATTGACATGATAGGCGTTGTTGTCAGTTTCGAAGCTATTTACTTGATACTGGGGGAATGTAAGGTCAGGCAGGCCGATAGAGCAGTAAGCACTGTCTGGCAGTACATTCATTCAATGTGGCAACGCTGCTGAAAACGGACAGTTCAAAACGTGAAATTCGTGCATTTTTTGGAATTTCATTTCTTAATTATTCTGTTATTTCTGTGTTTTCCGTAAATTTTTTTCCGGATTATAAATCTACGTTACGTACCCTTTCTTGTGGTCTGTGCCGTTTTGCTTGATTCCAGTTGTGGTAAAGTTGACCGTCCCCAAATATTTAAATAGTTTGTTTATATAGATTAGCTCTACTTTTTGTTTTCCTCCCAGTCAGTAACTTTCCTTAATTATGCTTATCAACTATTGATAGCTGCACAAAAAAGCAAATTCAGCCACTACAATATAATTCATAGTCACTCATCGTGTTAAACCAGCGAAAGAGTTAAATTGTAGTTTAGCAATTCTTAATGGGATACTTCGCGAACAACTTATGAGAACATCAAAATATATATGTGAGTTTGCGGTGGCTACATGTAATTTGACAATCTTAAAGCATTAAATATACATTCTAAAATTTCTCTCAATAAATTCAAAACTATCAAGTCAACAGAAACTGCCAGCTAATTAGGTATTAAAATATACCTACTATATAGTGACCTTGCATGTTAGACCTAATTATAACTGACAAGACGGTACTTAAATTGCAATACTCACATTTTCTTCTGCAATTCAACTTGTTTTTCTTTCTTCTCGTAATATTCCATAATCTTAAGCCTTTGCTGCTGCACTAGACGACCCTTTTCGATATTGAATTCTTCTTCGGCCTTTGCATCGATTTCTTCGGCCTTCTCATTGGCTTCTTGTTCGATGAAAGCCATCATATGCTTGATCTGTTTAAACAGAAAACGTACATTTAGGCAACATAATTTTAAAATGGAATAAAAGTGAGAATCTGAAATACATGTTAAATCATAATACACCTATTTAAAACCTAAATATCCATCTTACTTGTTTTTGGACGTCTGCATCGCTTAGAGCCATTGTTGTAGAGTATGTATTTCACTTTTTAATAAAAATTTAAACAACAATTTCTGATATTTTCTTTCAAAAATACAGGACAACGCCTACAAACTCTAATGAAAATGTAGGCTTATTAAACTGGGTGCATTTGATTGATCATATGATTTTGACCTTATGACATGTCAAGCTTACATATGAAGTGGTCTTAGCTTGAATTTTTTAACAAAACGTAAAGAGATCCGCTGTATTTTTTCTATTAAAATCTAAAAGAATTTTTGACTATAAATTTGTTTCGATTTGTAGAGTCAAAAGGACTTATAGAATTTTAAGACTTTAATTTGATTGCCATCTACCGACAGGCTCCCCAAAGTTTTAGAAATTTGAAGCCTCATAGATAAATTATATTATCTATGTTGGAACTATATATATTATCATGTTCGTGAAATCGTGACCGCAAATGTCAAACCTATTTTTCTATGCTTTGGTCAAATCATAAACCATCAACAACTCGATTGGGTAATAAAATTATCTAAGCTAAGATATAACCTAAGATTAATCCTGGTATAAATCTGTCAAAAATTGTTAACTGTTAACACCAGCGTCACCAACCATTTGAAAATTATCGTATTTATACGATAATTTGCTCTTTGTTACGATATACGATAGAAGAACTGAAATTTACGATCTAGTCGAATCTGCTTTTCATGAGAGTAGTATTATATAGATAAAAAGGTACTATTAGCAGCATAGTTTGTATTTTGCTCATAATACCTTTTTTTCCCTTAGGGCTCGTCCGCGTCTTTGCCGCCCCAATAGCACCGCAGCCTTTGGCTTATTGTGCATGCTCATAATGCCTTGATAATGTTTTGATTTCAATATGCGAACTTTGCCAAAGTTCAGCAACGATCTTCTTCGTGGTTTTCTTCTTGACGTAGAGCTGTGATGTCATTTTAGCTATCTGCGCTGCATGATCACACCCTTATTTCAGTAGGTAACAGTATTTTAGGTTATTTACCACAAGTGAATGATCTAGGGTGAATTCGCCTGTTTTCGGCCATTTAACTCAAATGTCATGTTTGATGAGTTCCAAAATATATACTTTTTTACTTTGTCCGTATAAAATGTATGCCTGATATATGTCAGAATGTATATCGTCATACCATACTTTATTTTTTACAAATTATTTAACCATTCATATGTTTTATGTAGATAATTATAAAAAGACACTATTATCCAATTCTCGGCCTTAACATCCCAGTAACCGGCCAAAAGGTTGCCACTTTTCGGCCGTAATATTCCAATAATCGGCCTCATCTATGCCGCTTTTCGGCCACCTGATTAATTAATCCAAGTAACCTGTATATTTAATAGGTAGGTGCGCACTGCCTATAGAAAGGTATGTATGTAGATAGGTTACCTGTATTAAATAAAACACATGTACTAAATAAAACACACTATAGACTCATAGATAAATATTAGCATAATATTCTTTATTGAAGACGCATATATTCTAGGACAAGAAAAGACAACAAAATATATATGTAAATAGATATGCAAAAACAAAATAAAAACAAAATTCTAGAATAAAATCACATTTTTTGTAAAGAAAAATTAGCTAGGAACTCTTAATCACAGTGTGGGTGTAGGTACATTTCCTAACAATCTAGGCAGTTAATACACATTAGTACCCATACATAGGTACTTATAAACTTGAAAATGCCTACTTATAAACTTGAACAAAACATTATGTTATATAGGTATACCTAGGTATACCATAAAGTATAAATAAAAATTAATTCTGCAAAAAAATCGTACACATTCTTATGTAACTAGCCGCAGTAATCACAGGTATACTCTTTGGTGGCAGCTTCATCATACGAGAGGTGTTTAAGTTCTGAGCACTTAAGGTGGTACCACCTTGGACAAACATCACAACCTATATTTTTGTCCCCATCATTATCTGTATCACTATCTAATCCATCGTCACAGGCGGCACAATGTATTTTTTGTTTTAGAGCTGTTGAAGATCTCGATTTGGAATGTTCATTTGTACTTTTTCGTCTGTTGCTTATAGTTTTCAGATTAGCTGTTCTTTTTCGCTTGCCAATAAGGTTTTTGTTTATACGAATTTGTTTTTGTTGCTTGGCAGTTTGACGTCCTTCTTTCCTCTTTCGAACTCCCTCTAATTTAGCATTCTTTGCTTCTTCCTTTTCATAAAGAAAATGCCGCCAAGCTTTAGAAGAGATGGCACTTGGAGGTTTTTTTTGTTGCTGTTTTTCGGATTTGCTTATGGGATCAGGAAAATTAAGGTGACTTTCAAAGGTGTGAAACGGCTGAATTGGCCTGACGGCGGGTGACTTTTCTGTTGTTCCACATTGGAGGATGTTAATAGACTGAACAATAATTTTTTGTGCTGGTATCTGATTGACATTAGACACATTTTCAATATTTTCATAGATATTAGATTCTCGATGTTCAAGAGATGGGGTTTCCGTTAGCTGATGTTCTTTCAAAATGTTATGTTTCTTTTCTGGCAGAGAGCAAATTGGAGTAGGGATTTCGATAATAGAATCTGGAACTTCAGACAACGAGAGTGAAGAGTCAATACAATCTGTTTCCAAATCTGGTTCTAGTGTAGCAGTCAAAGGCGCAATAGATATATCACAACCTATCACTTTGTCTTCTACAACTAATTCTTTGTTCAAAGATGTCGCAGACATTTTTAATTTAGAGGTAGAAGCAGCAAGAGAACCATCATGCAACGATAAAGATATGTCCTCGATTACCTTCGAGTGTGGCTTTAGGTCATGTTCAAGAAAAACTGTTTGGTCTTCCACCTCCATGTTTGGAATAGTCGGAAATGCAACCAGTGGTATCAAGGAAACATCATCCATCGAGATAAATGAACCAACAAGTGGCATGATATTGGTTAAATTGTCAGTATCTTTTTCTTTTGTTTCCATGGGAATCTCTATGTGATGGGCTTTGTCATTTCCATTCATTCTATTGTTCTCCAGCATTTTTATTTCGTTCATGATTACATCTACATTTATTCCAAAACTCTGTAATGCAGGAGCAATATTCTGGATAATTTTTTCGGCTGATCTGTATTCTTGGAATGTTATTATCTCTACAGGTGGCGTAAGTTGGATCTGATTCGATTGATTCTCTAATGCATTCTGGACGCATTTCGTGTAGTCAACCTTATCTGCATCCAAAGGAAACAGACCACATTTCCGGAAGCCACTTTTTATTGCATTTGTTATATGAGAAGCTGCTAACGCTTCCTCGAAGAGTCTGCAAAAATTTGTTTTCGTAACTGAACAGTTCAGATTCTCTGGTTTGCCTTGCCAATTACGAACTGTATTTTTCCATCCCTGTTTCAAAGGCCTAAATACACTTACATCTGCGGGCTGTAACATGTGGGTGGTATTTGGTGGAAGGGCATACAGAATAATGCCATTTTGTTCACAAAATTCGCTCAGTGGCAAAGTCATATGAGATTTGTGCCCATCAATGAAAAGAATCACTGGTTTTTTTATCGCGTTATCAGTCAACCAGTTGTTGAATGCATTAGCTATGTACTCATAGAATACATCTCCCTTCATCCAACCGGAATCTGATTTGCCTAAAACCCATGACTCTGGCATACTCTCTACCACTGCCTTTGGTGGCCTGACATATGGAAAAACAACCAAAGGTGGACATACTTTGCCGCTAGCGGTAAAGACAACTAAAACTGTAATATTCTCTTTTTCGTTGCCTGATTTAATTGTATATAGATTTCGCCAGCCTTTTGGCGCTAAAACTTTGCCGGTTTTTGGGCACAAGGAAAATCCCGATTCATCGCCGTTTAGAATTCTATCGGGATCATCAAATATATCCGCAATATGATTTTCGGCCAGAAATTTACGTAACTCAGAGAACCAAAGTCTTATTGATTCTTCTGTTATGACGGCTCGGGCCTTATTAATACCCTCAGCTTCTCGCAATGATATTTCTGGATGCCTTCTCAAAAAATTATCATACCATTTTTGTCCTAGCTGGCCATTTTTTATTAGTTTTTCATTGCGTAAGATATTTTTTTTAGCACTGTCTTTAATTATTTTTTGCACAGTTTCCATCAAATCCCGTTTTTTGATGGGAAATCCACATTTTGCGATTGTTGCCACCCAGTCAGCAATTTTTTTCTCTCCATCGACTGTGAGAATAGGCTCTGGGCCCGCTTTTCCCAGTTTTTCCGGAGCTCTACCCTGCAAGCGATCCTGTATTGTGGTTCTTGGAACTCCGAATTCCCTACTGGCCTCGCGAATGCCTTTTCTTCCCTCTCGTATCTCTAACAGCGCCCTAGCAAGAGCTTCCTCAGAATATTGGTAGAATTTCCGTTTTGAAACTTGTTTAATAATTTTCGGGCCTTTTTGTTTGCGATGGCAAGGCATCTAGAATTAACAAAAAAACCAAATTAGAGCTCCGCTATAACTGGTCCATTTACTGACCGCCAAAAAAAATATGAAAAATCAAGTGGCCGAAAACTCGCCCATTTCCCGGCCACAAAATAGGAAGTGAAAAAATATTGTAACAACATCTTATTTTGGTGGCCGAAAACTGAATGTCATTTACATTGCTTAATAAAAAGAGGTTAGGAAAAGAGAGATGACTATTTGTTGGTGTGCATATAAAGTAAAAGGACAAAATATTTATGATTATTGTGCCTGGTTCTCGGCCGCCCCGACCGAGAACTAGAATTTTGTGATTTTTTAGTTCCCGTTCTCGGCCACTAGTTATTTTATCGTAAAAGCAACAATAACTGCTTTATTATTATTTTTAAACACAGTTTAAAGACACCTAATCAAACTAACTACTGATATGCATGAATATTACATTATGAAAATGATTCTCACCTTGTATAAACTATCACTTCACTAACACTTTTAGCATCCAACGTTAACTGTGCAGCAAAGACGTTACGCTAACATTTGAAAATGGCCTCTGCAGTTCATATACTTTGCCACCAGGCGGAGCAATTTTCAGATTTAATGAGATCATACTGGCCGAGAACAGGCATTGTGTATTTTACCACGATTACTTTATGGTTTTTCTATTATTGAAGTTTATATGCCCTGGTGGCCGAAAACCGGCAAAGGCCGGGAATAGGCGAAGTCACCCTATAATGCCAATGTCAAAGGTAAACAAATATAACAATTATATTATAATAGTTTATCAATGGGAACACGTTTTCAGTTTACGTCAAGTAGGAGCCCTGATATGCACAGTATGCTAAATAATATTATTACAAAAAAAATGGTTTGTTCACAATGACATATTATATGTCATTGTTTGTTCACAAAGCAGCTATATTAAAAAAAAATAGCGTCTAAATGTTCATAGTCCCAAAGATTTTAGTGGGGGTACCATATACGATATATACATATACGATAATTTGTTAAAATATACGATACTATTTGACAAGTTAACACGATGACATGTTTCTGGTTGGTTGGCAACACTGGTTAACAATAATGACATTGACATTATATATGTCGTTGCTTAACCCCACATATGTTTTATTTGTTATTTAATTAATATATATCAAAATATCAACTGTTGTTTACCAATATATTACAGATATACATAGTCAAAAGGCGTAACTTTTTAAAATATCAACTAATAATTTTATTGAGAATCACAAAATCAACTTGTAACGTTCCAAATTAATTAGTTTTATTTGGTAAACAGTAAACAAAAGATGGCAATGTCGATGCCAAACCCCCAGAACCCTCAAATGCAACCATTGCAACCCCAACAACAACAGCAACAACAGCAGCAACAACAACAGCAACAACAACAGCCACAGCATTTAGATAACATTTCTAAAGTGAAAACATTGATTGGGCAGTTGAGAGAATCACTTTCGGTGTGAATTGTTTTTTCAGCTTTGTATCCTTTAATTCTTATTTACTTTCCTTTTTGCAGAACACCATCAAAACGGCAGCACAAACATTGAATCAAAACAGTCAAGTAGATGCTGGTTCACAGTAAGTATTTAGTAGACAAGTCAGACAAAACTTTTCTTCAAATGAAGTGTTCTTTTTTAACATTGTCCTTTTACTTTCTGAATCGATTAATGTATTGTAATTTATGTAAAATACAGATTATGTAAAAAACGGGGTGATTAGATTTCTAAAAAACAGAAGCACTGAAACCAAAGTCAAGAGCATGCATCAGCAACTTCCTTTAGTACTCTCACCTTATAGGAGGTTCATCTATCGCTTTTTTTTTTTGATCACAGAAGAAAGGCTCAAGGTCTTTGCATTTTCTGTCAGTGTAACTGTCGACAGCTTCTCAGAAATTGTTTTGCTAGTTCTACTCCTGACCTTTAGTCGAGAAACTCACAAAAACGCACATGCTTTTAATATCAAATTATCCATTCAAACAGTTTAATATAAACCCTTGTTCTTTCCTAGAGTACCTAAACTCTGGAATGCCATGCTGGCAGACATATTTCAGGAGGCATACAATCTTTCAGCTTTTCAAACAGCGGGTTAAGACCCATTTTCTGGCTCAACAATCAAGTTCATGATTTCTTCAAGTACTCACTTGTCATGAACTATTTCTTAAAAAACTGCTCTTTATTCAACCCGTTTTTTTTTGGTCCATTTGTTGAAACTACAAAGATCTGCAAACTATTCCCTCGTAAACTATGAATGCATCAGGACAAAATAACTAATTTGGGGCACATTTTGAGCTAAAGTGCATAATTCTGCAGACTTTTTAATACATTTCAAGAACCAAGTAAGAAATTAACCTCACCTCAAGTGTTTTTTCGTTGGAGCATGTGAGTTTGTGTTTACTTTTGCTTCACCAATATATTAAACCAGGGAAGAAAGAGTTGAATGGCAGATCAAATAATAAAAAAAAGGTCAGTTTGATAGAAAATTATCATGCTCAAAGACATTTTATAAAGAATATTTAAAAAGACAAGACTGTAAATGTTAAGTTATATTAGGACCCATTCTAACCCTAAAACTAAAAAAAACAAGTTACCCAATAATTACAATTTTCATTGTGTTAAACAACAAGAGTATATTAATGACTAGTTATTTAGTTATAATTGTAAGTAGATGACTGAAATAAATATTTGATAGTAAAAAGGCAATATAGGTTATACATAAAAATGCAATATAGGTTATACATAAAAATGCAATATAGGTGATACATAAAAAGGCAATATAGGTTATACAGCTTTAGTTTCATGAAAAAAACCCTTTTATATATGGTCAATTTTGGTATAACTATGCATTTATTTATTTTCTACTTACTCCAGGCATTTTTGTTGAGCTGACACAACACTATATCAAATAACTGAACACTGATAAATGTTATAAATGCAAAGATTTGAACACTGGTCTTTAGTCATTCACTAACTGCTGAATTTTTATTTCTGAGGCTAGTGTGATTCATGCATACTATAGTTGAATCACTTCTGGCAATCTAATTTGAAATATTTGTTTCATCTATCTCTTTTCTTTCAACATATAAAAATGCACTGTTGCAGAATTATGTGTTAATATGTCATTTTTATGACTCACCATTTTATGCATTGAAAATATCAAAGGTATTTTATAAAATACCTTTGTTACAAATCTTGTAACACCTCATCAAACAGATTATTTCTTTCTGTGGTTCATAGCAACATTTTGTATGTTCCCTTTAATTATGGGGTTGTGTTGCCAGAATGACACATATTTATTAGTTTATGGACTTATTCATTGTAGTCATTTTAATAACAATGCAATTTAGTATAAACTGGGTCTATAAAGTGATCCATAAATTCAATAAAATTGAAAGTGACCATTTGTAAGGAAAATTCAAGAACGGGTCGCTATCTATTTTCAAAAACTTAACTTTTAGATATAAAAATCTCACCCCTATCGTTATACCTCTTCAAGGGGTAGCTACCCTTTCGAAATAGGATGCTGGGTAGTGCCATACATCTTTTTAAAGGTAATCAAAATCTCTATTCAGCAACACTAATTTTGTTTTTTGTAGGAATAAAATAAAATTTAGTAATAAAATTTTTATTATCAGTCACACCTAACATAAGTGAAGCCTGTAAAGAATTACATAGTTCCATCTTACCTAATCAGATGTTCTAAATGTCCGCCTTCTTGTGCCTGACATATCCCAAATGGTCTTGTTATATAATCTCTGGAGAAATGTTGGTACATTCAGTTCTAATTCTTGTCTTTGATTCGTCAATAGTGTCTGGTTTATTTTTGAATACCACATCCTTCAAATGACTCCACAGAAAAAACTCTAAGGGAGTGAGGTCAGGTGATCTTGCTGGCCACTCAATTGCCCCATGCCTGCGAATCCATCTGTTGGGAAATTGTTGATCCAGATACTGTTGAACATTAATGTCATAATGCACGGGGACACCATCTTGTTAATATCACAAGTTATGATTTACGATACTAGCTTTGTGTGTCCACCAGGAAATAAGTTCAATAACGTCGGAATGAGATATTGCTGTAAAAATTGTAGATGCCATGGTCCATTTATAGTTCCATAAAAAAAGTAGAGACCAATAATCCTACTCCTAACACTTCCCGCCCAAACATTTACCTTTTGTGTATGTTGTGTGTGATTCTGTCGCATCCATCTTGGATTCTCCCTTGCCAAATATCTGCAGTTTTGATGGTTAACTTCTCCATTTAGTGTGAAAGTAGATTCGTCCGAAAACAGAATATTCGGTACTTGCAAAGAGTTATCATTACACTTATCCATTAATGTTGCACAAAACTGCATCCTTCGGTCTGGATTGTCATCGGATAACTCCTGCAAAAGCTGTATTTTATAAGGATGAGAAGCTTTTCAAGTTTTAATACTTTATGTGCTGTCTGAAATGGAATTCCATTGTCTTAGCCAATTTGGCAAAAACTACTGTGGGGATTGTTTTCCACTGCCAATAAGACGTTTAATTTCACGTCTTCACTTATAGACCGGCGACCTGTTTTTGGCAAATCTTCCAAGCTAGATGTTTCTTGATATTTCTTATGTATTTGACTTACTGTTAATTGATTGATAGATATATCCGGATATTTAGTATTAAACAGAATAGACACCTCTGCCTGTGTTCGGATCCTATCACCATAACCAATCATCATTAGAACTTCAATTCTTTGAGCTATTGATAAACACATTTTACCAACAATTTAATAGTTAATTTGGAAAGGTAAAAGTTGATAATTATATGTGTTCACTTTGTACAACAACCAAAACCTAAATTTACTACTATTATCTGTAGATTGTGTCGCAAAAATTATCAAACTTATGCTTGATTAGTTTTTATGACACAATTCACACAGCAGATACAGATACGACATAGTATTAAACAAAATCTCTTAGAGTTCTTTTCATACAAGAAGCCAAACATTTTGAACATTGTCTACAGACTTTTAGATATTGAAGTATCATATCATAAGTATCATATCATTATCATAAGACTGGACTATGTAATTTTTTGCAGGCTTCACTTTCAATTTTATTGAATTTATACGTTACTTTGTAAACACAGTGCATGTGTTAGTTTATATTGTTTATATGTTCTATTTTTTTTGCTTATTTACACTTTACAAATTATATATTTCAAATCCATTTTAGTGTGAAATTGTTTGTTAAATGCACTAATGGGTAAATATGATTGGGACAAAGTTTTGTTGGTATAAATTCAACACCTGTATGTTTAAAACAAAACAGTGAGTGGTTTGATGGATTTAAATTTGGAACATATTTCTTTTTCTCCCTCAGGGCTCGTCCGCGCCTTTACCGCCCCGATAGCACCGTAGCCTTTGGCTTATTGTGCATTCCGTTTGCCTTTTCTACTCCACCCATTCCAAAATCACTGTCCCTTGAACTAGTCTGCACAGCAATGGGTAGGGTGAAGTTTTATATTGCTCTGCCCCCGGGCTAAGCTGTCCGTAGATCGCCTTTTGCGGTCCAGAGCTTTACACTCGCACAAGATGTGCTGGGCTGATTCATCCCCCTCGCCGCAGAGCCTGCATGCCAGGTCCCCCTCGAACCGCCCCATTTTATGCAGGTGTTTCTTGACAGCCATGTGTCCCGTCAAGAGTCCTGTTATGTTTCTGAGCTGTGCTCTGCTAAGATTTAGCAGCTCCTCAGCTCTCATTGAACTGGGTTCCTCAATTACTGACTTCCCATGTCTGAGCCCTGGACAGTCTGCCCAGTACACCTTGTGTTCGTTTCTGACCCAGGACTTAATGGCTCCCCTGGCACTCTTAATGGCTCCCCTGGCAGTGCTCTTTGTCACGCCCAGAACTGGTTCTGGTCCCATTAATGGTTCTGCTGACCCTCTCTTCGCGAGACAGTCAGCTTCTTCATTGCCTTTGACCCCTGAGTGACCCGGCACCCAGATGAGCGTAATCTCATTCAGCCCCGCCAGGTCGCTCGTATCATATCGGCATTCACTTACCAGCCTGGAATGTACCCGCGTGCTACTTAGGGCCTTAAGGGCTGCCTGGCTCTCTGTGGCTATGAGGATCCGCTTGTTGGTGTAGCCTCTCCTCTTGTTCTCCCACACACAGTGCAGGATGGCATACATTTCTGCCTGAAAGACCGTTGCAATAAACTCATGGCGACCGTTTTTTGGGATGCACGCATTGTAATCCACATTGATTACCTTCAAAAGGGAAGAACAATCAATGGCGAATATTATACCAACTTATTGGACCGATTCAATGATGATTTGAAGAAAAAACGACCGCATTTGGCCAAGAAAAAAGTTCTTTTCCACCAAGACAATGCAAGGGTGCACACATGTGTAGTCTCCATGGCTAAATTGCATAAATTGTATTACCAATTGCTCCCTCATCTGCCCTATTCTCCGGATTTAGCCCCGAATGACTATTTCTTGTTTCCAAACTTTAAGAAATAGCTCGGCGGAAAGAGATTAGATTCCAATGATGAAATCATCTTACAAACAAATACCTATTTTGAGGACCTCAAGAAATCTTATTTTTTTGGAAGGGATAAAAAATTGGAGAAACGTTGGACGAAGTGTATAGAGCTCAAAGGAGACTATGTTGAGAAATAAAATGATTTTTTGTCAAAAACCTGTGTTTAATTCAAAAAGTCACGGACTTATTGACCCGCCCTCGTAGTATGCCGTACTGATAAGCTCTAATTAGAGTGAAACCGGTCTGTGGTTCTAATTATGGTGCGAATATATCTGGCCTTACATACATTGTCCCTATGTTAGGGAAGAAATGGGCCAGGGCTGACAATTTACAAAATTGTTTGTTGGTTGTACACAGTCTCTTTTTTATAACATTTCGTGTTATTTGGAGCTGTCTATATACTAGCTGCTTCAGCACCGAGATGGCGACTCTATTGTACATGTCACAATGTTCTACCCTAACTTAATTTATAATGAAATAAACAATTTAATAACTGCGTTCACGTTCAAATATCTGCCTATTCCTTAAACAGTCCATGATTCTTGTTGTGAACTCTACTCTACGATCTTAGTAACAATACTAAACTAACACTAAAGTGAATAACCTATAAGCTACTTAAAGCTAACTTATTGCGTTGCCACCGTCCAAGTCGTTAGGTCAGAGGCGTCTCTTTAAACTTGACTATATATTTTTCACAACAGTGGCTCCTTGCTTCCTCGAAAGTTTTCGGTTCTGTCCGCTGCAGGAAATGTGACGCTCAGTGTTTTCTATGTTGCTCAACGTGTCATTTGGTCTGACTATTTGAAAACAGCCTTCACAATAAATGGCTAGTACTATGCTAATTCAGTAATTAAGCTGTGTGAAGTCATATAAGGAAAAGGGCACAGAATCGTTGAGAAAAGGGGTACTCTTTTATCAAGGCAATGCCCTAAGTTACAAGTCAGTTATTGCAATGTCTACAATCAATGATGTTGGATTCGAACTATTAGAGTAATTATTTTCAGATTTGGCACAAAGTGGCTACAGACTTTTTCCAAACCTCAAAGAATACTTTAGGGGGAAGGAAAATTTTGACCGACCATGGAAGTGGAAGAGGCTGTAAGGGAGTGGTTTGACAAAGTCGGGAAAACATTTTATTTAGACTACTATTCTTTCATCAAGGCAATGCCTTAAGTTACAAGTCAGTTATTGGAATGTCTACAATTAATGATGTTGGATTCGAACTATTAGAGTATCCACCTTATTTTCAGATCTGGCACAAAGTGGCTACAGACTTTTTCCAAACCTCAAAGAATACTTTAGGGGAAGGAAATTTTTGACAGCCCACGGAAGTGGAAGAGGCTGTAAGGGAGTGGTTTGAGAAAGTCGGAAACATATTTTATTTAGACTACTATTATTACTACTATTACTATTACCTGTCATGCCATTTTAATAAAGGGGTAGGCACACAACAAAGCCTATGCTATTTAAATATTTATTTGCTGTTATTTATCACAGTTGTAATTCTGAATTGTTTTATTGTTTTTCAGGAAAGTGGTGGATGTTCAGATTCCAAGGTTTGATAAGAATTTAGAAGAATTCTATTCAATATGTGACCAAATTGAATTGCATCTGGTAAGTTTTGTTGTTGTAATGGAAGTCAGCTTAGTTAAAGTTAACGAAATATCCAAGTAAAGTGAGTTTCGATTTAAATAATTAATTTTCATTCGACACATAACATATTGTTACGTTCTTCGTGGTTTTGGATTTGTTGACTAACAAAACACAGCTTTTCAAACTACTAATTTATTATAACCAACTATTATTCAACACCAGTATCAACTAAAATATTTCTCTCTATTACTAAATGTCTATGAAACTATATTCCACCATCTGCCTTCTATGATCTCTTCTTTTTATTTTATTTATTTATTTATTTATTCAACGGATTAACCATTTACAATAATAATAAGAACATCTAAAACTACATTAGTCTTAAATAATCACAATATGAGAACATAAAAAAAAAAAAGCAAAACATAACCTGTATACCATATGTATGACAATTCAATCAATAACACCTCTCAAAATTCCTCTAATTACACGGTCACAATCATTAAACATGTCCAAGAGCTCCGAATACTCATTTGCAGTTCTCGCCACTCTCGACATCGGACTGAAAAAGCCATAATTGGTTCGATGGAAGGGAACCACAAAAACCTCCCTCGCTCTCGTGCAGTTCGGAATCCTTAGAGAGACTAACTCAAGCAAAGAAGGACTATCAATTTTATTCACTAATAATTTGTGCAAAAAACAAACATCACTGACAATCCTTCTACCTCTCAGTGACTGCAAGTGCAGCCGATTCCGCAAATAAGAAAGGTTAAGATCATTTCTCTGCAAGCCCATTCTGTAAGCACAAATTCTTAAGAATCTATTTTGTACGGCCTCAATCTGATTGATATAACCTTATACACCAACACTTACTGCTGACTGCCCTTAATACTCTATGATACTTATTCCGCACCACACTAACTCAATACTGAACTAACTCTATGTGCTGCAAGCTTAGTTATACTGCGGGAAACATGCATAAGTATAATTTGCAAACTGGTAAACTTGTTTGTGTTTTATTAATGCTGTTCTATGTGAAATTAACAGCGGGTTAGCATTTCACGCGTATACGGAGTGTACGGTATTTGGTAGTGACTGCTGACTGCCCTTAATACTCTATGATACTTATTCCGCACCACACTAACTCAATACTGAACTAACTCTCTCTATGTGCTGCAAGCTTAGTTATACTGCGGGAAACGTGCATAAGTATAATTTGCAAACTGGTAAACTTGTTTGTGTTTTATTAATGCTGTTCTATGTGAAATATTAACAGCGGGTTAGGATTTCACGCGTATACGGAGTGTACAGTATTTGGTAGTGACAAAACTAGTCACGGTTACCCATTTAAGGGAGGTCAAAGTAAGGTAAATAATATACCGTATTATAGTGGAATTAGGGTGTTTTAGCGAAGCAAAGCATATTATACAGCGGGTAGACTACGCTTGTTATGAGGGACGTTCTGTCCTTGTGGGAAGCATAGATCTATTCTGGAGGGTATGCACTCGCTAAACTAGGTGGTTAACTAGCTAGAGTGTCCAGTCTCGATAAGGGCCAAGCTGGTACCCATATAAAGGAAACGGGAGCACGGACAGTGCTGGTGTAGGGTAGTATTTAGTGTGCCCGAAATTCTGGTGCTGTATTGGGTCGACTACGCTTGTTTTGAGGGACGTTCTGTCCTCGGAGGAAGCATAGATCGATCCAGAATGGTACGTAACCGCTGGAGGGCACTGTTAGTCATGGAGGGTGTTCGATAGGAATAGGGAACCAGTTACCCGGTGGTATTAGTTAGCCAGTTAGGGTCTTATAAGCGTGGGAACCGTTTGCCTACCCACCTAGTGCTGTGCTAACGCTAATATCATGCTTTATTTGTAATAATTAGTACATATGTTATTTTAATCGAATATCCCTGTATTTTTAAATATTAACATATTTGTGTAAATTCCACTATGAAATAATGTCTTATCAGAGATAATGTTATCTGACCTGAGATATGTTTTTCTGTATTCGCATAAATTATAGCGAATTTTTGGTTTTAATGAATTTATGGATTTTTATTGTTGTCAATTTCATTTTGTAAATATTTTAAATGTTATTAGAGGGTTTTATGAAATTAGTTGCGTTTCACTGCACTGCCTGTAGATAGTTGGGCTAGTGTAGATGTGTTGAGCTAGAATCCTGTGACGGATTGTAACTAGCTGAAGTATGTCGTAATTGATATTTACCTGCTTAGAATATTTCTGCTTCCAACTTTGTAAATTAGGGCAAACAGCCATTATTCGGGAGTGAGTAATTAAAGCCTACTTGCCTCCCGTGAACTCTACGGGATATAATAACTTTCGACCCCTGGCTATAGTTTTCTTCTCCACTCGAGTTACCCTAGGACAAGGCTGTTATGAAACAGTAACTTTGTGGTGTTCTACGAGGGCCTTAGCAGAAGTCCTCACGGGGATCTGACCTCGTCCTATTCAATAGGGAATAAAGATGGCGCTCGAGGATATTTAGCTTAGAATATTTAGGTCACGCCCGAATGACGGATTGGCAACTTATCTGTCGGGCCGTCTGCTTACCTCTCGGGGCATCACAGTGTAAAATAGACAGCAGTAGCGTAGTAGCTATATATTGTGCACACAAATTATACAATACATTATTCATAAAAGCGAGTGCATGTCATAAGTGATTTGAGATAATCAGTTGGTTTTTTTTTCCAGAAAACTTCACTGAAATGTTTGAGCCAAGCAGAGAGTAGTAACAGATACTTGAACTTACCAGTAGCACCTACGAGGAATGATAATATCAATATGAATGATAACACACTGACTTATCCACAGTTTCTTTCCACAGCTGGGGCACAAGTTCTGTATGCTAAGGAGATACACGACACATTGGTTGCCGCAGCTCAGAACATATCACCATCAGATTGACATTCATACCAGATAGTTTAGATTTCGTTCCATGAATATATTTTATTTATATTTATTAGCTAGATTGTAGTATAAATGATTTTTTTATGGTAAAAGCCTTTAATTTTTAGTTGTAATAGAACCATTTTAATGAAAAACTATTACATGTCTATCCTTTGGTTGTGACAGAAGCAGTAAACCATTAGCACATTTTAACCATATCTGGTGACGTCAAGTCTATACAAACTCAGTAGAGAATGAAAATTAAAAGCTGTTAAAAGTAATTATATTGACTGAATTAAAATGTAGGTACATTATTTTTACATAATTTCATGAGATTCTTTACGTCAATACATTTGTGTACTCTTTTACTGAAGGACCGCCTAATGTTAAAAAAATAAGTGTTGGCTTTGAAGGGACTCGGCTGCACTTTCAATCTTCATAATTCTTCTTGTGTGTTAACTACTTCGCTACAGCAGTGATTTCACATACCACCATACACATAAGTCAAGAGAGTTGAAATCTGGACTTCGAGCTGAGCAAGGTATCTCCAATCTCCCACGACCAATCAAGCGATGAAGAAAATGTGTATTTAGGTATTTGTGGCTGGATCGGAAACATGTTACATAATCAGACCATTATTACGTCATTGCGGGGGGAGGTGGTCAGCGTCAGGGCTGCGAGGGGTTGCCCTCGGGGGGGGGGGGGGAGTTTTGGCTCCATGTAGTGGTTATCAGACCAATGATAACATATGGAGCCATAGTTTGGTGGCCTAAGGCACTTCGTGGTATCGCGAGGGCCAAACTGGCTCATCTACAGAGACAAGCTTGTCTGATGATAAAGCTCTGGAGGTCCTCCTTAATATTCCACCTCTTCACATATGGTTGGAGAGGGTGGACAACGTACAGACTAAAGCAAACAGCCGACAGCATGCCGAAGGAAGTCAGTCTGGGAGGGTCCGGACTCCTCGATGACATTGAGGGTCACGGGATTCTGGGAATGGTCTCAGACTTGATGCCTACAAAGATCAGTAGAGGTCTGTCTTTCAAGACCGTCCTCCAGGAAAGGGAGGACTGGCAGCGAAATCGAACGACCCTATTGAGAGCCGATCTCTGCTGGTACTCTGACGGCTCCAAAACCAATATGGGAGTAGGAGCCGGTGCATATGGGGGCAGCACCGATGCTAGACTATCAGCTAGCCTCGGCAAGTACGCAACCATACACCAGGCAGAAGTGTATGCCATCGAGATGTGTGCAAGGGAAAGTATAAAAAACCAGTGCACACACAAGATATATGCAGATAGCCAAGCTGCAATAAAGGCTCTTCGTTCCTACCGGTGTAATTCAAAAACGGTATGGAGTTGTAAATCTGCCCTTAACTCGGACCATGATGGCAATGTTGCGGCCGGCGCGCTTGCCAGGAGTGGTGCCCAGAGAGACTTTGTCGGACCAGAACCAGTGCTGGGGATAACATTATGCACAGCAAAACGCACCTTACCTGGACAGAAAGAATGACAATCCAATATTGGCAAAATCTTCCAGGATTAGCTCGCTCTAAGGCCTTCATAAAAGGCCTGTCAGAGTCAAGGGCTAAAAAACCTCTAGAGTTAAACAGACAACAACTGAGTACTCTAGTCAGCCTGTATACAGGACACTGCCGCTTGCGGCACCACATGCACCGTATTGGGGTCGGTCAGGAGACCGAGTGCACGCTGTGTATGGAGAGTGACGAGACAGCAGAGCACGTACTGTGTTCCTGTCTGGCAGCGGACAGGACTAGATACCTGCTCTTTGGCAAGATAAAGGTTGCTCCGGAGGATCTGGATCAACTTTCGTCCACAAAGATTATCGACCTCTGTAGGAGGCTGGCTTTGTTGTGCGAAATATAGACTTTTATGGGTGAGCCACAATAGACCATATGGTCGCGGTGGAGGGATCGGTATGGCCCACTCACATACAAATCTAACCTACAAACCTAGGTATTTTCTGACAGATCTAGAGTAATAGGTTGGTGCGCCATCATGCATGAACAGCATGTTTTGTCTTAGTTGTAAGGGAAGGTAATCCAAGTATTCAAATAACTGAGTTTGTAGAACACTTAGGTACAGATTAAATTTGGTGGTAGTTCGACTGGACCTAATAAATAATTGCTACTAAGGTCACACCAAACATTTATTTTGAATTCATGTTGGGAATGACGGTCAGATATTATAAGTATGGATTTACAAACTTCCACACATGTTTGTTTTTAAAATTGAAGGCACATCTACGTGTGAACATTGCTTTATCTGTGAACAAAATTTTGTTTAAAAGCGGTAGATCGATATTTTGTAGGTTATGACAGAAACGCTAAAATCCAGTCTACCTAGAAAATCATCCTCCGACAGATTCTGCATAGGAGTGAAGTGATAGGGATTAAGTCCCTCTTAGTGTTACAGACAGTTGATTTGTTGGCTCAAGTTTCGATAGCAATGCCGCTTGTGCTTTTCTGTTACTCAAACTTAATCTTCCTGCTGAGAAATTATATTCTTCAGGCGACCTGTGGAATGTTGTTTAGGACGAAACAAACCTGTTTCTGCTAATCGATTGTAAACGTTCTTGAAAGTTTTAAATCCGGTTGTCTTCTATTTGGATACAGTTTCAAATCATTGATGGGCTCTGCGTCCATTAAAATCTCCCTGGGCATATAGGCATATCATATCCTGCATTTTGTAACCGTCGTTAAACAAAAATTACTGACGTGGTATATTGTGATCGACCTCAAGTGGATTTGAATCTGCTTGATAGTGAGGTCACTTTTGCCTATTAGCCCTACCCTAAAAGCATCTATCTATCAGATTATTATTATTATTAAGACTAGAAACACTTTAGGAGGTTGGCAGTTCTTGATATGGTTTGATACTCACACTCTTTTCTGTGTTGCTCTGCCTGAAGTCTTATATTTGTGAGCGCCCCAGGCTAGCGTCTGGTTATATAAAATTTAAGGAATCTAGATAAACGATAATTAGAATTTATTAATTGTGTTTCTGCCAAACAGGGGAGATATTAGGGAGGAAATTCTCTTCAATTAAACAGATATGTTAATGTAAAAATAATATTTAATTTATTCATATAAATAAATGTGGGATGGTAAACAAAATTAAATTGACATGGTTGGTAAATTTCAAATAAACATTAACTCATACACAAATAAATATCAAATAAACAGCAAGAGTTTCAAGAAAAAAAAATCATTTCATATAGCATATGACAAAATAATGAAATAAAATGGTTCTAGTTTATAAAAATATTAACATTACATATTTGAGGTATATTAAGGATCAAATGCTGTATTTTACAAAAGCAAATACAAATTATTATCTAAATTGCTTGATGCTCGTCAATTAGGTCGGTTGATTTTTCAATGAATTAACTGGCCAGTCCTTTGAATGAGGCTCCATTTAAGAAAAATATTACTATGTGAAATTTATACTTTAATGATTGTCAATGGAAAATATTAAAAATTTACAGGTTAGGTACCAGTAAAAATCTGTTAATTACAATTCAAGCACTGTGTATTTAAATTCACAATATTGACAAAACTCTAAAGAATAAACAGGAAATTTACAGTTGCCCTTTACAGACACCTCACTGACACTATTGAAGTTCAATTTTGATCATGTTACTTTGAAAATTCAAATTGTAAAGGTTCAAATAATAGACTGCTGCATGAAAGGTTTTGATTGTTCCACACAAAAAATAAAGTTTCATCGACTCACCAAGTCCTGACACCTGGGGTTACCTGTTGAACCTTTGAATATGCTCTCCAAGCAGAGTCAACCATCAGGGCCTAACATAGGCTTACCAATTCCAATACGAGAGGGTAGGTTGGAGAGAATAAGTTGTACTTTCCATAAACGTTTATTGGGCAGGTGGTTCTTGTTGCTCCAATACTGGGTGAGACAATTTGGCCCCTAACATCAAATGAACAACCGTCTTATGTCGACGTTCCGAATTAATTTGACTAAAATCTCTCTACAGCAATTAAAATGTAAATTGGCTCAAGTGAAATTTATAATTCCAACTGATTCAGAGCTCGGTAATAATCGGAAACTTTGTCTGATTAACTTGAGGGATTCGCCAGGTCGGTGAACAAAGGATTACTGCTTAATTCGCGTTTTTCTGGCAGCTTAATTCGCGTTTTTCTGCTAAACACGTTGTTAATTTAAATTCAAAAATCGATCAAATGATATCAAACAATCACTGACAACTGTTTTTAGATAGTATCGACTATGAAAATAAATTTTAGCACCTATTTTAAGATAATTATGAGCCACGCTAATTAGAACGATGCTAACTTGTCAACTACCCAGCAAACACTGTTCCAGCTAAAGCTTTGTCCGTTGAGGTTCAACTTCTTCCCCTTGCCAGAGCTGCACGCAAAATTCTTACCGTGACCTGTTAGTGGCTGTGCGCGGGTTCCCCCCTTCGAATGAGATAAAACGAGACCTTTAATCGGTGGCGAAACCACGACGTCTTCTATACACACCCTAAAACAATAATGGACTTGGTCCACCGCTTTGTAACCGTTTTTCTAGATTTCATCATAATTACGTCAGCTTCTGTTATTTACTTAGAATTCCAGGACAATAGAGATATTCATTTTCCCCAACAAAAATGCAACGTCTTTCAATATTTGGAGTTCGATGTATATTATAGGGAATTCAGTACGGGTGTTACGATATAAAATTTGTTAGCGAATTTTCAATGAAAAATTTTGAAATCAAAACATGAATTGCCTTCCAGATATTGGATTGTCGGCTATTAATTAAGTCTCTTATCATTTTGAATATTTAAAGTAGTAACGAAACGCAATCGTTACAGTTTTCAAGTTAGAAAACAAGTTGTGTCTCAGCATTATGTACTAAATTTATAAGAAATATCGAAATAATTTATTAGGACATAAATTGTTGACACCGAATGGGTAAGTTTGAAATTTACTGAATTCCTAGCTTGTGTTACTATAGTCATTGTTTTTGTCAAAGACTACTTCGAAAAAAAAGTATTTCGATTATAATATGTAGGTCCTTGAATTCAGTTGCATTGGACATTTTAAACACGATTATATTAAAAACGGTTACTCCTATCGACTTTATGAAGCGTATATTCTTTGTAAAAAAAAAGTAGGCAGTTTGATTTCTTTACAAATTGAAACGACCAAGGCGCAACAAGAGTTTTACCGTTTGCGTTAAAAAGAAACAATCTTTGACGTAGGTGGCCCTCTATAAGTTTATAGCAAAACTATGCCTGAATTTGAGTCTTTCGCTTCTTTAATGAATCCAATAATGATAAATTTTATGTAGCTGTTTCGATTTATTCAGATGTTTTGGCTAGGGTGAAAAATTTGATTTTTAAATTAAACTTTGACACCTTGTATCTTGGTTATTATCAACTTTTTGATATAGGTAAGTATGGTTAAATCCTAATGTTTTGACAGAATTAATCTGTGGTTACGCTGTGTATCCTTTGGCGAGTTCACCAGGCGCCTGCAACTATCAGCAGTTACATTGTTATGTCAAGAAACGGTGACGAATGTCAACATTTTTCGACATAACAATGCAGCTGCTGGCGCCTGGTGAACTCGCCCATTAATTAGTAAATACACAACTATCAGAGGTCACCAGGGGCCAACAGTTGAATAGGTGTGTCCCCTTATATATGGGCTCACTACTCCTGGTTAGTTTCTGCTGGAACTCAACTGTTGTCGATTTGTGAAAGTAGAATGCCAGACAAACGTCACATAATAGCACTTGTGTCTTTGTCACTCTCCAATCACTAAAATATATCGGTAGTCAGCAAATGGTGTGTAAACTCAGCTGTTGGCACCTGCTGGACTCAAATAAACATAGGTATCTTTCGACTGATGTACCTACGCTGTTATAAATGAAACACAATCTATAAAACGGTGAGTGGAGTCTGATGTTGGTCCTAGGTGGCAGTCGATAGACAAATTCGTGTTTTCTAGAACTGATTCTAGGTTTATGAATAAGCAAAGTCTGCAATAATTTAAGACAAATGATTTTATTGCGTAGTAAAGTACACAAAAATGAGAGTACACAAAAATGAGAGTATAAATCCGTCTAGTCTACAGATAGTTTAATAAGAATCTATAGAGAGTAAGCGGACCTGAGTTGTACCCATAATCCATAATACATTAACTAGAGAGATATCCCACTACCTAATTTTGCACAGCTTCAGGCATGACGTAATCTAGAGAGTCTTACTGGAGTTTGACGTTTTGTCTTTCTATGAAAGAGGACGAAACTGTTGTGTTTAATTAGATTTTGTAAATTCATTTCATTATTTTTATGCACATTTTGTTAGTTATTTTTTGTGGTTAACATACTATACTATGACATGATGAAATCCAGTTGATGACTGTTAACGCCAGTCAAATGTCTTCTCTACTCTTCAAGTTTGGCTACATCCAAAGAGGTGTTACGACCTCTTTGGCTAGATCCAATGTTAATTATGCTTAATAATAGTTTGTGTCTTGTGCTTATCTATGTGATAATAATAAAAATTAAAAAGAAATAGAAATTAAAATGAAGTCGTTAAATTTCATGCCCCATGTAAAGAAACTACATTAACAGCGAGGTGGAACAACCGCGTTACATCGATGTATAGAAAAATATCAGGATAGAAAACTATGCCTCAAATTATGAATCTATCCATGGCGAACAATCTGCATCAAATTTGATTGACCTATGTATACTTACTCATTGTTCTGATTAATATTTAAAACTTCAACTAGTTTACATACGTTCTTTTCACAAGACGTTTAATTCAACCTATACTTAATAAATAACTTGATACTGAATCGTAAAAATTTTTGAGATGTGGCCGCCTCAGCCGTGGCCATCGTAATTGCCATGGCGCCGCTTCAGCATTAAGTTGCCGACAATTTTTATTACAGAAACTCAGCAATTCTTCTCAGGGATTTTTGATACAGTCATTTTCAGTGAAATGCAGTGGGTAACATTAAAGTTGTCAGTTCGCTTACAGCTATTTTTCATATCTCTTATCATTGTTTTTTCAACAGGAAATCGAAACATTATGCCTTTGGAAAAGTTGTTTCCCTGATTATTCAAACTACGGTTTTTTTTTAATTTTTATTTTTTTTATTTCAACAACACGCCACAGGGGCTCACAGCCTAAATACTATTGTACCGTAGGCGTCGACAAGGAAAACAACTTGTTAATTCTGGACTTGAAGGTTTGGAGGTTCAGAGGAGAAGGAAAAACATGTGCCGGCAAGGAATTCCACAACTTGGAAGTCCTCGAAACAAAAAAGCTGGCATAAGGAGATGTTATATGTCTGGTGACCTGGACAGTAAAAGGGTGCATTCGCTCTGTTCCCCTGGTAGATCTGTTGGGGGCAGCAGGTGGAGGAATTATGGAAGAAAGCTCTGAAACTGAGCAGTGCCTGTGCAGATATCTATAAAAGAGAGAGAGGTCACCAACAGCACGTCGGTGGGCAAGAAATAGCGCCTTTGGGTGAGGGTAGGGTCACCGATGAGACATATAGCTCTCTTCTGAATGGAGTCCACGATAGCGAGTGTAGAAGCGGCAGCGGCACCCCAGATGTGGGAGCAGTATTCGAGGTTTGGCCTTATTTGTGAAGTATATAAGGTATAGAGATTAGCTGCTGAAAAGTATTTGCGAGCCAGGAAGAGCAAACCTAATTTCTTAACAGCCGCTTCTGCAATTGATGTGGCATGTTAATGCCAATTGAGATTTTGATCCACAGAAATGCCAACAAATGAAAATGACTCATTACTTTGAATAACTTGGTTGTTCATTGTGATGGGTCTAGGGCTGGTGTATCTCTTATGAGATAGAAAGCAAGACTGAGATTTGGTGGAGTTGAATTGTACAAGATTTCTACTTCCCCAGTCTAATATTTTTTGGTGATCCACAGAGACAGAACCCTCCATGAGTCTGCGATCCTCATCTAATTGGGCTAAAGAGACAGGCTTAGAATATTGTATATTTAAGTGGAGGGTGCTGTCCTTCGCGTAACTGTGAACTGGGTTGGATGTATTAGAGAGGAGGTCATTGATGTAGAGAAGAAACAAAGTAGGGGTTAAAGCTGAGCCTTGAGGGGCTCCTGCATTAATTGGATACAGTTTAGAGGAATGGCCATCCACGACAACAGAAATGCTCCGGCTGGAGAGGTAATTTGCTGTCTAGGTACAGAGTTTTAGTGGTAGGCCATAGGCCGGAAGTTTATTAAGCAGCGCTGCGTGCCAGACCTGGTCGAATGCTTTGGATATGTCTAGAGCGACAATCTGGGATTCACCGTGTAGTTCCATAGACTTGCTCCAAGAATGGGTGACAGAGAAAAGGAGGTCGGCAGTTGATCTGCGCTGACGGAATCCATAGTGCCTGTCGTGGATTAGACTGTGTTTTTCAAGAAATTTTAGCAATTCAGTGTTTATATACTTTTTCATCACTTTAGAGACGACTTAAAGGAGAGAAATAGGCCTGTAGTTGCTAGAAAGCTCTTTGGATACTTTCTTGGGGACGGGTTGTACTTGAGCAGTTTTCCAGTTACTAGGGAATATGCCTCTATTGTAAGATGTCTAAAACGGACGAGTCAGGACAGGAGCAGCAAGTTCTGGTACGCATTTCTTGAGATAAATTGCTGGGATCTCGTCAAGGCCAGAGGCTTTCCTGGTATTAAGAGAAGAGAGCATCTTTCATACCTTTTTAGTTTTGAAAATGATATCCGTCATTTTATGAGCGACATTGGGGACTGTTGGTGGTTGCACATTTGGAGGTGCGTTGATAGTAGAATTGCCAGCGAACAACGAGGCAAAAAGTTCAGCCTTGCCCAGGGCGGTAGAAACAATTTGATCCCCTGAAACAAGGGGTTGGAACGTGCTCTTGCAGAAATTATTCCCAATAGATTTAGCAAGAGCCCAGAAGGGTTTGCTGCCGTTGGAACTTGAGAGAACTTTGTTTTTGATATGGTTATTAAATGAGTTTTTTTCCTCAAAAAGAATGCGAGCATATCAGTTTCTTGCGTCGTTAAATGCTTGACGGTTTTCTTGACTGGGATTGTGTAGAAGCGTTTTGTGTGAGCTTTGACCTTTTCAAGTCTGGCCTTGTCACAGGATTTGGAGAACCAGGGTTTTGAGTGACTGAAGAGGTTTTCTGTGTACGTGGAATACATAATTCCATGCCAGCTTGGATGATTTCTGTGACGTTTTGTGAAATATCAGAGGGGTCAGGATGAGAGAAGCAGACAGACGCCCATGGAAATGATAAAAAGTAATCCCACATTTCGTTCCAGTTCGCGGAGTTGTAGTTGTAGCTTGTGGACAGCACAACGTATGTTTAATTTTGCAATAAATACAAATACAGTTACAAAACTGAAAACACGGGTCTTATTAGAAACTGTATGTTTCTACTCGTAATCACTGCATTTACTAAAATTGTTAGTTGGTTGTATAGTCTCTATTTTTTAACACTTGTGTTATTTGGAGCTGCCGTGACAACATACTACTTGATTCCGCAACTAGGTGGCGACACGTTCACCACTCACTTAGTGTTGGAAGGCTGTCTGCCATAATGATATAATGACTTAGAAGAGATATGATATTGCGCATATGCCCCGCCCCCTCCTATGACGTCACGCGGTGAGTAACGTTATAGAAGTCCAACTACACACCTAAAACAAAGGCATTCGCAATCAAAATCAGTCAGTTTAATGCGGTTGAAGTTACGCCTATATTGTCTTTTTCAGATAATATAGATCGCAGCACTAAATTTAATCTTTGTCATTTTTATTAGATCCAACTGAATGCACTTAAATATTAGTAAAATACGTAATTTGTTAAGAGTTTGTGATTAAACGTCAAACCCCACTGCACGGCAGCATATTATTGTTGCATTGGACTCACCACTTGACACCATGCGCGTGACAGGTCTAAAAATAGGTAGTCTGAATATCATATCTCTCGTTATTTCTATCATGGGCTACCATAGCCGTATTACTTTATTGATGTATTTTTGCAGCAATTAGTATGCCGTACTGACGAGCTCTAATTAGGGCGAAACCGGTCTACGGTTCTAATTGTTGTGAGAATGCATCTAGCCTTACATAATTTGTCCCTATATTAGGGTAGAAATGGGCCAGGGCTAACAATTTACTAAAATTGTTAGTTGGTTATATACAGTCTATATTTTTTAACACTTTGTGTTATTTGGAGCTAGCGTGACAACATACAACTTGGTTCCGCAACTAGGTGGCGACACGTTCACCACTCATATATAAACAGTTGAATAGTTGTGTCTATGTATGCTTCACCAGTCCCGCTAAGTTTCTGCTGGAACTCAACTGTTTCTGAATTGCTAAAGCGAAATGACAAACAAACGTTACAAATTAGCGCTAGCAGTCGACAGTGCATTCATCAGTCTCCAACCGCTGATATCTATCGGTAGTCAGCAGATGAGCGCTTAAACTCAGCTGTTGGGACCTGGTTTACTGGCCCATTGACCTTTTGTAGGTACCTTACTTGATCACCAATCTCTGTTCAACTTTATCCATTTCAAACTGACAACGTTAAAAGATTTCACTAACCTTCTGGAGATTGATTACTAGGTAAACGTCAATACATTGGACCACCTAAGAAATAAAATAGTAAACCCCAATTTTATAAAAAAAAGGTGAAGATTATTATGCTTATTATTCAAATATGAATTGCACACAGGACGGCCAAAACTTTTCAAATATTATTTACTAAATATTTACTAAATAATAAATAAATATAAATAACTGGTTCTATCATTTCTTTACTGAGTTTTGGCTATCAATTCTTATAATTTTAAATATTATTATAATTTTTATCAACACATCTTGTTTTTATTACGTATAAAGTCGACTTTTAAATTTAAAATTAATAAAACAGATAAGTTGATCTTAGAATTCTAAAATAGAAAACTGCCTGCTCTTTAGCTTCTAAGGGATTCTGACTTGAAATATTGGTGATCATTTTTATGTAACATTGTGACGTACTAGATGTAAAGACAATGCAAAAGCACCTGCGATTATGAAACAGCTTAGTCTTCGTCAGCTTTTTCTGCTGGGGGTTCCTCTCCACCACCTGCAAATAAAAAACCAGTAGATTATTAAACAAATTTCGTTTAATCGACAAAATAGTTATTACAAGGGTTAACCTCTTAAAAATACTTAACAATCATTCTTGGGATGCTGGTGCATAGAAACCTTTTTACATATACAGACCGGCCTGTTGTAAACTGTTGAACCGACTTTTCGAATATGTAAAGTTATCTGTTTGAAAAACGATCAGACATGTCAGGCTAGGCAAGGTCAGGTAATTTTTTTCAAAGGAAAACATTTTCACGTGAAAGTAAAAGCTGCTAACTCATTTCCCTAAACGAGGCAGCTGTCCTCTTTAAAATTTTAAGTGGCGAGTGGGGTCGAGTAACATTATTGGAAAGACTGTATTGAACAGAAAATTCAAAATCACATTTGAAAGATATGACCTAAAAAATTAATTTAGCAAGTCCTGCAGGTTCGTGGGCTAAGTTGTCTAGTTTTTTCTTGTTAGATGTCGCCACAAAAAACCCAATGGCGCTAAATCCGGTGACATCGAGGGCTATTCAATTTGGCCACGTCTTCCCACCTATCTGTTTGGAAATCTTTTATCAATATACTGTAGCACTGTCTGTGCGTACTGTGAAAGATCGCCGTCTTGTTGCAATACTAAGGGGTTTTCATCATATCCTGTCAGTATGCAATCAATCTTTTTTTTCGATGTTATGTTGACTTTTAACGCGTTCGTTTAGCTACGGTCTCAATCAATCTTCTATTGCAGTAATTCTAAATATAGTAAGTCGGTAAGAAGAAAGGACTGATGAAAATCCCAGCCGAAACATTCAGTTTCTCTGGGTGCGGCGTGTGTACTTCGTGTAATATGCTTGAATTTGAATCCAACCACTAGTTGTAATTGTGGCGACTCACAGAACCATTATAAAAAATGGGCATCCACAAGAAAAGCAAATATCGTATAAATATTTATAGCACGTTGCGTGATGGTTTAGTTCTTGTAGCAGACTCATTTTGTATGGATGGAATTATTTAAAACCTTAAAATTCTTTGCATATATTTGTATGACTTATCCCTAAAATATTTGCTAACATTGTTGTGCTTAGGGTGAAATTAATCGCGACATGTCCCAAAACTGGTACGTCTACAGCTTCATCCACCACAGGTCATGATGTAATGCGCAATAGAACCAGTATCTCGAAACCTTTTTATTAGGTCGGACCACTCTGATAAATTATTTCAACAAAATATCATGAGTGCTCGCCTAATATGTTAGTAGATGAAGTTATAATACCACTAAAAGGCAGGCGTTGCTACAGGCTACAGCACTATCTTCCTTGAATGTCCAAAAAGCGAGGAGCTATGATTTAGTGTTTGGAAGATTCAACTTACTGGATTTGCATCTAAGTTTCTGACATTTATGTTGTCAAATCCTCTTAGACCAACAGAAAAGTGGGGTTATGCGAGAGCGTCGTTATGTCGCTGACACAACACTTGAGAAATAAGTCTCATTTACTGGCATTCAACAACCCCTTCATATCGGTCGATCTGTCGAGAAAATTAAATAAAAGAGGAGCATATAGAGTAAATGCAGTGAGAAGCAAATGATTCAAAATTCCCACAATGATAAAGGAGAAATACAAGATGGAGAGAGGGGAGTTCATTTTCCAGGGTAGTGTGGTAGTAAGTGTCGTAAAATGGTAAGACAGTAAACTAGTCATACTACTCATCACCAGACTGCTTCATCCAGAATCATAATAACTATCCAGAGAACCAATAAAGATGGTTCCAAAAGTAGAATATCTTGCCCAAAAGTTATTGACTTGTATTATACAAATATGAAAGGGGTTGACCGTTTGGACCAATTGAAAGAACGGTATGCAATTGGAACGAAATCAGTCGAACGACGGTTTAGGATCTTAAGAAACCCAGCTGCTAAATTGTCTCATCGCTTAGCACTAGCACTTCGGTTGATTGATTCATATTTAAGTCGCAAGCGAAGAGGCAAATCTGTACGATTTTTGGCCAACAAAAGAAAAGTGCCTGATCAGGTGAGAATGTTAGAAGTGGGTAAACACTAGACTGAGAAACAAACAATTACAGACGATGCAGTGTGTAGTACAAAGCAGTGGCGGCTCGTGAGTGTCGCGGTAGCGGAGGCAGTAATTTTGTAAATTTTTAAGGTCACACGTTTTCCTGGCTCCTCAGAATTTATGTGAAGAATCCATTTATACAAAAATATAGACTTTCACAAAAATAATGTTTGAAATTTGATACCTTTTTGAAATAATTTATTTACGAATTACTGAGGCTATAAATAAACAGGAATAAACACATAAGGTTTATTAAATTGTTAAATATTGTTTATAGACCACAAATAAATTTTAATATATTTGTGGCGACATCTAACAAGCAAAAACTAAACAACTTAGCCCACGAACCTGCAGGACTTGCTAAATTAATTTTTTAGGTCATACCTTTCAAATCTGATTTTGAAGTTTCTGTTGAATACAGTCTTTCAAATAATGTTACTCGACCCCACTCGCCACTTAGAATTTTAAAGAGGACAGCTGCCTCGTTTAGGGAAATGAGTTAGCAGCTTTTACTTTCACGTGACAATGTTTTCCTTTGAAAAAAAAACCTAACCTTGCCTAGCCTGACATGTCTAATCGTTTTTCAAATAGATAACTTTACATATCCGAAAAGCCGGTTCCAGATTTACAATAGGCCGGTCTGTATATGTAAAAAGGTTTCTGCACCAGCTCCCCAAGAATGATTGTTAAGTATTTTTAAGAGGTTATATATATATATATATATATATATATATATATATATATATATATATATATATATATATATATATATATATATATATATATATATATATATATATATTTCGGGATTTATACGTTCAGGTCCGGGATTCGGGGCAGGACATCTCATTCACAGTACAGAGACAGTCAATAAGTACACGTGCTTTTGCATACCTAACTCTACTTAGCCAGCGAAACGCATAATTGTATTGTTAATAAGAAATAAAAACATAAATGTAAGCATAATAATATTATGTATTATATTTCACTTGTCGCCACCAACTAATGCGATCTAGCCTTACATACTTTGTCCCTATATTAGGGTAGAAATGGGCCAGGGATGCCAATTTACTAAATTATTAGTTGGTTGTATACAGTCTCCAATATTTAACACTTTGTGTTATGTGGAGCTGCCGTGACAACATACTACTTGGTTCCGCAACGAGGTGGCGGCACGTGCATCGTGTCTTACATCTCACTTAGTGTTGGAAGGCTGGCTACCATAGCCGTTTTACTTTATAGGTGTATTTTCGCTGCAATTCGTATGCCGTACTGACGAGCTCTAATTAGAGCGAAACCAGTCTACGGTTCTAATCGTGGTGAGAATGCATCTAGTCTTACGTGTCGCTGTTGCCCAGCAAGAACCAACGCGGAGGTGTAGAGTATAACTTGCCAAGGGGTGAGGCGTGGTGTCAGGAATCAGGGAAAATGGGAATTGGGGATAATTTACATATTTACAGAAATAACTAAACAACAAGTTTTAAATAACAAGAACGCAAATAAAAATAAATAAATAAAACGGAAACAAAAAATAGGTGGTGTAGGGCATCTGTTATTGAAATATTTTTGTAAATTAATAGAACATGCCAAGAGGTGGTGTGTGCGACGTGGTGTCAGAATGGGATTCGAGGATTATTTACATATTTACAAAAATAAGTAACCAATAAGTTCTAAATAACAATAAGGAAAATAAAAATAAATAAATAAAACGGAAACAAGAAAATAGAAGGTGTTGAGCATCTGTTACTGAATTTAACTGATAAACTAATACGTTCCTAAATATTTTTAGAAATTAATGGAATTCGTCTATCTTTTTGCAAAAAAAAAATGAAGTCTGCTGTGTCAGTTCTTTAACAAGTCTTTTTTCTATAGAAATCATTGATATGCTTTTTACCGTCTTGACTAATACCATTTCTGGAAAATGTTTTGATGCGTTTAAGTGCAGAAAAACTTCTTTCTAATGAAGCAGATGTGACAGGAATTGTGACTATTAACGCAAGCAGTTTGTAAAACTCGGTTAGACAAGAAATTAAGTCACTTTTGTAAATAATCATTTTGATAGGCGTATGCCAATCTTGAAACAGTTCTGTATCTGTGTATACAGTGGTCAGTTCGTTTTTAATGCAATTGAATCAAACAAAGGATATTGTTTTAATAATAATTCAAAGATATCCTTTGGAAAGTTTTTTGAATACGAAACAAAGATGTCTTTCTTTATTAAATCGAAAAATTCTAGTTTGCTTAAATCGGAAAATCTTACTTGCAATTGATTAATTATTGTATCTAAATCTAAAACTTCATTAAAAATTTGTTTATAATTCTGTTTTAAATTTTGAATACTTAATGTTGTCTTTTCTTTGGTGCTGGTTCGTTATTTTCAAAATCCTCAAATAAGGAGTTGTAAATTTGATTAAAACAAATTTCATTACTTCTAAAATCTTGCAATGTAGTAGTTAATACAATCAGACGTTTCTTAGCGTAAGAAATATCTGTGCTTTTATTTTGTAAAATTAAAAATACAACTTCGGTATGTTCAAATATACATTTAAAAGTGTGCAAAAGAAAAGGAAAATGGGGATCTTTAAGATGTCGTTTTAGGCCAATAGATTCTCAGAGTTTGTTGATTTTGTTTGAAATCATCTTGATTCAAAATATAAACAAAAACTTCTATTTATTTGTTTCTCTTTGACAACACTGTAGAAACTATCCTAGAAGTACAATTCCACCTTACCAACGCTCACATTAGCAGCGGAGTCTGGCCTCCGAGCACGTGATTTAAGTGCGGTTTTAAATGGCTTGCCAGAGCGCTAATGCTCAAAAAAATGTTATCAAATATGGCCAAGTCGAAAACATCGGAAGCGGGCCTCCGTGACGTCACACACGCACACAAGAAGATCGCGCCCTTTTGGTAATATACTTCTCAGCAGTGTTGCCGGTTCTAATTGTAATTGCAGATTTAGATAATTTTTATATGAATATGGTTTGAATAATAATTAATAATATGAATAAGTATGACTTTAATATTGAATATTTCATATTGGATTAAAGTTATATGTAACTAACCGACTACTTGAATAGGGAGGATGTAACTAATTCTGACTAGGGAGGCCCGGCCTCCTTGGAGAAACCGCCACTGGTACAAAGACAACTTAAAGAAAAAAGAACAGTATACGTCTGATACTTTTGTAAAGTTTCTGCATGTGTACCTTGGTTGTAGTTTTGGCTGTATAAATAGCTAATTAAGCATACTTTCTTAATTTTCATTTCTTGTTGCTTGCAAATAACAATGTTAGCTCAATTTGTTAATTTGAACTCCTGCTTGTCCAGGTGTGCTGTGAGAAACTTATTTTTCACCAAGAGTAAGATAACATTTTTTGTAAAAAAGTTTTTTATATATTAGGTATATATGATTGGCCAACACCGTAAAAGAACAAATATGTAATAATATCTAATATCAGTTTGCTTTCAGCATGATTTTTTTCCCATTAAACGGTTAAATTGGACATGCAGTAGCAATTATTCTCAAGACAAAATTAACAATTGGCATTCCTTTTTACAGTACTTTTACGGGATGCTCAATAGCTACTTTGAAACAGCTGAAAGGCGTTCTAGCTACATTTCGTTACATATATAAAATCAAAAGCAGAATTTAAAACATTCTGATTTGGAGAAATGACATAATAAAAATTGGGCAACTAAAATACGAAGGAAATTTATAACTGGTTTAAACCATATAATTTTTTATAATGGACATGCCTATTGTTTTATTCCATTAGAATGGCCTCCTTTATGTAGTGCATCAAGTAAGAAAATTAAAAAGCGTTCTAGGATTACATTAAAAAAATGATGGAGAGAAGACAGTTGATACTGCAAGTTTCTAATAATTTCTGAGATTCTTCTACATTGCTTGGATAGTAAGAAATGTTTGTACTAAACGGTACTTACCGTCCGTCGGGGCATCATCTGCTGGTGCTTCTTCATCCTGCGGTGCATCACCATCTGCAGGTGCTCCACCTTCTTCACCTTCTTCTCCTTCTGCTGGAGCCGCGTTTGCCTGGCCCTCTGCAGGTTCTTCAGCAGGTGCTCCAACTTTTTCTTTACCTTTATCCTCGTCTCCTCCACTGTCTTCTTTTTCTGGCATATTGGCAATAAAGTCCATGACGGCGTTAACCAAAAGGAAAATGTACCACAGTAAAAACATACAAGGAGGGTGCTGATAGTTAGTCAAGTCTGTTGGGTCGAAGTCCATCTTGAGATGGAGGCTTTTTATTGTAAAGAACCGTAAATAATATCGATACTAGAATTTAGAAAGGTGACAGGAAACTAATGTAATTGATGAGACATGTGACGCTTGTCTGAGTTATGTCGAGATTTGACAGTGAGTGGCTAAAAAAGTATAAATACCGTTGTAGTATTCTATACCTGCTTCAGCTTATGTAAAAATAATCAATTACATCAAATATGACATTGGAGTTAATTTATATAATAAACCACCGCATTGCACCCCTTGCCCAAATCATCAGTCATGACGGACACACGCAAAGAAACCCTTGTTAATAGTCATGAGTATTGGAGCTTAAAGGCCGTTATGGGAAGACGTATTGAACATGCTCGTGACGTCAGACCGTTTTCATGCTAAACCATGTCCCCAACTAAACATCAAAGCAGATTAGCAGAAATTATTTGAAAAGTTGTAAAGGAGGAAGAAATGAGGAACTGCTACAATATAGGAACGTGGAATATTAGAAGCTTGTTGAGAACAGGAAAGTGGAAGAGGCTAAAAATATAATAAAGGAATTTAATATACAGAGTGGTTAAAAAGTAATGACACACAGAGTAGCACTAAACTATTACGGTTTAGCCAATCATTTCTTAGTTTAAAAAACAAATATTAAAGAAGATACAGGCTGTTAAAATGACAAATTAAATTTTGATTTTCCTTGATACCTAGAAAAGTATTTGATATAATATCATCTTGAAAATTGGCACAAAATAGTTTTTCACGGTGGTAAAATATTACTTCCCATTTGACTCTAATTGGTAGTGGGCACGTCTCGCGGAAGTCTACGTAAACCAATAAAAAATCACAAAAAGTACAGCAAACAAATAAAGTGTATATATATATATATATATATATATATATATATATATATATATATATATATATATATATATATATATATATATAAACGTATAAAAATTGAAACTGACCAAGGATATGGGTTCTAGTTCGCGCTCATTTGAATTTTTTTTGCAAAGTCTCACCATCGATACCTCTCTATTAGTGATTTTTTTAAATAAAAAAATTACAAATAATTGAAAGGTGTCCATTTGCTAGAGAGAAACTGGGAATGAATTATTACTTCCACACCGTCACAATGTTTGGAAGTATGGCATCGCCGACAAAAATTTACAAAATTTTTTTTGCTTAAACGTCGTAAAACGTGTCAAAACATATAAAAAACATGATTTGGGAACGAAAATTTTGTTGTCTGTCGGTCTGTATGTCTCTCTGTTTGTAGCCACGATAACTTTAGAACGACTTTAGATATGGTCTTCAAATTTGGTATACAGTTATCACCCGACAAACGAACGGTTCGGATAGCGTTTAGGTAAAATCGCTCCAGTGGGTAGGGGATGAAAGGGGGTAATTTGGTGAACATTCACCAAATTCAATTTTTTGTGAAAACTTGAGTAATATAACGTTTTATGGTTTGTTTATTAGAAAAGTTTCAATTTCATCACACATGTGGTGTTCTGTGCTAAAATTAAATAAGGGGTTGAATGTGTGGGGGTGGAATATCGGTGACAGAAATTTCGATTTTTTTCTAACACGGCGTAAAAAGGCTCAAAACATAAAGAAAACTTGATTCTGGAACGAATATATTTTTTTGTCTGAGGGTCTTTCGGTCGGTCTGTCGGTCCGTATGTCTCTGTCTGTTAGTAGGCGCAATAACTTTCAAACGAATTGAGATATCATCTTTAAATTTGGTATCCAGTTAGCACCCGACAAAGAAACGCTTGGAATTATTTTTGAGTAAGATCACTTTAGGGGGTAGGGGATAAATACGGGGTGATTTGGTAAAAAATGACATTCTTTCGTTAAAACTCCAATAATATAACGTTTCAGAAGTTTGTGGTTACAGGAATATGAAAATTTTGTAGTGGTCAAGTCATGGACCCCAAATTCGTTTCATGAGAATGTCTTCTTGATGAAAGTAAATTATCACAGCTATGTGGAAATTACGATCCAATTTCCAGCACCATTTTTATATCATTATAAAAAATAATAATATCCAACAATGTTCAAGACAATACGTCAATTTTTTTTAAACGTCATGGAAAATCGAAAATACGTTTCTAACTATAACAATTAATTAATAGAGCGGTATCGATGGTGAGACTTTGCATTTTTTTTAAATGAGCCTGAACTAGGCCCCCTAGAACCCATATCCGGGGTCAGTTTCAATTGTTAGATATATATATATATATATATATATATATATATATATATATATATATATATATATATATATATATATATATATATATATATATAATTTTTCAACAACACACCACGAGGGCTTACAGCCTAAATACTATCGTACCGTGTGTGTTAACAAGAAGGAAAGAGCAACTTGTTAATTCTGGACTTGAAGGTTTGGAGGTTCGGAGGAGGGAGGAAAAACATGTGCCGGCAAGTAATTCCACAACTTGGAAGTCCTCGGGACAAAAGAGCGGGCATAACAAGATGTTCTTCTGGTGACCTAGACAGTAAAAGGGTGCATTCGCTTTGTTCCCTGGTCTGTTGGGGCAGCAGGTGGAGAAACTATGGAAGAAAGCTTCTCTGAGCTGTGCCCGTGCAGATATATATATATATATATATATATATATATATATATATATATATATATATATATATATATATATATATATATATATATATATATAGGAGGTGGGTTGAGAGTAGAATTACCGGCGAACAACGAGGCAAAAAGTTCAACCTTGCCCAGGGCGGTAGAAACAATTTCATCCCCCGAAACGAGAAGTGGGAACGTGCTCTTGCAGAAATTATTCCCAATAGATTTAGTAAGAGTCCAGAAGGGTTTACTGCCGTTGGAGCTTGAGAGGACTTTGTTTTTGATGTGGTTATTACACGAGTTTTTTTTGCCTCAAAAACAATGCGGTCATAGCGGTTTCTTGCGTCGTTAAATGCTTGATGGTTTTCTTGACTAGGATTGTATAGAAGCGTTTTGTGGGACCTTTTCAAGTCTGGCCTTGTCACAGGATTTAGAGAACCAGGGTTTTTAAATGGCTAAAGAGGTTTTCTGTGTACGTAGAATAAATAATTTCATGCCAGCTTGGATAATTTCGGTGAGGTTTTGTGAGATATCAGAGGGTCAGGATAAGAGAAGCATACAGACGCCCATGCAAATGAGGAAAATGAATCCCGCATTTCGTCCCAGTTCGCGGAGTTGTAGTGCCAAACGATACGTGGGTGTGATGACTGTGTGACGTCGGGTTGCATTGCGCAGGAAGCAGTGACCATGCCGTGGTCTGTGCGACCACGGGCGGTGACTGATGTCTTATAGCATTCAGGTTTTGTAGTAAGAAGGAGATCCAACGAATTTGAGCTGTGTGTTGGGATGCGAGAAAAGTAAGTAGCTGCTGAATCATATTGGGTAAAGAATTGCTGACTGCAAAGGCCTCCGCTGCTCTCCCTTGTGGATCGGTTTTTGAAGATCCTAGCTATTCCTTATTATGTACATTGAAGTCATCAAGAATAGTGACCTCGGAGGAAGGATATTCAGAAATCAGATGGTCGGTTTTCTCGGAAAGGTAGTCGAAGAGCTGGACAAAGTTGTTGTCAAAAGGTGACCAGTAAATACAACAGATGAATTTAGTTGCAGCCCTGAGAGAGAGTTTTATCCATAGTATGCCTTTTCTTCCAGCTTCTAAATTGGGGAGCCTGGTGCAGGGTAGATTGCTACGAACGTAGGCGCACACGCCTCCATGTAATCTAAAGGGAGTAAGGAGCTCATACCCCGGGAAATTAACGTGATTAGTGGCTGTTTTGGCACTGATTTGGGTTTCGGTGAGGAAGAGGATTTGGGGCCTATTAGCCCGGAGGAAATGGTGGACGGAGTTCAGGTTGGAATTTAGGCCACATATATTCGAGAAGAATATGTTAAATCTTGATGCCGGCGCCCTCTACACACCCTTCTCCCGGAGATCCGAATGGAGGGGTATTTTATCTCCGGAATCTTTTTTACAAGGAGGAGCCATCATAATTTTTGTTTATAAGGGAAACTGATTCATACACCAGAACCGGAAACGTCCGTTGGGACTTCACCGGCCCTTGATGTACGGGGTCATACCTCATCAGGCGTGAAAAAATCTTCTACTATCACGCAAAGGAAAAGTCCACTACCACCTGCCATATATATCCAAGAAAATCGGGCAAGGTTTTCCGGAAAAATTTTGAGTTTTATTCAGAGAAAAAAAAATCATCTCCGAAAACTACAAAGCTTTTTTAATTAAACTTGGCGGATATTTTGCCTTGGGAAAGGCCCTACTACATACCAAAACTCAATTTTCTAAGTTTATAGAAAATTGAGTTATTTAAATTTGAAACATTTCATGAAAATTCAGCACCATAACGCACTGCTGCGTCTCTAACTTTTTTAAATACCTGTATATTTAAAAATTAGCAATTCAAGTTTAATATCTGTTTCAAAATAAGCTAACAACATATTGCCAGTTAGTTTTAAAGATGAAATTTCTTTATTGCCTCATTATGTATTTATTTCAAGCATGGAAAAAAGAAATTACTCTTTTAAAAGTCAAGACAGGGAACTCATTCTCTACCTAAACCGATTTTTCCTCAACTTTTCAAATTAAAAAATTGTCCCAGTTACAACATATAGAACACAACGTTCATTAAGGATTTATAACGAGGCGTAGCTTTTATTTGATAAGTGCGCATTAAAAAAATACCTCCGACATTTTAATAACAACGAGCAGGCAAAGTAAATTGCATTATGTATGCATGAGAGCATAAAATTAATAGGAAAATGGATAATAATTCCGTGAAATACAGCACTCTACACATCATATTACCAAATTATTTTTTATACCGAATCGACGATGTTTTATGCAATTTGCCATAATATAAATACCAAGCCAAACACAAGAAAATACTATGCAAACACACTCCACGTAAATAGATACACACAGACATCAACAGTTCTTTCAAAATGCATTATTAGCGAATTTGGACCCCTAGAACCCGAAACCAACGCTCGTTTGAATTTTTAGATGCACACACACATAAATATATACAGTGGGTTGCCAAATTATTAGGGTCAGTAGCAATTTCTTCATATTTGAAAGTTTGGATGGCTTTAGTCGGAGAAATAGTTGTTCCTTCTTGAGTTTATTATTTTGTTTGTTTATTGTTGGTAATTCTACTATGTTCTGCAAGTGGCTACACCGGAAACAAATTCAGCTTGTCAATAATTTGAGGTCATCGTTTTCCGCAGCCAGTCCCGCAACTGCGGGCCGGCACAGGTTATCCAGAGGATGCCCCCCGCCAGGCGCACCCGGTGGAACTGAGGCGGGCTCTCCCCTGGTCTAGCGTGACCTCAGGATGGCGTCTGTCAATCACCGCCATCCCGAGGCCCCCCGCAGCCTCCATATACGAGCCAGTCTGCGCTGGTGTTCCGGCCCTGGTCCTTTTGGGACGTCTGTCTGTAGTATGCATGCTAGAACCCGAGCGCGGCGTCTTCTGACTCGCTCCCTCCCCTCCTGCGCCTTTATAGGTGCCCTGGCCCTTTTGGGACGTCTGTCTGTAGTGGGCGTGCTAGAGTTCGAGCGCGTCCTCTTCTGACTCGCACTCCCCTCTTGCGCCTTTACAGGTTTCTCGACCGTCCACGTCCCGATCGCCATTCTCTGCGCCCTCCGGAACTTCTTTCTTTGGGCCCCGGAAAGACGCTTGAACTGCCGGGGCAGTCCCTCTACTCTTACAGTAGAGTCCTCACTGGTGGAGGGGCCCCCGGAGTCTGCGGAGCTCGCCGCCCTCCGGTGGGACCCAGCCTCCAGCTTGGGTGTCGGGGACAGGTCTCTGGCCGAAGGTACCCCCTGATCCCCCGTATCTACGCCGGTCGTGGACCTCCAGAGTCCGCTGCCGCCCCCTGGCTCATCTTCGTTTCCGGAATAGACTCAAGGCACAAGTCTGTAGTCGGAGCCACTTCTCGAGCTTCATTGGTTTTGTTTTCATATGTATTTATAATCTTCATGTTGTTCAGACGAGAATGGGGGAAATACTGTCCACACAATCAGAACCCCCTGTGTGGTGCAAGGCAGGTTACTCTGGAGGGTTGCCCGGTACTCCAGAGGTTCCGTTCACGACACCATCGCCCTGGTGCCATCCATCCATAGGCACGGGTCACGTGACACCGTAGATTGGGGGAGTTTAGTTCGACCTCCTTATCTAGATCCGTCATGTTTAGTTATTAGCAGGGTCACCTCGTGCAGGATGCGGATTTTTACCGCGCATGACGGTCTTGGGGAAAGTTTCATCGACAGTTTATGTTGTTATTTCCACTTCCTCAGCTTGCCCCCTAGAGTCCTTTGGCCCGCGACTCCTTAACCCCCAAACACATATTACTCTATGGTCAAACAAATGTATATACATGCGTTCATACTGAATGTCAAACACATAAAAGTCTGTGGTCAAACAGTGCACTGAGATTATAAAGGTATACTCTATGACAAACAAAAACATCAATAACGTTCAAATTTGAAAATTTAATGAATTATGGTCGAATTTCGACCAATGCTCATGTCCCCTGATATCCGATATTATACAGGATACGAGAAAAAAATGTATACGTTAATTTTAGGGTGTCTTGAGCATCATTAATTTATTTTAATAATCACAGGGTGGCCCATAAGTCGTTGGTGATACAAATTTTCTTTTTTTTTTATAATCGAACACCCCTTATTTTATTGCAGTGCAAGTCACAATGTATGTTTGTAAGGCAAAAAAATTAGAGTGTTCTTGTTTTTGAGTTATTTCAATTGTTTTGTAACTTTTCATAGTTTTAAGGCATGTCAAAAAGTATGATATGGCGTTTTTACCAATATATAGCGGATACCATGAAAATGACGCATTCAGAGATGCTTTCGTTTATATTATTTGTTAATTTTTGTACTTTTTCAAACGATAAAGTTATTTTGATTAAATACCTATGGTACATTGTTTCTACTATCAAGGTTATACCGGTAACCACATTTAATGCCTGCTTTCATTAAAAAAGACCTATTATGTAATTATTAAAGACATTTTTATAAAAATTCACTACCATAAGGCACTTGCTGCGTCCAGACTTTTTTTATACAAAGGAAGACAAATTAGACATTTGGTGGTTTTATATAATATATCATGTACTTCAAAAATGGCCCAAGAAAACTAGGTTTGTCGTTCAAAAAATGATCGGTGACGTCACAGGTCAAATTGACAGCCACTTGGGAAATGCGGACATAAAATTATCCTCAAGAATGCACATAGTAATCGTACCATATGCACGAATTATATCGCTCAGCTTAATTAACCGAAACATTGAGCACCGCTTGGAACGTGCACTTTCAGGGTATCCAAGGAAATGTGCGAGCTATGTAATAATGTCTCGAACATCTCTGTGGGGCAAATGCAGACATTAGATCAGACTTAAGGAAGTGCATCGAAGTTGTTATTGCAACCCTTACCAGTTCCACACGTTCCGAATAGTTGTAGTGAATTATTTGGGACATTAGGAACAGCTATTAATACGTGAAGACGTTTCAAATAATACGGTTGTTTAATTGTTTGCTTGCAGGTCATATTATAGTTTATTGTATAAAGTTTGGTGCTAATATAATTGAAATACTGTATACCACAATAATAATCTTGTTGGAAAATCTAGAGATACCATATAGCGCGAGTTTTAATGAACAAAGTGAACATATAGAGGAGACTAAATTTAATAATATTATATCTACTGATTACTCACTACTCCACGGATATGGAGTTGAAGCTAAAGTAACGAAAGGTATGCGACAAATGTCCATTATCACTATTGTATTAGCGAATTTTCATTAAGAAAAATTCGCTAATATAGAGGTCACGATGAAAAGCTTTTGAAAAAATTTCTTCAGATGAGCACGAATTTGGGTCTCTAGAACCCAAAACCAAGGTCCGTTAAATTATATATATATATATATATATATATATATATATATATATATATATATATATATATATATATATATATATATATATATATATATATATATATATAGGTGTCCGGAAACTGTGAGCAAAAAATTCAGGGGGTTATTCTTCTCAAAGAATTAATGCCCCTAGCTCCTATAACAGTTTTTCGAAAACTCGAAAATAACGGAGTTATAAGGTGTCAAAAAAATTTTTTTTTTCAAATTTTTGTCGATAACTTTTTTTGTTGTGAATCGATTCTTTTCAAATTTGGTACACACGTATATAATATCACTCTGTATTTATGTTGCAAATTTGACATGGATCTATCTAAATTTAAAGGGCGAAGCTGCCCTTGACCAACAGATAAGGACTCATAACTTTTTTGCTTGAGTCTTTATCTCAAATCTAACAATACACGATTGAAGGGAATTATAAAATCTTAAAAAAAGGTCATCTTGTTGCATCACGATAAAACTATCCGTTTTCGAGTAAAATGTTCTTCAAAATTTTTGCTGGTATTGATTGAATACGAATCCATCCAAATGTCAATGTTAATAGCGTGTGCTTTGAAAACAGTCGCGACAATTGCCTCGGAAAAAAAATATGTCACATGTTTTGACAAATAAAGTGTTATATTTTTATTATTATAACTACTATAAAATTATCAGCAATAACGATTTTACAGGGCCTCAGTTTTTTTATTACTTACTAGAACTTGCAACATTTAAACATTATAACAATAATTTATTAAAAATAATAACAAAATTAATATTATAACAAAGTTTCAAAGTGATGTCCTTCCATCTCAACACATAAATCAATTCTTCTCAGGAAATTCCGACGAACTCTAGCGAATATTCCGTCTTTTTGCCTGATTACCTCACAGTTATCAATAATTCTTTGCCTGAGATCTTCAGCGTTTTGAATTGGACTCCTGTATACAAGAGATTTTAGGTAACCTCAAAAGAAAAATCCATTGGGTTCAAATCAGCCGATCTAGGCGCCCACTGCACGAACCCACCGCGTCCTATCCATCTCTCAGGAAATGTTTCATTAAGAAATTCCCACACCGTTGTACTAAAATGTGGCGGCGCGCCGTCCTGCAGCAGCCACATTGTATTTCTTGATTGGAGGGGTACATCATCCAATAGAGTGGATAACTGGTTTCTTAAAAAATTTAAGTATATCTTACCGTTGAGTCTTTGAGGGAAGAAATGTGGCCCAATTAAGCGGTCTCCTAAAATTCCCGCCCACACATTAACAGAAAATTTATTATGGAAACTGCGTTGTATCGCCAAGTGAGGATTCTCATTAGACCAATGATGCTCATTATGAAAGTTGATCAAACCGTCATGTCCAAATGCAGCTTCATCTGTGAAGAGAAGCGATGATATAAAATTGTGATCGTTGCTATGTAGATTTCGAATTATATTGCACAAATTCACGCGAGCTTCCGGATCTTCAGGAGATTTACTTTCTGGTAATGATAAGGATGAAAAAGCTGCTCCTTGAGAATTTAATGCACATAACTTTTCGGGATACTCTCCTGAGTAGAGACTAACCGTACACTTAAGTTGGGATTATTCTCGATTGCATTTAATACACGAACTTCTGCTCCAGGAGTTCGAGTACTTTGCTGACCGCCAACATCTTGATATGTAGTTCTAAATGATCCGAATTCTCCCAGTCTTCGATGGATATTACTGAACATTCGGGATTGTGGTACCCTTCTATTTGGAAATGCTTCAGCATACAAACTTCTTGCAGCAAGGGCATTGCCGCCAGCTATACCATAATAATAATGCATGCCACGTAGTTCAACGTAAGAATAATAATTATTATTCATCGTATTTTATAATTAATCTCAACTATTCCGCAAGTAAAATGACAACAAACTATTATCTGTCAAAACTAACGCCACATGATGTTGTTGACAGAGAATGTTTTCTAAGCACGCTCCGTTAATATTGTGTGTGTTTTGTTTCTTTAACGTCGGCCTATTTCCGCGACTATGGCCAATCACCGACGCCAGGGAGCAGTTTCACCTCACTATCCTGGAAATTTTGCCGAACCCCTGTCTTTCTGTAAGGAGGGTAGGGATCTTTAACGTGCCCAACATCGCATGGACACGGGACCGACGGCTTTACGCCCCCTCCGAAGGGCGGAACGTGCAGACATTCAACTTGCTCAAATACAATGCCAGAACCTCGGTTGATGTTAATTTTACAGTTTGTACTGAAAAAGTGAAAGGAGTACGCCGGGATCGAACCCAGTACCCTTCGGTTCAAAGGCACACGTTCTTACCTCTGAACCACCGAGGTCCTTCCGTTAATATTGAAAATGAGATTAGGTGATTTCGTATTCAATCATACCAGTAAATTTTTAAGAACGTTTTTCTCGAAAACGGTTAGTTTTATCGTGATTCAACAAGATGACCTTTTTTCAAGATTTTATAATTCCCTTTAATCGTGTATTGTTAGATTTGAGATAAAGATTCAAACAAAAAAGTTATTAGTCCTTATCTGTTGGTCAAGGGCAGCTTCGGCCTTTAAATTTAGATAGATCCATGTCAAATTTGCAACATAAATACAGAGTGATATTATATACGTGTGCACCAAAATTTAAAAGAATCAATTCACGACAAAAAAAAGTTATCGACAAAGATTTAAAAAAATTAATTTTTGACACCCTTTAACTCCGTTATTTTCGAGTTTTCGAAAAACTATTATAGGAATTAGGGGCATTAATTCTTTGAGTAGAATAACCCCCTGAATTTTTTGCTCACAATTTCCGGACATTATTATTATTATTATTATATATATATATATATATATATATATATATATATATATATATATATATATATATATATATATATATATATATATATATATATATATATATATATATACAAGTGTCCCACGTCGAGTAATGTATTACATTATTTCCGAAAATATACACTTTTGAGTGTTAAAAATTTGTATACGGGGGTTTCCGAAGATGCTCTATTAATGTAAATAATTTCAAAAATGGCGGACTTCCGGTTATACCGTAAATAGATATAAACATCGTTATTTCAAATAGAACATCCTGTATATTATTGCATTTTTAGAATACTCATCTAATTTTAGGGTAAAAGTTATTAGAGCATGCTCTCCCCATCTTCAACTGCTTTCGAGTTATGTCAATTTATTTGAGAAGGCTGTTCAAGGGGAGGCTGACTTAATGGAGGTGATTTCGTGTCCTGTTAGGATGCTGAAAATTCTTTAATTTGTCAGACAGGTTCCAAGGCTATTAAGCTTCGACGTGATTGTGAGAAGAAATTGTTTCAGGTACAGGATGTTTTGTAAGATGTATTAGAATTTGGTGTGCTTTAAACTAGAATAACTCATTTATTTCAAATAGAACATCCTGTATATTATCTTCTCATTGAATAGAGCAGATAATTCTATTTCAAACTGTATTAGCATTCCCTATACCTAAAATTGATAATTGTCGAGATATTTGCGGTTTACAAAAAACAACAACAAAAAACTCTGGACGCAGCAAGTGCGTTATGGTAGTGAATTTTCATAAAAATGTTTTTATTGCAAATATGTGTGTTTTCTTTTTAAGAAAGCCGGCATCAATTTTGGTTACCAGTATAACCTGTATAGTAAAAACAATGTGCCATGTTTCATAAAAATAACTTTATTGTGTGAAAATGTACAAAAATTTCCAAAAGTAAACTTAAAGTGTTCTCGGAGAAACTCGTTACTTGGTCAACCTTATAGGTTAATAGCAAATTGGGCTATTCAAATATGAAGCATTTGATCAAAATTCGCTATCATAATGCACTTGCTGCATCCAGAATTTCTTTTCTTACAAACATGCATTATATTTCAATGGAAAATGCAAAAATGCAATAACATAAGGCGTGTTTGATTAAAACAAACCAACGACTTATGGGCCACCCTGTGATTGTAGCTCAAGACACCCCATAATTAATATATACAAACTTTTTTCATATCTTGTATAATAACGGATATATTGAGCTTTATTGATTTTTTTACGAAAATTCGGCAAAAATTATGTACCATTAAATGATAAACTCTATAGCTAAGACTACTGCCAAGCATCAGAGAAAGGGTCTATTGGAAATGAATTTTTTGGAAACATTTTAGTAAAATGAAGGACAATGACGGTTGAAACTAAGACTTCAGGGTTTGTAAAACATTCTACTTGAGACATGTTCTTTCCATAGCCCGTACTAGATTCAAGTTCTTTGCCTAAATGTTGCCAATTTTTGACGTTTTAAATCGCAACTTTGACGTTTTGAGGGAAACCCCAATTTATTTTTCTTTCTTTAAATGCCTATAACTTTTTTGTCTTTTGACCCACATAGCTAAATTTCGGTAAGTAACTTACCCATAAGGGTATAAATCCGCGTACCAAATTTGGTTGCCCTTACTTTGTTAATTCCGGAGATAGAAATTTTTTTCGAAAGAAAACACAAAATTTTCCTTGAAAACCTGGGCAGATTTTCCTAGCTAACGAACTTATCCAATACATTTGCAAAAGAAATTTATTCAGCAAATTTAAACAAAATCGGCCCATTATTTTTTGAGTTATCGGTGTGATACGTATATATATATATATATATATATATATATATATATATATATATATATATATATATATATATATATATATATATATATATATATATATTGTATATAAACATATAAAAATTGAAACTGACCCCGGATATGTATTCTGGGGGGCCTAATTAGCGCACATTTGAAGAAATTTTTTAAAAATTCAAAAGTTGGGATCTCCTCATTAGTGAATTTTTTAAAAGAAAATTCACTAAAAAGACAAATTTAGGAGTATGTCTAAAATCTGTATGAATTCTAAAAGTGCTATGTGATGTTTGACATTTTCACGTTTATTGTCAGTTTTATATTTCTGTCACAACGTGAGGTATTTTGTCTTTGTTGAATTAATAGAAATTCTACGTTATAATGGATAATGCCACAGCTATTCAAATGAACAATCGCTGAATTTATTTTATTTTCATGGAGAGTGCAACAGAGTGATCAGCAGAACATGTCGGCTGTTTAATGATAGGTATCCCGAGTCATCGCCAATGACTGCGTTGAAATTCAGACGTTTTGACCAATTTCTTGAGAACGGGAAGTTGCACGATTAAACAAACATCAAGATCAGTTCCAGTTACAGAAGACGGAGACACACAAATTTCTGTGTTTTCTTATTTCGAAGCTCATCCAAAGGCGTCAATACGTTCAGATGAACATGACATGAACATAGCGCGTTCCTCCATACAGAGAATATTGTCCAAGCATAAGATGCATAATTATAAATTTATAAGTGTGCAAGCTCTGGAACCGAACGACACAGCCCGCCGAATTGAATTTTGTCACACTCTGCCTGAAAAACACCGAAACGATCCTTTATTTCTGAAAAGCATAATTTGGACCGACGAAACAAAGATGTCCCATGAAGGAATATTTAACAGACATAATATTCACTACTGGGCTCAAGACAATCCTCATGTCAAAAGATAACGCTGTTCCCAGAGAAAATTCAGCTTCAACTTGTTTGCTCTTCTGATGGATGATAAAATACCGTACTGCATTTACGATAATAATCTGACAGCTGTGCAATACCTAGAGACTTTGCGAAACACTGTCTCTGATTTCTTGGACAATTTACCACTTACTGCGTATGTGAATTGTTGGTATCAACTAGATGGGGCTCCTACGCGTTATTCAGCAGAGGTGAAGAACTTTTTAAATGATAACTTCGGAGAGAGGTGGATGGGACGCGGCGGAAATACAATTGGCCCCCACGGTCGCTCGACCACACTCCTCTGGATTTTTACCTATGGGGTAAATTGAAATCAGATGTTTATGCGACTCCAGTCAACCCTAGGGAAGAACTTGAAGATAGAGTCCGTAATTGTTTGGATAATATTGATCCAGTAGAAATACGGCATACAACCCTTAGGTTTCAGCTTCAACGATCATTGCCCTTCATTTTAGCAAAATATTTCCAGAAAATTCATTTAAAATGACACTTTCTCTGATGCTTTGGCTGTATGTTTACTTAAGTTTATGGTTTAACGGTCTATAATTTTTAGTTAATTGTCGTAGAAAAAAAATTCGTTGATGACGAGACCGCGACTTTTGAATTTTTAAAAGATTTCTTCAAATGAGTCCAAACTAGGCCTCATAGAGTCCATATCCGAGTTTACTTTTAGTTTTTATCTATTTGCATATATACAAGGTGACGCATTTCTACGGTAAAGCTCAATATAATTGTTATTATACAAGACACGAGAAGAAATTGTATAAAATATTTTGACAATCACAGGGTGGTCCATAAATCGTTGGTTACTCCTAGAATTGTTTTTTTAGAACACCCTTATATTATTGCATTTTTGCGTTTTTTAAATCGAAATATGATGCATCTTTGTAAGAAAAAATCAAGACGCAGTAAGTGCGCTTTGGTAGCGAGTTTGTATTAAATCCTTCAAATTTCAATAACTCAATTTGTTATTAACCTAAGGTTTGTCGGCTAGGAAACCGGTTTTCTCGAAAACATTTTGAGTTTATTTTATACAATAAGTAATTTTAAAAATATATGGTACATTGTTTCTACTATATAGGCTATACCGGTAACCAGATTGTGCTTGCTTGCATTAGGGAGACATATTTGCTATTAAAAATATTTCTACGAAAATTCACTTCCATAACGTACTTGCTGCGTCCAGAAGTTTTTAGTGAATTTTCGTAGAAAAAATTCACTAATGGGGAGATCCCGCCTTTTGAATTTTGAAAATTTTTTTGCAAATGAGCGCGATCTAGGACCCCTAGAACCCATATCCGGGGTCAGTATCAATTTTTATATGTTTATATGTTTATATATATATATATATATATATATATATATATATATATATATATATATATATATATATATATATATATATATATATATATATATATATGGATCACACCGATAACTCAAAAAATAATAGGCCGATTTTGATTAAATTTGGTGAATACCTTTGCAAGTAGCTTGGATAAGTTGGTTAGCCAGAAAAATCGGCCTAGGTTTTCCCGAAAAATTTTGTGTTTTCTTTCGAAAAAATTGTATATCTTCCGAATTAACAAAGTAAGGGCAACCAAATTCGGTATGCGTTTTTATATCATTATATGTAAGTTACCTACCAAAATTTAGCTCTGTAGGTCAAATGCAATAAAGTTAGAGGCATTTAAATAAAAATAAATTGGGCTTTTCCTCAAAACGTCAAAGTTGCGATTTAAAACGTCAAAATTGACAACATTTAGGCAAATAACGTGAATCTAATACGGGCTATGGAAAGAAAATGTCTCAAGAAGAATGTTTTACAAACCCTGAAGTCTTAGTTTCAACCGTCATTGTCCTTCATTTTACTAAAATATTTCTAGAAAATTCATTTCAAATAGACCCTTTCTCTAATGTTTGGCAGTAGCCTTAGCTATAGACTTTATCGTTTAATGGTATATAATTTTTATGGAATTTTCGTAAGAAATCAATAAAGCTCAATAATTCCGTTATTATACAAGATATGAAAAAAATTGTATACATTAATTATAGGGTGTCTTGAGCTACATCTTAAAAAAGTATTTCTACAATCACAGGATGGCCCATAAGTCGTTGCTGATACAAATTTTCTTTTTTTTAATCAAACACGCCTTATGTTATTGCATTTTTGCATTTTCCATCGAAATATAATGCATGTTTGTAAGAAAAGAAATTCTGGACGCAGCAAGTGCGTTATGGTAGCGAATTTTAATCAAATTCTTCATATTTGAACAGCCCAATTTGCTATTAACCTATAAGGTTTACCAATAAACGAGTTTTTTCGGGAACACTTTACTTTCGGAAATTTTTGTACATTTTCAAACAATAAAGTTATTTTGATGAAACTTGGCACATTGTTTTTACTATATTTATTTATATCACCTTCTCCTAATAAATGTAGTTGCATACGATATTTTAATATATGTATCGATATTTCAAATTTCCCGGCTTTCTGACTCCCACAACTCAAAGGGTATTAGTGAATTCTCTCTTTTTTTAGTGAAAAAAATCACTAATGAGGAGATCGCGACTTTTGAATTTTGAAAAAATTCCTTCAAATGAGCACTAATTAGGCCCCCGAGAACACATATCCGGGGTCAGTTTCAATTTATATATATATATATATATATATATATATATATATATATATATATATATATATATATATATATATATATATATATATATGTAACATACCTATAACTCAAAAAATATAGGCTGATTTTTATCAAATTCGGTAAATATCTTCTTTTTGCAAGTGTCTTGGATAAGTTTGTTAGCCAGGATAAAGGGACCAGTTTTTCCGGTAAAATTTTGGGTTTCGTTAAAAAAATAATTTCTAAAAGTAAGAAAGATATGACAACTAAATGTAATATGCCGGTTTCTATTAGTCAATTTTATTAAAAGTATAATATCCACTAAAATTTAGATTGGTAGGTTGAAAGAAAAAAGTTATAGACATTTTTTTTAAATTTTATTTTGTCACGCTGGCGGCCAAGGAAGCAAAGCAATACCAAAATATTTGTGGGGAACAAAATCTATTACATATTACAGAAAAGATTAACCTATCTTCACGCAAAAAGGGCAAGAAGTACGAGAAAAATTAATTTAAAAATATGCTACCTTTCAGTGAATTTTCTTAAAAAAATTCACTAATGAGGAGATACCGACTTTTGAATTTTGGAAAAATTTCTTCAAATGAGCGCTAATTAGGCCGCACAGAATACATATCCGGGGTCAGTTTCAATTTTTATATGTTTATATATGTTTATATATATATATATATATATATATATATATATATATATATATATATATATATATATATATATATATATATATATCACACCGATAACTCAAAAAATAATGGGTCGATTTTGATTAAATTTGGTGAATAAATTCCTTTTGCAAATGGCTTGGATAAGTTCGTTAGCCAGGAAAATCTGCCCAGGTTTTCCCGGAAAATGTTGTGTTTTCTTTCGAAAACAAATTATATCTCCGGAATTAACAAAGTAAGGGCAACCAAATTTGGTATGCTGGTTTATATCCTTATAGGTAAGTTACCTACCAAAATTTAGCTATGTAGGTCAAAATACAAAAAAAGTTATAGGCATTTAAAGAAAAATAAATTGGGGTTTTCCTCAAAACGTCAAAGTTGCGATTTAAAACGTCAAAATCGGCAATATTTAGGCAAATAACTTGAATCTAATACGGGCTATGGAAATCAAATGTCTCAAGAAGGATGTTTTACAAACCCTGAAGTCTTAGTTTCAACCGTCATTGTCCTTCATTTCACTAAAATGTTTCCAGAAAATTCATTTCAAATATACCCTTTCTCTGATGCTTGGCAGTAGTCTTAGCTATAGAGTTTATCGTTTAATGTTATATCATTTTTGTCGAATTTTCGTAAAAAATCAATAAAGCTCAATATATCCGTTATTATACAAGATATGAAAAAAATTTGTATATATTAATTATAGGGTGTCTTGAGCTACATCTTAAAAAATATTTTAACAATCACAGGGTGTCGTTGGTGATATATTTTTTTTAAATCTATGTTATTGCATTTTTGCATTTTCCATCGAAATATAATGCATGTTTGTAAGAAAAGAAACTCTGGATGCAGCAAGTGCGTTATGGTAGCGAATTTTTATCAAATGCTTCATATTTGAATAGCCCAATTTGTTATTAACCTATAAGGTTGACCAAGAAACGAGTTTTTTCCGGGAACACTTTTACTTAACTTTTGGAAATTTTTGTACATTTTCACACAATAAAGTTATTTTTATGAAACATGGCACATTGTTTTTACTATATAGGTTATACTGCTAACCAAAATTGATGCCTGCCTTCTTAAAAAAACACACATATTTGCAATAAAAACATTTAAATAAAAATTCACTGCCATAACGCACTTGCTGCGTCCAGAGTTTTTTACTTCTGAAAATGTCAGTGACGTCATAGAGATAGCAAATAATAAAGTTATTTTCATGAAATATGGTACATTGTTTCTACCATATAGGTTATACTGGTAACCAAATTTCATGTCTGCTTTCTTAAAAAAACACATATTTACTATTTAAAACATTTTTATGAAAATTCACTATCATAACGCATTTGCTGCCTCCAGACTTTTTACTGTGATAAACAAGCGTTATCCAAAGCTGGAAACATTCATAACTAAAATATCCTAGACTCGCTAACCAGAAATGTTCGGTCAGTCTCCTGCTCACTACAACGTCCAACTGGAGGCATTAGAACCGTTGCTGCTCTCGTTAGTACATCTATGTTTTATCATGTTCATTAACGTTATGACACGAATATGTCTCCTAGTAGAGCAATATATCCCTGAATTTAATGGTACTAGGTAAATTCGTGCAACTTGCCATCAATAATATCAACCAATCAACATGGAAACTACCTGAATTATTATTCCAGCTGAACGTCATTTTACAAGTATGAGAGGTTTCATTATTCAGATATCGGGGCGTTTTCTCTGTTAGTGAATTTTCTTAGAAAAAATTCACTAATGAGGAGATCTCGACTTTTGCATTTTGAAAAAATTTCTTCAAATGAGCGCGATCTAGGACCCCTAGAACCCATATCCGGGGTCAGTTTCAATTTTTATATGTTTATATATATATATATATATATATATATATATATATATATATATATATATATATATATATATATATATATATATATATATATATATATATATATATATATATATATATATATATATATATATATATATATATATATATATGTATCACACCGATAACTCAAAAAATAATGGGCCGATTTTGATAAAATTTGGCATGTACCTTTCTTTTGTAAATGGCTTGGATAAGTTCGTTAGTCAAGAAAATCGGACGAGGTTTTCCGGGAAAATTTTGAGTTTTTGAGTTTTCATTCGAAAAAAATTCTTATCTCAAAGAATAACAGGCCGATTTTCATAAAATTTGTCATGTACCTTCCTTTTGTAAATGGCTTTGATAAATTTGTTAATCAAAAAAATCGGACGACGTTTTCCGGGAAAATTTTGAGTTTTCATTCGAAATAAATTCTTTTCTCAAAAAATAATGTGCCGATTTTAATAAAATTTGGCACGTACCTTCCTTTTGTAAATAGCTTTGACAAGTTTGTTAGTCAGGAAAATCGGACGAGGTTTTCCGGGAAAATTTTAAGTTTTTATTATAAAAAAAATTTTTTCTCAAAGAATAATAAGTCGATTTTGATAAAATTTGGCATGTACCTCCTTTTTGTAAATGGATTTGATAAATTCGTTAATCAGAAAAATCGGACGAGGTTTTCCGAGAAAATTTTGAGTTTTCATTGAAAAAAAATTTTTATCTCAAAAAATAAAAAATCTATGATAACCAAATTTGGTAGGTAGGTTTACGATATAAAAAGTAAACTATACACGAAAATTTAGATTTCTATGTTACAAGAAAAAAAAGTTATAAAAAAATATTTTGTGCCAGATCATTTCTATGAAAATTCACTACCATAACGCACTTGCTGCGTCCAGGCTTTTTATAGGTGTGATTTTATATTTATTTGCAAACATTACGTTGTTAAAATACACATAATATCGTCTTAATATAGGGTATCTAGTATTTAAATCTTTTGCCTTCCCTAACGATACATGTCTCTAAATTATATATGCTTGTTGATGAGAGTTAATTGATCCGTAAAGTCATAATCAGAGTCTACATGCGATGTCGCCGTGTCGTCGCACTCATCAATAAAAATCAACCAGTCAACATGAAAACTACGTAAATTATTTTTCCAGCTGTATTTAGTCTGTGATAGGAAATGATAACAATATGGACAAAACATTTCAACAGGTCTACACTTTTAGTAAATTTTCTAAAAAAAAATTCACTAATGAGGAGATCGCCACTTTCGAATTTTGAAAAAATGTCTTCAAATGAGCGCGAACTAGGCCCCCTTGAACACATATATCCGGGGGCCAGGTTCAATTATATATATATATATATATATATATATATATATATATATATATATATATATATATATATATATATATATATATATATTTGATAAAATTTGGTGGATACATGGCTTGGATAAGTTCGTTAGCCGAGAAAATGGGACCAGTTTCTCCAGGAAAATTTTGGGATTCCTTTCGGAAAATTTTTGTATCTCCGGGAATAATAATAATAATAATAATAATCGCCTTTATTCATACACCCACTTTACAAGTATAAAGCTAACCAAAAAATAAATAAACATTAAATTGAAATCGGTGTGTGAAAGGGCGGAGTTCAGATGAAAGGTGCCATAAAGTGACACCTCTTTCTGCTCTTCCACTCAACCCACTCCTAAATTACACTTAACTGTAGACACAGCTCTATACAATCAACTGCAGAAAAGCAACAATAACAACTATATATATATATATATATATATATATATATATATATATATATATATATATATATATATATATATATATGTATATATATATATATATATGTATATATATATATATATATATATATATATATATATATATATATATATATATATATATATACTAAATATGAGACACATAATAATACCACTTTGTCTTCTCACACTTCCCTCCCATTCCCAAGTATATGCGGCATAATATACCTAATACATAAATATACACAATTGAAAACGACTATTCCACCACTCGGCATACTAAGATTTAAGCCACCGACTCAAAAAACGTACTAAACAAATGTTTCCTGAATTTTCGTCTGTTGTATGCTCTAATTTCATAACCAAATTGATTGAATATTTTGTACACCCTATACGTAAAAGATCTCTCAAAAATAGATAGTTTATGCCTAGCTGCTGTAACCATGTCCTTTCTGCGAATGTTTAGGTTATGCATATCTGTCCTGAAAGTAATTTTATTGTAGAGATAAGCTGGTGTACTATTAACAATAACCGAGTGATATAACATAGCCTCCCTCATCAAAAACCTCTGTCTCATGTTCAACCACCCAGCGTCCCTCAGCTTATGAGATATATGTTGAAACTTTCTTATACCATAAACCAAGCGTAAACATGAATTCTGCAATACTTGCACACGGTATGACCCAAACGAATCCAAACACGCTGAGAACACCTCAGAACAGTGAGTAAGTTGAGAGTGGAACACAACTGTCACTTAATCTTCTGCGGAAGAAACGATCTATGGGGATAAAGTTTTCTGAGACAATTATATTCTTTCTGTAAACATTTCGAAAGATGTTGTATATATCTAAAAGTATTATCTATGGTGAGTCCCAAGTCATTTGTCTCCCCCACAAGAGGTATACTTTCCCCATTAACTTCGATCATCACAATACTTCTGACCCTGTCATAGCCAGGTTGGCTACCAAATAAAAGAGCACAAGATTTGGTAGGATTCAGATTAAGTGCATGCTGCTTAGCCATAAGAAATATGGTACTCAAATCCTCATTAAGTTTTTCCAATGCAGAACTGGTGTCTTGCGGACCACATGAGATATAAATCTGCATGTCATTCGCATACATATGCATTTTACAATGCTTTACATAAGTTGGAAGATGGTGTGTATAAATAGAAAACAACAGAGGCCCAAGAATGGAGCCTTGAGGAACTCCAGATGATAAACTAGCCAAATGTGAGACATTTTCACCTAATTTTACCCTCTGAGACCCATCGCAAAGATATAACAAAACTATAGTATTAACATTTAGTACGCGGGTTTATATCATTAAAGCTAAACCCTGTAACGAAATTTAGATCTGTGTCTGGACCTACATCTTATAAAACTATTTTTACAGTCACAGGATGGCTAATAAGTCGCTGGTGATACAATTTGTTTTTCTTAATCGAACACGCCTTATATTATTGCATTTTTGCATATTCCATTGAAATAGAATGCATGTTTGTAAGAAAATAAATTCGGGACTCATTAAGTGCGTTATGGTAACGATTTTTCATAAAATGTTCTTTTGATAGCTTAATTTGCTATTAACCTAAGATTCGTTGGCCAGGAACCCAGTTTTTTAGGGGGACATTTTAAGTTTATTTTCGGAAGATTTTTAGTCATTTTCAAACAATAAAGTTATTTTAATGAAATATGGTAGATTGTTTCTTCTATATAGGTTATACGGATAAACAAATTTGATGCAAGCTTTCTTAAAAAAGATATGTTTGCTATTAAAAACATTTTTACGAACATTCACTACATACTTATCAACAAATTTTCTCAAGAACCTCGGTGGTTCAGCGCTAAGAACGTGTACCTCTGAACCGAAGGGTACTGGGTTCGATCCCAGGGTACTCCTTTCACTTTTTCAGTACAAACTGTGACATTAACATCAACCGAGGTTCTGGCATTGTATTTGAGCAAGTTGAATGTCTGCACGTTCCGCCCTTCGGAGGTGGCGTAAAGCCGTCGGTCCCGTGTCCATGCGATGTTGGGCACGTTTAAGGGTCCTACCCTCCTTACAAAAAGGCAGGGTTCGGCAAAATTTCCGGGATAGTAAGGTGAAACTGCTCCCTGGCGTCGGTGTTTGGCCATAGTCGCGGAAATAAGCCGACGTTAAAGAAACAAAAAAACATTCTCTTTAAATTTGCGTTCCCTTCAGATTGAAGCGATTTGTGCTCAATTTATTGAGTTATTAAGTCATTATACCTAGGCGCCGTTTACGGAACAATTACAATCATTTAAGTGAATTCGAAAGGGGCCGCATTGTTGCTATGCGGGAAGCCGGTTATTCAATCAGACAAATTTCCGACCGCATAGGACGCAGTGTGTTAATAGTGTTACAGTTCTGGTTCAGGTGGTCTTAAGATGATCCATAATCGTCGTCATGGATCCGGACGACCTCGAGCAACTTCGGCACAGGAATATCGTTATTTGATAATTGCGGCTTTACAAGACAGAGTTCCACAAACGGTCGATTGGAAATGTTTGGTTGAACGTTTTACAACGAAGAGTCTCTATGGCAATAATATATCGCAGAATACGCGCTTTTGAGTTTCATGCGTATAGACTATTTTTATGTCTTCCACTGACAACTCGACATCGTGCTGCTCGGTTAGGTGTGGTGTGTCGGCAGGCAGATCAAACTGGGATGGTGAATGGAATCGTGTTGTGTTCTCTAACGAGTCACGATTCTATCTTTGGGTCAACGATGAGAAGAGTAAGGAGAAAACATAGAGAACACATAAATTTAGAATTTGCTGTGGAACGTCATACGGCATTTTCACCGGGGGTGCGATAACATACGGTAGCAGGACACCTTTAGTTTTTATTGACAGAAATTTTAATTATTTTAATGATCACATACGAAACATATTGCAGCCTGTTGCACTACCCTACCTACGAAAGTTAATTCAAACCTTTTTCCAACAAGACAACGCACGCCCTCATACACCAAGGGTTACTACAAGGTTCCTACAAGGAAATGTGACCTTGTTTCAATGGCCTTCTCGCTCCCCAGCCTAGTAACGTATCGAACATGTATGGGATCTGATTGGCAATGCACTACGTAATTTACCCCAACCACCAAATAACCCAGTTGACCTTTGTCACCGAATTCATGAAGCCTGCGATGACATTCCTCAGGATACCATAAATCATTAAATTATAAGCATGCCTCGAAAAGTTATCAATTGCACAAAAAACCGCGCAGGACCTAATCATTACTAAATAACTTTCTTATTTTTCAATATTTTAACTTGAAAACGTAACAATTTTTTGAGTTTGATTTAACACATATTATGTATAAATTGTATTAAAATTTATCAAATCTTACTGGGGGCTTTGATCTTTTGTCAGTATATATAGGTATCAGAGCGATACCTCAAAAAAATATTTGGCCGATTTTGATCAAATTTTGTAAGCACCTTCCCTTTGTAAGTGGCTTGGATAAGTTCGTTATCCAGTAAAATCGGACCAGTTTTTCCACGGAAAGTTTGAGTTTTCTCTCGGAAATTTTTTGCATTTACGTAAATAACAAAGCTGTCGCAACCAAATTTGGTACACATGTTTATATTACAAAATGTATATTATATACCAAAACCTAGATCTCTAGTCAGTAAAAATAATAAGAGTTATAGGCATTTAAAAACAATTTTTGGGTGTTACTAGCGATCAGAGAACGGCACAAATCCAAAATATTTTGCCTGGTTAAGAAAATCTACTGAATATTACCCACATGGATTTAGTTTTCTTGGCGCCAAAGGCCAAGAAATAGGTACCTGAAAAATGTTATAAATTTTATTCTTAAAACGTTAAAGTCACGAATTGAAACGTCAAAAGTGGCGGCCTTTAAACTAATATCCTGAAATAAATCGGGTCATGTAGAAGAAATGTGGTAGTAAAAAGTGTGCTTTTAAAAGTTCGCCACAATTAGAACCGTAAACCGGTTTCGCTCTAAATAGAGCTCTTCAGTACGGCATACTAATTGTAGAGAAAATACACCTATAAAGTAATATGGCTATGGTAGCCAGCCTTCCAACACTAAGTGAGTGGTGAGACACGAAGCAACGTGCCGCCACCTAGTTGCGGAACCAAGTAGTATGTTGTCACGCCAGCTCCAAATAACACAAAGTATTATAAAATAGAGACTGTATACAACCAACTAACAATTTAGTAAATTGTCAGCCCTGGCCCATTTCTACCCTACTACGGACAAAGTATGTAAGGTTAGATGTATTCTCGCCACAATTAGAACCGTAGACCGGTTTCGCTCTAATTAGAGCTCTTCAGTACGGCATACAAATTGTAGCGAATATACACACTTGTCACTTGTCATGACTTGAAGATGGACCAGGAGAGCTCTCCTTTTATCCCGCAATCCTGAGCCGATGGAATAGACTTCTGTTGTTAGGTGGTTTTTAGTCGGTCAAGTCGTCTTTGTTATTGTTTGAGTATCTGTTTGGGTCTCTTAATTTTAGTGGGGTAGTCGTAGTCATAGTTGAGGGCCTCGGTAATGGTTTTGTTCGTGTGTGCGGAGGCATTTATGAGTGTCTTGGTTGTCAGTTCGTTTATTTTGTCCTCTGTTTTTGTCATTTTGGTGTCTTCGTATATTTGTCGGTTGCTGAATGCGAAAATACACCTATAAACTAATACGGCTATGGTAGCCAGCCTTCCAACACTAAGTGAGTGGTGAGACACGAAGCAACGTGCCGCCACCGAGTTGCAGAACCAAGTAGTATGTTGTCACGCCAGCTCCAAATAACACAAAGTGTTCAAAAATAGAGACTGTATACAACCAACAAATTAGTCAATTGTCAGCCCTGGCCCATTTCTGCCCTAATATAGGGACAAAGTATGTAAGGCTAGATGACGGTTCTAATTGTGGCGAGAATACATCCAGCCTTACATACTTTGTCCCTATATTAGGGTAGAAATGGACCAGGGTTGACATTTTACAAATTTTTAGTTGGTTGTATACAGTCTCTATTTTTTAACACTTTGTGTTATTTGGAGCTGGCGTGACAACATACTACTTGGTTCCGCAACTAGGTGGAGGCACGTTGCTTCCTGTCTCACCACTCACTTAACGTGTTTTTAAAGGTCTTAATTTTGTGCTTCAATAGTAATTCTCCTTCACTTCGCTAAAATATTTGCAGAAAACTCATTTTAAAGAGGACATTTTCTGATGCTTTGACAGTACAGTAAATTATAGAGTTGGAGTTACATAGTCTATTATTTTTAGCGAATTTTTGTAAAAAAATATTATTTCCAAGGAGCGCGACCTAGGACCCCCAAAACCCATATCCGGGGTCAGTTAAAATTTTTATATATTATTAAGGATATATATATATATATATATATATATATATATATATATATATATATATATATATATATATATATATATATATATATATATATGCTTATTACACTGATAATAATAGGCTGATTTTGACGAAATTTGATACGCACGTTCCTTTTGTAAGTGGCTTATATGACTTCGTTAGCTGAAAAAACTAGACCCGTTTTAGGTGAAAGTTTTGGGTTTTCTTTAGGAAATACTTGTATCTCCGAAAGTAACAAAGCTCTGGTCCCAAGATTTGTTACGCATGTTTAGTTATGAAAAGTATAAAGTTAAAAGCGTCCAATCAAAAAAAAAAGATTACGCTGGAGGTCAGAGTACTGCACAACAACAAAATTTTGTGTGTCGTAATATATATATATATATATATATATATATATATATATATATATATATATATATATATATATATATATATACATATATGTGTGTGTATCACACCGATAACTCAAAAAATAATGGGCGGATTTTAATTAAATTTGGTGAATAAATTCCTTTTGCAAATGGCTTGGACGATTTCGTTAGCCAGGAAAATATGCCCAGGTTTTCCCAGGAAATTTTGTGTTTTCTTTTGAAAAAATTCATATCTCCGGAATTAACAAAGTAAGGGCAAGCAAATTTAGTACGCGGGTTTAGATCCTCACAGGTAAGTTAGCTACCAAAATTTAGCTATATATGTCAAAAGACAAAAAAGTTATAGGCATTTAAAGAAAAATAAATTGGGGTTTTCCTCAAAACGTCAAAGTTGCGATTTAAAACGTCAAAATCGGCAACATTTAGGCAAATAACTTGAATCTAATACGGGCTATGGAAATCAAATGTCTCAAGAAGGATGTTTCACAAACCTTGAAATCTTAGTTTCAACCGTCAGTGTCCTTCATTTTACTAAAATGTTTCCAGAAAATTCATTTCAAATAGACCCTTTCTCTGATGCTTGGCAGTCTTAGCTATAGAGTTTATCGTTTAATGGTATATAATTTTTGTCGAATTTTCGTAAAAAATCAATAAAGCTCAATATATCCGTTATTATACAAGATATGAAAAAAAAAATAGTATATATTAATTATAGGGGGTCTTGAGCTACATCTTAAAAAATATTTCTACAATCACAGGCTGGCCCATAAGTCGTTGGTGATACAAATTTTTTTTTTTTTTTAATCAAACACGCCTTATGTTATTGCATTTTTGCATTTTCCATCGAAATATATTGCATGTTTGTAAGAAAATAAATTCTGGATGCAGCAAGTGCGTTATGGTAGCGAATTTTGATCAAATGCTTCATATTTGAATAGCCCAATTTGCTATTAATCTATAAGGTTGACCAAGAAACGAGTTTTTCCGGGAACACATTAAGTTTACTTTTAGAAATTTTTGTACATTTTCACACAATAAAGTTATTTTTATGAAACATGGCACATTGTTTTTACTATATAGGTTATACTGGTAACCAAAATTGATGCCTGCTTTCTTAAAAAGAAAACACACATATTTGCAATAAAAACATTTTAATGAAAATTCACTACCATAACGCACTTGCTGCGTCCAGAGTTTTCATTTATTAATGGCTTGGACGAGTTCGTTAGCCAAGAAAATCGGACGGGGTTTTCCAGGAAAATTTTGAATTTTCTTTCAAAAAAATTTTTTTTCTCTGAAAATTACAAAGCTGTTCTAATGAAATTTAATGGATATATTGCCTTAGGAGAGACCTTACTACGTACCAAAATTCAACTGTCTAAGTTTATAGAAAATTGAGTTATTCAAATTTTAAATTTTCTTTCAAAAAAATTTTTTTCTCCGAAAATTGCTAAGTTATTTTAATGAAATTTGGTGGATATCATGCCCTAGGAAAGACCTTACTAGCTATCAAAATTAAACTTTCTAAGTTTATAGAAAATTGAGTTATTGAAATTTGAATCATTTAATAAAAATTCACTACCATAACGCACTTGCTGCGTCCCGTTAGTTTTTTTCATTTAAAATAGACCCTTTCTCTGATGCTTTGGCAGTAGTGTTAGCTATAGAGTTTATCGTTTAATGGTATATCATTTTTGTCGAATTTTCGTAAAAAATCATTAAAGCTCAATATATCCGTTATTATGCAAGTTACGAAAAAAAATGGTATACATTAATTATAGGGTGTCTTGAGCCACATCTTAAAAAAAATCCACAATTATAGGGTGGCCCATAAGTCGTTGGTGATTCAAATTTTTTTTTTTTTTAATCGAACACGCCCTATGTTATTGCATTTTTGTATTTTCCATCGAAATATAATACATCTTTGTAAGAAAAGAAATTCGGGACGCAGCAAGTGCGTTATGGTAGCGAATTTTCATTAAATGCTTCAAATTTGAATAGCTTAATTTGCTATTAACCTATAAGGTTGACCAGGAAACCAGTTTTTTTGGGAACAATTTAAGTTAACTTTCGGAAATTTTTGTACATTTTCAAACAATAAAGTTATTTTGATGAAACATGGCACATTGTTTCTACTATATAGATTGATGCCTGCTTTCTTAAAAAACATGTTTGCTATTAAAAACTTATTTATGAAAATTCACTACCATAGCGCACTTGCTGCGTCCCGTTAGTTTTTCATTATAGGAAAATTAGCACCCTCAAAAATATGAGCAAGCAGCAATTAGGGTTCCAATGTACCTAATAAAAATAGAATACAGCTGTATTAACCATTACTTTAGTTACATCCCATATAATATCATAAATATTAATTGAAAGAAGCGTGCAACAACTTTAATACCAGTTAAAAAGTAGTTTGCATGATTACGTAAACTCTTACAGCTAAAAAACTAAAGAACTTTTCACACAAACAAAATCAAACAAGATGATACACTTTAGTAGTATCATACTGGAGAAAGTGGAACTGCTCCTTTAGCACACCTGTCTTCCCCTGAAACGTCTGAAATAAAACGTCGTCAATTCATCGACCACGGTAGAACGAAACTGCGACAATTGGGTTAATGTTCCGATAGCATAGATACACACCGGGTTAAAGAAAACAAAGAAGTCATGTTAACATTTTCAGTAGTAGCGCGATGCATTAGACCAATGTGTGTGTGTGCTCTGTGGCAGAGGATTTATGTGACAATCACATTATTGATATTCATAGTGCGCAGGCGTCTCTTTAGGGGTTGCAACGATGCGCATCCCTTCATTCTCGATGCCGGCCGTCTCGACGTCACCTAACCGTAGTATGCGACGCGTCGTCCCTTAGATTGTGCCACGTGAAACTCCGGAATGATATCATAAATACTTGCACTTCAGTGTGTGTTTATTTATCTACGAGAAGCTTGACGTAAGTCGAATTTTTTATTTTCTTGCCTGTAATCTAGGAAAATTCATTATTAAATGTATTTTGGTGGTTGTACGTTGTACTGATATAAATGAGAGTGAAATTTCGTCAATGTAACTAAGTCACGCATCCCATGTGGAAAAGAAAACAAACATTAAGTGCTTACCGTATTCGAGGGTTTGACGTAACAAAAAATTGGCAGGTTCACGAAAAATGTTGGGTAAACATTTGTGAGTAGAGATAGCTAAACTTTAGGTAAAAATCTATTTCGTTCCTTATAGATGAACAATATCTAAAATCATGTATCACTGAATTCGAATATCGTGTCAAATAATTTAACTAGAAAACTAGGCGCAAAAAATCATTTGTTTTCATTGTATAATAAAAAGTCGGGACGCAGCAAGCGTGTTATGGTAGCGAAACTTCAAAACTTTCAACTTCAGAAAACTTAGTTGTACATTACCCAGAACCTTCAGTTTTTCTATACAATAAAGTCGCTTAAAACCCAACGTACGGTGCAAATTTTAACAATCAAAATAATTTACTTCATTATTTTGAGAGGCACAAGAAAAAACAGATTTGAAATTTATTAAACAACCGGTCCGATTTGGTTACAATCAAAATCGCTTAAATATTTTTTAACTTATGACTCAGATCCATTATATATATATATATATATATATATATATATATATATATATATATATATATATATATATATATATATATATATATATATATATATATATATATATATAAACATATAAAGTATGACATAAAAAAAGCGTTAAGAAGTTTTAGTGAAAATTTATTTCATCATTACATTTTTGGATTGTCCAATAAACGCGCGTTGGTCCATAGTTACTAAGCCGTTGTATTTATAAAAAAAATTGCAATAAAACCTATAATGTGTCATCTTTGCTACAGCCCAAAATTATTGTTAAGTATACAGGGTGTACCAAAAAACAATAATACCAAAAATTATATTTTTCTTAAATTGAATACTATAGTTTTTATCTTGTAGATGTAGCCTATGTAGGTTTTATATTCAATAAAAAATTTGTAAGATTGTCAAATGCAGTGTTGCCGAGTTACCGATTTTTTAAAATTTAGTTAAAAGCATACTTTCTTCAGACTGCTATTATATTTCTGCCACTGTTACCCTGAAAAATTTATGTGTAATCTAATATTGGCCTAGTTCATCCTGAACTGTCTTTACATTTGGATTCGTTCGTACAGAGTGTTCACAATTTCTCTTCAAACATCTCTACATTCGCCTTCATTTTAATTGAATTTCTTAAATACAACATCCTGTATATTATTTTGCCGTTAGAAAGCTTAAAGTGTGCCCATTCCGAAAATACCAGTTTGCCGTATCTATCTCCGTCTACTTTTGAGATATTAAGTTTTTCCCAAAATTTACACAGAAATTAAGAAAAATCACAGGCGGCATGGCACAAGCAATCGAAGCAATTGCTACTCGTTGACATAATAATGTTATTTATTTTTGTATCACAAATTTATATCATATTTATTTAAATAATGATAAAAAATGCATTCAGAATAAAACATTATTAAACGTAACATAAATTAGGTAATTAACATAAACACAATAACTACTTCATCAGATGTTCAAAAACTTTACTATTTTGTTGCAGACATTTATTGAACCTGCCTGTTAAATATTTATTTACATTTCGTAACGTTAAGGATGTAACTGCATAAAATGCTTCACTTATTCTTTCCCGCATGTTTGCTGCTGTTGTTGGGGGTGTTTTGTAGACCAGACCTTTAATTTATCCCCATAAGAAAAAATCTAGTTTCATCAGATCTGGTGACCTTTGAGGCTACAGAATAGGTGATAGCGATCTTACCCAAAACAATTCGAAGCGTTTCTTTTTCGGGTGTTAACTGGATACCAGAAGATGATATCTCAATTCGTTCGAAAGTTATTGCGCCTATTAATAGACAGACGTACATGCCGACAGACTAACAGACAAAAAAAATAAATTCGCTCCAGAATCAAGTTTTCTATATGTTTTGAGAATTTTTACGCCGTTTTAGTGAAAAGCTCCATATTTTTGTGTATAATATTCCACCTCCACATATTCAACCCCTAATTTAATTTCAGCATAGAATACGAGATGTTTGATGAAATTAAAACTTTTCTAATAAATAAACCCTAAAATGTTATATATAAATATTTTTTTTTTGTTCCCTCAGGGCTCGTCGGCGGCCTTGCCGCCCCGATAGCATCGCAACCCTTGGTTGATTGTGCATACCCTTAGTCTTACTCCACCCATTCCAAAATAACTGTGCCTCGAACTAGTCTGCACAGCGATTGGTAGGGTGAAGTTTTATATTGCTCTGTCTCCGGTCTAGAGTGACCGTAGATCAGTTGTCTTTTCCGGTCCAGAGCTATACACTCACACAAGATGTGCTGGGCTGATTCCTCCCCCTCGCCGCAGAGTCTGCATGCGAGGTCCCCTTCGAACCGCCCCATTTTATGCAGGTGTTTCTTGACGGCCATGTGTCCCGTCAAGAGACCTGTTGTGTTTCTGAGCTGTCCTCTGCTAAGGTTTAGCAGCTCCACAGCTCTCTTTGAACTGGGTCCGTCAATTATTGACTTCCCATGTCTGAGCCCTGGACAGTCCGCCCAGTACACCTTGTGTTGGTTTCTGACCCAAGATTTAATGGCTCCCCTGGCAGTGCTCTTTGACACGCCCAAAGCCGGTTCTGGTCCCATAAATGGTTCTGCTGACCCTCTCTTCGCGAGATTGTCAGCTTCTTCATTGCCTTTGACCCCCAGGCAGGTCGCTCGTCTCGTCTCGGCACTCACTCACCAGCCAGGAATTTACCCGTGGGCTACTTAGTGCCTTAATGCCTGGCTGTCTGTGGCTATGAGGATCCGCTTGTTGGTGTAGCCCCTCCTCTTGTTCTCCCGCACACAGTGCAGGATGGCGTACATCTCGGCCTGAAACACCGTTTTAACAAAAAAATGTAAATTTTCACTAAATAACACCCCCCCCCCCAATTTAACCATATTTGCTAAAGCCATTTTATACAAAAACAATCCGAAGCGTCCGCTTGTCGTGTGCTAACTGTATACGAAATTTGAAGACGATATCTCCATTTGTTCTAAAGTTATCGTGGCTAGAAACAGACAGGCATACAGACCGACACAAAAAAAAATCGTTCCCAAATCACGTTTTATATATGTTCTGATACTTTTTACGACGTTTAAGCACAAATTTTTGTTGGAACTTTAATGTCGCCGATGCGTAGCTTCCACACGTTGTGGCGATGTGGAAGTACAAGAGAACTAACTGCTTTCTATTAAGTAAATTATTTATCTTTTTTTTGTCAATTCATAACGTCGAAAGAAGATAGGCAGGGCGAAGTCTGTCGGGTCAGCCAGAATACAGCGTGTCCCAAACTGGATGGGAATGTATTGCTATCTCCGTTATTATTAGAGATAGAGAGACGGTTAAATTAGCAATGTTTTGTAGAATTTCATGCTAGTTCCAAATATGACTTGTATTTTGCCCTTCCTCTTTTTGTTTCGAGTTATTTTGAAAAACCCAAAACTTGTCGATTTCTTTTTTCTTCAATATCTAAGTAGGCGTTGATCTGACATGTCTAAGACTTGCATATTATCAGGACACTTTTTACAGAGTAATATTTTTGTGCTATTCTCAACTTTTGATTGTCATTTGTTTTTGAACTACAGGTATCAACGTTTGTTTTTATTATGGCGGCCATATTGGATTTTTTGCTCATGTGATCGCCTGTAAAAAGAGCTTTCCAATGATGTACAACATGCTTGAGAAATATTGTAATTGCAATGGCAATTTTGATAAAAGCCGTTTTGATGATAGTAGGCTATGAAATCCAATACCAGAAAACAAATGACAAAAAAAAGTGTTCAAAAAGCAGTAGGCCATGGAGTCTAACAACAGACTTAATTTTCCGTAATGATTCACGATAAAAAATAGGAACTTTGAGGACACCAATGAAACGGCCCATTATTACAAATAATACTTTACATTACAACATTATCCAAAAAAATGTTATAATTTAATTAAATAGGTAAACCTAGTAAATAATTAAATTTACCAGCAGAACTCAATAATAAAGCAGATTAATGACGCCTTTGAAAATTGTTTGATTTTTAAACACAAGTCAACTGAAAAACAACAGAAGAGAGGTTGCTATGGATATAACACTATCGTGACAATTAAGAATACTGTCATTCTTAATTATTTGAACAATTTGAGGTGTATTTAACACGTTTCCTGTTTATTTTAAATATTATTCAACAATATGTTCAGTAATGAAGAACATTTTGACATGTTCCAATGTTATATTCGGTCTAACCGAAATACTGAGGCAGCTGCAAATTCATATCAAAACAATTACCCAGAAAGACGACAACCAAACACCAACATATTTCGCAGGATAGTGACCAATCTATTGAACGACGCTGGCTTCCACGCAAAGAAACTACCAATGCCTAGAAATGAAGAATGAAATAATGATGTCTTACAGGTTTCAAATGAAAACCCCCCGCAATCTGTTCGGTTTTATGGCAAACAAATTGACGGTCCAAAAAGTACGGTAGACAGTGTATTAAAACAAAGTCATTACCATCCATACAAGCCTACAATCGTACAAGGCTTAAATGTTGACGATTGCCCTAAGCGACTTCAATTCTGCAGATGGTATCAATGACAATGTCAGCAAGATGAAAATTTTCATTTGAAACTAATATGGACTGATGAATCCAGATTAACAAATTGTGGTCTGTATAATCGCCATAATAGGCATTATTGGGCAAATGAAAATCCCCATCTAAAGGAGAAAGACGATTGTAAGACAGATTTGGTACCAATGTTTGGTGCGGCTTATTAGGTAAAAAACTGTTATTTTTATTTGTAGATTAGACAGGCAATTTAAAAAAAAATTCAAGTAACTTCACTGTTGGTCCGTTCTTTTTTGAAAATAATGTAACTGGGGACAGGTATCTTAATCTACTGAGAAATGATATCTTACCAACAATTAGCAGAGTGCATGATAATTTAGACGGGACTTGGTACCAACAAAACGGTTGTCCAGCTCACAATGCTAGGGTCGTCAAATAATTTTTGTACCAAAATTTTAATTATCGTGTCATTTGTAAGAATGGGCCGGTTCATTAGCGTGCTCGAAGTCCTGATATAACACCCATGGATTTTTATTTTTGGGGTACTCTGAAGAATGATGTGTATAAATTCGATTCACCACAAAATGTTTCAAAAAGGTGTGTAAAGTGCATTGAACAAAACGGTGGCCATATTAAACAATATCCTATTTAGTGTTTAGTGAACAAGTTTCTATTTGTTATTGCCGGGTTTCGTTATTAAACTGTTTCACATAATACTACCTAGCATTATTACCTAATTAAGTATTGTAAATTAAATCACAATATTTTTTATCATGAATCATTACGGAAAATTATGTTAAAAGTAGAAGTCTATTGTTAGACTCCATGGCCTACTGCTTTTTGAACACTTTTTTTTGTCATTTGTTTTCTGGTATTGGATTCCATAGCCTACTATCCCCAAAACGGTTTTGCTCAAAATTGTCAGTGCACTTACAAGATTTCTCAAGCATGTTGTACATCATTGGAAAGCTCTTTTCACAGGATATCACATGAGGAAAAATCAAATATGGCTGCCACAATAAAAACAAACGTTGATACCTGTAGCTCAAAAACAAATGACAATCCAAAGTTGAGAATAACACAAAAAGATTACTCTGTAAAAAGTGTTCTGATAATGTGTAAGTCTTAGACATGTCAGATCAACGCCTACTTAGATATTGAACAAAAAAGAAATCGACAAATTTTGTTTTTTTCAAAATAACTCAAAAACGAAAAGAGGCAGGGCAAACAACAAGTCATATTTGGAACGAGCATGAAATTATACAAAACATTGCTAATTTAACTATCTCACTATCTCCCTATCTCTAGTAATAAAGGAGATAGCAATACATTCCCATCCAGTTTGGGACACACTGTATATATATATATATATATATATATATATATATATATATATATATATATATATATATATATATATATATATATATATATATATATATATATCTATATACTTAGTTCTTGGGTTGAACCGTGTCCAAAATTTATTAAAACTCGACCTTAGTGAGATTTTTTTCAGGTCTACGGTTAAACACACTGAGCACTGAGGCCCTAAAGACGATCTCCAGGGAGATTTGGGGAGTAGGCAGATTGACGCACTGTAATCGAGCTACAACACCCAAACCCAGCCTTATCCACCGCTCTCAGGAGTAGGCAGATTGAGGCCTTAGAGTTCATTCCCATTCATATTTCCTTACCCTCTTGAAAATGGCTCCAAAACAGAAGCCGAAACGTCGAGTTTTAATAAATTCTGGACCATGCTCAACCAGAAACAAAGTATATCTCACACTAATGATTTTAGTTAAAAATAGTTAGCAGAGTGTTTGACTATTTACAGTACGTAATTTTTTTTATTCATGTTAGAATATTAAGCTTCAACATGGCTTTAGCGCTTTTCATAGATTGTCAAAATTAAAAATTTGTTGAGATGCCGTTCGGAAACAAATTAATCGGTGCGTCACACCAATCATCCTCGGAATTACACGGCAAGCGACGTTTTCGAACACACCCCAGATCTAACTCCAAACCGACAGATTTAATAATTTAAGGAATTCTGACATATCGTGAAATCCTCTTCATATCACAAACATTTTATTATAATTAGTTTATAAACTTTTATAAACTATTTAGCTAACAATTTTTAATGGAGATCCATTCTCATGAAAATTCTCCATGATAACGCATGTGGTGCGTCCGGTTTTTTATGTACAATTTTGTCAGTCCCAAGGTCTAACTTGCTGTGCCTAATTTTGGCAAGCTGTACGAAACTCTTTTTGAACCTTCTGCAAACCGAACACGATGGGTAAGTAAAAGTGATGAAAATAAAAGCTTTTCCAGGCTGTTGTCAGTATAATCTGGCATTATAATTAACTGCGTGCCAAAGTTTAAAAGTGAACATGACACAAATGAAAACAAACTTTGCTGCAAGTAGAGTACGAGAATGAGATAACTTTTCGCAGTTTTAGTCTCTGTTTCGTTGGAATCTGAAAGTTAGAGATTTTTAACCTATCTTTTTATGTAGAAGTTTATAACTTGGCATAGAACTTTTAAGATTAATGCTCTTCCAAGCAGTATATGTCAGTGAACATTCAATATTGTATTATGACTAAAGTTTTGGCGGCTCGAATTTTTTTTATGGAATAAATGAAGCGTGAAATGACCATCATAAAAGATGTATAACGATGGTCTTTTAGCCTTATAAAAGAAGCAATGGGACAAGCATATTTATGTGTTTTATTTTTATCTACATCGTCAATATCATAGTCTAAAGGCGATGTCGCCTTATCCTCCAAACCATAACTTTATTTTCAAAGCAGTTCTTTTCATTCCGTTTTAGATTGCACAATTCATCAGTTGGCCTAGGTTTTATAGAAAATTTCCTCATTAAGTACACTTGAGGAACCCCAATGACCACTACACATTAAAAAAACCTGACGATCGTTTCATTAACCAAGTTAGCGTCATCAGAGGATGAATAACTCTAAATGTTTTACGTCTACAACTGTGTTTACATTCTGTGCAGGTGGTCGGTCTAGATAATTGAGGGCAATTCAACCAAAACAAAAACTTTCATTTAAGTCTTACCGGAAATTCCAATTACCTGAATTCGGTCACCATCTTTCAAATGTTGCCTTGGTGGGCATTTCTCGTAAAGTGGTTAATCAATAAACTGGCCATAGGCAGCGGTGCCGAATTCATAAAATTTTTATTATTATTATATTTAGCAATATATATATATATATATATATATATATATATATATATATATATATATATATATATATATTGTTATTCTATCTTTAACGACGGTCTATTTCCGCGACTTTGGCCAATCACCGACGGGAGCAGTTTGATCTCACTATCCTGGAAATTTTGCCGAACCCCTGCCTTTCTGTAAGGAGGGTAGGGGTCTTTAACGTGCCCAAAATCGCATGGACATGGGACCGACGGCTTTACGCCACCCTCCCAAGGGCGGAACGTGGAGACAACTTGCTCAAATACAATGCCAGAACTTCGGTTGATGGTAATTGTACAGTATGTATTGAAAAAGTGAAAGGAGCACGCTGGGATCGAACCCGGTACCCTTCGGTTCAGGCTCGCCCTCTCTCTCTCTCTCTCTCTCTCTCTCTCTATATATATATATATATATATATATATATATATATATATATATATATATATATATATATATATATATATGTAAAATATAAATTTGGTTGTACATAAGTGCATATAAGCTGAAAGCTTCTGCAATAAAATTTGTTGTTTATTTGTCGTAAACTAAAATCTTGAGAAGATGTGCTTTTTCTTACTTCTCTATTTGTAAATAGGATCCTGTATTTATAATTTTAGATAAATAAACTTGTTGATATATATATATATATATATATATATATATATATATATATATATATATATATATATATAGATATATATATATATATATATATATATATATATATATATATATATATATATGTATATATTATACTTTCGAAAGCATTTAGCTGTCCTGTGTGTTTAACATTTTGGATTAATTTTAGTTGTCTCTTTATCTACGTGGTGATTATTATCCCCAGTATATCAGGGATTAGAAGATTTATCTATAGTACCGTAACTTACTTGTGGTAAATGTTCTTTAAATCTAATTTCAATATATCTTTTTGTTATGCCCGACGTATCTAAGATTACAATCCTTACAACTTATTTATTATTATCATGATTAGTTTGTCCCAATTCTATTATACAGTATATAATACCAATGATTTTTTGGAAATAAAACGTAGAGTTTAGAGAAGCCGCGACCTAATAACTAAAAGTAACAAAAACTCTGGACGCAGCAAGTGCGTTATGGTAGTGAATTTTCATAAAAATGTTTTTATTGCAAATATGTGTGTTTTCTTTTTAAGAAAGCAGGCATCAATTTTGGTTACCAGTATAACCTATATAGTAAAAGCAATGTGCCATGTTTCATAAAAATAACTTTATTGTGTGAAAATGTACCAAGATTTCCAAAAGTAGACTTAAAGTGTTCCCGGAAAAACTCGTTTCTTGGTCAACCTTATAGGTTAATAGCAAATTGGACTATTCAAATATGAAGCATTTGATCAAAGTTCGCTACCATAACGCACTTGCTGCATCCAGAATTTCTTTTCTTACAAACATGCATTATATTTCGATGGAAAATGCAATAACATAAGGCGTGTTTGATTAAAAAAAAGAAAGTTGGTATCACCAATGACTTATGGGCCATCCTGTGATTGTAGAAATATTTTTTTAAGATGTAGCTCAAGACACCCTATAATTAATATATACAATTTTTTTTCAAATCTTGTATAATAACGGATATATTGAGCTTTATTGATTTTTTACGAAAATTCGACAAAAATTATATACCATTAAACGATAAACTCTATAGCTAAGGCTACTGCCAAGCATCAGGGAAAGCGTATATTTCAAATGAATTTTCTGGAAACATTTTATTAAAATGAAGGACAATGACGGTTGAAACTAAGACTTCAGTGTTTGTAAAACATCCTTCTTGAGACATTTGATTTCCATAGCCCGTATTAGTTTCAAGTTATTTGCCAAAATGTTGCCGATTTTGACGTTTTAAGTCTCAACTTTGACGTTTTGAGGAAAACCCCAATTTATTTTTCTTTAAATGCCTATACCTTTTTTGTCTTTTGACATACAAAGCTAAATTTTGGTAGTTAACTTACATATAAGGACATAAACCCGCGTGCCAAATTTGGTTGCCCTTACTTTGTTAATTCGGGAGATATAATTTTTTTTCGAAAGAAAACACAAAATTTTCCGGGAAAACCTGGGCAGATTTTCCTGGCTAACGAACTTATCCAAGCCATTTGCAAAAGGAATTTATTCACCAAATTTAATCAAAATCGGCCCTTTATTTTTTGAGTTATCGGTGTGATACATATATATATATATATATATATATATATATTATATATATATATATATATATATATAAATATATATATATATATATATATATATATATATATATATATATATATATATATATATATATATATATATATATATATATATATATATATATATAATATATATATATATATATTTTATATAATATATATATATATATATATATATATATATATATATATATATATATATATATATATATATATATATATAATAAACATATAAAAATTCAAACTGACCCCGGATATGTGTTCTGGGGGGCCTAATTAGCGCTCATTTGAAGAATTTTTTTCTAAATTCAAAAGTCGAGATCTCCTCATTACTGAATTTTTTTAAGAAAATTCACTAAAAACACTGCGAAAATATCATCCACATAACGAGAGCATACTCTAGGAAAATACTCACTTTCATTTTCAAGATCCGATTCAAGTTTATTAATGAAAAGGTCCGGAATAAATAAACACAGGAGGTCGCGCATGCCGTGCTTATATATATATATATATATATATATATATATATATATATATATATATATATATATATATATATATATATATATATATATTATATATATATATATATATATATATATATATATATATATATATATATATATATATATATATATATATATACTATATCATCCTTTTGTGACTGTAAACCAAATTTCAGCCCCTTGACGATCTAATTTTTATTAAACGATTGTGAATTGTGTGTTTTTTCTTTTTTCGCCAAGTACATATATTGCCCGGTTGCAGAAAACCTCGTCTCATCAAATATTTAGCACCCAGTCACAGCTTTTATGAATTTCGTTGTCATGGTAACAAAACCGAATCAAAGTCCGTGAATCGTCGCCCAAACCAACAATTAACTTCGTATTAAATAAGGCTAGCTGCATTATCGCAACAATTAGAACAGTAGACCAGTTTCGCTCTCATTAGAGCTCTTCAGAACGGCATACTATTGTAGCAAAAATGCACCTATAAAGTAATACGGCTATAGTAACCCTTTCAACATTAAGTGAGTGGTGAACGTGCCGCCACCTAGTTGCGGAATCAAGTAGTATGTTGTCACGCCAGCTCCAAATAACACAAAGTGTTAAAAAACAGAGACTGTATACAACTAACTAACAATTTAGAAAATTGTCAGCCCTCGCCCATTTCTACCCTAATATAGGGACAAAGTATGTAAGGCTAGATGCATTCTCGCAACAATTAGAACCGTAGACCGGTTTCGCTCTCATTAGAGCTCTTCACTACGGCATACTAATGCAAAAATGCACCTATAAAGTAATACGGCTATAGTATAGCCAGCTTTTCAACATTAAGTGAGTGGTGGACGTGCCGCCACCTAGTTGCGGAACCAAGTAGTATGTTGTCAGGCCAGCTCCAAATAACACAAAGTGTTAAAAAAATAGAGACTGTATATAACTAGCTAACAATTTAGCCGTATTACTTTATAGGCGCATTTTTGCTACAATTAGTATGCCGTGCTGAAGAGCTCTAATGAGAGTGAAACCGGTCTATGGTTCTAATTATTGGGAGAATGTATCTAGCCTTACATACTTTGTCGCTATATTGGGTAGAAATGGGCTAGGTCTGACAATTTTCTAAATTGTTAGTTAGTTGTATACAGTCTCTATTTTTTTAACACTTTGTGTTATTTGGAGCTGGCGTGACAACATACTACTTGGTTCCGCAACTAGGTGGCGGCACGTCCACCACTCACTTAGTGTTCGCATTAAATATTATATCCATAACCCAAGATTCATAAAAGTTTTACTGATCTTGTCCATAACCGACTAATTATCATGATACATTTTTACTGTTTTCAGACGGATTATGTAGGTCATAATACACTAGATAAGTAAATGAAATAAAAACTTGAGACCTTGTAAAACACATGTGTACTTGTGTGAATATGAGTGTAAGCTCGCGGTTGTGTGACTGCATCTTGATTTAAATATGTAGGTAGATGGCTGAGTAAGTAAAAGGTTTAGCTATAAGATTAAATAAAAAACTCCGGACACAGCAAGTGCGTTATGGTAGTGAATTTTTATTAAATGCTTCAAATTTAAATAACTCAATTTTGTATAAACCTTGCGAGTTTAATTTTAATACTTAGTAAGGTCTTTCCTAAGGCAAGATATCTACAAAATTTCATTAAAATAACTTTGTAATTTTCGGAGAAAAAAATTTTTTTCAAAAGAAAATTTAAAATTTGAATAAATCAATTTTCTCTAAACTTAGAAAGTTGAATTTTGGTTCGTAGTAAGACCTCTCCTAAAACAACATACGTAGTAAATTTCATTAAAACAGATTTGTTACTTTCGGAGAAAAAATTTTTTTTCGAAAGAAAACTCAAAATTTTTCCGGAAAACCCCGTTCGATTTTTCTGGCCAACGAACTTATCCAAGCCATTAATAAAAGAAAGGCACTTGCCAAGTTTAATCGAAATCTGTTAATTATTTTTTGAGTTATCAGACGGATACATATATATATATATATATATATATATATATATATATATATATATATATATATATATATATATATATATATATATATATATATATATATATATATATATATACATATACATATAAAAATTGAAACTGACCCCGGATATGGGTTCTAGGGGTCCTAGTTCGCACTCATTTGAAAGAATTTTTGCAAAGTCTCACCATCGATACCTCTCTATTAGTGATTTTTTTTAAATTTCTTTTTCACAAAAATTCACTAAAATGACAGTGATCGAGTAAACAACAAAGTGATTTTTTATCTCCGAAAATTACAAAGCTATTTTGATGAAATTTTGTGGATATGTTGCTTTTGTTTCCCTCAAGGCTCGTCCGCGGCCTTGCCGCCTTGGGAAAGACCTTAATAAATACCAAAATTCAACTTTCTAGGTTGATAGAATATTGAGATTTAAAATTTTAAGCATTTAATGAAAATTCGCTACCATAACGCACTTGCTGCGTCCGGAAACTTTTTTTTTTAAATTTTTATAAAGGTTTTCCGTTAGACTAACATATTGTATTAGTTTTACTTACATTATTTATATACTTACAAATTTAAAAAAAAATCACTTCCCAATTAAAATTTTTTTTATTTCCAATTGGCTTCTAGAGCACTAGATTTTGCAAAGTTTTCCCGACCCCCACACTTCTCGAGATGCACTGCTATCACCGGCGACACGTTCCAAAGTCACCCTAATTAGTATTTGTCATTGCACATTTAAAAGACACACTTATCAGGAGCAACGAAAGTATGCCGACTTGGTAAAATGTAGAGAATTAATTAGTTCACTTTATTTTGCTGCCGTCACATTATCGGGTCGCCAACCATATGATTTGTTCACATCTCGGATCAGGATATCATAAGATCAGAAGATGTCTTTTTGTTTAAATGTCATAGCGGATTACCACTGAATAAATAGAGATGGTAAAACTCAATGATAATATCATAAATTATGGTAGGTCATTGACTACTTTCGGTGAAATATTTGACGCTTCCTAAACTAAGATTTAAACCTTGAATGATTAGTTACCCACACTGCCTAAATATAGTAAATAATTATAATACAGTGGTGATAAATGATGATAAATTATAATAGGGTTATATATAATCGTAAATGCAGCTAATGATTAACAATCAGTGAATTCAGTATTACTGACATTTCTCTGAATCTTAAAAATGAATATCATGAGTCAATGACAATAATAGCTGTCATTGACTAAACAGCGGCACATTACTGTTTTTGTGTATTAATATACTCCTTTACAGCTTATGTACCCCTGATGGGTCAGGCTTAAGTGAGATTACTTACTGTTTTGTTTGTGTGTTTCGTTATTAAATAAAAAAATTGAATAACTCAATTTTCTATAAACTTAGAAAGTTGAATTTTGGTACGTAGTAGGGTCTCTCCTAAGGCAATATATATATATATATATATATATATATATATATATATATATATATATATATATATATATATATATATATATATATATATATAGTAAATTTCATCAAAGCAGCTTTGTTATTTTCAAAGAATTTTTTTTTTGAAAGAAAACTCAAAATTTTCCCGGAAAACCCCGTCCGACTTTCTTGGCTAACGAACTCATCCAAGCCATTAAAAAAAGGAAGGCACTTGCCGAGTTTCATTGAAATAGGTTAATCTTTTTTTGAGTTATTAGACGGATACATACATATACATATATATATATATATATATATATATATATATATATATATATATATATATATATATATATATATATATATATATATATATATATATATATAAAAACATATAAAAATTTAAACTGACCCCGGATATGGGTTCTAGGGGTCCTAAATCGCGCTCATTTAAATTTTGTTTGCAAACTCTCACCATCGATACCTCTCTATTAGTGAATTTTTTAAAATAAAAAACCACTAAAAAGCTAAAATGTGATGCGTAAAAATCCGATGAACACATTAATTTATTCTCAGATTTGGGGCAGCCACTGCTAAAAATTCGGGTTTAAATGTGCTAATGGTCCAAAACCGTGGCCGGTAGTCTAAATGATATATATATATATATATATATATATATTTATATATATATATATATATATATATATATATATATATATATATATATAAAATTTTTCGTCTTGTTTCCTCATTTGGTCTCCAGAGCAACCCATTTTTTTTGCACTATTTACCTTTTACTTATATATATATATATATATATATATATATATATATATATATATATATATATATATATATATATATATATATATATATATTTGTGTGTGTGTGTGTTTGTATTTTTTAAAGAAAATTCGTTTAAAGGAGATGTATTTTAAATTATTATTAATTATTAGCGAATACTGCTAGACTTTAATGATATTTATTTTGAGCCAATTATTGCATGCTACGTTGTTAAGGGCTTTACTGCCTTCGTTATAAAGTAGTTGAGAATACAACTTTTCCTGGTACTTTAAAGTATCAGTAGCCGTTTTATGTCACCTTACAAAATAATTACGAAGCTTGTAAGCTCTAATCAGCAAACAAAACACTTTGTATTGCAGACACATCTTCGTACATGCAGGTGTATTATTATAGAGACGGGCTAGGAGCGTCAAACAGAACATCTAGATACAATTCTACTTTCGTAACAAAAGACCTGAGTAAATGCAAACAATAGATGGCGGTTATACCTATAGCACCTTATGTTTTCCCCAACAAGAGAGGGCGCTGTGTCTAAACAATGGATACCCTCATCAAGTTATAAGTAATGTGTAAATTACCCGAGTTGAACAATTAAAGGTGGACATGGCTCGTAAATTAAAGTCTAAACAGTTGATGTTATCAGGGCTTACTACACAAATGGAACCCAGCAACGAACCCTTTGAATTTTTATGATGATAAAATTTAAATGTCATGACAAGTGTAGTCACGCTAGCTCGTTGTCATGACCAGGAGGTAAATGAATCCACTGAGGATTATAAAAGCTCCGTGTGGTAAATGCTGTGTGAGACCGATGCGAAGGGAAAAATGTGGAGAAGAATTAACACCCAGAGCCGTATATGCATTTTCGCGGAAATACGTTTCTATAAGTAAACGTAATATCTGTGTGAAAACAGGAAAGAAACTTAGTACTAAGGAACTATTCTGAGCGCGAGTGTCCAAACATTTTAGCCATAAATAACGATGCATGTTGGAATATTCGACTCAATAGAGTTCTTACATCAAGTAAAGAAACCTGGGGCTAGCGGGAGTATTTTAGCAGAATATAAATTAACCTTAATTTTTTAATAAATATATAGATACATTATAATCACAGATAAGTAATAAAAGCCTGGACGCAGCAAGTGCGTTATGGTAGTGAATTTTTATAGAAATGATCTGGTGAAAAATATTTTATTATAACTTTTTTTTCTTGCAACATAGAAATCTAAATTGGTGGTGACCTGATTCTGGCCGCGCAGACTGCCCGGAGGATCGCCTGGCTATCCGAGCAGATGTACACACATTTCTCGGGACTCATCTTCACATCCTGTCTATTGGCCACAGACAGGATAGCATACGCCTCTGTTTCGAATGCCGTGGTGTATGCGCTAAGAGCATAGCTCTCGCGCACCCCCCGGCCCTCGATGTATGTTCCAGCCCCGGAGGATTCTTGGTCCTCCAGCCGCGATCCGTCGGTGAAACAGACCAGGCTTGCGGGCTGGAATGCAACCTCATTTTCCCTCCACTGATCCCTACTGGGGATCCCGAGGGTGTATGGCCTAGTCAAGCTAATATCGTCCTCGGCATCCCTCACCTTTATGGGGGAAATCGGAATTTCCTTTTCCACCTCCTTGGCGACTCTTGCATGCCCTATTACTGCTCCCTCTCCGCACCAGTTACCTGAGTCCCGGATTCTTAGATGCGACGCCATAGCCTCCCTTCTGATACAGATGGGAAGCGGTGGCAGCATCAACAGGACCTCTAGCGCGGCTGAGGGTGTCGTCCTCATAGCGCCTGTCATACCCAGGCTTGCCAGCCTTTGGAGTTTGGCCAGCTTCCTGCTGGTAGTTTGGTTCACACCACACCACCAGACCAACGCCCCAGAGAGGATTCTCGGCCTGACGATCGCAGTGTAGATCCAATGAAGGATCCGAGGATTAAGTCCCCAAGTCCTCCCTATCACACGACGCAGCTGCCAGAGGGTCGCTACTCCCTTCATCACTACTCGTTCTATTTGCGACCCCCATGTTAGTTTGGGGTCCAGGATCACCCCCAGATATTTGACCTCCCGCACTCAAGCTAAAGGTTTTCCAAACATCACGGGCGCCCTCAACTCCTCTACCTTCCTCTTCTTGGTAAATAGGATCATCTCCGTCTTCGCCGGGTTTACAGAGAGTCCCCGCTCACCACACGACCTTTCGATTATGCTACAGGCAGCCTGCATACACTCACAGACGACGCTGAGGAATTTGCCGGTGACTAAGACCAGCCCATCATCAGCGTACGCCTGGGCGTAGAAGCCATTCTCAGAGAGTCGCTCCAAGAGGCCGTCCATGACCAGACACCATAGACGAGGCGAGAGGCAGCTACCCTGAGGACAGCCGCCCGTCACCCCAACGTCCAGCCCTCGGCCTCTCAATGTCAGCGACACTCTTCTGTCCTCCAGCATGCTCGCCACCCAGCTTATTAGGGACCTCGGTGTTCCCCTCTCCTGTAGGGCGGTACAGACCGTAACCGTCGTTGCCTTATCAAAGGCCCCCTCCACATCGAAGAACACAGCTAATGTGCTCTCCCCGTAGTGTAGGGCCCTTTCCACCTTCCGCGTCACAGCGTGGAGCGCCGTCTCCGTCGATTTACCCCGCTGGTACGCGTGCTGACCTTTGTGGAAGGGATGATCCTTGAGGATCCCTCCTAACATAAACCTATCTACTAACTTTTCCAATGCTTTGAGTAGGAAAGGCTGATTAGCCTGTACGCCTTGGCCAGCGTGTAGTCCTTCCTTCCCGGTTTGGGAATGAAGACCTCCCTTAACCCTGCGCCAGGCCTTTGGGACGTAGCTCCACACCAGGCTGGACCAAAAAACCTCCATTATGTAGGGAAGCAGTATATCCAGGCCCCTATGGAGCAGGGCCGAAAAAATCCCATCGCAGCCTGCGGATTTGAATGGAGCGAACTCGCTCACCGTCCAGGTTATAGAGCCATCTGTGACCACCCCCTCCGCCAGCTGCAAGTTCGCATTCAGGACTGTCCATCGGCCCGGTTAGGCAGCCTCCGTGACGGCTCCACCGCCTTCGAGGTGAACTTCGGCGAGATGACGCAGAGTCTCATCACCGGTGCTTGTCCAGCTTCCATCCGGTTTCCTTAAAGATCCTACATTACTACCTAACTCCTGTTTGAGCACTCTTACCAGCCTGGCTGCGTTCGGCAGGGAATTGACTTCCCCGCAGTACGCGCGCCAACCAGCTCGCTTACTCCGGCGTAATTCCTTCTTAAACTCCCTTCTGGCAGCCCTAAACTCGTCCCAGGCCGCTTCACCCAATTCTCGGACGGCTCGGTTTAAGGCCCTCCGAGTCCGCCCGCGTAGTACGGCGAGATCCCTGTTCCACCATCTAACTTTGATGGACGGTTCCCCCCCTAAGTGGTGACGCGGCCTCGTAGGCTGCCATTATTTTCCCTTCTAGGGCCTCGACCTCGCTATCTAACGCCTCTGTAGAGAGTCTACTCCCCTTTGGGCTCCTTGGCGACCCACCGAGGCCTATTAGATAGGCATCCCAGTCGGTCTTTCTTGGATTTCTCCTGGGGGGAGAACTCTCACGGTCCACATCCAGTTCAAAGCTGATCATACGATGATCAGACATTGATATGTGTTCCGTCACCCTCCAGCTAGATATATCCTCCGTTATTCCTCTGCTCGCTTACGTAATGTCGATCACCTCCTGTCGGATACGATTGACAAACGTTGGAGCTGTACCTCTATTTAATACCTCCAGGTTCGTTGTAGCCAAGTACTCTTGTAGTTTTTAAGTCATATTGTTTGAGTGTTTGTGTTTTTTTTTTATGTTGTGGTTATAAGTGAATGTTGTGTATTTTGTGTTTGTTTCTGGTGTTTTGTTTTCGGTTTTGTTGATTTGTTTGTTTTCGATTTATTTTACTAGCTTTTCTATTGTTTTCTTGTTGTATCCATTTCTTTCTGCTATTTGTATTATAATGTTGTACTCCTTCTCTCGTTCGTCGTTATGGAGTGGTACATTTAGCATTCTGTTTGTGTGGGTGTAGTGAGTGTTTAGGTATAGTGATGTCTGTGTGTGTAGTGCAATATTCCAATATATATATATATATATATATATATATATATATATATATATATATATATATATATATATATATATATATATATATATATATATATATATATAAACCTATAAAAATTGAAACTGACCCCGGATATGAGTTCTAGGGGTCCTAGTTCGCGCTCACTTGCAAAAAATTGTTCTAAATTCAAAAGTCTGGATCTCTACATCAGAGAATTTTTCTACGAAAATTCACTAATAGTAATATTATAAATTGCAAGAATAATTAGTAATAATTGTAAAATCGTAGTTTGGACTTATATGATTTTCGTATAGATGGTGTTTTTGGTAAAGTTTTATGTTACGTTTTACTTTTAAGTTTACGTATGCTACGATTCTCGAGACCTTGCAAACTTTCATTCAGATAAAGGTTAATCAAAGTCTGTGCAGTTATTAAATTTTAGAGACCAAAGAAAACTGATTTCTGGGCTAAGAGACCAAAAGCATCAAAACATTAAAATTACGTTTTGCACGAAACAACAAAAAATGGCTTATAATAATATTATATTGTAAAGTGTATACCAAAACCATACAAGCTGATTTTTGAATGTCTAAACTTGTCTTTTTGAAAAACGTTCGGACATGTCATTTTTGTTTTTAAGGGGAACACATTTTTGCGGGAATGCCAAAGCTGCTACTTTATCCTCCTAAACAGGGTAGCTACTCCATGTAACATTTTAAAAAGCAAGTGGAGTCGAGTGACATCGTTGAAAAAGATACTCAGTTCTCTTTTTAATAATGTACTTGGTTTTCAAAATCCTTCAAATTCTTGCAGAGAAAGTTCAAAATCAAAGTATCGCTTACAAAATAATGACAATGTGGATAAAAATATTTGATTAAAAAGTGTGATACAAAAGCATAAGTCTACCTAGCAGGTGAAACATTACTTGAGAAAATACTGACAGTGGCCTCTGCAAGCCTCTATCCAATAATACAATTTTGTTTCAAGTCGATTTCACACGGTTTGAAGGATGTTCGTGGGCTGCGTTGCATAGCTTTTGCTTTATAGATGTCCCTCTATCATTCTAACGATGTTAGGTCTGGTGACCTCGGGGACCATTCAATTTGATCACTTCCTATCCTTATGTTTGGAAACTTTTCATCAAGATACTGTCGTAATGTCTGGGTGTAATATGAAGGACCACCGTCTTGTTCGAATATACAGGTGTTTTCACCACAGTTCTCGTCATTTATTAACTTACCTGTCAGCATAAAATCAATGTTGTCTTGCAGTAATTCTAAATACGTTTCCGCAGGGTTTCCGGTAAGAAGAAAGGATCAACAAGACGCCTACCGAAAATCTCAGCTCAAATATGTAGTTTCTGTGGGTTTCCTTGAGGGCGTTTGGATAACCTGTCACCCAATATAAATATAATTTTAGTCGTTACGTGCTCAGATTATTCATCCATTGATAGCGCCATCCTTGTTTGTAAAACGATCGTCAGGTCTTAAAAATGTGTTGTGGGGAAATGGGTTCTCCAGAGTGAATATATGAGAAAAACATAGTTTTTAATAAAAGAGTTTTGGCCAGTTATTAAGTACATATTTATTTTTTAAATGGTTATCCGGCAGAGCAAAATGTTTGCCGTTATGGTAAAAAACTTAGCTTCATTTATTTTACATAAAAAGGTATTCTTTTTAAATTGTTTTAAAGTCGACTGTTTCTGAGTAATTTGCAGTTTAATGTGACGTATTTTTTAAGCCTTTGAAATCATTTGTCTAAAATACCTTCGAAAATCTTTTAAGTAGGCTATGATATGAATTAAACAAATGAGCAGAATATCAGCTTGACATTGTTTGACGGATTGTAAATATCACGTTATTACTTCTGTTATGTTTTCTTCATATGCAGTTTTATTTGTCAAAAATTAGTTCTTAAAACACGTCAAACAATATCAAGCTAATATCCTGCTAATTTGCTTAGTTCATATCATTGCCCTTTTAAAAGATTTTCGAAGACATTTTGGACAAATTATTTCAAAAACAATCTCCTTCGAATGACACTATTAAAAACTATGTTGCCGAATTTAAATGAACACCATCGATTCTTGAAAATGAGCGCCGCTTTGAAAGTCCAATTTCTGTGACCACTCAAGAAAATATTTATTCTGTCCATCAGAAAGACGAGAATATGACTAAGATGTATATCAGGAACATCGCACATTTCCTATGAACATGTTTGTGTTTTCCATTCTTGATAACGACTGGGAGTGCGAAAGATTTCCGCAAAATGAATTCCGAAATGGTTGAACGCTAATCAGAATCACGCTCATTTAATACTACCAAAGGAAATTTACCACCATTTTGAAAAAGATTCCTCAATATTTTTGGTTGTTTTGTCACTATAGATGATACATGAGCCCATCACTCACCATGAATTAATGAGTCTAAAGAGCAATCTAAACAGTGGAACCATTCAGGTTCCCAGTACCCAAAACGCTCTGCATGCAAAAGTCGACTAGCAAGGTTATCGTTTCAGTTTTCATCGACAAAGATGATATAATTCTTCTAGAGTCTCTATAACAAGGGGAAACTGCCAGGTAAATATACTATAGCGAAACGCTAACTGAATTACGAGAGAACATTGTGGAAAAACATTGTGTAAAACTAACCAAGGGTGTGCTTTTTTGTAAGAAAACGCCTCTACTCACAACTCATTGATTACACCACAGACATTTCACAATATTGATTTTGAATTGATTGACCACCATATTTTCTGGATTTAGCACCATGAGACTATTATTATTATTGCTTTATGAACGTTCTGCTAAATTCGTAAGTGATAAAGGAGATTATGTTTAATAAATACAGTGTTAAATGCAGACGTAGGGACTTCTCTCGGTTCACAATTGTGAAGAAGATTCTACATCTGTATTTAGTATGGAATGGTTTAACCAAGTGAGGGAAACAACAATTAATAAAACAATACAAAATGTTTCCAAAAAGCATTGCATTTTCTATTCGGCTAAGTACTTTCCAATACTTCTTTGCAGATGGCACTATGCGACTACAGTTGATTTAAAAATAAGTTTTTATAATAATAATAATACTAATAATAATAATAATAATAATACTATAATGAATAATATAATACAATAAAACTCCGCCACTGCCGGGCCCGAGCCTGGGTGAGACAGAGTGCCCTCGTGAGAAACAAGGTTGATAAGTAGAATGGAAACACTTCTAAAAGCAATTGGACAACTGACGCAATACATTGGGGGATCAGTATCGCGTCACATTTAGGAATAACCTTATTCCACAAACGAGACTCAATACCATCAGACAGGAGGTTGAATATGAATTTACTAACATAGCTGTTACGGAAAATAACGTGATCCTGTTTGATGGTAGTAATCTGCAATCTGTCCATACTGAGAAGTAAGAGCACATCGAGGGTACGCAAGGAAATGACGAACTCATTCACAAATTGTCCACAGAAATGAGTCGTGCAGTCGCGGAGTATGAAGGAACAAATCCTCTTACTAGACCACCATTAACTAGGCTAAGATCATCTAGACAGTTCGCAATTATATTGGAACTTTTGAACAGAATAATTTTGCCATCGCACCTTCTAGAGATCAACACATTGGAGCACATGCATACACTGATTTACTGTGCAGCAACTGTAGTAATTAAAACCTTGGGTATTAAGATTTCTGATCCGACGCCCAATCACAGAGACTCGCGTAAAAGACTGCCCCCGTGGAAAAAAGGTAGATAAGTAGAATGGAAACACTTCGAAAAGAAATTGGACAGCTGACGCAATACATTGGGGGAGTACAGACAAGAAAATTGCAGAAACAAGTAAAGGAGATAATAGGCCGATTTCGACAACACTCAGCACAAGATCCAGTCAACCCCACTGCACAAGAATGTCTGGACACCTTGAAACAGAAGCTTTCTGTATATGCAGAACGGTTGAGGAGATATAAAGCGAGCAATAATAGGAAGTTCCACAATACAATGTTTGAACGCTCTCTCTCTACAGTCAGCTTAATTCAGATAGGAATGCAACCACCGACGCTTTTCCAAAAAAGGAACAAACTGAAGAGTTGTGTAAAAGTCAGCTAGCCACAACAGCCTCCTGCAATATTGGCGTCAGCTGGATTAATGAAGAACACAGAGCTTGTCAGAGTTATGAACAGATGCACCATGAGCTGTTTACCACTGTTCAGAGAACAGGTAATGTCTTATAACGGCCCTAATAGCCTTAGAAACATAATTGGTAAAAACACTAAAATAATTATTAAAAGTAGTTCAGTTTAATTCTGTACGGAAGGAATATTAAACATTGCAATTAATTAGAGGTCAGCATTGTATGGATTGACATTGAAATTATCACATTCAGTATATAAACAACAAACAAAGCAAAGTTGCAAGATACAAGAATGTTGCAGTCAGCAAGGTCGCAAAACTAATTAAGAATCAATATAAGTGTTATTGTTTGGTAAATATAAATGAGATTACTTTTAGTGAGAATATAGTAAATTAAATAAGCTTCTACAATGTAGTCGGTTAAAATTAGATTGCTTCAAAATATAACGCTGCGATACTTATAATTTAATTATGTAAACATAAACACTGTTAACTTTAATAGTCATCATGTCAGTATCTACGTAAGTTCTTTCATTTTTGTTAATTATATAATTATTTTTAAATATTAAGTTTGTGAATTAACCTTGTTACCAATATACCGTTACCTATGTCTACATATGTGCTTAGTTCGACGATTTTATCCCTAGAATTTATCCTCCATTCTCTTAACAACCACAGATTAAGTTCTCGAGGTTATTATAGAGCTTCCGAAGGCATCCGGGCTGAATGGGTCCAAAACTTTTGGTTGAAGAAAGTTGGGTGTACACATAATCTATTCGTGGTGTTAATAAATGACGCTATACTTGACCCAAAGAATATGCCATTGTTTTTACACACGGAGACATGTATCTTCTGCCAAAGGACCAGCAGTGTTCTGCAGACCCCGACAGGTACCGACCAATAACTTGTCTTCCGACTCTATATAAGTTGATCACATCTTGCCTTGAGAAACGCATTTATGCGCACTGCGAACGCAACAACATAATTTCCAGCCAGAAAAAAGTGTGTGCCAAAGGATCTATGGAATGCAAGGAGTAACTAATAATTGATTCGGTTGTGTGCAATCAAGTTTACAATGGAGGAAGAAATCTCTATGCTGCTCACGTGAATTATAAAAAGGATTCAGTTCCACACGAATGGCCTATAAGGCTGCCGAAAATCTATAAGATCGTATATCCTGAGGTTCCTTGAACATACAATGTCTACCTAGAGAACAAAGATTCAGTTACGGGTAAAAACGGGTGATAACATTGTAACCAGCACGATACCAATCAGAAGAGGCATATTTCAAGGCGACTCGCTAAGCCCATTGTGGTTCTGCCTCGCATTGAATCCACTATCAAACCGTCTGAATTCCACCAGATATGGCTTCGGTATAAAAAGCAATGGCAGGGAGCAAATGAGGCTAAATCATCTGCTGTATATGGATGATCTTAAGCTGATGGCTTCCACAAAGAACCACCTGCAACAACTCCTTAAAATCGTGGAAGGTTTTCCAGAGATATTGACATGCAGTTTGGGCTGTACAAATGTCGCACCTTATGTGCAGTCAGAGGGCAAATACAACCAGGTGTATATGAAGTGCAGAATGGCCAGTAAATTTCCTCGATGGATGTAGAAGAGTGTTATAAATACATAGGAATGCAGAAAGCGAGGAAAATAATCTACTCGGTAATGAAGAACGATCTGTCAAATGATTTTACGAAACGAGTAAAGCAGGTGGTGCGATCACATCTTAACGGGGAGAACCTGACTAAAGCTCTGAATACATATGCATGTTCTGCACTTAGCTACTCATTTGGGATTGTGAACTGAAGTAAAACGGACATTGAAAATATACAACGGAAGGTGCGAAAACTCCTAACAAAATCAAAAAAGCATCACCCCCGTAGTGCTATCGAGCGAGTAACCCTACCTAGACACTTAGGTGGAAGAGGAGTGTTGGATATTGGTAAATGGTTGGACCAGCAGATAGTGAACCGGCATACATATTTCCATCAGCAGGCGCTTACTTCTGAACTACACCGTGCCATATGCGAGGCAGATGATTCAACACCGCTATAATTAAAAGGAAGTGAAATACAAAGTCATCATCGGAGTGATCAGGACAAGCTGCAATGTTGGATGCAGAAGCCTCATCATGGGCGACCTCTGAATAAGACCTCCCAGGCACATGTCGACAAATGGGCGTCGAACTGCTGGTTGGCGTCCAGGCAGATGTTTACAGAGACAAAGGATCTTTTGCTGGCCATTCAAGATCAGGCCATCCCAACAAGGAACTACCTGAAGTATATAGTTGGAGATAACTCGGTCTAAGATGACAAATGTATGTTTGGGTCTCAGTCATAAGAGACTATCCAGCACGTCACTGGAGGATGTCAAGCGGTTGCTGCAACAGAGTATAAAGAGAGGCACGACGCAGTTGCCTAAAATACTTCATCAAGAACTGGCTCTGAAACTGGGACTTTTAAATCTTGGTAAGGTTCCCAGCTGTAGATACACTCCTGAGCCTGTTCTAGAGACCTCAGCCTACAGGTTGTACTAGGATCGGGCCGTGCTCACAGACCAACGAGTTGCCCACAACAGGCCAGATATAATAAGAGTGGATAAGTCCTGCAACAAGTGACGCTGATTGATGTGGTCATTCCAAATATTAATAATCTAGAGATAAAGAACAACGACAAGATCATTAAGTACAGAGAACTCGAGATACAAGTAAAGCGACAGTGGCGGAGTGATTGCAATAGTCATGTCGTCAGTTGACCTGGTTCCTGAGAATCTTCGAGAAAGCATTAAGAGACTGGGCCTTGGAGAGCATCTTGGCCTTGATTTATGGGGTGAATTATTTAGTGGAACGGTCAACGGGCTTACGGGAACGGTCTCGAGCGCCAGATTTTTGGAAGGGTTTACTCCCTACGAGGGTGTCTGCGACCTCGTCACAAGACTCCGACCACAGGTGTGATCAGAGTGCCTGGATAGCTCTGTGGAGAGGGTCCGGTAGCCTTTGCTATAACAGGCCGTGCAGTTACCTCCGGGGTAACGGGATTTAATCGCTACCTCGACAATTCGCTGACCTTCTGAAATTCTATATAGATGTGGCAGATTTATTTAAGGGGTGACATAGACTAGATATTCTATTTACAACATTTATTAGGAAACAATATACAAAGATTCAGCAAGATTTAACAACCTGAGAATGTCTACTACACTACTCTACCCTGAGTAATATACCTTAGAGGACGGAGGTGGCAAGACTATCCTATTACTTGTACGAAGGAAGATCTGACGTCGGCTTGACCCCCTATACCCTGGGTCGAGAGATCCGGCAACGAATATACCGGGCACCGTGGTTTACGACTCGAAGATGCAGATAATAGGTGGACCACTACGGTGGGCATTTCACAACCAACCAAGCAGCGTATCCTCGGGGGGAATCGGTGTCGTGAAAGTCAAGGTACCTCGACACCCGTGGGTGTCGAGAACAAAGAGGAAGTCGGTGGGATGGGGTTGTGACGGGATACTGTCGCGAACTAATTTGATCTAAGCTTACTTGTGTCACTATATCGTCTAAACCAGGATCAAATCAGGACGGACGTGTGTAATATATTCGAAAAGTCTGTGTCACTACAGCATCACTTTCCGACAGATTTACCACGCTAACAGTGCTAGGACACGGGGAGGGCGGGGTCTTGTCTCAGACCCACGATCCCGACGTCGCCGAAGAGATACACTATTCGGAGAAAATATATGGAAGTTCGCTATCTTTAAAATATGAAAATTCGCTACCTCTAAAAAATGAAAATACGCTATCTCTAAATATCATGAAATTAACAAGGTTCTTACCTATTCAGAAAATCTAGCGGGAGAATTATTACTGTGTACGGTACTAGACGGACGGTACTTAACTTCAAAGACTAATTACAATTAAACGGAGAAATTCTTTATTTATTTAACATGGCACTTGATCTATAAAATCTTTCCCTTTGAGGAAGAGTGAAGGCCCTTCAGGATAAAGTCTGATGTAGTAATAATAATGATAACAGTAGACAAACTCCCTACCCAGAAGTCATAGATTGTGCGGGGGAGCTAAACACACACACACACACAGATAGTCAAAGGAGATAACCCATAACTCATCAGAAGCCAGGCTTTCCACATTCTATTGAGTAAAACGAGTGTCTCAATACGGAACTCGAACCCGCTACCTCATACACCGAACTCTTAAGGTTATCCTCCCTGTGAAATCAGCGGTTCGGCCTCTATACTATATGGCAGTTTCAAGCCTCTAAATTTTTGACCAAATATAAATGTTTCTAAGGTATGTGCAAGTTTAACTTAAAAGTTCTACATGTAAACAATACCTATCGATTTCTTTAGATCTAACGATAGTAGAATATCAAATGATATAAGTAGCAGCAACCTCACGATATAAAATATTTTATAGTTCACCTTTCCAAGTAGACCTGCCTATAAATTGAACTATCTTAACATTATGAATCGTTTAGAAATGATTTTTCCTGTCTATATTTCACCCCATCCTTTATTGTGGATAGACAGGCAATTTTAAAGTGCTTCGAACTGATATCACGCAAGTGGAATCCCATATCTGTTCTCATTTTTAACTGGCCTAGTAAGCAAAGGGTTCAGCCACCCTTAAATAACCGGGCATGCAAAATGCATTGCCAGGAAATTGCATAGTAATTTCCATGTCATCATCTGTCTGCCAGTTTTTAGAGAATCGTACCCGGTACCGGCGATAAATAAATATACGAGGTGTGGAGTATAAAGAATAGCATTAATGCGAAAACACTTAAATCTTAAATATCCTGATACTGCAAAAAGAACTAAAGATACATTTTGGATCGTAGATACTAACTAAATGACATCTCTTCGTCTTATCAATCAGGCATAGTTCTACGACGGCGTTCTGGCGTCATGTTAAAAAATTATCTTCTAATAATTCTAAGATAAAAAATCAGAATTCTGAGATAAAAGTCAGAATTCTGTGATAAAAAGTCAGAATTCTGACATAAAAAGTCAGAATTCTGAGTTAAAAAAGTCAGAATTCTGAGATAAAAAAGTCAGAATTCTGACATAAAAACTCAGAATTGTGAGATAAAAAAGTCAGAATTTAGATATAAAAACTCAGAATTCTGAGATAAAAAGTCGGAATTCTGACTTTTTAAACGCAGAATTCTGAGATAAAAAGTCGGAACTATTCGAGAGCTATATGACAGCTTTCAGGTGGTGCCATTTGCGAAACATTTACCTATTGACTATTGATGTGTAATTAGGTAGGTAGCTCTGCCTGTGCCGGTTTTATAGTTACTTGATGGTGTTAAAAACTAAGAGGAAACAAAATTGGTTCATTGACTATTATTCTCGCTGCGTTAATAGAATAATGCATAGTGCATAGGTGCATACATTATGATTTTACTAATTATGTACGTAAATAAGTCGTCATATAAATATACAAGTATATTATTGTTTTAATCGACATTATACCTCGGAAACTCTAGCTGAATTAAAGTCAAGTTAGCCTTAGAAGCATATAAATAAATATGTTTGTGTTATTTCATCTGTAACGTCGGTCTATTTCCTCGACTATGGCCAATCACCGACACCAGGGAGCAGTTTCACCTCGCTATCCTGGAAATTTTGCCGAACCATGCCGTTCTGCAGGGATAGTAGGAATATTTAACGTGCCCAACATCGCATGGACACGGGACCGACCGCTTTACGCCCCCTCCGAAGGGCGGAACGTGCAGACATTCAACTTGCTCAAATACAATGCCACAACCTCGGTTGATCTTAATGTTACAGTTTGTACTGAAAAAACTGAAAGGAGAACCCTGCGATCGAACCCAGTACCCTTCGGTTTAGAGGCACACGTTCTTACGACTGAACTACCGAGGCTCTTATAAATAAATAATCATGAGATAAACGTACGTTTGTTGTTGTTTGATGATTTGTTTTTGTTGCTCGATAAACATCATCACCATCACAGTCGAAATGCGATACCATCTGTCGCAATCGTGACTTTCCCTCTGTAACTGCCCATTTTAATTCAGTCTAGCTTCCACCTTCAATCAATATTGTACTATGTTTCCAGAAGCTTTACTTTTGATCTACCTTTTCCGTTTTGTCTAAGTATATATCATTTAAATAAAACTATTAGAAAGATGTTTGTCACATCAATTGCAGAAGCGGCTGCTAAGAAATTAGGTTTTCTCTTCCGGGCTCGCAAATACTTTTCACCAGCTAATCTCTATACCTTATATACTTCACATATAAGGCCAAACCTCGAATACTGCTCCCACATCTGGGGTGCCGCTGCCGCTTCTACATTCGTTATCCTGGACTCCATTCAAAAGAGAGCTATACGTCACCACGGACACTGCTTAGAGGAGCTTTCTTTCATAGTTCCTCCACCTGCTGCCCCCAACGGATCTACCAGGGGAACAGAGCGAATGCACCCTTTTACTGTTCAGGTCACCAGACATAGAACATCTTGTTATGCCCGCTCTTTCGTCCCGAGGACTTTCAAGTTGTGGAACTCCTTGCCGGCATATGTTTTTCCTTTTCCTCCGAACCTCCAAACTTTTAAGTCCAGAATTAACAAGTTGCCTCTTTCTCTCCTCGTTGGCGAGGAAACCAGTTTTTTGGGTAACATTTTAAGTTTATTTTGGGAAAATGTTTGTACATTTTCAAGCATTAAAGTTATTTTGATGAAACATGCTACCTTTTTTCTACTATATAGGTCATACTGGTAACCAAATTAGATGCCTGCTTTTAAAAAAAAAAGACATGTTTGCTATTAAAAACACTTTTATGAAAATTCACTACCATAACGTGCTTGCTTCGTCCAGACTTTTTATTTATAAATACGCACAATAATTGAGATACTTAATTTAGTCCATTTGGGTGATCAGCACTGTATAAGTATTACACTTGAAATCAAATGAAAATTCACTAATACAGGACAGAAAAGCGTATATTTATTTTACCAATAGCTCTGCAAGTCTACCCTGCAGCGAAACCGCTACCGACTCAGACCATTACTAATAAAACGTAAGCCACAATTGCTAAAATTGTACGGTTGAGCCCCGTATAGCTTTGCGTGGTTTACACAGCATTAACCACATTTCCTTTTGCATGTTCTTGGAAGTTGTAGTGATTCATACTGTAACGGATCTTCAATAGCAAAGGCAAGCTTCAAGCTTCTGCCTCGGAAGATTTCGCTTATTTGTTCAGCTATGATAATTCAATGTATATTCGTTATCTTTGGAAGGGTTTCATTTTGTCCGAAAACTGACAACTTCAGCGGAAACAGATGGGCAGGAAACAGTGGAGATACTTAACCACCGATATCTCAAATGTCGTCGCATTATAGGATATGGTAGGATATAGTTATGTCGGACAATATGTGGTAGGCGCTCGTTATATAGTTGTAATTATTGTTAGTAGATCACAAGGCTGTAAGTAGTACCACCGCAACCCCCCCTCGTGGGAGATAGTTATGGAATGTGCGGTTAAGATATAATCAGGACAGGATCACAGAGAACCTATGTACTACTACAAAATTTTAAGGATGATTCTCAGAGGACTCACATATTTACATAGGTACACATATCGGCTGCCATTTTGAGTGCCCGAGTTTCGTGAAACGTAACACGACGCAAAATTTAATTTTTTAGTGAATTTTCTTAAAAAATTCACTAATGGGAGATTCCGACTTTTGAATTTTGAAAACAACATTTCTTCAAAGGAGCGCGAATTAGGTCGACTAGAATACATATACGGGGTCAGTTTCAATTATATATATATATATATATATATATATATATATATATATATATATATATATATATATATATATATATATATATATATATATATATATATATAATAATAACAAAGTTTATTTTCCTCAATACAACATTTTGAACAATTTAACAAGAGTAAAGACAAAACTATAAATAAATAGTAAAATAAACATATATAACCCACGAAAGTAAAGTACTTGTGTGTGGGTCCATACAGAAGCATATCTCTTAACTCATAAAAATAGTGTGTTAACAACCCATATAATTAAAAAACCAAACTAAAAGATATCCCAGTTATATATATTTTCTCATGTAGCATCAACAACAACAAAAACGAAAAATATCCTACTATACATGTATACGATCAGCTCAATGCTCATTTCCGCAGCAAGCCGTAAATGATATCCCTAGAATTTGAAATCCATATCTTTAGCATCTTTGTGTAAGAACGCGAAGTCGGAGCAGTCTTAATATTAACTGGAAGAAGATTGTATAATCTCGGAGCGATGTATGCATAATTACGCTGGCCCACCGTCTTATTCGCCGTGCATGTCTTAACGGCTGATATGGATGTTCTATACCAGGAGCACTATCGAATTTTTTTGCAAAATTTAATACAGCTAACGAATAAAGTTGCCTCATACGTTTACTTTGGCCTCGTTGTACAATGCTGCTGACGGGTAAGTATGATTTCTATTGTGTATCAATTTTAGGAACCGTCGTTGGATTATATCCAAGGTTTTCAGATGGCAACCTGCAGCAGCTCCCCAGGCTACAATTCCGTAAGTCAGAAGCGGCTCAACTAGCGCAGAGTATAGCATTTTCAAGTTTGTCACATTTAGTATTGTTTTCATGTATCTAAACCTAAACAAAACAACTCTCAACCTCTTAACAACCATACCTATATGTTCACTCCATCTCATGTGTTGGTCAATCAAGATGCCCAAATATTTAATCGTCTGTGCTGCCTCAATTTGCAAATTCTGTTGGTTGTGTTTTATTTCCAATTTTTCAAAATTAGGTAAGTGTGACTTGTAAGACGCGAATGACATATATTTTGTTTTTTTCATATTAACTGTCAAACTATTAAGATCATAGCATTGTTTTATGTTGACAAAATCCGCCTCAATTTTTTCCTTCAGCCGCCGCCAAGAACAATCCTTATAAAAAATGGCATTGTCATCTGCAAAGCCTATGACATTTCCCGCAGTGTGTACTTTAAATAAATCATTTACGTAAAGGTTAAACAGCAGTGGCCCCAGGACTGTATCCTGAGGAATTCCAAATTCAACTAGCTTAAAGTCACTACATTTGTCGCCAATCTGTGTACACTGTTTCCTAAAATGTAGATATGAAAATGAAATGTGAGACGCACTTGGTTCTCGGGTTGAACCGCGTCCAGAATTTATGAAAACTCGACGTTTCGGCTTCTGTTTTCGAGCCATTTTCAAGAGGTAAAGGAAATATGTAAGGACACTCTAAGGCCTCAATCTGTCTACTCCTTAGAGCGGTGGACAAAGGTGGGTTGGGTTGTTGTAGCTCGATTACGGGGATTCAATCTGCCTACTCCCCAAATCTCGCCGGAGATCGTCTGTGAGGTCTCAGTGTGTTCAACCCTAGGCCTCAGAGAGATCTGGCAGTTTGTTGCAAGTCTTGTATTATATATGTCGTTTCGTCTACCTGATTCGTTATCAGTGAAAGTAGTAGGGTCACGGCCAACTAAGTGGGGGGCTTTGGTCACTGTACTTAGAGGATGAGGAGGATTTGTTGAGACCGATAATGGGGAAATATAATTCTCTGTGGAATTTATCTTCTTTTGTGTGTTTGTAATGAAGATGTAATAGGTTTCCAAGTCGTCGGAAAGCGAAGACCATCATCTCTCTTATTTAAACAATCGGGACGTTCTTCAATATCGATTGCTTCGCGGATAATTCTCGTTTTTAAGTTGTAAACCTGTGCTATTGTTTTGACATTATCGAAGTCTATCTTGTGTCCTGTATGAATATGATGCATGGCCAGCGCCGATAAGGGGTCGGATTTTCTAACTGCGAGGGTGTGTTCATATATTCTATTGTGGATGCGTCTATTTGTTTGTCCTACATAAGTCGGGAACAGTCGGAACAAGTAATTTCGTAAACTCCGTGGGATTCGTTTGGAATCGTATCCTTGGGAGTTTTTATCAGATTTAACAGTTTTTGCAGGTAGACGGAACGACATATATAATACAATACTTGCAACGAACTGCCAGATCTCTCTGAGGCGTAGGGTTGAACACACTGAAACCTCACAGACGATCTCCGGCGAGATTTTGGGAGTAGGCAGATTGAGGCCCTGTAATCAAGCTACAACAACCCAACCCACCTTTGTCCACCGCTCTAAGGAGTAGGCAGACTGAGTCCTTGGAGTGTCCTTATATATTTCCTTTACCTCTTAAAAATGGCTCCAAATGAGGAGACGAAACGTCGAGTTTTGATAAATTCTGGACGCGGTTCAACCCGAGAACCAAATATGTCTATATATATATATATATATATATATATATATATATATATATATATATATATATATATATATATATAAACATATAAAAATTTAAACTGACCCTGGATATGGGTTCCAGTGGGGCTAGTTCGCGCTCATTTGAGGGAATTTTTTCCCAATTCAAAAGTCGGGATCTCCTTATTAGTGATTTTTTTTTAAGAAAATTCATTAAAAGAAAAAAAGTTAAAGTGAAAAAAAAAAGGAAATAAAAGTGAAAGAAGAAAGAGGTAAAATTATCTGTAAAGGACGTCTTTGCCATTCTCTCTATTTTTTAACTAATTTTTTATTGAACGGTTCGATATTTGCTGCAACCCTGAACTTAGCCATTCCATATTCCAGAACCGAAGCCATTCCATATTCTCTGTACATACATACATCCATACAAGAAAAGGTATCTTGGAGTACTGCAGTCTAGTTGGTTTTTCAACCGTTTTATTTTATAGATACAAGAATGATGGCTGCAGTAAAGAAAACAAGCACTCTAAATCCAGAAAAAAGTCTCTCTATATTATATTATTATATTGTAATGAAAAAAAAGCTGCACTAATCAAACTACCTGTAATATCTCGTAACCCCAAAATAAACAACACTAAGCCCTCCGGTTCCTTGTAATAAATAATTTTTAAACAAAAGTAGCCACGACGAAGAAGAAAAAGGAAGCAACCATTGAGCTACTATTGTATCATGTTCTGAGCTTAGAGTCTCCCATATCATAAATCGATAACAGAATCCACATAACAGGGGATTTTGTTTTAAAAATAAATGGACAGTTATTGGAAGGTTAAGTCGTGTAGAAGATGCGAGTCAGGACCATAAAAACCGCTGAATAAAAAAATATTTCCTCGTTAGGAGAAAATCTTAGTGTCGAACACGCAACAAAGTGTGAAAGTTGGAAGCGCTGGATTTTGTTCGCTAAATAAATAAACGTATAAATAATTTTCGATTTATTTGAAAAAATAAAGCTGACCTTTCTAATATCTTCAAAACTCTGGACGCAGCAAGGGTGTTATAGTAGTGACTTTTTGTCAGAAATGTACACTATTAGTACGGAATACTACTAAAATTAATACTCTAAATTTATACATACTTTAAGAATCGGTTTTAGAGGTCCTAATACGAGCTTATTTGAACTGAAAATTTTAATAAGGTATTTATAAAATAGGTAAATAATATTTATAAAAATTTTAAAACGTGATCACGAGATAAGTAAATTTGTTATAAAAATTTTTGGTAAAACCTATAAATGAGAACATACGAGATACTTTGCTAATTTATATGATATAATTTTATCTTGACCTAATTATAAAAGACATATTTCTGAAACACCTCTAAGAATCTCAATGAAACATTTCATATTTATGATATTTTAATTTCTTTTTAAAAAACAAATTTAAGCAAAATAAAACATATTCAGAGCTAGTCAGGGCAGATAAAAGTAAAAAAATTTAGGGTATTACACACACATACACACTCATATATATATATATATATATATATATATATATATATATATATATATATATATGGACGAAGAATTAAATTTCTAACTATATGTATATATATATATATATATATATATATATATATATATATATATATATATATATATATATATATATAGGACCCAAAAAAGTGAACCTTCTTTGACCAACTGTCTTAGTAGCATACGCTAAGTATACAATACACTCTCTATTTCTTGTATTATATAGGTGACACAACCTTGATAACTGTGACTTATTTCGATTAAGATACATCATAAGCCTGTATTACATAATTGCCTGCAATCATAGACACCTGTCTTCGCAAACAATTTATTGGTGGGATAGCAAATGTTTTTCCGTAAAATTATCTTAATGATCCATTTCTTACGCTTTCAATTTTCATATAAAAGCTTTTAGCGATAACACTCCAGGTAAGTATGCCATAGTCTAGAAGTGCTTGCACCAGCGACGTATACACTAGGATCAAATAATTTTCTGCAAGTATTTCTCTCAGTTTTCTGAATTTGGGAATCAGACTCCTCACCTTTACCATCAGTTTAGCGGCTTTCACTTTCCATTTTAGGTGCTCGTCAATATATATATATATATATATATATATATATATATATATATATATATATATATATATATATATATATATACCCAAATATTTGACATTATCCGTTCTCCTTATCTCAGTATCGGTATTATCGCTTATTTGTATCCTTAAAGAAACATAATTTGGCCCTGATGTTTCACTACACGAAAAACACTTCAAATAGGTTTTACCATAATTTACGCTTAGATGCCTGCTACTAAAAAGTCAAATATACGCTGAAGGTCTGTTTGCATCAGTACTTTAAAATTGGCCCATGTCTTATCCGAGTACAAGATTGCAGTATCGTCCGCATATCCAACAACGTACCCACCCTCAGATATTTCAAAAAGATCATTTATATGTATATATATATATATATATATATATATATATATATATATATATATATATATATATATATATATATATATATATTTCGCTGCAAATGTGCACTGGTGGCTTGTTGTGACTCCGTGTATTTTAGTGAATTTTCTTTAAAAAAAAAATCAGATTCAGATCCCGACTTTCGAACCCAAATCCGAGGTCGGTTTCAGACTTTATATATATATATATATATATATATATATATATATATATATATATATATATATATATATATATATATATATATATATATATATATATATATATATTTATGTATATTAATGTGTCACACCTAAAACTTAAAAAATAATGGACCGATTTTGATAAAACTTGGTAAGTACCTTCCTTTCGCAAGTGGCTTGGATAAGTTCGTTAGCCAGGAAAATCCGACGAGGTTTTCCCGGAAAATTTTGTGTTTTCTTTCGAAAAAAATCGAAAAAAATATATCTCCGGAATTTACAAAGCAAAGGCAACCAAATTTCATACGCGGGTGTATACCATTATAGGTAAGTTACCTACCAAAATTTAGCTCTGTAGGTTAAAGGACAAAAAAAGTTAGAGGCATTTAAAGAAAAATAAATTTGGGTTTTCATCAAAACGTCAAAAGTCGCGATTTTGAACGTCAAAATTGGTAATATTTAGGCAATGAACCTGAAACTAATATAAGCTATGGAAGGAAAATATTTCAAGAATAATGTTTTACAAAGCCTGAAGTCTCAGTTTCAATGGTCATTGTCCTTCATTTTACTAAAATATTCCCAGAAAAGTCATTTGAAATAGACCCTTTCTCTGATGCTTTGGCTGTCGGTTTAGTTAAGTTGATGCTTTCGCTGTAGGTTTACTGAAGTTTATGGTTTAACGGTCTATAATTTTTAGCTAATTTTCGTAGAACAAATTCATTACTGCATTTTAGCATTTTTTATCGAAATATGATGCATGTTTGTAAGAAAAAATCTGGACGCAGTAAGTGCGTTTTGGTAGCAAATTTTCATTAAATCCTCCAAATTTCAATAACTCATTTGCTATTAACGTAAGTTTTGTTGGTTAGGAAACCAACATTGAACTGTATTTTCGGAAAATTTTTGTATGAACGCAGCAAGGGCGTTGTGGTTGCGAATTTTCATTAAATGTTTCAAATTTCAATAACTCAATTTGCTATTAACCTAAGGTTCATTGGCTAGAAGACCAGTTTTCTCAGAAACATTTAAAGTTTATTTTCCGAAATTTTTTGTACATTTTCAAATAATTATTTTGATAAAATATGATACATTGTTCCTGCTATATAGGTTATACCGGTAACCAAAGTGATGCCTGCTCGCATTAGAGCGATATATCTGTAATTAAAAACATTTTTATGAAAATTCACTTCCATAACGCACTTGCTGCGTCCAGAGTTTTTGCATCTTCATCCAGAGTGTTCCCATCTTCACCTGGCTATACCGTACTGATGATGGCTAATAAGCTTGAAACACGTGTATGCGGTTGTCTCCTTGAGGCTTTGCCCTTAACCCTTTTCCTTGTATAGTATACAGAAATGCCGTGTTATAAATCCTGTTATAGTTAATATAACTTCCTGGGCTTCGGATGCTCACGCAAGTGATTTCTTTGCCTCCGTGGCTTTTTTGGTTGTTGCGCTCGGATTGAGGGCCTTTCGAATGTTGCTGCAAATGTGCACTGGTTGCCTGTGACTCCGTGGATTTTTGCATCTTCATCCAGAGTGTTCCATCTTCACCTGGCTATACCGTACTGATGATGGCTAATAAGCTTGAAACACGTGTATGCGGCTGTCTCCTTGCGGCTTTGCCCTTAACCCTTCTCCTTGTATAGTATACAGAAATGCCGTGTTATGAATCTTGTTGTAGTTCGTATATATATATATATATATATATATATATATATATATATATATATATATATATATATATATATATATATATATATATATATATATATATTGAACAGTATAGGCCGCAGTACTGAACCTTGAGGTACCCCCTATGTTACAGAACATCTTTCGCTTTGATGTCCATCTATCTGAACACACTGGCTTCTACCTTTCATATAGCTGTTGCTTTATAAGCAATTTCCCGAAAACCAAGACCCTCCAACACAATCAACAGTTCCTATGGCAAACACTATCAAATGCCTTAGCCAAATCGACAAAAACACAGGCAGCTGGAATACTTTCATCCAGACTCTTATCTATTTTTTTATATATAGTTAGAAATTTAAAAAAACAATGAATCAAACAACGCTGTACTCTCAGGCCGCCTGCGGTTGTTCGTGAAGAGGGCATTCTTCGTCTCATGTGCATAATTTTGTGTAAATACAAGTCATGTACATTGTTTGTCAAGTTTCCTTAAACTCTTACCTAACGATTCTTACATTTACAAATTGAAACTGAGCCGGATATGGGTTCTAAGGGTCCTAGTTCGCGCTCATTTAAAGAAATTTTTGGAAAATTCAAAAGTCGGGATCTCCCCTTTGGTGAATTTTTTCTAAGAAAATTCACCAAACAAGAGTAATATACATGACTTTGTACTTACATGAAGCAACAACTGATAAAGGTACTGTATAATCTATTATTTCTAATATATAAAATATTATATTTGAGCGAATTGACGCACAAAACATTATAAAGAACTAAACGATCAGTTTAAGTCTGTAAAAGGAAGCAGAATTAACAAGTAAAAACAGATATAATAAATATCTGTAAAGTGGCCTGGTACGGATGGCAGGATCCTTCAGAATTCTTTGTACTAAGGAAAAGGATATTGCTAGGTCTTGTGAAGCAGATCTTATTGAACTATGAGGATAAGCATTATAATAGCCAGTACACCTACTTCATTATCTTCTGTACCTGTAATAGGCTTATTGTGGATTTTTAGAGTGCTTGTCTTTCCATAATGTGGAAAATTTGACTATATTCTTTTAAATTTTGTTATGTTCATTCGAGGCAAATAAGGATATTTTTCATTGAATAATCGACCAGTTATTTCTGCTATCTTACCACATTCTCCATGCAAATAATAAAACAAGTTCAAAATATCTGGATTTAAATAGTGTCCATAGTTTTCCGTCATGCTCAGAATTCAATTGAAGAGTACTGACTATGTATATACTTATTTTGCAACAATCTATAACCGCCAAAAATAATAAAAATAGTTAGTTTGTAAGCTATTAAAACAAATACTGTAGTGGACCCTAATGTCAGTAGCCGTCATTTAAATAGGCAACCAAATACTTTATAATGACAATACAGGACACTCCGGCTGATTTCGTGTTTCAAGAATATCAGCGCCCCTAGCGGATAGTACTGATGTTACGTCGTTCGAGAACGTGTAACACTAGCAATTGCTGGTATTTAACTGTGTATAATTAGGTTTGAGCTGTGTTTTTTACAAAAAATGTTAGTGGTAGGATGTGTGCAATCTATAATTGTTCGAATTATAACGTGCTAAATCTATCAAAGACATTTCATAGGTTGCCAATAGGATGGCGAAACGTGAATATGATTTGAAGCAGAAGACAAATTCAGGATCACTTTTATGCCAATATGTACACTTCGCAGAAGATAATTCATTGTGTAATATTTACCATCATGTACCTATTTATAGATAAACTTCGTAAACGGATGGTTGAAAGGTTTTAATCATAATTTGTCTTCCAGTGCTTCAAAAAAAAAAAAAGAAATATGAAAGCCAAAAAAGTTTTGTATTAATAATAAATGGTATAAGAAAACTGTTTTTCTATATTCTTCTGTGTCCTTTTTTATTTAAGTATGGCATAAATTGTCATATTTTTTCACATTTAAAATTATTTTACTTGGTAAAGGCTTTTAATTATCTCCCCAAGATAAGTTTTTTAAGAGACAAATAGAAATAGCAGATTCAGCCCTGTAATAGATTTATTCACGGAAGTAAGAGTTAGTCTCACCTTTCATCTGCACAATTTCTTAATTATATATATCAGTTACATATTTTAAAATATTAAATTAATAAGACAATTTTCATGTAGATATATAGCAAATTAAGTACTGTGCTACCATTTATACCTAGAACAATTATTTATAGGTAAGTAGAGATTGTAACTTAATATCCTCAGAAACAGCTTTCAGTATATTCCTATACATACCCTTGAAATAGAAGTTTAACCACGGTTTTAAGATAGTACTTTAAATTATGATGAAATAAGATTATGGGAAAGAGAAATTTGCAGAATTATTCATTCTGAATTCATTTAGGTTTCAAGCTGATTGTTGATACAAATTCTATTTATAACTATATAATCAGAAAATGTTCACTGTTTTGTCATATACAAGTTTTTATATTCATCTATAATAAACCAATTGTCTAAATTAAGAATATGCAAGTAAATATACAATTCAAATTACCTGCTCAGCTGTCAGTACTTCACGCGAGGTGGCGCTAGTGTACTTGTCACAAATATCACCAATTCTAAAGCATAGGAGTGTCCCGTATTGTCATTATATAGTATTTGAGGCTACTATCCAAAACACTCAAAACATTCACGTGGATTTAATTTCAACTAAAATCCTAAATATCATCAAAACTAGAAGAGATAGGTATAGAGAACTCATAACCACTGGAAAGGTTATTCAATCCAGAAGACAAGGATGTCATAACATATACGGGGTTTTATCTAAATTTTTTGACTTAAGTTTTTAAAACAGTGTACAATTGTTGCAAATACCCTGTGCCAAGAAATGAAATTCTGATTTGATACCTCGAAAGAACACTATTAGCTGTTTGTATGTACCAATTTGTGTAATCGTTTGTTGCTAAATGGCCGAGATACAGATATTTTTTTAATTGACCTCATCTGTCAAATTTTTAGAAGAAACTTGAATAACCCAAAATTTTTTGTTTTTTTAATAATAATGCCACTAGAATTTTACGTACGATTCAAAATGTAATAATATATAGGGCGTTATATTTAAAATAACAGAGGTGATGGCAACTTCCGGTATAACCGGAGGCGCAGTCACTTGAAAACCATTTATTTGGATAGGACTTCAGTCATAATGGCTAGATCCAAATTTTCAGAAAAAAATTCCGCCTAGAAGTATGAAAACTTTTAACTAACGCGTTCCGTGAATCACCCTGTTTTTTCTATATTATCGAAGCTTGTTCACCCTAACGTAATATTTAAATCACTGACCATGTAAAAAGCCAACCATCAAGATGAATTTTCTTTAAAAAAATCACTGAGGAGATCCCGACTTTTCAATTTTGAAAAAATTTCTTCAAATGAGCGCTAATTAGGCCCCCTAGGACACATATTCGGGGTCAGTAGTTTCAATATATATATATATATATATATATATATATATATATATATATATATATATATATATATATATATATATATATATATATATATATATATATATATATCACAGGGTGCATTATTTAGTGGAAAAGATCAACGGATTTACGGGAACGGTCTCGGGCGCCAGATTTTGAAAAGGTTTACTCGCTGCGAGGATGTATGCGACCTCGTCACAAGGCTCTGGCCACGGTTGTGGTCAGAGTGCCCGGATAGCTCTGTGGTGAGGGTCCGGTAGCCTATGATATAACAGGCCGTATAGATACCTCCGAGGTTGCGGGCTTTAATCGCTTTCCCGGTATTTCCCTGACCTTCTGAAAGTCTGTATGGGTGTAGCAGATTTATTTGCGGTTATAATATACACTGAATATACTTTTCACACCATTTATTACCTAATGATACGTTACAATTCACTGATATTTTTACAATCTGAATGGTACTTATTACGTTAATTTATCCTAAAACAAATTATATCACTGATGACGAGCTAACAAAATTAATTATTGCCCACGGAGAAGAAATACGGAAGACACGTAGGCGGAAACTCCGAGTACTGTGGTTTACGACTCGTGGATGCAGCCGTTAAGTGGGTCGATTGGAGAAACGCTCCTCAAATAACTAAATGGCGTCTACCCGTTGAAGCTAGTATCGCGAGATCAAGCGCCTCGACGTCGTGGCGTCGATAAGGAACGGAAAGGATTATAGGGGAACACCATGTGGAAGGCTATTGCCGCGTACTAACTCGACCTAAGCCTGCTTGTGTACTTACACCGTCCAGACCAGAGTCGAATCAGAACGGTCGTACGTAATGCACTCGAAAAGTCTGTGTTAGCTACAGCATTCCGAATGTTTTACGAAATACCAACAATAATAGGATATGGGAACGCTCGATCCCACGATCTCGACGTCTCCGGAGAGGCACACGGGTCTGTGAAATTATCTGAAAATTCGCTATATGTAAATACAATAAAAAAACTTAAAAGGTTCTTACCTAGACTATATTCGGAAGAATTACTAGAGTAAAAATTGTTCTATACAACAATGGGACGGACGGTACTGTATTCTAATACTTTGTTATGATTTGAACAAGCGGACTTAAAATTCGCTGATACGGAACTCAAGCTATAAACTTAACCACGCTACGGCAAAAGGTGAACTCTTTCTGCCTCTTGTCGTTATTTTCTCTGCAGTCACCGGCTGAAAAATCCAAATCGGTGGTAGATACCTTATCCTTATCTTGTGCAGATATGTTTGTACTCTGCCGCGATAATTCGAAATGCGTACTTGTTAAGAAATATTAATGACAAAATAATTATTTTAACTGCGTAGAATTTTTACCCGTGTGATTTATATTATGTTTATTTCCGAACAGTCGCTTTTAATATCTACAGCTGTTCTGAAAATATCTACTTCGTTACAATATATATATATATATATATATATATATATATATATATATATATATATATATATATATATATATATATATATATATACAGATAACTCAAAAAGTAATGGGCCGATTTTGATTAAGTTTGGTGAATGCCTTCCTTTTGCAAGTGGCTTGGATAAGTCCGTTAGCCAGGAAAATCCGCCGAGGTTTTCCCGGAACATTTTGTTTTCTTTTGAAAAAAAATTATATCTCCGGAATTAACAAAGTAAGGGCAACCAACCAATTTGGTACGCGGGTATATATCATTATAGGTAAGTTATCTACCAAAATTTAGCTATGTAGGTTAAAGGAAAAAAAGTTACAGGCATTTAAAAAATAAATTTGGGTTTTCCTCAAAACGTCAAAGTCGCGATTTAAAACGTCAAAATTGGTAATATTTAGGCAATGAACCTGAAAGTAATATGAGCCACGGAAAGAAAATGTCTCAAGAAGAATCTTTTACAAAGCCTGAAGTCTTAGTTTCAATCATCATTGTCCTTCATTTTACTAAAATATTCCCAAAAAATTCATTTCAAATAGACCCTTTCTCTGATGCTCTGGCAGTAGTGTTGCCTATAGAGTTTATCGTTTAATGGTATATAATTTTTGTCGAATTTTCGTGAAAAATCATTAAAGTTCAATATATCGGTTATTATGCAAGATACGAAAAAAAACTTGTATACATTAATTATAGGGTGTCTTGAGCTACATCTTAAAAAAAGATTTCTACAATTACAGGCTGGCCCATAAGTCGTTGGTGATTCAAGTTTTCTTTTTTTTTTAATCGAACACGCCTTTTGTTATTGCATTTTTGCATTTTCCATCGAAACATAATACATCTTTGTAAGAAAAGAAATTCGGGACGCAGCAAGTGCGTTATGGTAGCGAGTTTTTATTAAATGCTTCAAATTTGAATAGCTCAATTTGCTATTAACCTATAAGGTTGACCACGAAACCAGTTTTTTTCGGGAATATTTTAAGTTTACTTTCGGAAATTTTTGTACATTTTCAAACAATAAAGTTATTTTGATGAAACATGGCATATTCTTTTTACTATATAGGATATACTGGCAACCAAATTTGATGCTTGCTTTCTAAAAAAAAACATATTTCCTATTAAAAACATTTTTATGAAAATTCACTACCATAACGCACTTGCTACGTCCAGACTTTTTTTGTTAAGTAACGTTATTTCCGATTCGTCACACCAGGTACAATGTAATAGAACTCACCACGTTTTTGCAAAATTAAACGCTAAAATAGTTCATTCATATAATATAGAACAGAAAACGGCATTTCACGTGATTAAGTTGGTTAACCTTTGAAAGATTACTGGGCATTATATGCCCAGTTTCACAAAGCTCGATTAAATATTTAACGGACGATTAGTTAATCAAGGCTTCAGACGACCAATCACAGACTATGATTCGGGATGTTGCCATGACCACCAAATATTTGGAAGCTGTGATTGGTTGTATTAAGCCTTGGTTAACTAACCGGCCGTTAAATATTGAATCAGGCTTTGTGAAACTGGATAAAAGAGTAACACATGCTAAATCAGTGGGTGTTACAATCGACCAGTTTTCCCTAACTGATATTAATCTAGTGAATGTGACATTATTAAATATCTTCCTAAATATTAAGCAGGTGAGAGTTATGAGTTGCGGCGTAATACAGCGTTATTACATTTCGTCTCCTCCATTAATTCTGACTTCAAGATGGAATTCAATATATGCTTCTTGATGCTTGGAGGTTGTTAAGATTTATGCAATTACTTTTCATCGTCAAAGCCAAAGAAAAGTAGTGTGATTTGTAGATTATTCGAAATCTTATGAAATCCGTAGCTGCTTTACTCTTAGTGATATTTTTAGTGAATTTTGTAAAAAAAATGACCAATGAGGAGATCACGACTTTTGAATTTTGTTTCTTTTTAAATGAGCCCGAACTACCCCCCCCCCCCTCCTAAAACCCACATCCAGGGTCAGTTTCAATTTATATATGCTTATATACAGGCTGGCGCATTGAAAACGAAACAGACCGATTTGTGTCCAGAGAATTTTTTTTTAAGAAACGCTGAAACACGTCAATTTTAATATTGAAGGGGACATGTTTTGACATAAAACTCAACTTTGTCACATCAACCCTTTAAGGGTGGTGATAACAACCCTTATATTTTAAATAGGGAACATGGGTCGAGTGTTACATCATTTGGCAGCTCTTTCTTTCCTGAATTCAGCACACAATTTTTTTTTGGAAGTTTTATCAACTCGTCTAAAAATTATTCACAGTTGGAGTTGCAAGAACGTATTTCACTTATTGTGGTAAGAAATGCACTAATTAGTCAATTTTTCGTTAAAAACCAAACTAAAAAAAAAAACAAATCCAAACGTTCAAAAATGTTTATTCAGTTAAGTAAGTGTTCAAATTGTTGACCACCAGCTTCCATACAAAAGTACAAATTTTGTACAAAACGAGCTCGATATTCTGGAGCATTTGTGGAGTTATTAGACGGCATTCTTCAACAATGCGTCGTCGTAATTCTTCCAGAGACTCCGGTTCGATTGCGTAAATTCTGCTCTTTAAATGGCCCTCATAGAAATAAGTCTAAAGGAGTTAAATCCGGTGATCTAGGGGGCCACTCAATAGCACTACTACGTCCAATCCATTGTCCTGGAAACTCTCTGTTCAAAAACCCCCTAACACGTTGTGAAAAATGCGGAGGAGCTCCATCTTGTTGAAACACTAATTGATTTTCTTGATACCGATCCACATTTTCAACAATGTCAATTAGTAGAGGGTAAACGATATCTTCTAGTAACTCCAAATACGTTTCGCAACTCAAATTGCAATCAAGACAAATTGGTCCGATTAAACGGTCTTCAAAAATGCCAGTCCAGACATTCAATTTCTGTGGAGTTTGAGTGTGGACTTCGTGAAAATTTCTTGAATTATTATCTGCTCAATAACGACAATTATGACGATTGACTGTAGAGTTTAATAAAAAAGTACACTCGTCTGGAAAACAGATATTGAACAGAAAGTTCCCGTTATCAGCTATTCGTGCAGTCATAACTTCACAAAAATCCAGCCGCCGATCAAAATCATCTTCATTCAGTTGTTGTACAAGATGAATTTTATACGGGTGAAATTGATGATGCTTTAATATTCGCTGAATAGTTCTTCTTTTGATGTTTGAAACAGTGGCCAATTTTCTCGTGCTCAAAGTTGGGTCTGCAGCAATTTGTCCTAAAACTTCAATCTCAGTAGTCTTATTTCTAACCGGAAATTCACGTTCAGGATCCCGTTTTTTGTTGACTACTGAACCACTTTGTCGAAACTTTGCAACTAACTCCAAAATGTATTTTCTGTTAACATGTCTGTTCGGATGTCCCTCATTAAACAAATTTGCGGTACCGTTGGCACAGTCATCGTTTTTTTTAAAAAAAGTAATTATTTCAATTTTTTCTTCCACAGAATACACCATTGTGAAATTAATTTTCGGTAGTACTATCAAGTATCAAACCGACCGATAAACTGAAATAATAAACCGCATTTCTCTCATTCCGATAAGAAATGTTCTGATAGTCAATTTTTTGTTTACAAACCAACAAAACATTGACTATCAGCAGATTTATTATCTGAATGAGTGAAATGCGTTTTTGCATCTTCAACTGTGAACAATTTTTAAGAGAGTTGATAAAACTTCTAAAAAAATTAGTGTGCTGAATTCAGAAAAGAAAGAGCTTTCAAATGATGTAACACTCGACTCATGTTCCCTATTTAACATATAAGGGTTGTTATCATCACCCTTAAGGGGTTGATGTGACAAAGTTGAGTTTTATGTCAAAACATGTCCCCCTCAATATTAAAATTAACGTGTTTCAGCGTTTCTCAAAAAAAAAATTAGACGTGCGCCAGCGTGTTTCTTTTAAGTTCACCTGTATACAGATATTCCTATTATTCCAAACTTTATCACCAGCCTGTATAATGTTTATGTCAAGTAACAACATCAAAATTATAGCGATGAGAATTTTAATATTAGTTAGTAACTTTGGTGTTATTATGTTCATTTAGATACTAGTGGTAGCTGCAGAAGTTATCGATGAAATGCAGAAATCTCTCTCCCTCTCTCTCTTTCTCTCTCTCTCTCTTTACCTCTATATATATATATATATATATATATATATATATATATATATATATATATATATATATATATATATATCACACCGACAAATAAAAAATAATAATAGGCCGATTTTGATGATCTGTATGAAGTTGAATGAAACTTTTGAAAGTGGACAAGATAAGTTCGTTAACCAGGAAAATCGAACTAGTAACTCCCTGGGTTTTCTTTCGCAATATTTTTGTATATCAGAAAAGAACAAAGCTATGGCATCCACATTTAGTAGGAAAGATTCTACTATAAAACGCATTACATGCCAAAATTCAGATTCCTAAGTTAAAAAAAATTATAAGCATTTAAAGAAAATTTTAGGTGCCATTGGTGATTGCAAAAGCGCACAACACCTAGATATTTTGTGTCTTTAACAAAGTATATTGAATATGACAGTCAAAAATTAAGTTTTCTTGGCGCAAAACAGTCAAAAAATACCAGAAAGATTACTTTAAAAATTTATACTGTTTATTTTTAAATCGTTAAGTCGTGATTTATAACGTCAAAGTTTTTCGGTTGTTAGACAAATATCCTGAACCGAATACGTATTATGTCGACCAAATGTCATAAGAAGTGTCTTTTGTAAAGCCTCAAGCTTCTGCTTCAACCGTCATTTCATCTTGCTAAAATATTTGCAGAAAATTCATTTCAAAAAGACCCTTTCTCTGATCATTTGGCAGTAGCTTCAGTTATAGAGTTTACGGTTTATTATTCCATAATTTTTAGCGAATTTTCGTGGAAAAAATCCGCTATAGGGGAAAGACGCGACTTTTGAGTTTTAAAAAGGTTTCAAATGAGCGCCAACTTGGCCCCCTACAACCCATATCCGGGGCTAGTTTAAGTATATATATATATATATATATATATATATATATATATATATATACATATATATATATATATATATATATATATATATATATATATATATATATATATATATATATATATATATATTATATATACAATGGTGCATTTCTACGGTAAGGCGCAATCGATTCGTTATTATACAAGATACGAAAAAAGGTTGTATAGGTTGATTATAGGGTATCCTGAGTTGCCTCTTATAAAATTATTTTATCAACGACGCGGCGCGTAAGTCGTTGGTGATACATTTTTTTTTCTATAGAACACCCCTTATATTATTGCATTATAGCCTTGCATTTTTGCATTTTCCATCGAATTATAAGCTATGCTTGAAAGAAAAAAACTTTGAAATCGTTCATTGTATTGAGTTATTTAAATTCTTTTGTAACTTTTTACTTTTTTGGCACATATAAAAAACTGTGTACCAATATATAGTGAAGTCCCACGAAAACGATGCGTTTAGAGAGGCCTTCATTTATATTATTCATAGAAAATATTGAGATGCCTTATACAGGACGCTTGTAAATAGTAGCTGAATTTGAAAAAAATCAAATTACCGTAAGTCGATTTTTTCAAATAAAACAGCTTATATTTGGTGTTTCAGAAGTCCTTCTACTTTTGTATAACACCGCCTACATCTAAAGACTCTAGTTTTAGAAATATTTACATTTATAATCGCATTCACTCATGTAGGGATTTTAAAAATGTTTTTCAGTTTTTTATTTATTTCTAATAACGGATCAGATCTTATTATTATTTCGCGTATTTTAGTCCATATAATTAACTTTGGTATAAAAAATGTAAAACTCTGTTAATTTGATAAGATTGCTTATGTTTACATTTCCATATTATATAAACCGTTTTCACCAATGTCTAATGAAACTTCGTACATCTGAATAATTGGTTAAATATAGTTACAAAGACATATATTACACATTGTCTTCAACCCACTAGCCTAGTACTACTATCGAACTAAGTAAGTAACGAGCCACCGGTAAGGTTGGTAAGGTTCAAAAGGGGTATTGGTTCTATTAGCTACTTCCGAAATGTTGTTAAACTGATTGTGTTCACTCAGACCGGATAGAGGAACCTTTCAGGAATCGAAGTAGTCCTTGACAGAGTGTCTCTCAGCAAAATGTTATGGTTCGCCTTTCCCATGAATATAAAGTCTGTCTAAGATATTTAGCTTAAATCGACCAGACATTGTCGCCTGATAAAAGCAGAAGTGATCAGAATTATTATCTCCTGATTCCCAAACTTACTTATAAGGATTATATAGGATTTTTGTCTTTCAAGCAACTTTTTTTAACCATATTTTAAACTTTCACATACAGGCTGTTTCAGATTATACCCACAAACTATTATTGGTGATTGGCGACACTTAACTGATTCTGGAAGTGTACATAAAAATATCATTTGGCCCCTCGTTATCATGATTTTTGTTTTTTAGGGAATTTTCACAGGGCCATATCTCAGGCGTTAATCAATTCATTCGATGGAAATTACATAAATGTGGTAACTTAACAGGAGACTACATTTTCGACTATAAATCGAATGTCTATCTCAGGACCGGACGAGCAATTTCATTTCGTTAGTGCTAGAGCGGAAATAACACACCATATATTAAGCCTAAAAACCCGAGTGTATTTACTTGATATTTGCCCGTGGTTGATATCTCTTCACATATTTCGGTTGGATCTAAATCCGGTCGATAGTGAGGCCATAATCACCTCCCAAACCCTAACGTTCTTGCACTTAAGGTATACTTTAGCTAGTTCCACAATCAAGTTATGTATATTATTTTGAAAGAGCCCGCATTTTATTATATATTTTCTTGCCAGATAATTACTTCTTACTTTAATGATGGTTCGTGCGCTTTAGCCTACCGATGACTGGCAACGACTTCATAGCTCCCAGCAACAAATGAAGTGATTTATACTGGAGCCTGTCTAGTTTTAATCAATTGGTCTTGGACGAGTATCTATAAAGAATGATACCACACTGTAATAATGATGATTTCTGTAAAATACCAATGACGTCGGGGTATCTGCACCCCAGTTGGAGTTTGTTACTGTTTTTTATAAATTAAATCCATTTTCACATACACCTATGATATATTCCATATGTTTTGTCCACAGAAGCTTGTTGTCCAGTACCATACCAGGATATTTGTAGTGGTTGACAACTACAATGTTATTATTTTGCAGAGAGGGTAGTGTTTGGAATAGATGTCCTACGTCTGGTAAAAAATAATTGCTGTTTTTTTCTAAGCTAATCTTAAAAGCAAATTCGTCCATCCAGTTTAATCTTTTTTCATGCTGTCCTGCAATTTTACCACATATTTTTCAATTGTCTTCTAACTCGTGTAAAAACAGCATTCATCGGCGTCTTGTATGCATTTGATGTCGTCATCATTTATGGTATGAATGCTGGCGGTATATAAATTCAAAAGGATTGGACTGAGTATAGATCCCTGCGATAAGCCCTGATTAATTACTTTTGAGCCATGTAACTGGTTCTTTGGGTCTTTAATGTATATTTTTCCGTTGTCAACCATTTCCAATATGTTAGCAACCACTGTTACTGGTAATTTTTTCTTCGCCAGTTCTAATTGAAGTTTCTTTAGGTTTACCGTGTTATAAGCATCCGCTATATCTATAAATAGGCACAGAATGCAATTATTGGCCGTACGTGAATTCTGTGCATCGATAACCAAATAGCTACGAATTGTTACTACGACAAACTTTAAATTTATTGAGTTCTTGTATCCGATATAATTTTGATGCGAAACAATAGTAGTATTACAGGAAATGCAAATTTTAATATGCAGTCCAAATTACTTACCCACTGATGACAAGCAAATCTAATATGCATAAAATTATTTTGTAGTCAAAGTGTTTCCTAACTTTATTTTCGCCTATAAGATACAGGGAGACCATTATATAGGGTAACTCTAAAAGATGAGAAACATGTATCATGTAATAATAATGTGATCATGTATCAAAACAAAAATGAAATAGGCACAATGTCATTTAAACAACATGCGCTTGCCCATGGATTCCATACCGTGCATAAAAGAGTCTGGACGCAGCAAGTGCCTTATGGTAGTCAGTTTCCATAAAAATGTTTTAAATAGCAAATATGTATTTTTCTAATGAAAGCAGGCCACAAATTTGGTTACCAGTATAACATATATGGCACAAAAAATGTACCATATTTCATAAAAATTACTTTATTGTTTGAAAACGTGCAAAAAATTTCTAAAATTAAATTAAAATGTTCCCGAAAAAACTGGTACGATTTTCCTGGTCAAGACCCTCATCAAGCTATTTACCCACCTACCCAGAGTAGGTAGGTAAATACTTACAAATTATCTTTAGATGGTGTTTGGTGTTTGATGTTTGGAAAACCTATAGCTTTAGTGCGGGAGGTCAAATATCTGGGGGTGTTTCTGAACTTCAAACTATCATGGGGATCGCAAATAGAACGAGTAGTAAGGAAGGGAGTAGCGACCCTCTGGCAGCTGCGTAGAGTGATAGGGAGGACCTGGGACTTAATCCTCGGATCCTTCATTGGACTTACACTGCGATCGTCAGGCCGGAGTCCTTTACGGGGGGCGTTGGCCTGGTGGTGTGGTGTGAACCAAACTACTACCCAGAAGCTGGCCAAACTTCAAAGGCTGGCAATCCTGGGTATCATCGGCGCTATGAGGACGAAACCCTCAGCCGCGCTAGAGGTCTTGTTGATGCTGCCACCGCTCTCCATCTGTATCAGACGGGATGACGTTGCATCTTAGAATGCGAGACTCTGGAAACTGGTGCGGAGAGGGAGCAATAATAGGATATGCAAGAGTCGCTAAGGAGGTGGAAAAGGAAATTCCGATTTCCACCATTAGGGTACGGAATGCAGAGGACAATATTAGGTTGACCAGGCCCGCAAGTCTGGTTTGTTTTACCGAAGGATCGCGGCTGGAGGAGCAGCAATTCTCCGGGGCTGGAATATACATGGAGAGTTATGCTCTGGGCGCATCAACCACGGCATTCGAAACGCAGGTGTACGCTATCCTGTCTGCAGCCAATCGATAGGATGTGAAGATGAGTCGTGAAAAATGTGTATAAATTTGTTCGGATTGCCAGGCGGTCCTCCGGGCAGTCTGCGCGGCCAGAATTAGGTCAACACTGGTTCAAGATTAAGCTGACGCCCTTACGGGACTAGCCAGGGCAAAGGAGGTGGAACTCTTGTGGGTTCCGGACACTGTGGCGTAGCGGGGAATGAGGTGGCGAATGATCTCGCAAGGCTTGGTTCCCGACGGCTGATCTGTGGCTCGGAGCCTGCGATAGGCACAAGTAGGAAGGCGGTCTCCGTTGCCCTAGACAGGTGGACTGAGGAGGCCACGGAGATGCACTGGGCCACTGCGCTCTTAGAAAACACCTCACATTGATATGTGTCGAGAGGGGTCCCATTTGCCAAAAGTGCGGCGAGAATGAAGAGATGTCTCACCTATACCTGTGTGAATGCGAGGCTTTTGAGAGTCTTCGAACAGAATTGCTCGATTCGAGGATTCTGCAGAGAAACCAAGTAAGTTCCGTTCAATAGAAGACCCTCATTGCCTTCATTTCGAGGTCGCGCCGGTTTGGTAACGAAACTGAGGAAGAGAATGGTTGCCTGCGTTGGCAAAAAGGGCCCATTGTGACGTACTTGCCTGGCGTTAGCCTTACCATTATTGCTACTACTACTACTACTACTACTACTACTACTACTACTAATACTATTACTACTAAATATTTTTTACAAAAAAATTGCTAAAAGAATGTATAAAACTCAAATCATATAACTAATCTGCAATTAAAATTGAAAAAGGAAATGTAAAAGATTTTTTGAACTTCTCTCGGTAATTTGGACCAATGAGTGTAATGAAAAATATAAGCGGAAACATACTGACATTTTCATGCCACAAGCTGTAAGAAATAAGAACATTACTAGGTCTGCTACTTTGATGTTTAATTTGAGATTTGTGAAAACAATTTATCAACTGCTTATATATTATAAAAATGTAAACATAGATATTTCAGTCAAATTAATAATTTCTGCCGTTTTTGCATCAAAGCTACTTTAAATATTTTAGCATTTTTTTTAATTGTCTAAATAGTCACATAATGTGATCGAATCATGGTATGCGATTGTGAATGTAAATATTTTCAAAACTAAAGTCTATAGGTATAGGGAGTGTTATACAAAACTTAAAGCAAAGGGTATGCCCTTCACTTTTGAAACACAAAATACAGGCAAGTCCATTTAAAACAATGAACTGAGTCACGGCACTTTGAAATTTTCCAAATTCAGTCACTATTTAAGACCGCCCTGTATGAGGCGTCTCGATTTTTTTGACGAATATTATAAACGAAACCCCCTCTCAATGCGCTACTTTCTGTTGTTAAAAACGCCGTATCATAATTTGTGATGTGTCAAAAACAATTGAAATACTTGGAAACGCTGCACGCTTAGAATGTTTTTCCTACCAACATGCGTTATAATTCGCTGAAAAATGCAAAAATGCAATAATATAAGAGGCGATCGAGAAAAAAAGAAAATTTGTATCATCAACGACTTATGAGCCACCTGTAACTATCACAATAATTTTATAAGATGTAAGTCAATACACCCGATAACTAATCTTTACAATGTTTTTTGGTATCTTGTTCAATAACGGATATATTGAGCTTTACGGTAAAAATGCGTCACTCTGTATATATGCACAGATAAACACTGAAACTAATCCTGATTGTGGGTTCTGGGGGCGCTCGTTCGAGCTCGTTCAAAAAAATCTTTTAAGAATTCTGAAATGGTGATCTCCTCAATAGCGAACTTTCCCTACAAAAATTTGCTAAAACTTATGCAATATCAAACTATAAACGCCATAACTAAAATTACTGCCAAAGCACCATAGAAACAAGCTATTTGAATTTAGGTTTCTGGAAATATTTTAGTAAAATGAAGGACATCTAAAGCTAAAAACTTAAGGGTTTATGAAACACTTTCCTTGCGACATTTTCTCTAAATAACCCGTATTTGTTTCAGGTTCTTTGTCTAAATCTTGCTAATTTTTTTCATTAAATGGCTACAACTGTTTTTTCTTTTAAGTTACAGATCTAAATTTTGGTACATGGTTTAGTTTCAGCAAATTTTTATAAAAAAAATTAGAGAGCTTTCGATGGTGTAACTTTTTCAAATTAGCGCTGATTTGGTCCCCCTGAACCCGACCCCAAGGTCCGTTAATATATATATATATATATATATATATATATATATATATATATATATATATATATATATACGACGGATATATACACACATTTAGCCAGCCCGATCGAACCAGTTTTTCTAGAAAACAATTGAATTATTCTAAAAAAAATGTATCTCAAAAAAGTAAGAAAGTTCTGTTAATGAAATTTGGTAAGTATGTTGCCCCGGTAAAGACTTTCATATTATTAAAATTCAACTTTCTAGGTTAGGAGAAATAGAGTTACTAAAACGTGACGCATTTAATAAAAATTCGCTGCCATAACGCACCTACTGCGTTCAGAAACACCGGCACTACGTTAGTTAGTTAGTTTGAAGAGATCTAGATAATAGATATAATTAATTTCCAGCTATAGCACCACCAGAATTGGAGAAAGGTTAAATGAGGAATTTGTTATTCAATTAAAACAGATATTAAAAATACAACTATTTAAATTTATTGATATAAATTAATAATGGGAATTATTTAAATCAAGACTCCTGGTAAATCCAATATAAGTTGTACATTACAAAGAAACAAAATAAATATCAAATGTCAACTTAAAGGTTTTTCTATTAATTGTACCAATGCTCTCAATTTTAATTTGTTAGGCAAATTTCTATTTAATTGTTCTGGCCAGAGTATGTTTTGTTTTTTCAAAAGTTTGTGGGAGAAGCTCAGATATTGTAAAATTAGGTAATTGTTTAATATTGTTTTAATGAAAGGTTACAAGGCACTTTTTTGTACTCTAAAACATTTGAAGGTTTGAAAAATTTGTGGCAAAAATGTCAATTAATTAAGATCATACTAATGTTCCTAATTTACATATTTTGACATTATACAGAGGAAAAATACAAAATACATTTATATAACGATCAATCACACTGACAAAAATTTTGATTTTGACTGATTTAAAATTTAGGTTGCAATTTAATGAGACATGTAATGAGATATTTAAATGATGTAGGAATATTATGTCTGTCTAGTCTTAAAGATCACTCAAAAAGTTGAAAATGACACACATGTAGTGCGCTCGCACTTCCAAAGATTCACCAGCTGGTCTGGACCTACACCTGTAGTCCCACAGGTGTTGACTTGCCTGCTGACGGAATGTAGAAACTGTACAGGGTAACATCGGTATTCAGCGCTTACCATAGGCGCTTAATTTCCCTAAGAAAGGAGTCAGAAACTAGTAGAAAACGCTTCCAGAAGATGTAAAATCAAGAGGCTAGGCAGACATTGGGGTTGAAACTTGATGTACTTGAATCGGAACAGGAAAACTGGATTTTAACGACAAATCCTGAGACAAAGGTGTGTTTGAACGCATACGGAAAAATCGGACACAAAGGCAAACTTGAAACTGAGACTGAAATTGAAAACTTGAACCTGGAAACTCGAAACGGTTTACTTGAAAGTGTTCACTTGAAACTGCCGTCAATAACTTGCCACTGCACTAAAACGTTTATTGAAGACTCACTGTTCAATCCATTTTTCTTTTGAGCGGCATGTTATAATACACTAACCAAACTGAAATTATTTGCAGCACTTGCACGTATATGCCCTGCGGAAGTTACGTCTTACTTCATTGCCCGATAGAAAACTCTCCTGCTGAACTCAAGAGGTAGCGCAGATCTTGCTCTAGTAATGTTTGCCGACGAACCGAGAGCGATACCGTTTTGCACGCCTTTAAGTAGGCCGCCCGGTTTCTGCTCCATCGTCAACTCTGCTTTGATGATGTTCTCTGTCATTTTTAGTTACCCATCAACCTCCATGTGTATGAGAGGGATGCAGAGATGCATTTGTTTTGCGGCAGTTTCTACACGGACTCCGTCGAGCTTGACAGTCTCAACGGTTACATGCGACCACTATCTGTCAAATATACTTTATTGCTTAACTATAGCGCTTGCATTGTCGGCCTTTCTTTCAGTTGTCAACTTGTCTCATAAATTTCTGACTTTATGACTTTCGGTATCTTTGTTAATATTTCCACCTCTAGTTTCTAATACTTCATGTTATTGCGTCATTTCGGCAAATATTCATCTCTGCAACGATATTCTCCTGCTTCTAGATTTCAAATTTACAAACATCTTAGTAGCAAATGGTAATAAATAACAATCTATTTCCTTAAGGCCAATATTCCGTTTGTTGATATTTTAATTCAACGTATATAAAGGGAATGTAGTAAGAGCACTACGATGGCAATTGTCAATAGCAAATTTTCAATTAATTTTTTCAACACCAAAACTTGAATTGCTCGTTCAAAAATAAAGTCACCATTTCTTATTTAAGCTTCCTTTAAGGTTACCGTTATGTCAGTAAGGGAGTTACGGTAATGAACAAAACATAACCGTTACAAAGTCTGTATGTATAGTACTGATATATTAGCTTTAAGTTGAATTAGAGTTGAGATTGGGTGGATTAGGTCGTAAGTAGGTTATATAATTAAACTTTTACTAAGTTATGTTAAAGTATAACAGAAACTTCAAAAATTGTAAATGCCATTCCTATAGTTTTTCATAATTTTAACCTTTATCTATCGGTGGTCTAATTCCTGTCTGTTTTGTTAGATGGAACCCTAGGCGATATGTGTCCCAGTTTATCCCATAGGTTACGTTTTGATTTTAATTTTATTAAAAAAAAAGCGTAAATTTTAAAAGTTGTGCCAATATGCAAAATATTGTTTTTCTAAAATTATTTTAGTTTATTAACATGAAACTATTAGTTTTATCGCACATAATTGGCTTAATTAAGCTTTTTTTGGTTGACCAGTTTCTCTTGAAAAATCTGTAAATCAATTATATTATAAAAGTCTGTGGCTAATGGAACTTGCCTTCCGAGGCCAGTTCACCACTTACACACACACACATCATCGACATTGCTTCTGAGAAATTGCTCTGTTAGTTAGCTTGCGACCTTTTTTTTTTTTTTTTTTTTTTTGTTCCCTCAGGGCTCGTCCGCGGCCTTGCCGCCCCGATAGCACCGCAACCCTTGGTTGATTGTGCATACCCCTAGTCTTACTCCACCCATTCCAAAATCACTGTGCCTTGAACTAGTCTGCACAGCGATTGGTAGGGTGAAGTTTTATATTGCTCTGTCTCCGGTCTAGAGTGACCGTAGAACAGTTGTCTTTTCCGGTCCAGAGCTATACACTCGCACAAGATGTGCTGGGCTGATTCCTCCCCCTCGCCGCAGAGTCTGCATGCGAGGTCCCCTTCGAACCGCCCCATTTTATGTAGGTGTTTCTTGACGGCCATGTGTCCCGTCAAGAGACCTGTTGTGTTTCTGAGCTGTCCTCTGCTAAGGTTTAGCAGCTCCACAGCTCTCTTTGAACTGGGTCCGTCAATTATTGACTTCCCATGTCTGAGCCCTGGACAGTCCGCCCAGTACACCTTGTGTTGGTTTCTGACCCAGGACTTAATGGCTCCCCTGGCAGTGCTCTTTGACACGCCCAGAGCCGGTTCTGGTCCCATAAATGGTTCTGCTGACCCCCTCTTTGCGAGACTGTCAGCTTCTTCATTGCCTTTGACCCCCGAGTGACCCGGCACCCAGATGAGGGTCACCTCATTCTGCCCAGCCAGGTCGCTCGTCTCGTCTCGGCACTCACTCACCAGCCAGGAATTTACCCGTGGGCTACTTAGTGCCTTAAGGGCTGCCTGGCTGTCTGTGGCTATGAGGATCCGCTTGTTGGTGTAGCCCCTCCTCTTGTTCTCCCGCACACAGTGCAGGATGGCGTACATCTCGGCCTGAAACACCGTTGCATGGGCTCCGAGGGAAATACTGTGACTTACCCTCGGTCCTTCCGAGTAAACACCTGCCCCCGTCCCACGCTCCCCGCCAGATCCGTCCGTGAACCAGACGAGCGCGTCCCGTGGTATGCCCGGTGTCTCCTCCCGCCATGCCCCGCGATCAGGGATTTCCACTGTGAAGTTGTTTTCCCTGCACATTCGCGGGCTCGCGAAGTCTGACCTCATTTCAAGCATGGGTTCCTTCACGATCTCCTGAATTTTGCAGTGGCCCCTGAAGCCTGGGTTGATCTTCAGTCTACCATTGCAGGCTAGTCTGTATAGTCCTAGCCTGGCCTCTCCCATAATAACGAAGTGTAGGGGGGGTAGATCCAGCAACACCTCCATGGCGGCTGTTGGGGTTGAAGACATGGCCCCTGTGATGCCTAGGCAAGCCATCCTTTGGATCTTGCCTAGTTTTTGTTTGGCACTGGATTGTGTCACCTTAGGCCACCAGACCAGTGCCGCATATGTTAACGATGGTCTGACCACCCTTGTGTACAGCCAGTGGGCCATACTAGGTCTTAGTCCCCACGTTTTTCCATATAGCCGCCTAGTGACGGCTAAGGTCATGACTGCCTTACGCAGTATTTTTCCAATGTGACCATTCCAGGTTAGCTTAGAGTCCAATACGACCCCAAGATATTTTACCTCCCTGGCCATTGGAACGCTCCTACCGTATAGAGTGAGAGTTCTGTGGCTTTCACACTTCCTCCTCCTCGTAAACGGCACGACGGTTGCTTTCTCGGGGCTCACCCCGAGCCCTTGATCAACCGTCCACCCTTCCACCACTTTCAGTGCAGTCTGCATACGCTCCCACACTGCCTGTGTGACCTTTCCTCGGACTATGATGACAATGTCGTCCGCATAGCCCTGTACCTCATACCCCCCTCCCGAGAGCCTCCCCAGCAGGCCGTCCACGACTAGACACCAGAGCAAGGGAGACAGAACGCTCCCCTGCGGACACCCCGCCGCGACCCCCGCCAGCAGAGTCCCTCCCGCGAGTGAGGTGAACACCGCCCTGTCCCTGAGCATGGAACCGATCCACCTGCAGCAGGTCTCCTCTATTCCACGCTCCCGGGCAGCTGCCAGAACCGATCCGAACGAGGTGTTACTAAAGGCCCCCTCTATGTCTAGGAAGGCCCCCAGCGCCACCTCCTTGTTCTCCAGCGTATTCTCCAGTTTCAGCACCAGTTGGTGCAGTGCTGTTTCTGTTGAGAATCCTGCTCTGTATGCATATTGTCCGCAGTGTAGAGGATATGCTTCCAGTACACCGCCCCTAATGTGCCGGTCGAGCAGTTTTTCCACTGTTTTCAGCAAGAAGGACATGAGACTTATTGGCCTCAGGGACTTTGCCTGGTCTGTTGGACGCCCAGGTTTAGGAATAAATACAACCCTGGCCAGTCTCCATGCCCTCGGAATGTACCCCAGAGCCAGGCTGGCCCTCATAATGAGGGTAAGCACCGGCGCCAGTATATCTATCCCCTGTTGGAGCATGATGGGCATTATTCCATCAAATCCCGGCGATTTGTATGGCTTAAAGCTGTTAATGGCCCATCTGATTTTGCTCCAGGTAACCACCTCTTTAGCGACTGTCCAGTCTACTCTAGATGCCCGCCTATAAGACGCCTCTATTTCTGAGTGTTCCCAGTCCGGAGGTGATTGGTTTATTATGTTACAGCCGGGGAAGTGCGTCTGGAGTAAAATTTCCATAGTTTCCTCCCCCGAGCTTGTAAAGCCTCCCGTGGGTGTTCTAAGGGAGCCTATGTTAGTCTGAGGGCCCTTAGACAGGATCTTGTGTAGTCGAGCACTCTCAGACGTGTTTTCCACTTCTTCGCAGTGCCTCCTCCACGACTCCTTCTTGGCGTCCCTCAGTCTTTTGTTATAGGTCGATAGGGCCTGTCTATATTCATCCCATGCTCCCGACCTTTTGGCCGCGTTAAACAGCTTACGAACCTGCGTCCTCCTTTGCCTGAGGTCCTCGTTCCACCATGGGACGTTCCTGGTGGACACCCTCATTTTCAGGGGGCAGTTGGCGTTATAGGCCGAGGTAATTGCGTCTCGCAATTGGACTGCTGCAATCTCGAGGTCTATTGAATCCCTTATGGCCCTCTCAACCCCCCGCAGTTCCACAGCTAGGTCTGCCCTGTAGGCTTCCCAGTCCGCCTTGCGGGGGTCCCGGTACCATACCGTTTCTCTTTCGACTTTGGCGATTTCAAACCGGATGTATCTGTGGTCTGAGCTACTCACTTCCCCAGACACAGCCCAGCTTTTAACAAAGTCACCCAGAAACTGGGTGGAAACTGTTAGGTCTAAAACTTCCTCACGCCGTGTTGTGACGAATGTCGGTTTATTACCTCTATTCAATATGTCTAAATTAAATTTCATAAAGAATTGTAAAAGTGCCTCACCCCTAGAGTTTGTGTCCGAGCTACCCCACAACTCATGGTGCGCATTCGCATCCATGCCGATGATGGTCTGCCATCCACCTGCTCTGCTACCCACCATCAGCTGCTCCAATTCGTTGGGTGGAGGAAGGTCCGTGCTGTCCCCTGGCAGATAGGCTGACGCGACAGTAATGTCCCTCAGCCCATCCGCTCCTCCACATCGGATTTTGATCGTTGCCAGGTCCCTGGAACAGAAATTCATTAGAGGGAGAAACTCTATCCCTTCCCTGACAAAAATGCAGGCCCTCGGATTCTCGCTGGACCTGCTGTAGATGAGCTTTCCATTAGCTCCGCCGAGTCCCTTGATCTCTCCTTTGTAGGAGTACGGTTCCTGGATGAGGGCCACATCCGTGTTCCTCAGAGCCATTAGTAGTCCGGCCGTGGCTGCCCTACTGTGTTGGAGGTTGACCTGAAGGAACCTAAGTCCCATTAACCCTTAATTGCTTCCCCAGTGGGCGGAAGCTAACCCTTCCCATGCCCCAGAATGCCTTGAAGGAGGTTCCTTCAAGGGCTCTGTAAGATGTCGGGTCGATCGAGAAGGCGAGCGTCTGTCCTTTCTCCTCTGCCTTCCTGCTTAGAACCGACCAGTGTTGCGTCCCCAGTTCAGGGTTCTGGATCTTAAGTCTGCTGATCACCGTCTCATGCGGGACGGTGTCAGGGATCCGTACGAGGACCTTGCGTCTCTTTGGGAGTTCCTTGGGCTCGACGGCTGTCAAGTCTGCCCCCTCCCAAATCTGACCGAGGCCCCCGATCGTTTTCCGCAGCCAGTCCCGCGACTGCGGGCCGGCACAGGTTATCCAGAGGATGCCCCCCGTCAGGCGCGTCCGGTGGAACTGAGGCGGGCTCTCCCCTTCCTGAAGAGAGTCCACTGCAGCTACCACCGCAGCCTGGATCAGGTCCGCCTTCCCCTGGTCTAGCGTGACCTCAGGATGGCGTCTGTCAATCACCGCCATCCCGAGGCCCTCCGCAGCCTCCCTGTAAGAGCCAGTCTGCGCCGGTGTTCCGGCCTTAGTTCCTTTGGGAGGTCTGTCTGTAGTAGGCGTGCTAGAGCCAGAGCGCGGCGTCTTCCGACTCGCACTCTCCTCTTGCGCCTTTACAGGCACCCTGGCCCTTTTGGAACGTCTGTCTGTAGTGGGCGTGCTAGAGTTCGAGCGCGTCCTCTTCTGACCCGCACTCCCCTCTTGCGCCTTTACAGGTTTCTCGACCGTCCAGGTCCCGGCCGCCATTTTTTGCGCCCTCCGGAGCTTCTTTCTTTGCGCCCCGGAAAGACGCTTGGACTGCCGGGGCAGTCCCTCTACTCTAACAGTAGAGTCCTCACTGGTGGAGGGGCCCCCGGAGTCCGCGGAGCTCGCCGCCCTCCGGTGGGACCCAGCCTCCAGCTTGGGTGTCGGGGACAGGTCTCTGGCCGAAGCTACCCCCTGATCCCCCGTATCTACGCCGGTCGTGGGACCTCCAGAGTCCGCTGCCGCACCCTGGCTCGTCTCCGTTTCCGGGATAGACTCAAGGCTCAAGTCTGTAGCCGGAGCCACTCCTCGAGCCTCATTGGTTTTGGTTTTATATGTATTTATAATCTTCATGTTGTTCCCACGAGAATGGGGGAAATACTGTCCACACCATCAGAACCCCCTGTGTGGTGCAAGGCGGGTTACTCTGGAGGGTTGCCTGGTACTCCAGAGGTTCCGTTCACGACACCATCACCCTGGTGCCATCCATCCATAGGCACGGGTCACGTGACACCGTAGATTGGGGGAGTTTAGTTCGACCTCCTTGTCTAGATCCGTCATGTTTAGTTATTAGCAGGGTCACCTCGTGCAGGATGCGGATTTTTACCGCGCATGACGGTCTTGGGGAAAGCTTCATCGGGAGTTTATGTTGTTATTTCCACTTCCTCAGCTTGCCCCCTGGAGTCCTTTGGCCCGCGACTCCTTAACCCCCTTGCGACCCTTGACCGGCCAACAGTTTATAACTGAGTATAAATAATAAGCAACTTACGTTTCATTTATTTATATTTATGGAACTTGAAAATCAAACACAGTAGATTCACCAGGAGATTACGGAGAGATGACTTGTCATTAAACTATATCACGTGTATTTCCCCTGCATTCCAACCACGAAATTTTGTAAACTACAGACGCGAGTTAATCTGAATACCTAATATCCATACGTTTATTCGTTTTGTCATGAAAAAAAACAGTTTGAATAGAATTCCACTAAACTCTACATTCATTTCCATAAACGACCGCAAGTTGGAAGTTATGCGAACAGAATTGGAGCCAGCGTCGGAAACTGTTGACCACTATCTACGAAAATCCTAGCTCTATTTACTGTAGCAAGATAAACATGCCAGAAAGGTGCTCTCCTCCATATACCCTTGTCCTCTCTACATAGCGAATGAAAGTTATTTGAACTGATGCAAACAGACAAACGATTATTTTCCTGAATACATGCATATTTATCTGTTCAATTTCTCGGAGAATTTGAGTGATGTCGCCTCAGATTATCTGAAATGCAGCGTGCGCTTGTGTTTTATTTAATATATATCGTAAAGCACAAAGAAGCAGCTTTAAAAAAAATAGACATAGCACTTGTGAAGCCACCGGAAAAGTTTACAGCTGTATTAATTATGGAACGGTTTCACTAAGTTAGGGCAATAACAAACAACCAGATGTTCTATTCAAATTGAGTTAAGCCTTAACAGTTTTCATCTCGCCCTAATTGAATTAGTCATGAAAAAACTTGCTAAAAAATTCATCGGAATTACACAATAGGCCTTTACGAAAAGTAACCGGGTAGATATCTACCGTTTACCGAATGGTACATAGCTGGCTTTATGGTAAATGGATCCGGTGCAGTAATTTTCGAACGCTTTTAAATGCGCGGTAACTAAATGACAAACGGCAAATTGTCAATGGTTCGTCTTTGTTGTTTGATGATATTTTGGCTTTGAACTTTGAAGTAGTAATAATAATATATCAGTATGGATATTGAAAAAATTGCTTTAGTTAATGTTGTGTCTGAAATATTAGACTGCGATAGCGACGAAGAGTTATTAACAGGAGTTACGACTTATTATACATTAAAACATTCCAAAAAGAAGCGCCACGCCATTAAAAATTATGTATCTGATGTTGCACACTTTACACTTTTACCACCTTCCTTCAAGTAACGATTGAGAAATGAACGAATGGAAATCAAAAACCTTAGGATCCTTAGGGTATTGGTATTGATATTATTATTTATTTACATCCAGTTTATAGGTTAGACTTTAGACAATTTGTATAGAGAATTAAGTTCTCTATACAACTTAATTTACCGAATATTTGGTTCGGTACACAAATCCTGCACCAGGTTGATGCACCGGGTAGATACCGTATAATATTCTAACGATGGACAGAGTAACCAACTACATTTTCGAACGCTTGCGGTGTAACCGATATCTACCCGGTTACTTTTCGTAAACGCCTATTCTGATCAGATAACGGTAAAATGAAATAAGACTAAAAATAAATAGAAAAAGTGAAGTCACTAACTGAGATTATAACGCGTGTTATAGGAGTCCATTATTAAATCAACGCTGCTGCCTTTACCCCTCGGCCATTCTCGACATGACAGATGTATCTACTAACAGACATGTACTCTAATATATTACTTTTTTCACGATTATTTACCCCATACAATTTGTGTTTAAAATTGATTTTTTTCTCATATTTTAACGAAATGAAGGAAAATGACGGCTGAGACACAGATCTAGGTGACTGTTAGTCATTTCGTTGCGCATTTTCAACTAACAAAGGGCTAATGCCTACTAATGTACGACCACCAGAATTATTGTCTTTTAACCTAGAAATCTGAATTTCGGCACAAAGGATACTCTTTATGACAGAAACCAGCGTACCAAATTTGATTACCATAGCTATTTAATCTTTGGGGATATGAAGTTTTTTCGAAAGAAAACCGAAAAGTTTTCCAGAAAACCTTATCCGATTTTCCTGGCTAACGAGTTTATCCAAGCCATTTACAAAGGGAACGTATTCACCAAACTCGTTCAAAATCGGCCCATTATTTTTTTGAGTTATCGGCGTGATACATACAAACATACATACATACATATATATATATATATATATATATATATATATATATATATATATATATATATATATATATATATATATATATATATATATATATACAGGATTTTCATTAATTCCTGGACCCCACGTGACCCGATTCTGTCTCTCTCTTAGTGAAATATGATTTTATGAGTTGGCAGTCAAAAAGTAACCAAAAAAACCACTCGACTAGGGACCATAAAGTTACTAAATCAATTGACAATCGACAGTTCAGTGCATTTTCCAAGTTCGACCAGTGTTTACCTTCTTCAAATAATGTTCTATCTGTTGGACAATAAAAATAAACAGTTTTTATGAAAACTTAGCATTTTCATTGCGTTTTTACGTAAGTTAAAAGTGTAGGTATGTTAAGGTTATGTTGTTGACGATATTCGACATCGCATGGAACGAGGCTCTACCAAATATGTTCGTCGATAATCTGCCCAAACAGGTATATATTTGTTACATGTTACAAAATACACATTCCTAAAACCGTAAATTAGAATCGGAACTCAATTTGTTTACGTAAATTTCAAAATTGTGATATCTATACAAAATAAAAGTAATATTTGAGTATGTTCTTAAATTATTTCTTAAACAATCAATAACAGTCAACCATGCATGAGCAGACTTGCTGTTTTTAGGGGTCCTAGTTTGCGCTCATTTGAAGAAATTTTTCCAAAATTCAAAAGTCTGGATCTCCCCATTAGTGTTTTTTTTTAAAGAAAATTCTCTAATAACAGTGTATTTGTTTTCACTTTATACTCGTAATATACTCAGAAACATTTCCCGTCCTAACAGTATATGATAATACACTAGAAAGGGTCATTCACTATAAACATGATACATCATATACCTTTCAAAACTGCCAGTTTTTACCAAGATGCAAAATATATCACACTGAAACTCGGAAGAAAACCCATATTTCACATGCTGCTAGAATATTCAAAGTTATAATACTTTTTCTGAAGGAATGCGAGGGGTGTTTTTGTACGTCTGGGATTCGCTGGTGTCGGGTATATATAGTTAGAGTTGACCGACATGTTATTACAACGGGACTTCGCCTACGAGACGACTTTCTTCTGTTTTTATAGCCATCTCGAAATTAACACGTGCTCATGAGTTTTTATAACCCACTGGTTCATGACATCATCGGGGTAAACAAGACATCAGTCACCGGGGAAAATCCCGACAATATTCCGACCTCTCTGTTTAATTGCCCGAAATTTGAGTAGGGATTTACGTAACACGTTATATTTAGGATTAGTGGGAAAAACATTGTTTATGGATTCGCCTAACGAGTGTTCTAAAAGTTATGTACTTAAACAACATTGATTCTGGGATATTGTTAACATAGTTTCTTTGATAAGGCGATGCTATTATTTTACGTGGTGATTAGATAAATTAATAAAAGTGTTGACGCAGCTAGTGCGTTTTGGTAGTTAATTTTCATAGAAACGATCTACGCAATTTTTTTTACAAAAATTATATATGCGCCATAAACAATTAAAATTTGCCTAGAACATTGTGAGATCTACGACAGGGTCGCCATCTCGATGCGGAACCAGGTAGTATGTTGTCACGACACACTTTTTCCCACCTTCCTTTCACACAACACGCACTCATTGCAGAATATTAGTTTTAAAATCGCCAATTCTAATGTTTCAAATCGCGATTTGAAGCTTTTAAGGATAAAAACTATACAATTGTTTTAAAATGCCTGTTACTAAACTAGTTCTTTTCCGGAAAATCTCGTCCAATTATATAAGAGGTTGACATAAAAAGAATGCTAAATGTTATGCTACGACCTAGATGTCGAAAACCTCGGTGGTTCAGGGGTAAGAACGTGTGCCTCTGAACCGAAGGGTACTGGGTTCGATCACAGGATACTCCTTTCACTTTTTCAGTACAAACTGTAACATTAACATCAACCGAGGTTCTGGCATTGTATTTGAGCAAGTTGAATGTCTGCACGTTCCGCCCTTCGGAGGGGGCGTAAAGCCGTCGGTCCCGTGTCCATGCGATGTTGGGCACGTTAAAGATCCCTACCCTCCTTACAGAAAGACATGGGTTCGGCAAAATTTCCAGGATAGTGAGGTGAAACTGCTCCCTGGCGTCGGTGATTGGCCATAGTTGCGGAAATAGGACGACGTTACAGAAGCAAAACACACACACACATCTAGATGTCGTAACTTGTTTTACTGTTAATGTGTCTACTATTTTAAAGACTTCTTTTCTATTTAACGTGATCTTACGTGAGTAAGTTATTTAGGTCGACACAGACCGTGTCTCTAGAGCCTCGGTGGTTCAGGGGTAAGAATGTGTGCCTATGAACCAAAGGGTACTGAGTTTGATCCCAGAATTCTCCTTTCACTATCTCAGTACATACTGTAACAATAACATCAACCAAGGTTCTGGCATTGTATTTGAGCAGGTTGAATATCTGCACGTTCCGCCCTTCAGAGGGGGCGTAAAGCTGTCGGTCCCGTGCTCGTGAGATGTTAGGCACGTTAAAGATCCCTACCCTCCTTACATAAAGGCAGTGGTTCGGCAACATTTCCAGGATAGTGAGATGAAACTGCTCCCTGGGGTTGGTGGTTGGCCATAGTCGCGGAAATGGGCCGACGTTAAAGAAACAAAAAACACACAACAACACACACCGTGTCTGTGTTCATCTGTAATGCTCGAGCAGGTGATACCTTCAGTACTTCTGTATATATACTTCGGTGCACAACCTCACCATCAACTAAAATATTTTCTATTCTAAATGTCTATAGTTTACTCTTCGCTTCTACTATTGCACACTACACTGATTAACTTAATACTAATTGCTCTATCTGAGACTCGCTTATTTACACAGTCCATAGAGTAGTTCTAGACCTTTCTATATTGTTCCATATCTGTCAATTCAAGTCCATTCTCGAAATATAATTCTAGAGTATTCGCTGTTACCAACACACTTTACAAGCTGCCTGTGACAATAGAAGCATTGTATCCTATTTGTTTAATATTGGCCTATTTCTGCGACTATGGCTTATCAAAGACATCTAGTTTCACGTAACTATCCTAGAAATTTCGTTATGTAAGGAGGGTACGGATTTCTAACGTGCACAACATGGCAAACTGAACCTACGGCTTCATGTCCCTCCCGAAGGGTCGAGAGCGCAAACATATACAACAAATAGACTGAAAGCAAAGAGACGTATCAAAATTATTTTACAACGGTTCGACAGCATAAGATACCCTGATCACAAAGCGCTATCAAGATGAAGTTAAAAGGAATTAAAAACTTGCCAAGTATGCTGAATGCATATACCTTTAATATATTTATTAACTGTTTGGCTTAATTTGCTGGCGTACAGAGCAATAGAGATTTAGCGAACATTATGACAAATTTTAAATTCTGACGTCTTTCCAGGCCAATTAAAAAATGTCGGGATGTAGCAAGTGCGTTAGAGTAGTGAATCTTCATAAGAATTGTACACTATTATTATACCGCATATTACTAAAATTACACAGACCTTGAAGATCGATTTTAGAGGTCCTAGTACGCACACGTTTGAAGAATTCTTTCGAATGTGCTATCATCGATATCTCTCTATTTAAAAACAATCTGGTGATCTAGCACCTTTTGAGAAAAATGGTCAAAACTCTATGAAGCTAAAAAATTAGGTGTTGCTATATCTGTAGACAGTGTAAGTCTCTTTAAAATAAACTTGTATTACAAATTTCGTTAAATTTAGAAAAGATTTCCAGAAGTATACTTAATGCATGTTTAGAAAAGTATAGTATTTGCCAAATTATAAAGGTAGTAGCTATTTTTTCTTATTAATCGCCAAAATGATTTCGTTTTAGTCAACGTAAGCACACCGGTTTTTTCAATATCAACAATAACAAAATGTCTGCTGAAAATCATAATTTCAGACTGAAAGGTGACAAAGTTATTCAAGAGTTGTAAACAAAAATGAGCTGTTGTTCAACCTGTATGAACTCTGTGCACTATTATTTCTTCAAATGTCAAAATAAAACACAAAAAACCATATATTCATCGAGCTGGAATCCATCATGCAACCCTCTGCGTAGAAGACAAGCACGCTACCACTATTTAAGGATACGTTAACTAACGTTTTATTTGCATGATACTTGACACCCAATTCATGCCCGGGATGTCATATTAAAAGTATACGTAACAGTTAATTACAGAATTAGCAGTATGACCATTGAAACACATTCAACGGCTGTCTCGGTCTTATACGACGTCTCATGTTTGAGTTTAAATATAAAAGAAACTATTTTAGAATGATTTTTATAGGGACTTGACTTGATTTTGTTTAAATTTCTACTATATTACACTGAAACCACAGCATAATATATATATATATATATATATATATATATATATATATATATATACATACATATATATATATATATATATATATATATATATATATATATATATATATATATATATATATATATATATATATATATATATATGTAAAAATTTTAACGGACCTCGATATTTTAAGTTCTAGGACCCAAATTCGCGCTCATCTGAAGAAATTTTTTCAAAAGCCTTTTATCGTGACCCCTCTATAGCAAATTTTTCTTAATGAAAATTCGTTAAAATTGTATCTTAGCATTAATATTATGCAGTGATAGTCAAAGTGATTTCTTTATCTTCAAAACAGAAAAAAAGAAACGTGTTTCAATAGCAAAAATTAATGACAACATTCGAAAGGGGAGGCTTTAGAGATGTTGCGATAGTTGTTTAATAGTCGTCAAAACAGAGCTTTATAATATACAGCAGCACATAGTTTGTGATGAAAAATGTATAAAATTTAGTTATATATGTGTGACGGTTAGTTCGTCGTCAATTTAACGTCCGTGATGCCGCGAGTCAAAGGTTAATTTCATATTGGCTGCATAAATGGCAAAATAATAGGTCAGGTGGAAAAAGAAATGCAGTTGTAAAAGCCGATCCGTATGTAATTCTAAAAATGAAGAGATAACTGGTAAGACAATCAACTCTAAGTTGATCAGTGAGTCGACATGCGACAGCGTTAGATTTATCTGCCACGAGTACCTGAAGAATTGTCCATAGCATGAAATTCCATTCGTACAAAACAGCAGTGGTACAGACATTAACTGAACTCGGTAAACACTGCTGCAGTGAGTTTTGTCGTAGTTTTTTGGAGTTAAAGAATAATTAACCAGATATCTCACAACGTCTCTTCATAAGTGACGAAGCTCACTTTACCCGACATAACATGGTAAATAAAAATAATTTTTGCTATTCGGTCAGAAGAAACTAATGTCAAATTGATGAAACACCTTCACATTCTGCAAAAGTGGATGTTTGGTGTGCTGTATGTTCATCACGAATCATCGGCACGAAAATGATAAAACAATCGCAGTCAATTTTGCACAGTATACACATATGTTTCAAATATTTCTTATACCGCAGCTTAAAAAGTAGGAAGAAATTAACTTTCTTAACAAGACGGTTCCGGGTCATACTGCAAGACAAAGCGTGGAGATCTTGCGAGAAGTATTTTCAAACAGACTCATTTCTTGTAACGGTGATCTGCATTCGCCCGCGAGATCTCCTGACATAACTGTCTCTGACTTTTTTCTATGGGGTTTTTAAAAAAACAAATTTCTAGAGCAAGCCTAGAGATATAGAATAGCTTAAAAAACACCCAAGAAGAAATCGACACTGTTCTCCAGAATATACTTGAACGTATTATGGCAGATTTCGCCCGTTGTTTGGAAGAATCTGTAAATAAGGGAGGCAGGCATTTAACTCATACATTTAAGAAGTAAAAGTCTCACGTTTATTCTTTAATATGTATTATATTTTTCTGTTTATATGTTAAGTAATAAATGTCTTATCGCTGATTAAAATCGAACAATTTCATTTTGGCTCTTATTGTACTTTGTTTTGAGAGACTATCGGATGGTAGTATATTAACAAAAATGGACGTGAAAGTTCAACACGATGCAAACAAAAGTAATGAAAACAAATTGAATGTTTAAATTTGTGTAAAATCAAATTACAACTAAAGTCTCACTAAAGTCTGAGTCGTGGATTACATGCTTCTTACTTTCTTAATGAGCTAAAAAACTGGTGGGGAAAATATAGAAACAAATGGTGAAAGCGCAGGTACTTCCAACATAAAACTCGATTTAATATAAAACAGACATTGTGTGCTAATTTAAAAGTTTGTATTTTTAGCGAATTAAAAAGAAATTCACTAATGAGGAGATCTGTGTTTATATATATATATATATATATATATATATATATATATATATATATATATATATATATATATATATATATATATATATATATATATATATATATATATATATATATATATATATATATATATATATATCTATATATCCGACCGCTAACTCAAAAAATAGTGGACCGATATTCATCAAATTTGGTGAGTACCTTTCGTTTGCAAGTGGCTTGGACAAGTTCATTAGCCAGGAAAATCGAATCAGGTTTTGCCGGAAAATTTTGTATTTTTTTAATAAAAAAATTCATATCTCTGTAAATAACAAAGTAAGGGCAACCAAATTTGGTACGCGTATTATAAAGGTTAAAGTCTGTACCAAAATTCAGGTCTTTAGCTTTGAAGACAACGAAGTTATGGGCAGTTAAAGAAACATTTATTGGAGTTTTCCTTAAAACGTCAAACTCGCAATTTTAAACGTCAAATTTGGCAATGTTTAGGCAAAGAACGTGAAACAAATACCAATTATGAAAAGAAAATGTTACAAGAAAAGTGTTCTGCAAACCCTTAAGTTTCATATTCAACCGTCATTGCCCTTCATTTTACTAAAATGTTTACAGAATATTCATTTCAAATAGACCTTTTCTCTGATGCTTTGGCTGTCGGTTTAGTTAAGTTGATGCTTTTTTGGATATTTAATTGTGGGTTTAGTGAAGTTTATGGTTTAACGGTCTATAATCTTTTTAGCTAATTTTCGTAGAACAAATTTGTTAATGCATTTTTGCATTTTTTATTGAAATATGATGCGTTTATAACAACAAAATCTGGACGCAGTAAGTGCGTTTTGGTAGCGAATTTTCGGTAAATTTGCAGATTAGCTCCCGAACGCTTTTCAAAAACTGTTGTCAGAAACCTGCCTAGGGCATCCCTGGATCCACAAATCTAAAGAAAAATTTCTTGTTCACACCCCCCGAGGAAGTTACGGGACCAGGAGTGAATAGGGGTGCTGGGCGGGGCAGGTAGTAAAAAAGAAATATGAGCAGAAAATGCGAATAAAACGGGCTTGAAAGTTGTCTTTTTCACATCTTGAAGCCACATCCCTCTTAAACCCTGCCTACCCCGCACAGCACCCCTATTCCCCCAGGTGCCGTAACTTCCTTGGCGGGTATGAAGAAGAAATTTTTCTTGTGGTTTATGCAACGAGGGTGGTTGTATGCACACGAGGGGGGAAGGAAAATCCCCACGACGAAGTACCACTCCCAACCCCCGAACCCTACCGCAAGTCAAAGGGGGGGTCTGCTTCGTCGTAGGCATTTTCCTTCCTCCCTCGTGTGCATACAACCACCCTCGTTGCATAAACCACAAGAAAAACTTCTTGTTCATACCCCACAAGGAAGTTACGTAACCTGGGGGCGAATAGGGGTGCTGTGCGAGGTAGACGGGGTTTAATGGGGATATGGCTTCAAATAAACAGCTTTTAAGCAGTTTTCTTTGCTTTTTCTGCTCATATTTCCTTTTTACTGCCCAGCACCCCTATTAACTCCCAGTCCCGTAACTTCCTTGGGGGATGTGAACAAGAAATTTTTCTTATGGTTTGTGCATCGAGGTGGGGTCCTAGTAATATTTCTGAAAACAATTTTTTTAAAAGCGTTCGGGAGCTAATCTGCAATATTACCGAATTCTCATTAAATCCTTCAAATTTTAATAACTCAATTTGCTATTAGCGTAAGCTTTGTTGGTTAGGAAACCAACATTTGAGTTTATTTTCGGAAAATTTTTGTATATTTTGAAACCATAAGTAATTTTGATAAAATATAGTACATTGTTTCTACTACATAGGCTATACCGATAATCAGATTGATGCCTGCTCGCATTTGCTATTAAAAACATTTTTATGGAAATTCACTTCCATAACATATTTGCTGCATCCAGACTTTTGAAAAATGTTTATATATTTTCAAACAATAAATGTATTTAGATGAAATATGGTACATTGTTTCTACTATGTAGGCAACCAAGTTTGATGCCTGCTTTTATCAAAGAAAGACAATTGCTATTAAAAATGTTTTAAAGAAAATTCGCTACCATAATGCACTTGCTGCGTCCAGAGATTTTTTTTATATATACTGTGAGGGCCTAAAATATTAAATAAATTAAGTGAAAGGGAAACTTTTTGCAGAAAATTTTTGTAAGAAAATTCACTAAAAACTGAACCAACAACGTATGTGTGTGTGTGTGTATTTTTTGTAGCGAACGCAAACATTTTTTTGCAGAATATGAGGAACCGTACATCAATTAAAAGAAAGCAAAAACCCCATTGTTAATCAAAAACGTTATCATGCTTAATTTTATAAAGTGCCTGATGCTTTTTTTTTTGTAGATCACGTAAGTATAAATAATTACAGACTGTCAGTTACCGACAGAAACACCGAATTTTAACGTATCATTGGTACAAAAGTCCTACTGAATTTTAAGTATATTATGGCACATTTAACTTACACAGAAATAATTGGAATTTTAATTCTCATCGGATGTAGGGATACGACTGAAAACCAGCAAGGAGTATACGATTTGTCTAATGCATAATATCCAGATCGCCTTAATAGATCCACATTCGGCAAGATTTATTCGAAGTTTACATAATCTCTGGACGCAGCAAGTGCGTTATGGTAGCGAATTTTCTTTAAAATATTTTTAGTAGCAAATGTCTTTCTTTGATGAAAGCAGGCATCAAACTTGGTTGCCTATATAGTAGAAACAATTTACCATATTTCATGGAAATAAATTTATTGTTTGAAAATATACAAACATTTTTCAAAAGTCTAGATGCAAAAAATGTGTTATGGAAGTGAATTTCCATAAAAATGTTTTTAATAGCAAATGCGAGCAGGCATCAATCTGATTACCGGTATAGCCTATGTGGTAGAAACAATGTATTATATTTTATCAAAATTACTTCTGGTTTGAAAATATACTATACAAAAATTTTCCGAAAATAAACTTAAATGTTGGTTTTCTAACCAACAAAGCTTACGTTAATAGCAAATTGAGTTATTGAAATTTGAAGGATTTAATGAAAATTCGGTAAATTTGCAAATTAGCTCCAGAACGCTTTTCAACAAACTGTTTTCAGAAACATTACTAGGACCTCACCTGAATGCACAAACCACAAGAAAAGTTTCTTGTTCACACACCCCTCAAGGAAGTTATAGGACTGGGGGTGAATAGGGGTGCTGTGCGGGGTAGGCAGGGTTTAAGGGGGATATGGCTTCAAGATGTGAAAATGACAGCTTTCAAGCCCGTTTTTTTCGAATTTTCTGCTCATATTTCCTTTTTACTACCTACCCCGCCCAGCACCCCCATTCACTCCTGGTTCCGTAACTTCCTTAGGGGGTGTGAACAATAACATTTTCTTGGGGTTTGTGGATCCAGGGGGGGGGGTGGTCTAGGCAGGTTTCCGAAAACAGTTTTTTGAATAACGTTCGCGAACTAAACTGCAAATTTACCGAAAATTCGCTACCAAAACGCACTTACTGCGTCCAGTTTTTTTTACAAACACATCATATGTCGATAAAAAATTCAAAAATTCATTAACAAATTTGATCCACGAAATTTAGCTAAAAAAATATTATGCACCCCTACTCACTCCTGGTCCCGTAACTTCCTTGAAGGGTGTGAACAAGACATTTTTCTTGGGGTTTGTGGATTCAGGGGGGCCCTAGGCAGGTTTCTGAAAACAGTTTTTTGAAAAGCGTTCGGGAGCTAAACTGCAAATTTACCGAAAATTCGCCACCAAAACGCACTTACTGGGTCCAGTTTTTTTTCCAACGCATTATATGTCGATAAAAAATTCAAAAATTCATTAAAAAATTTGTTCTACAAAAATTAGCTAAAAAAGAATTATACACCCCTACTCACTCCTGGTCCCGTAACTTCCTTGGGGAGTGTGAACAAGAAATTTTTCTTGGGGTTTGTGGATCCAATGGGGGGCCTAGACTGGTCTCTAAAAACAGTGTTTTCAAAAGCGTTTGGGAGCTAAACTGCAAATTTCCCGACAATTCGCTACCAAAACGCACTTACTGCGTCCAGATTTGTTTCTTACAAACGCATCATATTTCAATAAAAAATTTAAAAATGCATTAACGAAATTGTTCTACGAAAATTAGCTAACAAAATATACACCCCAACTCACTCGTGGTCCCGTAACTTCTTTTGGGAGTGTAAACAAGAAATTTTTTGGGGGAATAGGGGTGCTGTGCGGGGTAGGCAGGGTTTAAGGGGGATATGGCTTCAAGATGTGAAAAAGACAACTTTCAAGCCAGTTTTATTTGCAATTTCTGCTCATATTTCCTTTTTAGTACCTACACCGCCCACCACCCCTGTTCACTCCTGGTCCCGTAACTTCCTTGGGGGGGGGGAGGGGGGGTGTGAACAAGAATTTTCTCTTGGGTTTTGTGGGTCCAGGGGGGGCCCTAGGCAGGTTTCTGAAAACAGTTTTTTGAAAAGTGTTCGGGAGCTAATCTGCAAATTTACCAAAAATTCGCTACCAAAACGCACTTACTGCGTCCAGATTTTTTCTTATAAACGCATCATATTTCGATAAAAAATGCAAAAATGCATTAACAAATTTGTTCTACCAAAATTAGCAAAAAAAAAGATAGACCGTTAAACCATAAACTTCACTAAACCTACAAATAAATATCCACAAAGGCACCAACTTAACTAAACTGACAGTAAACAGCATCAAAGGAAGGGTCTATTTGAAATGGATATTTTGTAAATATTTTAGTAAAATGAAGGGCAATGACGGTTGAATCTGAAACTTAAGGGTTTGTAGACCACTCCTCTTGCAACATTTTCTTTTCATAATCGGTATTTGTTTCACATTCTTTGACTAAACATTGCCAATTTTGACGTTTAAAATTGCGAGTTTGACGTTTTGAGGAAAACTTCAAAATTTGTTTCTTTAACTGCCCATAACTTCGTTGTCTTTAAAGCTAGAAACCTACAGAGTTGGTCGCCTTTATTTTGTTATTTACGGAGATATGAATTTTTTAGAAAGAAAACATAAAATTTTCCCGGAAAACCTGTTACGATTTTCCTGGCTAACGAACTCATCCAAGCCACTTGCAAAAGGAAGGTACTTACCAAATTTGATCAAGATTGGTTCATTATTTTTTGAGTTATCGGTCGGATATATATATATATATATATATATATATATATATATATATATATATATATATATATATATATATATATATATATATATAAACACAGATCTCATTAGCGAATTAAAAAAAATTCGCTAAAAACTGATTGTGTTGAAGACATTCCAAAATCTGGACGTCCGAAAGTTGTTCGAGATCATAAATTGAACATTTTGATAAGTATGGAATATAATTCTCTCGATATATTCTATTGGTTGCATTAGAAAATAAAGTTATTTAGATAAAAGTGCTGCATGTCATGAGGCAGGAAAAATATCATCCCTAAAAAATCAAATATAGAAATAAATTTTTTTACAGGAACTCAAAGATGATGACTCTGACTGACGATTACAATTTTGTAAAAAACTAATGGGTGTTTCGAAGGTTTTTTGTTGCGGCCCTTTCGTACCAAAGACTGATAACGGGGTAAAGGAAGTGATGTTAAACGCTTGATTGGCTTATTTAGTTTTAGTTCAGTAGCGATGGAACATCACAGGCCGCAGCGCGCATTTTGCGTACGAGAACAATTCCTACACTATTGTTTGACGTCTTTACAGGACACATTTTAATCCAGCGACCATGAGAAATGTACCAAGTTCGAATTTAATCAAGTATTGGGTGCTCAGGTTTGACGAGACTGGAAGCACAATGCCGAATATATCAACTGGGAACAAAAGGACATCAAGAACGAGCATGAATGTCGACCGCGTTCATCACTCTGTTATGGACGATCCACGATTGTCATTACTATTGCGCTCAATTTGTCTAACTTTAAACAAATTCACAGTTTGTTGCATTATTCGCAAGGTTTTACATTTTTACCATTACAAAATTGTTGTTGTGCAAGTCGAATGATCCTGATAAACGATTCGAATTCTGCAGGACAATGAAAAATTGTTTTAGGAGCTTCGACAACATATGCTGCTTTGATGGATCCAATTTTAACATCAACGGCCACGTAAATAAACGATGTTGTATGTATTAGGAATAAGAAACTATTACACAAGCCTAGTTTGTCGTTTGAGCTCCCATATCAAGATAAGAGGTTATCGGCCCCTACTTTCTTGAGGATAGCTGTGGTCGCATTCAGACCGTTGGTTCAACTCGATATAGATAGAAATGATAAACCAAATTGGCTATAACCGCATCATATTTTCCAGCAAGATGAAGCAACATCCCATGCCACATATGACTCGTTAACTGCTCTTCACGAGTGATTCCCTAAAAGAGTAACTAATCGCCGAGGAGACATCAGCCCTCTTATCACCCTTTAATAAAAGAGGGTCGAAACTCAGACACAAATATAGAACAAAATTAGGAATTTCAGAAAAAGTTAAAAGAAGATAAAATTGTAATTAAAACATTTTAAGATAACAGGCATCGAAATATTCAAGAGAAAAAGTGTCACCTGGTGAAAAGAATAAGAAAATAAAAATCATTACCTGAATTGTACTTGGAAAAACCTTTCCAATGTTTTTCCCGAAGCTCCAGTTGCCATAGTTACTGAGATATGAATGTCGCTCACCTAATGAATTAATATGTATGTCTTGGCTCCGATCCACTTTTAAAATATGTTTTTATCGCTATTACATATGTTGTATGAGGTACTATCAATGCATGCTAGTTTTATTTGTGGCCGCTAAAAAAAGTGATCATCCCAAAACCGAATGTAAAATAATCATACCCCTTTCGAGATTTCTCTGGCCACATGTTTTTTTTTATGACAAATTCGGGATGCTCGTGAAAAGTTAAACAACTTTCCCCATTTGAACCACATTGTAGCTCCAATAATAACGGATATGACTATTGTAAACAATTTCCGTGAACAAGCATACCCATATCTAGATATCTCTGGAACTATGCAAAATCAACTAGACCGTGTTAACTTCATAAGATGGACAATCGAATTTGCAGTTCAACTAACCGGGAAAATCTCAAGTGTACAATTAAGAAAAATCTACTTGATACTCAAATGTCAATATCAGCAATTCGATGCGCAATATTTTTTTGACGTCAGAATCGAGATGCTTGTGAAAAGTTGAATAACTTTCCCCATTTGAACCAAATTGTAAATCAAATAATAACGGAGATAGCTATTCTAAGCCATTCTTCTAAACACCCTGTATAAGACCGTTGTATATCAGACAAAAAATATGGAACAAGATTAGAGGTGTTAGAAAAAGTAAAAAAGTTCGAGACGCTGCAAGTCCGTTATGGTAGTGAATTTTTATTAAATCCTCCAAATTTGAATAACTCAATTTTATATAAACTTAGACAGTTGAGTTTCGGTATGTGGCAAGTTCTTTTTAAAAGAAACATATTCACTAAATTTCATTAAAATAGATTTATAATTTACGGAGAAATAATTTTTTTTTCGAAAGAAAACTCAAAATTATATATATATATATATATATATATATATATATATATATATATATATATATATATATATATATATATATATATATATATAACATATAAAAATTGAAACTGACCCCGGATATGGGTTCTAGGAGTCCTAGTTTGCGCTCATTTGCAAAGTCTCACCATAGATACCTATCTATTAGTGAATTTTAAAAAATAAATATCACTAAACGAAGACAATATTGTATTAAGAATATTTTGACATAACAGCCTTCAAAAAAATGTAACAAAAAAAGCGCAATCTAGTGGAAAGGATAAGGAAAGAAAAAAATATTACATGAATTGTACTTGAAAAAAGTGTGGACGCAGCAAGTGCGTTATAGTAGTGAATTTTCATAAAAATGTTTTCAACAGCAAATATCTTGCTTTAATGAAGGCAGGTATAAAATTTGGTGACCAGTATAGCCTATATAATAAAAACCATGTACCATATTTCCTCAAAATAACTTTAATGTTTCAAAAAGTACAATAATTTTTTGAAAATAAACTAAAGATAGGTAAATCCAAAAAAATATTTCCAGAACTGGAGTCTGTAGGTATAGGGAGTTGTTAAATTTGAAAAAATTGAGAAACGACAGTACGAATTTTTCCAAATTCAGTCACTGTTTGAGAGCGCTCTGTATACGGCATCTCTATTTTTTCGACAAATAATATTAAACGAGCACCTCTCTGAATGCGTCACTTTTATAAGACTCTCCTATCTACCGCTTCCCATCTGTATCAGAAGCGAGGCTATGGCGTCGCATCTTAGAATGAGAGACTCAGAAAACTGATGCGGAGAGGGAGCAGTAATAGGGCATGCAAGAGTCGCCAAGGAGGTGGAAAAGGAAATTCCGATTTCCACTATATATGTGCGGGATGCCGAGGACGATATTAGGTTGACTAGGCCATACACCCTCAGGATCCCCAGTAGGGATCAGTGGAGGGAAAATGAGGTTGCATTCCAGCCCGAAAGCCTGGTCTGTTTCACCGACGGATCGCGGCTGGAGGACCAACAATCCTCCGAGGCAGGAATATACATCGAGGGCCTGGGGGTGCGTGAGAGCTATGCTCTTGGCGCATATACCACGGCATTCGAAACAGAGGTGTATGCTATCCTGTCTGTGGCCAATAGACAGGATGTGAAGAGGGGTCCCGAGAAATGTGTGTACACCTGCTCGGATAGCCAGGCGGTCCTCTGGGCAGTCTGCGCGGCCAGAATCAGGCCAACACTGGTTCAGGAGTGCGCTGACGCCCTCAGAGGACTAGCCAGGACGAAGGAGGTGCAACTGGTGTGGGTTCCGGGACACCGTGGCGTAGCGGGGAATAAGGTGGCGAATAATCTCGCAAGACTCGGTTCCCGGCGGCCGTTTTGTGGCGCGGAGCCTGAGATAGGCATAAGTAGGAAGACAGTCTCTGTCGCCTTAGACCGGTGGACCGAGGAAGCAATGGAGAGGCACTGGGGGTCGGTTGGTGGCTGCAGGCAGGCGAGGGACTTCGTGGAGGGGCCGGACAAAGATAAAGCTGTCTGGCTTCTCGGAAGGGGTCGACCTACGCTTCGCCGCATCCTTAGGGTGCTGACAGGCCACTGCGCCCTTGAAGACACCTCACATTGGTAGGCGTAGAGTGGGATCCCATTTTCCAGGAATGCGGCGAGGATGAAGAAACGTCCTACCACTACCTGTGTGAATGCGAGGCTTTTGGGAGACTTCGAGCAGAATTGTTTGGATCGAGGACGCTGCAGAGGAATCAGGAAAGTACCGTCCAATTGAAGACCGTCACGGCCTTCATCTCGAGGTCGAGGGGTTTGGCGACGGAACCGAGGAAGAGTAGAGAGAGCATGGGTGCTGGGTTGCTGGGGGTTGGCAAAAAAGGCCCATTGTGGACTACTTGCTTGGCTTTGGCCTCCCCACCACTGCTACTACTACTATGTTGTATGATGTACTACCAAAGTATGCTAGTTTGATTGGTGGCCGCTAAAAAAAGTGATCATCCTAAAATCCCTTTATTATGATCGTATTATTCGTGTTTTTCAATTGCTGAACACACATTAGCCTGGATAATCGAGAATATACTGTATTTAGTTGATGACGTGGTTACTCTTATGCAAGTAATGGTGGAAAATCAATTGTTATGGAAAGATATGTATTGTTATCAAAGAAAATCGACTTGTTCGACAATTTATCCTAAAAAAAATTGTTTAAAAAAAGTTTATTCCAGTCGTTAGACGCACACTGTATTCCTTCTTAATAGTTTTGAAAAAAATGCAATAAGTCTTAGAAATGCAAACACACGTATACACTCTTTGTTTACAAACTAACTTTAGGTGGGCACCGTATAACGTTTGGTCATCGGGGAGAGATATTCCAATATGCATATAAATTAAACATCTCTATGGCATTCCATTGTATTGATCACACCGAGTCCTTCGTGTCTGCAAATCAAACATAATGGCAAAAACGAACATAAAAAATAACGAACACAAACGTTATTTCACTTCCATCCCATATAATCCAAACACAATACATCACAAATAAGATTCATATTTCAAAAATACAGAATAATTTTTCACGTTTGTAAAGTAGTAAAATTAATCCACCGCAGACAGTTGAGAGGGGACATTGTAATTTATGACAGACGATTTAATGTTTATTTACTTCAGTTGTGTTTTCGAAACGCCATGTCGTAAAAACAAAAGCGGCAGTGTTAATTTTAGATCGATGATAAAACAGTATGAATTAGTTTGTACGTTGAAACAATGAAGTTATCGACCTTGTAGCCTGTTGTACCGATTCACGAATAAAACTGTATGTCCACCATTATTACTTCCACATCGTCACGTGTGGAAGTATCGCATCGGCGACAAAAAATTCAAAAATTTGTTTTCGCTTAAACGTCGTAAAAAGTATCAAAATATATGTGTGTGTTGTATCCTGATGGCCTCGGAAACCAGGTCCATTAGCCACAAACTGTTGTATTAGACAGACGAGAGGTAAGGAAAGGTTTATTATTAACAATACGAGCAACAAAATTGAGGTTATATAGTTTCTATAATTAAATTGGTATCATTATTATTATTATTATTATTATTATTATTATTATTATTATTTTTAATGATATTTTTTTATGTTTTCCTTTTTTTGCTTTTTTTTTAATTTTATCTTTTTTTTAAACTGAACTATAATAAAAGGAAAGACAGGGATACAAGAGTGCAGTTCAGGGACCCGCCAGAACTTCTCCACCCTCTCAGAACAGACAAGACTAGGCCACGGTGAGGTGGTTAAGAACATAAGGAGAGACAACAGGAGCTTATGTTTATAGATGTACAATATTTTTGTTACTTAACCTACGTAAAATAAATGATGTTTCGTTTCCCCTCTTTATTGTGCTTAACCTAACATACATATATTTGGACACATTATACACATACATATACATAATACATATATACACACACATATATATATATATATATATATATATATATATATATATATATATATATATATATATATATATATATATATATATATATATATATATATATATATATATATATATATATATACAACCATACATAAATACACATATACTTGGTTACAATATTAGATTTCTACTCTTGATTCTTTTATAAATTTACCAAGTCTTTTGTATATTTCGTTGTCATTTGTAGCGAGTAGATTTGCAAGGTTTACAGGATGTTGTATGCCTTTGTCTTGAAGATATGTAAGTAAGGTTTGTCGCATTCGTTCATTTAAATGGCAGGCAAAGAATATGTGGTTGAGGTCCCCGGTGGAAACGTTGTCACATTGGCATGTTGGATTGTTTTTAATACCAATCTTATGGAGATGAGCTTGGAATCTTCCATGGTTCAATTTTAACCGTACTATTGTAGAGCAACATTCTTTTGAAAAACCCGAGTCCTTATAAAATTGAGATTTGGGTAGTTGCGGATTCAGTAAAGTGTAATGATTTTTGGACGAGGTTACAAAAGTCTTCCATGCTATTTTCCAGTCTCGTTTTATTTCTGAGCGGTAATATGAGTTTATATCTTCTTTCGTAAAACTGATCTTTATTCTCCCATCTTTAGACGCTTCCTTTGCTAGACTATCTGCCACTTCATTTCCTTCAAGACTGGCATGGCCCTTAACCCACAAAAAAATTACCTTTTTTCCCTTCAAAATGATTTTGTGGCGACTCTTCATTATTTGACACACAGCTGCATCGTCGTGTTTTTTAACAGAAAAATGTTCAATAGTTTCCAGTACGGCTTGTGAATATGTGAGTATAACTGAGTCTTTTTCATTATATAATGCCCAGTTTAGAGACATAATGACAGCACGGGCTTCTGCTGTGTAGTTTGAGCAATATTTATCCAGTCTCATTTCGCTTATAACTTGGTAGCTGGGAACATAAATGGCACACCCTACGTTGTTTTGTTCTTTTGATCCATCTGTGTAGATGCTTGTATATGTACTATATTTGTCCAAGTGCTGTTGTAGAATATGTCTGTTTAGATATGGTAGTTCTGTATAGTTTGGAATTATAATCTTTGGTTTCTGTACTGTCACTTCGTATGGTGTTTGAAATAGTGTACAGATGTCTGTTGGTACAATTATTGGTAATTCACTGGTGCGAAGAAATGACTCCACTAATGGTGGTGTGGTTTTTTTGGCCCAGTATTTATTAGTCAAACACTCTCTCGTTATCCAACTAATTATATTTAGAAGTGTTTCCTTATAAAATCTAAGCTTGACTATATATTTGTTGGACAGATATTGTCCTCTAATTTGTAGTGGTGGTTCATTAGCTTCAGCAAGTAGTGCTTGACATGGAGATGACCTCATTGCCCCTAGGCAAATCCGTAATGCTTTGTACTGTACTCTATCGAGTTTCAATAAGTTACTCTGGGATGCGGATCTATAAAGGGTACAACCGTAATCCAAAATAGACCTTATATAGGATCTATAGAAAAGCAAGGCTATTTCAACATCAGCCCCCCATTTTGTGTGAGTTATTGTTCTCAATAAATTAAGTCCCTTTTCGCACCTGCCCTGTATATATTCAATGTGTTTAGTCCATAGTAATTTATGGTCGATTATAATTCCTAGATATTTGCAGCTGTTCTTTACAAATAATTCAACATCTCCTAACTTAAGGGTGGGTGGCGGATGTACTCTGTGCCTGGTGAAAAAAAAACTGTTGTTTTGTCACTATTTAGTTGAAAATTATGGTCGCAAAGCCATTTCTGTAATTTTCTCATGTTTTCCAATTCTTGTACACATTTTTCATACGTTTTTTCTATTGTATATATACAAATATCATCTGCGTCTAGCAATGTTTGGCATTGTTTTAAGCATTTTATAGGTAAATCCATCTTTACTCGGAGAAGAGTTGTTCGTGCTTTTGAGACAAATGTCTAGTTCTTTCATAGTGAATGGTTGTTCTAGCATATGATTTGATGCAGAGGTTCGTGTACGGTCTATGTATTGTGCCACATCAGGTGGCGCTAACGTGACAAGTATCTGTTCTACCAACTCTTCGCTTAGTACTTTTTTGTTACTTCTTTCCCATGTATTGCTTAATTTTTTAACAAAGCTCCATATTTCCGACAATGGTGTCGACTTGTTTAGTTGTCCAACAAATTTTTTCCAACATGCTCTGCTCTTAGTCTTGATGGTACGCTTTGCTACTGCTTCTGCCCGTTTATATTTAATGTAGTTGTCTATGTTAGAAATATGTTTGTATTGTTGTAAGGCGGCCTTTTTCTTTTGAAGTACTATCGCGCATTCTCCATCCCACCAGGGAGGTTGAACTCTATGTTTGTTGTTTGTTGGAATAGATTTTTGGTTCATAGTATTATTTGCAACTTCCTCCAGCACTTCTACAAGATATTTTAGTTGGTCTTCTTTGCGCAATCCCCGAGGTCGAAATATTATCTTATCTACTAAATTTTGTTGAAAGTGCTCCCAGTCAGCTGTTTCCTCCTTCCATTTGAAATATGGCTTTGTGCAAGAATTATAAAAGTCAATATTTGATTTGATTAAAATAGGAAAATGGTCAGACCCCCAGCTATCTGGAAGCACACCCCACGTTAATCTATTTAACAAAAGAGGGGAATAAAGTGTGATATCTACAGCTGAAGATGACTGCAATGGGCTTCCAAACCTGGTGTCGGTGCCATCGTTTAATACAACAAAGTTAGTCTCATCAATAGCGTCAGCCAATTTATTTCCGTTGGCGTTGTTAGTCAAGGAACACCACAAATTATGATGCGCATTGCAGTCACCTCCTATAATTGAACAATTACTCTTAAATTGTCCAAGAAAAGTTCTCCACTCATGTTGAGTTATACTAATTGTTGGCGGTCTATAGAATGTTACCAAATTTAAATTAACATTCTCAACATAAATGGCACAAACCTCTAGCTTGTTGCTACAATTATACAAGGGATTTATTTCTTTCCAAGTTAATTTGTTATCTATAACGATTGCTACACCCCCTGCCTTACCTCCAGGTCTGTCTTTACGGATGATATTTTATCCATTTAAACTGAAATTTGCATGTTTTAGCTTTAGCCAAGTTTCGTTTAGCAGAATTACATCAACACGGTTGTTGTTGACGTAATCTAACATATTAACTTTATTTTGCATAAATGACCTACAGTTCCATTGTATAATATTGAAAATTTTTAATAAGTTGATTCGTTGTCACTATCATAATTTGGAGTTATATTATTTAACACCTCTGTAACTGTTTCCTGAATTTTAAGCTCGTTTTTGTTGACCGTGATTTTCTCATTTGTTACCAGCCTAGTAATTATTTTATCTATGCATAGAATAATATATTCTGTTAATTTATTTTTATAATCTAAAAATTCTTCTCTATAGGGGTTAGGTAAAATAGATTTGGATTCTGTATTATTTCTTTTTTGCTCATTAGAATTTTGTCTAGGTGGTGATCTACTCTGCCTACGTTTTTTACCTTGGCTAAAGGTGGTAGGTTTTAAATTAGGTCCTATTGATGGTAGGTAACTTTGTGTTGTTGACTGAGATGTTTGCGATGGCAACTCGGGAAAATTTGATAAATTATCCAGTATACTAAATCTATTATTTGTAGCTATTTTAGATTATGAAGGATTATTGTCTAATATTCTAGCTTCGCTAAAAGATAAATTATTTATTGACATCAGTTTTTTAACGTATAGTTGCTTTTGGTAGGACGGACATGTTTTGTCTATTGTTGCATGAGTATTACTCTTACAATAATTGCAATATTTTAAATTTGTGCAATTACCCTTATCGTGGATTTGTCCACACACCCTACATAAAGAGTCAGGTTTCTTACACTGCCTAGAAGTATGTCCATTAATCAAACAATTATAACACTGGACTACGGGGTAGATATAAGGTTCTACAATAAAATTAACACTATTTATATTAACTGACTGTGGAAGGGTGGACCCTTTAAAGGTAACAATTATAATCTGCTGTCCACAAACTTAACTTCTTCATTTTCTTCAATGATTTTCTTTTTCATACGTTTCCCATCTGTTATTGGATGATTACTTTCAATTTCGCGCTTTAAATATTCTTCATTAAAAAATGTATCGACCATTCTTACGACACCCTTCTTATGCGTATAAAATGTTGGAATGTACGCGACAAGATCATTTTTTGCAGTTAATTCGTGTTCAATTATATTGTTTGCCGCCTGATATGAATTACATGCTACCTTTACGCGATTGATTCCTACAACCTTACTATCGACAATAGATTTTTTTTAAATATTCATTTACCTGTAAAAAATATCCTACTTTCATAGGGAATAATCTGCCAATATTTTGTCTTTTATGTTCGACATAAACGAAGTACGGCCCTGGGTCGCTGGTTTTATATTTATTTAATAAATCAAGGTTTTGAATATTTACATTATTTATTTCAGATACCTTAACAATATCCATCTCAACATTATCGCTGCCTGCTGATAAGACATTGGATATATCAGGTTTGTCCCCCGTCCCCGGGGGCCCACTGTCCATTTTTACTATTAAATCTAATCTATTTAAATTACTATTCTAATCTTACCTTTCACAATGAAAATACTCCAAATATACTAATATATACTTATCTTAAAAATGACTATTAAGTTGTTCAGCAGCACTTTATTTTTACGGAATTTCGATTTTATCGCACACTCGTATCCTGTCACTACTGTGGTAAAATATGAACTGATGATGAAAATATATAGAAAATATGATTTAGGCACATTTTTTGGTCTGCTGGTCTGTTGGTCTGTGTGTCGATACCAAATATGCAACAATTCAAGCATATACTGATAATAGGGGACGTTTTCTCCAAATATATAAAACTATACCCAACCAGGCGAACGAATAAATATGTAGTGATAAAAACAATGAAATCATACATAAAAGATGTGGGAAGACCCAAGAAAATACTATTAGATAATGCCACTCATTTCAGAAGTGAAAATGCAATTTACAAGCATGAGACATACATGCAGCAATTCAACTGAAAGATATATACAAGAGGTTGTAAAATATTTGATTATCAATAGAAGAGGGCCAAAGAGAATGGGGATGTAAAGTCTCAGATGTTGAGAAATTAATGAACGAGTGTCTAAACCTCAATACAGAAGAAACGCCAATGTACATTTTAACGGGCAAGAGACCAGAAAGAAAATGGATAGTAAAAGAAAAGAGAGAGTATGAGAAAGTGATGGAGCTAGTTCGAAAAAGAATAAAGAGAAAAGCGGACAAATATTTAAGCAGGGAGAGAAAGAAAATCAAAAACAGAGTAATATTCAAAAAAGGGGATTTAGTAGTAATAAGAGCTCAACGTATAGAGCTAGAGCTCGGACAATGTGCAAAACTACAACCAATATTTGAAGGTCCATATGAAATTGTAAAGAGGACACCGTAAACAGCAGTGAAGTTAAAGATACCGTGACAGGCCAAATAAGAGGGATATTCAACGTAGCAGATGTACACCATTACAAACTATGAAATAAATAAGTTCGCTGAGATTTTAAAGAAAACAATTTATATGAATTTAAACAAACAATAACAAATTAATCCTCTTCCAAAAGAAAAGGAAAGGAAGTGCAAATTATTGATGAGGCCAGAGGCAAATAGATGGATATGATCAAAGGGGCAGTGCCAATAGAAGCTACGTGTTTGTAGCCACGATAACTTTAGAACGAATTTATATATCGTCTTCAAATTTGGTAGGCAGTTAGCATTCGACAAAACAACGGTTCAGATTGTTTTTGGGTAAAATCGCCTTACGGGGTAGGGGATGAATGGGGGGTGACTTGGGGAAAATTAACATTTTTTCGTTAAACTCGAGCAATATAACGTCTTAGGGTTTATTTATTAGGAAACTTTTAAGTTCATCAAACATCTGGTATTCTGTGCTGAAATTAAATTAGGAGTTCAATGTGCGGGGGTGGAATATCCTTGACAAAAATTTCGAATTTTTTTGTTGCTAAAACGGCGTAAAAAATCTTAAAACATATAGAAAACTTGATTTTGTAATGAACATCATTTTGTCTGTATGTCGATCGGTGTGTCGGCATGTACGTCTGTCTGTTAATAGGCGCTATAACTTTTGAAAAAATTGAGATACCATATTCAAATTGGGTATCCAGTTAGCACCCGACAAATCAACGCTTCCAGTTGTTTTTGGGTAAGATTACTTAAGGGGATAGGGGATAAATAAGAGGTTATTTGGTGACAACTTAAATTTTTTCAATGAAACTCGAGTACTATAACGTTTCAAAAGTTTATGAGTACAGGAATACAAATTTCTTTTTTGTGGTCCTGTTATGGTCCATAAATTCATTTCATGCGAATGTCTTTCTGAGCGAATAAATTATCACAACTATGTGGAAGTTATGTTTCAATTTGAAGCACTATTTTTAAAGCAAATACTCTTATTAGTGAATTTTCGTAGAAAAAAGTCACTCTTGAGGAGATCCCGATTTTTGAATTTAGAATTTTTTTTGCAAATAAGCTCGAACTAGGACCCCTAGAACCCATATCCGGGGTCAGTTTCAATTTTTATGTGTTTATACACATACACACAGACATATATATATATATATATATATATATATATATATATATATATATATATATATATATATATATATATATATATATATATATATATATATATGTATATATATAATTTTCTTTCGAAAAAAAAATCTAAAAAATAAACAAGCTCAAGGGAACCAAGTTTGGTAAATAAGTTTACGATATCAAAAGTAAACTATACACTAAAAATTAGGTTTCTATGTTAGAAGAGAAAAAAGTATAATAAAATATTTGATGCCAGATCATTTCTATGAAAATTCACTACCATCACGCACATGCTGCGTCCAGACTTTTATATTATTGTATTATTGCAAAACCGTCCTGCTTGCATTTCATATATAAATTACATGAATAGTTACTTGTTTTAGCAGACTTTTGTAGAAAAAAGTTGCTTATGATAGGATATTCACGAGTGTATGACTTTATATATTTTTTGCATGAGCGCTAATTTGGGCAAGTAAAAGCCAAATCCCAGCTCACTTAGAATTTTTATTTGTTAATATATACAGACTGTCCCAAAAGTCGACGATAACCTTAATTTTGACTTCAGTAGAAATGTGATGGTTCTCGGGATATTTGCGTTTTTCTAAAAATATTATTAAATCTGACTAAGGACCGCATTTCAACTACCCATACAAAGAAAAAAACAATTCTTTTACAGACGCCAGTAAGCAGACTAATCAACCTAACCTGGAAATTTCGCCGAACTTCTAGACTCTATGCCATAGTAGGGCTCTTTACGTGCCGTGTGAAAAAGTACAAAATTGGTGCGAAAATAAATGTAAAATGTTCTCCAAAAAACTTGTTTCATGAAAAGTTGCAAACAATGTTTTCACGAAAATCTGAAATTAATTTGGTATCACACCGAAAACTCAATAAATAATACGCCGATTTTTATTTAAAAAAAATATTCGAATTAACTGCTGGATATATCAAGTGGATCACTTTGTGTTTTCCCCAAAATTCATTACATCATAACTTTCAGATGAAAAGAGATATTGAGTTGCGGTTCGGACGAAATTGTAGAAATTTTTATTCGCGAAGTTCAATCTTGGTCGAAATTCTATTATACAGGGTATAAACTAAGACTCTGTAAAATATTCTCAATTTCAGTCCATCCGAAATTTTTTGTGGGTGATTTGAAATTCGTGTTTTATGCATCTGTTTAATCCATTAGACAATTGAAAGAAACAAGTTTCTCAGATTTTTGATATTTCCCACATTATTGAAAATCCATGTGTTTTCTTTAATTTCGATCATTTTAAAATTATTGGCCAGTAACCTTTAGCCGACGAAACAAATCAACAATTTGTTACCATGGTTACCTACGCGACAATTTCATAACGTCGGTCTGCGATTATGACAAATCTGTTCTTTCAAATGGTGCAGTAAATTAAACAGATGCATAAAACACAAATTTTAATTCGCCAACAAAAAGGCGCGGATCGATTAAAATTCCGAGATGTTGCAGAGTTTTAGTTTACATACTGTATAATACAGTTTCGACCAAAAATAAGGGTCGCCAAAAAAAGATATTGTTGATAAAATTTGCTACAATCTTGTTCAAACCGCAATCCAATATCTATTTTCGTTCGAAAGTGATGACGTAATATTTTGGGGAAGAAACTAACTGACTGAAACTAAAAGTGATTTCGGTGCATTCTTTTTTGGCGCGAGTTAACTTTCTTGTTAACACACTTGAATTTTTGAAAGAATTTATTGATTATAGTTACATAAAATACTTATGAATAATAATAAATATAAATTATGACAAATTAAAAGAGACTCAAGCAATAACAATGTAGGAATGTCCATCCGTGGTCTGGTAATTTCCATATATAGTCTCTGGTGGGGCGTGGACCGAGAGGCGGTTTCCACCTAAGTTACAGTCTTGAAGGTGATCCTGGCAGGTGGCTGGTTGCTGATTTGAAGGTCTAGTTGTTTACCCATTTATGAATAGTCTATTCTTCTAATTGCGCTGCTATTAATTAACCCATTCGTCAGCGACCTTGGGTGTTGAATCGGGATCTGTACTTCTTATATACATTGTATGAGTTGGCTATTGTTATCTCCTCCATCCTTTAGAGAACGAAGCCTATGGTTCGTTCCGAATAGTCATCGGGAATCCAGTAATTGGTTTGGAGTCAGCAGTTTTCGTTTTTGATGTCTGCCAGATGTATCTTGAAGTTATTGTGATTATTGTTATTATTATCACAATGTATAATATAATTGTCCATACACTAGGGTGGTATATGGGCAAATCGATGGTTCCTGGAATTCTGCCATTGATGGATTGTAACTGGGATTTGATTGTTCAGGTCGTGCAGTTGGACATTTTCTAATTTTAGTTCTGGTAATTTGTCTGGGAATATGGGTGCTTTATTTGTTACCAATTCGGTATTTGGGAGATTGAAGGATTGTTGTGTTTCCGATGCCATTTGTACTGAACTAAATCTTTCGTTATTGATGATAAGTTGGCATTTGGGTTTCAGAGTCGCCAGTTTTGTTCCGCTGATTATTTTGGTTTCTTCATTTTCTTCGCAGCTAAGTTTGATTTTTGTTTCTTCGGGTCTCACTATTATGTATTGTGTATTGCCATATTTAGAGACTGTTGTTTTTGTTATTTTGACAATTTCTTGCTTGCAATTGTTATCGGTTTCTGGAAGTTGATCAGTTTAATTTCGCATGGGTTGTTTTCGTTAAGTGCTGTCGGGTTGTCATTTTCACAAAAGTATGTTTGGTCTTTTAGATTCCTACACTTTTCGTTTCTGTAAGCGTAATGTTTGCTGCTAAGGATTAGGTACTTGGTTCTAGGGACAATCATTCTGAAGGTATACGGATGTTTAGGGACTGGTAATGCATACAATTGATAATAAATATATTCTGATTTGTCTACTAAAGGTATATCTATTTGGAATATAATTTTAAAGTCAATTTGAACGGTTTTTATGTTAAATATGTTTTCGTAGAGTGAAATGTCGGATTTTGTTATTAATCTTGATTTTGAGATATGGTTTTCAATATTTTCTAATTCTTTTGATATAAATTTCGGTTTCAGTATTGACGTATGATACGTGTTCAATTTTAAAAAAGTAATTGCATTTTCTGTTGTTAATATCATGTTTAGTACATTATTTAACAAATAACTGATTTGAGTGAGTAATTCCAAATGTTTTTACTCTATGAAAATTTGTTAGTTGGTCGCTTTTTAGACTATCTATTGTATATTCCAAATCGTTTATTCTCGCTACTATGGCTTCTTGGTTATGGTTCAGGTTGTCTATTGTTTTATTGAACTCTGTTATAGCATCTATCATTAGGGATGTCTGTGAACTAAAAAGTTGATGTACTTGATTTTGATCTTTCCTCAAAACTTCAAGAGCTTTATACATTCTGTCGCCGTCATCTCCATCTAAGTTCTCAGTTATTGATTTGAATATCGATCCTAGTCCGTTTATTATACCTCTTTTGTTCCTAATTGTTGTTGAAAATATTCGATAAAATGTGTCATCAATATTGCTGATGGTGAAATTGATTGTTAAAATAAAGTTTTTGTATTCTCACTTGTATTCTGCATTCATTACTCTTAGTATGTTGTCGAAGTAAGTTTTTAGTCTGTTAAAGTCGTCGTATAGTTGTCTTAGGTCATGTATTTGAATCATTCTCCATTTATCGTTTTCTGAAAAGGCTTGTCTCAGTTTGCGTGGCAGTATGCCTGGATTGTCTGTTAGGTCTTCTAATTGTGGCTTTACTCTGGTGAAGAGAATGAACCTGCAAGGCGAAGATTGCGTAAATGGGTGATTGTCTGTTCGTCAGTTCTGTGATTTATTATTATGGCTTTATTATGTTCAATCAGGGAAATTATTGAATAAGGTCCAGTAAAAGGGTTTTTGTGTTTTTTGTGAAATCCTGGAGGGATCTTTTTGTATACTATGTCTCCTTCTTTAAAAGGTTGGTTAGTATTTTTATTCGTCCGTTGTAGCGTTTTGTATTTTGAGTTTTCGATTCGATCTTGAATGACTTCCTATATAATTTTCATTAAGTCTTTATGTTTCGTGTTATATTCTTGGGTGATAATTACTTAAGACTCGATGCATTTTCGCAACAATTAGAACCGTAGACCGGTTTCGCTCTCATTAGAGCTCTTCAGTACGGCATACTAATTGTAGCAAAAATGCACTAAAAGTAATACGGCTATCCTATAGCCAGTCTTAAAATACTCAGTAAGTGGTGGACGTGCCGCCACCTAGTTGCGGATCCAAGTAGTATGCTGTCACGCCAGCTCCAAATAACACAAAGTGTTAAAAAATAGAGACTGGATACAGCTAACTAACAATTTAGAAAATTGTCAGCCCTGGCCCATTTCTACCCCAATATAGGGACAAAGTATGTAAGACTCGATGCATTTTCGCAACAATTAGAATCGTAGACCGGTTTCGCTCTCATTAGAGCTCTTCAGTACGGCATACTAATTGTAATAAAAATGCACCAAAAGTAATACGGCTATCGTATAGCCAGTCTTAAAATACTCAGTAAGTGGTGGACGTGCCGCCACCTAGTTGCGGAACCAAGTAGTATGCTGTCACGCCAGCTACAAATAACACAGTGTTAAAAAAACAGAGACTGGATACAGCTAACTAACAATTTAGAAAATTGTCAGCCCTGGCCCATTTCTACCCCAATATAGGGACAAAGTATGTAAGACTTGATGCATTTTCGCAACAATTAGAACCGTAGACCGGTTTCGCTCTCATTAGAGTTCTTCAGCACGGCATACTAATTGTGACAAAAATGCACCAAAAGTAATACGGCTATCGTATAGCCAGTCTTAAAATACTCAGTGAGTGGTGGACGTGCCGCCACCTAGTTGCTGAACCGAGTAGTATGCTGTCACGCCAGCTACAAATAACACAAAGTGTTAAAAAAATAGAGACTGGATACAGCTAACTAACAATTTAGAAAATTGTCAGCCCTGGCCCATTTCTACCCCAATATAGGGACAAAGTATGTAAGACTCGATGCATTTTCGCAACAATTAGAACCGTAGACCGGTTTCGCTCTCATTAGAGTTCTTCAGTACGGCATACTAATTGTAGCAAAAATGCACCAAATGTAATACGGCTATCGTATGGCCAGTCTTAAAATACTCAGTAAGTGGTGGACGTGCCGCCACCTAGTTGCGGAACCAAGTAGTATGCTGTCACGCCAGCTACAAATAACACAAAGTGTTAAAAAAAAAGAGACTGGATACAGCTAACTAACAATTTAGAAAATTGTCAGCCCTGGCCCATTTCTACCCCAATATAGGGACAAAGTATGTAAGACTCGATGCATTTTCGCAACAATTAGAATCGTAGACCGGTTTCGCTCTCATTAGAGCTCTTCAGTACGGCATACTAATTGTAGTAAAAATGCACCAAAAGTAATACGGCTATCGTATAGCCAGTCTTAAAATACTCAGTGAGTGGTGGACGTGCCGCCACCTAGTTGCGGAACCAAGTAGTATGCTGTCACGGCAGCTCCAAATAACACGAAGTGTTAAAAAAACAGAGACTGGATACAGCTAACTAACAATTTAGAAAATTGTCAGCCCTGGCCCATTTCTACCCCAATATAAGGACAAAGTATGTAACAAAAATGCAACGAGTCTTACATACTTTGTCCCTATATTGGGGTAGAAATGGGACAGGGCTGACAATTTTCTAAATTGTTAGTAAGCTGTATCCAGTCTCTCTCGCCACTACTTGAAAAAGATTTATTATTACGATAAATATTTTTCGTATCCTCTTTCTACAAATCCGTGACCCCGTTATGTTTAAAATTTAATACAGATTTTCTTAAATATTCGTAATCTTTAAAACAGTACATTCAAAATTGGATTTTACTCATAAGACAACGTATTTATTACGTTTTACAGATTAAACCATTATCCATTCACCTCAGTTCAGAATCTCATACTAACTTAAGAAGTTTCAAACTTCTAGCGCGTAATATTCAAATCCAATAAAAGCCATAACTTCATAAAATTCCAAAAGGTCCCTTAAAAAATATGTCCCAGTCTCGTCGCGGTTTTCTGACATAATTTCATTGTTATTCTGAATACTAATGCCTCCGCTCTTCTCCTAGAACATATTGAACGATCAGAAATCACGCAGATTGTGCCAGAGATTTGAAAAGATGCTTATTTCAAACTTTCCTCCTTTTGCTCGTTCCACTAAAGGCGGAAGATTGCATCCACCGGCGTTTATGCAAAGTTGGAGCACAAAGACGACACTACATTACATTTGAATTAGAGTCATTTGTTTCCGAAGTGCACTGTAATGTCTTCGAGTGCATACCGCTCTCTATTATGTAGACTTGACTTTGCGCAACAAATTAGGTTTAATTTTCTCATGAACTTCCATCTCTGAATTCCAGGTAAGATTACAATCTCATCGACCCAGTTCCTTGATTGTTAGAGAAGTAAATAAATAACCGAGCTGACATAGTGCTTTTCTAATACTGGGTAATAAAAGATGTGGTGTGTGAAGTTGGTTTAGCGCTGCACCATCATATGTTAGAAACTTTGTTAATAAATACAAGCTAAATGACATGAAGTTTCGACTAGAAACTCTAAGTAAAATATTCCAGAATTCTGTTAAGGGTTATTTTTTGTGACGTGTGCTATATTAAAAAAGTTTGGGACGCAGCAAGTGCGTTATAGCAATGCATTTTGTTACCTCCTTCAAACAAAAGCTTTGAGTACAAGAACCGTGGTATATAGTGATTGACCTCAGGTGGATATAGATCTGCTCAATGGTGAGGTCACAATTGCCTAGAAGACCCTACCCTAAAGTAGCTATCTATCAGATTGTAAAATTTATTAAGATTAGCAGCAGTTTTTAGGAGGTCGACAGATCTGGATGTAGTTTGATACTCACGTTCTCTTTCTTTGCTTGCTTCGCACTGCCCAGAGTCCTATATTTGTGGGCTCTCCAGACTAGTGCCAGGTTACATTGAAATTTAGATATCTAGATAATAGTTAGTAAGAATAAATTGTTTGTGCCGACGTCAAAAGGAAAGTAGATACTAGGGATGAATTTCTCTTTAATTAAACAGATATGTTAATGTAACAAAGTATATAAATGTATTCATATAAATTAAATTTAGAATAGCAAACAAAGTGAAATAAAGATGGTTGGTAAATCTCAAATAAACATTAATTACACACGAATAAAAATCAGATAAACAGCAAGAATTTCAAGAACAAGAAATTATTAGTTTTACATGCATATGCCAAAACAAAAAAATAAAGATAGTTGCATATTACTAAAATGTTACTGTTAATTGCTTTTGGGTATCGCTCAAAAACAAACACAAATGATCAGGTAAATAACTTGACGTTTGTCAATCAATTGCTAGGTTTTCTAGTGAATTAACTGGCCAGTTCTTTGAGTGAGGCTCGAAAAAAAAGAATATATGATCCTACGTGAAATTTCTACATTAATTATGAAAACTAAGAAATATTAAAGAGAATGTATAGGTTAGATATTTTACAGACTAAATTTGCTAATTACAATTAAAAAAAACTATGTGTTTTAGTTTACAAAATTGACAAAATCTTAGAGATTAAACAGGAAATTTATAGTTATGCTGACAGCACCTCCCTGACATTGTTTAAGCTCAAACTTGACTACGTGATTTTGAAAGTTCAGGTTATTAAAACTTCACTTGTTAAATTTCGACATGAAAATTATGCTGATTCAGAGAAAATATTTGTTTAGATTCATTAGTCTTCCGGTGTTAGGTTACCTGATGACCCTGTGAAGATGCTTTTCAGGTGGGATCATGAGTGCCTGACACAGATTCCAGACTCCAATAAGAGCGGAAAAGCTGGAGAAAACGACTGGGACTTCTCATCAGATATTATTGGAACGCTGGGTGTTATTGCTCCAATACTACAAGACCATTTGACACCTATGTCGATGTTCTGAATTCGCTTGATGGGAACTTTGCGAATCGCAATTGAAACGTGAATTTGCTTAAGTAAAATTCACTACCAATTGACTTAAGGTTCGATAATAACCAGGAATTCTGTCTGATTACGGCAAGAAATCAACAGTTCGGAACAAATAGCCACGAGTTAGCTCGCGTTTTTATGCTGAATACGATGTTTAATTAAACTTCAAAATCACTTGAATTACTCCGTACAATCACTGACAATAATTATTAGGTAGTACAGATAACAGAAAGAACATTACAACCCCGTTTTAAGATAATTTAATAGCCACCGAAACTGACGGGTTTTCACTCTATGAACGCTCAGCAGAGAGCCCTCGCTAATGTATCGGGTTCTGCAACTCCTAGTCGCTGCACGCAATTTTTTTTACCGTGACCGTTGCTGGCTGTGCGCAAGCTCTCTCTAGCCTCCATTCTTCGAATGACGAACGAGACCTCCAATCGGTGGTAAAGTCACGACGTCTCACCTCCCCTGTCCACAGTTGAAGGTTTTGCCGCCAATTCTCTGCAACATTTCCAACGGTCTTTCTTGGGTGACATCACCGGAAAATTACAGATAAACAGTATTTTGTTCTCGAATATTCCTAACGTATATTTTAAATGCTTATTTCGTTCCTGCAAATATTTGTTCAGTAATAATGCGAGGTAGTTTCCCATGGCAAATATATATTGAATTTTAACGTACAAATTAGATATGCAGTAAAAGGGTTTACGGTAATTGAAGATTTAGCGACTTTTCATGAAAATAATTTTGAAATTAAAACATGAATTGTCTTACAGATATTGGATTGTCGGCTATTAATTAAGCTTCTTACAGGTTTATTTTGAATAATTAAAGCAGTAAAGAAACGTAATCGTTACAATTTTCATAAGAATTGTACACTATTAGTAAGATATAGGATTAAAACTAATTCTTTAAATTTAAATGCACCTAAGAGGCTGGTTTTAGAGGTCCCAGTTAGTGATCATTTGAAGAAGTTTCTATTTTCTATGGAGCCAGAAAATTATAATTTGGTAGATATATATATATGTAAGTACTCCAAGTCTCTTTAAAAAAATTGTGTTACAAATTTCATTAATGTCACAAAAGTTTTTCAGAAAAAAATTAATTATTTACAAAGGGAATGTAGGTACTTGATAAGTTATAAATATGGCAGGTATTTTTTCCTATTAATTGCTTGAATGGTTTTGTTTTAGTCAACCCAATCGAACTAGTTTTTGCAATCAATGAAAAAAATTTTTTTTTTAACAAATTTGTAGTTATCCGCGAAGCTTATTGTTATTTTTCTTCAATTTAGTATCCACGCTGCGTTTACATAGGTGTTAGTATGGTTCAAGTTTAAAGATTCTAGCTTAATGGAAAATTTGTATATATTGAGTTATCGGATTTGAAATATCTTTACGAAAATTGTCTACCATAACATGCTTGCTGCACCTAGACTCTTTTCAACACTTATTTACTGTTGCTGTATCCATACTTTTTGAAAATCATAAAATATTGCAGCTTACTATGTAAGACTGACAAACAAGGCAACCTAAAAATCATTTTCGGAAAAAGATTTTTAAAAATGAAATGAGATAACAGTTTAAAAATAAATTGTAAATCTTGGCTCGCCGCTTCGTCGCAGGGGTTCTCCTTTTCCTTCTGCATGCCTACAATCACCCTCAATGCATAAACAAGAGCAACGTAAACAAGAAAATTTTCTTGGGAATAACCCCTAAGAAACTTACGGGACCTAATATAGATGTTCTGCGCGCGGTAGACGGGATTTTAAGGAGGTGTAGCTGCAAAATGGGATAAATGCAGCTCATAGAGGTCCAACTAAGCTGTATATTTCGCACTATTCGCTCACATTTCCTTCTTATCTTCTTCCTCGCCCTTTTCACTCCTGGTCCCGTAACTTTCTTGTGGGCTGTTTGCAAGAACATTTTCTTATAGTTGGGGCAACCAGAAGGAGTTCTAAGCATGTTTCTGAAGAGATTTTTCTAAACATCACCCATGTGCTAATCTACAAATTTACCGAAACTTTAATTTTTATTTTCCAAACGCAATGAATCTGTGAAATTATAGGTGGCAGGTAAGTATTTTTCTATATTATTCGCTTGATCCGTTTTAAACAACTCAATAGAACCAGTTTCTGTAAACAAAATATTAAAGAAGGTTTCCTAAAACAAATTTGTAATTATCTGTGAAGCTCATTGTGTTGTACCCACGATGCTTTTATATAGGTTTTACTATGTATCAAAACTGAAGTTTAGTCTAGTTTATTGGGAAACTGAGATCACCATTTGAAATATTTTAATTAAAATTCGCTACCATAACGCACTTAAACTCTTTTCAATACTTATTTACTATTGATGTATCCATATTTTTTGAAAATAAAATAAATATAAACAATACAAAATTTTGAAATTTATATTTTAATAATATAGCCTAAATATCTGTTTATATAATTTACACTAGGCATGTATGTACTTTACATTAGGTATGTAGTTTCATGTACTTCAAATTTTCCATAAGTATCAAGCCGCTTGCGGTCACATGCTAAAATTTAGCGCTTTTGGACGCAAACATTGTCCCGGTATTAGGAAAGAAATGGTCCAGTCCAGTGTTTCCAATTTATAAAATTGTTAGTTGGTTGTACATTGGACACAAGCTCCATCTATAAGATGTTGTGTTAAAGAGAGCTGTTGTGACAACATACTACCTGGTCCGCACCGAAATGGAGCCCCCGTCACATCTCTCATAATATTTCCCATTATGACATCTTGCAATAACTTCCATTGTTTAGATTTTTGTCTATGATTTATTTAAATAGCATACCAGTACGGCTAGTCAGATTTTCCTGGCTAACGAACTTATCCAAGCCACTCACAAAAAAAGTACTGAATTTCATCAAAATCGGCACAACATCTCGTATATTATTGCATTTTTGCATTTTTCATTGAAATATAATGCGTGTTTGTAAGAAAAAAAAATCTATACGCAGCAAGTGCGTTTTGGTAGCGAATTTTTATTAAATGCTTTAAATTTCAATAACTCAATTTGCTATTAACCTAAGGTTCGTTGGCTAGGAAACCAGTTTTCCCGGAAACATTTAAAGTTTATTTTCGGAAAATTTCTGTACATTATCAAACAATAAGTTATTTTTATTATATATGGTACATTGTTTCTGCTCTATTGGTTTTGCTGGTAACCAAATTGATGCCTGTTTGCAAAACAATTTTTATAAAAAATCATTTCTATAAACACTTGCTGCGTCCAGACGTTTTTAATAGCCTTATTTACTAGCCGCGTTGCCAAAACAAGTTCTCAAACGTACAGGTTCTCTGTGAACTGTAAAAGCAAATAACTGCAATATAATAATCATGCATCAATTTACAGTACATTTACTCAAAACCTGGTTATTTAAAAAAAAAATTGAACTTTTGGTGTTATAACTTCTGCTTTCACAGAAAGTCAAACCGTTTTCCCTTCGCTTAGACTTTCCCCTAACGTTTAAAGTCAGAATGAATTTGCAGGTTAAAAGAGAACGAAATTGACTGCCCAGTTCAGGAAGACCCACGCACGAAACGTTAACAGAAGTAATCTATTCTTTCATTCGTTTCATTTACTTCCAATACTAATATCTCCAGAAAGAGACCGTTCCATCAGAAACAAGTCTCATGAAAACAATAGAGGAGAACGATGAAGTAGATAAATTTAAATAAGTAGACTAGAAACAGTGACAGCTATACAAATGTTCCTTGAGTATTTTCGTGAATACGAAATCAATTTCCAGTTGAACTGCTCAGGCTTTCGAAAGACTGAATGAATGTCACTATGTTTTTAGATGGAATAAAAATGTTATCTCGGACATAAAATCATTTTCACTTTATGTGAATTATTCTAGATACTCTGTAAATTCTATTTAGAAGGATAGAGAAATACATCAGTCTACTATTTGTTACGTAAACGGTTTTATATTTAAATTTATTCATAGAAAGTTTTTTAATAGAATATTTTCTATAATTTAGACAGCACCTAAGTCAAAGTGACGTCTCTGCTCTACTATAATAATAGGTATAACTTGGAAATAGGTGCTAATTTATATATTGAAAAGAAATATAAATCAGTATATTTTTATATCAAAATGAAGCCTAACTTTTAAGAACCAAATGTGTATAAACTTGTTAAAGAATAGTGACTATTATGAAAAATATATATATATATACTGATTAAGAATTAAAACAATAAAAAATACCTGACAAGTAAAAGCTTTAAACCCATTTTTAGATTTAAATTAAGCACAGAAACATAGCGTGTACTCTATCACTAGACAGCTAAGAAAACGTAGAATAAAAATTCAGTTAGAAGTGTAGAGATAGAATAAGGATAAGATTAGTATCTGTGACAAAGTGGTAAAGTTATAAAAACTGAATTATTAATTGAAGCAGCTGTCCAATTTACAATTAAGCAAAAACAGGAGAATTTAAGTAGCGGTTTATTTAAAATTCGCCAATAAGATTATGGAATGGGGAGCTCTACAAATAAGCAAAACGTAGCGCAAGGCAAATTTATCATAACATAGCAATCAATCTTCACCTTAATAGGTTCTTTAAAATGACTGTAAAACAATTGTATTTAAGAACATAGTTCTTTTTAGTGAATTTTCGTAGAAAAAATTCACTAATGGGGAGATCCCGACTTTTGAATTTTGAAAAAGTTTTTGTAACTGAGCGCGAACTGGGACCCCTAGAACCCATATCCGCGGTCAGTTTCAACTTCACGATATAAAAAGTAAGCCACACCCAAAAATTTAGATTTATATGTACCAAGAAAAAAAAGTTATAATAAAATATTTTGTTCCAGATCATTTCTATTTTCCTTACAACCCGCATAGTTTTTAGTCTATTGTTATTATTAAAAGTCAATAGTTTCTTTTCTAAAATTTGCTCTTACCGAACACACGTGGCTTACATTGACTTCTGCTTTTGTCGCTGTTACAGTCTTTACTCTTAACATAACGCTTTGCTTACTCTTACTGCTAAACTATTTTACATACGTATCACCCTACAAAAACATACTTGTATTCCACCGCATAAGACGTTCCTGTAGCTTTACATACGGTTTATTTTCCTCTCTTTCTTCTTTATGATTCATTTGCAAAGCTCACTAGTCTGTTCTATCGAGAATGAAAATTGTAGAAGCATCCTCTTACTAGGCATCGTGTGTCCATTTGCTATGATTGTACCTTTAGTTTACACTGTTAGTTAATGCTCGCTCTCTATGTAACTTTTATTTATGTGACCTAACAAATTACTTGAAATTTCCATGCAACATTTCTTTTTACGTGCCTTACGTGGTCTCATGCTAAATTCATCACCTTTATAATGTAAGGCCACTTACCATTACATTTCCTGTTCCCCTAGTTTAATTATCATAACGAGCAGATTTCGTCTTTGTAAATAGCTATTAGTCAATGATACCTTCTGCAGATAACGTACCATTTCTGCCTAACATACACGGTTCGGACCGTCCTGTCTGTTTTGTCGTTTCTATTGTTAATCAATGCTCGCTATTCAGTTTCGTTTTGATGAATTTTCGTAGAAAAAATTTACTAATGGGGAGATCCCGACTTTTAAAAAAATGTTTGCAAATGAGCGCGAACTAGGACCCCTAGAACCCATACCTAGGGTCAGTTTCGATTTTGATAAAATTTAGCATGTAGCTTCCTTTTGTAAATGGTTCATTCGAAAAAAAAAGTTATCTCAAAAAATTAGAAAGCTATGATAACCAAACTTGGTGGGTAGGTTTACGATATAAAAAGTAAACTATACGTCGAAATTTAGATTTATATGTTACAAGAAAAAAAAGTTATAACAAAATATTTTGTGCCAGATCATTTCTATGAAAATTCACTACTATAACGCACTTGCTGCGTCCAGGATTTTGTTATGATGAAATATGGCATCCAGCTGCCTTGATTAAAATTTATTTGATTTAGAACAGATATCAATAAATAATAAAATAGCATAGTAAACTCAGAATAATAGGGCACTGCGGAGCAATCTACTTTTTGAGTCATAAATAACCAAATAAGCTAATCATTCGTTTGTGAATAGTAATAAAATCGATATTCTATTATCGAAATAATATAAAAGAGCTATATTCTTTACGAAAGTCATCAAACTTTATGACTCAGAGATGTGAGAGGGTTGTTCCTCCATAAAATATTTCATTATGCGGAAATGCAGAGTGGGAAAAATGTCGCACAAAAACTACATCCAGGAAAAGCCTTTTGGATTATAATTTTTGGCGACATAAATCAAGTAAATCTCTGCCGGGTTAATAAAGGCAATTCAGGTGTTTCGTTAAAGCATAGAGTTATTGCCGTGCTTCATTAAGCAGAGATTAAAGCCAGATTTTCCCTTAATACCATGTAACAATCGTAGATGTAATAATGTTAAATTCAGGCTATATAAAGGGCTTTCCCTTCTAATACATCTAAATTTAAATGGAATTGTAAACTGATCCAGGTGTTTTATAATTTCAGGTGATTCCAGCTTTCCTGGATGTGACAGGATTTCTACAGCAAGGTAAGTTAGTTTTATATAAATTTTCAACAACAGCATCGTCTCAGTAAAAATTAAAGAAGGTATGGACTTAGCAACTGCGTTATTTTAGAGAATTTTCATAAAAACTGAAAAATCGTCAAAAGTAAAAAGTTGTATCTCCGAAAACAACAAGTTTTGTTTGATAAAATTCAGCGAAGTAGAAATCTGTTGATTAAGAGATAATTAGTCTACTAAAATTTGAAAAAAGTTAATAAAATGCGCTACCATAACGCACTTGCTGTATCCGATGCGGATGCTCAAAATGCAAAAAACCGCAAAAAAAACGAAAAATGTAGACGGAGAGCCCGTGGCCTATGTGGTGGATCAGCCTATATATATATATATATATATATATATATATATATATATATATATATATATATATATATATATATATATATATATATATATATATATATATATATATATATATATATATATATATATATATATATATATATATATATATATATATATACATACATACAAGCCAACAACACACTCTTAAAACCACCCATACAAAGCCTAACACAAACAAGAACCTACTATTTGTTGTGTACAATGTCTTCGTAGCGAAAATAATAACCATTTTACAGGCATATCGTAAGACCTGATATAAAAATCTAAATCAAAATTGATTCCCAAATTATGACATATGTATGGGTTAAAAGAAGGTAAGGCAAGTGTAAATTACTTTGTAGAAATTGTTTAAATAGTTTAAGGTGTTATTGTTGATAGTTTTAAGAATAGTAAGAAGTGAAAGTTGTATCAAGGACAGAAAATAGACTGCAGGTAAATTATATGACATATTGCTAATAGATTAGAAAGAATCTAAAGCAAGAGAAAGTGAATATTAGGACAGTACGAACTGTGTAATTAGCTGTTAGGTAATTTAAGTTGATGTTTATTAGAATAAAAATATTAAGATGTAAGGATATTGTTTGCTAATTTTAAGAACGTCATGTCATAACCTAGATTTAAGATCAGCTGTTTTTATTTGCGACACATGTCAAACTGACAATAAAATTATAGTATAGGTTAACAGATGGAACCATGGAAAAGTCAAAAGGAACAACAATGCAAATTATGTATCCCGGGAAATAATGAACAGGATGATGATTGTAGATATTTGTTTTGATAGAAAGTATTTGAAGAGGCTCTGAAAAAGACAGAATAACTAGGAGACGGTCACCAAGAGAAATAATAAATAGATTGGATTTTTGATAGGAAGAAAAACAGATATAAAATTTTTGGAGAACAAATTTAGATTAAAAACATTTATTAGGAGTTTAGATTGGAATTTGGTTTGGAGAAGCAAGTAAACAGTCAACGGGAGTCACTGACCGGACAGTTCAATATAGCAGCGTGAACAAATACAAGGAAAAAAAACTGTGAGTAAGAAAATCAATAACTCTTACCTTATTTGTGTGATATATCCACCGCTCAGAAGAGTATCGTACAAATTATCAAAGCTTTTATTAAATAAATAAACGTAGGACCAGCAATTTGAAGTAACCATATTTATTTTCATTTGACGGTCGATAATATCTAGATGTCTGTAGAGCCGGCCATCTCTCGATCCTAACGTCCACTAAGAGCACCAGCGCCAAAGAATAATTAAATCCACTGACTACCTCGTTTAAATTTCACGTTCACTTAGGCAAGCAAATACCAGTAGATGTCGTTATTTTAGTATATTAATTAGAAAACATGTGTGTATATATTTATAAATAAGTTATTTCAAAATTTAAACAAGCAGGTTTTTGTTTTTTTCTGGAAGGTTATCATTGACAAAGAAAGAGCTCTAAAGTCAATACTTAAAGCAAACTAAAAATAGCAAGTAGGAGTAGAATTTTGTTATCTGTTTTAATTTTAATTTTAATAAATACTCAAGTTTTGGTAATCATTTGAAACCTTTGCTTTATTTTGTTTTTATACATATGTAAGTATTTGGGAATAATAAATAAGGGGTAGAATTTGCAAAATTTAAAAACCTAGAAAAATACGTTATGAATTTGTAAAAAAAAAGAAAAAAAAAGAGTCAATATTTTGAAAGTTTAATTATACAGTTGAAATTATAAGAATTTTAAAGGACTTGAACCCACTAGCTAAAGAAGCTCCCTGATTTGAGAGTCCAAATATGGATTATTTAGGTTCCAGGCAGCAATAAAAGACAGTGGAACAACAGGTTGTAAGTTTTATACACACAGAATAATCTAACAACTTTTCATAAAACTTAATAGCTAAAACATTTAAAAACTTACATCCAATAAAACACTAAATATACATAAACCTATATTTAAACTAGCTACCATATCAAGTACCATATCAATTATCACAAGTATTACAAATATGCAATAAACAATAATTTAACATACAAAATATAATAATATTAACCTGGAATAAACCTTTTATTATTAATTATCATCCAATCGTGGGACTACAACAACGCTAGCCTAATATACTTTATTAATTGACACCCAATCGTGGGTAAGTGAACCGACTTTATCAATTAGCGCCCATAAACGTGGGACTACAATATATATATATATATATATATATATATATATATATATATATATATATATATATATATATATATATATATATATATATATATATTGAGGATGAATAAAAGATGGCAGGTGATAGGGACGATCACCCGCCAAGCGGATGCCCAAAATGCAAAAAAAAAACGTAAAATGCAAGGAAAAAGTGTTATATGGTAACAGATTTTGCCAGCCCTGGTATCCCCTAAACTATACAAAAGTAAAAGACGCTGAGTCCATAAAAGTTCTAGAGGAGCCTGTACTGCGGCTTTATGTTAATTTTCGTGGGCACCTGAGGAACATGAATAATAGCAGCAAAATCACAAAGACGCAAGCAAAAGTAACCAAAACACTGTGTATCATAGAATCGCTAGGCGAAGTAAGCAAGGATACAAAATCTATCAAACAAAACATCGAGAACCTAACCTCACAACAATGCCCAACTCCGTCAGGATATGTTGATACTCTTAGAAAGGCCGAAACCAAGCCACATAAACACTCAGAAACTCAAAACTTTGTGTGAGAAATATATATTTACATAAACATATATATATATATATATATATATATATATATATATATATATATATATATATATATATATATATATATATATATATATTACATAAACACATATATACATAAACATATAAAAATTGAAACTGATCCCGGATCTAGGGGGACTAGTTCGCGCTCAATTGGCGAATTTTTTTCAAAATTCAAAGTCGAGATTTTTTAGAGAAAATTCTCTAAAAAGGAAAAAAAGTTTCTTAAATACCCTATATCGTGAAAAGCGTTGTACATATTTTCGTCTTATAATTAGGTGAAGATACCCTTTCTATATTTTGTCAGAAAGGTTGGAAAACACCCCGTATAATAACCTCCCGTTATAATCTAGTACAACCTATTTCTCCAAACGCCCTGTATTACTGTGTAGAACAAACCTCAGTTACAAGCGTAACATTAGATTTGGTGCTTATTAGACATATTTACTCAAACATTTTCAGTCAGATTGTAGGATCAGGGAAAGGAAATAGCGTCCTCGTCACACGAAATATAACTTCTTGTCACTATTCTTCATAGTAACAATTTCCATCTCATCTAAATAACTCTCAAAATAAAGCCAGGAATACAGGAAGCGGTGAAAACATCATCATTCTCGCCTGTCGCCTCTGAAAAAGCCATCTAAAAGTTTGCAAGTTTTTTTTTCCAAGACCGCTGTGGAGAAGTTGTAAACCTAAGTCAAAGGTGACGCTGAATTACTTTGCAAACTACCAAGTGCATATGTGGGATTTTAATGATCCGTTGAAGAGTTCTTTTGCATATGAATCACCTTTAGACATGTAAATTTTACAGCATGATTTTACAGCTCCCACACATGAATACAGTTGTAATACAAAATTAAAATTGTTTAAAAATTATGTTTTACAGTTACGGAACCACAAAGGGCCTTAGATTTATATAACATGATACAAAAAAGGTCGGACAACCTCTGAGTGGTGGCAGAGAACGTTAAAAACCTGTGTAGAGATTTATTCTCTCGCTTCACAATTGCTTGTTTTCTTTCTCCAACTTTTACGGCATCGTCAGACAGGAGAAAAAAATATTCTTGTATGACAATGTCGTAATAAGACGAAACTGGTTACAAAGACAAAGCCAGCAATTGTGAAGCCAGAGAAACTACCTCTACATATGTATTTAGTATGAATATTGTAGAAGACATTGTACGCTGTCAAAACCTAGATGGGAGACGTGTGTACAGTTAAAAAAATTGGAAAAGTATGACGCTCGTTTAAAGTTGAGGCTTGGTTGAGGGTATAACTGCAGCGGAGATGCTCCTGTGAGGGAATTTTTCAATTTAGTATGGATATTCTAGAAGACATTGTACGTTGTCGAAACTTAGACTGGAGACGTGTGTCCATTAAAAAAACTCTGGACAAGGCAAGGTAGTGAATTTTCATGAAAATGTTCTAATGGCAAATATGGCTTTTTTAATATAAGGCATGGAATTTGATCTAACCTACATATAGTAGAAACAGTGTACCTTATTTCATCAAAATAACCAATGTTTGAAAAAGTGCAATAACAAGAACATAAAAATTATAAATGAAAACAGTTTCGTAGGTTTTTTCTCGCCTGTTTGGGTCCGACCATACAACTTACAATAACTCATAAACTAGTTGTTTTATCAAAATTAAACTTGAGCAACAAAAGTTATAAAATTATAAATACGTATCTAAATTTTCGTGTGTAATTCACATCCTACAATATAAAGCCGCGTACCAAATTTGGTTGTCATAGATTTGTTATTTCCAGAGGTATAAAAATTTTCAGGAAGAAAACCTAAAATTTTCCAGGAAACACTGTTACGATTTTATTGACTAACGAACTTAACCAAGCCACTTGTAAAAGTAAGGTACTCACTTAATATGATCAAAGTCGGCCTATTATTTTCTGAGTTATCGGTGTGATATATATATATATATATATATATATATATATATATATATATATATATATATATATATATATATATATATATATATATATGGAAATGTGTTCTAGGGGGCCTAGTAGGTTCTCATTTGAAGACATTTTTCCAAATGCAAAAGTCGCGATCTCCTTATATTAGTGAATTTTTTCACTAAAAAACCAATACGAAAATGACTTCAAGTAATAGTAATAGTAGCAGTTTCCCTTGCTCTGGTGCCTAGTCGTGGACGGCCTGCTGGGGTGGCTCTCGGGAGGGGGGTATGAGGTACAGGGCTATGCGGACGACATTGTCATCATAGTCCGTGGAAAGGTCACACAGCCAGTGTGGGAGCTCATGCAGACTGCACTGAAAGTGGTGGAAGGGTGGACGATTGGTCGTGCCGTTTATGAGGAGGAGGAAGTGCGACAGTCACAGAACTCTCACTCTATACGGTAGGAGCGTTCCAATGGCCAGGGAGGTAAAATATCTTGGGGTCGTAGTGGACTCTAAGCTAACCTGGAATGGTCACATTGGAGAAATACTTCGTAAGGCAGTCATGACCTTAGCCGTCACTAGGCGGCTATATGGAAAAACGTGGGGACTAAGACCTAGTATGGCCCACTGGCTGTACACAAGGGTGGTCAGACCATCGTTAACATATGCGGCACTGGTCTGGTGGCCTAAGGTGACACAATCCAGTGCCAAACAAAAACTAGGCAAGATCCAAAGGATGGCTTGCCTAGGTATCACAGGGGCCATGTCTTCAACCCCAACAGCCGCCATGGAGGTGTTGCTGGATCTACCCCCCCCCCTACACTTAGTTATTATGGGGGAGGCCAGGCTAGGACTATACAGATTAGCCTGCAATGGTAGACTGAAGATCAACCCAGGCTTCAGGGGCCACTGAAAAATTCAGGACAGTGAAGGAGCCCATGCTTGAAATGACGTCAGACTTCGCGAGGCCGCGAATTTGCAGGGAAACAACTTTACAATGAAAATCCCCGACCGCGAGGCATGGCCGGAGGAGACGCCGGGCATACCACGGGACGCACTCGTCTGGATCACGGACGGATCCGGCGGGGAGCGTGGGATAAGGGCAGGTGTTTATTTGGAAGGAACGAGGGTAAGTTACCGTATTTACCTCGGAGCCCATGCAAAGGTCTTTCAGGCCGAAATGTACACCATCCTGCACAGTGTGCGGGAGAACAAAGGAGAGGCTACACCAACAAGCGGATCCTAATAGCCACAGACAGCCAGACAGCCCTTAAGGCACTAAATAGCCCACGGGTAAATTCCTGGCTGGTGAGTGATTACCGATACGAGACGAGCGACCTGGCTGGGCAGAATGAGTGGGTGCCGGGTCACTCTGGGATCAAAGGCAATGAAGAAGCTGACAGTCTCGCGAAGAGAGGGTCAGCAGAACCATTTATAGGACCAGAACCGGCTCTGGGCGTGTCAAAGAGCACTGCCAGGGGAGCCATTAAGTCCTGGATCAGAAATCAACACAAGGTGTACTGGGCGGACTGTCCAGGGCTCAGACATGGGAAGTCAATAATTGACGGACCCAGTTCAGAGAGAGCTGTGGAGCTGCTAAATCTTAGCAGAGGACAGCTCAGAAACACAACAGGTCTCTTGACGGGACACATGGCCGTCAAGAAACACCTGCATAAAATGGGGCGGTTCGAAGGGGACCTCGCATGCAGACTCTGCGGCGAGGGGGAGGAATCAGCCCAGCACATCTTGTGCGAGTGTAAAGCTCTGGACCGCAAAAGACAACTGATCAACGGTCAGTATAGACCGGAGACAGAGCAATATAAAACTTCACCCTACCAATCGCTGTGCAGACTAGTTCAAGGCACAGTGATTTTGGAATTGATGGAGTAAGACTAAGGGTATGCACAATCAACCAAATGTTGCAGTGCTATCGGGGCGGCAAGGCCGCGGACCAGCCCTGAGGGAACAAAAAAAATAGTAGCAGTGCTATCGGGGCGGCAAAGTCGTGGACGAGCCCTGAGGGAAAAATTGTAATATTAAGAACAAAGTTTAAGGGTGTTAAATGTGGCGATCTGGGAGGTCAGGTCAGGTCTGGGAGGCCACTCAATTGAACCTCTGCAACCTATCCAGTAATTTGGAAAGTCAGAAAATCACGCACAGCTGCAGCATAATGTGGTGAAGCATCATCCTGCTGAAATCACACATCTTCTCCTGCCTCTATATATATATATATATATATATATATATATATATATATATATATATATATATATATATATATATATATATATATATATACATATTTGCAGAAAGTAAGCATTTACCATTTTCCCCTCTCTTTAAGTGTAAATTTTATTTTGTAATACCATATATGGATAAAATTTGTGCTTATCATTTAGGTGTCCTAGAATTTTAAGACACGCTGAGCGACAGGCCTTGATTAAAATAAACGAAAAATTAAAATGAAAAAGATGCCATGTATGTCCACATAGTATTGATCCTAAAAGAAAAATGATATGTTAATATTGTAAAATAATATATGTAATGAGCATAGCTTAAAAATTTATATTATTATGTATACTAAAGAGTACATTTTTGTATTTTGTAGTTACCTGCTTAACCAAACAGTTCGGTTTTTGTTTGCCGTGTTTGGGCTGAAATTAATAAATCGATATATTATATTGTAATTTGCCATATAGTTGCCTTGCTAAAATAATATATGCTAAAATTTTACTATGGGCCTATCAAGCCTGGTTAATGTGAATACGTATCACTATAATACGTTAAGGGTTAATGTATAACTACGAACTTGTAGCAAAACTGACAGCAGAAATCTGTCATCATATCAGTAAAGCAACTACGCGATCTACATACATTATGTATTTTAGTGACCTACATTTTAATCAGTGGTTTTAACACTCCCATTTACCCTAATCTCCATCATGCATATTAAAACTGGCTCCATAATGCAACTTGTAAAGTAAATACACTACATTTTAATGATCTGACGAAGCGTCAGCCTGGAAAATGCAACGTTTAAATTAAAGCGCATATAGGCAACACATCAACGATTAATTTAAGTTTATTTATGTGCCGCAAGGTAAGCTGCGGGCATTAACATTCATTATTGCATGCGAACGTAGCCATATGTTTACTGACGATGCATTAAGTAAACAAGCTGTAGATAAATATTTTTTCTCAGATATTTGCACAACAATTATGTTGTAAACATTAACTTGAAAACCAACATAAACATTACTGGACAGGCAATATCGTATATTATGAGAGTAAATATGAATATTATTTCGTGTTTTAAAATTTCCAGCCGTTTAATATTTATCTTGCTTACCGCATAAAAAAACAAAAATATTCGTGGAAATAATTTTTGGTTGTGGTTTTATTAGGACTCGGTGTTTACATTTACATAAAAATAAAATTACCGGTATCCACATTTTTAGCGCTTGGTGTCCTTAGCAGATTTCTGCTATACTTTGACGATGATTGTAGAAATAATTTTTTAAGATGTAGCTCAAGACACCCTATAATTAATATATACAATTTGTTTTCATATCTTGTATAATAACAGATATATTGAGCCTTATTGATTTTTTTTACGAAAATTCTACAAAAATTATATACCATTAACGATAAACTCTATAGCTAAGACTACTGCCAGGGTCTATTTGCAATGAATTTTCTGGAAACATTTTATTAAAATGAAGGACAATGACGGTTGAAACTAAGACTTTGAGACATTTTATTTCCATAGCCCGTATTAGATTCAAGTTATTTTCCTAAATGTTGCCAATTTTGACGTTTAAATCGCAACTATGACGTTTTGTGAAAAAACCCCAATTTATTTTTGTTTAAATGCCTTTAACTTTTTCGTCTTTTGACATACAGAGCTAGATTTTGGTAGGTAACTTGTCTATAATAATGTCAACCCGTGTATAAAATTTGGTTGCCCTTACTTTGTTAATTTTGGAGATATAATTTTTTTTCGAAAGAATACATAAAATTTTCCGGGAAAACCTCGGCGGATTTTCCTGGCTAACGAACTTATCCAATCCACTTGCGAAACAAAGGTACTCACCAATTTTGACGTTTAAAATCGCGATTTTGACGTTTTGAGGAGAACCCAAATGTTTTTTTTGAATGCATGTAACTTTTTTGTTCTTTAACCTACGGAGCTAAATTTTGGTAGGTAACTTGCCTATAATGATATAAACCCACGTATGAAATTTGGTTGCCCTCACTTTGTTAATTTTGGAGATATAAATTTTTTTTCGATTTTTTTCGAAAGAAAACACAAAATTTTCCGGAAAAACCTCGGTAGATTTTTCTGGCTAACGAACTTGTCCAAGCCACTTGCGAAAGGAAGGTACTCACCAAGTTTTATCAAAATCGGTCTATTATTTTTTAAGTTATAGGTGTGACACATAAATATATATATATATATATATATATATATATATATATATATATATATATATATATATATATATATATATATATATATATATATATATATATATATAAACATATAAAGTCTGAAACTGACCTCGGATTTGGGTTCCTAAATAGCGCTCATTTGAAGAAATTTTTTCAAAATTCAAAAGTCGGGATCTCCTTATTAGTGATTTTTTTAAAAGAAAATTCGCTAAAACTATAATATCTTAATTTTTTTCTGGTATTTCTTGAGGTATTTCTTGAATCTTTTACGCCAAAAAACTTAATATTGGTCTGTAATATACAATAGATTTTGTTATTCACATCAAATATTTTGGTCTTGTGCGTTTTTTTGATCACCAGTGACACCAACATTTTTTTTCTTTAAATGGCAATAAGTTCTTTTAAATTATAGATCTAAATCTTGGTATATAATTTACTTTTGATAATATAAAGCTGCGTACAAAATTTGGTGACCATATCTTTTGAATTTCCGGAGATATAAAAATTTTCTGAAAGACAACTTAAATTTTCCTGAAAAAAAATCATGTCTGATTGTTCTGGCTTGCCTATTTATCCACGCCACTTATAAAGGGAAGGTAGTCACCAAATTAAATTAAATTCGGTGCATTATATATATATATATATATATATATATATATATATATATATATATATATATATATATATATATATATATATATATATACAGTGGCGGCTCGTGGGTGCCTTACATGGGTGGGCACAGGTTCGTGAGTAGGATTGCCTATTAGTAACCAGTGGCGCCGCAGGGTTAAATTACGAAAATTTTCAAGGTCATGCGTTTTCCTGACACCTCAGAATTTCAATGAAAAATTCTTTTATACAAAAATATAGACTTTTACAAGAATATTTTTTGGGAAATTAGTAGCTATTTGAAATAATATTTAATCACGAATATTGAGGGCATAAATAAATTAAAATAATGGGTGGCAACATGTGAAAAAATTTGATATAGGTATCTTACCGTTACTTTTGGAGGGAATCAGCTCGCCTGTCCTTGTTGTTCACAAAAATGTTAATGATTTTTTCATTAAAGTCCCGGATTTGCTTCACAATTTTTTTCTCGATGGACAACATGGCCAATGCTGTAAGTGTGTTTTGGCTCATGGTAGCTCTTAAAAATGTCTTAACGTGTTTTAAAGTAGAAAAGCATCTTTAGCTTTCCGAAGTGGTCTTTGGAATCGTTGCTGCAATATTACATTGTTTATAAATTTCGGAAAATGCTTCGTTACAATTATTTTCCTTTACAAAATTTAAGAAAGCACCTTCCACTTCGGTTGCCACCCATCACTAAACAAATAAAACAAAACAGTGTGTTCTTTTAGGACGCCAACTACTTAAATCTGTCGTAGACACTACGACACTACGACTAAATTTTCTTGAAAAACTTCGCGATTTTCCTACGTCTGTTTTGGAAATAATCAAGTCCGGTATCGGTCTTCCTAATCGTTTAATTTCCGTTCGGATCTCGTACGTTATGTTTTTATTAGTCAATAAAAGATCCACCGAATTCATTTTCAAACGTTTCACAATCAAAAACAGTAAAAACACACTTCTCAGCGAAGAAAATAAACAACACTTAAAACGGTCACTCAACATGTGTGACCCTTGAGCCGATTTTACAATCGAGTTTAAAGACATCCTCGCCGTGTTCGGTCTGTAAGCGCGATGACAAACGAGGGCTTAAAAACGATGTGCCGAGGCCTTTGAATGTATATTCATATTCAAAGGCGCAAGCACGCGTAATGTGACCACGGTGCCCGGATGCAAAGTCAAAGTCTAGAGTACGGTTGCGAGATGCTGAGTCAATAATAATTAGAGTATAGATAGATTGCGGTATATAATTAATTGATATTATTGTAAATATCAGAGTAACTGGAATGAGACTTTAGATGTGGCTGGAAGTAGTGCAACTAAACCTATGTTGTAAATTTGAGTTATTTGGTACACAACATTTAGAGTTTCTTCCAAATGAAAAATAAAATCCCAAAGACATGCGTTGAGACGACTTAGTGGTTAAAGTCCAATGTCTGGCAGACAGAGTAGTTAACTGCCAGGCGTAGATCATACAACAGGTATAAACCATACATCAACGGTAACCAAACTAAATATATATCAGACATAACACATACTACCCGAACCAACAATCGTGAAATCTCGGCCGCAATTATGGAAAATGACAGACGACATGAAATTAATTTGCCAAATAATTGTTATTTAACTGGGGGATTCAATCAATTATCAAAAGACACTATATTTGTAGCTTTATGAACGGCCTCAAATACAGTTTTAGCGCAGCATAGATATATTATGCTGTCACATAATATAGTACGAATGTAAACAAAATCAAGCCAAGTCTTCATAAAAATGATTCTAAAATAGTTTCTTTTATCTTTAAACTTAAACATAAGACGTCATATAAGACCTAAACAGTCGTGGGAAGTGTTTCAATGGTAATTCTACCAACTATTACGTGTACTTTGAATATAATATCCCGGGAATGAAGCCGATCTAATGTATCACGCAAATAAAACGTTTTTTGACGTATACCTAGATAGCTCAGAGGCGTGGCGCTTGCATCATAAAGCAGAAGGCTACGCGATCGAATCCAGTTCGATGAATGTATGTTTTTTATGTTTTATTTTGACATTTGGAAAAACAATAGTGCACAGATTTCATACATTTTGAACAAGACCCCATTTTTGTTCAAAACGCCTAAATAAGTTTGCCACCTTTGAGTCTGAAGTTATAACTTTGTTGTTGATATTGAAAAAACCGGTTTTATTAGATTGACTAAAACGAAATAACAGTGGCGATTAAAGAGGATAAATAACTGATACGTTTATAATTTGGCAGATACTTAACTTTTCTAAATATGAATTAAGCTTCCTCCTGGAAATGTTCTGTATAACGTTAATGAAATTTGTAATACAAGTTTCTTCTAAAGATACTTACACTATCTACAGATATAGCAAAATTGAGTTTTTTAGCTTCATAAAAAATTGAGTTTTGGGCATTTTTCTCAAAGGGAGTTAGAACGCAAGATTGTTTTGATAATAGAGATATCGATGGTAACACTTTCGAAAGAATTCTTCAAATGTGCGCGTACTAGGACCTCTAAAATTGATCTTCAAGGTCTGTGTAAGTTTAAAGTATTTACTTTACTAATATGCCGTATAATAATAGTATACAATTCTTATGAAAAGTCGCTACTGTAACGCACTTGCTGCGTCCCGATTTTTTAAAATCATCATGAATAGCTCTGACTATAAATTCGATCCTTCAATGCGAGTTAATTGATATCATTACATCTATTATACCTACTAGCTTATTGCCGGCTTAGAACCATTCAAAGAAAAGTGTTCTATTTTCTTATAATACGTGTTTATTATTTCATTGTAACACAACAACAAAAAAAAACAAAGATGGTACGATTTTGCATTAGGTGTATTTTTGTTAACGTTGGCTGATAAGTACCTCTTCTTTTTGGTTACCTATTAGGATTCCTTTTTCGAGGATCTACCTGACTGAATCCTCTTCGCCTCAGATCTCAACCCAGGTCGCATTGTACGTCTGGACTTGGATGTCGGCTGTACTCCAATTTGCCGTCGACGGTTGTGAGAATCTTTTTCTCTGATTTGCATTTGGCAAATATATAACTGAATTTGTGTAGCAGTTCTTAATTGGCCAAGTGTAATATTAATTTTATGCATTACTTCGGTCAAGTCGCTATTTGGATTTTTAGGTGCAGTTTCTGAAATTCGAACAAAATTCGACTTTAAAATAGTCGCTTCACGTATATGTAGTGGATCAGACGGTCCTTTAGTGGATAGTATTCTTTGCATTTCGACAGATTTTTGTTCTTCGATATTCATTGGTATATTTAAACTTTGTTCGATATTTTAAGTGAAATTATCACTGATGCTGTTAGTTATAATTGTTGATACATCTATATAAAAAACCAAATATGCTTCATTCCACAAAACCAATTTAACACAGAGCGAATGCACCCTTTTACTGTCCAGGTCACCAGGCACTGCTCGGAGGAGCTTTCTTCCATAGTTCCTCCACCTGCTGCCCCCAACAGATCTACCAGGGGAACAGACACTCCACCCTTTTACTGTCCAGGTCACCAGACATATAAAATCTTGTTATGACCGCTATTTTGTCCCGAGGACCAAGTTGTGGAATTCCTTGCCGTCACATGTTTTTCCTTTTCCCCCGAACCTCCAAACCTTCAAGTCCAGAATTAACAAGTTGCCTATTTCCTCCTTGTCGGTACACACGGTACGATAGTATTTAGGCTGTAAGCCCTCGTGGTGTAGTAGAGGCGAAGTGTTGAGCACTAGCGAAAAACACTCTTGGACAGCACATAAGTGTTTACAAAAACGACTTCCTTGACCAAATGTGCAATCGCAGAATGCTATATCTACACAGGCCCTGTAAAAAGATGCTCACCTTTGGCCAAAGACATTCTGTATGTGTTTGCGTCAATTGTATGTACATCGAGGGATTATGCCTTCCAGATAATTATGCCAAATCGTGGGGTATTGTCTTCCGTGATTCGGCATACATTTATACAATATACTCCCTCCTGGCAAGAGTGTCGGCCGTTACATCACCATCAAAGTCCGAGTGCTCCGATATCCAGAAAGGCACCATATTGTGGTTGCCCAGTTCGTTCAGGGCAGTTTTATAGACTCCAACCAGTTTTGAATTGCAACGGTGGGAACCAAGTGCCTTAATAGCAGCTTGCGTACCTGAAAGTGTTTTTAATAGTGAAGATTGGAACCTGTGATGAGCACTGATAAGTACAATTTGGAGAACCCAATTCATTATAATACAGTTTTTTGACCTAACGATTGTTTCGCTAACAAAGTTAGCGTCATCAAGGGGATGAGTAAACTAAGTGAATAAAAAATAGAACTACCATTTATATGTTAGTTTCCAAGCAGTTTCGAACAGCGTCCTCTAGGAAGAAATACAGACAGACTCCCACTGTTGAAATTATTTTTATCGATTTGTGTGTGTAACGGTTTCGGCTGGGCGTAACTGGCACTGGCCGCTATTTTACATTTATATTTTTTATAAAATGGTTTCTAAACAATATTTTTGCCCTAGTACCCCCCGCTCTCACTCATATCTACATAACTGATCTTTTATAAGTAATCCATTTCAAACAAAATTAACCTTTGGAAGTAATTTTAAGAACAAAGTAAACACAATGAATCATTTTAAAGAGACAATCTGAAGTTATTGTTACAAAAGTATATTAAAACTTCTATAAAAATACCTACGTCTAAACACGATAAAACAGAAATATGAACAGTCATATTTCCAGTTGGCAGACAGCTCTTAATTGCCTCACATTTTAGTTTCAAGCTCGGAGGCGTATCATCTTGTCTGGTGACCTAAAAATTACTCTAACAAAGAAGAGCTTTATTGGATAGTTGGGTAAACTTCTTAGATTTCAAATTTCCTGCGCACAATAGGAGTTATATAAAGATCACGCCTTCAAAATTAAAAACTAATGTACAGCTGTCCTAAAAAGATTAAATTTTCACATTGAATTTTAACAGATTAAAAAAAAGGGTGATGTGTATCTGTAGACAAACCAGTTTTTTGACATTTCTGTTTAGATGTGAGTTCACGTCCAGGCAGAGCAAAATGAATTTGCTCTCTTTGAGAATTGTCTCAAATATCTTCGCTGCATTCCATAATGTTGTTTATTATCCTTTTCATGGTGAAGAAATTCATACATTTTACTAGGGCGGGTCAGTAAGTCCGTGACTTTTTGAATGAAACACAGTTTTTTTCACAAAAAATCATTTTATTTCTCAACATAGTCTCCTTTGAGCTCTATATACTTTGTCCAACGTTTCTACCATTTTTTTATCCCTTCCAAAAAATTAGATTTGCCGAGGCCTTCAAAATAGGTATTTGTTCGTGAGATGATTTTATCATTGGAGTCAAATATCTTTCCTCCGAGCCATTTCTTTAAGTTTGGAAATAAGAAATAGTCACTCGGGGCTCAATCCGGAGAATAGGATGGACGAGAGAGCAATTCGTGGCCCAATTTATGCAATTTTGCCTTGGAGACTACACATGTGTCCACCCTTGCATTGTCTTGGTGGATAATAACTTTTTTCTTGGCCAAATGCGGTTGTTTTTTCTTCAAATCGTCATTGAATCGGTCTAGTAAGTTGGTATAATATTCACCATTGATTGTTTTTCCCTTTTGAAGGTAATCAATGTGGATTATACAGCGTGCATCTCAAAAAACGGTCGCCATGACTTTATTGGCTGACAAACCCACCTTGGCCTTCTTCGGCGCCAATTCGCACGGGGAAACCCACTGTTTTGATTGCTGCTTGGTCTCTGGTGTGTTGTGGAGAATCTATGTTTCGTCCAAGGTTACGAAACGGCGCAAAAACTTGTCTCTATTGCGGTTGAACAACGCCAAACACTCATTCGAAGTTGTCAGACGATTGTGTTTGTGGTCGAGCAAACGCGGCACCTATCTTGCGGATAACTTTCTCATACCCAAATATAAAATCGAAACCACTGAGCCATGTGATATGCCTATGGCTTCCAGATGGGAATTTGCGGTACACCCTTGAGGGTCCGGGTTTTAGTATACTAAAGGCCATTATCATGTAAGGCTAGATGTATTATCGCCACAATTAGAACCGCAGACCGGTTTCGCTCTAATTAGAGCTCTTCAGTGCGGCATACTAATTGTAGCGAAAACATATCTATAAAGTAATACGGATATGGTAGCCAGCCTTCCAACACTAAGTGAGTGGTGAGACACGAAGAAACGTGCCGCCACCTAGTTGCGGAACCAAGTAGTCTGTTCTCACGCCAGCTCCAAATAACACAAAGTGTTAAAAAATAGAGACTGTATACAACCAACTAACAATTAAGTAAATTGTCAGCCCTGGCTTATTTCTATCTTGTAACTTCTGAACGTCACAACGTCTGGGTTAGACATATTTCCAGGGTAGAAAAGAACAGAACAAGGCTGTACTCCAGACTGAATTTTATTAGGTAAAAGCCCTACGCGTTTCGGCCCATAAATCTGGCCATCATCAGGGGCTTCCTGAAACATTAAGGTGGTTGTGTCAGAAACAAAGTTTCCGGTAGGTCGGCAAGTATCACACGATACCCGCTGTTACAGAATTCTAAACAGTCTTACAAGCAAAGTCTAAAAGCAAACTATAGTCTAAACCAACATTCTGCAAAACAGATTATACTAACAAATCAAAGCTAAAAGCTAAAAGTAAAGAAGTTAAAACGTTAAAAACATCAAATGTCCAAAGCTCAGCCGAGGCACACACAAGCAGCAAGTCAGCAATGTACAAACAGTGAAAGTCACAAAAACAGGCAGATACCCGTGTAAATTAAGATTTAAGTTGCAATGATACACTACAATGTAAGGTCTCTACACGACCAAAAAGCTGCCAAGGCAGGCTGCACAACCAGAGCTGAACCTTCAGAGAAATACTGAGTTAAACTTATGGTGCTCAATGAAAATAAAACAAAATGGCTAAACACTTACGTTCTGTTTTTTACATATAACAGCAACTGAACTCTACAAGAAATCTAACATCGTGGCTACTTTCATCGACTGTCGCTTTTGTTTCCTAGCACTATGTGGGTGCAGTAGGGATTAGAAACATTAAAACCTCAAATTAGAGCAATGGACAAACGGCGATACAAATAAAATTTCCCATCTGAAATGGAGGACGGTTAAAAGCCGAATACACGAACAGAACAGGAAGGGGACGAAAAAGGCGTTACGACTTTCAGCTAAAAGTGACAGGTGACTGACAAGTGACAGACGAAATGACACCTGACATATAACTCAGCCGTGCCGAGCAGCACAGAGCACGTAACACTTCCGGGCTCCTTGACTCCACAGAATACTTTTTGTTTTTCACTGTAGATGGCACTACTCAAGTATATTTCTATAAATTTGTGGAAAGTTAATTTCACTAGTATTGGAAGCATTTATAACAGTGTAGTTGGGGTTGTAGGTGTATCTGTAGATTTCCATCTCCTCAAGGACGAACTGTTCAGTACCAAATGTGGATGGGTGAAGGATTTTAACATTGTTTTCTTTGTCAAAGACATGACCAGTCTCTCTGAGGTGGCAACCAAAAGCTGAAGTGACATTATCAGCATTGTTTCTGCTCCTGAGATGTTCTGAAATTCTGGTGTTCAGGGCTCTCCCAGTCCTGCCAATGTATACAGTGCTGCAGTCAGGGTCTCCACAGCTAAGGCAATACACTCCTGACTTCTTCAAGAGGGGGATGTCGTCTTTATTGTGAACTAACATCTTGTTAAGGGTGTTCTTAGATTTGTAAGCAAACTTTAGATTTTCTCTCTTCAAGACCTTTGTGATGGCATTGGTAATGGGTCCACGATATGTCAGCGGAAAATAGTAAGTGTTGTCAGTACGAGATGTTGGAATGACTGAGCTGTCTCCTCTTAAAATTTGGCGACTTTTCTTCCTGATCAGTCTATCGACAATACTGATAGGATAATCGTTGTTAGTAGCTAGTTGTTTGATAATATTTAACTCATTATCAAACTTTGTATGTGACGTGGGGATTCTAAAAAGTCTGTCTATCAAAAACCTCAAGGACGCCAGTTTATGAGAAACATGATGACATGATTTGAACGGAATTAAGTGGTCAGTTTGGGTTGGTTTTCTGTAAATTTCAAATTCAATGTTGTTGATTGTTCTAGTCAATTTTAGGTCCAGAAAGCTAATGGAACTGTTTTCTTCCAACTCCATAGTAAAGTTTATGTTGACATGTAAGCTGTTTAGCCAAGTCAAGAAATGATGTAGCTGCTCTGTGGGGCCAGACCAGACAACGAGTATGTCATCAACGTACCGTGTCCAGGATGAGATGAAGTCTCTAAACGGATTATAATCCTTGAAAATAAGATCCTTTTCGAAAAAGGTCATGAAGACCTCTGCACAGAGGGGGGACATTTCTATCTTGTAAGGCTAGATGTATTTTCGCCACAATTAAAACCGTAGACCGGTTTCGCTCTAATTAGAGCTCTTCAGTACGGCATACTGTGTTATTTGGACGTGACAACATACTACTTGGTTCCGCAACTAGATGGCGGCACGTTGCTTTATGTCTACCACTCACTTAGTGGCTACCATAGCCGTATTACTTTATCGGTGTGTTTTCGCTACAATTAGTATGCCGTACTAATTGTGGCGAGAATACATCTAGCCTTGCAAACTTTGTCCCTATATTAAGGTAGAAGTGGGCCAGGGCTGACAATTTACTAAATTGTTAGTTGGTGGTATACAGTCTCTATTTTTAACACTTGGTGTTATTTGGAGCTGGCGTGACAACATATTACTTGGTTCCACAACTAGGTGGCGGCATTGCTTCATGTTTACCACAAATTCAGTGCCAATATCATAGCAAGTTTCACATTTTGTCATGTTCGGCTTTCAAGTGGAGTCATTTATAATGTCACAATGTTTAAGAGATAAGGCGGTCTAAGTGCAATTCTTCACGATTTATAGATTCTTTTTAGGAAGGCAGTATTGTCACACAACCATCCCCTGATAGCTCGTTTGAAAGCTGGTAAAGGCTGAACAGGTTACCGGTTAAAAAGTTTAGGACCATAATAACTTATGTGCTGCAAGCATATGGTAAGATGTTTTAAAGGAATTTTTAAATTACCTGCAGAGGATAACCTTGTATTCTTTTCGTGACTGACTACAACTCTATACTTGTCTGATTTGCGCATATATTTGACTACGGCATAAGCACTTAATTAAGTTATGTTAAATACTTTGTATCATTGAGAACTAGTAACGATGGGTAGGACATGTCTTTTTTCAGAATAGTTTTAATAATCCATTTCTGTGTAATGGTTAAGCAATGCAAGTGAGCTGGGTAGGCAAAGCTCCATATTGTTATTCCGTAGTTTATTATAGATTCAACGATATCACGATAGACTATTATCATATTCTTGAAGTTGAGCATATTCCTAAGTAGTTTAAATTTATAAATTGATTTTCTAATCTTTTCGTTAACATAATTAATATGTTGGGCCCACCTGAAGCATTTATCGATGAAAATACCCAAATATTTTAGGCAGTCTGTGCGGTTTATAGTCATCATAAACGCAAAGTTTGGATTCTGTGGACAGTGCCTTGTGTGGATGACGATATTGTTGAAATCAGGGAGCTAAGATGGTTGGGGACCAAATGTAATAAATTGAGTTTTTGTTACGTTAAGCGTAAGTAGGTTCTCAACTAGCCATGTTTTGACCTTGATGATGGCCCTAGATGCAGAATCATGAGCCAGTTCCTATGTCTGCGCCTTAAGAAGTAGCACTGTATCGTCAGCAAAGCAGGAGAATTCCACACCAATATCTAATTTATGTATATCATTGATATATATGAGAAACAAGATAGGGCCAAGCACAGTTCCCTGTGACACACCATACTCAATAGGCATATACTGACTAAGAGTAGAATTAATTCTCACCCTATGTTTTCTTTCACCAAGTTATGACACAAAAAGATCTATAGCTAAGCCTCTCACGCCCATTGATTCGAGTTTGTTTATAAGCCTCGAGTGGGGTACTGTATCAAACGCCTTAGCTAAATCAAGAAAGAATCCGACAGGTTTTTCATGACTGTTAAAGTAGTTGTTGATGAAATCAGTAACAAAAACTAGGGCGTCCTCTGCAGATTTCTTTTCCTGGAAGCCAAACTGCGATCTGTTGAAAAAGTTATGTTTATTGAGGAAGTGTATTAACCTACTTTTAATGCATTTTTCTACTATTTTAGAAATAACATTCGTAAGAGCGATTGGACGGTAATTATTGAAATAAAGATTATCACCTCGGCACCCATTGAAACAGCATTTCTTTATAGCCATCGCGTCGCCACCAACTCTCACGCTTTTCACATTCATTTTCGGTGCCATTATCACTATCACACGTGTCTCACAAATTCACCCATGGGAAGATTTTATTTGAACTGAATGATCGTCTAATGCATTTTATAAACTTCCACAGACACGCATAATTGCGGGCAGCAATGTGTGACAAATTATAAAAACTCTAGACGCAGCAAGTGCGTTATGGAAGTGAATTTTCAAAAAAATCAATTTGGTTACCGGTATAACCTATATAGTAGGAACAATGTACCATATTTTATCAAAATAATTACTTGAAATTGTATAAAAATGTTCCGAAAATAAACTTTAAATGTTTCTGAGAAAACTGGTCTCCTAGACAATGAACCTTAGGTTAATACCAAATTGAGTTATTGAAATTTGAAACATTTAATGAAAATTCGCTACCAAAACGCCCTTGCCGCGTTTATACAAAAATTTTCCGAAAATAAAGTTAAATCTTGGTTTCCTAACCAACAAAACTTACGTTAATAGCAAATTGAGTTATTGAAATTTGAAGGATTTAATGAAAAATCTCTACCAAAACGCACTTACTGCGTCCAGATTTATTTATTTCAAACATGCATCATATTTCGATAAAAAATGCTAAAATGCAGTAACGAATTTCTTCTACAAAAATTAGCTAAAAGTTATAGACCCTTAAACCATAAACTTCACTAAACCCACAGCGAAAGTATCAACTTAACTAAACCGACAGCCAAAACACGGATCTCCCCATTAGTGAATTTTTTAAAGAAAATTCACTGAAAAAGAAAACTTGAATCACCAACGACTTATGGGCCACCCTGTATTTGTAGAAATATTTTTTTAAGATGCAGCTCAAGACACCCTATAATTAATGTATAGAATTTTTTTTCGTATCGTGCATAATAACGGATATATTGAACTTTAAAGATTTTTTACGAAAATTCGACAAAAATGATATACCATTAACCGATAAACTCTATAGCCAACACTACTGCCAAATCATCAGAGAAAGGGTCTATTTGAAATGAATTTTCTGGGAATATTTTAGTAAAATGAAGGACAATGACGATTGAAACTAAGACTTCAGGCTTTTTAAAACATTCTTCTTGAGACATTTTCCTTCCATAGCTCATATTAGTTTCAGGTTCATTGCCTAAATATTACCAATTTTGACGTTTAAAATCGCGACTTTGACGTTTTGAGGAAAACCCAAATTTATTTTTCTTTAAATGCCTGTAACTTTTTTGTCCCTTAACCTACAGAGCTAAATTTTGGTAGGTAACTTACCTATAATGATATAAACCCGCGTATGGTTGCCATTACTTTGTTAATTTTGGAGATATAATTTTTTTTTCGATTTTTTTCGAAAGAAAACACAAAATTTTCCGGGAAAACCTCGGCGGATTTTCCTGTATAACAAACTTATCCAAGCCACTTGCGAAAGGAAGGTACTCACCAAGTTTTATCAAAATCGGTCCATTATTTTTTAAGTTATAGGTGTGACACATAAATATATATATATATATATATATATATATATATATATATATATATATATATATATATATATATATATATATATATATATATATATATATATATATATATATATATATATATATATATATAAACATATAAAGTTTGAAACCGACCTAGGATTTCAGTTCCAGGGGTCCTAAATAGCGCTCATTTGAAGAAATTTTTTCAAAATTCAAAAGTCGGGATCTCCTCATTAGTGAATTTTTTTAAAGAAAATTCACTAAAATTTGAACTTTGTTTTATAGGAACTATTAGTAGACGGAGGCGTGGTTTATATAAATACGGGATGCCAATGGAAAAAAAAAAGATTTCTAAGTACACGTGAATGTTTTTGAATCAAGTGTGTTAAATAAAGACGTATTCAGAGCACATTTAAATGCTCAAAGCGCTTGAAATTATTTCAAACAAATTATAAGTAACCAAAGTTTCACCAGGCCTGAGTCGCCCAGTTTATGCATTCCAGGGATAAGAATCTTTGGAAACGGTCTAACACATAGTTCAGTTCTACTTAAGCAAGCAATTATTGTTGTATTGGTTATTACTAATAGTTTAGCAGAAAAAAAATAATTACCTTATTAACAAAGATGGTTCGAACACTTTTACACAAAGTTTTCTAAACTGGCATATTCTCGGCCCTATAATAAAAAGACATATCTGTTATGACACATAAAATATATATTTCTAATACGTTCTGTATATAAAACAGTGTGAGTTGTTCCCGAAGCAATTTAATGGATTTTCTTTGACTGACACGCAAGCATGTGGGCTTTAGTGAAAAATTACCCCACCTTATAAAACGGAAATTTAAATTTGAACCTGTGACGCGATGAAAAATACGAGAAAGTAAGATGAATCGTGTGCTGAAAGTGAGATCTGTATTTTTATATTTCATGTCTTTTCCGCTATATTAAAGAGAGTTGAGATATTCTGAATACGAAGTAATTTGAGAGCTCACTGCCGAATGACTAAGAGCTTTTGTTGTTGAGCGAATGTCAAAAAATTACTCGAAAAGATTTATAAGATGAAAGGGCTCAGGTTGAGAGCTTTTATTAACTGTCTGCGTTTTTTACAGATCGAGATTGTTCATGTTATTGTTGGCGTTTGATTGGGACAGGGGCATATACTTGTGTCAAAGAAATGTCAAAGGTATTTTCAATGTGGCTCAGATGAAAGAATACAGGTATTTTGTTCTTTTGATTAGCAAGACAAAATAATTATGTTTTAGTGAATTCACTAATGAGGAAATCTCGACTTTTGAACTTTGAAAAATTTTCTTTAAGTGAGCGCGAACTAGGCGTCCTAGAACACATATCCGGGGTGAGTTTCAATATATATATATATATATATATATATATATATATATATATATATATATATATATATATATATATACATACTTTATTTGTTTGCTGTACTTTTTGGGATTAGTGCAACAATCCTATATATATATATATATATATATATATATATATATATATATATATATATATATATATATATATATATATATATATATATCCCCAGCAGGCCGTCCACGACTAGACACCAGAGCAAGGGAGACAGAACGCTCCCCTGCGGACACCCCGCCGCGACCCCCGCCAGTAGAGTCCCTCCCGCGAGTGAGGTGAACACCGCCCTGTCCCTGAGCATGGAACCGATCCACCTGCAGCAGGTCTCCTCTATTCCACGCTCCCGGGCAGCTGCCAGAACCGATCCGAACGAGGTGTTGCTAAAGGCCCCCTCTATGTCTAGGAAGGCCCCCAGCGCCACCTCCTTGTTCTCCAGCGTATTCTCCAGTTTCAGCACCAGTTGGTGCAGTGCTGTTTCTGTTGAGAATCCTGCTCTGTATGCATATTGCCCGCAGTGTAGAGGATATGCTTACAGTACACCGCCCCTAATGTGCCGGTCGAACAGTTTTTCCACTGTTTTCAGCAAGAAGGACATGATACTTATTGGCCTCAGGGACTTTGCCTGGTCTGTTGGACGCCCAGGTTTAGGAATAAATACAACCCCGGCCAGTCTCCATGCCCTCGGAATGTACCCCAGAGCCAGGCTGGCCCTCATAATGAGGGTAAGCACCGGCGCCAGTATATCTATCCCCTGTTGGAGCATGATGGGCATTATTCCATCAAATCCCGGCGATTTGTATGGCTTAAAGCTGTTAATGGCCCATCTGATTTTGCTCCAGGTAACCACCTCTTTAGCGACTCTCCAGTCTACTCTAGATGCCCGCCTATAAGGCGCCTCTATTTCTGAGTGTTTCCAGTCCGGAGGTGATTGGTTTATTATGTTACAGCCGGGGAAGTGCGTCTGGAGTAAAATTTCCATAGTTTCCTCCCCCGAGCTTGTAAAGCCTCCCGTGGGTGTTCTAAGGAAGCCTATGTTAGTCTGAGGGCCCTTAGACAGGATCTTGTGTAGTCGAGCACTCTCGGACGTGTTTTCCACTTCTTCGCAGTGCCTCCTCCACGACTCCTTCTTGGCGTCCCTCAGTCTTTTGTTATAGGTCGATAGGGCCTGTCTATATTCATTCCACGCTCCCGACCTTTTGGCCGCGTTAAACAGCTTACGAACCTGCGTCCTCCTTTGCCTGAGGTCCTCGTTCCACCACGGGACGTTCCTGGTGGACACCCTCATTTTCAGGGGGCAGTTGGCGTTATAGGCCGAGGTAATTGCGTCTCGCAATTGGACTGCAGCAATCTCGAGGTCTATTGAATTTTTTATGGTACTCTTAACCCCCCGCAGTTCCACAGCTAGGTCTGCCCTGTAGGCTTCCCAGTCCGCCTTGCGGGGGTCCCGGTACCATACCGTTTCTCTTTCGACTTTGGCGATTTCAAACCGGATGTATCTGTGGTCTGAGCTACTCACTTCCCCAGACACAGCCCAGCTTTTAACAAAGTCACCCAGAAACTGGGTGGAAACTGTTAGATCTAAAACTTCCTCACGCCGTGTTGTGACGAAGGTCCATTTATTACCTCTATTTAATATGTCTAAATTTAATTTCATAAGGAATTGTAAAAGTGCCTCACCCCTTGAGTTTGTGTCCGAGCTACCCCACAACTCATGGTGCTCATTCGCGTCCATGCCGATGATGGTCTGCCAGCCACCTGCTCTGCTACCCACCACCAGCTGCTCCAATTCGTTGGGTGGAGGAGGGTCCGTGCTGTCCCCTGGCAGATAGGCTGACGCGACAGTAATGTCCCTCAGCCCATCCGCTCCTCCACATCGGATTTTGATCGTTGCCAGGTCCCTGGAACAGAAATTCATTAGAGGGAGAAAATCTATCCCTTCCCTGACAAAAATGCAGGCCCTCGGGTTCTCGCTGGATCTGCTGTAGATGAGCTTTCCAGCAGCTCCGCCGAGTCCCTTGATCTCTCCTTTATAGGAGTACGGTTCCTGGATGAGGGCCACATCCGTGTTCCTCAGAGCCATTAGTAGTCCGGCCGTGGCTGCCCTACTGTGTTGGAGGTTGACCTGAAGGAACTTAAGTCCCATTAACCCTTAGTTGCTTTCCCAGTGGGCGGAAGCTAACCCTTCCCATGCCCCAGAATGCCTTGAAGGAGGTTCCTCAAGGGCTCTGTAAGATGTCTGGTCGATCGAGAAGGCGAGCGTCTGTCCTTTCTCCTCTGCCTTCCTGCTTAGAACCGACCAGTGTTGCGTCCCCAGTTCTGGATCTTAAGTCTGCTGATCACCGTCTCCTGCGGGACGGTGTCAGGGATCCGTACGAGGACCTTGCGTCTCTTTGGGAGTTCCTTGGGCTCGACGGCTGTCAAGTCCGCCCCCTCCCAAATCTGACCGAGGCCCCCGATAGTTTTCCGCAGCCAGTCCCGAGACTGTGGGCCGGCACAGGTTATCCAGAGGATGCCCCCCGTCAGGCGCGTCCGGTGGAACTGAGGCGGGCTCTCTTCTTCCCGAAGAGAGTCCACCGCAGCTACCACCGCAGCCTGGATCAGGTCCGCCTTCCCCTGGTCTAGCGTGACCTCAGGATGGCGTCTGTCAATCACCGCCATCCCGAGGCCCTCCGCAGCCTCCCTATAAGAGCCAGTCTGCGCCGGTGTTCCGGCCTTGGTTCCTTTGGGAGGTCTGTCTGTAGTAGGCGTGCTAGAGCCAGAGCACGGCGTCTTCTGACTCACACTCTCCTCTTGCGCCTTTACAGGTACCCTGGCCCTTTTGGGACGTCTGTCTGTAGTGGGCGTGCTAAAGTTCGAGCGCGTCCTCTTCTGACCCGTACTCCCCTCTTGCGCCTTTACAGGTTTCTCGACCGTCCACGTCCCGGCCGCCATTTTTGCGCCCTCCGGAACTTCTTTCTTTGCGCCCCGGAAAGACGCTTGGACTGCCGGGGCAGTCCCTCTACTCTAACAGTAGAGTCCTCACTGGTGGAGGGGCCCCCGGAGTCCGCGGAGCTCGCCGCCCTCCGGTGGGACCCAGCCTCCAGCTTGGGTGTCGGGGACAGGTCTCTGGCCGAAGCTACCCCCTGATCCCCCGTATCTACGCCGGTCGTGGGACCTCCAGAATCCGCTGCCGCCCCCTGGCTCGTCTCGGTTTCCGGGATAGACTCAAGGCACAAGTCTGTAGCCGGAGCCACTCCTCGAGCCTCATTGGTTTTGGTTTTATATGTGTTTATTATCTTCACGTTGTTCCCACGAGAATGGGGGAAATACTGTCCACACCATCAGAACCCCCTGTGTGGTGCAAGGCAGGTTACTCTGGAGGGTTGCCTGGTACTCCAGAGGTTCCGTTCACGACACCATCGCCCTGGTGCCATCCATCCATAGGCACGGGTCACGTGACACCGTAGATTGGGGGAGTTTAGTTAGACCTCCTTGTCTAGATCCGCCATGTTTAGTTATTAGCAGGGTCACCTCGTGCAGGATGCGGATTTTTACCGCGCATGACGGTCTTGGGGAAAGCTTCATCGAGAGTTTATGTTGTTATTTCCACTTCCTCAGCTTGCCCCCTGGAGTCCTTTGGCCCGCGACTCCTTAACCCCTGACGGAATCCATACTGCCTGTCGTGAATTAGGCTGTGCTTTTCAAAAAATTTTAGTAATTCGGTGTTTATATACTTTTCCATCACTTTAGACACGACTAAAGGGAGAGAAATAGGAAATAACAAAGTTATGGCAACCGCATTTGGCAAGCTGGTTTATGTTGTAAAAACTAAACTCTGCACCAAAATTTAGGTCTATGTTGAAAGGAAAAAAGTTTTACGCACTTAATAAAGCAAAATTTTAGTGCCACTAAAAGTCAGAGAAGACGCCATACCAAACTATTGTATGGGTTAAACAAAATCTATTAAATATTACAGACATCGTTTATCTTTTCATGGCGCAAAAAGTTCAAGAAGTACCAGAAAGATTACTGTGAGAAATTTATAATTTTTCTTTTGTAAATGTCAAACTGGATATTTGAAACGTGACAATTAGTATATCTATTGCGGTTTATAAATGGAGAATATTGCATAAAATGTGTAATAGAATGTTCTAGATTTATGCTACTGTTCTCATTTGTTAAAATAACTGCAAAATCTGCCTCTAAAGACCTTACCTATTACAAATAAATAACTTAAGACCATTATCGGTTATCTACCTTTCTTGATTGCAGTTTGCCAGAAACCTTACGTGGTTTAATGGTTAGGATGCCTGTCTGATAAGCGAAGGAACGTGGGTTCACATCTGACCGTTGACCGAATTTCTATTTAAATTAAAAAAAAATTGTTTTCGTCTTTTATTCCATTTTAACGTTATCTGATCCGATTGTGTAATTACAATATATCTGTTAGCAACTTTTTGTTGAAAAGGAAAGATAAGCACTTTTAAGACTTTTAATCCAAGCGTAATAGTAGCTGTTGTTGCTCTTGGTTAGTAAAACCACAGCCACACAACCACAATTAACATAGACGTAGAGATTTGTGACATGAGAAGATGTTTTTTTCTTTACAACCGGATTTAATTTTTAGTAAATGTTCTTTAAAAAAATCACTAATGAGGAGATCACGACTTTTGAATTTTGAAAAAAATTCTACAAGTGAGCGCTATTTAGAACCCCTGGAAACCAAATCTCCAAATCTGAGTTCGGTTTCAGACTGTATATGTTTATATATATATATATATATATATATATATATATATATATATATATATATATATATATATATATATATATATATATATATATATATATATATATATATATATATATATATAAATATATATATATATATATATATATATATATATATATATATATATATATATATATATATATATATATATATATATATATATATATATATGTCACACCGATAACTCAAAAAATAATGCGCCGATGACGAGCAAATTTGCTGAGCACCTTCCTTTTGCTTGGATAAGTTCGTTAGCAAGGAATATCTGCTCAGTCCAAATAGATTGAAAAATGCTTTGTTTCAATTATTTTGTTGGATTCCCCGGTCCGTGCCAGTTCTGAGATGGTGTACTGTTATCTCTTTTTTTAGGTAGTTACATTTCTGTTTTGTTCGTATTAACGAATTTTTACCAAAAAAATTAAGCGTATTTTATTTTTAAAAAATTGATAATAGAGAGGTATCGATGGTGTGACTGCAAAAATTAAATAGTTAATTTTTCTGAAAAAAATGTGTATCAAAAAATAACCTAATTATTTTGATGAAATTTGGTTGGTATGTTGCCCTCGTAAATAACTTTACCAAAACTCAACTTTCTAGGTTTATAGAGAATTGAGTTATACAAATTTGAAGCTTTTAATGAAAATTCGCTACCATGACGCACTTGCTGCGTCCAGACTTTTTTTTTCATCACAACTTTTTTCATTTCACCTACTACAAAAATAACGATGCAAAAAATATTTCAAAATGCGAATTTCATAGTTGATTTCAAACACCACTATTTTGCCGACATAATCTGTGACGTCACTGTATAACGATTGTGTTTTCCAGTATCGTTACTTTGTTTTTAATAAAAGACATTTAGAAACCCCCAGGTATCGTAAATAATGGAAATAAGCCCTATCTGCATTGAACATTTCAAGTTTTGGTTGCATCATTACTCCATGAAAAGTCGCTAAACCTTGCGGCACCATACACCCTTTACTGCCTCTCAAATGGTTACGTTAAAATTCATGTATCTGAAGGCGCGATATTATCTTTGTCAAGACAAATCCTTGAACAAGTCAGAACTCATACCAATACGGAGGCAAGAAAAATTCCACTAGTGAAAAGATCGTACGTTTTTTTATACAAGAGCTGTGAAATACATAGCTAATATTGTTGTGACTTTATCTGTATTTTCCGTATCGATGATGTCACCTAAAAACGACCGTTTGGGCTGTTCAATAAACATTCCCGAGAAACCTTGTATTGCAGACGCGGGAAGGTGATACGTCAGGAAGAAAGGGTTAGATCTCAACGGACAAAACGCTACCTCGTGAGGAGTCTCGACTGAACGCTTCTTGAGTAAAGACCGCGCTATTTACCGTGGTTTATAATTATTAGGTCATAAAACCCTTTTTCGTTGTCAATAATATCTGATAACAGTTGTCAGTGATGCTTTTATGTATTTTGATTGTATTTCGAATTTAAATTAACGAAGTATTTAACAGAAAAACGCGAGTTAACAGTGATCCTTTGTTCATGACCCGGTAGATTCCCAACTTTAATCATAAACAGTTTCCGAGCTCTGAAACACTTGGCGTTATAAATTTTATCCGAGCCAAATTCTGTCGTACTTGAGGTGGAAAAGTTCCGTCGCATTAAAGCTAGGGGCCAAGTTATCTCCCTCAGTCAAGCAGCCAGAAGCACCTGCCCTATAAAGATTAATGGATAGTACCACGCATTATCTCCAGCCTTTCCCTCTCGTATTGTAATGGGTAAGCCTATCCTGGGTACTGATATTTGACTTTCCTTTGCGAAGCATATTCAAAGGCTTAGCAGGTATTTTCAGCTGACGAAGCTTGGTGAGTCCATCAAAACTTTACTAGCGTGAGCAATCAGAACTTTCTTCATTTTAGCAGAAATTTAGCGTTTGGACATTTCTAACAGGAACTTTCAAGGCATCTTAATCAAATTTATATCTGTTTTATGCCAGAGAGCTGTTTGTAAGGCTAACCGTAAATTTCTTGTCAATTCTTTAGAATTTTGTCAATATTGTGATTTTAAATACATGGTACTCAATTGTAACCAACAGACTTGTTGACTATTTAAACCTGTAGATTTCTTAATATTTACATTTACAATCATTAAGATACGAATTTTACATGAATGTATATCTTAAATGTAATCTCACTCAAGGGACTGACCAGTTCAATATTCGGAGATCCCATTGCAAGATTTCATTGAAAAATCAACAGAATTGATTGATAAACGTTAAATCATTTGCGTATTAATTTTTGTTTACTTCTGAGCTGTAAAATATAGCGCTTGATTTTTAATATACCTCTAGTATGTAATATCAATTTATTATGTAACATATAACCATGTTTATCTTATTATTTTGTCACGTACAATATGTAATGATAATTTCTCTTTTCTTGAAACTATTGTTGTTTGACTTTTTATTTGTGTATGGAAGAATATCTATTTAAAATTTACCAACCTTGTTAATTTAATTTTGCTTTCTATACCAAATTAATTTATATCTATAAATTTAACCTTATTGTTAATATTTACAAATCTGTTTGACTGAAGAGAAGTTCCTCCCTAATATCTCCTTTCTTTTGGCGTCAGCGCAAATGATTAATTCTAACTAACGATTATCTAGATATCTAAATTTTTATATAACCTGGCACTAGTCTGGGGTGCCCACAAATATAGGACTCCAGGCAATGTAAAACAAATAAAATAAAAAATAACGTGAGTATCAAACTATATCCAGATCTGTCAACCTCCTAAAACTATTGCTAATCTTAATAAATATGATCATCTGATAGATAGATATTTTAGGGTAGGGATTTATAGGCAATCGTGATCTCACTATTGAGCAGATCTATATCTACTTGAGCTCAATCACAATATACCACGTCACAATAAGAATTTTTATTTGAAGGAGGTAATGTCACAATAAAAGTGAGCTTGCTTCTCTATGTTTACATCACCACGATGTTGAAAATGAAGCAACCGTACTTATCATACCATAGGGCAAATGTAAACAAGTCATTTATTCACTGTCCAAGTACGTCACGACAAATAGCAGAACGTTCACGGTCACATGATAATATTTCGAATTTTTTTTATTTTAAAAGTCTTTTTCTGTCCACTACATATGTTTTTGAGTATTTTCATGCATGTCATAATGTTCTACGTGTAAAAGACTATTGGGTAAATGTTAAATTCATGTAATGGAAAATCCATGCATATTATCTATTGGTAACGGATTCCCTAAAAAACTGGTTACATAATTTCTGTCTCTACAAGATTGGCATAGCGATAACTGAGACATAGCATAGGAAATAATCTACGTTGTGGCCGAGATTTTTACTAAATGAATGCCGAAATATGGCGCCACATTTTGCATACCAGTTCAGATTGGTAAGGGTTTCAAAATATTCATAACACCATTGTCTGGCAGCGCTTGTAGTAATAATATTGTATATCTTTGTTGTTTTGCAGTTTTATTCCACAAAATTGCTTTATTGTAGAACACGTTGTATAATTAACATAATCAAATAAATTATTACACTTTACCTTTACGTACATTAAGTCATCTGAAGTAATCTAACAGAAGTCAGCGGTGGCCTGTTGATGGTGCAACGAAATGTATACGTGTTTCAACTGAAAGTCGGAGAAATAACAAAGCTATAAACGAGATGAAGCTGGCAGGTGAATGTACAATAACATTTATCGCCCTCTGTTTCCAGTACAAGGCTACAAGTGAGCAACTGGAAAACAAAAAGAAAACTTCGCCGTTGTTTTACTGGCATGTTTGCTTTGCAAAGTAAACTTTTGCGTTTACTTTTCAAACTTCAATGTTTACTTTTCATTTGAGAAATCGGCTACCTTTTGTCACTGTTCCTATAGCAAGAACAATCAAAGGCGGCACATGGTCATTGTTTTGTAAAACTTTGAAATATATATATATATATATATATATATATATATATATATATATATATATATATATATATATATATATATATATATATATATATATATATATATATATATATATATATGTGTGTGTGTGTGTGTGTGTGTGTGTGTGTAAGAATGTTTTCGTTTCATTTGTCAGTAATCTCTGTCAAACCATCGATTGAAGTTAAGACAATCTGCACGCTGCAAATATAACTTTGTTTGCGATTTGTAGTTTTTTTATATTTTAACGTCGGTCTATTTCCGTGACTATGGCCAATCACCACCGCCAGGGAGTAGTTTCACGTCACTATCCTAAAAATTTTGCTGAACCCCTGCCTGTCTGTAAGGAGAGTAGGGATCATTAACATGCCCGACGGATTTCGGCCCCTTCCGAGGTGAAGACATTAGAGCCTCGGTGGTTCAGTGGTAAAAACGTGTGCCTCTGAATCAAAGGGTATTGGGTTCGATCACAGGGTTATCCTTTCACTTTTTCCGTACATACTGTAATAGTAACATCAACCGAGGTTCTGGCACTGTATTTGAGCAAGTTGAATGTCTGCACATTGCGCCCATCGAAGGGGGCGTAAAGCCGTCGGTCCCATGTCCATGCGATGTTGGGCACGTTAAAAACTCCTACCCTCCTTACAGAAAGGTAGGGGTTTGGCAAAATTTCAAGAATAGTGAGGTGAAACCGCTCCATGGCGTCGGTGATTGGCCATAGTCGCGAAAATAGACCGACGTTAAAGAAACAAAAATTTCTGGACGCAAGTGCGTTATGATAGCGAATTTTCATTAAATTCTTCAAATGTGTATAACTAAATTCTCTAGAAACCTAGAAAGTTAAATATTGGTGGAGTAAGGTATTTGCGAGGGAAACATACCAACCAAATTTCATTAAAATAACTTGGTTATTTTTTTTTTTGAGGTACAAATGTTTTTTCTGAAAAAGTATTTTTTTAATTTTTGCAAGCTTAACATCGATACCTCTCTATTAGCGATTAAAAAAAAATAAAAAACACTTAATTTTTTTAATAAAAATTCGTTAATAAGAACAAAACAGAAATGTCAATACCTAAAAAAAGGCAACACTACACGGTGTTACCAGGCGTCACCCATCCAGATACTGACCATGCCCGAGGTTGCTTAACTTCGGTGATCGCACGAGAATCGGTTTTTTCAACGTGCTATAGCTGTTCGCTCTATAGCTGTTCGCTCTAGAGCTGTTCGCTTGAGGTGATTATTTATGCAAGGTTTATATATTCGTTATTAATTTTTAGATTTCGATTTTGAATAAAGAATTAAATTGTTTTCAAATATTTTTTTCAATGTGCTATAGCTGTTCGCTCTATAGCTGTTCCCTCTATAGCTGTTCGCTCTATAGCTGTTCGCTTGAAGTGATTATTTATCCAAGGTTTATATATTCGTTATTAATTTTTAGATATCGATTTTGAATAAAGAATTAAATTGTTTTCAAATTTTGCTATATTTGCACAATTTTTAACAGTCCTGATTGCATACGTGCTGTTCCTGTGTGAAAGAATTTAACATAAATTATTTTAAAGGTTAGTGCCTTGGAAAACTCACTTACTTCGCAATATAATCAAACAATTTTGATGTTTTGGGAATGATTTAATTCACAAGCTTTTTATATAAACTAACACACACACACACACAATATATATATATATATATATATATATATATATATATATATATATATATATATATATATATATATATATATATATAGGGTGGCGCATTGAAAACGAAATAGACCGATTTGCGCCCAGGGAATTTGTTTAAGAAATGCTTAAATACGTCAATTTTAATATTGAGGGGGACATGTTTTGACATAAAACTCAACTTTGTCACATTAACCCCTTAAGGGTGGTGATAACAACGCTTATATTTTAAATAGGGAACATGGGTCAAGTGTTACATCATTTGAAAGCTCTTTCGTTTCTGAATTCAGCACACTTTTTTTTTGGAAGTTTTATTACTTCGTTTAAAAGTTATTCACAGTTGGAGTTGCAAGAACGTATTTCAACATTATTTGACATAACAATTCAGCTGCTGGAAACTCCTGGCGCCTGGTGAACATGTCCATTGATCTTCCTTCTTCCAACATCACTAATAAGTCCGTTTCTAAGATGCGTTCGGTTCAAATTTGAAAAAACATACAAACTAAACTGACCTTATATAGAAGGGGCTGTTTTTAAAAAAGACAGTATTGACTATCAAAAATGTTTAAATTACCCGAAATTACCCAAAGGGTAACGTTTGTATACTTCGGTCCTCCGTTGCTTAACATTACTCGGCATTCGAGTAATTACCCGACAATCGGTAACACTGATTGTAACATATTTTCCTAAACTGTTCGTTTTAAGTTTAATTTGGAGCATTTGTTTGCAATACCAGCATAATCCTGGTATATCTGTCTGACCTTGTCTAACATTATAGACACACATTCGAGGTAATTTCAGGTTATATCGTAAATTATTTATATTTCATTTGGTTATAACTCACAATTTACTGAACCGATTAAGTTCAAATTTGGTAGAGAGGACCACTGATACGATATCTACGTGCGCGTAAACTTCTAGTTTCATACTTCTAGTAATTTAAAAGAGTGTTCCAACAGTTTTTTACATTTTTTTCTGAAAGTATGTGAGTGTCAAAACTGTCAAACGAACTCATCCAAGCTATTAAGAAAATGAAGGAAATTTCCAAATTTGATTTCGATTGGTGAAGTATTTTTTGAGCTATCGGTTGGATACATACATACATATAGAGGGTGTTTCTAAATTGATGCGAAAAATTTTACAGGGTGATTCTTTGGCGAAAAATAAGGGGTGTCTTTTTTATAAAGTTTTTCTTGAAACCCCTTCTCATCTAAGTTACAGTGTTCATTAAATTTCTCCCTTATGAAATAATTTAAAAAAAAACGAAATTTTGCAGATGCATAAGGCTAACAAAATGACAGTTTTAAATGGATTTTGTAACCCTATAATGTTATCACAAGAGGGTGAAAAGGCCAACCCTCTATATTTTTATCAGTACTTTTTATTGTGGGTACCGTTTTCTATTTAAAAAAAAATGCTTTAGAAAAAAGGATTTATTTAGCAACTTTTTGAAGTCTTGACATTTTCTCATAAAATTGTTAGTTTCATCACAAAAAATAAAATACTACTCAGATCGATGTCACATAAATTTACAGAGTGGTTGTTATTTGCTGAAAAATCAACTACGTGGTAGGCTGTCAAATAACGTCATAATTACACTAATATTGATTGTTCTGGTTGTTGTCAATCTATCGAGAATTTTTTAAACACTTAGAACAAATAAGTGAATAAAATGGTAAATTATACCAATTCCGAAATGGCAGATATACATTTTGAATATGGCTGTGCTAATGGCAAAGGATACCTACCTTCAATTTAATTGAAGAATCTCCTGGTACAAGTACAAGAAGAATCGCTCAAGTCTTAAATCTCAGCTATTCCACGGTATTTAGAATTTTAAAAGAACAACTACTGTATCCCTACCATATCCAACGAGTTCAAGCGCTCTTATCTCGCGATTTCTTAGTTCGTTTAATTTTTTGTCAATGGATGCTTCAAATGATCACGCAAATTCCACAGTTCTTATCTCGTATTTTATTTACTAATAAGGCAAGCTTTTCACGAGAATCTATTAGAAATTTTCATAATAACCACATATGGTCTGAAGAAAACCCACACGAAATTACGGAATCTCATTTTCAACACCAGTTTTCGTTAAATGTATGGCTTGCTGTCATTGGTGATGACTTAATTGGACCATACTTTCCTCCGATAAGACTAAATAGAGAAGTGTACTGTCATATAACCAAAGAAGAGTTGCCCCTACTTCTTGAAAATATTCCTTTACAAATTAGACAACAAATGTTGTACAGGCACGACGGGGCTCCGGCTCATTTTGGTATCAACGCTCGTAACTACTTGAACGAAGTTTACCCAAATCGTTGGATAGGTCGAGGAGGCCCACAGAATTGGCCTGCCCAATCTCCTGAATTGAATCCGTTGGATTTTTGCCTGTGGTGTTTTCTGAAAACTTTAGTTTATTCAAGTTCTGTTGAAAACATCGATGACCTCAGACATCGTAGTATCGCATCATGTGATATTATAAGAAACACACCCGGTATTTTTCATAGAATACGAAGTTCAATGAGAAACAGACTAGAGTCATGCGTTCTTTCCGAAGGGGGGACATTTTCAACATTTATTATGATGATACATGTTGACATTTTGTTAATATTTCTTTTCGTTTCTTAGATTGTTAATTATAATTATAAAATAGTAGTACAATAGTTGTTGTTTCTTATTATACATTTTTGGAAATTAGTAAAAGCCAGAACAATACATCTTAACATATTAGTGTAATGATGACGTTATTTGACAGCCTACCACGTACTTGATTTTTCAGCAAATAACAACCACTCTGTAAATTCATGTGATATCGACCTGAGTAACATTTTATTTTTTTGTGATGAAACTAACATTTTAATGAGAAAATGTCAACACATAACAAAGTTGCTAAATCAATTCTTCTTTCTAAATCATTATTTTTAATAGCAAACGGTACACACAATAAAAAGTACTGATAAAAAATATGGTAAGGGTAGGTTTTTTTACCCTCTTGTGATAATATTATAGGGTTACAAAATATATTTAAAACTGTCATTTTGTTAGCCTTATGCATCTGCAAAATTTCGTTTTCAAAATTATTTCATAACGGAGAAATTTAATGAAAACTTTTTTTTGCCAAAATTTCAAAGGGCTGTAACTTGGAGGAGAAGGGGTTTCAAGAAAAACTGCATAAAAAAGACACCGCTCATTTGTCGCCAAAGAATCACCCTGTAAAATTTTTCGCATCAATTTAGAAACAGCCTGTATAAATGGAAATGTGTTCTAATAGCACTAATTTGCTCTGATTTGAAGAATTTTTAAAAATTGAAAAGTCGCCATCTGCTCATTAGTGAATTTCTTCTACGAAAATTCATTAAAAAATAATCTTACTATAGTTCCCTCTTTATAAGCAATTGCTTGTCACGAAAATCCTTCATCTGCAAAGATAAAATCTTAACGCCAGTGGAGGTAACAATATGGCTCTCTTGCATATGAACACACAAGCTACTCACGTATATTCTAACCTATCCTTATGCAACAACTAGAATGCAATTGCCGTTGTTCTGGACGAAAATTAGTTTAGAAAACCGCACCGCGTATCAACATCGTATATGTATATTAAGCAATATCAAATGCAGTTTATACTCCGACTTGCATTATTTAATATCAAAACCAGCATCTACTTCCAACTCTGAAAGCACAATTAGCAAAGGAAATGGTAGGACGGGAGAAACTGTTTCCACCCTTAATTTAGGAGATGTTCCTGTATAACTGACGCAGATAACAAGCTCTGATAACGTCTCTGGCCCTATTCAGGAAACGTCGCTTGTTTATACAAAAGATATCGAATAGCGCTTTATCGAATCCATTTATCTCCTGGGTATTTCTTATATATACCTAATTTATATTTGATATTGTGCTTCTTCCAAATCGGCAGCATAACTTTCCTATTGGACTTTAACGTTTATTTATTTATTTATGGGGATACCGGGTTGGGATTTTGTTGAAAGAAACATTCTAATCCCATTTCGATGCTTCGACTCTTTTTGTTGGTGGATTGTATAGTGAAACATAAGATTAGAGTACAATGTTTAGATGTGTTGTTCTCTTTCCAGTGTCATGCATATTGCATTTGTCATGATGTATTCGAAAATGTGACCTTATCAGGCAAAATGTATACGAACATATTATTTACATTAAACTACATGAATCTATACTCTCATCCATTATCAATAATTTTCGATAGTAGGATAAACATGCTTTAAATCATCACAGTGTACAGGCGACGTTGCCGTGTCATCGCAACCATGACTATATGGCTCCAGGAGCTTTTTTCATTCAATTGCAGTTTATGCATTTCATTAGTTGTGTTTTTAGTGAATTTTCGTAAAAAATATTCACTAATGAGGAGATCGCGACTTTTCAATTTTGAAAAACTTCTTCAAATGAGCACAACTAGGCCCCCTAGAACATATATCCGGTGTCAGTAATTAACTTAAAAAAACAACAACAGTTATCATTATTTTTTAACCATTTTTTAAAAGATCACAAAGTGACCATTGTGCCCCAGATAGGGGGTACGCTGGACCTACATTCTTTACTTCCAATTAGCGATATATCATCCTCAATATTTTTCAAGTCTTCAGATTCAGATTCTGATGTGAAATCACTAGATGATGTATCAACAATGTTGATTTTCTTCTCTTTTACAGGCTTTGCTAAATTCTCTTTCACCATCTTTAATTTTTTCGCAGTTTTGGAAACTTCAGTTTTCAATATTTCAACCCTTACAGGCGTATCAGTCAATATCTGCGAAGTGCGTTTCTTTCTCCCTTCTGTTGTTTGGTCAGTTATGCTAGCTTTTGGATAAGGTTGTATGATATGTGGGGGTATAAATTGGTTTTGAGGTGTAATAGGTCTCACGTGACTGGTGCTGGGTATATCAATGTCATGGGTAGTGAGAGATGCCAGACCAGAAGTGGAACTAGACATTGCTGGTATAATGTCAGTCACAGAGGCAGCTAAGAATTCATTCATCAAAAACATCTCGATTAAATGGGTAAAGGCCTTGTTTTATTGAAGGAGGCTAAAATATTTTTTATTGTAAATGCCATAGAATACTTCTCCAAGTATTTCCGGAATGTCGTATATTGTGATCCGTTCTCCTGGGTGATGAAGCAGCCATGATCTACAACCATTATTATAATATTTTTTTAAGGGACCATAAATGCACTGATCTAATGGTTGCAATTGATGGGTGGTGTGAGGAGGGAACGTAAGTAAAATCACATGATTGGTTTTTGCGTAGTCGATCGTTTTCAAGGATATATGGGATTCATGATTATCCATGATTAGTAACACAGGGACTTCTTTTGTTGGAGATGAATGTTTGATAAAATGCTGCAAATATTTTAAAAAGACATCTATGGATATCCAGCCAGAAAGAGTAGCAGCCCCAATAGTTCCACAAGGGGCACCTTTTATCATAAAATCTTTATAATGCACTCTTGGAAAGATCAACATGGGTGGTATGCTATTTCCTAAGGCATTTATTGCCCCACACATCGTGACCAAGGTGCCTCTTTCTGCTGATGCTATCTGCCCAACTTGTCTTTCACCCTTCATGGCGAGGACTTTTATAGAATCCTGAACTGAAGTTAATGCAGTCTCATCGGTATTATAAATTTGTTGAGGAGCAAAATTATGTCTTTCTAACAACTGTTTATATTTATCAAAAAACAAGCTTACAACTGGCTTATTGAAGCCCATGGCTCTTGCTAAGGACGTCGATTCCGCTCTTCTTAAAGATATGTTCTGATTTCTTTTCAGAAATAATGTGAGCCAATCCTCACCGGCCATTCGATTAACAGACCACGACGTGGGTATTTTTAAGTTGTTAGCCACAGCTAAATCATAGGCTAAACTCCTAGCCGATTTTGCTGGTAATCCATGGTGAAGTTTTGCACACATTTGTAAATAGTCGCATAACTGTGACTCCTGTTCATCACTAAATATCCGTTGAATACTATAATTTGGCTTCAGTTTGGGCACATCTTGTAAGGTGGCATGATCCCAATCAATTTCTAGATTCTTACATTTTTTATGTACCTCGCAAGTGTTGTCCGAGGAACAGAATGCCGAACAGATGATGCTTTGATAGAGAGACCGCCATTTAGGACACATTTGATCGCTTCTAGCATTACATGTTCTTAAGTAAGCCCAATTTGTATTTTTCTGGGCCTGTTGGGAACCATTGTCTGTAATTTGAATTAAAACATAGGTACTACATAACAATAATTTTTCTACACCACATAAAGTTGACCATGTTACATTAATACATTTAATGACTGCGGTTATAACCGGGGTACAATGGCCATCGTTCAAATAATAGAAAAGCAGTGGCCACTGTGCCCCAGTAAACAAGTGACCGCTGTGCCCCAGTGACTTTAATATATTTTTTTAAATAAGCCAGAGTAATACATAGTTTTGAATATTTTCTGTAACATACTCTTAACTGTATGTATTAGATGACGTAACATTACTTATCATGTGAATATATGGTCAAATTATCTGGTAAAATTAATAAATTCTACTCACCAACATTTTACATGATGGACCTGCTTGTTCATGATCTGTACATAAAACTATGGCTATCTGACCACTATACTCCTATGACCACTGTACTCCGGTCTCCCCTACTCAGGAAAATCAGACTTCCCATGGAAAATGTTCAGTTTTCTTGGGGAAAATTTTTGTATCTCCGGAAATAACAAAGCTATGACATTCAAATTTAACACAGGCATTTAAAATTAAATGGCGCCGCTGAGCCAAAGCAATGCACAAAATCAAAATATTTTGTGTGGATAAAAAAGACTATTACATGTTACAGACAAATTTAAGTTTTTTGGCGCGTAAAGCTCAAGAAATAGCAGGAAAATTACTTTGAAAATTTCATAGTTTTTCTTCTTAAAACGTCAAAGTCGTGATTTGAAGCGACAAAATTGGCAACTTTTAGGCAAAGAACCTGATATGAATATGGGTTATGCAGAGAGAATGTCGCAGAAAGAGTGTTTTACAAACCCTTACGCTTCAGCTTCAACCGTTATTGTCCTTTATTTTACCAAAATATTTCCAGAAAACTAATTTGAAATAGATTCTTTCTCTGATACTTTAGCAGTAGTTTTAGTTATAGAGTTAATGGTTTAATAGTCTATACTTTTTAGCGAATTTTCGTAGAAAAAATTTGCTAATGAAGACAGCGCGACTTTTGAATTTTGCAACGATTTCTTAAAATGAGCGCGAACTAGGCGCCCCAGAACCTATATCGAGGGTCAGTTTCCGTTTTTATCTGTTTACATAATGGATGGTGACGTATTTCTACCGTAAAGCTCAATATCTCCGTTATTACATAAGATACGAGAAAACATTATATACCTTAGTGATAGGGTGTCTTGAGCTGCATCTTATAAAATTATTTTGAAAAACAGGGTGGTGGCTCATTAGTTGTTGGTGATACAAATTTTCCTTTATGAAAATTTCGTAGAAAAAAATCACAAATAGGGAGATCTCGACTTTTGAATTTTAATTTTTTTTTTCTTCAAATGAGCGCGAACTAGGACCCTAGAATCCATTTCTGGGTTCAATTTCAATATATATATATATATATATATATATATATATATATATATATATATATATATATATATATATATATATATATATATATATATATATATATATATATATATATATAGTTATCACACCAACAACTCAAAAAAAATAGGCTGACTTTGATGAAATTTGGCAGGTGTCCTCCTTTTGTGACTAGCATGGATAAGCTTGTTAGACAAGAAGCCAAGAAAATCGGACAGGCTTTCCATGAAAATTTTGGGTTTTCTTCCGAAACAATTTTTTATCTCCAAAAATAACACAGACCTCGATGACAGTTGATATCCATCGCTCGTAACAAATTCAAAAAACAATTTTTCGTGTAAAAACACCAAGAAAATTTCCGCCTAGAGAAAGTTTTTCAAATTATATCGAATAATTTATGAAAATTCGCTGCCACAACGCACTTACTGCGTCCAGACTTTGGTACAGTAGTTAAGCTACTCTCGTTCTTTTTACTTGTGGTCTGCATTTTCATTGGGCATCATTTCGTTTGTCAACAATACGGTTTAAAATACATTCATTGTTAGTTTTCTATATACAGGGTAGCTCAAATTCGAGCCTTACCATTGGGATCTTGTAAACCGTAGGAGATACGAGGATGGTTAAATTGGGGCAAAGTAGCACGTTTTGACGCTGATCAATTATCTGAAGGAAAATTTGAGGTGAGATTTTTAGTTTTTGAATTATTCGAAAGAAAAAACGGAAAGTTTCAATTTTAGTTTTTTTTGTTTTCAAGCGAATACCGCAAGAACTAAACTTTTTTAACTATGACCTTATTAGGACACTTTTTTATGGGCAATCCAAATATGTCATATTTTCCAAGGCGTTCTTGATGCAAGAGTTACAATACTTAACTTTGATTTTTTTTATGGGCGCCATGTTGGACTATTGCATTTTTAAAAAGTTTTTCTTTCTGATTACAACGATGTATCACACGATACTATCACATTTTACCTGCTATCAAAATTGGAAGAAAATCGTTTTTGCGAAGAGTGCTAAGGAACGCCAATAAATTTGTTTAACGATCTAAATATTGACAGTTCAGCCAAACTCTGATGTTTATAGCATTTCTGTATATTGTCTCTGTGGTATTTATTCAAAAATCATGAGTTTTACAAATAAATAAAAGAGAGACATGATAGATATATATTACCAAAATAATAGAAAGGCTAGAGTTACTAGTGAGAACTATTTAAATGAATATCAGGAAAGGCCGCAACCACACTATTCGTATTTTAATGGACCAGATTGTAGTACTAGATTTTCTCAACGTCGCTTATTCTTTTACCATACTTGTTTTTGGGTTTTCCAAATGAACCATATTGTTTTATATTACGATCTAGTCCGTTAAAATAAAAATAGTGTGGTTGCCGCCTTTCCCTTGCCTACTCTAGCGTTTATGGTATTTAGATAGGTAATATATTTTGATCATGTTTCTCTGTTGCCCATTTGTAAAACTTATGATTTTTGAATAAATGCCACAGACACAATGTACAGAAATGCTATAAATATCAAAGTTTGGCTGACCGTTAAACAAATTAATGGCGTCCCTTCCAAAGCACTCTTCGCAGAAACGATTTTTTCCAAATTTTGATAGCACGTAGGATGTGATCGTATCGTGTGATATATCATTGTGATCAGAAAAAAAGACTTTTAAACAAATGCAAAAATCCAATATGGCGCTTATAAAAAATCAAAGTTCAGTATTGTAACTCTTGCATCAAGAACGCCTTGGAAAATATGATGACATACGTAGATTGCCCATAAAAAAGTGTTCTAACAATGTCATAGTTAAAAAAGTCTAGTTCTTTTGGTATTCGCTTGAAAACAAAAAAAACGAAAATTGAAAATTTCCTTTTTTTTTCGAACGATTAAAAAACTAAAAATGTCACTTCAAATTTTCTTTCAGATAATTAATAGGCATAGAAACACGCAACTTATCCCTAATTTAACCATCTTCGTATTTCTTACGGTTTAGAAGATCCCAATGGTGGGGCTCGAATTTGAACCACCTGTATACACTCATACATTATAACGCCCGTTTTCCCAATACTTCCTGTAAATTGTTATATCATTTGCTCATAATTCGCTGTTTGTTCGCTTTTGGGTGGGTCAAATAAATAACAACTAGTTCAAGGTTACTTTTCAAGACATAATTCGTAAAACACCAAGGATGCTATATCCAGAAATATTTATTTAGGCTCGCGTTGTTGCAGAGTTGCTACATTTAAAACTTATTTCGTCTAATTTCCATTATCACATCAAGGACAGCTTTGCTCTCCCCAGTGCCATAATTTTAACTCTCACGTATAAGGAAATTAGAGGGGCGAATTATCATATTACGCTTCAAGCTCTGGCATTTTCTTTATCTGAAGACTCTCAGCGCGATTAGACAGCTAGCAGAGCGTTTTGCGCCGAGCGACCTTGCCAGTCCTCACTCGATTATTTAGTGGCATTAATTTGGCGTCTAGACACGGGGTCTCCATCTGGAATACTGCGAAGAGCGAGGATACTCCAAGTTATCCTAAGATACCAATAAGATACGAGCAGATGGTACAGATACGATGTTGCCAGCTAAAAGTATTGTACGAGGCGTTAATATTAAATGAGGATATCCACAGATGTGGGTGACGCCGTGTGTTGAATACCGGGTTGAGTCATTTAGAATTGTTAAATCTAGAGAACCAGTGATTAGTAGAAAGGGACGTGGAGAAATAAAGGCAGAAAGTGTGAGGGAAAAAAGAGAGAAGGAAAAGCAAGAGAGGTTAAGAAAACTAGGCGTATTAAATTGAAACGTAAAGGGTTTCCTTCTATCTTGACAACAGTTTCTCATCTTACATGTAACAGGATATGGTAGTTGATTCATCGTCTTCATCATCATAGTCTAAATGTTTTGTCGCCTTGTCGTCGCTACCATCTCTCTGTCTCTAGCACCCCTTTTCATTTCATTGTAGCTTCTGTCGGTAACCGTTTGGGCCAGGTTTTCTAGGAGCTTTCCCTTTCGTCTACCTCTTTCATTTTTTACAAGTAGGGGACCTTCAATCAAATAAAAAAAAACCGACCATGTGGTTTCTGAATATCCTTCCTCCGCGGTCACTATTCTTGGTGACTACAATGTCCATAATAAGGAATGGCTAGAATCTTCAAAAACCGATCAACAAGGAAGGGCAGCGGAGGCCTTTGCAGTCAGCAATTCTTTAGCCAATATGGTTCAGCAATCTACTTACTTTCCTCGCTTCCCAACACACAGCTCAAATCCCTTGAATCTACTTCTTACTACAAATCCTGACTGCCATAAGATATCAGTCACCGCCCCCCTTGGTCGCTCAGACCACGGCATGGTCCCTGCTTCCTGTGCAATGCAACCCGAGGTCACACAGTTATCACACCCACGTATCGTTTGGCACTACAACTCCGTGAACTGGGACGAAATGCGAGATTACTTTTCCTTATTTCCATGGGCGTCTGTCTGCTTCTCTCACCCTGACCCCTCTGATATCTCACAAAACGTCGCCGAAATTATTCAAGCTGGCACGGAATTATTTATTCCACGTACACAGAAAACTTCTGCAGCCACTCAAAAGCCCTGGTTCTCTAAATCATGTGACAAGGCCAGACTTGAAAAGGTCAAAGCTCACAAAACGCTTCTACACAATCCCAGTCAAAAAACCCGTCAAGCATTTAACGACGCAAGAAACCGCTATGTCCGCATTCTTTCTGAGGCAAAAAACTCGTTTAATAACCACATCAAAAACAAAGTCCTCTTAAGCTCCAGCGACAGCAAACCCTTCTGGACTGCTAAATCTATTGGGAATAATTTCTGCAAGAGCACGTTCCCACCTCTTGTCTCAGGGGATGAAATTGTATCTACCGCCCTGGGCAAGGCTGAACTTTTTGCCTCGTTGCTCGCCGGCAATTCTACTCTTAACGCACCTCCAAATGTTCAACCACCAACAGTCCCCAATGTCGCGCATAAAATGACGGATATCATTTTCAAAATTAAAAAGGTACGAAAGATGCCCTCTTCACTTAATACCAGGCAAGCCTCTGGTCTTGACGAGATCCCAGCAATTGTTCTCCAGAAATGCGCACCAGAACTTGCTCCTGTCCTGACTCGTCTGTTTCAGACATCTTACAATAGAGGCATAATCCCTAGTAACTGGAAAACTGCTCGAGTACAAACCGTTCCCAAGAAAGGATCCAAAGCGCCTCCTAGCAACTACATGCCTATTTCGCTCCTATCAGTCGTCTCCAAGTGATGGAAAGGTATATAAACACCGAATTACTAAACTTTCTTGAAAAACACAGTCTAATCCACGATAGGCAGTATGGATTCCGTCAGCGCAGATCAACTGCCGACCGCCTTTCCTTTGTCACCCATTCTTAGAACAAGTCTATGGAACTACACGGTGATGCCCAGATTGTCGCTCTAGACATAACCAAAGCATTTGACCAGGTCTAGCACGCAGCGCTGCTTAATAATCTTCCGGCCTATGGTCTACCACCAAAACTCTGTACCTGGACAGCAAATTTCCTCTCCAACCGGAGCATTACTGTTGTCGTGGATGGCCATTCCTCTAAACTGTATTCAATTACTGCAGGAGTTCCTCAAGTTTCAGCTTTAGCCCCTACTTTGTTTCTTCTCCACATCAATGGCCTCCACTCTAGCACATCCAACCCAATTTACAGTTACGCGGACGATAGCACCCTACACTCAAATATACAATATTCTAAGCCTGTCTCTTTAGCCCAATTATTTGAGGATCGCAGACTCATGGAGGGCTCTGTCTGCGTGGATCTTCAAAAAATATTAGACTGGGGAAGTAGAAATCTTGTACAATTCAACCCCACCAAATCACAGTCTTGCTTTCTTTCTCATAAGAGCCCTAAACCCATCACAATGAACAACCAAGATATTCAAAGTAATGAGTCCTTTTCACTTGTTGGCATTACTGTGGATCGAAATCTCAGTTGGGACCAACATGTCACAACAAGTGCAGAAGCGGCTGCTAAGAAATAAGATTTCCTCTTCCGGGCTCGCAAATACTTTTCACCAGCTAATATCTATACCTTATATACTTCACAAATAAGACCAAACCTCGAATACTGCTCCCATATCTGGGGTGATGCTGCCGCTTCTACACTCGCTATCCTGGACACCATTCAGAAGAGAGCTATACGTCTCATCGGTGACCTTACCTTCACCCAAAGGCTGCCATTCATTGCCCACCGACGTGCCCCTCTCTCTTTTATAGATATCTGCACGGGCACTGCTCAGAGGCGCTTTCTTCCATAGTTCCTCCACCTGCTGCCCCCAACAGATCTACCAGGGTAACAGAGCGAATGCACCCTTTTACTGTCCAGGTCACCAGACATAGAACATCTTGTTATGCCCGCTCTTTTGTCCCGAGGACTTCCAAGTTGTGGAATTCCTTGCCGGCACAGGTTTTTCCTTCTCCTCCGAACCTCCAAACCTTCAAGTCCAGAATTAACAAGTTGCCTCTTTCCTCCTTGTCGACACCCACGGTACGATGGTATTTAGGCTGTAAGCCCTCGTGGTGTGTTGTTGAAATATTTTTTTTTGTTCCCTCAGGGCTCGTCCGCGGCCTTGCCGCCCCGATAGCACCGCAACCCTTGGTTGATTGTGCATACCCCTAGTCTTACTCCACCCATTCCAAAATCACTGTGCCTTGAACTAGTCTGCACAGCGATTGGTAGGGTGAAGTTTTATATTGCTCTGTCTCCGGTCTAGAGTGACCGTAGATCAGTTGTCTTTTCCGGTCCAGAGCTATACACTCGCACAAGATGTGCTGGGCTGATTCCTCCCCCTCGCCGCAGAGTCTGCATGCGAGGTCCCCTTCGAACCGCCCCATTTTATGTAGGTGTTTCTTGACGGCCATGTGTCCCGTCAAGAGACCTGTTGTGTTTCTGAGCTGTCCTCTGCTAAGGTTTAGCAGGTCCACAGCTCTCTTTGAACTGGGTCCGTCAATTATTGACTTCCCATGTCTGAGCCCTGGACAGTCCGCCCAGTACACCTTGTGTTGGTTTCTGACCCAGGACTTAATGGCTCCCCTGGCAGTGCTCTTTGACACGCCCAGAGCCGGTTCTGGTCCCATAAATGGTTCTGCTGACCCCCTCTTTGCGAGACTGTCAGCTTCTTCATTGCCTTTGACCCCCGAGTGACCCGGCACCCAGATGAGGGTCACCTCATTCTGCCCAGCCAGGTCGCTCGTCTCGTCTCGGCACTCACTCACCAGCCAGGAATTTACCCGTGGGCTACTTAGTGCCTTAAGGGCTGCCTGGCTGTCTGTGGCTATGAGGATCCGCTTGTTGGTGTAGCCCCTCCTCTTGTTCTCCCGCACACAGTGCAGGATGGCGTACATCTCGGCCTGAAACACCGTTGCATAGGCTCCGAGGGAAATACTGTGACTTACCCTCGGTCCTTCCGAGTAAACACCTGCCCCCGTCCCACGCTCCCCGCCAGATCCGTCCGTGAACCAGACGAGCGCGTCCCGTGGTATGCCCGGTGTCTCCTCCCGCCATGCCCCGCGATCAGGGATTTCCACTGTGAAGTTGTTTTCCCTGCACATTCGCGGGCTCGCGAAGTCTGACCTCATTTCAAGCATGGGTTCCTTCACGATCTCCTGAATTTTGCAGTGGCCCCTGAAGCCTGGGTTGATCTTCAGTCTACCATTGCAGGCTAGTCTGTATAGTCCTAGCCTGGCCTCTCCCATAATAACGAAGTGTAGGGGGGGTAGATCCAGCAACACCTCCATGGCGGCTGTTGGGGTTGAAGACATGGCCCCTGTGATGCCTAGGCAAGCCATCCTTTGGATCTTGCCTAGTTTTTGTTTGGCACTGGATTGTGTCACCTTAGGCCACCAGACCAGTGCCGCATATGTTAACGATGGTCTGACCACCCTTGTGTACAGCCAGTGGGCCATACTAGGTCTTAGTCCCCACGTTTTTCCATATAGCCGCCTAGTGACGGCTAAGGTCATGACTGCCTTACGCAGTATTTTTCCAATGTGACCATTCCAGGTTAGCTTAGAGTCCAATACGACCCCAAGATATTTTACCTCCCTGGCCATTGGAACGCTCCTACCGTATAGAGTGAGAGTTCTGTGGCTTTCACACTTCCTCCTCCTCGTAAACGGCACGACGGTTGCTTTCTCGGGGCTCACCCCGAGCCCTTGATCAACCGTCCACCCTTCCACCACTTTCAGTGCAGTCTGCATACGCTCCCACACTGCCTGTGTGACCTTTCCTCGGACTATGATGACAATGTCGTCCGCATAGCCCTGTACCTCATACCCCCCTCCCGAGAGCCTCCCCAGCAGGCCGTCCACGACTAGACACCAGAGCAAGGGAGACAGAACGCTCCCCTGCGGACACCCCGCCGCGACCCCCGCCAGCAGAGTCCCTCCCGCGAGTGAGGTGAACACCGCCCTGTCCCTGAGCATGGAACCGATCCACCTGCAGCAGGTCTCCTCTATTCCACGCTCCCGGGCAGCTGCCAGAACCGATCCGAACGAGGTGTTGCTAAAGGCCCCCTCTATGTCTAGGAAGGCCCCCAGCGCCACCTCCTTGTTCTCCAGCGTATTCTCCAGTTTCAGCACCAGTTGGTGCAGTGCTGTTTCTGTTGAGAATCCTGCTCTGTATGCATATTGTCCGCAGTGTAGAGGATATGCTTCCAGTACACCGCCCCTAATGTGCCGGTCGAGCAGTTTTTCCACTGTTTTCAGCAAGAAGGACATGAGACTTATTGGCCTCAGGGACTTTGCCTGGTCTGTTGGACGCCCAGGTTTAGGAATAAATACAACCCTGGCCAGTCTCCATGCCCTCGGAATGTACCCCAGAGCCAGGCTGGCCCTCATAATGAGGGTAAGCACCGGCGCCAGTATATCTATCCCCTGTTGGAGCATGATGGGCATTATTCCATCAAATCCCGGCGATTTGTATGGCTTAAAGCTGTTAATGGCCCATCTGATTTTGCTCCAGGTAACCACCTCTTTAGCGACTGTCCAGTCTACTCTAGATGCCCGCCTATAAGGCGCCTCTATTTCTGAGTGTTCCCAGTCCGGAGGTGATTGGTTTATTATGTTACAGCCGGGGAAGTGCGTCTGGAGTAAAATTTCCATAGTTTCCTCCCCCGAGCTTGTAAAGCCTCCCGTGGGTGTTCTAAGGGAGCCTATGTTAGTCTGAGGGCCCTTAGACAGGATCTTGTGTAGTCGAGCACTCTCGGACGTGTTTTCCACTTCTTCGCAGTGCCTCCTCCACGACTCCTTCTTGGCGTCCCTCAGTCTTTTGTTATAGGTCGATAGGGCCTGTCTATATTCATCCCATGCTCCCGACCTTTTGGCCGCGTTAAACAGCTTACGAACCTGCGTCCTCCTTTGCCTGAGGTCCTCGTTCCACCATGGGACGTTCCTGGTGGACACCCTCATTTTCAGGGGGCAGTTGGCGTTATAGGCCGAGGTAATTGCGTCTCGCAATTGGACTGCTGCAATCTCGAGGTCTATTGAATCCCTTATGGCCCTCTCAACCCCCCGCAGTTCCACAGCTAGGTCTGCCCTGTAGGCTTCCCAGTCCGCCTTGCGGGGGTCCCGGTACCATACCGTTTCTCTTTCGACTTTGGCGATTTCAAACCGGATGTATCTGTGGTCTGAGCTACTCACTTCCCCAGACACAGCCCAGCTTTTAACAAAGTCACCCAGAAACTGGGTGGAAACTGTTAGGTCTAAAACTTCCTCACGCCGTGTTGTGACGAATGTCGGTTTATTACCTCTATTCAATATGTCTAAATTAAATTTCATAAAGAATTGTAAAAGTGCCTCACCCCTAGAGTTTGTGTCCGAGCTACCCCACAACTCATGGTGCGCATTCGCATCCATGCCGATGATGGTCTGCCATCCACCTGCTCTGCTACCCACCATCAGCTGCTCCAATTCGTTGGGTGGAGGAGGGTCCGTGCTGTCCCCTGGCAGATAGGCTGACGCGACAGTAATGTCCCTCAGCCCATCCGCTCCTCCACATCGGATTTTGATCGTTGCCAGGTCCCTGGAACAGAAATTCATTAGAGGGAGAAACTCTATCCCTTCCCTGACAAAAATGCAGGCCCTCGGATTCTCGCTGGACCTGCTGTAGATGAGCTTTCCATTAGCTCCGCCGAGTCCCTTGATCTCTCCTTTGTAGGAGTACGGTTCCTGGATGAGGGCCACATCCGTGTTCCTCAGAGCCATTAGTAGTCCGGCCGTGGCTGCCCTACTGTGTTGGAGGTTGACCTGAAGGAACCTAAGTCCCATTAACCCTTAATTGCTTCCCCAGTGGGCGGAAGCTAACCCTTCCCATGCCCCAGAATGCCTTGAAGGAAGTTTACTTCAAGGGCTCTGTAAGATGTCGGGTCGATCGAGAAGGCGAGCGTCTGTCCTTTCTCCTCTGCCTTCCTGCTTAGAACCGACCAGTGTTGCGTCCCCAGTTCAGGGTTCTGGATCTTAAGTCTGCTGATCACCGTCTCCTGCGGGACGGTGTCAGGGATCCGTACGAGGACCTTGCGTCTCTTTGGGAGTTCCTTGGGCTCGACGGCTGTCAAGTCCGCCCCCTCCCAAATCTGACCGAGGCCCCCGATCGTTTTCCTCAGCCAGTCCCGCGACTGCGGGCCGGCACAGGTTATCCAGAGGATGCCCCCCGTCAGGCGCGTCCCGTGGAACTGAGGCGGGCTCTCCCCTTCCTGAAGAGAGTCCACTGCAGCTACCACCGCAGCCTGGATCAGGTCCGCCTTCCCCTGGTCTAGCGTGACCTCAGGATGGCGTCTGTCAATCACCGCCATCCCGAGGCCCTCCGCAGCCTCCCTGTAAGAGCCAGTCTGCGCCGGTGTTCCGGCCTTAGTTCCTTTGGGAGGTCTGTCTGTAGTAGGCGTGCTAGAGCCAGCGCGCGGCGTCTTCCGACTCGCACTCTCCTCTTGCGCCTTTACAGGCACCCTGGCCCTTTTGGAACGTCTGTCTGTAGTGGGCGTGCTAGAGTTCGAGCGCGTCCTCTTCTGACCCGCACTCCCCTCTTGCGCCTTTACAGGTTTCTCGACCGTCCAGGTCCCGGCCGCCATTTTTTGCGCCCTCCGGAGCTTCTTTCTTTGCGCCCCGGAAAGACGCTTGGACTGCCGGGGCAGTCCCTCTACTCTAACAGTAGAGTCCTCACTGGTGGAGGGGCCCCCGGAGTCCGCGGAGCTCGCCGCCCTCCGGTGGGACCCAGCCTCCAGCTTGGGTGTCGGGGACAGGTCTCTGGCCGAAGCTACCCCCTGATCCCCCGTATCTACGCCGGTCGTGGGACCTCCAGAGTCCGTTGCCGCACCCTGGCTCGTCTCCGTTTCCGGGATAGACTCAAGGCTCAAGTCTGTAGCCGGAGCCACTCCTCGAGCCTCATTGGTTTTGGTTTTATATGTATTTATAATCTTCATGTTGTTCCCACGAGAATGGGGGAAATACTGTCCACACCATCAGAACCCCCTGTGTGGTGCAAGGCGGGTTACTCTGGAGGGTTGCCTGGTACTCCAGAGGTTCCGTTCACGACACCATCGCCCTGGTGCCATCCATCCATAGGCACGGGTCACGTGACACCGTAGATTGGGGGAGTTTAGTTCGACCTCCTTGTCTAGATCCGTCATGTTTAGTTATTAGCAGGGTCACCTCGTGCAGGATGCGGATTTTTACCGCGCATGACGGTCTTGGGGAAAGCTTCATCGGGAGTTTATGTTGTTATTTCCACTTCCTCAGCTTGCCCCCTGGAGTCCTTTGGCCCGCGACTCCTTAACCCCTGTTGAAATATTGCTGGAAAGTTATTATCTCTCAGAATATGTTCAACAATTTTGCCCTTCTTCCCTCAACATCTTTCAACAACCATCATTTTTCTCTCATATTTTTCAGCCCACTTTATTCGTCTTTCTATCAGTGTATCTTGGTTTGTGATCTAAGCGAATTTGCGTAAAAACATGTGTCATTTTAAGCCTAAAACCCGAGGGTATTTATTTGATATTTGCCCGCGATTGACATCCCGTTACAAATTTCATCTGGATCTAAATCCGGTCGATAGTGAGGCCATAATTACCTCCCAAACCCCCAAAGTACTTGCACTTATCTCTCAGATTTATTATTTTTGCAAGATAAAGAACACACTGTTTGGTTTGAAGATGAAAAGATAATCAACTACTTACTCAGATTTAGTCTTGTTCTGCCCCAAGTCCTAGATTTTTGAGATCTTTGAGTCAAAACACCGGCACTACGTTACTTAGTTTAAAGAGATCTAGATAATAGATATAAAGAATTTCCAGTTACAGCACCACCAGAATTGAGAAAGGTTATAACTAAATTTATAACTTTAAGCCCAATTAATAATGAATAGTCTATAAAATTGCCTGCTCAGTCAAGGTATAAGCTCCAATATAAATTAAAAACAGGGCATGGGCCTTAGCACTCACATTTGGTAGGGTATAGGGCAAACAAATAAAATTCAGAAATCTAATAAAATTGATTTATTTAAAGTTATTAAAGTTGTACAATGCTGCTAATTCTTATTTGACCAAAATGAAATGACATATGTATTATACTAATAGGTGAAATAATTTATGATAAGTGGTCAAAAGGTTAATGTAGCACAGATAAATAAGGTACTTAGCTTTCTGATCAGGTTGACGTGGTTGGATGGCTGCGCTGGGGATGATAAGTTAGATGTTCCAGGCCAGGATGTGAGGGGCCTGACTGTTCACATGTGCTTCTTCTTAGAAGTTGCTGGAATGATGTCTCTTATAGGAGAGTTTCGTTGGAGATGGATGGATGACTGGTGCTGTAGGTTCTTGTGTCCTTCAGGAGCGGCTGTTGGGCCCCAATCGATATGTCTCAACCAACGGGTTATGAACAGTGGCTTCCATTTGAAAGACCCAAGCAAGGGGTCCCAACCAAGGGGTGACTATATGACAAAAAATCATTTGGATAAGTATCAGAACATTTTCTGCACAGTTCGCACAGGGCAGGCGGTAGCATGTTTCGTACTAGTACCAAATTTATCTGTATTTAATGATTTAATTAATGTTTAATATCTTTATTGAAGGTACAATAAGTAGAGTACAATAGCAAGCAATCATTTAACTTTGAACGCTACCACCAGCCGTTGTAGAAGGCACACAGCATTTACAATTGACAAAGCGATTAATGAAATGGAATTTAATATGTTAAAATAACAGGCAATTCACACTAATAATAACTCAGGAAACTCATAAGCGATCATATAATAAGCAAGCATTATATTTCTGTTCTTACCTAGTGACATGCTGTTCTTTTTTTCTTAATTTAACTACGCATCGGCATCTTTTCAGTTTGACTTTGCAAAAAAGAAGAGAACAGGTCTGCGACTACATCGTGCTCTTAGAGCCTTCTTATCTCATTTTAATTGTCGAGCGAGCATGTTGGTAGGCAAGTTCTCATCGAGTTAAGATTGACCACAGACTATGTATGCGGTATCATCGACTCTGACGTCACTAGTGTGAGTCAGACTTTGACGTCACTATTGTGATCGATTTGGAAGCTTTATAATTAAATAAAAGGTGGTGACACGTGTGGCATGTTGCATGTTACAAGGTTAAATGAGGAATTAATTATTCAACTAAAACAGATATTAAAACACAAATATTTAAATTTATTCATATCAATTAATTATGTTGAAGTTATTTAAATCAAGACTCCTGGTAAATCAAATATAAGTTGTACATTACAAGGAAACAAAATAAATATTGAATGAAAGATTAAAGGTTTTTCTATCAAATCTCCCAATGCTCTTCATTTTAATTCATTAGATGGTTTATAGTTAATTGTTCTGACCAGAGTATGCTTTGTTATCTAAAAAGTTTGTGAGCAAAATTCAGATATTGTAAAATTAAGTAATTATTAACTGTAATTTAAGTGAAAGGTTATAAGCTATTTTTTTATTACTCTAAAATATGTTGAAAGTTTGATGATTAGTGAGCAAAATGTTAACCAATTAATTATCATACTAGTCTTTCTAATTTACATGTTTGACATCATACAAAAAAGAAAAAAATATATCGATCAACATCACTGATTAATATTTAAATTTTGACTGAGTTAAAAGTTATGTTACAATTTACTAAATTATTCTGTGAATGTAGAAAAGTATAAGTCTGGCTAAAGTTTTAAAAAACTTTCAACAACTTGTAAATGACACACAGTGCACTGGCACCTCAAGCGGTTCACAGGCTGATGTCAGGCCTTCAGATCAGACCTCCACAGGTGTTGATTGCCTGCGGACTGAAATCTAAGAGCTGCCAGGGTAGCATCAGCATTTAGCGCTTAACATAGGCGCTTAATTGCCCCCAAGAGAGGAGCCAGTAGCTAGTTGTCAGAGAAATATGTGACGACCACAAGAAGGTATACAAAAGGTGAGGTATACAATGGGTGTAACTTGGATGTGAAAACGACATGAAGGTAGACCTAAACCTGAATCTGAACAGCAAAAGTGTATTTGAATGATCAATTCGGATAGCAAATGTATATTTGAACGGTAAACTGAGAACTCGGAGAGCAAAGGTGTGTTTAAACGGTAACGGTATACGGAGAACTTCGACAGCAAAGGTGTACGGATAACCCGGAAGTCATGGTAAACTTGAATCCGAAACCGAAACACTGCAATTACAACAAAGAATGCCGTTAGCAAGCTGCCGCTGCATTAAAAGGCTTATTAAAGGCTTACCGTTTCATCCTTTTTTAAACGGGCTGTTACAATCGCTGAACTAATTCAAACTATTTGAAGCATTTGCACAATATTTACACCAAGTTTACATGCCATGAAGACGCTGCGTTTCACCCGCCTGCCCGATAGAGTCTCTGCTTGAACATCCCTGTCGACTGGTTTTGTTTCAACTCAACTCCTCTACCGAGTTTGCCGCGCGTGTTTGTATGTCATTCGTCCCAACGGCTGCCTCCACGTGTGATAATCGGAAGGCCGGCGCAGGTGTTGGCAACAAGCCAACATTTCCCCTTAAGACCTTCTGGAAATTTCCATGCTTGATTTGTACCTTTACAATTGAGAACTACGTTTTAAATATATAAATCGATGTTTTTAGATTTCTAAGAAAGACTCTGTTGTTCTCATAGCTTAACCGGCTGAATATTCCGGTAGGACACTGCCGCAAAATAACGATATTTTTTAATAGGCAAATATTCCCTTCTCGAACACTTAATACTCAATTTAATTGAAGGGAAGGGTAGTAAGAGTGCTACGATGGTAATTTTCAATAAAAATTTGAACAAATCTTTTCAAAACAAAACTTGAATTGTTGCCCAATAATGAGGCCACCTGATCCTGTTTAAGCTTCCCTTGAGGTTCTTGCTCTGTTAGCAAGAGAGTTACGGTAATGAATAAAACATAACCGTTACAAACATTAGGTAATAAAAAGATTTGGACTTCTGAATTTTCAAAAAAAGTGTCTGAATGATTGCGAATTGGGCTACCTAGACCCCATCGCGGGGTCAGTTAAATTTTTTGTTGAAAATCGATTAGAGAGCTAAATTTTACTTTCAAGGGGAAGACTTTAAGGCTTGTTTTCAATATAGTAACGCTAACCCTTAAGCGCTGGTGCCATGTACCCCTATAATCTTAAAAGGGGGGTCAAGTAGCACATACATTTAGAGCTGGTGTAAATCTCTTTTCAAAGGTGCATTATTTTTAAAATTTGAAGCACAGAGAAATTTACTTCTAAAAGTAAGTAATTTATTAATCAAAAACTTACATGTCAGTTTATCAGAGGCTCAACATTTTGAACAGCTCCCTCCATATAATAGTACAAGTTTTGTTCAAAACGTCCGCGCACATTCTGTAACATTTCTAGAGTGATTTGGCGGCATTTGTTTACGATTCTCTGGCGTAAGTCTTGTAACGGATCGGAATGAGTAGAATAGAACCGAAAATTTTCCCGGAAAAACTTGTCTGATTTTTTTTTGTGGCTAACGAACATATCCAAGCCACTGGCAAAAGGAAGGAACACGCCAAATTGGACCAAACTCGGTCCATTTTTTTAAGTTATCGGTGTGATACACCCACACACAGGCACACCCACATAGGCATATATATATATATATATATATATATATATATATATATATATATATATATATATATATATATATATATATATATATATATATATATATATATTGTCACAGCGAACACTCTGGAATGACATTTCTACATTTTTAGAATAGACTAGAAGTGACAGGTGTAGAATAGTTTAGAACGTCTAGAATCTCTATAGACAGTATAAATAGACGAGCGGTGCGCAGAGTAAGTTAGTTCAGTATTGAATAAGGTGGTGTAGAAAAGTGATCATAAAGTATTAAACGAGTCAACAGTAAGTGTTGGTGTATAAGAAGCGATCATAGAAGGCGATATTGGAATATAGTTCTATGGACATTTAATAATAGAGAAGAGACATATTTTAGTTGACATTGGTGTTGGAAAATAGTTGGTAAGTATATGACCTCAAAGCTTGCCTACAAAATTCTTGCGTTTTGTCAAATTTAATTCAGAAGATCATGGAACGTTATTGACATCAATTTATTCAATCGATTTGTGAGAACGGACTTGACCGATTTTGACAAAAAAAAATAACATTGACTGTGTACCTATAACAAGGGGCATACTACAGGGAGATAGTTTGAGACCGCTGCTATTTTCTCTGTTCACTGCGGATATGCCGTCCTTCTTCGAAGAAAGGAATGCCAATGGCTTACCGTTAAATAGCCGTGTGCGGATTACTATGTTGATGTACGCGGATGATCTTGTTATACTGGCTGATTCACCCATTAATTTGCAGAGAAACATACACATATTACATGAGTACAGCACAATCTCAGGACTGGAACTGAACATAACCAAAACAAAGATCGTAATTTTTAGGAAAGGTCCTGCTCTTGCTAGACATAAATTTTACTATGATAGGCAAATCCTGGACATTGTGAACGAGTATACCTATCTGGGGATTCCTTTCAAATTTAACGGTATATATCACGAAGCATGTAAGGGGAGAGTGAGTGAGGCAAACATCAGTCTGGGAGCTGTTAGGCACGCGCTTACAGGGGTATGTAATGCCGGATGGATAACAAGTCTTAAGTTGTTCACCTCAGTTGTGGTACCGGCCTTGAGTTATGTAGCTGGTATTTGGGGGCTCAGATACACTGAGAATGTGGAGGTTATACAGAGCAGATTCTTAAAAGGTCAAAATTTTCTCCCCAGGAACACGCCCGGTTACATACTGCGTCTTGAATTTAACATACCCAGGCTGGGATATTATGTGCTGAGAGCGGCGCTACATCTACTCTTAAAGCTGAATAGCATGCATAGGGACAGGTATCCTGCGGTTGCTTTGGAACAACTGAAATATTTGGATTCCTCAGCCACACATATAGTCGTTCTTAATTGGTTTAGTCAGCTAAAGGGCATACTAGCGGGGATCGGAGTGGAGGGCACGGATATCTTAGCCAATTTGCGCGAGAATGACATAACAACTATACTTGGCATTTACACAAATCATAGTCGAACATTGGATGAGAACTGCTCGTTGCTTTCTGTTAACTACCCCCAGTACAAATTCCTGTTGGGAGACAGCACTGGATTGGTATTACTCCCTTTGCATTTACAAAGGTTTATGCTCCAACTGCGTACAGCGGGAAGCAGGGAGGTGGTTCTGATTTTCGGGACTATCAAATACCGATTAAACAACCTAGAAGAAAAATACACTATTTGTAACTTAAATGAAAACGAAGATCTAAAACATTAAATTTTTGAATGCCCCATGTACCGGCCAATTAGAAAAGACCTTGAGAGTCGCCACCTGGATAGAGACATACACTTAGTATTAAGGGAGTTGGACGGGAAGCACGTTAAAGTTTTGTATAACTTTTTAAAGAATGCAATGTTAATAAGATCGTTTATATTGAATGAGTAAAACCCCTGCTGTTTTTGTTTATTTCTGATAGCCATTGAGTTTCGAAGGACATCTCTATATTCGCAATCGTGTTAAATCAAGTTTTATTAGACATACCCATATGTGACTGTGTTGACATTTAGTTTAGTTATTATTTGGATTTTATATTTAAGTTTAAATTATTGTTGGAAAACACCACACCTTTGTTCATGTTTTCTGTATCGATTGAACAATAAATTTATTATTATTATTATTATAAAAAAAATAACATGAAGTTTGAAGAAATAACTTTACAAACGGGCTTAAAGCTACAATACTGTTGCGTTTTCTCCGGGTTCTGGATAAGTGAGACTTTTAATTTTAACAAAACAACTTTATTTGCTCTCTAAATATGGATACAATAAAAGTTCTAGAATGTCTCTCCCACAAAACACTTAATCTACTGTCTAAATATGGATACAATAAAGGGCTAGAATGTCTCTCTCACATATTACTTAGTTTATCTGGCCTTACAATCACTAATTTGGACAAAAGTCACTAATACACTGAAACTACAGTCGCTACTCTATAACACTTTACAATAGTTACTGCTTCTTCGAGTCACTTCAACCTTCTCTAACTGAACTGAACTGGCTGGCTTGCTTCGCGTTTATATACTCGCCGTACCTTCCACCACGTTTCTGGAGCGTTCCATTCCAGAATGTTCCAGGACCTTCTTTTACTAGAAGGTTCTGTGAATACAGATCGGTCCCGTATGTATACAGGGGGATGTATATACTGGGTGATCCAAATGTGGTCATCACTCCTATGTTACACAAGAGGTGTTTCTCGTAATATAAGATCTCTCTGCGTATACAGGGTGTAAGGGTTCTCTGCGCATACAGGGTGTATATACAGGATGTTCGGAATGTGCAGACCTCAGTTATCCGTTCCGACGGGGTACAAGTTGGTAACTTCGTTATTTCTGGTCCTAGAGGGTTGAGACTTCGTCTGAGGGGGGGTCACCCCAGACACCCCCAGGGGGGTGGGGAGGCGGTGTTGCCAGATTGTGCAAAAAATCCCAGATGTTGGGGAAGTTCTGGAGATGTGGCAACACCGCACATACGTCTATTGAAGTGCTTTGTAACAATACGAATTATGTGTAAAAAGAAAACTATTTTTATTCGAATTGTCATATTTAATCTTTTATTTTGGTGAAAGAGTTTTAAGTCTTTAATTGATGTTCAATAAATTTGTTTAATTATACGCAACAGTTATCGCCTAAACATAAAATAAATAAAAAATCTACTAAGGACGGAAGATCATGTATGCCACGGTAAAGCAACATCTTCATTAAATGGCATTTTAATGGTATTTTTTAAGTAAAATTAATTTAGTTTTAAGAATTAAAATTTTTACATGAAGTGGCAAATACATCAAATCCATTTAATCCATTAAAACCTAAAATTCGAAAGAGAAATGCAATAATTCACTTAATCAATCACTTAGACTCGACAAGGACTTGTTCGACGATCTTTAAAATGAGACAATTAGCTGCCTGTTTTTATCTAAAGTAGGCTAAGTTCTTAGCATAATATTTAGGGCTTCTGTTCCACACAAAGACAACTTTTAAGTGCTATTTATCACAGAGTCTCAAACTCAAGTCCGCAAATGGAGGGAAGTGTTCGAATTAAAACTTTTCTTGGTAGCTTTGCCTGCAGCTAACTGAACATCTGCAATAAAGTCGATGCTTCCAAGGACACTGCCTCGGAAATTAACATACAGTACAGTGTGAAATATAACCCTCAAAACAATAAAGGGGAATCGCTTTTTCAAGTAATTGCAATTAATTCAGAGCTTAAAGTTTGTGATTTATATTCCCCAAGGTAAAATGAAAATATAGGGTGCTATCAATAAATAATTATGTTCAAGAAAGTTAAGTCTGTCTCTAGTAGTTTTCACTGCCAGTCTAACTGGTGTCTAACTTTCCTGTTGTTCATCATTGACTCTCTCATTTTCATTTTAGAAATGAGCAATTTGCTTGGCAGCATCACATTCTAAATGCAAATCGCCCTGTCGTCTGAACCTTGGCTTTCTGTTTCCAGCAACTCTATTTGTTTCACTGTCACGTCATTTGCAAGATTTTTCTTCTTGTTGGCTTATTTATTATTCGAGTACTTACGTGTTCTCCAAACAAAGTTGCCAAAAAGTTACTATGCCTAAGAATAATAATAAAAAATATATATATTTTGCCTTCTTTCCCTTAATTTCTTTCAGCGAGCATGTTTCTTCTCTCACATCTTCTAGGACACTTTTATTCGTCTCTTTATTGTTATACCGTATCTTTGTCATTTTCCATGTCCATACTTCAAAGCTTCCTAAAGTCCTGGTTTCCGCCGATACACTACCACACTTCCCATATAGCACAAAGTAACCCATAAGACGTCTATTGGGCGTCTGTAAGGGATATCACGGATATTATTTAAATTTCCACACACACAGACACACACAAATATATATATATATATATATATATATATATATATATATATATATATATATATATATATATATATATATATATATATATATATATATATATATATATATATATATATATATATATATATATATATATATATATATATATATATATATATATCATGTGCTGGGAAATGCAAAGGCCATATAAATGTCTATAAAAAACAAAAATGAAAACCCTTACGGAAACTAGTATGATAACGTTAAGTTTCGATTATTGCTTCAATAATGTAGATTGTCAGACCTACAAAATTGGGGGGTCAGCTTAGCAATGGGGGGTGGTAGTAGAACCACTGGTCAGTAGTAAGTACAATACTTACGGTTTACACGTGATGCATATGGGTTCTCTGTAGATTGTATACATATCCACATCGTTCGATATATTTTACTTTACACTAAAACAGAAAACAAAATAATAACATTAATATACAAGCATATTCTCTATTATTGTTAGTCAGTGTTATTTGGATAAGCAATGAAAGATATAAAGCCATAATTTGTTAAAATGATTATTAATTAAACTTTTGAGATTTATAACTAGTAAATTTGGAAAGTGTCTCAGTTTAAATGAATTTAAAAGAGCCAAAAATCTATATGCAAATAGATCAAACTCTTAAGCATGAAATACATACCAAAGAATTATGTTCTAAATCAATTACCTAAAAGTAATGAACAAACAAACACTTTGTATAATGTACCTAGATATAAGTTTGTTTTTGTTATGTGAACAATGAACTGGAGTTGATCAAGGACAGTGTTTTTTTTTAGTGTTGTGAGACTTTTCAAATCAAGATTGCAGCATATAAACTTCATTAATTTATATATTTATTGTTGGTTATGATTATGTCTAAGAAGTAAGGTTAGGCCAAATGTCATTTTAAGAATAATGATGTTTAAACTTACCGGATGAATAGCTGTCAAAAATGTATTAATTAAATTCAAGAAAGGATGCTCTGATTTCAAACAGGAAATAACATTGGATGAATTTGGACAAGATTTCCGCTTTTGTTATGGATTATTGTTGGTTGTTAAAATAAATTCAGACGCTAGAGTGGCGTCATTCTTGCTGCCCAAAGAATTTAAATGTTTTTAAAGTATATTTTGTGTAAAGAAGATCCATTGTATGACTGAAACAAACAGAAGCTGTCACATGAAGTTTTGAAGTAATAAATTACAAGATAAACAGTATATATATCAAGAATAACTACATTTAAGGATACCTACCACCACTAGCGAGGAACCAAGGTTTGAAATTTAATTTATCAGCACAAGGAGAAAATTACTTTATTTAAAAGACAGTCTGTTCTGTCGATCATACGTCAAGCAAAAGCATTCATGGGAAAAATAAGATTTTATACATAAATAGATATCTTAGTTTACATTTCACCAAAGTTCAAAGTTAAGAACTTAGAGGGAGTCAGGATCGCAGGTCAGAAAGCCATATTAGTTTATAACGAACATTTGAAAATCAGCAGAAATTCTGTTAATAATATTAATAATTTTTAATTTATTAGTAAGTTTGAGAGTTATAACAACGGATCCGTTTAGATTTAAATTTAAAAATTGTATCCAATAAAAGTTGTTATGAAAATTTTATAAAAAACATAATTATTTGAAAAAAAAAACATAATAAGATAAAAAATAAGGATAATTGCATATTAGCAGGCTATTTCTTTTCCCCTATTTAGCAGAATCCACGACCAAGACAAAGTAAGTACATTAATTATTTGATTACAATTTAATTGGCATAAATACTATAATATAGTAGAGGGGTAGGCAACCCAAATTACACTGAAGCTAGCACCAATATGACAAATATATTTATACTGTTATAAACTCAAATTCAAACACCAGTCATCAACATTTCATTCAGCTATAAAATACATTATAAAATCTACAGAGTCACCCATAAAATATTGTGTAAACTGTTAATATAAAAGGTTTCTATTTACATGTAAAATTACAATCAATAAAATAATATCATCCCTAAAATTGTACCAATAAAAAAAATACATAAACAACCAAACAGGTTTACACACATCTACAGGGTGATCATTTTCCTATAAATATATATAACATAAATATCATTTTATAAAGTAAATAAAAAAATTATATATTAAATTAATATAATATAATATACATATAATAAATATAAGCTCATTGCTAATATAATTGGCGCACAACAGTGTGGCATTAAAATAGAAATTAATATAATATTAAAATAAAACCAAAATCGATATAATATATATATATATATATATATATATATATATATATATATATATATATATATATATATATATATATATATATATATATATATATATATTGTTAGGTTGCATGGGGACATTCGGGATTGGCTTACATCGTACATGTATAACAGGAAGATATATGTAGAGGTTAACACAGCTGCTTCAGACATACATAAAATTAATTTGAGTGCTCTTCAGGGATCAGTTTTAAGCCCACTGATGTTTCGGATTTTTATTAGTGAGTTATATATGGTTACACTATTTTATATGCTGATGACATATCTGTGGCCATTGCAGCTGAAACAAGTGAACTAGTTGCTAGACTTAATAAAGTATGTACTGAATTTACTGACTGGTGTTGTGTAAATGGTTTGATAACTAATCATAAAAAAGTCTGGACGTAGCAAGTGCGTTATGGAAGTGAATTTTCTTCAAATGTTTTCATAGAAAATTTGTCTCTTTAATGCAAAGCAGGAATCAGTTTGTTCACCGGAATAACATATATAGTAGGATCAATGTAACATATTTTACGAACATAACTTGTGTGAAAATGAACAAAAATTTTCCTAAAATAAACTTACAACATTTCCGAGAAATACCTTTCCTAGCTGACGAACCTTAGGTTAATAGCAAATTGCGTTATTGAATTTTGAAGCGTTTAATGAAAATTCGCTACTAAAACGCACTTACTGCGTCTCGATTTTTTTTACAAACATGCATCATATTTCTATGAAAAATGCAATAAGGAATGTTAAAAAAAAAGTAGATATCACCAACGACTTATGGGCCATCTTGTGGTTGTCAAAATAATTTTATAAGATGCAGCTTAAAACACCCTATAGGTAACGTATACAATTTTCCCTCGCATCTTGCATAATAACAATTATATTGAGCTTTACCGTAGAAATGCGTCACACTGTATATATGTAAACAGGAAGTAAACTCGGATGTGGGTTCTAGGGGGCCTAGTTTGCGCTCATTTGAAGAAATCTTTTAAGAATTCAAAAGCCGCGGTGTCCGCATTAACGAATTCTTTCTATGAAAATTTGCTAAAAATTATAGACCGTTAACTCATAAATTTAACTAAAACTACTTCCAAAGCATCAGAGAAAGTGTCTATTTGAAATGAATTTTCTGGAAATATTTTATTAAAATAAAGGACAATGATGGTTTAAGCTGAAATTTAAGGGTTTGCAGAACACTCTTTACATAATCCGTATTTCTTTCATGTTCTTTGCGTAAATGTTGCCAATTTTGACGTTTCAAATCGCGACTTTTTTACGTTTTGAGGATAACCCTATTTTTTTTCTTTAAATGCCTCTAACTGTTTTGTCTTTAAACTTACAGACCTAAATTTTGGGAAATTGTTCACCCTTTATATATAAAATTGAAACTGACCCTGGATATGGATTCTAGGGGGCCTAATTCGCGTTCATTTGAAGATTTTTTTTTAAAGTTCAAAAGTCGGGATCTCCTTGTTAGTGAATTTTTTTTAAGAAAATTAACTAAAACAAGCACTTGTGAAGCCACGAGAAAAGTCTAAGACTGTATTAAATATGGAACGGTTTCACTAAGTTAGGGCAAGAACAAACAACCAGATATGCCGTTCAAATTGAATTAAGTCTTAAAACTTTCATCTCGTCTTTATAAAATTATTTTTTATACAAAAACTCGCTAAAAAATTCATCGGAATAACAACAATCAGATTAGATAACTGTAAAGTGAAATAAGACTAAAAAAATTTGATAAAAAGCGAAGTCACTGACCAAGATTAGAACGCCTTATCTGCGAGTAGATTATTACGATGTGCAGAGACCACTGTACACCTAGCCCACGGAGCTACGCACTATATGCATTTACGAACAGGAATATTCCTTTGTTCAAGGTTTTACAATTTACATAAAACCTTTTTGATTTAGAATCGATTTTTTGCTTATATTTGAACGAAATCTAGAAAAATAATGACTTAGACACATATATAGGAGCCTGTTAGTCATTTCTTGTAGTATTTTTCACTGACATTCTGATCAATCTATTTTTACATTTTTAGCTTTCTTGAATCAGATTTAATTAATTAAAAATTAATTTATCTCTAACTTGTTTGTCTTTTGAGGTATAGATTTGAATTTTGGTACATAGGATAAACTGTATGACAAAAACCAGCGCACCAAATTCGGTTGCCCTCACTTTGTTATTTCCAGCGATATAATTTTTTTTCGAAAGAAAACACAAAATTTTCCGGGAAAACCTCGCCCGATTTTCCTGACTAACAAACTTATCCAAGCCACTTGCAAAAATAAGGTATTTACCCAATTTGATCAAAATCGGACTATTATTTTTTGAGTTATCGGTATATATATATATATATATATATATATATATATATATATATATATATATATATATATATATATATATATATATATATATATATATATATATATATATATATATATATACATATATATATAAACACATCTGTTGTATCCAACCGACAAATCAGAATGTAACTAACCGATTTTTATGAAACTCTTTCTTATATTAATAGTTTGGATGAGTTTGTTAGCCAGCCAGATCAGACCTGTTGTAAGAGAAAATTGTATCTCATAAAGTATCAAAGTTATTTTGATGGAATTTGGTAGATATGTTGCTCTGGTAAAGACTTTACTAGGTACCAAGTTTAACTTGCTAGGTTCATGGACAATTGAGTTAATAAAATTTGAAATATTTAATGAAAATTCGCTACCATAACTAACTTGCTGCAGCCCATTTTCTTTTATCACAACCTATTTTCAGTGTTTTGATACATTGTAGACTCTTAGCTCAATACATTTTACAGGGGTGCAAAATTAATTAATTAGTTTTTCACACAAAAGTTCTCAATACGATGACCTTTTTAGCTTCTTGGGGCAGTAAACATTTTTTATGTGCCCACATCTTAATGTTTGATTAACCAAGCAACTTTTTTAACTTTTTAAGGTAATTGGTTTACTAAATTTGATCTAAGAACTTCATTAATTTCGAAAAAACAAGCAAACATCTTGTGATAGAAAAGATTAATTTGCTACATTAAAACGGGTCCTATTCGCCTGACTAGCGAACTTATTCAAGCTATTACCAAAAGGAAGTCACAGCTGAAACTATTACAACTGTAACCGATATTTATGTGAAAAAGTTTACCAAAACGAGTATTTGTGGAAACTGTTTAATATTAAAGCTTATGAATACTAGCCCACTGAAAAATGCTTTTATAATTCAGCAGTTTAGGAATATCTCATACAAACTGTAACACAATAAAACTTGAGAGTCTTGTCAAGTCCAACACATAACATCTTAGATGAATCCCTTGGAGTATTTCCCACCTCAGTTTCAGTAGCTTGCAAAAAGAACAAAACTGTGTTCTGGTCCATACATATGCAAAGTGGGAGTTGTTGGGCTCGAACGTTCCTGATGAAAATTCTCTCTATGCACGTTACCTTGCAAACAAAATAGAACAGTTTTGTCGTTCTATTAAGGGTAAAAAACAAGAAGTAGAAGGTCAGTGAAGGTTAAGCACCTACTTTTAAATCGTGAGCTCTGCAACATTCATATAAGAAAAATATACAAATAATGTGCAGATAGATATATTAAGATTATTACTGGAAACACATACTAGTTTCGCTCTTATTTGAGGTCATCAGTGCACCCTAGAAGTCAATAGTTTAATACAGCTCACGGCTCGTTCAGAATTTGACTACCTGAAGCCAATTGAGATATATTTCAGTTATTATTGGCATAAAGCCTTAAGTTCTGAACAAGCCTTTTTTAACTATAGCTTTTTGTTCTCGGAAATAAAAAGAATTTCGGAAAAACAAAACTTTTCCGGTAAAGCTAGTGTAACTTTCCCTTTATAAATGGCTTAGATAAGTTCGTCAGCCAGGACAATTGCACTAGTTTTTCCTAGAGAGTTTTCTTTTAGTGAATTTTCTTAAAACAATAGACTAATGAGGAGATCCTGACTTTTGAATTTTGAAAAAATTCCTCAAATGAGCGCGAACTAGGCTCCTAGAATCCATATCCGGGTCAGTTTAAAATTTTATATATATATATATATATATATATATATATATATATATATATATATATATATATATATATATATATATATATATATATATCTATATATATATATATATATATATATATATATATATATATATATATATATATATATATTCAGAAAGATTTCCGCGGTCTTTAATGTGAGACATGCTTGGTTCTCGGGTTAAACCGCGTCCAGAATTTATGAAAACTCGACGTTTCGGCTCCTGTTTTGGAGCCATTTTCAAGAGGTAAAGGAAATATGTAAGGACACTCTAAGGCCTCAATCTGCCTACTCCTTAGAGTGGTGGACAAAGGTGGGTAAAAGAAAGAAATATGTAAGGACACTCTAAGGCCTCAATCTGCCTACTCCTTAGAGTGGTGGACAAAGGTGGGTAAAGGAAATATGTAAGGACACTCTAAGGCCTCAATCTGCCTACTCCTTAGAGTGGTGGACAAAAGGTAGGTAAAGGAAATATGTAAGGACACTCTAAGGCCTCAATCTGCCTACTCCTTAGAGCGGTGGATAAAGGTAGGTTGGGTTGTTGTAGCTCGATTACGGGGCCTCAATCTGCCTACTCCCCAAATCTCGCCGGAGATCGTCTGTGAGGTCTCAGTGTGTTCAACTCTAGGCCTCAGAGAGATCAGGTAGTTCGTTGCAAGTCTTGTCTTATATATGTCGTTCCGTCTACCTGTTGCGTCATCAGTGAAAGTAGTGGGGTCACCGTCAATTAAGTGGGGGGCTTTGGTCACGGTAATTAGAGGAGGATTAAGAGGGTCACCGGCATTTGTTGAAGCAGATAATGATGCAATAAAATTGCCTGTGGAATTTACCTCCCTTTTGTGTGCTTGTAAAGAAGATATAATAGGTTTCCAAGTAGTCGGAAGGCGAAGACCATCATCTCTTTTATTTAAACACTAACGGACAACAACAACAAACAGACAGAATTAAACTTTTTAAGACAGATATTGCTAGAAAACGGATACGACAACAATCACATACTACGAAACATTAGAAACGCACAACAACAAACCACTACGCCACAACAAGAACAAACAGCGTCCACACAACACACAGCGTTTTTCAAAATTCAAAAGTCAGGATCTCCTCATTAGTCTATTGTTTTAAGAAAATTCACTAAAAGAAAACTAGTGCAATTGTCCTGGCTGACGAACTTATCTAAGCCATTTATAAACTCAAAAAATAATGGGCTGAGTTTGATCAAATTTCGTAAACATCTTCTTTTTACAAGTAAGTGCGTTAGTCAGTAAAATCGGCCCAGGCATCCCCGGAATTTTTTTTGTTTTCTTTAAAAAAAATGTATATCTCCGGAAATAACAAAGTGGGGGCAACCAAATTTGGGACGCTGGTTTCTGTTATAAAGGGTATTATTGTACCAAAATTCAGATCTCTATGTTAAAAGACAAAAAGTTATAGGTAAATTAATTTTTAATTAATTAAATCTTATTTAAGAAAGTTAAAACGTCAAAATTGATAATTATGGTAGGAGTAGGAATGTGAGCAAAAAATACGACTAGAAATGACTAACAAGGTTCTAGGTATGTGTCTAAGTCGTTACCTTCCTTAATTTGGTTAAAATAAGAGCAAAAAATCCATTGTAAATCAAAATTGATTTGTGTAAATATTAAAGACGTTAGACAACTAACGTGTACTACGGATATACCTGCTAGTAAATACATGTCGAGCGTAGCTAAGTGGGCTTAGCCCTGTACATCGGATAATGGAATCGTACATGACGAGTTCTAATCCTAGTTAGTGACTTTACATTTTATCAATTTTTTTAGTATCACTTCACTTTACCGTTATCTAATCAGATTGCTGTTATTCCGACGAATTTTTTAGCGAATTTTTGTATAAAAAGGTTATAGTGAATTTTCTTAAAAAAATCACTAAGGAGGAGATCCCGACAAATTTCTCCAAATAAGCGCGAACTAGGCCCCCTAGAACCCATATCCAGGGTCAGTTTCAATTATATATATATATATATATATATATATATATATATATATATATATATATATATATATATATATATATATATATATATATATATATATATATATATATATATATATATATATATATATATATATAAAGCAGGCATCAAATTTGATTACCAGTATAGGTTTGAATGTGAGTGGTCCATATCGGTCCCTCCACCGCGACCATAAGGTCTATTGTGGTTACCAGTATAACCTATATAGTAAAAACAATGTGCCATTTTTCATCAAACTAACTTTATTGTTTGAAAATGTACAAAAATTTCCGAAAGTAAACTTAAATTGTTCCCGAAAAAACTCGTTTCTTGGTCAACCTTATGGCAAATTGAGCTATTCAAATATGAAGCATTTGATCAAAATTCACTACCATAACGCACTTGTTGCGTCCAGAATTTCTTTTCTTACAAACATGCATTATATTTCGATGAAAAATGCAAAAATGTAATAACATAAGGCGTGTTTGATTAAAAAGAAAAGAAAATTTGTATCACAAACGACTTATGGGCCACTCTGTGATTGTAGAAATAATTTTTTAGATGTATCTCAAGACACCCTATAATTAATATATACAATTTTTTTTCATATCTTGTATAATAACGGATATATTGAGCTTTATTGATTTTTTACGAAAATTCGACAAAAATTATATATCATTAAACGATAAACTCTATAGCTAAGGCTACTGCCAAGCATCAAAGAAATGGTCTATTTGAAAACGCCTTATGTTTTTGCATTTTCCATCGAAATATAATGCATGTTTGTAAGAAAGGAAAATCTGGATGCAGCAAGTGCGTTATGGTAGCGAATTTTGATCAAATGCTTCATATTTGAAAAGCTCAATTTGCTATTAACCTATAAGGTTGACCAAGAAACGGATTTTTTCGGTTACACTTTAAGTTTACTGTCAGAAATTTTTGTACGTTTTCACACAATAAACTTATTTTTATGAAACATGACACATTGTTTTTACTATATAGGTTATACTGGTAACCAAAATTGATGCCTGCTTTCTTAAATAAAAAGAAAACACACATATTTGCAATAAAAGCATTTTTTTGAAAATTCACTACTATAACGTACTTGCTGCGTCCAGAGTTTTACAGTTATCGTTAGGTCGTAAACAAATCGATAAAAATCCGCCACCACAACGCATTCGCTTCGCCAGGACTTTTTCTTCTAATAAATAAAATAAGTCTAATTATTGTTTTCACTTACCGGCTTTTTAAAATTATATATTGATAAGAGAAGGTTTTAAAAGTCTCAGAAAAATTGCGCTTTCTGTTTCAAGCTTTTAGTTTTTACAAAGAAAAAATGTCGTTATTTGTTTAACTACATAATTTGATAGCCACATGGAAAACTTCGCTTATCCATAAAAAAGACTCATAAATTTTTAATGCACTAAAACATTCATCAAACCCATGACTGGTGGAAAGCAGGCTATTTTTTTCTACCACATCAATGTTAAATGAGATATTACATTCGAGTTACGATCTGCAAGTATATAATCAACTTTTTGTTGTCTCTCTAATTTAGGTAAGTAATGTATTTATCTTTTAAACATGTATGGTACGACTTATATCCTAGAAAAGTTTTTATTATTGTCATCAGTGGCTGGTTAATTGTAATACCTGAATATTATTTCCTTATACTGAGATATAAAAAGTCTGGACGCAGCAAGTGCGTTATGGAAGTGAATTATCATTAAAATGTTTTTAATAGCAAATATGTCTCTTTAATGCAAATAGGCCTAAATTTGAACACTGGTATAACCTATATAGTAGAAACAATGTACCGTATTTTATCAAAATAACTTATTGTTTCAAAATATGCAAAAATTTTCCGAAAATAAAACTTCAAATATTTCCGAGAAAACTCGATAAAAAATGAAATGGAATGTTAAAAAAATATTGTAGGTATCACCAACGACTTACGGACCACCGAGTGATTGTCAAAATAACTTTATAAGATGCAGCTCAAGACACCCTATAAGTTACGTACACATTTTTTTCTCGTATCTTGTATAATAACAATTATATTAAGCTTTACTGTAGAAATGCGTCATCATGCATGTATGTGAACAGTCAGTAAACCCGAAAATGAATTCTAGGGGGCCTAATTTGCGCTCATTTTAAGAAACCTTTTTATAATTCAAAAGCTGCGATCTCCTCAATAACGAACTTTGTCTACTAAAATTTATAGACCGTTAAACCATAAACTTAACTAAAACTATTGCCAAAGCATCAGAGAAAGCGTCTTTTTGAAATGAATTGTCTGGAAATATTTTATTAAAATGAAGGGCAATGATGATTGAAGCTGAAACTTAAGGATTTTCAGAACACTCTTTACATAATCCTTATTTCTTTCAGGTTCTTTGCCTAAATATTACCAATTTTAACGTTTTAAATAGCGATTTTTAACGTTTTGAGGAAAACCCCAAATTTTTTTTTCATTCATTGCATTTTTTGTCTTCAAACTTACAGACCTACATTTTGGTAAATGGTTAACGCTTTATATATATATATATATATATATATATATATATATATATATATATATATATATATATATATATATATATATATATATACAGGGTGCGAGATTTCGCTGGTAAAGCTAGACTGTGCCTACACTAATGGCATTATCAAAGATTTTACTCCAGAAAATCACTAGGCTGCATACACTTCATAACCTAAAATTATTGCCGAATACACAGGATGTTCCGTTTGAGCTGGCCATTCGCCAACTTCGTTATTTTAAATAGAACACCCTGTATATTTTAACATTTTCGGATTCCCCGAGTGATTCTACGTCGAAAATGTATAAGGTAGCATGAGCGGAAACCCATCCATTTTTGAGTTATTTCTTCTTTTTCAAAAATAATGGCCATTGCAGTCTCTATTTTACAAATCTCTATCTTGGTAAGTGATAAAGAAATGACCATCACTTTAGCAAAGCAGGTGCGCAATACTATTGTGATTATCCTAGTGTACACTAAAGCGTGACTAGATATACAGTGCGTTCACAAAAGGGCATCCACTTCTGACAACTTCAACAATCAAAAACTAATTTTTTTCAAATGGAACACCCTGTATATTATTATATTGTTGAACTTGAAATTTCATTACCTTTCATCCTATGTATGCATACCTATACAAAAACTTAAAAGATTTCAAGATATATGATGAAACAACAAATTTAGAATGAATTAAACGGCTGTTCGTGTGTAGGAGCTAAGAAAGACCCAGTATAAGCTAATTAGTTAGACTTTGAATACTTTACAATTCCGAATAAAACCCCTTAAGCATTCTTTAGTTGTTTACTGAAAAATAATATCATAAAGTTTAAAGATAATACGTTAAGTAAAGGTTTCGCATAGTGCATATTTGATAACAATAAAGAAAAATAACTTTAAAACTTTAGAAAGGATTGGAACGTCTATAACAAACAATGAGATAACAAATATTAATGAAAGTAAACTAAAGAAGATGTTCGAAGTTACGTCCAGTTTCCTGCAGACATAGATGCACTCTTCGTCTAAAAGAGTTTCTAACATTTTGCAATATTGCTGGTGTTATCGAGTTTAATGCTTCCCTAATTCTAAGAATCATGTCCTCTGCAGTGATTAGTTACACAACATAAATAAGATCCTTAATATACCCCCACAAAAAGAAATCACAGGATGTGAGGTTCGGAGACCGAGCTGGCTAGGGAACTGGTCCCCCGAGAGCAATCCAGCAATTAGGAAAATTATTATTGAGCCAATCTTTGACACGTAACGTTGTGTGAGGTGGTGCGCCATCCTGTTGGCGCACATTCGTCGCAGCGTTTCTAATGGCACGTTATCTAAAAATTCAGGCAAAATATTTTCTAAAAAATTAAAGTACCCTTGGCCTGTCAGAGTACCTTCATAAAAATATGGCCCAATGATGTAATTTCCTAAACATCCTGCCCATACGTTTACAGTCCATCGATGTTGGTTGTCCACAGTATGCCTAAAATGGGGATTACTATCTGCATAGTAGTGAAGATTGTGTTGGTTTGGCTTACCGGTACTACTAAATGAACATTCATCACTGGAAAGTACATATTCAAAGAAATTGGGATCATTGTCCATCATTTCTACTGCCCACTCACAAAATTGCACCCTATTCCTGTAGTCTGCCTCTTGTAAAGCGTGCTGCCTTGAAACATGGTAGGCATGGTAACGGTTCCTTTTCCAAGCCATTGCTGACCAATCGCTTATGTTAAGTTGTCCTGATATTCTTCTCGTACTGGTTTATGGATCCTCAATCACAAATAAAATTATACCTAATTGCGTTAGCTCCACGTTTTTGTACGGACCCCTGGCATTATTGCAATATTTTACACTGATTGTAGTGGAAAACGGGTGTTTAGCCTTTCGAATGACGTCTGACGCCTGTCAGGAAAACGTTGGTGATAAATTCTGGATGCTAATAATGTATTACTATCACATTCGCCCAAAGCTAAGAGCATATCTCGTAATTCGGCTTCAGAATTATTATTTTTATTTTCGGAAGATTTTTTAAACTACAATTAACAGAATACTTTTTGACAGTGTCAACTGGAGTCGCGGGTGAGTTTGTCAACTTTTAAATTTCTAAGCAAAGCACACTTTGTAAACAAGAGCAGGTAATATGTAAAGCCTGTCGATGAAAAGTAAAGCAAAGCAGTCAACATGATTAAAGGGGAAAATGTTGATGTACAGTGTTTAGAATAAAGTGCTGTAACCAAGTGAAAGGTTGAATATTCATTAAATATGTTGGTATTCCTTCAAGAATGATAAATGTATACTTTTAACTGCATAGACTTTGCATAAAATTCGTAAAAAATATAATGAATATTAGGTGTGTCTCTGATTTCATAATTTCCAAAATATGAGTGGCTTATCAGGAAATCGATTAAATAAATTATTAAAAGTCCAACTAATTAGCTTATACTGGGTCTTTCTTAGCTCCTACACACGAACAGCCGTATAACTCATTCTAAATTTGTTGTTTCATCACATATCTCAAAATGTTTTAAGTTTTTGTATATGTATGCATACATAGAATGAAAGGTAATGAAATTTCAAGTTCAACAATATAATAATATACAGGGTGTTCTATTTGAAAAAAAATAGTTTTTGATTGTTGAAGTTGTCAGAAGTGGATGCCATTTTGTGAACGCACTGTATATCTAGTCACGCTTTAGTGTACACTAGGATAATCACAATAGTATTGCGCACCTGCTTTGCGAAAATGATGATCCTTCCTTTATCACTTACCAAGATAGAGACTTGTAAAATAGAGACTGCAATGGCCATTATTTTTGAAAAAGAAGAAATAACTCAAAAACGGATGGGTTTCCGCTCATACTACCGTATATATTTTCGACGTAGAATCTTTCGAGAAATCTGAAAAAATGAAAATATATAGGGTGTTCAATTTAAAATAACGAAGTTGGTGAGTGGCCAGCTCAAACCGAACACCCTGTGTATTCGGAAATAATTTTAGGCTATGAAGTATATGCTGCCTAGTGATTTTATGAAGTGAATTCTTTGATAATGCCATTAGTATAAGCACAGTCTAGCTTTACCAGCGAAATCTCGCACCCTGTATATATATATATATATATATATATATATATATATATATATATATATATATATATATATATATATATATATATATATATATAATCGAAACTGACCCTGGATATGGGTTCTAGGAGGCCTAGTTTGCACTTATTTGGAAAAATTTGTTATAAATTCAAAAGTGGAGATCTCCTCATTAATTAATTTTTTTAAGAAAGTTCACTAAAACAAGCACTTAAGAAGCCATGAGAAAAGTCTACGACTGTATTAAATATGCAACGGTTTCACTAAGTTAGGGCAAGAACAAACAACCAGATATGCTATTCAAATTGAATTCAGTTTTAAAAGTTTTCATCTCTTCTTTATAAAATTGTTTTTTTTTACAAAATATCGCAAACAACCAGATATGCTATTCGAATTGAAGTAAGTCTTAAAACTTTCATCTCCTCTTTATCAACTTATTTTTTGTACAAAAACTTGCTAAAAAATTGATCGTAATAAAAACAATCTGACTAGATAACGGTAAAGTGAAATGAGATTAAAAAAAATTATAAAAAGTAAAGTTACTAACTAGGATTAGAACTCGTCATGTAGGAGCAACATTATCCGATGTACAGGTCTTATCCCACTTAGCTACGCTCGACATGTATGTACAAGCAGGTATATCCGGTAGTACACGTTAATTGTCTAACGCGTTTATTTATTTATTTATTTTTGATTAGAGTTTTGACTTTGAGAACCGACTCATTCAGTCACTGTCAATCTTTAAAATGAACAAGGATGCATCTGACCTTGCTTTTCACAATGGCAAAACCTGTCTTAAGAATGTTAATCTAACAAGCTCTTCAATTTTTTTCTTTTATCTTCTTTTATCTCCCTATACACTTGCTGTTTACTAAAAAAAATAACGTGTTTAATATTTACACAAAACAACTTTAATTAACAATTGTTTTTTGCTCATATTTTAACCAAATCAAGAAAAATTACGACTGAGACACATATCTAGGAGCTTGCTTTTCATTTCTTGTCGTATTTTTCACTCACATTCGTACTCCCACCATAATTATCAATTTTGACGTTTTAACTTTCTTGAATCAGATTTAATTAATTAAAAATTAATTTACCTATAACTTTTTTCAGTTTTACCATAAAGACCTGAATTTTATAACATAGGATACTCTTTATGACAGAAACTGGCGTTCCAAATTTTGTTGCTCTTACTTTGTTATTTCCGGAGATATATATTTTTTTTCGAAAGAAAACACAAAATTTTCTGGGAAAACCTGGGTTGATTTTCCTGACTAACGAACTTGTCCAAGCCACTTACAAAAGGAAGGTACTTACCAAATTTGATCAAACACAGATCTCCTCATTAGTGAATTTTTCGTTTCACTTAGCAGTATTCACAGGTCCTGGATATTGTCGCATTCGGCAGCAAGTAATACTCTGTATATATATAAACAGATAAAAACTGAAATCAAACCCGCATTCTACATAGTTTGCAGTTAATTGAAGAAATCTTTTGAAAATTTAAAAGTCGCGGTCTCCTCATTAACGAATTTTTTCTACGAAAATTAGCTTAAAATTATAGACCGTTTGTACAGAACAGGGATAAGGGTTATAAGGTAATTGGAGACTTGGTTATAGGGAGGCTTGAATATATGACCAGTTTCAAGAATAACACTACTAAGTGGTTTCTAAGCAAAAGGTTATAGCGAGACCTGGATATATGGCCAATTGCAAGAGTAACACTGCTAAGTGGTTTCTAAACAAAAGGTGGACGGTTGAGCAAGAGCTCGAGGTGAGCCCCGAGAAAGCAACCGTCATACCGTTTACGAGGAGGAAGAAGTGGGAGTGCCACAGAACGCTCACTATATACGGTAGAAACATCCCAAATGGCCAGAGAGGTAAAATATCTTGGGGTCGTATTGGATTCTTAGCTAACCTGGAATGGTCACCTTGAAAAAATACTGCGTAGGGCAGTTATGACCCTAGCCGTCACTAGGCGGCTATATGGAAAAAACGTGGGGACAAAGCAAGTATGGCTTACTGGCTGCACACAAGGGTAATCAGACAATCGTTAACATATGCGGCACGGGTCTGGTGGCCTAAGGTGACACAATCCAGTGCCAAACAAAGACTAGGCAAGATCCAAAGGATGACTTCCCTGGGCATTACAGGGGCTATGACTTCAACCCCAACAGCTGACATGGAGGTGTTGCTGGATCGCCCCCCCCCCTACACTTTGTTATCATGTGGGAGGCCAGGCTAGGACTATACAGACTAGCCTGCAATGGTAGATTCAAGATCAACCCAAGCTGCAGGGGCCACTGCCAAATTCAGGAGATCGAGCCCATGCTTGAAATAAGGTCAGACTTCGCGAGCTCGCGAATCTGCAGGGAAAACAATTTTACAGTGGAAAATCCCCGACCGCGAGGCATGGCGGGAGGAGACGCCTGGTTTACTACAGAACGCGCTCGTCTGGTTCACGGACGGATGCGGCGGGGAGCGTGGGACTGGGGCAGGTGTTTTTTCGGAAGGACCGAAGGTAAGTCATAGTATTTCCCTCGGAGCCCATGCAACGGTTTTTCAGGCCGAAATGTACGCCATCCTGCACTGTGTGCGGGAGAACAAGAGGAGGGGCTACATCAACAATCGGATCCTCATAGACACAGATAGCCAGGCAGCCTTTGACGTCCTAAGTAGCCCACGGGTAAATTCCAGGCTGGTAAGTGTATACCGAGACGAGACGAGTGACCTGGTTGGGCAGAATGAGGTCACTCTCATCTGGGTGCCGGATCACTCGGGGGGTCAAAATCAGTGAAGAAGCGACAGTCTCGCGAAGAGAGGATCAGTAGAACCATTTGTAGGACCAGAACCGGTCCTGGGCGTAGCGAAAGGCACGGCCAGGGAACCATCAAGTCCTGGGTCAGGGACCAGCAAAAGGTATACACTTCATCAGAACCATTTATGGGACCAGAACCGGTTCTGGGCGTGACAAAGAGCATGCCAGTGAAGCTATTAAGTCCTGGGTCAGAAACGAACACAAGTTGTACTGGGAAGACTGTGGAGGGCTCAGACATGGGAACTCAGTAATCGAGGAGCCCAGTTCAAAGAGAGCCGTGGAGCTGCTAAATATTATCAGAGGTTAGCTCAGAAATATAACAGGGCTCTTGACGGGACACATGGCCGCCAAGAAACACCTGCATAAAATGGGGCGGTTCGAGGGGGACCTGGCATGCAGGGGGGGGGGGGAATCAGCCCAGCACATCTTGTGCGAGTGTAAAGCTCTGGACCGCAAAAGACAACTAATCTACGGTCAGCCTAGAACGGAGACAGAGCAATATAAAACTATACCCTATCAATTGCTGTGCAGACTAGTTCAAGGCACAGTGATTTTGGAATGGGTGGTGTAGAAAACACAAAGGGCATGCACAATAAGCCAAAGGGTGCGGTGCTATGGGAGCGGCAAAGAGGCGGACGAGCACTGAGGGAGAAAAAAACGAACTAAACGCCTACTGGCAACTTACATACAGATTCACTAATGATTTCATTATTCACTATGTGAAAACCCAGAATTTTCTTCCTCTGAAGATGTTGATATTGTCAACGAAATGATCGTAAGGTGAAATATGTTGTGATTTGGGTGTTCTCCAAGTGTACTTATATGTTTACATTATGATTTGTAGCTATATAGGTTTGCGTTCTTTTAGAAAATTACCTTTTATTATCAATAAATCGAATATCGGTTATATATAACAGAGTTTGCACAGAACATAATTTATTTTGATTATTTATTTGCAATCAACAATTGCGATTGTATAAAAGGATATTCACATAAATGTCATCGCCAATAAAAATAATTAAAATGATTTGACTATTAAAAAGACCAGTACCCCGATTTATTTTCACATCTAATGGAATTTAGCAAAACATGAATATTCAATTTTAATTAACATTCCATAAAATCACAATGGGAAATATTTTATCATCCCTTGTATTTAGTGTCTCCCTTTCTATTGCCAAGCTAATGTTTAATTTTAATGAATCTCTTTGCCTAATATAAATATTTAGAATTCAGGTAAGTGAGGAAATAGCTGTTTAGTCTTGGAATAAAGTCTTTGGTATCCTTTCCTCTTCAGTTGAAGACTATCCCAAACTTAATTGGCATAGGCTGCGTTCTCTCTGGAAAATACTCTACTCTTTCTATTTCATTGCTGTCCACGTATCTATCCAGCAAAAATATGTGCTCTGAATATAAAAGTGCCAACGAAAGTTTTACCAAATTGGTTTTGAATTAATACAGATTTGTTCGCAAAATCTTCTTCGTGCAAAGTGCAAAGGCATTAAATCATGAAAAATTAAATCAAAATAAACTAGTAATAACTTTACCAACATTCATTAAACTGTTTTTCGGTTTCGTTATGCATGAACTTCATCACATATAAAATGTAGCGAAATGTAATACAGCCTAAAATATGTTAGTGAAGAATCTTGGTGGTTTACTTCACAAAATACATTTTAATAAGTTAAGACATAATCAAAAGAATATAAAAAAGTCTGGATGCAGCAAGTGCGTTATGGTAGCCAGTTATTATAGAAATAATCTACACTATATTTATTTTACGACAATTATATATATATATATATATATATATATATATATATATATATATATATATATATATATATATATATATAACACTAAAAATAACTGTCACTGACATTGGTAATCGCACAGTTTAGCTCTCTTTACTGGCTAGATTCTTTCATACATGAATTTAATATATACAGGATGTTCTCGGAAATCTGGAACAATAGCTAACATCCTTATCTTCAGAGCTACAGAGTCGGTTAAATAGATAAAGTCGCTCAAGTAAACCTTTCCATCTCTAATCTATCACCGGAAATCTCATTGCGTAACAAATGTCAGAGGTGTCGACATAACCTTAATATTTTCAAATCAAACCATAATGAAATTTTGTCATGAATTGTATTATATTCAAGGTGGAATTTCGTTGAACATCAACTCGCTACCCACGCATGCGCTGAAACTCTGTCATACCAACCCGTAGACAACGAATCGTCTCCCAGCCAATAATCATAGAATGTAACCATCTAGTGACCAGAAATAAAAAGAAATACTAGTATAAATCTCAACGCCTTACTGCGTAAGGCAGTCATGACCTTAGCCGTAACTAGGCGGCTACATGGAAAAACGTGGGGACTAAGACCTAGTATGGCCCACTGGCTGTACACAAGGGTGGTCAGACCATCGTTAACATATGCGGCACTGGTCTGGTGGCCTAAAGTGACACAATCCAGTGCCAAACAAAAACTAGGCAAGATCCAAATGATGGCTTGCCTAGGCGTCACAGGGGCCATGTCTTCAACCACAACAGCCGCCATGCAGGTGTTGCTGGATCTGCCCCCCCCTACACTTAGTTATTATGGGGGAGGCCAGGCTAGGACTATACAGACTAGCCTGCAATGGTAGACTAAAGATCAACCCAGGCTTCAGGGGCCACTGCAAAATTCAGGAGATCGTGAAGGAGCCCATGCTTGAAATGAGGTCAGACTTCGCGAGCCCGCGAATTTGCAGGGAAAACAACTTTACAGTGAAAATCCCTGAGCGCGAGGCATGGCGGGAGGAGACGCCGGGCATGCCACGGGTCGCGCTCGTCTGGTTCACGGACGGATCTGGCGGGGAGCGTGGGACGGGGGCAGGTGTTTACTCGGAAGGACCGAGGGTAAGTCATAGTATTTCCCTCGGAGCCCATGCAACGGTGTTTCAGGCCGAGATGTACGCCATCCTGCACTGTGTGCGGGAGAACAAGAGGAGGGGCTACACCAACAAGCGGATCCTCATAGCCACAGACAGCGAGGCAGCCCTTAAGGCACTAAGTAGCCCACGGGTAAATTCCTGGCTGGTGAGTGAGTGCCGAGACGAGACGAGCGACCTGGCTGGGCAGAATGAGGTGACCCTCATCTGGGTGCCGGGCCACTCGGGGGTCAAAGGTAATGATGAAGCTGACAGTCTCGCGAAGAGAGGGTCAGAAGAACCATTTATGGGACTAGAACCGGCTCTGGGCGTGTCAAAGAGCACTGTCAGGGTAGCCATTAAGTCCTGGGTCAGAAACCAACACAAGGTGTACTGGGCGGACTGTCCAGGGCTCAGACATGGGAAGTCAATAATTGACGGACCCAGTTCAAAGAGAGCTGTGGGGCTGCTAAATATTAGCAAAGGACAGTTCAGAAACACAACAGGTCTCTTGACGGGACACATGGCCGCCAAGAAACACCTGCATAAAATGGGGCTGTTCGAAGGGGACCTCGCATGCAGACTCTGCGGCGAGGGGGAGGAATCAGCCCAGCACATCTACTGCGAGTGTAAAGCTCTGGACCGCAAAAGACAACTGATCTACGTTCAGTCTAGACCGGAGACAGAGCAATTTAAAACTTCACCCTACCAATAGCTGTACAGACTAGTTCAAGGCACAGTGATTTTGGAATGGGTGGAGTAAGACTAAGGGTATGCACCATCAAACAAAGGTAGGCGTTTTATCGGGTCGGCAAGGCCGCGGACGAGCCCTGAGGGAAAAAACCCATCTAGTAACCAGAAATAAAAAGAAATACCAGTATGAATGTCAACGCCACTGTATATTTACCATAGACAGAATAAAATTATACGAGCAGGAATACTGAAGGTATCACCTGCTCGAGGATTACGGACGAACACGGGCACGGTCTGCGTCGACCTCATTAGCTCACTTCCGTGAGATCACGTTAAATGAAAAAAAAAAACCTTAAAAATGATGGACTTATTAACAATAAAGATAAGTTACGACATCTGGGTAGTAACAATATATACACCACCTCCATATGAAAATAACTTCACAATTTTTTTATAAGAGGCATATCGGACCCGGTTACTAAGATTCTGGATACTGTACAAAAAGTGACCTACTAAAACCGTATAGCAACAAAACATCGATTAATATTTATTTGCTTCCCCTCTACGAAAAACACCTTCAGGATTAAATTAAACCTCTGGTATCGACACATCAGAACAATAAGTAAAGGCCGGCATGCCAATTGTCGAGAGCTAATTCCACTTTGACAGCAGCTAATAAATCATCAACCAAGTCCTTCGTGCAAAAAGTTAAACGCTGCCCGTGAGATAATTATACAGTTTCAGTCAAATGCAGACAACACTGCAATACAATCCACCCTTCAACAGCGCCCGGTTATTCAACACCTAGTTGAATAGAATTTTTTGCATTATAGAAAATCGACAGGACAAATAATCTAAAATATGTCAACCGCAATATAACATAACCGGCGGAGTAATTAATTAACCGTATTGAATATATTTCAGGGCTGGTCCGTGCTTGATCCATTCAAACGTCTCTCCATTGAAATACATTAATCCATTTTTAATCTATAGGAAAGCCATCATTCAAAATGATCAAGTGTCAAATGGAGGATTATTGCGAAGTTCATCCAATATTCGATATTGTTTTCTCATAATCTGAACTCTTCAGGGCTATGCTGACATTAAAACGACGATATTCGACTTGTACGATTCTGATACGTGACGGAAGTTTCCGTTATTGGTGTTGCCATTAATCAACTTGACGATTTAATCATGTTCTTGTAGAAGATAAGTGTGAAGAGTGCCATGGAGAATTACTGACACTTAATAAAGTTGTCTAGTTATTCACTGATAATTCCTCTTTTTTAGAGAATTTTCATGAAGAGAATTTCGCGTACAGATTGATGTTAACATACTAATTTTTGATTTTTTTCAAATGTGCGATTTAGAGCCTTTGAAACCTATCTCAAAGTTTAGTTTTAAGATTTCATATGTTTATATACAGGCTGTTTCAAAAAACACGCACCATCGCTCGTGGGGCAATTCCTTACTAAAAAATAAGAAAAAAAGTTCCTGTGCACATGGGCCCGGAAACGCATAGTTTCCAATATACAGGGAGTTGAATTTTAATTTTTTTTTTAATTTTTTATAAATAATTTCAAAACCACTGGATTGATTTTAATGAAACTTGGAACTTGAAAGTGTATTATGAAAGTGAATATTTTCAAGTGAAAATCTACTTACAACTGCGTCAGTGGCGTGCGTACGGGGTAACTGTAAAAATTCATTTGGGGAAAAAATATGTGCGCCACTGTCTTTTTCCAATTTTGATACATCAGTTATGAAGACTATTACATAAGCCACAAAAGCTACCTCTTGGTATTTTTTTGTTCAGGGTATCCCTTAGGAGATATGATTAATTTCATCAAAAGAGTGTTCGTGCTATTCTTTAAATTTTGATACGGTGCAGTATTTTTGTTTTTAGTTGTTTGTTGATACTGAGCTGCTCATTAGTATTATTTCCTCCTCTCAAGATGGTTTTCATTAAGTACACTTCAGCGGATTTGACTGATATGTTGTTAATTTATGGACAAACAAATCAAAATGCTAGACAAGCTGTGCGAGTTTATCAGGAAACTTATCCGCAAAGAAGAATTCCTGACAAAAATAATTTCCCACGTATTGTAAGACATTTGAGAGAAACTGGTTCTTTAAAACCTTTAAAAGCTGACTCTGGACGCAGAAGATACCGCCGAACTGTACGAGTTGAAGAGGCAATATTAAATAGAGTTGAACGTGATCCTAGTACAAGTACGAGAATTATTGCTACCGAACTGGGTAATATTTCGGCATCATCAGTTCACAGAACTCTGAAGGATCAAAGTTTATATCCCTATCATTTTACACGTGTCCAGGAACTTCTACCTAGAGACTTTCAACCAAGGGTAATGTTTTGTCAGTGGTTCTTAAACAAACTTAGGCACGACCAACATTTTTCTAAACGTGTACCATTTACTGATGAGGCGTCATTTACGCGAAAAGGTATCGTAAATTTTCACAATTTACATACATGGGCCGATGAAAACCCACACTCTCTAAGAGTTGCAAATTCGCAGTATCAATTTTCCATCAATATTTGGGCTGCTATTATTGAAAATCACATAATTGGTCCTGTTGTTCTACCGAATCGTCTTGACCATGAATCATATTTAAACTTTTTACAAAATGATTTGCCGTTATTACTACCGCTTTTTATGAGAAATGGTACAATGTGGTTCCAGCATGATGGTGCGCCCGCACATTTCGCAGCAGTTGTAAGAACATATTTAGCCAACACATACGGTCACCGATGGATTGGTCGTGGAGGTCCGGTGTCATGGCCACCTCGATCTCCGGACCTGAATACTCTCGATTTTTATTTGTGGGGTCATTTAAAAGAAATAGTGTATAAAACACCAGTAAATACACGAGAAGAATTGTTGGAAAGAATAGAATATGCATTTGACAGCATTAGAGAAGATCAAAATATTTGCAGAAGAGTAAGAAGATCTTTGCGCAGAAGGTTAAATAATTGTAACGACGCTAATGGTGGTCACTTTCAACATTTTCTTTAGCTTTGTTATTAAAGTCAATTGAGTAATGTACAAAAAACAAGAGTTTGGAAAAATCATGGTGTCTTTACGATTACTTTCTTCATTTTTTATTTTTATTTTTCATTTATCATTTTTTATCAATGTTTGTAATATTCATTTCAATGTTTATCACCAATAAGTTTTACGTAGGTTAGTTATTTGCACGTTTATTGCTGTAATGTTTACTGTATGTTTTGTTTTTCATATTCTTATGGTTGCAGTAAACATATTATTATTATTACGCCGACTAATCGGTACTTTGCCCCTTTTTATAAAATTAATCATATCTCCTAGGGGATACCCTGAACGAAAAAATACCAAGAGGTAGCATTTGTGGCTTATGTAATAAGCTTCATAACTGATGTATCAAAATTGGAAAAAGACAGTGGCGCACATATTTTTTCCCCAAATGAATATTTACAGTTACCCCGTACGCACGCCACTGACGCAGTTGTAAGTAGATTTTCACTTGAAAATATGCACTTTCATAATACACTTTCAAGTTCCAAGTTTCATTAAAATCAATCCAGTGGTTTTGAAATTATTTATAAAAAATTTAAAAAAAAATTAAAATTCAACTCCCTGTATATTGGAAACTATGCGTTTCCGGGCCCATGTGCACAGTAACTTTTTTTCTTATTTTTTAGTAAGGAATTGCCCCACGAGCGATGGTGCATGTTTTTTTGAAACAGCCTGTATAAGGCTCTAAATCGCGCATTTGAAAAAAAAATCAAAAATTAGTATGTTAACATCAATCTGTACGCGAAATTCTCTTCATGAAAATTCTCTAAAAAAGAGGAATTATCAGTGAATAACTAGACTACTTTATTAAGTGTATATATATATATATATATATATATATATATATATATATATATATATATATATATATATATATATATATATATATATATATACAGGGTGATTCGTAAGTGGTGACCAAAAATGAAACAATTTTAGAGAGGGTATGTCATATAAAAAATGTTCCTATAATGCTTCATTAAAAAGATACAGGGTGTTGAAGTTGAATTTCAAAAAATAAAATTTCCCAATTTTTTAAAAAGTAGCACGTATATTTTGCTGAAACTTCGCATGTGTAGGCTGCTATGTAAGGCGCGTATTCTACCATAACAATTGATTCGGCTAATCCAGCAGTGGCGCGCGTACCCACATGTCATTGGTTATCCCTCAAGAAAAAAACGGGTAAGCCAATGATATTTTTTTTTATTTTTTATTTTTTTAATCTTACTTTCATTCGTGAACAAAATGACTCTCTTGATAATTTTCTGTACGACGCTTATTTTACGAGTAAGCAATGAATCAGGTAAGTGTTTTAGAGCACAGTTTATGATTTTTAACCAGTCGTTGTTTGGTAGAAAATCGCAATGATACACTTTTATCAGGCTTATAGTAATTTATTTATTACAATAAATGTTCAAAAATGCCTCCATTGGCCTGAATACACGCACGACATCTTTTTAATATGGAAAATTTAATGTCTTAAGGATTCATTGTTGCTTGAATATGACGAAAAGCATTATTTATCAGTTGTTGTAGCTGCTCTGGTGTATTTATTTGTTCACTGTAGACCAGTCGCTTAAAATTACCCCAAAGATGAAAGTCAAGTGGGTTTAAGTCCGGTGATCTTGCAGACCAATGTATTGGTCCAGTTCTGCCAATCCATCTTTCATTATAATGTTCATGTAGCCATGTAATAACGTTTCGACTATGATGCGCTGGTGCACCGTCATGCTGGTACCACATTATACATCTTGTTGCCAGTGGAATGTCATCTAGAATGTTTTCTACACGGTTTTCTAGGAGCGCTAAGCACGAAGATCCATTTAAACGTTGTGGCAGGACTTACATGAACAGTGAGCCGTTTAAACTAGCACACCAAAAATGAATGGAAAATCTATGTTGAAATGTGCGAGTCCTTGTTTCATGTGGATTTTCCAATGACCAAACATGCTCATTATGAGAATTATAAATACCATTTCTTGTAAATGTTGATTCGTCAGACCAGAAGATTAGATTAGGGAATAAGATATTTTGATTGTTCATTTCCAACATCCATTCACAAAGACTCGTCGATGCACATTATCTCCAGGTAGAAGGCAATGAACATTCTGTCGATGATATGGATGTAAGGCTTCTCGATGTAAAGTTCTCCAAACAAAGCTTTGAGAATATTGTAACTGCGTGGCAATCCTCCGAGTACTTGTAGAAGGTTGATTCATCACTGCATCCACCACTCTCTCTTCGTCTTCAAGTTGATGTTGTCTTCTACCAAATAAATTAATATAAGCCTGATAAAAGTGTATCATTGCGATTTTCTACCAAACAACGACTGGTTAAAAATCATGAATTGTGCTCTAAAACACTTACCTGATTCATTGCTTACTCGCAAAATAAGCGTCGTACAGAAAATTATCTAGAGAGTCATTTTGTTCACGAATGAAAGTAAGATTAAAAAAAAATCGCATTGGCTTACCCGTTTTTTTCTTGAGGGATAACCAATGACATGTGGGTACGCGCGCCACTGCTGGATTAGCCGATTCAATTGTTATGGTAGAATACGCGCCTACACATGCGACGTTTCAGCAAAATATATGTGCTACTTTTTAAAAAATTGGGAAATTTTATTTTTTGAAATTCAACTTCAACACCCTGTATCTTTTTAATGAAGCATTATAGGAAATTTTTTTATAGGACATACCCTCTCTAAAATTGTTCAAAGAACATGGGGTTTCATTTTTGGTCACAACTTATGAATCACCCTGTATATATATATATATATATATATATATATATATATATATATATATATATATATATATATATATATATATATATATATATATATATATATATATATATATATATATATATATATATTTAATAAAACTCGGCAGGTGTCTTTATTTTATCCATCGCTTGGACAGGTTCGTTAGCCAGACCGATCGGACCAGTTTTTTTCCGAAAAAAAAAACTTTTCCGAAAAAAATAATTGTATCTCAACAAATTACAAAGCTATTTGGATGAAATTTAGCAAATGTGTTGCCTTCGAAAAGGCATTATTATGTCCTGAAACTAAACTTTGTAGGTTTATATAAAATGGAGTTATTCAAATTTGAAGCATTTAATAAAAATTCGCTACCATAACGCACATCCTGCGTCCCGAACCTTTTTAGATTAAATGCGAAAGTTCTTTCAACAGCTTAAGTTTGTCCAATTCTGAGAGTCTTCCATGAAAAATTGCAAATTTTCGTCTCGAAAATGCTAGATTTTTGAAACTCGTTAATTTAGTTTTACGAAATTGAATACATATATTTGCTCTTAAGCTACAGATGCAAAGTTCAAAAAATAGTTTTAGTTAAATAACTGTTATGCCAGCTTTTCCAGAATTAAATTTAAATGAGTCTGAAAAATGCGGCAAAATAAATTCATTGTCGCCATCTCGACTTTTGTGAAGTGATAACTGAACGAGTGGTGAAAAATGCGAGTTTTTGTTTTTAGCGCATTTTCATTATGAAAATTCATTAATAGAGAGGTATCGATGGTGAGAATTTCAGAAAATTTTCTTCAAATGACCGCGAATTAGGGCCCCTGGAACTCATTTCTATTGTCAGTTAAAAAGTATATATATATATATATATATATATATATATATATATATATATATATATATATATATATATATATATATATATATATATATATATATATATATATATATATATATATATATATATATATATATATATATATATATGTATCCAACCGTGAACTCAAAAAATACTTCACTGATTTGGACCAAATTTGGTATTTTGTTAACGGCTTGGATGAATTCGCTCATCAGATCTTAACGCCCAATTTTTCTCAACAAAAAAATTAAAAAACATTTTTTTAAACGCATAATCTCTCAAATTCTTTAAGTAATTCAAACGAAAATATACAGCTTACAAGAACATAGACATACGTGGTTGTGTACCAATTCTCAAGTCTCTTGATCAAAGAAAAATATAGTTATTCGAAATCAATATTAAAATAATCCTTGACATCACTTCAGATTCTGTTATGCAATATGTACAATGTTGGACAAAGACAGATGACGTTACCTTACTGCTATGCTATTTAAATAAATGGTAGATGAAAATCTAAACAATGGAAGTTACAATCATTGCAAGATGTCAGAATGTAGAACATTGTGAAATGTACGATAGGGGCGACATCTCTGTGCGGAACCAGGAAGTATGTCTTTACGACAGCTCCAGTTAATACAAAATGTTATAGATAGAGACTATGTACAATCAACTAACAATTTTGCAAATTGTCAGCCCTGGCACATTTCTTTCCTAATACCGAGACAATTTTTGCGTTCAAAAGCGCTACATTTTAGCATGTGACTGCAAGCGGCTTGATAGCTGGTTGACGTTAGACGACACTGCTGATTTTTAACAACAGCAAGTTGCCTGCAAGATTAACAATCGCATTATTTCTACGCTTCGTCGCTTGCGCTTGTTATGTAGCGTTGTTGACATTTGACAACTGACTTTTAACTAACCTAACATATTAAAAACACGGGAATAAATATTAAAAATAAATACTGGACGATGGCTATAAATTAAAATTGTGAGTTAATGACTTAAAACAATAGAATTTTGCGTAAAATAGAAAATCAGTATGTCAGTAAATCATACTCTACGAAGAGTGTTAACACTCGGTTTTTAATGCTTTTTAATTAAGCCACGAAAACAGGACCCCATAGGCATTATTAGTATTGTATAACGGAGCAAAATAACTAAGGTATTATGTAGTAATAGTAACAGTACTGCCATTTTTATAGTTTGTCTTTGTGCGGAAGACAATATTTGTTAGGTTCGTTGTGTTAAATTAAGTAGCATGGGCGTCACTGTTGTTTGCAAGTTTCAAATCCGGCTTACAAAATGAGAACTGGTACTGATAGTGAGTTACTAGATCCATCATTTTCATTATCGATCACTCGCAGGTTAGTTGGTCAATATTTTCTTAATAAATATCACTTTAAAGTGTATTTCTGTATTTCTCATATTGTATGTTTCAAACAGGTACAGTAGCCTCGTATAAATAATAAACGTAATCTAAACTTAGCTATTTCTCAAATTAGTTCATAAAACTCCTTTATTAGAATATCATAATTACTTCTCAATTTTTAACTTATTCTCGTATAAATAATAAACTGACTTTGAACTCTAGCTACAATTTATTTTCATATAAACTAGTTATTAAATGATTTCCTGAAACCACCTTTATTCATATACTTGTTAAAATTATTTCTGAATTTATAATTAGGCAAAGAATATCTGTACAATAAACAAACGAATATGCATTCTGTGAGAGGACTCACCTTTTATGAAGGTATATAACGTGCACTGTAAACTTTACTAATATCGAGCATATTTTAATGCAGCTCAGGTCATGGTTCACGCACAAATGTGGAAGTATGCTTTACTTCAACCGATGCTAAGTGGAATAAAAAATGAATAGTGCGAGGCCCTTGAGCCTAAGAGGGATACATTATAACCACACACACCCCGCACGTCTATCTTTAAGTAAACATTCTTTAAACGCTCATCGCTTGACACTTTGGATCCAATGGGAATACTCTTGACTAGAAATAACGTATTCACCCAAGAACGTGTCTGTTAAATGCGTACAGATTCTTTTCATAACAAAATGACATTATGACCAGGCCTAGAAAATACATTTCTTACAATATATATATATATATATATATATATATATATATATATATATATATATATATATATATATATATATATATATATATATATAAACATATAGAAATTCAAACGGACCTCGGATTTGGATTCTAGGGGCCCTAATTTGCGCTCATTTGAAAACATTTTTCCGAAAGTCTTACTATCGTTACCTCTCTATTAGTGAATTTTCTTAATGAAAATTCACTAAAATTCCAGACAATCAAACTTACAATTATAATAATGGTATGCTGTTCCTATTTGAATAAATTCAGTTATATGAGTCAGCAACACAACTGTCAGAGACATAATACATTTAGGTTTACATAACAACTACAATAAATCTATATTTTATATTGAGATATAATACGAATACCCTGTTTAATATGTGACAAAATTATTCTCTAGTTTTTACATCAATACAATAGGTATAATATTAATCCAATGCATAAATGTAATTAGTCTAGCGAGGTTACATAATTCCGTGATTGGATCCAGCAAACCGCATGTACAATGACTGCATCAATAGCATAACTGATGCCCTAACTAATATCAGCATAGAGGGATTTTGTTGGCTTAAAACAATTTTGTCGAAAATATAGTCACCACATAACCAGATAGAAATATATCCTGTTACGAATATAGTAATAATACGCCAATCAGCTTGGAGAGATGATAGATAGTTATACGACCGGGATTATAATCAATCATCGACTACATAAATCGGAATGGTACATCATAAAACATCTATTTTATGGATTGAAAATTTGTGAACCAGAGAAGGCAGATTAGTGTCACGTTACAAAAACATAACCAACGACAAGGTTTTAATTGTTTAAAAATTTCTACGTCTATTAATTTTTTGATATGATGTAACGACATACATGGTTAGGATATTTATAAAGTCTGGACGCAGCAAGTTATTGTTGCGAATTTTCATAAAAGTCTTTCAAATCAGAAAAATCTGGACGCAGCATGTGCGTTATATGGAAGTGAATTTTTATAAAAATGTGTTTAGTAGCAAATATGTCTCTCTAATGCAAGCAGGAATCAATCTAACAATGTACCATATTTTATCAAAATAACTTATTATTTGAAAATGTACAAAATTATTTCGAAAATAAACTTTAAAAGTTTCCGAAAAAAACTGGTTTCCTAGCCAACAACCCTTAGGTTAATAGCAAATTGAATGATTGAAATTTAAAGCATTTAATGAAAATTCACTACTATAATGCACTGGCTGCGTCCCGAACTTTTTTATAGTTTTTCTCCGTGCGGAAGACAATATTTGTTAGGTTCGTTGTGTTAAATTTAGTACCACGGGCGTCAATGTTCTTTCCAAGTATCAAAACCGGCTTACAAAATGAGAACGGCTACTGATAGTAACTTACTAGATCCATAATTTTTATTATCGATGATTTTGCAGGTTAGTTGGTCAATGTTTTTTAATAAATAGCATTTAAAGCATATATCTGTATTTCTCATATTGCGTGTTTCAAACAGGTACAGTCTCCCGCTTAAAATTAGACCTACCTACTTTTGTTAACCGTCCAAGCCTATGGAGCTTAATTTACAAGCTGCTTGCATACGGTCGACCGGATTTCAGTGTAGTCAAAATAACTTATTGTTTGAAAATGTACAAAATTTTTTCGAAAATAAACTTATAATGTTTTCGAGAAAACTGGTCTCCCAGCCAACAAACCTTTGGTTAATAATAATAGTTGAGTTATTGAAATTTGAAGCATTTAATGAAAATTCACTACCAAAACGCACTTACTGCGTCCAGTTTTTTTATAAAGATGATGTATCATGCGTTGGTTTTTTTCCCTCAGGGCTCGTCCGCGGCCTTGCCGCCCCGATAGCACTGCAACCTTTGGTTGATTGTGCATGCCCTTAGTATTACTCCACGCATTCCAAAATCACTGTGCCTTGAACTAGTCTGCACAGCGATTGGTAGGGTAAAGTTTTATATTGCTTTGTCTCCGGTCTAGACTGACCGCAGATCAGTTGTCTTTTGCGGTCCAGAGCTTTACACTCGCATAAGATGTGCTGGGCTGATTCCTCCCCCTCGCCGCAGAGTCTGCATGCGAGGTCCCCCTCAACCGCCCTATTTTATGCAGGTGTTTCTTGACGGCCATGTGTCTCGTCAAGAGACTTGTTATGTTTCGGACCTGTCCTCTGCTGAGATTTAGCAGCTCCACAGCTCTCTTTGAATTGGGTTCGTCAATTATTGACTTCCCATGTCTGAGCCCTAGACAGTCTGTCCAGTACACCTTGTGTTGGTTTCTAACCCAGGATTTAATGGCTCCCCTGGCAGTGCTCTTTGTCACGCCCAGAGCCGGTTCTGGTCCCATAAATGGTTCTGCTGACCCTCTCTTTGCGAGACTGTAAGCTTCTTCATTGCCTTTGATCCCCGAGTGACACGGCACCCAGATGAGGGTGACCTCATTCTGCCCAGCCAGGTCGCTCGTCTCGTCTCGGCACTCACTCACCAGCCAGGAATTTACCTGTGAGCTACTTAGTGCATTAAGGGCTGCCTGGCTTGGTTTACACTCACACTGGATATGGGATCGTAGCAGGTTGTTATTATAGAAAACTGGAAATAATTCAAAAGTGGATATTAAAAATAATATTCAACAGAGTCTATGCTTACCTTTTTGAGGAATCTGTAGTGATCCTAGACAAACCTTTGTCGTTGCGCTCGTGTTGTACCTGCGTAAGCATGGGATGAACAGGGCATCGAACGAAGATTCATACGAAGACACAAAGCATACTCTTCGCAACTACCCAGAATGAGTAAAACGGTTGGCCAGAGGCCAGACACCAATTTGGCATCGAAGATATATGGCATTGCAACTCAACACTTAAGAAGTTGTGGATTGAGCAGATTCCTAGATCTGGAACTGATCAGTTGATTGACCCAAATATTTATTACTCAACCCTTTAATGTTCTCCATTGTATAGAGTGTCATTCGGGAGTTGTGTGAACAATAGTTAAGCTACTTGTATTGTCTCTGTGTGTAAATTTATATTTGCGGTGTTTTTAGATATAAGTTTTTCTTTTTGCCCACGTACAGGTTATCCTTTGTGGGTGTAATTTCTGTTTGTTTCTTTTATTTCTATTGTGTTTAAGTATATATAATGTTTGTAGTTACACACACACACACACACACACACACACACACATATATATATATATATATATATATATATATATATATATATATATATATATATATATATATATATATATATATATATATATATATATATATATATATATATATATATATATATATATATATATATATATATATTGTTTTTATACGTTGTATTATCAAAGTTATGAAACTTACGAATAAACATTATTATTATTATTATTATCGACTTTAGCCTGAAGGGCTTTCACACTCCCTTAAAGGGTATCATTGACCCATTCCTGGTATCTCAGATACCAAAGGGACTGAGCTCAGATGGAGCCCTTTCCAGGTTATCGGGCTTATTATTTCCCAGGAATCTCCGCACGGTGTGGGCAGTAGCAAGTATTACCGCCTTCTGCATAACCTTATAAAGATGCTTATCAAGGCCCAGTCTCTTAATGTTCTCTCGAAGATTCTTACGAAGCACACCAGTTGGCGACATGACTATTGGAATCACTCGGACATTATCTGCCCTTCACTGTCTCTTTACTTGTCTCTTCGGGCCCCTGTACTTAATGATCTTCTCGTTGTACTTTATCTCTAGATAACTGATATTTGGGGTGGCCACATCAATCAGCGTCACTTGGTTGCAGGACTTATCCACCAATATTATATCTGGCCTGTTGTGCGCAACTCGTTGGTCTGTGAGCACGGTCCGATCCCAGTACAACCTGTATCCTGAGTTCTCTAGGACAGGCTCAAGAGTGTATCTATAATAGGGCACCTTACTAAGATTTAAAAGTCCCAGTTTCAGAGCCAGTTCTTGATAAAGTATTTTTGCAACTGCGTCGTGGCTCTCTTTATACTCTGTGGCAGCAAACGCTTGACATCCTCCGGTGATGTGCTGGATAGTCTCTGATGACTGATACCCCAAACTACATTTGTTATCTTGAACCGAATCATCTCTATATACTTCAGATCATTTCTTGTCGGGATGATCTCGTCTTGTATGGCCAGAAAAAAAACCATGTCTCTGGAAACATCTGTCCGGACACCAACCAGTGATTCGACGCTAATTTGTCGACATGTGCCTGGAAGGTCTCATGCAGATGTCGCCCATGACGAGGCTTCTGCATCCAAGATTGCAGCTTGTCCTGATCAGTCCTATGGTGACTTTGTATTTCGCTTTCTTTTAATTGTAGCGATGTTGAATCATTTGCCTCGCATATGTCACGGTGAAGTTGAGAAGTTCCGTCCGCTGGTGTAAATATATACGTAGGTTCAATATCTGCTGGTCTAACTGTTTACCATTATCCAACAGTCCTCTTCCACTTTGGTTTCTAGGTATGGTTACTCGCTCGGTAGCTCTACAAGGGTGATGCTTTTTGGATTTTGTTAGGAGTGTTCGCAGCTTTCGTTGTAGATTTTCGATATCCGTTTTACTCCAGTTCATAATCCTAAATGAATAGCTAAGTGCAGAACATGCATATTTATTAAGAGCTTTAGGCAAATTCTTGTCTAAGATGCGATCGCACCACCTGCTCTACTCGTTTCCTAAACTCATTTGACAGATCGTTCTTCATTACCGAGTAGTTTATTTTCCTCGCTTGCTGCATTCCTAGGTATTTATAACACTCTCCCACATCCATCGAGGCCAGTTGCTAGCCGTTCTGCATTTCATATACACCAGGTTGTATCTTCCTTTTGTCTACACATAGGGTGCGACATATGTCAAGCCCAAACTGAATGTCAATAACTCTGGAAAACCCTTCCACGATTTTAAGGACTGGTCCAAGTGGTTATTTGTGGAGGCCATCAGCTTAAGATCATCCATATAGACCAAATGATTTAGCCTCATTCTCTCCCTGCGATTGCTTTTTATACTGAAGCCATGTCTAGTGGAGTTCAGGCGGTTTGATAGTGGATTCAATGCGAGGCAGAAACACAATGGGCTTAGAGAGTCGCCTTGAAATATACATCTTCTAATTGGTATCGTGCTGGTTACGATGTTATTTCCCGTTTGTACACGTAACTGAAGTTTTGTTCTCCAGGTAGACATTGTATGCTCAAGGAACCTCAGGATATAAGTATAGATCTTCAGCACACTTATAAACCAATCGCATGGAACTGAATCCAATGCCTTTTTGTATTTAACGTAGGCAACAAATTGATCGCACACAACCGAATCAATTATTAGCTGTTCTTTGCATCCCATAGATCCCTCGGCACGCCCTTCGGAGGGGGCGTAAAGGCGTCGGTCGCGTGTCCATGCGATGTTGGGCACGTTAGATATCCCTACCCTCCTTACATAAAGGCAGGGTTTCGGCAAAATTTCCAGAATAGTGAGGCGAAACTGCTCCCTGGAGTCGGGGATTGGCCATAGTCACGTAAATAGACCGATGTTAAAGAAACAAAAACACATAAACACATGCCTCAACTGTTGTTAGTTTTATTTATCAGGGACTTGGGGTCTTCCCTTGACTAACTATGCTGTTAAAATAAAAACCTGTTGCAGAGAAGAGAACAAGCAGTTGTTAACTCAGAAAAAGTTTTTACGTCTGTATTAAGTAGGACTATAATATGTATCTTGGTTACTCGCTACGTTTTCATAAAAATTATACTGAAACCTAGGCCATCAAGAAATATTTTGTGAAAAAGCTACTAGCAAATCTATATGGGAAATTTGCAATAATACCAATACAACTCCGTTAAAGCAGAACTGTTGTAAAATACCCTCTCAGTGATTTATACAGCAGTCGGTAAAACTAAACAGACGGAAAATTTTGCTGCCACATTCAAGCAGAACATTATTCTTCACGTCCCATTTAACCACATCTAGGAACATACGCAATATTCAAATAGTTTTGATTTCCAATTGGAATAGCTGCGCATTCTGGTTACATTTACTGCACAGGTTGGCCAGTTTATCTATTATAAATGTTTACTGAGAGCTATATAGTCTTGATATTAAAATATAAACTCACAATATACAGGCGACTCATATATATATATATATATATATATATATATATATATATATATATATATATATATATATATATATATATATATATATATATATATATTGCCATGATAAAAAGGTCTTAGCAATATTATTACTAGAACTTGACGAAAGATAAACAGTAAAAATGGTACTTACAGTTTACACGTGATGTGTAAGTTTTCTTTTGTAAATTGTATTCATGTCAATATCCATATTACTCGATATTTATTCACACTAAAACATAAATAAAAACACATTATAACTAGACATATTTTTTATTATTGTTAGTTAGTGCTGGTTAAAAGCAATGAAAGCTGTGAAAGAAATGATTCACTTAAATGAATCATTAATAACAATTTTAAAATTTATAACCTAAATAATTTGCTTAATCAAAAGCTAAAAGAAGTTAAAAGGGAAAGGAAAAGTTCATAATGCTCACATAATCTTGATATATGGCAGGGTTAATTTTCTTTCTCCTTTTAGATTTTAATGAGGCAAACTGATGTCAGGACAGGCCAGAATAGTCAGTTGGTAGGATTTTTTGTAACATCACGTTAGGGAGGTCTTTTATTTCATTAAAACAACAAAAACCTCATCCAAGTTTTTACTGTCGCGAGACACTCGTCTAATTAGACAGTAGGATTGATTCCCAGTGTGACGGGTAATATATTCATGTCAATGTGAAACACAGATTACTCTATGGTCGAACATGTGTTTGTATACGGATGGGTTCATGCGTTCATACTGAATATTAAACTTTAGTTTTAGTGACTTTTCTTAAAAAAGGAGATCCCGACTTTTGAATTTAAAAAAAATGTCTTCAAATGAGCGCTAATTAGGCCCCGTAGAACATATATCCGGGGTCAGTTTAAATATATATATATATATATATATATATATATATATATATATATATATATATATATATATATATATATATATATATATATATATATATATATATATATATATATATATATATATATATATATATATATATATATATATATATATATATATATATATATATATATATATATATATATATATATATATATGTATGTATATGTATGTATGTATCACACCGATAACTAAAAAAATAATAGGCCGATCTTGATCAAATTTGGTGAGTACCTTCCGTTTGTAAGTGGCTTGGATAAGTTCGTAACCCAGAAAAATCGGCCAAGGTTTTCCCGGATTTTTTTTCTTTTCTTTCTAAAAAAATTTATATCTCTCAAAATAACAAAGTAAGGGCAACCAAGTTTGGTACACGTATTTGCATTATTAAGAGTGAACCATGTACCAAGATTTAGGTCTCTATGTTTAAAGACAAAAACTTATGGGCAGTTAAAGAAAAAAAATTGGAGTTTTCCTCAAAACGTCAAAGTCGCAATTTGAAACGTCAAAATTGGCAATGTTTAGGCAGAGAACGTGAAACAAATACGGATTGTGCAAAGAAAATGTTGCAAGAAGAGTGTTCTGCGAACCCTTAAGTTTCAGCTTCAACAGTCATTGCCCTTCATTTTACTAAAATATTTACAGAAAATTCATTTATCTGATGCTTTGGCTGCCGGTTTAGTTAAGTTGATGCTTTCGCTGTAGGTTTAGTGAAGTTTATGGTTTAACGGTCTATAATTTTTAGCTAATTTTCGCAGAACAAATTCGTGAATGCATTTTTGCATTTTTTATCGAAATATGATGCATGTTTGTAAGAAAAAAATCTGGGCGCAGTGAGTGCGTTTTGGTAGCGAATTTTCATTCAATTCTTCAAATTTCATAACTCAATTTGCTATTAACGTAAGGTTTGTTGGCTAGGAAACCAACATTTAAGTTTAATTTAAGAAAATTTTTGTACATTTTCAAACAATAAGTAATTTTGATAAAATATAGTACATTGTTGCTACTACATAGGCTATACCGGTAATCAGATTGATGCCTGCTCGTATTTGCTACTAAAAACATTTTGATGAAAATTCACTTCCATAACTCACTTGCTACGTCCAGACTTTTTTTATATTCAAGAACCGCCCCATTACGTGCAAAAATCAATCAATCTCATCGGTGACCATACCCTCACCCAAAGGCTGCCATCACTTGCCCACAGACTGTTGGGGACTTCTCTCTCTCTCTCTCTCTCTTTTATAGATATCTGCACGGGCACTGCTCAGAGGAGCTTTCTTCCATAGTTCCTCCACCTGCTGCCCCCAAAAGATCTACCAGGGGAACACAGCGAAGGCACCCTTTTACTGTCCAGGTCACCAGACATAGAACATCTTGTTATGCCCGCTCCTTTGTCCCGAAGACTTTCAAGTTGGGGATTTTTTTGCCGGCACATGTTTTTCCTTCTCCCCCGAACCTCCAAACCTCCAAGTTTAGAATTAACAAGTTGCCTCTTTCCCCCTTGTCAACACTCACGGTACGATAGTGTTTAGGCTATAAGCCCTCGTAGTGTGTTGTTGAAATTAAAAAAAATCAATTCAGTTACTGTAATAAATATACACTACTATATTTTCCCAATATTTAAAGATACAACAGTTATTAATTCTTTGATTTTAGGAGTCATTGGAATTCGTGCAACGTTTATAAAATCACTGTAGTAAAAAGTATTAAATTATTGCACAAAAAATTTGCACCAGGAAAGTGGACTTAATCAAAGAATAAATATGATGGCAGCTCGTAAACTATGAATGGCTCACTAATTATTACTATTATTGCTTGAAATTCAATTCCTAAGTCTGAGCAGGATAAACTTACAGTCCTGTTGGCAGCAAATCTGATTTTCGTGTCCCAGTTAATTCAGAAAGTTGTATTTCTGAAGTCAAATGTTTACGGAGGAGAGTCAAATAGGTAATTTGAAATGCAAAATCCGGAGTTCACCCTTTAGACGGAACTATTGATTGCTAAACAAAGTTCAGTAGAACTTCCCATAACAAAAGAGGAGACTGTACATTTTCCGAATATTAAGCCAGTCAGAGGCATTTCCATCAACTAGATTTACATTTTTGATTACGCAGATATCGATTCGATAACTTCATACCAAAATTGACTTTAATATTTTATATCCTTATGTGTTCCTGAAAATCTCTATTATTAGCGAATTTTTTGTAAAACGAAAAATTCACTAATGGGGAGATCTGTGTTTTATATATATATATATATATATATATATATATATATATATATATATATATATATATATATATATATATACATAAACATAAACATAAACTTGATCAAGATCTCACTAGTAGTTTTTGAGTTATCCTTAATGAACTCGGTTTTCTACTTTTTTTTTTAATTTTTACTTGTGTGGGTGTCAATTTAGAAACTGCTTTAAATGCATAGCACTAACTTGAACGGTTACGCTGATGTCTAAGACTACGTTTATGCAGCTTATTTTTTAGTGAGAGTTTTGTGAGAATCGTGGTCAAGTGCGGTCGTATAGTATAGCGATCTCGGTAAAGTTATCAAAAGTGACTGCGATAATAATATTTTAAGTGATAAATATTTTCACGGAGAATATTTAGAGAGGTAAATATCAATATTTACTTGTAAATATATTTGTAAATAAACATTCTATTATAGTAACTTAAATAGTTACATACTTATCACCGCATAATGGAATATAATTTATTAAAATTATGACAGACAACAGTCACATGGATACATCCGATCCACTAATTCAGATAAATTATCAGTCAGCAAGAGATATTAAATCTATAATCAGCAGTACCAGCGGCGTAGGAATGATGAGTGTAGACACAAATACCAGCAACCAAATAAATAATGACAAAAATGAATGGCAGCAGGCTCAGTCAAGATATAAAAGAAAAAGAATACAAAGACAAGGAAGTCGGTCATCAGATGAATCTCCAGATTTAGTTAGCAATAGATTTGCACCCCTAACAACGTTAGCTGATAGCGATCTGAGAGATGCGCAGCCAGTAGTAGAAAGAATTACCAAACCACCCCCAATATATATACAAGGCGTCATCAAATACCCAGAGATTATTCGTTCACTACAAAATATTGTAGAAGAAGAGCAATACACAACTAAAGCTCTTCGGGATAATACTATAAAACTTAACGCTAACACCCCAGATACTTACCGAAAACTTGTAAGATACATGAAGGAGAATAATATTATTTACCACACATATCAAATGAAAGAACAAAAGCCATACAGAGTAGTGGTACAGCACCTTCATCATACTGTACCCCTAAAAGATATGCAAGAAGAGCTAGAAAATAATGGACACAAAGTCAGAAACCTGATTAATGTTAGACACAGAGTCACCAAAGAACCGTTGCCCCTTTTCTTTGTTGACCTTGAACCAGCTCCCAATAACAAAGATGTATATAATCTAACATACCTTAATAATAAGTCAATAGTAATCCAACCACCAAGAAAAAAACAAAGTCATAGTCCAATGTGCCAGATGCCAGATGTACAACCACACCAAGAAATATTGCAATAGACCATATGCCTGCGTTAGGTGTGGAGGAAGTCATGATTCAAAAGTATGCAACAAAACAAGAGACACGCCAGCTAAGTGCTTTTTGTGTAATGGTCCTCATCCATCCAATTATAAAGGTTGCCAAGTTTATAAAGAACTCCAAGCCAAAAATAAACCAGATCTACGACAGCAACCCTCGCGACATCAGCAAAATTCGCTTCACACCTCAGTACATGACAATAGCCAGCGAAATCACCTTAGTCAGACTAAAGCTCCCGAAAGGTCAGAGATCAATCATTTTTATGCACAAGCGCTCCATCATGATGAGCACAACAGGCAAAACAACGCTACGTATAATGATATCGAACAGCAAAGTAATATAACACTGGTGCAATTCTTGAACGAATTCAAGGCCATGTTCAGTCAGCTCATGCAACAGAATAACATGATTCTAAACATGTTGTCGACTGTCATTAATAGACTGGCTTAACAATGTCTCAGTTTCTTAGAATAGCATTATGGAACGCCAATGGCCTCCAACCCAAGAAACACGAAGTACAGATATTCCTAGTTATGCACAAAATAGACATACTGCTCGTATCAGAAACACATTTTACGGACAGAACACACTTAAAAATACCACACTATAGTATATACCACACTGAACATCCAGACGCCACAGCTCATGGTGGCACTGCAATAATAATTAGAAACTCATTACCACATTATGAGATGCCAAAATTCCAAGCAGATTTTCTACAAGCTACTACGATCCAAGTTAACAAGCTTCCTAATCCACTCACAGTATCAGCAGTTTATTGTCCGGCAAGACATAGAATTACAAAAGAAGACTTTCAATCCTTTTTTGTAACCTTAGGTAACGAGTTTATAGCTGGTGGGGATTAAAACTCAAAACATACTAGTTGGGGTTCAAGACTAGCAACACCGAAAGGTAGGGAACTCTCTAAGCTGATAATAGAAAAGAGGTACAGTACATTATCCACGGGAGAACCAACATATTGGCCTACAGATCCAAACAAAATTCCCGACTTATTAAACTTCTTTGTAGTCAATGGGTTATCACAAAACTATCTAGAAGCACAATCTTGTCTGGATCTATCATCTGATTACACGCCAGTCGTAGCAACGGTAAGTGCTACAATTATAAGAAAGAAAGCAAAACCAGCCCTACATAACAAAAAAAACAAACTGGAATATCTTTAGAGAATACATCAACGGCAAACTCCAACCACAAATAAGTATAAAAACACCAGAAGAATTGGAAGAAGCAACAAATCACATAATATCAACAATACAACATGCTGCATGGTATGCCACACCTATAGTAGAGGATGAAGTCAAGGACTTAGGTAGCATTCCAATGCAGTTGACCGAACTGATCACGGAAAAACGAAGAGCTAGGGCTATATGGCATCAAACTCATCACCCGGTAGACAAAATACGCTACAACAATATTGCTAACAGACTGAAGCGTAAATTACAAAATACTAGAAATGAAACATTCCGTTATTACATACAAAACTTAAATGGCCAAGATCACTCCATATGGAAAGCCACGAGAAGCTATAAGAGTCCTCAAAATCATATACCACCCATTAGGGAAACTGGAGGCACCTGGTCAAGGTCAGACAATGAGAAAGCCGAATTGTTTAGTCAACATTTATCAGAAGTCTTCCAACCTTCCTCAGATGAACCTGATTCAGAAATAGAGGAATATCTTGACATACCGCTACAGCTGTCTCCTCCAATCCGTAAATTTGAAGTTAGAGAGGTCAAGGAACAAATAAAGAGGCTAAACAAACGTAAAGCACCTGGACTAGATCTTATTACTGGCACAGTACTAAAACTACCAGAGCAAGGGCTCAAATTTATAACTATAATCTTCAATGCGATATTACGGTTAGCCTATTGGCCCAAGCAGCTCAAATTTGCTCAAATATTGATGTTTTTGAAACCAGGAAAGCCTCCCACAGAAGTAAAGTCATATCGACCTATAAGTCTGTTGCCAACATTATCAAAAGTACTTGAGAGGCTCATCCTTAATCGCTTACTAAGAGAACTGGACGAAAAGAACTGGATTCCTGGACACCAGTTTGGATTTAGAAAACAGCACTCAACAGTTCAACATTGCCATAGACTCGTGAATATAATACAAAAAACCCTAGAATCAAAAAAAAAAAACTGTTCTTCAGTTTTCCTAGATGTAAGTCAAGCCTTTGACAGAGTATGGCATAAAGCACTCCTGTGCAAAATCAAGAAATCCTTCCCTTATCACTATTACCTCATCTTTAATTCGTATCTATCAGATCGATACTTTCAAATTAAACAAGGCGAAGAAGTTTCATCTATCAGACCAATCCAATCAGGGGTACCTCAAGGTAGCGTGCTCGGTCCGATTCTATATCTACTATACCACTCAGATATACCGACTACCCAAGAAACTGACATGTCCACATTCGCAGATGACACAGCCATACAGTCTGTAAATGAAAACCCTGAAGTAGCCAGCTATCATATACAAAATCACCTTTCATTGCTACAAATATGGTTAGACAAATGGAAGATACAGATCAATGAAGCAAAGTCATCGCATGTCACATTCACTCTGAACCGCCAGACTTGTCCACCTGTCCACATCAACAACACAGAAATCCCTTAAGCTGATCATGCTAGATATCTGGGACTACATCTAAACAAACGACTCACATGGAGTACCCACATTAAAAAGAAGCGTAAAGAGATGGATCTGAGAATGAAGAAACTGTACTGGCTAATAGGTAGAAAATCTCCAATTGCAATAGAAAACAAAGTCCTGGTTTACAAGGCTATAATCAATCCAATCTGGACCTATGGTCTAGAATTATGGGGTTCCTCCAAAGTATCCAACACTAACCTAGTTCAATGCTTTCAGTCCAAGGCCCTCCGCATCATAACAGATGCTCCTTGGTATGTAAGCAACCACACCCTTCACAGAGATCTAAATATACCCTTCCTATCAGAAGAAATCACTAGAAGAGCAAATAAACACCTTCAAAAACTGGAAGCACATCCAAATGATGCCGTTAGACCATTGCTTGAAAACCAAACAAGACGACTGAATAGAAAGTGGCCATCAGATCTATGGAGTCAGGTATGAAATAAAATCACAATTGCCGGATTGCACCAATGGGTGTAATTCCTTCATGTCAATTTCTCGTGAGCAGATTTACTTATAGAACTCAATGTATATACATATTAGTTAATGTATATAATATATTAGGTGGTTCTGATTGTAAATATTATTGAACAATAAAAAAATAAAAAAAATAAAAAATTTTCAGTTAATTTTCTTAAAAAAAATTCACTAATAATGAGATCCCGACTTTTGAATTTAAAAAATTCAAATGAGCGCAACTAGGCCCCCTAGAACATATATCCAGGGTCAGTTTCAATTTATATATATATATATATATATATATATATATATATATATATATATATATATATATATATATATATATATATATATATATATATATATAGTATTAAGTTTTCGTGACGGTGATAGTGTTATTTACTTAAAAAATTGTGGGAGAGCCGTCAGTTGCAAAATAAAACTCTTTATTAAAAGCCGAGCTTTCGGATAAGTTTATTCCATTCTCAAGGCTACAACATGGAAAGGAAAAAGTTTACAATTTACTTAGGAAAAATATAAAAGTTTAAAATACTTACATCTAACGTGAGTTTTACTATAACTAATTATGAAAATACAAACATGAAAAAAACCGTTTTTTAAATTTGACTGAAGTCGAAAAGTGCCAAACTGACATATGAAGCTAACAATTGTCTATTTGAATTTGTTTTTTGTTTTTGTGTAGGAAATATAAATAGGGGTAGTGATTTCTAAAATTATTATCTTTCTTTAAGTTTATTAAATTGTCGTTAAAAGTAATTTCAAATTCTTCTAAACACATTCTTTTATTACTTAAGGTTTCACAGTGTAAAATAGAAACATCACTAAAATTTATATTGTGGCCAGTGTCGAGATTATGTTCAGACAAAGCGCAAGTTCTTTTTTGTAAACGTATATCACTTTTGTGAAACCTTAAGTAATAAAAGAATGTGTTTAGAAGAATTTGAAATTACTTTTAACGACAATTTAATAAACTTAAAGAAAGATAATAATTTTAGAAATCACTACCCCTATTTATATTTCCTAGACAAAAACAAAAAACAAATTCAAATAGACAATTGTTAGCTTCATATGTCAGTTTGGCACTTTTCGACTTCAGTCAAATTTAAAAAAAACGGTATTTTTCATGTTTGTATTTTCATAATTAGTTATAGTAAAACCCACGTTAGATGTAAGTATTTTAAACTTTTATATTTTTCCTAAGTAAATTGTAAACTTTTTCCTTTCCATGTTGCAGCCTTGAGAATGGAATAAACTTTTCCGAAAGCTCGGCTTTTAATAAAGAGTTTTATTTTGCAACTGACGGCTCTCCCACAATTTTTTAAGTAAATATATATATATATATATATATATATATATATATATATATATATATATATATATATATATATATATATATATATATATATATATATATATATGTATGTATGTATCACACCGATAACTCAAAAAATAAGGGGCCAATTTTGATGTAATTTGGTATATACCTTTCTGTTGTAAGTGACTTAGATAGGTTCGTTAACCAGGAAAATCGGACAAGTTTTTCCGGATTTTTGTATCTCCGAAAATAACAGAGCTGTGCCAACTAAATTTTACAAATATTTTTATACTATCAAGCTTACCCTAAACACCAAAACTAAGATCTCTAACTTAAAATAGAAAAAAAGTTATAGGCATTTATAGAAAAAAAATTTAGTGCCCACTGGTGATCAGAGGAAAGCACAAGAACAAAATATTCTGTGTCATTAACAAAACCAATTAACTATTACATACAACGGTTAAGTTTTCTTGGCGCAAAAGAGTCAAGACGTAGCAGAAAAAATATTTTGAAAATTTTATAATTTTTTTTTCTTGAAACGTCAAAATCGCGATTTGAAACGTAAACATTTGCAATTTTCAGACGACTACTTTGAAGCAAATACGGATTATGTCGAAAAATCTCTTAATAAGTATGTTTCACAGAGCCTTAAGTTTCAGCTTCAACCATCACTGTCCTTAATTTAACTAAAATCTTTTCGGAAAATCCATTTTAATAGACCCTCTTTCTTATGCTTCGGCAGTAGTTTACGCTATAGAGTTTAAGGTTGTATAATCTATATTTTAGCAAATTTTCGTAGAAAAAATTTGTTATTAAGAAGACCGCGACTGATTTTAAAAAGATTTCTTCAAATGAGCACGAACTAGAACCCCAAAAACGCATATACGGGGTCAGTTTCAGTTTTTGCCTGTTTACATATATACAGGCTGACGGATTTTTAGGGTAAAGCTCAATATATTCATTATTATACAAGATATGAGCAAAAATATATACGTTAATTATTGGGTGTCTCGAGCTGTATCTTATAAACCTATCTTGACAATTACAGCGTGGCCCATAAGTCGTTAGTGATACACGCTTTATTTTTTTAATAGAACACCCTTATGTGATTGCATTTTTGTGTTTTCCATTAAATTATAAAGCATGTTTGTAAGGAAAAAAAAATTATATCGTTCACCGTTTTTGAGTTATTTCAATTGTTTTGCAACTTTTCACGTTTTTGGCACATATTTCAAACGCATATCACAAATTGTGATATCGCGTTTTTATCAATAGATAGCAGAGCCCCATGGAAAGGCGTATTCAGAGAGCTTTTTCTTTGTATTACTGGTCGAAAAAATCGAGCTGCCATATACAGGTACTCTCCAATAATGGCTGGATTTAAAAAGTTTTTGCAGAAATGTTTTTAGTGTTTCCGTAGAAATCATCGTTTGTAAGATTTTTATGATATGTTGGTAATGAATAATAAATGTTTAGTAAGTTATCGTAAAAAAAAGTTGTCGAATTTTTGTGAAAAATATAATTTAGTGTAGCATTACTGAAGACAGTTTGTGTAAGACATTTTCATAATTATTTTTTTCAATTTTGGTCCTAAAGCTGTTTGTGAATAATTATATCTTGTCAGGTGTGTAAATAGCTTAAAGAGGTTCGTTGGCCAGGAAAATGGACCAGTTTTTCTGGAATTTTTAAAGTTTACTTTCGGAAAATGTTTGTACTCTTTGAAATAACAAAGCTATTTTAATGAAATGTGGTACACTGATAGTGCTATATAGGTTATACTATACACCAAATGTCCTTCTTGTAAACACAAGACATATTTTCCATTTAAAACATTTTTACGAAAATTCGCTACCATAACGCAATTGCTGCGTCAAGAAGTTTTTTAGTATGTATTGTAAAACTAGTGTTAACCGAACTTGTGGGTTTGTTTTTTGAGCATGTTGAATGTCTGCATTTTCCGCCCTTTAAAGGGGTGGTAAAACTGTAGGTCACGTGTAGGGGAGAGTCGGGTATTGACGCCCACATAAGAAGAATTACATTTCTCATGGAAACTGAAGTAAGTGGAGTTGATTTCAATATTGAATTTAGTTCACTATTCTATATATTCTATGGTTATCTTGGCATTTTAAGTAAATCTTGGAGCTTTTAATGAACAACACACCATTACTCAAAACTTAACTTTGGGCGCGAGTACCCGACACAGAGGGTAAAATAGCCCAGTCAATAGGGTAGTACCGCTCACCTTGTGAGCGCTCGAAAGGTCGATTTACAAGCGACTGAAGCAAAGAATAATAGTCAGGTAAAATTTTATTCAAGATACAAAATTTATTCTAAATACAAAAATCGCAAACGTAACTTCTAAAATCATCTTGTCCTGTACTTTTTACAGGCTCCACATCGAAACCACATCTCATTTTTCCCAAACGCATTACACACAAGACAAACCTAATCATCCCCATCTTCATTTAAGTTATCTGAACTTTGATCATCGCACAGTTCTCCAACCTATTCATAGCTAGAACTATCATCGTCAAATTTTACTTTTCTCTTTAATTGAGCTACTTTTATTTCTTGAATGCATTTTGGTTTCTATTTCTATTTCCAAGGTGTCGATGAAACTCAGCCAGTGCCTCTCTTTTAGTAATAGCTTGGATGAGTTTGTTAGTCAGAAAAAGCGGATGGGGTTTGCCGGGAAATTGTTGAGTTTTCTTTCGAAAAAATTTTTTTTCTCCGAAAGTTACAAAGATGTTTTAATGAAATTTAATGCATATATTGCCTTAGGAGAGACCTTACAAAGTACTAAAATTCAACTTTCTAAGTTTATATAAAATTGAGTAATTCAAATTTTGATTTTTTTTTCCGAAAATTACAAAGTTGTTTTAATAAAATTTGGTGGATATCTTGATTTAGGAAAGACCTTACTACATAAAAAAATTAAACTTTCTAAGTCTATAGAACTTTTTCTAAATTTGAATTGCAGTAACTTTGGCTATATCGTAATATTTTCATTTCAAGAACTTACTGCTGTTCTGTGTGCAATTACTTTTGGACCAGACCATTTATAATCAAACTAACATTTTAATTTTTAAGCCTCATTTATACAGCGAGTGAAACCATTTAGCGTTTAAAAAAACATAGCTAACTCCTGACGTATTCAAAAAATATAAAAACTCTGGACGCAGCAAGTGCGTTATGGTAGTGAATTTTCATAAACCTATTTTTTAACAGCAATAATGTGTGTTTTTTTTAAGAAAGCAGGCATCAAATATGGTTACCAATATAATCTATATAGTAAAAACAATGTGCCATGTTTCATCAAAATAACTTTATTGTTTGAAAATGTACAAAAATTTCCGAAAGTAAACTTAAAGTGTTCCCGAAAAAACTCTTTTCTTGGTCAACCTTATAGGTTAATAGCAAATTGGGCTATTCAAATATTAAGCATTTGATCAAAATTCGCTACTATAACGCACTTACTGCGTCCAGATTTTTTTTTCTTACAAACATGCATTATATTTCGATGGAAAATGCCACAACATAAGGCGTGTTTGATTAAAAAAAAGAAAATTTATATCACCAACGACTTATGGGCCACGCTGTGATTGTAGAAATAATTTTTTAAGATGTAGCTTAAGACACCCTATATTAAATATATACATTTTTTTTCATATCTTGTATAATAACAGATATATTGAACTTTATTGATTTTTTTTTACGAAAATTCTACAAAAATTATATACCATTAAACGATAAACTCTATAGCTAAGACTACTGCCAAGCGTCAGAGAAAGGGTCTATTTGAAATGAATTTTCTGGAAACATTTTATTAAAAAGAAGGACAATGACGGTTGAAACTAACACTTCAGGGTTTGTAAAACATTTTTCTTGAGACATTTTATTTCCATAGCCCGTATTAGATTCAAGTTCTTTTCCTAAATGTTGCCAATTTTGACGTTTAAATCGCAACTTTGACGTTTTGTGAAAAACCCCAATTTATTTGTCTTTAAATGCCTATAACTTTCTTGTCTTTTGACCTACAGAGCTAAATTTTGGTATGTGGCTTACCTATAAAAATCTAAATCGGCGTACCAAATTTAGTTGCCCTTACTTTGTTAATTCCAGAGATATAATTTTTTTTCTAAAGAAAACACAAAATTTTCCGGGAAAACCCGGACCGATTTTCCTGGCTAACGAACTTATCCAAGCCATTTATTCACCAAATTTAATCAAAATCGGCCCATTATTTTTTGAGTTATCGGTGTGATACATATATATATATATATATATATATATATATATATATATATATATATATATATATATAAACATATAAACATTTTAACTGACCCCGGATATGTGTTCTGGGGGGCCTAATTAGCGCTCATTTGAAGAAATTTTTTCAAAATTCAAAAGTCGGGATCTCCTCATTAGTGAATTTTTTTAAAGAAAATTCATTAAAATGTTCATTAGTTGCTTTTGCTACAAAGTACAGTTACGCTGAAAGTCGTCTCTCGAATACTCGGATATATAGCGATCTTGTAATAAATGCGCTTTATGAAATTAACATTACTTTGTTGTTGCTGTCAACCAGGCATAAATCCCTGTAGTTGAGTGCAAACAAATTCTAGCTAAAATCCGCATCTCACTCATCTAGCTACGTTTCCGAATGAATTTAGTATTCCTGTCTTTTGGTAGGAGTTTCCATGATTCTCTGTGGCGTAAACCGATAGAAATAACAACTCGGCTCAGTTGAACCCTTGAAATGGTGTCAAATAATCTACGTTTAGTATTTCAAGACGATTTTAGCTCTTCGAAATAACAATTCAATTTATAGAACACAGCGTAGAGTCATGCTGTAAACTTGAGCGTTGAACTTTATACCCGAACAAACGTAGCACTGGAAAGTAATGAGATATTCCAGGAATTCGTTCATTGAATTTTAGTACTATGGAATATCTATCTTTATTCAGATGGGTATATTTGGTTCTTGATAGTATCTTTTTAGATCAAGTATGTTTCTTGATTAAGTCAAAAATTTAAAAAATAATTGGAGTTCGAGAATTAATGGGGGGACTTTTCCAACCACCCTTATGAAGATATAATATTACACTTTTAAGAGATATTTCATTAAGGAAATTTAAGGAAAGAAGCTTACTGTTAAAATATAACGATTTTTGCATGTACAATTCACGCGAGTTTGGATAGTGGCACTTAAAAACAAAAAAAAAACTTTATTTCGTAATTACAACAAGTTTAATTATAATTTTAAAACAAAGGAGAAATACACGATGTTTAATGTTGAAACACTCGTAATAAATTCTAACATAATATTGTATCTTACTTGTATATATAAATTCTAATATGCTTAGCTAACATTATAAAGGAAAACAACTTAAAATAAATAATTATGCTGACTATTCAGCGGTTTTGTTATTTCCGTGGTGAACGACTGCTTACTATATTAACACGAGATATAGGAACAACATTATACAGGGTGCTGTAACTCCTCCCTAGCCAGATGAGATTTAGGGTACCTAACTCTTTAAATTGATGTCCTCCAGGGGAACTTCGTGGGTTTTCTTAAGTTCATTGATGATTTTGGACTCGGCTGCGGAACTGGTTATTCTGCCTTTAAATTTCCAAAAACAGAAACATGCTACTGTTAACAAAAAAACACAAACAGTTAAAGTAAAAACACTTATCGAAGTATGAATTACAGGAACACTTATTGTTTGTAGTAACTTCTTCTGATGCTGTAGTTGGGATTTCACTAAATTCAATTCATCTAAATTTATAGATCCTAGATGTAAAGGCATAGTGTTAAGTTTTGAGTTTATAGACAGTTCACTAAATTTAAGTTCGGGTAACGGCACATAGAAAAGTTTTTTAATTTCAGATTGATGAGAACTTACGGTTTGTCCTTTGATTTTTACCTCACAGTCTTCTTCTATGTTTACCAGATAACTACCATCCATGGCCATGATTTTACGGTCATCGCTGCATCTGTAGTTGACTATATTTTCTACTGGAGAGATGATCTATTTACTTTCGCTGATCTTCTGAATCTTCACATCTTTTATTAAAATTTGGTGATGCTCACAATTGTTATACTGGGTGGAGAACTTTATTAATTGTATTTCACAAGGGCTGTTTGGACTGATGTGATTTATTGTTTGAGCTTGACACAGGAATTCAGTTGGTCGGACTTCTTGATATGGCCCATCATGGAGATTGTAATTTTCATCATTCAAGGAAAGGTATTTTGAATGGGGAATTAATGTTAGGAATGTGTGGGTTAAACTATTACGAATGGGAAAGGCATATAAATGATAGTAATCGTAATATGCTGACTCAACCAAAGGTACATATAAAATGAATGTTAACTGAGTGGTTTTGTAATAACTTTTAATAGTAATTATTTCTTCATAAAGTGCCATATTATCTATATTTACCTTATATGGCAAATTTACTTTATGTCTTTGAATTTTATTAAGCTCTATCAATAAATCATCTGTTTCTAAAATAGAGGGATGCATAGTCTTCAATTTGGCAAATGTTATTGCATTAACTAAAGTCTCCAAAATATTTTTAATTCTCGTTATTTCGGTAATTAACTGAACAAGGAGCTTTGAGCTATGATTACTATGTCGATGTAATCCTGTCTTAAGTCTTCAGCTTCAAAATTTTTCGTTAGAAATTCAATACGGTCTACTATCTTTTTTTGATTGTTAGTCAAAATGGAAACTGTTTGATTAAATTTGGTAACAGCGGTTTCCATTAGTGACATTTGATTTTTTTGAATTATTTCTAATTTATTTTGGTTACTAGTTAGCTCTAAACTTGTTGAGTCATAACGTTTAGCATCATTATCATCTAAATTTCCTGTGATTGACTTGATTACTGTTCCGAGTCCGTTTATCAAACCTCTCTTTTTTCTATTTAAACTTGCAGGTATAATTTGTTTGAAAATTTTGTTAGTTTCACTTATTTCATGGAATAACACATTTTGATAGTTTCATAGTTCTTCATAATAGGATTCATTATAAGGGGAGTTTTGTATAGAGATGTTCAGGTGATTTGTTCAGAGATGTGTTTTGTAAAAAGTTAAAGTCTTGTATAAGTGGTTGTAGTTCAATCGTTCTAATCAATGTCCATTTATCGATTGCGTTTTGCATAGTTCTTATTTTTAGGGGTAGCAGTCCAGGGTTGTCATTCAGTCTGTTAAACTCTACCTGTCCAAGGACATGGGTGAGAAAGAGGATTGACCTGAAACATTAGGTCGTTTTAGATTTCGTAGATGTCGTTTAGCTATTTGTTTATTGTTTCTAATTAATGCAACATTTTTATCTGTAACTTTTATCAATTCAAATGGATCTTCGAATTTTCGATTATTTTTATTTCGTTTATCTACTTTAGTATAGACATGTGTTTCCTTATTAAATAAAGCAGTATCATCTTTGGAATTTCTGCCGGACACAACTCTTAATTTGTTTTTTTCTAAATTCTCTTTAATTTTTTCGTACAACAAATTTAGTTTATTTTTATGTTGTAATAGGTACTCGCAAGAGTTTTTGTTGATCGTTTATATCATACACATCTTTACTAGAAGTATGACCTAAGACAATATCAAACGGGGTAAAATTTGTGGCTGAATGAATGCTATGATTGTATGCCATAATCGCATAACACATAATTTTTGTTACCGGGTCTTTTGGATAAATTTGACGTAATATGCGTATGTGTTCTAATAAAGTTGAATGCAAGCATTCTATGAGACCGTTAGAATTTGGATTTCTGGCGGTGGTGATATGAACTTTTATCTTGTGCAAATTATATAAATTCTAATATGCTTAGCTAACATTATAAAGGAAAACAACTTAAACTAAATAATTATGCTGACTATAACTATTCAGCGGTTTTGTTATTTCCGCGGTGAACGACTGCTTCCATCCTATTACTATATTAACACGAGATATAGGAACAGCATTATACAGGTTGCTGTAACTCGCGTCTTTGAAATTTGCAGTTTTTAATAGATTTATGTTACTTACTACACGACATTCGATATCATTACAATCAAACTGTTGCAATTTGTATTCTAATTTAATTTTATATACATGTAACTAATGATTGTGTAGAAATTGTTAAAAATTGAAAATTATGATACTGCTAAAAGAGCGATAAATGAATTTTTAAATATTTATTCTAACAGCGGAAGTAGCAGTGGCGTCGTATATCTCCATCTACAAAAATGGCCCATTTCAAAACAAAAACTTTGAAGTAGCATTTACTAAAATATAGAACTTGAAAGTAGTTACAACCTGTCTTTGGTGGCGAATACTGGAAAGCCGGAACTCTAAAGCTACTTTGACTGGAAGCTATCAAGCGGGACTATGACTCAACATTGTATACAGGGTGTGCCAGTTAAAACTCCCACCTGGAAAATGTCAGAATTAAAAAGAAAGAAAACAAAAGCCGAAAGACGTCGACTTTGTTTTCAAGGTGGACACATAATGGCGTAAGTTTTGCTGCCTTGGAACCCACCCACTAAGCATGGTAACTTACAAGTGCTTACCGCAACGTTAGATAATTTACCATTAAGCAAGTTGCGTTTGCAACATTTCTAAATGTTTGCAGCCAAAACACCAATGCAAACTTATAAAAGAAACTTTAACATAACTTTCAAGTGTAATATCTCCTTTGCCGGCTTGGTGTGTTTCTTCATTTGCAAGCTCACGTAAAGTTACAATTGTAATGTTTCTGAAAGTTTGTATCAATTTGTAAACATTTATTTGAATTCCCTCCGTTTTCGTGTTCGTGTATGTTCGGTCGTATGTCATCGTCGTCGAATAGCAACATAGCAACACCAACTCCAACAACGAACTGACTTGTGACAAAGCGCCCGGCAATAATGATTAATGGAGGATTGTTGTTTATATTTAAGATATGCTGTCATTTGATCTATGTTTATTTAGTTTTATGGAAGTTTTAAAGATTGGACAATGTTATTGTAGCCTGAATTATTAGATTTTTGGTGTAATTAAGTAATTCGTTGTCTGGAGTGTGGATAATGAAACATGGAGTATATCCATAAACATGTGAGGTAAGAATCCCTAAAACAGATATATACTAAATACATGTGTGAATTCAATAAAATTAGTCACTTTTCTGTAGCATAATTAAATTTTGGTATGTCGCTTTGGTGAATTAGGCGATCCTTAAGTAGACGGGTCCCGTCAAATTGACATCATAAGAACAGTGGAACAGTACAATACCTATCAAGCTGCCAGGAGTGCTTATTTTGCACATGGTCGCAGTATCGTATCATATGGAACATTCATATGGGTTAACTCGTCAGCAGCGGAACATGTGTTTATCATGTAAAAAGTGCAATAAGGACATTGTGTGCCTAGGTCCAAGAAAAAGCTGCCCTGGTGTATTCGAGGCAAATAGGATACTTAGGTACATTTACAGCCATATTCTTCTTCAGTATATTTATTCAAAATATCCAGTGAATCGTGAAGCTCGCAACATCAATACCAGCTGCAGGCATGAATTAAAAATACGGTTGCACAAAAAGGAGAAAACAAAGCAGATGTTTGATTACTTGGGAATCAAATTCCTCAATTTTCTACCTAATGTTATTAAGATGCTCAGACTAACAAGACTAAAGTAGGCACTAGTGGATGTTATAAAACAAAAAAGCAAGGTGAAGGAATTTATTGGCGCTCTAAACTAATGTGTATAGTGTTACATACTATTTGTATTCATTCTTTGTAGTGTGTGTGGCTGTGTGTGTACGTTAGGGAAAAGCTCTAGAATGCAAGTTCCACTAGCCACATACTTTTTTTTTTATATATACGTAATTCATTGTAGTCATAATTTTGCTTTATTTTAACTCAATGTTTCTGAAGGTACACATACATTGACGGTACTATACTTACTCGATAGGGATAGTTAAGACATGCGTGAACACTTTCAGAGACTGTCACCATATTTAGGCTATTTTCACATTGAAGTTGTATTCGTTTCCCTGCGCTTGATTTATCCATTGCATATTCTTACATTTGTTTAATGAAACTTTATCTAAAATCGAAATGAATGCACCATTTTAGATATTTCTTTTTTCACAATAGTATTTGATATGTTGACTTCATTTTAAATCACATATGTTACGATATACTTTAGAAGCTAAAAAATTCTTGCCGCTCAAAATAAGTAATGCTGCCGAAGACTTCGTTTTTGTTATTGGTGTTTCACACGTTTTTCTAGACGACTAAGAGTTATTTAGTAAAACAATATCATAAACAATTAATTGGTATTCATTTAGAAAAAAGAATTTTTGAAATCGGTCAATTAATAACGATATCACAAGTTCAAGTTATCTATTTTGTCGTCGAGTTTTGCCTAGAAATGCATTTTAGCCTAAACATGGGCACTCTCGCTATATGTCTTAACTATCTCTATCTAGTGAATATAGTCGGTACTTATAAAGGCAGTGACTTACCATGTACATTTGATGGTCAATAAAATCTATATATCTATCAGCAGAAATGTTGTAAGTCTATAATTTTTTTATGTAATAAAGATTTTATTATAATTAACATTGTCTTAAGTCATTTTTTACAAGAAATATATATTATGTATAAATACACCTAGACATATATTCAGTATTGGTTTGTAACTTGAAATAAATTCACTAAATCAAATACAGTTTCTTTTTTCAAAAATGCTTGGACATATTGATTAATATTTCAAGTTGCAGTCTTAAAAAATCTATACGGTATGTATCATATTTGAAAAATGACTTCATCAATCATTTCTTTAAATCAACCCTAGGTTTTTGTTGACTATTTTTAAAGTTCTTACATGCGAAGTTGTAGAAAACCAGCAGATTTAAACTTTTTATTCATTGATTAACTACACAAATTTTTTTTCGTGCTTTCAACTCAAGATTTATAATCAAAATTTGAAATTTGGTGGTTTTGTATCGCTTGATGTGTACTTTAAAAATTGTCAACAAAAAGCTAAGGTTGTCATTTACTAAAATTATCAATGACATTTGACACAAATTGTATAATACATTTTTGAAAAGATTGTAACTGAGAATATTATCTGACTCCGAGCATTTTTGAAAAAAAGCTAAAGTAGATTAATTGGAATTATTCGAAGTTACAAACTTGCACTGTATGTGTAATATATACAATTGCAGATAAGTTGCAAATATAAGTTTAAATTTTACAACTTTGCTAGGCCCTTTTAAAATTGAAGCTTGCTGTAAGGTAACATTTGTAAGTATAAAGACAGTTTGTAACAGCTCACTACAGTAAACTTGCAGTAAAGTTACAAAAGAAACACTTACATATGTAAGGTCACTGGGGGGAAGATTTGCCATTTGCAACAAACTTGCAGGAGGCTTGTTGTAAGTAATCTATCAAACTTACACTTGCTTTGGAAAACATTCTGCAATGTTAATGCAATATTACCTAGCTCAGTGGGCACCACTTCGGCAGGGGCGTAAAGTACCCTTAAAATTTCAATGGCGCCCTATGTTGAGTGACACCTCATTTTAAATCTTTCTCAACTTTGCCCACGACAACACACCACCTTCTAATTTTGGTTTGAATATGGGAATAAAACCATCAATTAGAGAATAACACAAAATATCAATGAATGAGAGATGTTATTTAATTAAAGGTTCAAATTGTTTTCCCTCTACTTCCATACAATTATAAAATCTTTGCTTCCGAACGAACATTCCAAAGCATTTCGGGCGTTACCTGAAAACTTTTTAAAAAAATTTATCGATAAAAATATTTCTTTTATGATTTATCGTTTATCTCTTAATAATCTTTATCAGCTCAACTTTCTTACCTCTATGATTTTATACGGGACAAGTAAATATCCCGTAAAATCATTACAAAATCGATTGAATTCCAATTCGTGATCGTCATCCTGAAAAAAACACTCGCATCAGTACGTTATGAATTTTATGAACAAATTTTGGGAAACTGGATCGGTTGCAAAAAGAAAGCAGCAAGGTGAGCAGGTCGTACGTAATGAGGGTAATCTGATAGCTGTCCCGGGTCACATCGCAATGGAACCAAATTTGAGTCTTAGAAAGCTTGCAAGTATTTCAGTAATTTCTGCAGCTAGTTGCCGTCAAATCTTAAAAAGTCATAAGTATCGCCCATACAAAATTAATTTGGTACAGGATCTAAATAAAGACGATCCTGATCGCGTGCGGTTCTGTGAAGAAACGTGTGATCGTCATAGAAGTAATCCAACCTTTTTGGACCTAATCTGTTTTTCCGATGAATGTACATTCCAACTGGATGGCCAAGTCAACCGCCATAACTGCCACTACTGGAGTGGAGTATCCGGGGAAATTGAATGTTTGGGCGGGAATACTGGGAGACCACCTCATAGGTCGTTTCTTTGTATCGGGAAATCTGAATGAAAACATGTATCTGGATCTACTGGAAACGCACATCTACCCGAAGATGGTAGAAGCATTGGAAAAAGACGACGCTTTGGCAGAAGAGGATGTGTAATTTTACCAGGATAGTGCTCCACCACATTATGCCGTAGCTGTGTGTGATCGTAGTCAGAACTTTCCTAATCACTGGTTAGAACGCAGGGATTTAATCGAGTGGCCTCCCAGATCGCCACATTTAACACCCTTAGATTTTTTCCATGGGGACGCTTGAAGTCGAAACATTATGCACCACGACCAAACTCACTTGGGAAGATTTGTCTTCAAATTGTTGAAGAATGTCGTCAGATAACGCCCGAAATGTTTAGAAATATTCGTTCCGAAGTGGAGCAAAGATTTTCTTATTGTATGGAAGTGGAGGGGAAACAGTTTGTACATTTAATTCAATAACAATCTTTCATTCGTTGATATTTTGTCTTATTCTTTAATTGAAGATTATATTGCCATATTCAAACCAAATTAATAAAGTCGTATGTTCTGAGCAGAATTGAGAAAGCTTTAAAATGAGGTGTCACATTGGGTACCATTTAAAATTTAAGGGTACTTTACGCACCTGCCTAAGTGGTAGGCTCCAGGACACATAGTAACATGTAGTTACATTGCAGTAACAGCTACCTCGTAATCTTTTGGGTGGGTGTTTATAGTTCTCATTGCCACTCTATGGTTCCGAAAACAGAGGAAACTTTTGAAATTCTGTTCTTTGCTTGTAATTTTAACCTAACAAAGTTTTGTGTTATGGAAAATAAGAAAAATTAAATCATTGGCGTACATTCCTTTGTTCCAAAAGGGGAAAATCACACCCTCGTGGTTACGTCACTGTTTGAAGTAGAGGAAAAAAAATAATGGCTGAACGTGGAACTTATTAAGACAAACGCTTACATAAAATGTCAACAAATCATTTTATTTAGTTCAGGAGACATTGTATTTATAAAAAGAAAAAAAAAGTCTGGACGCAGCAAGTGCGTTATGGCAGTGAATTTTTCTAAAAATGGTTTGAATATCAAATATGTCTTCTTAATGCGAGCAGTCATCAATTTGGTTACCTATATAGTAGAAACAATGTGCCATATTTTATCAAAATAACTTATTGTTTGAAAATGTACAAAAATTTTCCGACAATCAACTTTAAACGTTGGTTCCTAGCCAACAAACCTTAGGTTAATAGCAAATTGAGTTATTGAAATTTGAAGAATTTAATGAAATTTTGCTACCAAAACGCACTTACTGCGTCTTGATTTTTTTCTTACAAACATATTTCGATAAAAAATGCAATAAAATAAGGCTGTTCGAAAAAAAATTGTTGGGATCACCAACGACTTATGGGCCAGCCGGTGATTGTCAAAATATTTTTATAAGACACCCTATAATTAAGCTATACAATTTTTTCTCGTCTCTTGTATAATAATTATTATATTCAGCTTTACCGTAGAAACGCGTCACCCTGTATATATGTAAGCAGATCAAAACTGAACGTAAGCCGGGATATGGATTCCAGGGGGCCTAGTTTGCGGTCATTTGAAGAAATCTTTTTAAAATTTAAAAGTCGCGGTCTCCTCGTTGACGAATTTTTTGTACGAAAATTCGCTAAAAATTATGGACCGTTAAACCATAAACTTAACTAAAACTACCGCTAAAGCATCAAAGAGAAAATAACTAACCTGTTGCATATCAGCATCTTTTGTAAAACTTCGATATGTGTTGATAAAACATAACAAACACTGTTTAATCCACCCACTAACATTAATAAAGGAATAATTTGCACTTGTATATAAAAATTTCCCAAATAACACAAATAATTCCTCGACTCAAACAAATAAACATATAAGCAATCTTATATCATACGGTAGACGTCAGTTACAGCGTCTAACAGACCTGCGCAATAATATCAGATGTTCCGTTACCAAGGCAAAGACTACTAGATCTAGCCATAAGCCATTGTCAATAAAACCTGGTGATTTAAAAATAAATGTTTCAAATTTGAATAGCTCAGTTTTCTGTAAACCTAGAAAGCTGAATTTTGGTAGTACGTAGTTAGGCCTTTCCCAAAGCAATATGTACACCAATTTTATCGAAATATCTTTGTAATTTTCGGGAAAATTTTTTTTTTCGAAAGAAAACTGAAATTTTTTCCGGAAAACCTTGTCCGATTTTCCTGGCTAACGAACTCATTCAAGATATTAATAAAAGAAACGCACATGCCGAGTTTCATCAAAATCGGTTAATTTTTTTTTGAGTTATCGGTTGGATACACAACCGTCAACAAAAGATTGACGTTTAATGTCAGTTTGGTCTTGTACAAAATTGATAATTTTGGAAACAATATGGTATGTGTAGATTGAGTTATAGTTGCGATGGTGTATTGAAGTGGTTCAGATCTATGATAAATAAAGGCAATGGGTGAAGCATTAGGTGGAAGAAATGAAAGTGAAGAGAATTATTTTTTCCTGGCTTGTCAAAATCTGAAGTTTGCCGAATTTGGTATATAATTGTCACATTCCTTTAGATGTAACTTTTAAAATTATGCAAATGTACACCACAAGTCCTAGACTTATTGTATTAGCATGCTGTATGATTGTTACCAATAAATAAATAAATATATATATATATATATATATATATATATATATATATATATATATATATATATATATATATATATATATAAACATATAAAAATCGAAACTGACCCCGGATATGGGTTCTAGGGGCCCAAATTCGCGCTCATTTGCAAAAATTTTTGCAAAGTCTCACCATCGATACCTCTCTATTAGTGAATTTTTTAAAATAAAAATTCACTAATATGAAACTCAAACACCGTGTATTTCTGAAACGTTTCGGTATATGCTTATTAAGAAAACTCAAATTATTTTCACATTTTCTATTGATTTTCGAATTATCAACGGTGAAATCTGGGCCAGTCTGTATATAACTAAACATAAACTAATTAAAGCTTTATCAAACAGACATTCCAAAAGCAAACACTCTATTTGATCTAGTGTCTAATATGTCAATTGCATGATCGCCTACTCTTGACCTTTCAGTCAATTACCAATCAGATCCACAAGGCGACTGCGAATTGATGTATACTTACTGATTCCAATCAGGACATGTCAACATCCAGATGACCCTACTGTCATATCCAATACACCAATAAGGTGTCAATAGGATACGGTGGACATTATATACTTTACCCTTAGCTTCGACATTCCATGTAAATCTCAATCATCAAGCGCTGGGCTGTTGTAATTCGATTAATTTATCTGCCTTTAGCGTTGATTAGTAGTCTGGAATGAACGATGGTGGTAGGAAGATATTAATTTTCTGGAGAGAGTCCCATTTAAAAAATCTAAATGGAAAATATTCATAATGGAATTCTGACATTAATTCAATGAATATTTAATTATCGCGTTTAAAATGAGGATGCCCTCCTCTGGATTAGCAGTTGTATAATATGGGTGTCAAGTCCGACAGAGAGAGTGAAAGAAAGAGGGAGTGAGAGAGATATCTGTATGAGAGTATATTTCTTTGATCATTTATAAATTGTACTTTTGTAATAGGGAATTGCCGCTAGGATTTAATGGACCTGAGAGTGAAAAATTATTCTGGAGTATTATGTTCATTGTCTTTGTAAAAATTGTTGGATATGACGAATTAAAGATTTTATTAAGTTTGATTAAGATATATCAAAGTATAACTTGAACGATCGTATCATTTTAGATTTTTAGAAATTTTTCGTAGAACTAAAAATTCACTAATGGGGAGATCTATGTTTATATATATATATATATATATATATATATATATATATATATATATATATATATATATATATATATATATATATATATATATATATATATATATATATATATATATAGTCACGAAGTGACGTAATGGCCATTAGAAATCTAATTAGTTAACAGGGAAATAGATCCGTACCATCCGTATTTAATTTAATTTATTTTGCTATTAAAACATTTAATAAAGTATAATTTCAAGAAAACGTCACGAGATCGGTGGAAGGGTAAGGAGTACAGCGGGTTGAGGTCGCCCAGGCGGGCACTGCGGTATGCGAAGCGATGAAAGCAGGGACGGATGGGCTGGTCCACTGCAAACCTATGCGCACCTCGCAGCGCATACTTTGCTAAACCGTGCGAGAGCGAGGAGATCGACTGTAACGCGCTCGACAAGTGAGTTCTTTTTCAGCAGTCGCAGGGGCCGTCACGGAGAGTAACCAGCCACCGTCCGCGTCTTGATTCTTGGTGTTTGGTTGTATTGTGTATTTCAGTAGCGAATCCAGCGGAGCCAGGTCACAGAGAGGAAGCATCCACCGTCCGCGTCTTGATTCTTGGTGTTGGGTTTTATTGTGTATTTCAGGCCGGCCGTGGAAGAGTACGCCGCGATTCGTTAGGTGCACCAGCTTAGTAGAGTTAGCAGCTGTGGCAAGTGGAGAACGCCGTCTTCAGCAGGCCGCTCATTTCCGCTTCGTTTGGGTAGGTCGCTGTCTCTCTAGCTGTACGGTGGAGGGCCTGTATGAAAGGGGTTTTCCACGGATCGACGACTCTCTCTGGCGGCGAACACCTAGGCGCGCTTGGTGGCCTTCGCCAGAGGTGACGTTAAAAGTCCAGGTGTGGAAAAGATATTGAATGTTGTTGTGTTTGTTAGTGGTTTTATTTCAGAGAGACGGCCGCAAAGGAGCTTCGGATAAATAGGTCCATCGTTCGCTTCTGTCTGTATCTGCGGGGCGACCTGGGGGAGCCGGGGCTCGCGTTCCTGGGCTGGAGTCTTCCCGAGAGCGCGAGAGCATTAGCAAAGCGGCCGACTGCACGTTGATTTGAACCCGGGGGCGGTCTAGCCACGATCAAATCATCCAAAAGCGGTCTCCCGTGGCGCAGCTCTCGTGCTCCTGGATCTGGACGCCAGCAGGGATATTTCGGGCTGCAGTAGGTCTACACTACTCCTGGCGATCGAAACAGTCTGGCGATACCCGGTGTCCCGACCGTCCGACTGACATCATTGGGAAAACCTTGTCGTTTTCAGTCTTCGGGGGAAAAGCTTTATATGTTTCCGTCGGGAGGCGCAAAGGGGTCGCGTTCCTGGGCTGGAGTCTTCCCGAGAACGCGAGAGCACTAGCGAAGCGGCCGACTGCACGTTGATTTGAACCCGGGGGGCGGACTAGCCACGATCAAATCATCCCAAAGCGGTCTCCCGTGGCGCAGCTCTCGTGCTCCTGGATCTGGACGACAGCAGGGATATTTCGGGCTGCAGTAGGTCTCCACCATTCCTGGCGATCGAAACAGTCTGGCGATACCCGGTATCCCGACCGTCCTGAAGGCACCGTCTGGAGGCTGTGTTTTCTTTTAACTTGATAGTGAGGACTTCCTTTATTTTGTCGAGGGGAAATTTCCATCTCCCTAGGGAGACACTTCCTCCGGTCGTAGAGAGTCTGTATGACTGCAACGCATGCTTGAGGGTCCGTAATTAATATTGCATGCCCGCTTAAACCGACCACCTGTCCGGTGCCTTGCTTTGGCGATCTTGGGACGCTTCTGCCCGCTTACAACCCGCGAGTTTACCACCCCTATTCGTGATACCGACCGTATAACTCGCGAATATTTCAGTTTCTGCCTCTGGTCTTTAATAAATTGATTAGTTGTCAAATAAGTTAGTTTAAACGTGGGGTATACCGGGAGAATCCCTTGTGTAAATATTTCTTTGTATATATTTTGTAAATATTTCCCCACCAATACTTTTGTAAATAGATTATTTGTTTTATACGGTATTTCATTTAAAGCTTCCCAACCAATCCACCCCAACGTAATACGTAACATCCTGATCTCTAATACATAGGCCATAATTAAGTGAACCCTGTCTCCACTGAAGTTTACCCCGGGTCCGTGTAGCTGTAAATAGCAACCGAGGACATATATATATATATATATATATATATATATATATATATATATATATATATATATATATATATATATATATATATATATATATATATATATATATATATATATATATATATATATATATATAGTCCTGAGGGAGCGCAGCGTCTTCCTTTAAACCCACGCTGCAGGCGCCTGAGCAAATCCCGTAAATAAAGCCGTATTGATAAGGTTATCCCGTGGGAACCTCCCCATATTAGGGAAAGATAACCTTATCCCGATTTGACCCCTTACAATATATATATATATATACATATATATATATATATATATATATATATATATATATATATATATATATATATATATATATATATATATATATATATAAACTATAACAGGATTTATAACACGGCATTTCTGTACTATACAAGGAGAAGCGTTGAGGGCAAAGCCTCAAGGAGACAACCGCATACACGTGTTTCAAGCTTATTAGCCATCATCAGTAAGGTATAGCTAGGTGAAGATGGGAACACTCTGGATGAAGATGCAAAAGAACACGGAGTCACAACAGGCAACCAGTGCACAATTGCAGCAACATTTGGAAGACCCTCAATCCAAGGGAAACAACCAAAATAGCCACGGAGGCAAAGAAATCACCTGCGTGAGCATCCGGAGCCCAGGAAGTTATATTAACTATAACAGGATTTATAACACGGCATTTCTGTACTATACAAGGAGAAGGGTTAAGGGCAAAGCCGCAAGAAGACAACCGCATACACGTGTTTCAAGCTTATTAGCCATCATCAGTACGGTATAGCCAGGTGAAGATGAGAACACTCTGGATGAAGATGCAAAAGAACACGGAGTCACAACAGGCAACCAGTGCACAATTGCAGCAACATTTGGAAGACCCTCAATCCGAGGGAAACAACCACACAATAGCCACGGAGGCAAAGAAATCACCTGCGTGAGCATCCGGAGCCCAGTAAATTATATTAACTATAACAGGATTTATAACACGGCATTTCTGTACTATACAAGGAGAAGAGTTAAGGGCAAAGCCGCAAGGAGACAACCGCATACACGTGTTTCAAGCTTATTAGCCATCATCAGTACGGTATAGCCAGGTGAAGATGGGAACACTCTGGATGAAGATGCAAAAGAACACGGAGTCACAACAGGCAACCAGTGCACAATTGCAGCAACATTTGGAAGACCCTCAATCCTAGGGAAACAACAAAAATAGCCACGGAGGCAAAGAAATCACCTGCGTGAGCATCCGGAGCCCAGGAAGTTATATTAACTATAACAGGATTTATAACACGGCATTTCTGTACTATACAAGGAGAAGGGTTAAGGGCAAAGCCGCAAGGAGACAACCGCATACACGTGTTTCAAGCTTATTAGCCATCATCAGTACGGTATAGCCAGGTGAAGATGAGAACACTCTGGATGAAGATGCAAAAGAACACGGAGTCACAACAGGCAACCAGTGCACAATTGCAGCAACATTTGGAAGACCCTCAATCCAAGGGAAACAACCAAAATAGCCACGGAGGCAAAGAAATCACCTGCGTGAGCATCCGGAGCCCAGGAAGTTATATTAACTATAACAGGATTTATAACACGGCATTTCTGTACTATACAAGGAGAAGGGTTAAGGGCAAAGCCTCAAGGAGACAACCGCATACACGTGTTTCAAGCTTATTAGCCATCATCAGTACGGTATAGCCAGGTGAAGATGGGAACACTCTGGATGAAGATGCAAAAGAACACGGAGTCACAACAGGCAACCAGTGCACAATTGCAGCAACATTTGGAAGACCCTCAATCCAAGGGAAACAACCAAAATAGCCACGGAGGCTTAGAAATCACCTGCGTGAGCATCCGGAGCCCAGGAAGTTATATTAACTATAACAGGATTTATAACACAACATTTCTGTACTATACAAGGAGAAGAGTTAAGGGCAAAGCCGCAAGGAGACAACCGCATACACGTGTTTCAAGCTTATTAGCCATCATCAGTACGGTATAGCCAGGTGAAGATGGCAACACTCTGGATGAAGATGCAAAAGAACATGGAGTTACAACAGGCAACAAGTGCACAATTGCAGCAACATTTGGAAGACCCTCAATCCGAGGGAAACAACCAAAATAGCCACGGAGGCAAATAAATCACCTGCGTGAGCATCCGGAGCCCAGGAAGTTATATTAACTATAACAGGATTTATAACACGGCATTTCTGTACTATACAAGGAGAAGGGTTAAGGGCAAAGCCGCAAGGAGACAACCGCACACACGTGTTTCAAGCTTATTAGCCATCATCAGTACGGTATAGCCAGGTGAAGATGAGAACACTCTGGATGAAGATGCAAAAGAACACGGAGTCACAACAGGCAACCAGTGCACAATTGCAGCAACATTTGGAAGACCCTCAATCCGAGGGAAACAACCAAAATAGCCACGGAGGCAAAGAAATCACCTGCGTGAGCATCCGGAGCCCAGGAAGTTATATTAACTATAACAGGATTTATAACACGGCATTTTTGTACTATACAAGGAGAAGGGTTAAGGGCAAAGCCGCAAGGAGACAACCGCATACACGTGTTTCAAGCTTATTAGCCATCATCAGTACGGTATAGCCAGGTGAAGATGGGAACACTCTGGATAAAGATGCAAAAGAACACGGAGTCACAACAGGCAACCAGTGCACAATTGCAGCAACATTTGGAAGACCCTCAATCCAAGGGAAACAACCAAAATAGCCACGGAGGCAAAGAAATCACCTGCGTGAGCATCCGGAGCCCAGGAAGTTATATTAACTATAACAGGATTTATAACACGACATTTCTGTACTATATAAGGAGAAGGGTCAATGGGCCGATTTTGATCAAATTTGGTGAGTACCTTCTTTTTGCAAGTGGCTTGTACAAGTTCGTTAGCCAGGAGAATCTGACCAGTTTTTCTGGAAGGATTTTGGGTTTTCTTCCGGAAAATTTGTGTAACTCCAAAAATAACAGCTATGGCAACCAAGTTTGGTACTCACGTTTATACTGTCAAACTTACCCTGCATGCCAAAATTCAGATCTTTAAGGTGAAAGAAAAAAAAGTTATTAGCATTTAAAAATAAAAATTTTGGGTGCCACTGATGACCAGACAGAGCGCACAAAATATTTTGTAAGCATAACAAAATCTATTGTATATTACAGACAAAGATTAAGTTTTCTTGACGCAAAAAGGCCTAGAAATAGCAAAAAATTTACTTTTAAAATTTGATATTTCTTCTTCTTGAAACGTCATAATTGCGATTTGAAACGTCAAGATTTGCAATTTTCAGACGAACAACCTGAAATGAATACGAGTTTTGTAAAAGAAATGTCTTAATAAATGTGTTTTACAAAGCCTTAAGTGGCAGCCTCAACCATCATGGCTTTTCGTCAACTCAGCGCGACCTAGGCCCCCTAGAAAAAATATCCGGGGTCAATTTCAGTGTTTGCATGTTAACATATATACAGGGTGGGGCATTTCTCCGGTAAAGCTCAATATATCTGTTATTATACAAGATAAGGAAAAATATGATATAAGTTAATTATGGGGTGGTGTGAGCTGCACTTTATATGGCCCATAAGTTGTTCGTAATACAAGTTTTCTTTTTTTAAGGGGACACCCCTTTAATCATTGTATTATTGTATTTTTCATCGAATTATAATGCATGCTGGTAAAAAATGATATCGTCCACCGTTTTCGAGTTATTTCACATTCTTGGCACACATCAAAAATTGTGATACGGCAGTTTTTACCAATAAAAGTCCCGTGAAAATGACGCATTAGGGACGTTTTTGTTTATATTATTCGTCGAAAAAATCGAGATGCGCTCTTAAATAGTGGATGAATTTGAAAAAAGTCTGAACGCAGCAAGTGCGTTATGGTAGTGAATTTTCATACAAATGTTTTTAATAGCAAATATATGTTAAGTGAGTGGTGAACGTGTCGCCACCTAGTTCGGAACCAAGTACTATGTTGTCACGCCCGCTCCAAATAACACAGAGTGTTAAAAATAGAGACAGTATACAACTAACTAACAATTTAAAAAATTGTTAGCCCTGGCCCATTTCTACCCCAATGTAGGGACAAAGTATGTAAGACTAGATGCATTCTCGCAACAATTAGAACCGTAGACCGGTTTTGCTCTCATTAGAGCTCTTCAGTACGGCATACTAATTTTAGCAAAAAAGCACCAAAAATAACACGGCTATAGTATAGCCAGTCTTAAAACACTAAGTGAGTGGTGAACGTGTCGCCACCTAGTTCGGAACCAAGTACTAGGTTGTCACGCCCGCTCCAAATAACACAGAGTGTTAAAAATAGAGACAGTATACAACTAACTAACAATTTAAAAAATTGTTAGCCCTGGCCCATTTCTACCCCAATATAGGGACAAATTCCTCTTAAAAATTTTTGTTTGTATCCTCATTTCCGGGGTAACCTTGTTACAACTTTTAATGCCTTACTCTATACTTTATATTTATATACACTATTTTTGACAGCATTCCTTAATCTATCTAAGATATTGTCATTGTCATTTTGACGTTTTAAATTGAATGAAATCATCTGTTCCATAGTTTCTAGGTTATACAATTTGACAAGCCTAATCCTAATAAATATTAATACCATAAATTTCCTAATTCTACTAAACATGAACCTCTTAACCTACCTAAAAACTACTTACACATTTCTTATTGTCCAATATTTACATTAAGTTAAAAAAAAGGTTTTAGAGTCTTTTTAATTTATTCGCACTATGTCATATCAATTTTATGCAGTCCTTTCTGTCTTTGATATCACTTCGTCTAGACCTTTCACCCCTATAGACTAGTTTACAATTTTTATTCTTATCTTACCTTTGTTTTTATTCATACATAAGTCATTGTTTTGGGAATCAGTTCTGAGATTTAAATTTTTATATCAGGTCTTATGATATGCCTGTAAAATTTCACAAACAGACTAGCAGTTCATGGACTTCAATCATTAATCGCCTAGACATTATACATCCAAGTGTAGGTTTTTTGTTGTTGTTTGTTTAGGTTTTGTATGGGTTGTATATATATATATATATATATATATATATATATATATATATATATATATATATATATATATATATATATATATAAATTATTAAAAACCTACAATCCACTTACGTAAAAAAGGTATTCACCAAATTTGATCAAAATCGGCGCATTATTTTGTTATTTTGTGAGTTATCGCTGTGATACATACATACATACATACATACATATATATATATATATATATATATATATATATATATATATATATATATATATATATATATATATATATATATATATATATATATATATATATATATATATATATATATATATGTATGTATATACACGTTTGTTAGTCAGGAAAATGGGTCGAGGTTTTCCTGGAAAATTTTGCGTCTTTTTCGGAAAATTTTTATATCTCCCTAAATAATAAAGCTATAGTACCGAAATTTGGTACGCTGGTTTTTGTCATAAAGACCCAAATTCAGATTTCTAAGTTAAAAGACAAAAAAGTTATAGTTAATAAAAGGTGAAACGTCAAAATGAATAATTATGGTAGACGTACTAATGTGAATGGAAAATACGACACGAAATGACTAACAAGCTCCTAGATCTGTGGCTAAGTCCTTATTTTCCTTCATTTTGTTAAAATAAAACCTCTGTGGTTTAGGGGAAAGAACGTGTGCCTCTGAACCGAAGGGTACTGGGTTCCCAGGGTACTCCTTCAACTTTTTCAGTACAAAACTGTAAAATTAACATCAACCGAGGTTCTGGCATTGTATTTGAGCAAGTTGAATGTCTGCACGTTCCGCCCTTCGGAGGGGGCGTAAAGCCGTTGGTCCCGTGTCCATGCGATGTTGGGCACGTTAAAGATCCCTACCCCCCTTATAGAAAGGCAGGGGTTCGGCAAAATTGCCAGGATAGTGAGGTGAAACTGCTCCCTGGCGTCGGTTATTGGCCATAGTCGCGGAAATAGGCCGACGTTAAAGAAACAAAAACACACATTTTGTTAAAATATGAGCAAAAAATCCATTATAAATAAAAATTGTTTGGTATAAATAATAAGACGTTTGAAAATTAACATACTACCGTATATACCTCCTGGTACCTACATCTGTCATATCGACGGTGGTCGAGTGATCTAAGCGGTGTGCATCACTAAATCGAGTCATATAATCTCAATTAGTGACTTTATTTTAATTATCATTTTTTAGTCTTTCATTTCATTTTACCGTTATCTGATCAGACTGTTTGTTTATTTCGATGAGCTTTTTAGAGAGTTTTTGTATAAAAAATAATTTAATAAAGAGATAAAACTTTTTAAACTTAATTCAATTTGGACAGCACATCTGGTTGTTTGTTGTTGCCCTAACTTAATGAAACCGTTCCATATTTAATACAGTCGTAGACTTTTCCCGTGGCTTCACAAGTGCGTGTTTTTTTATGCCGCAGATTTCAATTTTCAGTGAATTTTCTTTAAATAATTTACTAATGAGGAGATCGCGGATTTTTAATTTTAAAAATCTCTTCAAATGAGTAAAGATTTACCAAAAAGTCTATCTATCTATCTATAGTCAGTGACAAAAACGTTATTGCCATATTGCGACTTGAACTAGGAAAATACATGAAGGTATTACATGCCAAGTTTGAGTTACATTAAATAAATTCATACTGAAGCCTTAAAAAATCTAGAGTACCTAACTTTTATAACAACTCTCCATATTCACTAATGAAATTCATAATTATCACAGCCCTCCAGGAAAAAGCACATCGCCAACGTTTAATAGAGTCAAAGTTGGGCGAAGCTTGATAAAACTCAATGGCTGATTTAATTTTCATAATTAAATATATCCAGAATTTGCGTCCTAAGTGCGAGAGCGAATACATTTTGAAGGTAGTATGATATCATTTCCTTCCACATTAACACAATTACCAGGGTGAGGGTCCACAGACCGAAGCGGCTATGGACGGGTATTTGGTATTATTTTTGGGGCCCATTATATGAACAGCTGAACCCTAAACAATGTGTGTACAAACTTTCCCCGGTTTCTCCTCTATTACTTCAAAGGGTACCTCAGCTTCATTAAATGACTGAATATCCTGATGCTATTGGCTCTGAACGTACGGGCCCTCCTTTGCCAAGTAATACGTTTTAATAAGATTTCTGTCCCTGTATTTACTTATACCCTTTTCACGTGCTTTATAAAGCGACCTACTGTCTGGTCCCCACTCTTAGCTTCAGGCAGGAAATGAGAAATATGGGGATTGTTTTATCACCGAAAAGATGCTGTTTCACGTGCAAGTAGGTCCACTTTGAAGATTACTCGAAAATGTGTAATTAAGTACACGTTTCTTTGCTCAAAGTAAAGAAGGAGATTAGGTTATTTAGCGTTTACCTTCCTTTGTACACTGTGGTAAAATTAATATTTAATCACTTTGTTTGTTGTTAACACAGAACAGAAAAAATAAATGTTAATGATGCTTGTTGCCTGTTTACCACTTGGTTCAAAGAAGGTTGTCATTTTTCAAGTAACAACATCTTCAGCAAGATGTAGTCCAACTATAAATACTTAATTATCAAGCATACCAGGACGGTATTCTAAACATCAGATATATAATAAATAGAAAATGTAGTTCATAATTAAAAATAATAATATAATAATAACACATTTATTTGCCCCCATATTAACCACACAAGCAAAAGAAAAAGTGTCTACAATAAAATTATTACAAAAATTTCTGGATGCAGCAAGTGCATTATGATAGCGAATTTTCATTAAATGCTTCAAGTTTGTATAACTCAATTTTCTATAAACTTAGAAAGTTGAGTTTTGGTGTGTAGTAAGGTATTTACGAGGGCAATATACCAGCCAAAAGTTTTTGTGACGCTAACATTGTTATTTACTTAAAAAATTGTGGGATAGCCGTCAGTTGCAAAATTAAAACTCTTTATTAATTGCCAAGCTTTCGAATAGTTTATTCCATTCTCAAGGCTACAACATGGAAAGAAGAAAGTTTACAATTTATATGGTAAAAATATAAAGGTTTAAAATACTTGCATATAACGCGAGTTTTACTTTAACTAATTATTGAATAACAAACATGACAAAACAACCAGAGGTAAAATACCCCTCCATTCGGATCTCCGGGAGAGGGGTGTACAGGGGGCGCCAACATCAAGATTTAAGATACCCTTTTCAAATATATGTAGCCTAAATTCCAACCTGAACTCCGTCCACCATTTCCTCCAGGCTAACAGGTCACAACTCCTTTTCCTCACCGAAACCCAAATCAGTGCCAAAACAGCCACTAATCACCTTAATTTCCCGGGGCATGAGCTCCTTACTTCCGTTAGATTGCATGGAGGCGTGTGCGCATACGTCCGTAGCAATCTACCCTGCACCAGACTCCCCAATTTAGAAGCTGGAAGAAAAGACATACTATGGATAAAACTCTCTCTCAGGGCTGCAACTAAATTCATCTGTTGCATTTACCGGTCACCTTCTGACAACAACTTTGTCCAGCTCTTTGAATACCGTTCTGAAAAAACCGACTATCTGATTTCTGAACATCCTTCCTCCGAGGTCACTATTCTTGGTGACTTCAATGTCCATAATAAGGAATGGCTAGGATCTTCAAAAACTGATCCACAAGGAAGAGCAGCGGATGCCTTTGCAGTCAGCGATTCTCTAGCCAATATGGTTCAGCAACCTACTTACTTTCCTCATATCCCAACACACAGCTCAAATTCCTTGGATCTCCTTCTTACTACAAAACCTGAATGCTATAAGATATCAGTCACCGCCCCCCTTGGTCGCTCAGACCACGGCATGGTCACTGCTTCCTGTGCAATGCAACCCGAGGTCACACAGTCATCACACTCACGTATCGTTTGGCACTGCAACTCGGCAAACTGGGACGAAATGCGGGATTACTTTTCCTCATTTCTATGGGCGTTCAGCCACTCAAAAGCTCTGGTTCTCTAAATCCTGTGACAAGGCCAGACTTGAAAAGGTCAAAGCTCACAAAACGCTTCTACACAATCACAGTCAAGAAAATCGTCAATCATTTAACGACGCAAGAAACCGCGTTCTTTCTGAGGCAAAAAACTCGTTCAATAACCACATTAAAAACAAAGTCCTATTAAGCTCCAGCGGCGGCAAACCCTTCTGGACTCTTGCTAAATCTATTGGGAATAATTTCTGCAAAAGCACGTTCCCACCTCTTGCCTCAGGGGATCAAATTGTTTCTACCGCCCTGGGCAAGGCTGAACTTTTTGCTTCGTTGTTCGCCGGCAATTCTACTCTCAACCCACCTCCAAATGTTCAACCACCAACAGTCCCCAATGTCGTGCGTAGAATGACGGATATCATTTTCAAAACTAAAAAGGTACGAAAGATGCTCTTTTCTCTTAATACCAGGAAAGCCTCTGGCCTTGACGAGATCCCAGCAATTGTTCTCAAAAAATGCGCACCAGAATTTGCTCCTGTCCTGACTCGTCTGTTTCAGATATCTTACAATAGAGCATATCCCTAGTAACTGCAAAACTGCTCGAGTACAACCCATCCCCAAGAAAGGATCCAAAGCGCTTCCTAGCAACTACAGGCCTATTTCTCTCCTTTCAGTCGTCTCTAAAGTGATGGAAAAGTATATATTACTAAAATTTCTTGAAAAACGCAGTCTAATCCACAACAGACAGTATGGATTCCGTCAGCGCAGATCGACTGCCGACCTCCTTTTCTTTGTCACCCATTCTTGGAACAAGTCTATTGAACTACACAGTGAATCCCAGATTGTTGCTCTAGACATATCCAAAGCATTCGACCAGGTTTCGCACCCAGCGCTGCCTAATAAACTTCCGACCTATGGCCTACCACCAAAACTTTGTACCTAGACAGCAAATTTCCTCTCCAACAGGAGCATTTCTGCTGTTGTGGATGGCCATTCCTCTAAACTGTAAACAATTAATGCAGGAGTTCCTCAAGGTTCAGCTTTAGCCTATACTTTGTTTCTTCTCCACATCAATGACCTCCTCTCTAGCACATTCAACCCAGTTCACAGTTATGCGGATGACAGCACTCTCCACTTAAATATACAATATTCTAAGCCTGTCTCTTTAGCCCAATTAGATGAGGATCGCAGACTCATGGAAGGTTCTGTCTCTGTGGATCTCCAAAAAATATTAGACTGGGGAAGTAGAAATCTTGTACAATTCAACCCCACCAAATCTCAGTCTTGCTTCTTTCTCATAAGAGATACACCAACCCTAGACCCATCACAATGAACAACCAAGTTATTTAAAGTAATGAGTCCTTTTCTCTTGTTGGCATTTCTGTGGATCAAAATCTTAATTGGCATCCACATGTCACATTAATTGCAGAAGCGGTTGTTAAGAAATTAGGTTTCCTCTTCCGGGCTCGCAAATACTTTTCACCAGCTATCTATCTATACCTTATATACTTCACAAATAAGACCAAACCTCGTATACTGCTCCCACATCTGGGGTGTAGCTGCCGCTTCTACACTCGCTATCATGGACTCCATTCAAAAGAGAGCTATACGTCTCATCCGTGACCCTACCCTCACCTAAAGGCTGCCATCCCTTGCCCACCGACGTGCCGTTGGTGACCTCTCTCTCTTTCTCTTTTATAGACATCTGCACGGGCACTGTTCAGAGGAGCTTTCCTCCATAGTTCCCCCACCTGCTGCCCCCAACAGATCTACCAGGGGAACAGAGCGAATGCACACTTTTACTGTCCAGGTCACCAGACATAGAAAATCTTGTTATGCCCGCTCTTTTGTCCCGAGGACTTCCAAGTGGTGGAATTCCTTGCCGGCACATGTTTTTCCTTCTCATCCAAGTCCAAGCCCAGAATTAACAAGTTGCCTCTTTCCTCCTTGTCAACACCCACAGTACGATAGTATTTAGGCTGTAAGCCCTCGTGGTGTGTTGTTGAAATAAAATTTAAATAAAAACCTTTTTAAAAAATTGACTGAGTCGATACTGACATAACTATTGTGGTTTGAATTTGTTTTTGTCTAGGAAATATAAATAAGGCCACAATATAAATATATATAATATTATATATATATATATATATATATATATATATATATATATATATATATATATATATATATATATATATATATATATATATAAGGAATTTCGTAAACTCCGTGGGATTCGTTTGGAATCGTATCCTTGGGAATTTTTATCAGATTTGACAGTTTTTGCTCCATAGTTGTCAATATGGTTTTGATTATGGGATTCGGCTGATTTTGTCGGTGACACCTTTGATGTATGGTAAAAACGCTGTGTGTTGTTGTGTGGACTCTGTCTGTTCTTGTTGTGGTGTAGTGGTTAGTTGTTGTGCGTTTCTAATGTTTCGTAGTATGTGATTGTCTTCGTATCCGTTTTTTAGCAACGTCTGTCTTAAAAAGTTTAATTCTGTCTGTTTATTGTTGTTGTCCGTTAGTTAGATTTGGGTAGTAGGCAGATTGAGGCCCAATAATCGAGCTACAACAACCCAACCCACCTTTGTCCACCGCTCTAAGGAGTAGGCAGATTGAGGCCTTAGAGTGTCCTTATATATTTCCTTTAACTCTTGAAAATGGCTCTAAAACAGGAGCCGAAACGTCGAGTTTTAATAAATTCTGGACGCGGTTCAACCCGAGCACCAAATATATCTCATATATATATATATATATATATATATATATATATATATATATATATATATATATATATATATATATATATATATATATATATATATATATATATATATATATATAGGCTGTTTCCCCTAAAGTGCACATATAAAACTAAATATATAGTAGGTAATAATAAAAGTTCAGCACATCCGCCTATGTGTAGTTAATTATCGATCGACCACTTTACAAAAGATACCGACAAACGTGTGGGGGTAATGATATGGAACTCCGATAGAGAGCAGGTAAAGCAGTGAAAGTTTGTTTATTTGAACCACCCCGAAGCGTCTGTAGGGGCGGGTACCCGCATAGAATATAAACACAGTCAGTTGTAGTCGTCAATGGTTTATAATTTTTCATCCTCTGATGACGCTAACTTGGTTAGTGAAACGATCGTCATGTCTTTTAAAAAATGTCTTGTGGGGATTTGGGTTCTCCAAGTGTACTTATCATTGCTAATCACAGGTTCTACTTTTCTCTTAGCTATATTATTATATATTATATTATTACTACGTTTCCAAAATGCAATAAGAATAAATTGAATAGGTACCAAATGTAGACGTAGAGACTATTTCTCTCGCTTCACAAATGTTCGTTTTCTTCTCTGTAACCAGATTCGCTGCTTGACAGTCTGATGATGCTGTCAAGCAGCGCAACCGGTTACAGAGAAGAATACGAACATTTGTGAAACCAGAGAAATAGCCTCTACGTGTAAATTATGTATGGAGCGGTTTCACTAAGTAAGGGTAACAACAATGAATGAATAAATTGAATACCCATAATAATTCTCCAGATGTTATAAAAAGTATATAAGTAATACATGATTTAATTAGCTTTACATATAAGGTACGTAAAGATTCAGCATAATAGAAGTAAGTATAGAATCTGTAAAACTGTTACTAAATTTGTAAAGAACGGGTTATAATAATGTAGATCGATATAGATATAGACAACACTTTATACAACTACGTATTTTTAAAATAGGCCTTTTAATCAATAATAATTATTATATAATAATACTAAATGGTTACTCGCTCGTTTGTAATGGTAAAGGCAACGTTACATAAAATTGAAAGTACAATAAATTTAGTTTAAAAGAGGACATCTTACTTTAAACGGAAGCTAATAATATGTGACTTGCCACAATGTAATAGTTTATGCCACTAAACCAAAATTTGAAATGTGAATTTCGGCCGATGAATTATAGATTATAATAACGTATAAATTAAGATATTTTGCAACTGAATGTGTTATTATTTGAATGTGTTATTATTTATATAATAAAACTATAATAATAAATTAATCATACCTCTCTTCCGTAAATATAGCGGCGTGAAGCAATGAATTCCACCAGTCAGGATGGCCGAGTGGTCTAAGGCGCTGCGTTCAGGTCGCAGTCTACTCTGTAGGCGTGGGTTCGAATCCCACTTCTGACATTCTCTTTTTTTTTGCTTTTTTTTCAAATTTAATACATTGATTAGAGTTTATTTTCTATTTAATTAAAATAAATAATTTAACTCTCTTGACGCTTTAAGTACCTACTATATTAATTTCAAATACAATAGCTACGATTGAAGATGCGAAAAGGAAAACGAAGTAGTTTTAAGTTAGGTAAGACAGGTGATAACTTCTTGTAATAAATTATTTAACGCTGGTTTATTACTACAAAAAATTATCTACATGTTTGTTTTTCACTTTTATAATAAAGCTGATTATGCGGTGAGCTTTTTTCTATAATTATTTATTTCTTAGATTACAGTATGCCTGTACATGGCCAAAATATTTTATTATTTAAAACCCATTGACTTGTCAACTTACAAATTTATTAATATTTCATTCAGGAACATTTGGAATTCTAGAAGGTTCTTACGCAGCAAGTGTATGGTAGCGAAGTTGCAGCAAAACGCCTTTTCCTAAATTTAATTGCAAATATAACAAAACCAACCAATCTTTTAGTGAATTTTCTTTAAAAAAATTAACTAATATATATATGTATGTATGTATCACACCGCTAACTCAAAAAATAATGGGCCGATTTTGATTAAATTTGGTGAATACGTTCCTTTTGCAAATGGCTTGGATAAGTTCGTTAGTCAGGAAAATCGGCCCAGGTTTCCCCGGAAAATGCTGTGTTTTCTTTCAAAAAAAAAAAATTATATCTCCGGAATTAACAAAGTGAGCGCAACCAAATTTGGTACGCTCGTTTATGTCGTTATAGGTGAGCTACCTACCAAAATTTAGCTCCGTAGGTCAAAAGACAAAAAGTTATGGGCATTTAAAGAAAAATAAATTGGGGTTTTCCTCAAAACGTCAAAGTGACAATTTAAAACGTCAAAATTCGCAACATTTAGGCAAAGAACTTGCAGATAATACGGGTTATGGAACGAAAATGTGTCAACAAGAATGTTTTACAAACCGTCATTGTCCTTCATTCTACTAAAATATTTCCAGAAAATTCATTTCAAATAGACCCTTTCTCTGATGCTTGGCAGTAGTCTTAGCTATAGACTTTATCGTTTAATGGTATATAATTTTTGTCGAATTTTCGTAAAAATCAATTAAGCTCAATATATCCGTTATTATACAAGATATGAAAAAATATTTTATACATGAATTATAGGGTGTCTTGAGCTACATCTTAAAAATTATTTCTACAATCACAGGGTGGCCCATAAGTCGTTGGTGATACAAATAATCTTTTTTTAGTCGAAAACGCCTTATGTTTTTGCATTTTCCATCGAAATATAATGCATGTTTGTAAGTTAAGAAATTCTGGACGTAGCAAGTGCGTTATGGTAGCGAATTTTGATTAAATGCTTTATATTTGAAAAGCTCAATTCGCCATTGACCTATAAGGTTGACCAAGAAACGGATTTTTTCGGTTACACTTTAAGTTTACTTTCGGAAATGTTTCTAACTTTTCAAACAATAAAGTTATTTTGACGAAACATGGCACATTGTTTTTACTATATTGGTTATACTGGTAATCATATTTGATGCCTGCTTTCTGAAAAAAAAAAACCAACACATATTTGATATTAAAAACATTTTTATGAAAATTCACTACCATAACGCACTTGCTGCGTCCCGAACTTTTTTATTTAAATTTACTAGTGTATCTGATTCGTTAATGTATTATTTAGCTACGGCAACAAAACTAAAGCAAAACATGTCTATCCATTTATTGATTTACGCTTAACAATTTCCGAAGACCTGTTGAAATTATATATTCAGATAATTTCCGGTGACTCCTTGCCAACATTTTTTACTGATACCGTTATAATTTTAATACATAAAAAATGACCCGAGGAGCTTAAACGAATATACAAGGTGTGCCAATTAAAACTTCCCAGTTGGAAAATATCGGGACATATAAAAATTCAAACGGACCTTGATTTAGCGTTCTAGGGGCCCAAATTCACGCTCCTTTGAAAAAAAAATTGTAGTCTTACCATCGATACCTCTCCATTAGCGATTTTTTAAAATAAAAAATTCGCTAAAGAGCCGAAGCACGTCGCCTTTGTTTTCAAGGGGGACACATGATATGGTGTAACTTTTGATGTCTTGGAACCTACCACTTAGTCAGTGGTGTAAAGTACTCTTAAATTTTAAATTGCACCCTATCTTCAGTGACACCCCATTTTAAAGCTTTCTCATTCTACTCACAACATACAATTTTTAAAATTTTGGTCTGGATATGTCAGTAAAACCATCAACTAAAGAATAAGACAAAATATCAATGAATTCAACAATGTTATTTAATTAAATGTTCGAATTGTTTTCCCCCACTTCCATGCAATAATAAAATCTTTGCTCCAATTCCGAACGAACATTTCAAAGCATTTCGGGCATTATCGGACATTCTTCAACAATTTGCCGACGAAGCTCCTCAAGTGAGTTTGGTCGTGTTACATAAATTTTCCACCTCAACTGCCCCTACACCCCCCTATATAAAAAGTCTATGGGTGTTAAATCTGGCGATCTGCGAGGCCACTCAGTTGAACCTCTGCGTCCTATCCAGTGATTAGCAACGTTCTGATTGAGAAAATGACACACTGCGGCATAATGTGGTGGGGCACCCTCCTAATGAATCCACACATTCTCTTCTGCTAAAGCGTTGTCATTTTCCAATACTTCCAGAATCCTCGGGTAGATATGCGTTTATAGTATATCCAGATGCATGTTTCTGTTCAGATTACCTGGTAGAAAGAAACGCCATATGAGGTGGTATCTCAGTGTGCCCGCCCAAACATTCAATTTCTCCGGACGAGTTTCACGAAAAAAGTGGAGCAAAGATTATATAATTGTATGGAATCGGAGGGTAAACAATTTCAACATTAAATTAAATGACATTCTTTTATTTATTAGATTATCACAGTAAACATAACGAATTTCTTGTCTCGTTTTATTTCATCATCCGTTTTTTTGAGTCATTATAAAATCGCTGTACTGAGCTGTTGAGCTGTTTTAGTTCTATCCGACTTCTATCAAATTTACAAAGTTTAGAGACGCTTGAAGGGGCTTCTCTAGAAGATTTATCAAGCTTCAAATTGGCACAAAATTTTCTTGGGTCTAACCAGGAACAATCGTGTAAAATGTCTTTGCTCAGACAAAATATTTCTTCAATACTTATCCTGGCACAGTCTAAAATATCGAAAAAGGCTAGTTTATAGCTTTGATTAGTTGACATTTCAGGATGTTTTCTCGAGGCATGATTTTTTCTATGACATTCTTTTTTTCTTGAAGTCCAACTCCATTTCTATTTCTACACCGATTTCGTCATCTTATAAATTTCCACTGACTGGACCTGCATCCTGTTTTGTTTTTGAGTACAAAGCCTTAAAGTGCTCATCACTTCTTTTATTTTTTACTTGCTGGAGCAGCATTTGGTAGGGTGAAGGTAGGGTCACCGATGAGACTGAACGGAGTCCAGGATAGCGAGTGTAGAAGCGGCAGCAGCACCCCAGATGTGGGAGCAGTATTCGAGGTTTGGTCTTATTTGTGAAGTATATAAGGTATAGAGATTAGCTGGTGAAAAGTATTTGCGAGCCCGGAAGAGGAAACCTAATTTCTTAGCAGCCGCTTCTGCAATTGATGTGACATGTTGGTGCCAATTGAGATTTCGATCCACAGAAATTCCAACAGGTGAAAAAGACTCATTACTTTGAATAACTTGGTTGTAATTTGTGATGGGTCTAGGGCTGGTGTATCTCTTATGAGAAAGAAAGCAAGACTGTGATTTGGTGGGGTTGAATTGTACAAGATTTCTACTTCCCCAGTCTAATATTTTTTGTAGATCCACGGATATAGAACCCTCCATGAGTCTGCGATCCTCATCTAATCGGGCTAAAGAGACAGGCTTAGAATAGTGTATATTTGAGTGGAGGGTGCTGTCGTCCGCGTAACTGTGAACTGGGTTGGATGTGCTAGAGAGGAGGTCATTGATGTGGGGAAGAAACAAAGTAGGGCTAAAGCTGAACCTTGAGGAACTCCTGGATTAATTAGATACAGTTTAGAGGAATGGCCATCCACGACAACAGAAATGCTCCGGTTGGAGAGGAAATTTGCTGTCCACGTACAGAGTTTTGGTAGTAGGCCATAGGCCGGTAGTCCATTAAGCAGTGCTGCGTGCCAGACCTGGTCGAATGCTTTGGATATGTCTAGAGCGAGAATCTGGGATTCACCGTGTAGTTCCATAGACTGGTTCCAAGAATGGGTGACAGAGGAAAGAAGGTCGACAGTGGATCTGTGCTGACGGAATCCATACTGCCTGTCGTGGATTAGACTGTGTGTTTTAAGAAATTTGAGTAATTCGGTGTTTATATACCTTTACATCACTTTGGAGATGACTGAGATGAGAGAAATAGGCCTGTAGTTGATAGGAAGCGCTTTGGATCCTTTCTTGGGGACGGGTTGTACTCGAGCTGTTTTCCAGTTACTACGCAATATGCTTCTATTGTAAGATGTCTGAAACAGACGAGTCAGGACAGGAGCAAGTTCTGGTGCGCATTTTTTGAGAACAATTGCTTGTATGTCGTCAAGGCCAGAGGCTTTCCTGATATTAAGAGAAGAGAACATCTTTCGTACCTTTTTAGTTTTGAAAATGATATCCGTCATTTTATGGGCGACATTGGGGACTGTTGGTGGTTGAACATTTGGAGGTGGGTTGAGAGTATAATTGCCGGCGAACAACGAGGCAAAAAGTTCATCCTTGCCCAGGGCGGTATAAACAAGAGGTGGGAACGTGCTCTTGCAGAAATTAGTCCCAATAGATTTACCAAGAGTCCAGAAGGGTTTGTTGCCGCTTGGGCTTAAGAGGACTTTGCTTTTGATGTGGTTATTAAACGAGGTTTTTGCTACAGAAAGAATGCGGACATAGCGGTTTCTTGCGTCGTTAAATCTTTGACGGTTTTCTTGACTGGGATTGTGTAGAAGCTTTTTGTGAGCTTTGACCTTTTCAAGTCTAGCCTCGTCACAGGATTCGGAGAACCAGGTCTTTTGAGTGGCTGCAGAGGTTTTCTGTGTACGTGGAATAAATAATTCCATGCCAGTTTGGATAATTTCGGTGACGTTTTGTGAGATATCAGAGGGGTCAGGATGAGAGAAGCCGACAGACGCCCATGGAAATGAGGAAAATAATCTCTCAGTTCGCGGAGTTGTAGTGCCAAACGATACGTGGGTGTGATGACTGTGTGACCTCGGGTTGCATTGCGCAGGAAGCAGTGACCATGCCGTGATCTGAGCGACCCAGGGGGGCGGTGACTGATATCTTATAGCAGTCAGGATTTGTAGTAAGAAGGAGTTTCAAGGGATTTGAGCTGTGTGTTGGGATGCGAGGAAAGTATGTAGGTTGCTGTACCATATTGGCTACATAATTGCTGACTGCAAACGCCTCCGCTGGTCTTCCTTGTGGATCGGTTTTTGAAGATCCTAGCCATTCCTTATTATGGACATTGAAGTCACCAAGAATAATGACCTCGGAGGAAGGATATTCAGAAATCAGATGGTCGGTTTTTTCAGAAAGGTAGTCAAAGAGCTGGACAAAGTTGTTGTCAGAAGGTGATCGGTAAATGCAACAGATGAATTTAGTTGCAGCACTGAGATATAGTTTTATCCATGGTATGTCTTTTCTTCCAGCTTCTAAATTGGGGAGGCTGGTGTAGGGTAGATTGCTACGGACGTACGCGCACAGGCCTCCATGCAATCTAAAAGAAGTAAGTTATCTTTCTTTATTTTTGAAATGCTTTTGTGACCCCAATCGAGTTCCTTAACGGGACCCTCACTTTGGAAGCCACTGGTTTAGATGTGTTGATAGAACATAGTTTCTAGTTTCTAGCCACGAACGAGATGTCGCTGGTGCGATACATAATATTATTTAATATCATATATGAAACAGAAGGTAAATATATTAAAATTCCTATTCTAAAGCAAGTGAGTTAGTGTTTTGTGTTTGTGTTGTTCCTGGTGTTAGCAACATTCTCAGAATACATTTCTGAAATTCATAGCTGTGAAATATGTAGGTATCGTTCGAGGAATACATGAGTCGGAATAATTGAACCGGGTTGGGGCGTCTTCCTAATAACGCCGTTCGCGCCTCCTTATCTGCATAAGCTGTATAATTCATTCCTTTGTTGGAACAAGCATTACCTTGTGGATACAAGATACAACGACGGCGGGACAAGATTGGGGATACGTTGAGGTATTGGTGGAACATCGGTCCTGTTTTCATAAAAACCTTGAATGGTTGTTTGCACCACCCTTCTAGAGAAAATAGGTTGCCTGGGAGTATTCTTAAAAACTCTGTTTACCTGATACAAAGTTGTTTGCTGATGTAATCAGTGGAAAAGTTGTTCAAATTAGAACACTTAAGGACAGTGCTTAATTTAGAGAGCTTAATGTTCCGCATCTATATTAATGTGCAGCATTTTATTGCGCAAAAACACTGAACAAAATACTGAAAATATCTATTCAAGGTAAACTGAAAAACATTATTTTTGTCGTCATACTTACCCACGAAAGTAAATAAACATTTTTAGCGAATTTTCGTAGAAAAACTTGCATATCAAAGATAAAAGTATTTATACTGACTTCTTAGATAACTTATCTAAGAAGTCAATATAAATACTTGCATTGGCGTAGAATAAGTCAAGATAAATACTTGTTTTTGTGTAGAATTTTAGCTGAATTATTTATCCTTTGTTAAAGTTAACATTGAGAGGGAAACAGTCGTTTTGTTTTTAAAAAAAGATGGGCGGCTGTTATTGGTCTGTTCGCCAGATGTGCTTGTCGGCGTTCTTCACGGGCTCCAATATCCACATAGTGAAATTTTTAGATCAAAAGGAACGTGTAGCTTGCAGCTTCCTTAGATATCTCGGTACCTTTCATTTTAAGCCCATTATCCTTAAATTATATAAAAGCTCATAAATTTGTCAACCAGAAGATTAAAGTAGTTCTTCGACCTCGTGCGTTCAATATTGACACAATAGACAAACGATGGGTCGCCGACTACAATATTTACTTCGGATTAGTTCGTCTACCTAGGTGCGATATAAATACACTGTAGCTGTTGATTTAATTTTAGAATTTTTCATCCACTGATGACGCTGACGTTGCCGGCGAAACGATCGTAAGGTCTTTAAAATATGTGTTGTGATGGTTTGGGTTCTCCAAGTGTTCTTATCAGTGCTCATCACAGGTTCCAGTTTTCACATAGTGTCGATTTTAAATTATATAAACTGCCAAATAGTATGAACTGTCAAACTGTAGACGTTTTGTTTATGTCATTGGAAATATTGATGAAGGCAGTAAACGCTGACTTGGAAAATTGCAACGAAGATGTTAGGAATATTAATTATGGTGCCAAGGGCTCAGATATGGGAAGTCAATAATTGACGGACCCAGTTCAAAGAGAGCTGTGGAGCTGCTAAATCTTAGCAGAGGACAGCTCAGAAACACAACAGGTCTCTTGACGGGACACATGGCCGTCAAGAAACACCTACATAAAATGGGGCGGTTCAAAGGGGACCTCGCATGCAGATTCTGCGGCGAGGGAGAGGAATCCGCCCAGCACATCTTGTACGAGTGTAAAGCTCTGGACCGCAAAAGACAACTGATCTACGGTCAGTCTAGACCGGAGACAGAGCAATATAAAACTTCACCCTACCAATCGCTGTGCAGACTAGTTCAAGGCACAGTGATTTTGGAATGGGTGGAGTAAGACTAAGGGTATGCATAATCAACCATGGTTGCAGTTCTTTCGGGGCGGCAAGGCCGCGGACGAGCCCTGAGGGAAAAAAATGGTGCCAAGGAAATTAGTTAATGAACTGATAGAGCTTTCTTGTTTAGCTATGAGGTTGTGAACCTACTTTCAAAAATAAAGGAGTGGTGTCTTCCCAAAATTGAATATGCTGGTCCGATCAAAGTCCAAAAAGGATAATACATACTCTTAATCCTAGAGTGTCTTGTCCTGCATCTTATCAAATTATTTTGATAATCACAGGGTGGCTCATAAGTTGTTGGTGGTACCTACCATTTTTTTGAACACGCCTTATATTATTGCATTTTGCATTGTCCATCGAAATAAGATGCATGTTTGTAACAAAAAAATCGAGCCGCAGTAAGTGCGTTTTGGTAGCGAATTTTCATTAAATGCTTAAAATTTCAATAACCCTATTTGCTGTTAACCTAAGGTTCTTTGGCTAGGAAACCAGTTTTTTCGGAAATATTTAAAGTTTATTTTCGGAGCATTTTTGTGAATTTTCAAAAAATAAGTTATTTTCATAAAATATGGTACATGGTTTCAACTATATAGGTTATACCGGTAACGAAATTGAAGCCTGTTTCCATTAAAGACATATTCGCTATTAAAAACAGTTTTATGAAAACTCATTTCCATTACGCACTTCCTGCGTCCAGACTTTTTTGTATGTCTAAAAATAATAAAGCTATGGCAACCAAATTTAAACTTTGGTTTCTATCATAAAAGGTATACCATGTACCAGAATTTGCATCTCTAAATTAAAAGAAAAAAAGTATAAGCATTTATTGAAAAAAAATTCGAGTGCCAGTGGAGGTCGGGTCAGGTCAGTTTACATATATGTTTATTTATTAGCGAATTAAAAAAAATCGCTAATAAGGAGATCTGTGTTTATATATATATATATATATATATATATATATATATATATATATATATATATATATATATATATATATATATATATATATATATATATATATCCGACCGATAACTCAAAAAATAATAGACCGATCTTTATCAAATTTGGTGAGTAACTTCCTTTTGGAAGTGGCTTGGACAAGTTCGTTAGCTAGGAAAATCGGACCAAGTTTTCTTGAAAAATTGTCTTTTCTTTCTAAAAAAATTCATATCTCCGTAAGTAACAAAGTTAAGACAACCAAATTTGGTATGCGTGTTTGTATTATAATTAGTAAACTATGTACCAAAATTTAGATTTCTAGCTTTGAAGACAAAGCAGTTATGGGCAGATAAACAACACATTTTGGAGTTTTCTTCAAAACGTTAAACTCGCAATTTGAAACGTCAAAATTGGCAACGTTTAGGCAAAGAACGTGAAACAAATACCGATAGTGAAAAGAAAATGTTGCAAGAAGAGTGTTCTGCATACCCTTAAGTTTTATATTCAACCGTCATTGCTCTTGATTTTACTAAAATATTTACAGGGCTGCTTCGTCGTAGGCATTTTCCTTCACCCCTCGTGTGCATACAACCACCCTCGCTATATAAACCACAAGAAAAACTTCTTGTTCATACCCCCCAAGGAAGTTATGTGACCTGGGGCAAATAGGGGTGCTGTGTGGGGTAGGCAGGATTTAATGGGGATATGGCTTCAAATAGACAGCTTTCAAGGAGTTTTCTTCGCATTTTCTGCTTATATTTCCTTTTTACTACCTACCCCGCCCAGCACCTCTATTCACTCCCAGTAGTGTAACTTCCTTGAGAGGTATGAACAAGAATTTTTTTTGTGGTTTGTGCATCCCGGTGGAGTCCTAGTAATGTTTCTGAAAACAATTTTTTGAAAAGCGTTCGGGAGATAATCTGCAAATTTACCGAATTTTCATTAAATCCTTCAAATTTCAATAACTCAATTTACTATTAACGTAAGCTTTGTTGGTTAGGAAACCAACAATTAAGTTTATTTTCGGAAAATTTTTGTATATTTTTAAACCATAAGTAATTTTGATAAAATATAGTATATTGTTTCAACTACATAGGCTATACCGGTAATCAGATTGATGCCTGCTCGCATTTGCTATTAAAAACCTTTTTTTGGAAATTCACTTTCATAACCCACTTGCTGCATCCAGACTTTTGAAAAATGTTTATATATTTTCAAATAATAAAGTTATTTCGATGAAATATGGTACATTGTTTCTACTATATAGGCAACCAAGTTTGATGACTGCTTACATCAAAGAGAGACATTTGCTATTAAACATATTTTAAAGAAAATTCGCTACCATAACGAACTTACTGCGTCCCGAAATTTTTTATTTATTTATTAAGATAATTATTTGCACAATGGTTTACACATATGAACTAAGGCTGGCGGCTGTGCTGAAATACAATTTTAGATATTACCCCAAAAGTTTTTGACAATCCAATGTCTGACTTACTGACAACTATTTATTTTGCCCATGTTTCTGCTTCTTCTATTTTTGCAAGGTCTTTCGTAGCGATTTGTGCTCAATCTATTAAGTCATTAAGTCATTATGCCTAGGCGCTGTGTACGGAACAATTACAATCATTTAAGTGAATTTGTAAGCGATAAGCAGGTTTTTCAATCAGACAAATTTTCGACTGCATAGGACGCAGTGTGTCAACAGTGCTACAGTGTTGTTGGTCCAGGTGGCCTCAAGAAAGAATCTATAACCATCGTCATGGGTCAGGACGACCTGGAGCAAATTCGGCACTGGAAGGTTGTCATTTGACGATTACGGCTTTACAGGACAGAGCTTCCGCAACAAAGTCAATTAGAAATGCTTGGTTGGGAGTTTCACAACAAAGAGTCTCTATGGAAACGATATATTGCAGCATACGCGCTTTTGGAGTCCGGTCGTATATACCATTTTTATGTCTCCCATCGACACCTCGACATCGTGCTGCTCGACCTCTATGGTGTAACAGAAGATCAAATTCGGGTAGTGAATGGAATCGTGTTGTGTTCTCTGATGAGTCCCTATTCTATCTTTGGGTCCAAGATGATCTTAGAAGAGTAAGACGATTACGCGGAGAACGCAGAATTTTGCTGTAGAACGGGATACGGCCTTACACAGGGGTTGATGATATGGCGTACGATAACATACGGTAGCAGGTCACGTCTAGTTTTAATTGACAGAATTTTAAATGCAAATGATTACATACGAAACGTACTGTAGCATGTTGCACTTCCATACCTACCCCCTGACCAACAACACGACGCACTTCCTCATAGAAAAAGTGTTACTACAAGGTTCTTACAGAAAATTTACGTGACCCTGGTTCCATGGCCTTGGCAATCAAATCAATAATTTACCCCAACCACTAAACAACTGGGTTGATCTTTGTCACCGAATTCAAGAAACATGGGATGACATTCCTTAGGATCCCATATATATATATATATATATATATATATATATATATATATATATATATATATATATATATATATATATATATACAAACCAAGTGAGGGGCACTGCATGTGGAATTTACTATACGAAAACAAAAATATAACTAGTAGGGTAGAAATTGCTGAGGTACTTGCCGGATATTTTTCAGGTGTTGGTGAGAGGAAGCTCATGTTGCATTTCGGGGGCCCGATGTCTGATAGCTGCACAGCCGAACAATATAAGCCCAAAACACTTTTTATAACACCTTTAACAACTTGTGAAGTTCTTGAGATCATCAACGAACTTCCTAATAAAAAATCAAGTGGCTTTGATGATGTTCCAACAAAAATTATTAAGCAATGTGCTGCTGAGCTTGCCGCGCCACTTACAAAGATTATAAATTCCTGTATATGTTTGGGAAAATTCCCTGACATATTGAAACTGGCTGTGGTTGTTGCTGTGTTGAAGGCGGGAGACAGTACTAATTTGGAGAACTATCGTCCCATCTCTATATTAAGCATTTTTTCAAAGATCATAGAAAGGGCAGTACATAGAAGGATGGTCAAGTTTTTAAACGCTAATAATATTATATCACCATCACAGCACGGATTTAGAACTGATCATTCTACAGAAACTGCCCTTATCGAATACATTCAATATGTAAATGAAAGAATGGACCTCAACTACATTGTGGTGACCTTATTTTTTGACCTGTCTCGTGTCTTTGACACAGTAAATCCTTTTTTTGTTAAGGAGAAGATGTGGGCGTTGTGGCTAAGAGGCACTTGCAACGACCTTCTACTTTCGTATCTCACCAACAGACAGTTGCTTGTAAAAGCGAATAATATTAATTCCCAAAGATATAGGGTAAGTATGGGCACACCCCAGGGAAGTGTCATTGGCCCACTTTTGTTTACACTCTATGTAAACGATTTTCCGCAATTTATACAAGACGGAAAAGTCTTCATGTACGCCGATGACACTTCTATTGTTGTCTACGGCAAGACGGTGGAGGAAACTGAATTAAAATTAAAATCAGTGGTACAATCTTTTGATGAGTGGTGTTATAGTAATCGACTCATTTTAAACTATGACAAGACTTTTTCTCTTGAAATGCATAACTGCCACCGAAGAGAGAGGATGTGCGGCAGCACAATTTTGGTGGATGGAAATGCTGTTCAATTCAAAAAGGTGGCAAAATTTTTGGGTGTTAGAATTGACAGTAGCCTGTTATATATAGACCAGATTGATCACGTGTGCAAGAAATTAAATTCCGCGTTTTATGCAATTTTGATGCTTAAAGATTCCTTAAGCTCGGAACATCTGCTGAAAGTCTATTACGCGGCTGTCTATTCACATCTGAGTTACGGTATCATTATCTGGGGCCAATCTTCGGACTGCCATAGAATATTTTTGCTACAGAAACGAATCCTGAGATTAATATACAATCTACCTTATGGGCACCCTTGTCGTGACATTTTCAAGAAAAATAACATTATGACGTTAACATCAGTTTATTTGTTCCATCTGTTAACTTACATTCATAAAAACAAGAGAAAATTTGTTATCAACTCGGATTTTCATAAGCACAACACTCGTGAAAAAAATACTTTTCACCTGAATAAATGTCACCATTCTTTTTTTAAGAAGTCGCCATGTTATGCGGGTTGCTTTTTGTATAACCAGCTGCCTTGTTCTATGAAGGACACAAATTGTACAAAAAAATTTAGAAAGCAACTGAAGGTTGCTTTAATTACTCATAGTTTTTATAGTTTGAGTGAATTTTGTGAAGCTGTACTGTGAACGTATCTTTTTTTGTTGTGATGTGAAGCTCGTTAGATTTTTGATTTTTGGGCACGTACCCTTGTGATAAGTTGTGATACGTTCTTTATCTTTTTTATCTTGTAAGTTTTTGACTTGTCCGATTTACAATCATTGTAACTAAAGGACCAAATAAATATATATATATATATATATATATATATATATATATATATATATATATATATATATATATATATATATATATATATATATATATATATATACATATACGGCATGTACTTCTTCCATTTTGCCTTCTGACAAATAAATACAATAGCAAATTTGTAGGCCAAAATGTATAGGTATTCCTAATAAATAAAGGTAATTTATTAATTATTATTACTACTATTATTATATTGTATGTTTAAAAAATTATTCATTATGTCCGAGGCATGAATAATTTCACAAAACACTTTTTTACATCACTGTGAAAGTGCACATACCCTTTACCGGTAGCAATAAAAAAACATATATTATATTAACCTTTCGTATTTTTGTAAAAAAAAAAATACCTTACAGCTTTATAATCATATACCCAAGGCAGCCATAAAAGCTCACTGTCGTTTTATTTGTAATGGGGCTTTGACGAGAAAATTTGCAACATTTTTAAAGTAAACAGACTAACACAATGTAAATTATTGTTGCCATATAAGAATGGAAAGCTTGTAAAACAAGAGAAGCGCCTTAAAATGTAAACGTGATAAAATTTTATGATATCGCCGTTATGCGTCTGTTGGCTCTGTTAATTGTCTCAGCGGTGGTTCTGGGTCGCTGTTAATCTCCAATAGAGTTTTTCAGACACACAGGTTTCAGCCGGATGTTGTCAGATTGCACAGCTTCCCTAGAAAATAGGGTGTGACGAGAATATAACTTTTTGGCAGCTCCTATATATATATATATATATATATATATATATATATATATATATATATATATATATATATATATATATATATATATAACGAGCAGTTGTAATTCGAATAAAATGCTATCTACTTTTTAAGAGCAAGCCATCAACATTTTTAACAAAACAGTTATAAGTCATCTACAGGTCAAGAGCAGTTTCGGCTGTTTTTCTTTAAAGGATTCACGTGAAATTTTAAAAGAAAAAATACAAAGTTAGATTGTTTACAAGCATGTAAAATTTCCAAAGAATCGATATTCTAAAAAGAAAGTTAGTAAAGAACATTGATTGAGATAACAAGAATGCAAGAACCTGTAACTTTGCTTCAATATGCGGGTTTCATCCTCTGACTCCCAATTCCTGACCAGAAGATTACCTTAGATTTCAATAGAGTCCCACTGGACCCAGTAACTTTTGGTGGCAACGCTTTTATCACTAATTTCTGACCAAGTGGGTTTCGTGGCAAGTCTCCTTCCATCTGTAGATTGGTTGAATATCAGGGTCTTCGTTTTGGTGCTCCATTAACCTCTGAGGGTCCCATCGGTTAACGGGTTGCACCGTTATCCTCCTACACACTTCGAGATTCAATCCTTCTTTGTTTTCGCCAGAAGTGCAACGCTTGCATGTTGGTGAGCTAGGTCTCCTAGATAGGGCGTCAGCATTGCCGTGCTGTCGTCTAGGGCGGTATTCGATGGTGAAATTGTACTCTTGAAGGCGTTCAAGCCACCTCGCCATCTGCCCCTCTGGATTTTTAAATTGAAGAAGCCAGCGTAGGGAAGCGTGGTCGGTTCTCAGAAGAAATTCTTGACCATATAGATATTTGTGAAAATGCTCCAATGTCTTGATAATGGCTAGAAGTTCTTTCCTCGTCACGCAATAGTTCTTTTCTGCTTTGGAAAGGGCCTTGCTGAAATACCCTACAACCTTCTCTTGGACTCCCTGTTCTTGCGAAAGGACACATCCAATACCAACATTACTTGCGTCCGTGACCACAATAAACCTGTGACCAGGCTGGGGATATTCCAGAATCGGTGATGAACAGAGAGCCCGTTTTAGTGTCTCGAACGCTTTTTCACAATCATTGGTCCATATGAAGAGTGTCTTTTTTTTTAATAAGGAATATCTTAGGAAATATAAGTGCCTTTCCATGCTTTTCACTAACCCTGTATTTATACCCACAGATACCCATAAGTAGACTATATATATATATATATATATATATATATATATATATATATATATATATATATATATATATATATATATATATATTAATCTATGCACGTAATAATGAATAGAATGCGATAAAACCTCATTTAGATAACATACACAAAACGACCTCATATGTTGTGTAAATAAAAGCCCAAAGCCCCTTAGGCTAAAACTAAAAACATTAACGGAAATGGCACACGAGATATAAAAATACATATTTAATGTCAAACAAATCAAAATCAAAGAAAAGGAAACCGTTTCCGCAATCAACCTCCCTCGATCTGGCAACTTTGTATTTGATAACTAACGCCTTCCAATATAACACAAATAAAAAAATCTGCTGTTGCATGCGGGCGCGCGCACACAGACACACAAACGTATTTATATACACAGGCGCACGCACACTCTGTCAGGCCCACATAGAAGCACTTATTTCATCATTTGTTTAATATGTTTACTTTAAGAAATAAAATATTTCGAATGTTTGACTGAAGCTCTTTGTTACATAAGTGATACTTACCCAGGTTTGTGTAAATGCTGCGTTATGGCAACATGGTATTGTGGTGTGTCATCGTTCTTTCATTTCGCTGGGGTGGCACATGTTCAGCTAAACTTCGGCTAAATTTTATGTAATTTTCTGGATTCGTGACTACGTGAATGTGGGACTGGATCTCCGGACACGTTTCAACTTATTTTCTAACGATACAAGCTGTTATATTGAATGTATTTAGGACTGTCAGTTTCTTTGACATGTGTGATCAATTAGCTTCCTTGTAACATACAGATTTTCCATAGCAGCAGGCAGTAACATATATTTCCTTCGATACAAACATCTAATTTAATTTTTCTGTTATAAGCAGCTGTTGTATAAGACAATCTAATATATATTTTTTGTTTCAGGTATTTTGGAATTTAACGATTTTCCCAATTGAGCAGTTTATTTCCCTATGTTATTACAGGTAATCAATGTAAAATTTATATTTCTATAAAGGACAATACCTATCAAAGTTATTTTGGTTAGATACATGAAGGTGGCCCACGGACAGGAACTTAAAAAGTAATTGAAGTTCTAATCTGAAAATACTGTTATAGCTCTAATCTTGATTGTTTGTATATTAAAAATTGTACCGTTTAGATACGAATTTCGCTTATTACAAATTTTGCTCTTTATTATTATAACTATTATTATTTTGGAGTAACCCTTATATGTACTAAAACATAAAATTAGTTGCGGCTACACTAATAGACCATCTGAGAGACGTGTTTAAAATATTGTTAGGTTCTTCGGGGTTCTGGAATTGTTGACTAACAAAACACAGCTTTTAAAACTAGTAATTTATTACAACCAATCATTTTCCAACATCATCAACTAAAATATTTCTCTATTACTAAATGTCCATAGAACTATATTTCACTATACGCCTTCTATGATCGCTTATTATACATCAACACTAACTCACTATGACTGACTCCCTTTCTCTTCGGCTCGCATATTTATATTGTCCATGGAGTAGTTCTAGACCTTTCCACATTATTCTATATCTGTCATTCATAGTCCATTCTCGAAATATAATTCTAGAGTGTTCGCTGTTACCAACATACTTTACAACCTGCCTGTGACCATAGAAGTAACAACGTTGATAAACCTAATTCCCATTGAGACGGATGTGACACTGTCCTCTGCTTACATTCGACCGTCCCGGTCGAAATCTAACATTTCTTGGTATGGCGTAAGCCGGTGTATATGGACCACCTCCATCTTGATTTTTGGGCACCTCTGAATGCGATAGACAACGTCATTGATCTTTTTTCCGCCTTATACGGGCCTTCCCATAATTTTTGTAGTTTGGGTGACAGTCCCTTGCGCCGTACTGGATTGTCAAGCCACACGCGGTCTTCTTCTTTACAACCAACCGACTTATCTCGCACGTCGTAACGGGTTTTCAAACGGTCGCTCTTCACTCGGGTATGCATTCTGAGAGCAGCATGGCTTAGCTTTTCGACACTATGTCGAAGCTCTGTTCAAGCAAAGTCCTCACCTTGCACTGGTTCATCCGCACAATTGCTCTTGGCTTGGTGTTTCTATTTGGCCAAATCACCCGTCGACATGAGTTCTGTACCAAGAATTGTGTTCGTTGACCCTTTTCTGGGTTTGACTCGCACCTACATGGCCTATACACGCTTCGTCACGTATTTCTTGCGTAATTGCTATTCTAGTTGCTTTTGGAAGAATAACTGGGTCGTCTATTCCTTTCTCAGCGCTCTTTACTGGAATGACACTTTCGTTGCAGACGCTAATGTTGCTGTTTTCTTCCACAGTGATTTTTGCACTACCAGATTACTGCCAGACGACGGTACTATTTCTTCACCACCGATAGTCAGGATGTTAGTGCCAAGATCAAGTTTAACGCACTCACCTTGGAGAAGGTCAAATCCAATTATAATCGGATCGGATATAGCGGCGACTATGGCTCTCTGCTTTGTCTTCCACGTCCCATTTTGCAGCTCGACGTCGGTTTCGCCAAATACCTGACTCCGATCACCACTGGCTGCATTTACTCTGTACACTCTGTCTCGCTCTCTTACTCGCCATCTTGGTACCATCCAGCGAAGAATAATCGTACTAGCTATGCCGGCGTCGACGATCATCTGGGTCTTATTGGCGCCTACATATACATCTACGACGAGGGCGCTGCAAGAAATGTTAACCTGAGAAACGGTTACCGGCCTTAGATTCACTTTATCCCATTCGCTTGGTATATGTCCCACCTTGCCGTAGTTCCAGCAACACAAGGCATTTGCACGGTAAGCTGTTATTAGGTGCCCATGAGCCGTAGGCCTTATCTGTTCTGCTATCTTCTCTAGTAGCTTCATGATCTTGGATGAATCTGTTTTATTCTCTTCTCGGACTTGGAGAGTACGAATTTGCACATGACTTTCTGACGCTTGTTTTGCCACTTCAAACTCCAAGGAATTTGCCAAAGCATCGTTCAAGTTTTTGTGTCTTGCATCATCAGGGTCTGTTGGATGTCGGTATCCCTGATCCGCCAATGAACGTTTTCAGCGACAGCTGGTTCAGAAATTACATCGGTCCCATTGGGTATGCTAATCATGTCAGTCTGACAACGTCGGCGTGGAGATGTCGGAGACTTTCGTCCGACTTCTGACAACGAATTTTTCAACTGGAATCGAAAAATCTGTTGTAAATGCTGGTCGCCAAATGCCATCTCTGATCGATGTCTAATGCTATCAAAACTGGATTGTTCTTTCCTAGGAATACCTTAGAGCTTATAAAGGGCATCTCCTCTGAGAGCTACAATTAACGAAGTAGCTTTATCTCTCTCGCCCCTACCATTTGCTGTAGCAATGACTTCGAACTGGCGTCGGTAAATAACACACGGGACTAAGCCATCAAATGTGGGGACCATAATTCTTACGACCGGGCTATCTTCGAGTCTGATGTTTCCCTTGGCTAGGGTAACATCACTTCTTTTCTAGTGATTGCATTTTCTGCTGAACTTCCTCTTATATACTCGTCAGCTTGTCATGTACGTCGTCGCTGATGCTCCTTACTCGGCTTTCTACTCGCTGGAGGATGTCGTATTTTACCTGCTTCATACGTTCGTCCACACATAAAGTAATATTCTCAATCCTGCTTGCTTGCCCTTGCATTTTTTGTTTTGTTTCTTCATCCCTTCTTCTCATTTCCTCCTTTGCCCCTTCGTCTCTTTTCTGACTTCTTCGCCTATTCGCCCCATGTCTTCCTTTGCTTCATCTCTTATTTTCAGTTCTTCGTTTGTTTATTCGTACCTTTTTCTCATTTATTTTTTAGCTTCTTCATTTCATTTTCTAGCTTCCTGTCGTGCTAATTTAGCTCCAGCGTCCAATTTTTACAATCATTTCCAAAAGCTGGGTGTCTATATTGGCTGTTGCGCTACGTGTCTTAGGCATAGACGTATTGAAAGCTGGTACACAGTTTATTTTGTTTGAAAAACATGCCCAGTTCTGAATTACTGCGGACACTAATCTTCCAGATATTTCAGAAATGTCCACGTTGCCCAACAAATATTCTGAAAAATATCTTCTTTAGCAGCCTGAAAATCCCACTTCTGATACCAGTTGTTACGCTCTTTTGGGTTCTGGATTTGTTGACTAACAAAACACAGCTATTCAAACTACTAATTTATTACAATAAACTATTTGCCAACACCACCATTAACTAAAATATTTCTAACTGCCCATAGAACTATATTTTACTATACGCCTTCTGTGATCGCTTATTATACACCAACATTAACTCACTACTGACTGACCCCCTCTATCTTCGGCTCGCCTATTTATATTGTCCATAGATTAGTTCTAGGCCTTTCCACATTATTATATTTCTGTCATTCTCGAAATATAACTCTAGAGTACTCGCTGTTACCAACACACTTTACACCATGCCTGTGACCATAGAAGTAACAAAGTTCATAAACTTATTTCTCATAGAGATAGATATGACAATATTGAGCTTTTTGTATCTAACCAAAAACTACACGAAAAACTCTATATAATACTTACTTAAGTCCAGATATTGTAAAAGTTTGCAACAGAAGCTCCTTTTGTTGTTTATTCACATATCTATCTGTATTTGTGAATAACGTAAAAAACACAGATTTTTTTTCTGACGATGTCGTAAGATGCGAAACCGGTTACGGAAAAGAAAACAAGCACTATGAACCCACAGACAAAGTCTCTATTCATAGTCTGCATCAGCTTCAGATTGTTTGTTTAAAAATCACCCATTTTGACGTTGTAAATCGAGAGTTTGACATCAAGAGGAAAAATTAGAAGGTTTTAAAAATAAATTTTCCCGTACTTTTAGACCTTTTTTACGCCAAGATGAGTTCTTTGTCCGCAGTATTTAGTAAGTTTTGTCATACAATATTTTGGTAGTGTGACCTCCAGTAGCATTCAATTTTTTTCATTAAATACTTGTATTACTTGTTTTCTTTTAACTTAGAGACCTACATTTTGGGCGTATACGTTATATATTAGAAATTTGCATAACAAATCTTGTTGCCATACCTTTGTTGCCTTGGCCCAAGAACCTCTTCAAGCCACACACACAAGTAAGGTGCTCACCAAATTTCATCAATAACACATACACACGCACGCACACACATGTATATATATATATATATATATATATATATATATATATATATATATATATATATATATATATATATATCTTTTGGAATGTTGCACTACACTGTAATCACTTTTATGATTTGTTATTTGTTTACGTGGACTGCAGTTTCGGGCCTTCCTGGTTCATCATGAGCACGCTAGTGACTGAAAGTTCAACAATGAATTTTTTGAACAAACCCAAGGTACGGCAATGGGCAATCCGCTATCGCCATTTATTGCAGACCTTTTCATGAGCAGATTTGAAAAAGATCTTGAAAGTGAAAATAGTTATTTTCCTAGAGTGTGGTTTCGTTACGTGGATAATATTTTTGGAGTGTTTAACACAAACATTTGCAGAATAGAAGATTTTATTGCCAGATTAAACAATAAATTTGATTCTATAAAATTTACTCACGAATTAGAAATTAATAATAAATTACCCTTTCTAGATCTATTAGTTATCAAGAATAAAGACACTTTAGAATTAGATGTCTATAGAAAGGAAACCAACACTATAAGCTACATTCCGAACGACTCACATCATACGTACGCACAAAAAATGGCCAGTCTGAATTTTTTAGTAAATCGGTTAATTAATTTTCCTTTAAACAAAAGTATATATACCAAAGAATTAAATTATATCTAGAACGTGGCCGAATATAACGGATACACTGCTTGCATGATGGAAAAATTAATCAACAAAAAGAAAACAAAGATAATGTTGACGGAATCAACAACATTTAAAAGAGAGAAATCCGAAATAAACTTTGTTTGCTTACCATTTGAACCTCGAATTACGAGGGCTCTAGATAGCATTTAAAAAAAAGTCAACCTGCAGCTAACATTTTCGACAAAAAATACCTTAAAAAACTTGCTAGGTAACCCAAAAGACAAGGACAGCACGGACAAAATGTCGGGAATTTATGAAATAAGTTGTAAAGATTGTAATCTTAAGTACGTCGGGCAAACAAAAAGATCGATTGGAGTTAGATTCAAAGAACACTTAGCCCAATTACGTCACGGTACTATAGATAGATCTACTGTCGCCCGACATATTTGGGATAATAATCATCACGTTAATGAAGATAATCTGAAATTAATAAAAAGTGTTAGACAACCAGGTCAGCTAAATTCCTTCGAAAGTATGTATATATATATATATATATATATATATATATATATATATATATATATATATATATATATATATATATATATATATATATATATATATTGCGAAATATAACAACAAAAATTGTATGAACGTGGCACCACCGCAGATTACGAGCCACCTGATCGATTGCTTCGCTAAATAAAAATTCCCACGTTTTTAACACGTCCTAGAGATAACATAATGCAGATAGTACCGACAAAGCAAACTATGTTAATTTAGTGGTCGTTGAATCTTCCCAAAATTACTAAAGATGGACACATTTTAGATAAGTTAGTAGGGACAGGCAGAGACCTCGTCCCGCGATAAAAATACAATACACTGCAGAATTTGCCTGCGTTTATTTTCCCATCTCAGTTCGGTCCCTTTACCTAAGATCCGGTATATAAGGTAATGGTATCTTTTAAAATAGTTAGAATTTTTCATCCTCTGATGACGCTAACTTGGTCAGTGAAACGATCGTCAGGTCTTTTTTAAAATGTGTTGTGGTGATTTGGGTTCTCCAAGTGTGTCAATGGATACAACAAGAAAACAATAAAAAAACTAGTAAAAGAAATCAAAAACAAACAAATCAACAAAACCGAAAACAAAACACCAGAAACAAACACAAAATACCCAACATTCACTTATAACGACCACATAAAAAAAACCACAAACACTTAAGAAGCAATATGACTCAAAAATGAGCTATAAAACCAATAACAAAATAACAATGTAAATAAATAAAAAACAAGAACACAACCCACATAAATCAAGCGGAATATATCAAATAGAATGTAACACATGCAATAAAAATATATATGAATAACAAAAAATCAATAGAAAGAAGATTTAAGGAACATATAACAGCAGTATCCACATACCTACCTACAAATCAAACGTATCTACGCATTTATAACAGAAAACATCAAAAACCAGGTATCAACCAATTACAACTAATAAAACATATTAAAGGCCACAAAGAAAATGGAAATCTGGGAACAATACTATATTTAACAAACAAACAATAAGAAACAATTAATTCCAGAACAAATCCAAGTACAAACATTTAAACAAAACTTAATAAAAGCCATACAAATAGACAAATTATCACACCACAATAATGAAAACAGGACCCGACACATTCGACACAGACCGAAAACACAGCCGATCAAACAACTGTAAACCGACCAATAGAAGCTCAACACGCAGGCGCCACGTACAACTTTAGACATAGAGCACAGAGGAAATATCAGAGTCGGTAGCGTGCTGATGATGAACCAGGAAGGTTCGAAACTGCAGTACACGTAAACAAATAAGAAGAAAGTACAGCAAACAAATAAAGTATATATAGCGTGGCGCATTGAAAACGAAACAGACCGATTTGCGCCCAGAGAATTTTTTTTTAAGAAACGCTAAAACACGTCAATTTTAATATTGAGGGGGACATGTTTTGACATAAAACTCAACTTTATCACATCAACCCTTTATGGGTGGTGATAACAACCCTTACATTTTAAATAGGGAACATGGGTCGAGTGTTACATCATTTGAAAGCTCTTTCTTTTCTGAATTCAGCACACAATTTTTTTTTGAAGTTTTATCAACTCGTTTAAAAATTATTCACAGTTGAAGATGCAAAAACGCATTTCACTCATTCCGATAAGAAATGTGCTGAAAGTCAATGTTTTGTTGGTTTGTAAACAAAACATTGTCTATCAGAACATTTCTAATCGGAATGAGAGAAATGCGGTTTATTATTTCAGTTTATCGGTCGGTTTGATACTTGATAGTACTACCGAAAATTAATTTCACAATGGTGTATTCTGTAGAAGAAAGAGTTGAAAAAACTACGATTTTTTTCAAAAACGAAGACTGTGCCAACCGTACCGCAAATTTGTTTAATGAACGACATCCGAACAGACATGTTAACAGAGAATACATTTTGGAGTCAGTTGCAAAGTTTCGACAAAGTAGTTCAGTAGTCAACAAAAAACGAGATCCTGAACGTGAATTTCCGGTTATAAATGAGACTACTGAGATTGAAGTTTTGGGACAAATTGCTACCGACTCAACTTTGAGCACGAGAAAATTGGCCACTGTTTCAAACCTCAAAAGAAGAACTATTCAGCGAATATTGCAGCATCATAAATTTCACCCGTATAAATTAATCTAGTACAACAACTGAACGAAGATGATTTTGATCGGCGGCTGGAGTTTTGTGAAGTTGTGGCTGCACGAATAGCTGATAACGGGAACTTTCTGTTCAATATCTGTTTTTCAGACGAGTGTACGTTTTTCTTAAACTCTACAGTCAATTGTTATAATTTTCGTTATTGGGTAGATAATAATCCAAGACATTTTCACGAAGTCCATACTCAAACTCCACAGAAATTTAATGTCTGGAGTGGCATTTTTGGAGACCGTTTAATCGGACCAATTTTTCTTGATGGCAATTTGAGTGGCGAAACGTATTTTGAGTTACTAGAATATATCGTTTACCCTCTACTAATTGACATTGTTGAAAATTATGATCGATATCAAGAAAATTAATTAGTGTTTCAACAACATGGAGCTCCTCCACATTTTTGACAATGTGCTAGGGAGTTTTTTAACAGAGAGTTTCCAGAGCAATGGATTGGGCGTAGAGGTGCTATTGAGTGTCCCCCTAGCTCACCGGATTTAACTCCTTTAGACTTCTTTCTATGGGGCCATTTAAAGAGTAGAATTTTTGCAACATAACCGGAGTCTCTGGAAGAATTACGACGACGCATTGTTGAAGAATGCCGTCTCATAACTCCACAAATGCTCCAGAATGTCAGAGCTCCTTTTGAACAAAATCTGTACTTTTGTATGGAAGCTGGTGGTCAACAATTTGAACACTTACTTAACTGAATAAACATTTTTGAACGTTCGGTTTTGTTTTTTAGTTTTTTAACGAAAAATTGACTGATTAATGCATTTCTGATCACAATGAATGAAATACGTTCTTGCAACTCCAAGCGTTTCTTTAAAAAAAAATTCTCTGGACGCAAATCGGTCTGTTTCGTTTTCAATGCGCCACCCTATATACATAATTACATGTTAGATTATCAGGTTCTGGAGAGAGCAGAAGAAGTTAAGGATTTGGTGGCGCCCAACTGTATATCTCAATTCGTTCTTAAGTTATCGTGGCTACAAACAGACAGACAAAAAAATGTCGTTCCCAAATGATGTTTTTTATAGGTTTTCAGCCTTTTTACGACGCTTAAGCGAAAAAATAAATTGAATTTTTTCTCGCCGATGCGATACTTCCACACGTGACGATGTGGAAGTAAAATAGATAAAATTCGATGACATTAATAATGTAATTTAAACACCAAAAAGTTTTACTGTGTTATCTGATTTACAAACATATCAATTATTCAATGAGTGAAGATTGGAACCTGTGATGAGCACTGATAAGTACAATTTGGAGAACCCATTTCATCACAATACAGTTTTTCGACCCGACGATCGTTTCGCTAACAAAGTTAGCGTCGTCAAGTGGATGAACAAACTTATTTAACAATTTATTCATCCCCCTGATGACGCTAACTTTGTTAGCGAAACGATTGTCGCGACAAAAACCTGTATTGTGATTAATTGGGTTCTCCAAATTGTACCATTTCTCATAATAACTGTATATTTCGTTCCAATGTGCACGATACAAACATGTTTAAGTACAGTCTATTGCCGCAAGCTAATAACTTAATAAATCGACTATAATTTATTTTTGAATGATTTATTTAGCTGTAATTTATTTCTGTGTCGGAAAGTGTCTACCGATAAAAATTAATGATTAGAGCATATAGGTAACTATTAATGTGTTTATATAGGATTCAACAACGGATATGACCTGTTTTTCTAAGCTGATAAGAGGAGTAACAAATAACGAACTGAAAATGTTTGTATGCATGTGTGTATTTTTGTTTATTTCATCTCGATCTGTAAATTTTGCCGAATCCCTTTCTTCCTACAAAGAGAGTAGTGATTTGTTTTTATTAGAGTTTTGACTTGGAGAACTGGCTCAGTCAGTCACTGTCAATCTTCAAAATGAACAAGGATGCATCTGACCTTGCTTTTCACAATGGCAAAACCTGTCTTAAGAATGTTAATCTAACAAGCTCTTTAACTTTTTTCTTTTATCTTCTTTTATCTCCTTATACACTTGCTGTTTACTAAAAATATATATTAAAATTAAAACTTACATACATATCCACCCACACACATACGCGAGCGCATATACACTCATGTATACGCTTTATACGTCCAGTTCTTAACACTAGGCGCAGGACAGGAAATGCACATTATTTCTTCATGTGCACATACACACATAAATATGCATGCACACATCTACGCTACAAATTGTTGCAGGAGAAACATTGGGACACTTTTCATACCAATGGAGCCTGTCATGGTGACTTTTTAACATACTAGGGAGGCTGCGGTCAAAAGAGATTAACACAAGGAAAGACACAAAGGAACTAACTTTTATCTCTCTGACTATACATTTATCTGCTAAGTTTATTTAGTATCCCTTAATACTATATAGTATATTGCCACTAGTACAATATTTATTGGAACAGTCCAATTTTCAGAATATCAGCTTTTTACTAAGAGCTATATAAACCTAGCTAACTTAGAGTCTTTAACAAAACCCATGAAAGCTACCATGACACTTTTATTACAAACAGCTTCATACATAAGTGATGTCACATCAAGTGGAAAGAAAACATTGCATTCTATCAAATTACAAAATAATATTTTTCTTTGTTCATGATGCATAATACAGGTAAAAATCAAATGATTTAAATCAGCTGGGCTGGTATTGTCGCATGAGCAAAATGGATTGTCTTCAACTTTTATTTTATACAAACGAGACTTAAAAGCACCATGGCCTATGATAATTCTGTAAAGTGTTGTAGACAAGTACCTAGGAAGCAACAGTTCTTTGTAAATGGGCTGTTTTCTTAAATTAGGGATGATACTACTGCGAGAGTAGTGATATTTAGTGATATTTAACATCACATGGTACACGGGTCATTAAGATTAACACTGTTATATTCCTTATATCGATTTTATAGGGATGTATTTCATAAACATGCCTTCTTTAACATGACTATAGCGATTACGCCCCCTAGCAGCAGATATAGGAACTTAAAAATTATTTCCAGCATTTTTCCTTAGCCACTTTCCTTAACAGGATTTTTTTCGCAGATCTTCTGGACCATCCAGTCCATTCCTAAGAACCGGCGTTACGCCAGCTGCCGAAAGTTAGCAGCATTCTACCGAAACAACCCGAACGATCAGTGATATCTTCTTCTCTTAGATATACCCAATTTTAAATCTTGGCCCACTACTTTCTATTATATTTGAAAAAAAAAATGTTTATCCAAAATTCTACCTATACAAAAATGGTGAATATATTAATGCTCATCTACGTACGAAATATTATTTTCTTGCGAGCCTTCTACAGTGTGTTTGTTGTAATTTACAGTTTCAAAAATTAGCTGCTGGCGGAAAACCATGTTCAAAAAATGTTTATCCAAAATTCTACCTATACAAAAATGGTGAATATATTAATGCTCATCTACGTACGAAATATTATTTTCTTGCGAGCCTTCTACAGTGTGTTTGTTGTAATTTACAGTTTCAAAAATTAGCTGCTGGCGGAAAACCATGTTCAAAAAATGTTTCGCCAAAATTTTCTTTAAACCTCAATGTCCTGTATATTAGTCCTCATCTACGTACATAATATTATTTTCTTACGAGCCGTCTACAGGGTGTTTGTTGTACATTAGAGTTTCAAAAATTAGCTGCTGGCGGAAAACCCTGTTAAAAAAATGTTTAGTCAACATTTTATTTATACCACAATGTTCTATATACTAATACTTACCTACTCACAAAATACTATTTTCTGACGACCCGTGTACAGGGTGTTTGTTGTACATTAAACTTTCAAAAATTAGCTGCTGGCGAAAAACCATGTTAAAAAAATGTTTCGCCAAAATTTGATTTATATCACAATGCTCTATATATTACTACTCATCAAATTTTGGCTAAACATTTTTTGAACATGGTTTTCCGCCAGCAGCTAAGCTTTGAAACTTTAATGTACAACAAACACCCTGTAGACGGGTCGTAAGAAAATAATATTTTGTACGTAGATGGGTATTAATATAGTACCCAGAGTTCATAATGTTTCATCCTCTGATGACGCTAACCTTGTTAGTGAAACGATCGTTAGGTCATTAAAAATGTGTTATGGTGATTCGGGTTCTCCAAGTTTACTTACCAGTGCTCATCACAGGTTCTAATCTTCACTTAGTGAATCTCTGATACATTACAATATTGTTTTCTGCTATGGTATTCTGCCACGACTTTGAACATTGATTTCTAATGCTATATCTATTAGCAGTTTAGTGACAGCTACTGACGAAGACAACTTCGTTGTCGAAATACGTATCTGGCCCCTAACTCTGTTATTATTTTGTGGTTTTTGGGGTGCCTCTACTTTTGACTGAATTTTATTAAAAACAATTCTCTAATGAGGAGATCGCGACTTTGGAATTTTGAAGAAATTCTTCAAATGAGCGCAAGCTAGGACCCTGAAACCCTAATCCGACGTCAGTTTCAGACGATATATATATATATATATATATATATATATATATATATATATATATATATATATATATATATATATATATATATATATTTGTGTGTGTGTGTCACACCGATAACACAAAAAATAATGGGCCGTTTTGGTAAAATTCTTTGTTTCCTTTCGGAAAATATATCTCCGGAAATAATAAGGCTACGGTAACCAAATTTAGTACGCGGGTTTATATCATAAAAAACAAACCATGCACCAAAATTTGGATCTCCACGTTAAAAGAAAAAAAAAGTTATAGGCATTATAGTTTTTATTCTTAAAACGTCAATGTCGAGATCTGAAACGTCACAATTGACATGTTTTAAATAAAGAACCTGAAACTAGTACAGGTTATGTAGAAGAAATGTCGTAAGAAGTGTGTTATAAACGCTTAAGTTTCAGCGTCAGCCGTAATTGTCCTTCATTTTACTTAAATATTTGCAGAAAATGAATCTCAAGTATATCCTCTCTGATGCATTGGCAGTAGTTTCAGTTATAGGGTTGATTCTATATATTAATACATGAAGAAAAAAAATTGTACCCATTTTTATCTACATTGCGGGCACGTAGCAGTGTGAGATTGGGTATAGTTAAAGTTCATATAAAGGAGGAGACCAGAAAGACAAAATATATGTTTAATATGTGTTACAAATAGATTAAGCAACGCTTTGTTCTAATTAGACAGTCGGATTATCAGTGACAGGTTTGAGCTGACGGTTAATATATTAATGTGTCAATGTAAAACACATATTACTCTATGGTCGAACAGAAGTATATGGATGTGTTCATACGTTCAAAACAAATACTAAACTTCAGTTTTTCAGTTTCTAAAAAAGCAACTACAAATTTAATGAAGTAATTGAAGCCCAGTTTCATTGATTCAAAGATTTTATTAAATTTTCGCAGAAAAAAGTCACTAATATAAGGAAATCGCGACTTTTTGCATTTGGAAAAAATGTCTCCAAATAAGAGCGAACTGGGGCCCCTAGAACACATTTTTCATACATACACACATACATATATATATATATATATATATATATATATATATATATATATATATATATATATATATATATATATATATATATATATATATATATATATACTTAGAAAACAAAAGGCTATCTTTGATTATATTTTTTGGTGAGTAGCTTGGGTAGTCATGAAAATCGGATCAGTTTTTCCTGGAAAATTTGAGGTTTCCTTAGGGAAAATGTATATATCTCTGGAACTAACAGTCATGGCAACTAAATTTTGTGCGTGGCCTTATATTATAGAATGTGACTTACGCACGAAAATTTAGATACACATTAGGTATATAGTTATTTGAATATTATAAATTTGTAGCAGATTTTCGTGTGAAAAATATTATGAAAAACTATTTTTGTGTTTTCGAAGAAATCATTTTTGGAAGATTTTTTGTGAACTGTTGGTAATAATAAATGTATAAGTTATTATAAGAAAAAAGATTTCTCATTTTCGCGAAAAATAATTATTTCGTGAAAAAACACAATTTTAGTGTAATATTACTTTAACCAATTTGTGTAAAGAAAATGGCAATTTGCGTTAAAGAAATTGCAAATTTTCATGCAAATATTTTGTTTTGAATTTTTGTCAAAAACCTTTTTGTGGATAATTATATTTTAGCAGGTGTGAAACTAGCTTGAAGCGGTTCGTTGCCCAGAAAAATCGGACCAGTTTTTTCGGGAACATTTAAGTTTATTTTCGAAAACTTATTGTACCTTTTCAAAAAATAAAGTTATTTTGTTAAAATTAGGTGCATTGTTTCTACTATGAGTAGGTTGTACCAAATTCCATGCCTTTTATTTAAAAAAGACCTATTAGCCATTAAAAACATTTTGATGACAATTAACTACCATAACGTACTTGCTGCATCCAGAGTTGTTTCATTAAAACCTACTTAACTACACCTAATAAACTCTTTTACAATATAAATAGGTTGAGTTGATAGAAAAATGATTTAGGAAATAATATAGATATGGCCCAGGTACACGTCATATCAGCGTCCAGCAAATATTCATTATCGTTATCTCTTGTTATTATTTGCTATATGTATTACATAATGCTGTAATTAAAACATATGTTGACAGACACTTTATTTAATTATGATAGGAAACATTATCACAGCGTATCCATTGCACTGTCAAATGATGAAACCGCAGTGAAAATACACGACATACAAATAGTTCTTCTCAAAATTGGATACACGCAATTAAATCAAAACATTAATGAATGAAAACAGCATGTTGATTTTGTAAAATCGCATTAAAATTTTCAACAGTCATGTAACCATTGTATTATTATATTTTATACCCTGTGATAAATGATGTTACAGTTGAATACGGGAATTCGTTGTAGTTGTTGAAGCATAAATAAAAGTTTGGACGCAGCAAGGGCGTTATGGTAGTGAATTTTCATAAAAATGTTTTTAATAGGAAATATATTTTTTTAAGAAAACTCGCATAAAATTTTGTTACCAGTATAACTTATACAGGAGAAAAAATGTACCATATTTGATTAAAATAACTTTATTGTTTGACAATATAAATCTTTCGAGAATAAACTTTAAATGTGCCCAAAAAACTGGTTTCCTGGCAAACGAACCTTAGGTTAATAGTAAATTAAGCTATCGAAAGAAACATTTTATGAAAAATCGCTACCATAACGCACTTGCTGAGTCCCGAATTTATTTTCTTACAAACGTGCATTATCTTTCGATGGAAAATGCAAAAATTGCAATAATATAAGGCGTGTTCGATTAGGAAGAAAAATTTCATCACCAGCGACTTATGGGCCACTTGTGATTGTAAAAATAATTTTATAAGATGCAGCTCCAGACATCGTATAATTAACATATAAAATTTTTTCTCATATCTTGTATAATAATGGATTTATTGAGCTTTACCCTAGAAATGCGTCACCCTGTATATATTAAAACAGATAAACACTGAAACTAACCCGGATATGGGTTCTATGGGACCTGGTTCGAGCTCATTTTGAGAGATTTTTTCAAAATTCAAAAGCTACTAAAATTGTATCCAACTCTATGAGTAAAATTGTGATGGCCTAAAATAATTATGAATGTAAGAAGAAGAGCATGCCTACATTTGTATTACAAATGTCAGAAAACAAAATACTTATTTACATGTCACTTTGAAAGTAGATTTGACATTTATCAAAATAATTTGTCAGTTGAATACGACATGTACTGTTGCCGTGGACTATTATGCACTATTGTATTACACCTTATAAGAATATTGTTTTTTTTGGGTACGAAAGCTTATTTTACTGTTTAAACATTTTTCGATCCCCTAACCTGAAATGGTTTTCGTCTCATTTAACGTTGTTTCATTATAGCGTCACAGTAGGTTTTAGAATCTAGAAATTATTCTATTTTGTGTAAATCTTTCGTTGCATACCTAGAACAACTTTTATTATCCTTCAATTATAAATGACAATTTTAAGTAACTCCTATATTTTCTGTGCCCAATGTGTTGAACGGATGCGAAACGGGAGAAGGAAATTTCATTTAAAGTTAAAATTACGAAGAGACCTTTATTCGAGGCACGAGCGTTGTTTCTTTTTTTTTAAATTAATAACATTTATAGGTAAATTAGCAGATTAGCGTATTGCTCGTTTTTTAAATAAAAAATTTTGAAACATGCTTAGAGGAACCCCTTTATGCATTAACCATCAGACAAATGCTGTGATCTCAACTCCACAATACACTTAAGAGATCTAAAGTAAATTTGAGGTTCCGTGCAAGATAAAAATGCTACAACGGAGCTGGAAATGCAAACTGTAAAAAACTCACCTTACAGAAGTCCATAGAAAGAAGAAACTACTCCGTTTCTCCATAAAAAACTTCCACTTTGCCCAATTTAAGAAAAAAAAAAACGCAAAATAATAAGCGTAATCGTAATCTGATTCCTTAAAATTGAATAAATAACTGAAACTGCTACGAAAGCATCACATATAGGGTTACACATTATGACTCCTTTTTCTTCATAAAAATTTTCTAATTTTCATGCTATATTCTCTATACATAACAATATATATATATATATATATATATATATATATATATATATATATATATATATATATATATATATATATATATATATATATATATATATATATATATATATATATGTGTGTGTGTGTGTGTGTGTGTGTGTTCTAGGGGGTCTAATTAGCGCTCATTTGAAAAAAATTTTTCAAAATTTAAAAGTCGGGATCTCCTCATTAGTGAATTTTTTTAAGAACATTCACTAAAAGAAAGTCTGCAACCAAATTTGGTACTCAGGTTTATATTATAAAAAGTATACTATATACCAGAATATAGATCTCTAAATTAAAAGGAAAGAAGTTGTAGGCATTTAAAGAAAAAAAATGAGTGCCACTGGTGATCAGAGAATGGCACAAAACCAAAATATTTGATGTGGTTAACAAAATCTACTGAATATTATAGACACATTTTAATTTTTCTTAGCGAGTATATAATTTTCGTAATAAAAAATGCGTGGTCCGTTTCTATGAACATTTACTACTATAAGGCACTTGCTGCGTTCAGGATTTTTTATTTTCAGAAAACTAAATCATTGGTTCGTTATCTTAGGAAATAATCTATAACTTAGCTCATATTACTTGGGTTATTAGTTCGTAGTGTCTATCTCAGTAAACAAAATAATATTACTTCGTCAATAAAGAAGCATGGTTTATACTGCAAGGTCGTGTAGGAGTTAAGTATCGGCTTTCATCATATTATTCCTCATATTACAGCCAAGGGCGCTTTTCACATTGTATTAGTGATCACGATTAGGGTGAGCAACGTTGATTGTAACCTTGTAGTACTAATCACTATCGATTTTTGGTGTAGGTCGAGAATTATAAAATGGTCAACAAAAAGATCGGCAAAATCAATTTTTAGCACAATTTTCAATTAGCTGTTACTTTTATAATAGTTGACTTTTTGATGAGTTTGAACTGCGCCAAAGCTCACTTGGCATATATTTGAAAAAGTAAAAAGTTTTATCTTACACTGGGTGTAAAATAAAGCCCTGTAAAAGTTGCAAAAGTTTCGTTGTCCGCCATTTTGTTAAAAAATGTATTGTCGCCCATTATGGATAATAACTGAGCTAATATCAATATACTTAGACGTTTTCGCGAGGTTTTTGATTAACACGTTCTAGCAATTGGCGAAACAAAAAAAATGTGAAAACCTTGGTAACGGTATTACAATTGGCTCGCAGATAACTTGATTTTTTTGTAAAGAAATATTTAGCCAACTTCTCTTGACAACGTTACTCAAACATTTTTTGCATCTATACCGCCTACTTTAACAGATATTGCTGATCTTATAGCCGACAACATAAACAATTAAAGTATGGATTTTTTAGGCAGCCTGTATGATGTAAAAACCTCATTTAAACCAAGCATCATCTAGTTAGGAAAAAACTAAAGTAAATAGCCTTTCAAACCACGTAAGACTCATCCAAATTACAATGCTTCTAATAAATTGTTACCAAGATTTTCAAAATTTCCTTGTTTCGCCCTGTATAAAATTCCAAGAGATCTCAATAAAAAAACGTTTCGAGAAATTAATAGCACCTCACCTTATTATCCATAATGGAAGGAGATATTTTTTTTAACAAAATGTTGGGCAACGAAACGTTTGCAAAATTCACACGGCTGTATTTTACACCCAGTATACAGTTGCCTGAGAAGGCAATGGTAGCTTTAGTTGCTCTCTATTAAAACGTCTGGACGCAGCAAGTGCGTTATGGAAGTGATTTTCCATAAAAATGTTTTTAATGGCAAATATGTCTCTCTAATGCAAGCAGGCATCAATCTGGTTACCGGTATAGCCTATATAGTAGAAACAATGTACCATATTGTATCAAAATAACTTATTGTTTGAAAATGCACAAAGATTTTCCGAAAATAAACTTAAAATATGTCCGAGAAAACTGGTTTTCCAGCCAACAAACATTAGGTTAATAACAAAGTGAGTTATTGAAATTTGAAGCATTTAATGAAAATTCGCTACCACAACGCACTTACTGCCTCTCGATTTTTTTCTTACGAACATGCATTATATTTCGAAAAAAAAAAGCCTAAATGCAATAATATAAGGGTGTTCGAAAAAAACAATTTTAGGGATCACCAACGACTTATGGACCAGCCCGTGATTGTTAAAATATTTTGATAAGATGCAGCTTAGGACAGCTTATAATTAACATATACAATTTTTTCTCGTATCTTGTATAATGCAAATTATATTACGCTTTACCGTAGAAACTAGTCACCTCGTATATATGCAAACAGATAAAAACTGAATGTAAACCCGGATATGGATTCTAGGGGGGGCTAGTTTGCGCTCATTTGAAGAAATCTTTTTAAAATTCCAAAGACGCGGTCTCCTCAATTTGTTCTACGTAAATTAGCTAAAAAGTATAGACCGTTAAACCATAAACTTAACTAAACCTACAGCCAAAGCATTACAGCCAAAGCATCAGAGAAAGGGTCTATTTAAAATGAATTTTGTGTAAACATTTTAGTAAAATGAAGGACAATGAAGGTTGAAGCTGAAACTTAAGGGTTCGCAGAACACTTTTCTTGCAAAATTTTCTTTTCATAGTCCGTATTTGTTTTATGTTTTTTTGCTTAAATATTGCCAACCCTGTCGTTTCAAAGTGCGACTTGAACGTTTTGAGGAAAACTCCAATTTTGTTTTTCTTTAACCGCCCATAACTTTTTTGTCTTTAAACTTAGAGACCTAAATTTTGGCACATGGTTCACTCTTATAAGACAAATACGCGTACTAAATTTGGTTGCCCTTAATTTGTTATTTCCGGAGATATAAATTTTCCGAAAGAAAACACAACATTTTCCAGGAAAACATGGGCCGATTTTCCTCCCACCAAATTTGATCAAAATCGGCCTATTATATTTTGAGTTATCGGTGTGACACACTCACCCACACACACACACACAGTTATATATATATATATATATATATATATATATATATATATATATATATATATATATATATAGTCGAAAAAAGTTTTATACAAAAGTTTTTGGGTTCTTCAATGTCTACTAGGCGGTGATAATTTTATTTATACAGGGTTGGTCATACAGGCGTGGCACACCAATATTAATTTTTTTTTAATGGAACACCCTATATATTATTCGATATTTCAATCCTTCTCTTAATTTTGAGCAACATTTATGAGAAGCATAATGTACCTAAACTCAATCGTTTCCGGGTAAAAAAATAAATAAAAATAAACGCTACTGTTTTTAAGATCTATTGGATGAAGAACAAAAATAAATGAAAAGTAGAATATCTCTTGGAAAACAATCTGTGAGTGTGAAAAGAACCGGTTGCGATGTTTTTAACATTGTTTGGAATCCCAAGATAAGATAAGATGCCCATAAGAAACGCAGTATTATTCTTTTGTTTTAAAATGTTTCCAGGACAACGAATGTCAAACATTCATTCAGTGTCAACAGTTTTGAAACATTAGTAATTTAGTGTCAACAGTTTTTGTGCAAAATGGCAAGTTTAAGTGAAACCGAACGTATCGAAATTTTAATGATGATAGGGTACGGTGATAGAACACGAAGTTTTGCTCAAGTGGTGATTATGTTCAATGAGTTGCATCCTGAGCGGGAATCGATCTCCAAATCCACAGTTTCGAAAACTTTGCATCGTTTTCACGAAACTGGCGGTATCAAGGATAAACCTAGAACTGGAAGGCCAGTAACCGTTACAAATGAAGAAAATTCTTTGAATGTAATATTGGATGTGGTGGAAAATCCGAAAACTTCGGCACAGCAATTGGCTTTAAATCACAATATGAGTCGATATTCAATTCAAAAGATTACGAAGCGGGAAAAGTTCCGTCCATATAAAATTCATTTATTGCAAGAACTGAGTGAAGACGATTTTGATCGCAGAATCGAGTTCTGTGAACTTATTATGGAGAAGTTACGCCAAAATTTTAACTTTGCCAACCACATTTTGTTTTCCGACGAATCTATATTTTGTTTGAATGGACAAGTCAACCGACACAACTGTAGGTACTGGTCAGACGAAAACCCACATTGGATGGAACAAATTCACACCCAAAGACCGCAAAAAGTAAATGTTTGGTGTGCTATTATTGGTGGACATATCATAGGACCTTATTTTATACACGGTAATTTGAACTCTGCTCGATATTTGACACTTTTGCAAAAATCAATTGTTCCAGACGTTAGTCGATTATTTCCGAACAATAACGACCCAAATCTACCAGCGGAAGAAATATGGTTTCAGCAGGATGGGGCACCCCCTTATTTTGGAATTGAGGTACGGGAATATCTGAATCAAACCTTTCCTGGCAGATGGATAGGGCGCAGGGGAACTATTGAATGGCCAGCTAGGTCTCCCGACATGACGCCGCTTGACTTTTTTTTGTGGGGTCATGTAAAAAATTTAATTTACCAAAATAGACCGCAGAATATTGAAGAGTTGCAAGCAAGGATTGTGCATGAAATTAATAACATTCCTCAAAACGCTCTTGTAAATGCAGTGCAATGTTTTGTTAAGCGAATTCATTATTGTCAGGAGGTCAATGGAGAACACTTTGAACATCTTATAAAATAGGATTTCAAACAATGTTAAAAACATCGCAACCGGTTCTTTTCACACTCACAGATTGTTTTCAAGAGATATTCTACTTTTCATTTATTTTTGTTCTTCATCCAATAGATTTTAAAAACAATATCGTTTATTTTTATTTTTTTTTTTACCCGGAAACGATTGAGTTTATGTACATCATGCTTCTGATAAATGTTGCTCAAAATTAAGAGAAGGATTGAAATATCGAATAATATATAGGGTGTTCTATTAAAAAAAAAATAATATTGGTGTGCTACGCCTGTATGACCAATCCTGTATAAATGAAATTATCACCGCCTAGTAGACATTGAAGAACCCAAAAACTTTTGTATAAAACTTTTTTCGACACCTTGTATATTTTCCCGGATAATCGACCGTTTCCAGACTTATCAGCGACCCTGTATATATATATATATATATATATATATATATATATATATATATATATATATATATATATATATATATATATATATATATATACAAACATATAAAAATTCAAACTGACCCCAGGTATGTGTTCTACGGGGCCTAATTAGCGCTCATTTGAAAAAATTTCCTTTAAATTCAAAAGTCGGAATCTCTTTATTAGTGAATTTTTTTTAAGAAACAGACGACATGAAATTAAAAATTTGCTAAGTGATTGTTATTTAACTGTGCGATTCGATCAATTTTTAAAATACACAATGTTTGTAGCTTGGTGAGCGCCGCCAAATAGAGTTTCAGCACAGTATAGATATATTATTCTGTGGTTTTAGACAAAGTGTAACATAATATAGTAGAAATAAAAACAAAATCAAGGTAAGTCTCCATAAAAATGATTACAAAATAGTTTCTATTATCTTTAAAGTTAAACAAAAGACTTGATATAAGATCGAAACAGTCGTTGAATGTGTTTCAATGGCAATTCTACTATATCTGAAATTAGTTGTTACGTATACTTTTAATGTAGTATCCCGGGCATGAAGCCGGTGTCAAGTATCATGTAAACAAAACGTTAGTTCACGTATATTTAGATAACTCAGTGGTAGCGCGCTTGCCTTGTAGGCAGAACGTTGCGTGATCGATTCCAGCTCGACGAATGTATGTTTTTTTTTTGTGTTTTATTTTGACATTTGGAGAAACAATAGTGCACAGATTTCATACGTTTTGAACAATATCTCATTTTGTTTAAAACGCTAGAATGACTTTGTCGCCTGAAATTATAATTTTCAGCAGACATTTTGTTATTGTTGATATTGAAGAAACCGGTTTGATTAGGTTGACTAAAAGGATATCATTCCGGCGATTAATAACGAAAAATAACCGCTACGTATATAATTTGGCAGGTACTTTACTTTTCTAAATATGAATTAAGTTTCCTTTTGGAAATCTTTTGTAACTTTAACGCAATCTGTAATACAAGTTTCTTCTAAAGAGGTTTAACTATCTACAGAAAATTTAATTCTTTAGCTTCACAGAAAACTGAGTTTGCGGCATTTCTCTCAAAAGGAGTTAGAGCATAAGATTTTTTTGATAATAGAGAGATATCGATGGTAACACTTTCGAAAGAATACTTCAAATGTACGCATACTAGGACCTCTAAAATCGATCTTCAAGGTTCGTGTGAGTTTAAAGTATTAATTTTCGTAATATGCCGTATAATAATAGATACAATTCTTACGAAAATTCACTACTTTGACGCACTTGCTGCGTTCCGAAATTTTATAACTAACCACTTTAAAAATAACTTGGATAATTTTGACCTCACATGTTAATAGTCGTAAGGAACTGTTCTCTTTTTTCACTCGATGCTTTGTTTGAATGTTATTTTATGTTAATTATAAAGCAACGAACATGCGCTAATATACAATTCAGTTGTTTTTTATATGTAGAAAGTTATATTATATAACAGTGGTGCGGAGCTTAAAGCTCCGCCCTTTTATATTGTATAACGATTTCTTATGTCGCTTTGTGTAGCCTTCTCTTTACATAATAGAAATGGCAGTTTGTTGACACAAACTTGTAAAGAATACAAAACCACAAACTCTAATTGCACACAAGGCAAACGATTTTTAAACTTCCTTACGAGGTTCATTGTCGGTTGAATAAACTCTAAAAGAGCTTGGTAAGGAATATAACGTTAACCTATATGGGAGTGGAGTCTTTATCTCTAGTGGAAACTGCAGCTTTTGTGACCAATGCACCGCATGCACAATGCTGAAGTCAAGAATCTTGGAAATGATAACTTAAATGAACGTCAAATGGGACCTGCAGACGACGTAGCTACCGAAGTAACTTTCTCGACTGCCAAATCACTTTATTTGCTGCAGGGTGTTCGTGTTTTTGTGTAGTTTTTGTGGCGAAGGTGAGGGGCTAATGGACAGCGTAAGGTTTGCTACTGCAAGTAGCTGTAAAACGTGTGCCTTTTCAGATGCGTGGTTTGTTCCCCTTCCGGTGCTGAATTATTTATTACAGCGTGTATGAGGTTAAAACATCCACCTCACCATTGTTAAGGCTTTAAGTGTAGACTAAGAGGTTTGCAGCTAATACATAATCAATAAAATAAACATTGTGTAAAAAGATACATTTCAGTATAAACAAAATGCAATGTCGTATATTAAAAAGCCTGGACGCAGCAAGTGCGTTATGGTAGTGAATTTTCATAGACATCATCTGGCACAAAATATTTTATTATAACTTTTTTTTTGTAACATATAAATCTAAATTTTGGTGTATAGTTTACTTTTTATATCATAAACCTACCAACCAAATTTTATTATCATAGATTTTTTATTTTTTGAGATAAAATTTTTTTTTGGAATGAAAAACAAAATTTTGCCGGAAAACCTTGTCCGATTTTCCTGACTAACGAACTTATCAAAGCCATTTACAAAAGAAAGGTACATGCCAAATTTCATCAAAATCGTCCCATTATTTTTTAAGTTATCGGTGTGATACATATATATATATATATATATATATATATATATATATATATATATATATATATATATATATATATATATATATATATATATATATAAACTGGCCCCGGATATGGGTTCTAGGGGTCCTAGTTCGCGCTCATTTGCAAAAATTTTTTCAAAATTCAAAAGAATTTTTTCTACAAAAATTCACTAAAATATAAACTCTTTTATTTGCAAAATCATTTTATAAATCAGATATTTAATTTAACATATTAAATCAATTAATATTGTTACAAATCACTTCAATAGATGTAGGTGCGGTGTTGCCACATCTCCAGAACTTCCCCAACATCTAGGAATTTTTTGCATAATCTGGCAACACCGCCTCCCCACCCCCTGGGGGTGCCTGGGGTGACCCCCCACAGGCGAAGTCTCGACCCTCTACGACCAAAAATTACACCCCGTCGGAACGGATAACTGAGGTCTGCGCATTCCGAACACCCTGTATATAGACCCTGTATACGCAGAGACCACTTACACCCTGTATACGCAGAGAGATCTTATAGTACGAGAAACACCTCTTGTGTAACATAGGAGTGATGACCACATTTGGATCATCCTGTATATACATCCCCCTGTATACACACGGGGCCGATCTGTATTCACAGAGCCTTCTAGCAAAAGAAGGTCCTGGAATATTCTGGAATGGAAGGCTCGCGAAACAAGGTAGAAGGTACGATGTGTATATAAAGACGAAAGCAAGCCAGGGCAGACAGTTCAGTTAGAGAATGTTGAAGTGACTTGAAGGAGCAGTAACCAGTGTGAAGTAATAAAGAGTAACTACTGTAGTGCCAGTATAATAACTTGTGTGCAGATTAGTGATTGTAAGGCTTAGTGATTGTAAGGCCAGATAAACTAAGTGTTTTGTGAGAGAGACATTCTAGAACTTTTATTGTATCCATATTTAGACAGTAAATTAAGTGTTTAGTGAGAGAGACATTCTAGAACTTTTATTGTATCCATATTTAGAGAGTAAATAAAGTTGTTTTGTTAAAATTAAAAGTCTCACTTATCCAGAACCCGGAGAAAACGCAACAATATAATCATAGAAATTTACAAAAAATTTATAATATCCAGGTAAAATTAATATCTATTAGAGCCCTATATAACAATTAAAGCCACAGAAGTCGCTAAAATCAAGCATTATCAATATTATATATATATATATATATATATATATATATATATATATATATATATATATATATATATATATATATATATATATATATATATATATATATATATATATATATATATATATATATATATAAACATATAAAAATTGAAACTGACCCCGGATATAGGTTCTAGGGGTCCTAGTGCGCTCATTTACAACAACAAAATTAATTCAAAAGTGGAGATCTCCCCAATAGTGAATTTTTTCTACGAAAATTCACTAAAAGATAGAACATTTTTAAATTAATTGTTCTCGTACTTCTTGATATTTTTGGGTCAAGGGAAGTTAATCCTTTCTGTAATATGTAATAGATTTTGTTTCCCACAAATATTTTGGTATTGCTTTGCTTCCCTGACCGCCAACGTGACAAAATAAAAATAGAAAGTTGTTATTTGCTATATTTATAACGTCACTGACATTTTCAGAAGTAAAAAAGGTAGCATATTTTTAAATTAATTTTTCTCGTACTTCTTGACCTTTTTGCGTGGAGATAGGTTAATCTTTTCTGTAATATGTAATAGATTTTGTTCCACACAAATATTTTGGTATTGCTTTGCTTCCTTGGCCGCCAGCGTGACAAAAATAAACAAAAAATAAAATGTCTATAACTTTTTTCTTTCAACCTAGCAGGTCGCTTCCCTCGGATTGAGGGTCTTCCAAATGTTGCTGCAAATGTGCACTGGTTGCCTGTTGTGACTCCGTATATTTTTCATCTTCATCCAGAGTGTCCCCATCTTCACCTGGCTATACCGTACTGATGATGGCTAATAAGCTTGAAACACGTGTATGCGGTTGTCTCCTTGTGGCTTTGCCCTCAACCCTTCTCCTTGTATAGTACAGAAATGCCGTGTTATAAATCCTTTATAGTTAGTATAACTTCCTGGGCTCCGGATGTTCAAGCTGGTGATTTCTTTGCCTTCCTGGCTTTTTTGGTAGTTTCCCTCGGATTGAGGGTCTTCCAAATGTTGCTGCAAATGTGCACTGGTTGCCTGTTGTGACTCCGTATATTTTTCATCTTCATCCAGAGTGTTCCCATCTTCACCTGGCTATACCGTACTGATGATGGCTAATAAGCTTGATACACGTGTATGCGGTTGTCTCCTTGCGGCTTTGCCCTTAACCCTTCTCCTTATATATATATATATATATATATATATATATATATATATATATATATATATATATATATATATATATATATATATATATATATAAATTGAAACTGACCCTGGATATGAGTTCTAGGGGTCCTACTTCGCGCTCATTTGCAAAAAAAATTTCAAAATTAAAAAGTCGGGATCTCCCCATTAGTGAATTTTTTCTACGAAAATTCATTAAAATCATGATATTGTAAACTTTTTCACTTTTTCTCCACAATTCAATATTTATATAATATCTAAACATGCTGGTCAAATATAACGAAAAGTCGTTAGTTTATAAAAGGAAAATTTGAGGTTATAGTTTTACGAGAAAAATGATTGCCAACAAGCGTACCCACATTATTTACAAAGTCTACCAGATGTTTTTGTTGGATCTGATAGATTCAAATGAAATCCCCACTTTAGTTAGTTGTCATGAAGGTTTTATACAGATCAGTGAGAACATAAATACATCCGATGTCCAATTTATTAGCTTTCTCCAACTGTTCTTCCTCAAATTGCAGTATCTGGCAAAATTAAAGAACGCCATGTTTAATAGTGATTCAGAGGAGCTTCATAACACATCTTACTATTTGTTTACTGATGCTGGCTGTGTGCGATCCTAAATTAAATTTAAAAAAAAACTCTGGACGCAGCAAGTGCGTTATGGTAGCGAATTTTCGTAAAAATGTGTTTAGTGGCAAATATGTCTTGTTTTTAAAAGAAGGGCTAATACAACCCCAGATATATGTTTTATAAAATAATAAAGCGGATAGATGTCGACTGTAGCTAGACTACAGCCCCGTTCAAGTGTTTCAATTGAAATGGACTAATTTTTATAAACAGAAGAGCGTAGGATATCTGCGTCTATGGGATGGGAATTAAAATGGATTCTATACTTTCTCCTCTGTCAGCGAAGTTACGTACATGTTAAGGCCAGATTTCTTTGTCACCGCTTCATAGCCATTGTTCGTAATTTTCCGTTGCAGCTCGGTATACACACTTTTACCTTGTTGAGAGTTAAATAGTCCATATCATTATTTCTACTAAGCGCAAACTTCTTCTCCCGATATGTAGCGGCAAACTTATTGCAATTATACACAACGGTATTTCAGAATTGTGAGTGAGTTTAGACACAAGTCACATCGTTTATTTTAGAAACCGACTATAGGAAGTGTCAGTTGAATTTCACCCTGTTTTTGACATTTTCAGTCATAGGCAACTACGTATGACCAGATATCTGATGTCTGCACCAAAATATAACAGAAAAATCGACATATCTCATAAATGGTAAGAGATAGGTATAGGGAAGTGTTAACAATTTTCAAAGAAATTTAAATGAGCAATAAGATGAAGTAAAAAATATAGTGTTCTATTTAAAATTATCAAGTTATGAACGAAATAAATTGTTCAAGTTGGACGCTTAGTATAGAACGCTATGTATACGTTCTTAAAGATATTATCCACCGCATCCTTAGAACTAAGCTTTTTTAGCTCATTCACTAAGGTAGAATTTCCGATATTGTCTAATAGCGGAGATATGTCTTATCAAACATGGTAGTGGCATTTTTAAAATTTTCGAAAAAATTGAAATAACTTGAAAACGTCACATTTTTGACATATAGTGCCTTTATAAAATGTATTCTGAAATTCGATGCTGAATCTAAAACTGCAATAATATATAGGGTGTTCCATTTAAAATAACGATAGTACATGGTACTTCCGGTATAACCGGAAGTTCCATGTATTTCAAAGTAATTTACTTTGCTTCCGCATAGCCGCTTTTTTTTAAATTTCAACAACACACCACGAGGGCTTACAGCCTAAATACTATCGTACCGTGAGTGTTGACAAGGAGGAAAGAGGCAGCTTGTTAATTCTGGACTTGAAGGTTTGGAGGTTCGGAGGAGAAGGAAAAACATGTGCCGGCAAGGAATTCCACAACTTGCAAGTCCTCGGGACAAAAGAGCGGACATAACAAGATGTTCTATGTCTGGTGACCTGGACAGTAAAAGGGTGCATTCGATCTGTTCCCCTGGTGGATCTGTTGGGGGCAGCAGGTGGGGGAACTATGGAGGAAAGCTCCTCTGAGCAGTGCCCGTGCAGGTATCTATAAAAGAGAGAGAGGTCACCAACGGCACGTCGGTGAGCAAGGGATGGCAGCGTTTGGGTGAGGGTAGGGTCACCGATGAGACGTATATGTCTCTTTTGAATGGAGTCCAGGATAGCGAGTGTAGAAGCGGCAGCGGCACTCCAGATGTGGGAGCAGTATTCGAGGTTTGGCCTTATTTGTTAAGTATATAAGGTATAGAGATTAGCTGGTGAAAAGTATTTGCGAGCCCGGAAGAGGAAACCTAATTTCTTAGCAGCCGCTTCTGCAATAGATGTGACATGTTGGTGCCAATTAAGATTTCGATCCACAGAAATGCTAACAAGAGAAAAGGACTCATTACTTTGAATAACTTGGTTGTTCATTGTGATGGGTCTAGTGCTGGTGTATCTCTTGTGAGAAAGAAAGCAAGACTTAGTTTTGGTGGGGTTGAATTGTACAAGATTGCTACTTCCTCAGTCTAATATTTTTTGGAGATCCACGGAGACAGAACCCTCCATGAGTCTGCGATCCTCATCTAATTGGGCTAAAGAGACAGGCTTAGAATATTGTATATTTGAATGGAGGGTGCTGTCGTCCGCGTAGCTGTGAACTGGGCTGGATGTGCTCGAGAGGAGGTCATTGATGTGGAGAAGAAACAAAGTAGGGGCTAAAGCTGAACCTTGATGAACTCCTGCATTAATTGGATACAGTTTAGAGGAATGGCCATCCACAACAACAGATATGCTCCTGTTGGAGAGAAAATTTGCTGTCCACATACAGAGTTTTGGTGGTAGGCCATAGGCCGGAAGTTTATTAAGCAGCGCTGCGTGCCAGACCTGGTCGAATGCTTTGGATATGTCTAGAGCAATAATCTGGGATTCACCGTGTTGTTCCATAGACTTGTTCCAAGAATGGGTGACAAAGGAAAGGAGGTCGGCAGTCGATCTGCGCTGACGGAATCCATACTGCCTGTCGTGGAGTAGACTGTGTTTTTCAAGAAATTTTAGTAATTCGGTGTTTATATACTTTTCCATCACTTTAGAGACGACTGAAAGGAGAGAAATGGGCCTGTAGTTGCTGGGAAGCGCTTTGGATCCTTTCTTGGGGATGGGTTGTACTCGAGCAGTTTTTCAGTTACTAGGGAATATGCCTTTATTATAAGATATCTGAAACAGACGAGTCAGGACAGGAGCAAGCTTTGGTGCGCATTTTTTGAGAACAATTGCTGGGATCTCGTCAAGGCAAGAGGCTTTCCTGGTATTAAGAGAAGAGAGCATCTTTCGTACCTTTTTAGTTTTGAAAATGATATCCGTCATTTTATGCGCGACATTGGGGACTGTTGGTGGTTGAACATTTGGAGGTGGGTTGAGAGTAGAATTGCCGGCGAACAGCGAAGCAAAAAGTTCAGCCTTGCCCAGGGCCGTAGAAACAATTTCATCTCCTGAGACAAGAGGTGGGAACGTGCTTTTGCAGAAATTATTCCCAATAGATTTAGCAAGAGTCCAGAAGGGTTTGCCGCCGTTGGAGCTTAAGAGGACTTTGTTTTTGATGTGGTTATTAAACGAGTTTTTTGCCTCAGAAAGAATGCGGACATAGCGGTTTCTTGCGTCGTTAAATGATTGACGATTTTCTTGATTGGGATTGTGTAGAAGCGTTTTGTGAGCTTTGACCTATTCAAGTCTGGCCTTGTCACAGGATTTGGAGAACCAGGGCTTTTGAGTGGCTGAAGAGGTTTTCTGTGTACGTGGGATAAATAATTCCATGCCAGCTTGGATAATTTCGGTGACGTTTTGTGAGATATCAGAGGGGTCAGGATGAGAGAAGCAGACACACGCCCATGGAAATGAGTAAAAGTAATCCCGCATTTCGTCCCAGTTTGCGGAGTTGTAGTGCCAAACGATACGTGGGTGTGATGACTGTGTGACCTCGGGTTGCATTGCGCAGGAAGCAGTGACCATGCCGTGGTCTGAGCGACCAAGGGGGGCGGTGACTGATATCTTATAGCATTCAGGTTGTGTAGTAAGAAGGAGATCCAAGGGATTTGAGCTGTGTGTTGGGATACGAGGAAAGTAAGTAGGTTGCTGAACCATATTGGCTAAAGAATTGCTGACTGCAAAGGCCTCCGCTGCTCTCCCTTGTGGATCGGTTTTTGAAGATCCTAGCCATTCCGTATTATGGACATTGAAGTCACCAAGAATAGTGACCTCGGAGGAAGGATATTCAGAAATCAGATAGTCGGTTTTTTCAGAAAGGTAGTCAAAGAGCTGGACAAAGTTGTTGTCAGAAGGTGACCGGTAAATGCAACAGATGAATTTAGTTGCAGCGCTGAGAGAAAGTTTTATCCATAGTATGTCTTTTCTTCCAGCTTCTAAATTGGGGAGTCTGGTGCAGGGTAGATTGCTACGGACGTATGCGCACACGCCTCCATGCAATCTAAAGGAAGTAAGGAGCTCATACCCTGGGAAATTAAGGTGATTAGTGGCTGTTTTGGCACTGATTTGGGTTTCGGTGAGGAAGAGGAGTTGGGGCCTGTTAGCCTGGAGGAAATGGTGGACGGAGTTCAGGTTAGAATTTAGGCCACATATATTCGAAAAGGATATGATATATATATATATATATATATATATATATATATATATATATATATATATATATATATATATATATATATATATATATATATATATATATATATATATTGATATGCATGTTTGATGTTCATCAAACTCACAGTACAGAGTAATCATAACAAAAACAATCAACAATAACATTTACCCATCTAATCAAATGTCAAGTGCGATGCATACCGATGAACTGAGCGTCAGCGTTACGAGTACATCAGGTGGGGAGTTTGACCGAGCCGGTACGTCTATCAAAGAATAAAGCAGGTGTCCTAAGGCCAGCTCAGCGAGGACTAAACGTCGGGTAGAGCAAAAGGACATAATCTGGCTTAATCGCGATGTTCAGTAAGTTGAGTCGGTGAAAGCACCTCCTACCAACTCTTTTGGCTTGGAGAGTTTTCATCAAGAGGTGTGTCAGAAACGTTTACAAAGTGATAGCTGGCTTGTGGCGGCCAAGCGATCGTAACTTTTTGATCTTTCAGTGTTAAGTAGCTTCCTAATTTGGTCCAGTTCTTTCAAGAAAAAAACGAAATTTGTCTTTAAAATTTTTGATAATGAAGCTATTCTAAGGGGGTTGAGTACACAAAATACCCTAATAGAGATGATACTACACACCAAAATGAACATTTCGATGTTTATGGAAAATGAAGTTATTAGGACCCACAAGTATTTGAAAATTTGCTACCACAGCGTTTAATAAAAAAGCCTGGACCCAGCAATTGCGTTATGGTAGTGAATTTTAATAGAAATGATCTGCCACAAAATATTTTATTATAACTTTTTTTTCTTATAACATAGAAACCTAAATTTTTGTGTATAGTTTACTTTTTATATCTTAAACCTATTAACCAAATTTGGTTATCATATCTTTTTTATTTTTTGAGATAAAATTTTTTTTCGAATGAAAACTCAAAATTTTCCCGGAAAACCTCGTCCGATTTTCCTAACTAACAAACCTATCCAAGCCATTTACAAAAGCAAGATGCGTGCCAAATTTGATCAAAATCGGCTCATTATTTTTTGAGTCATTGGTATATATATATATATATATATATATATATATATATATATATATATATATATATATATATATATATATATATATATATATATATATATATATATATATATATATATATATATATATATAAACATATAAAAATTGAAACTGACCATAGTGAATTTTTTCTACGAAAATTCACTAAAAAGAATATAAATAGCGAGCATTGACTAACAACAGAAACGACAAAACAGAAAGGAGGGTGGAAACCGTGTATGTTAGACAGAAATGGTACGTTATCTGCAGAAGGGATCATTGACTAATAGCTATTTAGAAAGACGAAATCTGCTCGTTATGATAATTAAACTAGGGGAACAGGAAATGTAATGGTAAGTGGCCTCACGTTATAAAGGTGATGAATGTAGCAGGATACCACATAAGGCACGTAAAAAGAAATGTTGCATGGAAATTTCAAGTAATTTGTTAGGTCACATAAATAAAAGTTACATAGAAAGCGAGCATTGACTAACAGTGTAAATTAAAGGTACAATTATAGCAAATGGACACACGATGCCCAGTAAGAGGATGCTTCTACAATTTTCATTCTCGATAGAACAGACTAGTGAGCTTTGCAAATGAATCATAAAGAACAAAGAGAGGAAAATAAACCGAAAGTGAAGCTACATGAACGTCTTATGTGGTGGAATACAAGTATGTTTTTGTAGGGTGATACGTATGTAAAATCGTATAGCAGTAGGAGGAAGCAAAGCGTCATGTTAAGAGTAAAGACTGTAACAGCGGCAGAAGCAGAAGTCAATGGAAGCCACGTGTGTTCGGTAAGAGCAAATTTTAGGAAGAAACTATGGACTTTTAATAATAACAATAGACTAAAAACGACGCGAGTTGTAAGGAAAATAGAAATGATCTGGAACAAAATATTTTATTATATATTTTTTTTCTTGTAACATAGAAATCTAAATTTTGTCGTATCGCTTACTTTTTATATCGTAAACCTACCTACCAAATTTGGTTATCATAGCTTTTTTATTTTTTGAGATATAAACATATAAAAATTGAAGCTGACCCCGGATGTGGATTCTAGGGGTCCCAGTTCGCGCTCATTTGCAAAAATGTTTTCGAAATTCAAAAGTCGGGATCTCCCCATTAGTGAATGTTTTCTACGAAAATTCACTAATAACATCGTACTACGCACTGTTGACTTGACAAGCAGCCGATTCAATAAATTCCTATTATAAATCTAACCCATTCCATCCTAGTATATTAAATTATTGAGCATGAGTAAATAGAAATGTAATAATGAAAGAAAAATGTGATGCGAGTTTCAAGATAAACGAGGCAGAATGAAGTAGGGCCAGTTTATTGTGTAGTCTTTGGTTTGCTGGTTAATTTTGTGAGATTTATTTGTTGCCTGTAAATGACAACTCTCGAGGAGTTTTTGGCTGTGAAATTAAACTGAATAATAACCTGGTTGGTAGACCACTTTGCTTTTATCTGTTAAAACAATGACATGCTGGTAAATAGCTCCTTGAACGAAATGAAGCTGGAAAACAGGAAGCGAAGTTGACAATAACAACATACAAATTAACTTCGTTCCATGTGATAACACACATTAAAAAAATGTGTACTAAAGTAAGAGAGAGGAAAAGGGTAACAGTAGATAATGCGGATTTGTTTGAGTTAAAAGAGTTAGTCTTTTGATATAATGCTCTGATTGATTCTTGTTGCCCTTAGTTGGTGAAACTGGTCTATACTACATACAGACTTGGAAACTACTTCTCTGGCTTCATTGTTGGTTTTCGTTTTTGTAGGTGAAAGACGTAGCCAGCGTGTAAGCTAACTGGAACAAGTGACCCTTATGAATTCTGGATGTTCTAGGATGTTCTTCAACGTTTCTGTGACTAGTTTCGCTGCTTGACAGCATTCTCAGACAAAAGCTGGAGTTTATAAATTAGCTTGTACACATTGTAACGCAATCTACATAGGTCAAACTTCTAGAAATTTTAACACCCGATACAAAAAACATATTTTTGCATTTAGAAATAACCACGCTGACAAATCTACATTTGCAAAACATATTATTGGTACCGAACATAGACCTACAGTAAATAAGCGCATACAACTACTACATTTTTATAATGACAAACGTAAACTAGACTTTTTTTAAGCTTTAGAAATCAAAAAGCACACACACGACAATAGGTACCTTGTTTTAAACGAGCAAACTGATTTAATGAATTCCCCTTTCTTGGATATTCTTCTTTATAATTAAATAAATGAAAGAAAATAAATTTAAATATTCTGTCAAAAAAGATGTAATAAGATAATGAGTTGATGTATGTCAATAATTTCGTTGTATAGAGACTGCTTTTATACTGTTATTGTTTCGTTATTTTATTGTTGTAACTGTTATCATAGTTATTATATGCTAGTTCTATTTTTATGTTAAATATTGACATACATCACGTAGACATTTTGAAAGCCTCATCTGTCATCTGTGTTTCATTTTATTTTCAATTTGATAAATTTTTTGATCAAAAAATCATATCATAACATAGCAACAGATCTTTAATTGTAGTTGTCATGATTTCATACTAATTCAATTCTATCTGTCTGAGAATGCCGCCAAGAGCAAAACTATTCACAGAAACGTTGAAGAACATCCTAGAACATCCAGAATTCATAAGGGCCACTTGTTCCAGTTAGCTTACGCGCTGGCTACGTCTTTCACCTACAAAAACGAAAACCAACAGTGAAGCCAGAGAAGTAGTCTCCAAGTCTGTATGTATAATGCTCTGAGTAGCAATTGCACTATGGTTTCTAGTAAATTGTCTATGGTTAATATATATGCACTTTCAAACGCGTTTAGCTGTCCTGGTTGTCTAACATTTTTTTTATAATTTTAGATTATCTCCATTAATGTGATGATTATTATCCCAAATATGTCAGGCGACGGATGATCTATCTACAGTACCGTATCTTAATTGGGCTAAGTGTTATTTGAGTCTAATTACAATCGATCTTTTTGTTTGTCCGACGTACTTAGGATTACAACCTTTACAACTTGTCTCATAAATTCCCGACATTTTGGCCGTGCTATTCTTGTTTTTTGGGTTACCTAGCAAGTCGGGAATTTATGAGATAAGTTGTAAAGATTGTAATCCTAACTACGTCGGACAAACAAAAAGATCGATTGGAATTAGATTCAAAGATCACTTAGACCAATTACGATACGGTACTATAGATAAATCATCCGTCGCCAGACATATTTGAGATAATAATCATCACGTTAATGAAGGTAATCTAAAATTAATAAAATATGTTAGACAACCAGGACAGATAAACGAGTTCGAAAGTATATATATATATATATATATATATATATATATATATATATATATATATATATATATATATATATATATATATATATATATATATATATATATATATATATATATATATTGCGAAATATAGTTACACCAAAAAATGTATGAACGTTTCTCCACCCCCGATTACTAGTCACCTGATCGATTGCTTTGTAAAATAAATTCCCACGTTTCAACACGTCCTAGAGATAACATAAGAATCCGGTATTTCCGCCAAACGGAACTATGTTAATTTAGTTGTCGTTGAACCTTCCCAAAATTATTAGAGATCGTAACCTTTTAGATAAGTTAAGAAAGACAGTTCAAAAACCTCGACCGGCGATAAAACACAATACACTGCAGAATTTGCCTGCGACTAGTTCCCCTCTCGGTTCAGTTTCTTTACCTAAAATCCGGTACATAAGGTGGTGTCAGTTTTTAAAGTAGTTAGAAATTTTCATCATCTGATGACGCTATTCGTCAGTCTTTTTAAAATGTGTTGTGATGATTTGGGTTCTCCAAGTGTACTTATCAGTGCTCATCACAGGTTCCAATCTTCACTTAGTGAACTATCGGTTGGACAATGAAACGATACCTCAAAATCAAGGAGAAAAAATAAGAGGCTGCAATTTAAAAAAAAAATGTTTTTACCGTTATTACTCTAAAACAAATGATAGTGGATAATCGTATTCTATTCAGGATTGTGTAGTTTATCCAATAAAATCGACAATTAATAAATTTATTTTATGCTTATGCCGCGCACTACATAAATACATGTATAAGTCGAAATGCTACTATTAAATCGAACACACCAAACTTTCCCTCGCAATCTCGGAGGCACACTACAACAAGCTAAGCATTATATCCTCTATGCAACTGGCGTGCGGTTTTTGTATCTGCTCCCCATGGTTGCAGCTAACATGTCTATAGAATATTGATACCCCGCTTTTCCACATTGAGGTTAACCAGACCGCTAATTGATCTCAGAGCAGTGAACCATATAAAGGAGGAATTACACTTAATCCTTCCACAGCCTGCTCGATTCAATTAAACCAATAAACTTAGCCGCGTTCTCTCAAATACTCACAAGAATTTCTCTTCTGACGTTTCCCTACTTAAAGACTATCCGCAAATAATTGAAAATTACTGGGTGTTACTAAAACGACCAGTGCTTGTAATGGTTTGGACGCTTAAATGTGATATAAAATGAATCGGAGGGTTTACATTATTTATCTATTTATTTATTTATTTATTTATTTATTTATTTATTTATTTATTTATTTATTTATTTATTTATTTATTTATTTATTTATTTATTTATTTATTTATTTATTTATTTATTTATTTATTTATCAACATAACAGGTATCCCCAATTACATGACATGTGGTAAACTAAACAAAAATGACAAATATATAATATACAAAATGAGCACAGTATCTAGCATGCAACATAATGTCAACTCAATTATATAAAGCACAAGATATTACACAATATATGTCAAAACTATAAAATAAGACCACATGCTCTGTGCAATATGTAGCAAGAGTTTTTCAGCATTTACAAGTTCTTCTGAACTTACGTGCTACTGTTCTTAATATTAGTCAGTAAGTATTATTGTATGTATGGAAAATAAATAAATAAATACATATAACAATTATAACGGACCTTTGCTTTGGGTTCAAGGGACCCAAATTCGTGTTCATCTGAAGAAGTTTTTTCAAAAGCTTTTCATCGTGACCTCTAGCGAATTTTTCTTAATGAAAATTCGCTAGAAGCCATTTGCGATTTAAAACATTTTTATGAAATTTCACTACCATAACGCACTTGCTACGTCCTGACTTTCTTTTAGTGAATTTTCTTAAAAAAAATTCACTAATGAGGAGATTCCGACTTTTAAATTTTGAAAAAATTTCTTCAAATGAGCGCTAATTAGGCCCCCTAGAACACACACACACACACACACACACACACACACACACACACACACACACACACACATATATATATATATATATATATATATATATATATATATATATATATATATATATATATATATATATATATATATATATATATATATATATATATATATATATATCACACCGATAACTCAAAAAATTATGGGCCGATATTGATTAAATTTGGTGAATAAATTCCTTTTGCAAATGGCTTGGATAAATTCGTTAGCCAGGAAAATCTGCCAACGTTTTCTCGGAAAATTTTGTGTTTTCTTTCGAAAAAAATTTATATCTCCGGAATTAACAAAGTAAGGGCACACGGGTTTATGCTCTTCTATGTAAATCACCCACCAAAATTTAGCCCTGTAGCTCAAAAGACAAAAAAGTTATAGGCAATTAAAGAAAAATAAATTGGGGTTTTCCTCAAAACGTCAAAGTTGCAATTTAAAATGTCAAAATTGGCAACATTTAGGCAAAGAACTTGAATCTAATACGGGCTATGGAAATACAATGTCTCAAGAAGGATGTTTTACAAACCCCGAAGTCTTTGTTTCAACCGTCATTGTCCTTCATTTTACTAAAATGTTTCCAGAAAATTCATTCAAATAGACCCCTTCTCTGATGCTTGGCAGTAGTCTTAGCTATAGAGTTTATCGTTTAATGGTATAAACTTTTTGTCGAATTTTCGTAAAAAATCAATAAAGCTCAATATATCCGTTATTATACAAGATATGAAAAAAATTTGTATATATTAATTATAGAGTGTCTTGAGCTACATCTTAAAAACATATTTCTACAATCACAGGGTGGCGCATAAGTCGTTGGTGATACAATTTTCTTTTTTTCTTAATCAAACACGCCTTATGTTATTGCATTTTTGCATTTTCCATCAAAATATAATGCATGTTTGTAAGAAAAAAATTCTGGACGCAGCAAGTACGTTATGGTAGCGAACTTTATTTGTTTATGTAGAAATCATTGTTTGTGAAATGTTTGTAAAATTTTGGTAATTAGTACCTAATGTTTAATAAGTTATTGTAAAAAAAATGTTTTTGGATTTTCGCAAAAAAGTTGTTTTTTTTTTGTGAGTTTTGTCGAAAAGCTCTTTGTAAATAATTATATCTTTGTAGGTGGCTAAATACCTTGAGGAAGTTCGTTGGCCAGGAAAATCGGGCCAGTTTTTCAGGGATATTTCAAGTTAGTTTTCGAAAAATATTTTCCCTTTTTCCAACAACAAAGTTATTTTGATAAAAGGTGGTACACTGTTCCCACTATATAGGTTATACTGATAACCAAATTGATGCCTGCTTTTCTTAAAAAAAGACATATTTGCTATAAAAAACATTTTTATGAAAATTCACTACCATAACGCACTTGCTGCGTCCAGAGTTTTTATAAATATGTACAATAATTAAGACACTTAATTTATTCCATCTGGCTATTCCACAATGTATAAAGTATGTAGCATCATATTTATGTATTCAGATAATCTGCTTGTCTATTGATCTGTACTAAAAATCATCTGATAACTTCTCTAAAGTATAACACTAATTTGGCGGCTGGCAATTTCCGGCCTAAACTGATCACCCAAATAGCCTTTTGGTTGCATGTTTCGACAAATAAATAGCCGAATGAATGAACAGTCTGCATTCTGTACTACCTACTCCATTGTGTATACATTATACATTTGCGAGGCCCGAAGTGCAGAATAAAAACAACATAAAGGCAGAATGGCAGAACGCCAGAATGTACAGAATGTACAGAATGGATTTAGCTTGAAAATGTTTGTCACGCAATCGATTATGCTGGCCATATGAGCTCCGTGCTTACTTAAATAAATTGTGTACAGGGGAGCACACCATTTGGTGTGGTTTTAATAATGAACAGCAGGACAATATGGCCCTGCTAGTCCTGGATCCTGCAAGCACATGGCATACATGAAGGCGAAACTTCGTCAAATCTGCGACGGTTAGGTTGATCATTAATTTAAGGGCAGTAATTACGAGAATGCTGCTCCACAACTGCTCGAACTTCTAAATGAATTGATCTATTTGTGGAAAAATATATACGCTGTTAATTTAGTGGAACCGGTTAACAATCAAATTATGCTATGTATAACGGTAACAAAGGAAAGGCTTTTAATTAAATTTTAAACAGCAAGCAAAATTATAAGCCACAATCGTATCGAATTTTCATAAAAATCTTGTGTCCAATATAAGAAATCACTGTGTTAAAAAAATCGAGTTTTCTTAATGTTGCTGACATACTCGCCACTTTTTTAAGCGAATTATTTTTGAGAAAGAGCGCCAAAAATGACTTCCAGCAATTACTAAGAGATATAGTTACATTTTCAAACACAAATGGGGTTTTTAATTGTATCTTATAAATAAGTCTAAGAACGAGACTTCTTATTTGGTGGTCAGAAAATTGAAGTTTACCCCACATTACAGTTGCTTTACCGTATGATTTATAGATTTATACTGATTCATAGAACTCGCTGGCGACAGGAGCAAATAACTTGCCTTTATACATTTTTTTTTTCAAATTGTGACGTAGTGTTAAAAGGGTTAATCTAAACTGTGACACTTAATATTCTCCATGGATAGGTGTATTGATTTAGGTATTAAGTAAAATTGCTATGTAATACAGTGTGGCATAATCGTAATTAGCTGTATTGAATTAACGTAATATTACGGTTCACTGTTTCTCTTTGATTATCTTTACTAAGTTCATATTATCTGTGTTAGGTTTTTTTTGCTCTCGAAAACAAGTAATCACCTTATTTTGTTGATTAATAGTATATTAATCAATTTACACTAAATTTAACTTTAACTACAACAAATATTAACAATAACTTCGATATTCTCACAATGGAGTTGTAAGCACATCTATCGTTTATCGTTTTAAGTGTTCTACACTGCAATGCCGGATGCTGAATCCTCTCTGCCGGCTCTTGCCTGGTTATATGAAGTGTATTCCTGGAAGGTCGCACGCTGTCTTAACACAAGTCACGTTAATTTTAGACCTGAGATGATAAGTGCCCTGAACACTGTTGTACTGTCACTTTTGTTTTTAATGCTAAATCAATAATGACCTATTACTAATTGAATATAGGAGTCAATTGTTTTATTTTCAATTTAAGTTTTTTTTACAATTTTTTATTTAAAAAATCGTTTATAAAGAGGTAGAGTCTCCTGAATTTAAAAACAATTCAATTGAACGAAAGTTAATATGAAGCCGGTTCCGACCTTATATATATATATATATATATATATATATATATATATATATATATATATATATATATATAGATAAATATATATATATATATATATATATATATATATATATATATATATATATATAGATAAATATATATATATATATATATATATATATATATATATATATATATATATATATATATATATATATAACAGGATACACAGGTCGGTTTCGTCCTTCTTAGAGCTCCTGAATATGCCATACTTGCGCTCCAACAAGTCGGCCTAAAGACAGGCCTTGCCATAATATTTCATGGAAACTGGCACAAAGCGCCATCTCTGATGTTGTGATGGTTCTAGGCTTCCACCGCAGCTTCCACGTACATACAGTACAACAAAAGGGACAACAAGAAAACTAGCGAGCAAAAATAACTACTCACCTGGCTAATCCCACGAAAAGTATAGGATTCAATCACTCGCTACTCACCGTCACTTAAGTCCTGCCGTGACTTACGGTAAGATGTATAGCAGGAGACACAGACCGGTTTCGTCTTTCTTGGAACTCATCAATATCCCATACTTGCGCTCAAGGCAGTCATTTCCATACTATGCCATGAAGAAAAGGACAAAACGGCTCGCACACACAGTAGAACAAGAAGGAAACAGTGGGAAGAAACCCATCGTGGAATTAGCCAGAGAAGTAGTTGTTTTCGCTCGCTTTTTTTTCCTCACATCTTCACAACACAAAAAATGCCACTTTAAAAAATGGTTTGCAAAGCTTCTACGCCACCTAGAGACTTCCCGTTTTTGGTCTGGTATTGTGATAGTTCTAGGCTTCTGCAGCAGCTTTCACGCACACCCTGTATAGCAAGAACCAAGTAAACTGTAATGCTGTTTAGATACCTTGGTACGCCTTAACCAAATACGTCGTATGTTTGTTTTCAGTTATTTTTAATATGCAAGGGCGATTCCAAATGCATTTTTTTCAAACATTTTGATTAATAAGTGAGCATAACAGTTGAACATAACATATATAACAATTGAAACATAAATATAGTGCCTCGTTAAATTTATATCATGCGATTTTTTCAGTTCAGATTCTTTGTCTAATAAACACCACGAATTTTGACGTTTAAATCCTCACTTTGACATTTTCAGAAGAAAAATTATAACACTTTCAAATTAATTTTTCTAGTACCTAACCTTTTTGCACTAAGAAAAGTGTATCTTTGTAATGTTTTATAGATTTTGCTGAACACACAAACCTTTTGATCTTGAGCGCTTCTTTAATCGTGAGGCGCCACCACGGCGTGCTTTTGATCGTGCGGGATTCCCATAATCTTGTTTTAATAAATGCTTATAACTTTTTTCCTTTAATCTAGAGATGTACATTTTGGTATATAGTATACTTTTAATAATAGAAGGCCGCGTACAAAATCTTGTTGCCAGAGCTTTGTTATTTTCGAAGACAATAATTTTCGCGAAAAACTGGACCGATTTGCCTGGTTAACAAACTTATCCAGGCACTTGCAAGAGGAAGCTACCTCTCAAATTTCATAAAAAACACCAAATTATTTTTGAGTTATCGGTATGGCACACACACACACACACGCATACCATAAATTATAATTATAAATACAAAAGTTACAGGGGTGTTACAATTTTAAATGGGCTAAACTGTATATATTCATATATATATATATATATATATATATATATATATATATATATATATATATATATATATATATATATATATATATATATATATATATATATATATATATATATATATATATATATATATATATATATATATATATATATATATATACAGGATGGCGCATTGAAAACGAAACAGACCGATATGCGTCCAGAGAATTTTTTTTTGAAACACGTCAATTTTAATATTGAGGGGGGACATGTTTTGACATAAAACTCAACTTTGTCACATTAACCCTTTAAGGGTGGTGATAACAACCCTTATATATTAAATAGGGAACATGGGTCGAGCGTTACATCATTTGAAAACTCTTTCTTTTCTGAATTCAGTACACAAATTTTTTGGAAGTTTTATCAACTCGTTTAAAAATTATTCACAGTTGGAGTTGCAAGAACGTATTTCATTCATTGTGATAAGAAATGCACTAATTAGTCAATTTTTCGTTAAAAAAATAAATAAAAAACAAAACCAAACGTTCAAAAATGTTTATTCAGTTAAGTAAGTGTTCAAATTGTTGACCACCAGCTTCCATACAAAAGTACAAATTTTGTTCAAAACGAGCTCTGATATTCTGGAGCATTTGTGGAGTTATTAGACGCCATTCTTTAACAATGCGGCGTCGTAATTCTTTTCTTGCTACCAAGAAAAATTTGTCCGATTAAAATGCTAGTCCAGACATTCAATTTCTGTGGAGTTTGATTGTGGACTTCGTGAAAATTTCTTGTTGTGTATTCTGCCCAATAACGATAATTATGACAATTGACTGTAAAGTTTAATAAAAACGTACACTCGTCTGAAAAACAGATATTGAACAGAAGGTTCTCGTTATCAGCTATTCATGCAGTCATAACTTCACATTTCTTATCGGACTGAGTGAAATGCGTTTTTGCATCTTCAACTGTTAAGAATTTTTAAACGAGTTGATAAAACTCCCAAAAAGATTAGTGTGCTGAATTCAGAAAAGAAAGAGCTTTCAAATAATGTAACACTCGACTCATGTTCCCTATTTAAAATATAAGGGTTGTTATCACCACCCTTAAGGGGTTGATGTGACAAAGTTGAGGTTTATGTCAAAACATGTCCCCCTCAATAGTAAAATTGACGTGCTCCAGCGTTTCTTAAAAAAAAATTTTCTGGACGCCAATCGGTTTGTTTGGTTTTCAATGCGCCACCCTATATATATATATATATATATATATATATATATATATATATATATATATATATATATATATATATATATATATATATATATATATATATATTTCTTAAAAAATGTGGGATAGCTGTCAGTTGCAATATAAAATCTCTGTATTATATTTGTGAACTTTCGGAATTGTTTATTCCATTTTTAAGGTTTTAAAATTGACCTTGAATAAATTTAATAACAAGCCAACAAAATTTTTATATTAAATTTGATTGAACATAATTTTTTTGCACGAAAATTAGCTAATATAAATAGGGTTAAGTATCTAACACGGAAAGTCTTTGTGATCGCGTTTAAGAAATTTGAAAATGCTTTCTCTTCTATTTAACATTTTTACTTTAACACGTTTTTCTTAACAGTGTTTAATAAAAATTTAACATCATGTTTATAAGAGATGTTGTAGTCTAAACATTATTAAAGTCAACATAAAGTTTCTAAATTTTTTTTACGGTTAATGAAAAACTTAACATTCCATAAAACTCAAATGCTCCTTTATTTAGGGTATCCTAAACCGCATTTTAACGAGGTTTCGCGATCTTATTGTCGATAAAACTTTATGTAAAGTGGGGTTATCAGTGTTCAGTACATTGGTTTCTGTATTAGTCTGGTATAGACGATTAGACCAATGACTGGTTCGATAGCAGACAATGACAAACGTGTACGTTTGTTAAAAACAAGCCTATCGGCTGATCAAGTAGTCTACTCTCCACCCTATATTTAGGATGCCGTGTTATAGATGATAAATGTAGATAAAAGCTGTGACAGTAATTGTGTTGAATAACCTAGGATGATTACTTATATTTGATAAACGTTGTTGTTAATTGGTAGACATTTTCGTGGCGTATTTCTACGGAGAGCTCAATAAATTATGATACAAGATGCGAAAAACTTATATAAGTTAATAATTATATGACGGCTTGAGCTGAGTTTTAGCTTCAACCGTCACTGTCTTTCATTTTACTAAAATATTTACAGAAAAATCAGGTTTCAGGTTATTTATATAGAACATGTCAATTTTGACGTTTCTAATCGCGACTTTGAAGTTTTAAGAACAACTAATGCCTATCACTTTTTCTTTTAAAAAATCACTAATGAGGAGATCCGTGTTTATATATATATATATATATATATATATATATATATATATATATATATATATATATATATATATATATATATATATATATATATATATATATATCGGTACTATATATATATATATATATATATATATATATATATATATATATATATATATATATATATATATATATATATAGTACCGATAACTCAAAAAATAATCGACCGATCTTGATTAAATTTGGTAAGTACCTTTCTTTTGAAAGTGGCTTGAATAAGTTCGTTAGCCAGGAAAATCGGACCAGGTTTACCTGGAAATGTTTTTGTTTTCTTTCTAAAAAAATATATCTCCGGAAATAACAAAGTAAGGGCAACCAAATTTGTTATGAGTATTTGCATTATAAAGAGTGAACCCTGTACCAAAACTTAGTTCTCTAGGTTTAAAGACAAAAAAGTTATGGGCAGTTAAAGAAAAAAAAAGGAGTTTTACTCAAAACGTCAAAGTCGAAATTTGAAACGTCCAAATTGGAAATGTTTAGGCAAAGAACGTGAAACAAATACGGATTGTGAAAAGAAAATGTTGCAAGAAGAGTGTTCTGCGAACCCTTATATTTAGGCTTCAACCGTCATTGCCCTTCATTTTACTGAAATGTATACAGAGAATTCTTTTCTTTCTCTGATGCTTTGGCTGTCGGTTTAGTTAAGTTGATGCTTTCGCTGTAGGTTTAGTTAAGTTTATGGTTAGTAAGTAATTTCAATAAAATGTAGTACATTGTTTCTACTACATAGGCCATACCGGTAATCAGATTGATGCCTGTTCGCATTTGCTATAAATTTTTTTTTATAGGAAAATTCACTTCCAAAACGTACTTGCTGTGTCCGAAACTGTTTTCCTTTTAACGCCGAGATCCAAATTTGGTTGCCATTTGTCAAACTAAAGTAATTTTTATCTCCTACAAATATAAAAATTTTGGTGAAAATATGGGTTGCTTGGAAAGAATAGCAGTTAGAAAGGCATTATGGGATAGCAGAGATTTATGGTAAATGAAGGTGATGGTTGAAGTGTTAGAAGGTGCGAAATAGAAGGGAAAAAAAGAATTTAAGTTTGGTACGTCAAAATCTGAAGTTTATTGAATTTGGTGTAGGACTGTCAAACTATTTAGGATTCAACCTTCTAAATTATGTTATATGATACACCACAAGTCGCAAAAGACTTACTGTCTTAACAGAATGTATAATTTTTGCCAATAAACAACAACAACAACAACAACAATAATAATAATAATAATAATAATAATAATAATAATAATAATAATAATAATAATAATAATAATAATAGCTTTGTTATTTCCGGAAGTATAAAAATTTCCCAAAAAAAAACACAGAATTTTCCGGGAAAAAGTCGTCCTATTTCCCTGGATAACGAACTCATCCAAGCGACTTGCAAAAGGAAGGTACTCACCAAATGTTATCACAATCGCCCTATTATTTTTTGAGTTATTGATGTGACGCATAAATATATACAAACAAATAAAGTCTGAAACTGACCCCGAATATGGGTGCTAGGAGAGTTCGCGATGATTTGATGATATATTTTCAAAATTCAAAAGTCGCGATCTCCTCATTAGTGAATTATTTTTAAGAAAATTCACTCAAAACGAGCGTAGCGCACTTGTGCTTGGAAGGTTATGGAATTTTTTTCTAGGGACTAGCGAGTCTGAAGTTAGGTCCTCCTATTCCCAGTCCTGCTCGCTCCATTTATTTATACCCGTCTGTATACCATATGGATGACTTATTTGTTAGTCTTTCACTGTCTCTGTCCCATGCCTGGCGGTCACTTATGTCAACGTCAAATGGGTGTATGAAGTCCAGTTTAGCTGGCATTTGATCCGTTGGTTTGGTGGGTGACTCGAATCAAATAATTTTCAGGATCTTCAAGTGGTTAACAAAGTCTCCTGGTTTAAATTTATCTGCTTGAAAAAGTTTTGAGTCACTTAGCGCTGTTCCTCTTCACGCTTATCTGCAGTGGAGTCAGATTCAACATTGGCTCTATAGCAGCTGTGGGGCACGATAGCTCCCGTTATTCCAAGACAGATCATCCTCTGCAGTTTCTACAAATACAGCTGTAAAAATATCTTCACTGTCTTCACAAGTACTTGTTTTCTTCCCTGAAGCCGGTTTTGCCTTTCACGACATCTTCAGGCAGGAGAAAACTGAATTGATTTATACACTACAAATAAAAATAAAATTCAACGTTTTGGTATTTTGTATAAGGAAAATACTTGAATAAATAAATAAAAAATGTGATATATTTAACAGGTAAATAAAAACAATTTATCATAAAAATAATGACCATAACAACAATCATAATACTTAAATATCTAAATAACAACAGATTAGATTCTATATAATGAAAATATCGACGTCGGTAAGGCGTGTTTTGTTTGATATTTTAATTTTAAAAAAGATTTTCCAAGGAAGAAGAATCCATCAAATCAGTTCACTTGTTTCAAACAAGGCAGCTTTTCTCGTTATTACTGTGGGCCCATGTTGAGTATCGATAACAATAATAATTATTATTATTACTATTATTTGCCATAAAGAAATTACATGGCGTGTCAGGTAAATAATATACGCATACACATAAACACAGATGGTCAAATAGATAAAATACAATAGTTGTAAAATACAATAGTTGTAAAGAACACCATAAAGACAATAGAAACCAACAACAAACAAATCCATCCATGCATAAATATATAGGCAACTAAACAACACGAAATAGACTTCGAGTCTCTAAGGAGCTGCTTTGATAGCCCTCGTCAACCAGTCTCAAAATACTCATCCACCGAATACAGTGTCCTCCGTAGCAGAGGTCTTTTAAACTCTCCGGCAAATAATGATTCAGGCATTTCCTTAAAATCATTTGTCAGTCTGTTATACAGCTTCAAATCCAGATAATTTGTACCCAATTGCGTTCTAACTAGTCTGTAATATGGTATGCTAAAGTTAGCTTTCTTTCTACTATCATAGGTATGTAATTGCTCACTGGCCAAAAATAAGTCTTTATTTTGATACACATATTTTAAGTAGGCAAAAATGAACACCGATACTACGGTAAGTATACGCTCCTGCTCGAACAAGCCACGGCAGCTAGTCTGCCAAGACACGTCGCACAAGACACGCAGGGCTTCTTTCTGCTTTAGAAGCACTTGCTGCAAGCCTGATCTGCACCCCCACAGAAGCACACTATAACCAGCTATCGAGTGGAAGTTGGAAAAATATTGCAGGCCTCCCGGCCTATTACTGCTTTCATTCGTCGCATTGTAAAAATAACTGTAGACAACTTTCCAAGCAAGAACGAGACATGAGCAGACCAGGCAAGGCCATCCTCTAGAATTACACCAAGAAGCATTAGCCTCGTCTCACCGCTGTATCTCTCACCCAGCACCATTAATTGGGTCTTATTTAGGTTTAGTCTTAGAGAGTTTACTCTAAACCACTCATCTGCTGGGTCAAGGCAGGCCCGAGTACGGAGACCCAGACCAATCGTCGCTGTTACCCTGTTAACATAGCTGGTATAATCGGCATAAAGACCGATCGCATCCGATGCAATGTTGGGCGGCAAATCATTCATATAGATGAGAAAGAGTAGGGGGCCCAAAATGGAACCCTGCGGAGCACCACACTCTACCGTCATCTCATAGGATAGCTATTTATCTCAATACACAACCTGCTATATATATATATATATATATATATATATATATATATATATATATATATATATATATATATATATATATATATATATATATATATATATATATATATATATATATATATATATATATATTATTGCATGCACAGACATGGGGCTATATATTAAAAAAGCCTTTTATCCTACTGAACCTACAAATTAAAAACAATTAAATATAAATATATTCGTCAATGAATAGATTTTGACATAGTTTAAATTTATTAGTTAAGGCATAAAAAAACATTTTGTATCAGAAATTATTGAACAATTAAACTCACAATGAATGAACTGCTTAACAAAATACAAAGTGATATAAACCCGGTATAGACAGCTACAAACACAAACAAGCTGGTAAAAGACCAAATTTATAAACTATCTTCGACAGAACAAAGTGAATTTAAAAAGAATGTGATTAGGGATTTTAACAAAATGTGTTAATATGTATAGAAAATAAGTAAAAATTTGTTAATTATCAATTAGGGAAACTATGTGTTAGTAATTATTCTAGAAAAATAAGGTTTAATGTGTTAATGAATGATAGGTTATAAATTTTAAAACAAACACAATTTGACTTACATGTATAAAATCGGAATATTGAATTATATGCAGGAAATGACATTCTTTTGACTAATGTAGTTAAATCATGTTATTGGCTTATCTGAAAACAGAAAACGGTGATTGGTAAATAAAAAGTTTAAATAAAAATTAACAACTGTGATTCGAAGTTACAAAACAAACGATAAAAATTAGAACTTCCGGGAGGAAGAACGAGAGATTGGGAAGAAGACGCTGGGAGAAAGAACAAGCTAGTAGATTGCAGCAAGAGAAAATGTTCAAAAAAGTTAATATAAATGATTAAAAACTAGGGTGAAAGTATTTTATAGGTTATACCTACCAGTAAACAGCTATACAACAACTCCAATCAAGAATATTCGTACATAAATTGAGTAAGAACAGTGAATGAGCTGGAAGATTGACCCACGCCAAGCAGACTCAGGGGTAATGCATCAATAATTGTTAAAAAGTGTATTCTATATTCAAAACAAGAAATGAACCTGTAAGTTTTATAAAAGAATAATATGTCAACGTCAATCCAAGAAGTTGAATGTCATTTGCAAAGGCAATCATACCAAAAGAAGAACTAAATATAAAATATTTATGAAGTACTTGTGAGAGTCACCAGAGGGCGATAAGTAAACGTAAGAAATTCAACCTTATTTCCTCCATTTTAATATTTTCGTTGACAAGCAACAAAATTCACCTGAAACGACGTTACCATGGTGATAAATAATTGCCAATGAAACTATTCAGATCCGTCATAGCAAGTCATAACATTTTTTTAAACAAAGCATTGGAAATAAAATTCTCAATAATAAGTCATAACTGCATTAATAAAGCTGGCATATTTGTATGTTAAAATTAGTAATATACGGGATCCCAAGTAAGAATTTAAATTTATAAAATTAAGTCAATAACCAAACAAAAAGCTTTTTGATAAAAATAATAATAATAATAAATATTTCAAATTTCAAATTATATATTGCTCATTATTTTATTTTCTGTAAATGTCACACATATCTGTCCATTGACCAATTAATCCTCTAGCCGTATATAAAAAGTTCAGCAAATATAATATATATGCACCAAGAGTAAGAATTTTCGACATTGGTGAACTCAACTATTAAACATTCCCTGTAGGTAAGAAGATTATCAACAAAATAGCTGTGGAATAGTAAGTAGATCAAAAACCAGGTAGATATTTAATTTGATAAAATTATATATATATATTTTTCTTAATAAAACTCATAATTTAATTCAGTATAATAATATAAAAAAAACAAAAGGCGCCGAACAAAAACATAATAAAACAAATAACACAAATATCAACACCTATATTTAAATAAAAATACAGTAAAAATAATAAAACCAACAAAAACTTTAATAACACATTTATTTCAACATTACAATAATCAATTTCAAAATTACAATAAAACACAATATACAAAAATACAATATACAATATATAAAATCACCCTCACAATACAATACGTACCCCCGAAACACAATAATATATATATATATATATATATATATATATATATATATATATATATATATATATATATATATATATATATATATATATATATATATATATATATATATATAGGGGCTGTACCTCTGACACCATAATGTTCTAGCTTCCCCAACAAAACACACCTACGCCCTACTCAGATCACAAGCTACGACTTCAACATGATTTTCTTCCTCAAGTCCCTCGGCAATATTCATAACAAGTTTGGTCAAGGCTGTGTCTGTTGAACGTTTGAGTCTAAAGCCATCCTGGTGCGGATATAATATCTTGTATCTTTCAATAAATGCCAGCAGCCTTCTCTTAAAGAGCTTTTCAAATATCTTTGATAGAATCGGAAGTAGCGAGATAGGCCTGTAGTTGTCACAATCATCCAAACTACGATCTTTATGTATTGCAATAACTTTTCCCAGCTTTAACTATTTAGGAAATTTGTCTTGGATCATACACTGGTTAAGCATCCCATACAAACAGCTTACTATGATAGAAAATACTTCCTTTAACAATGGAACTGTCATTCTACATATATCAGATGCCTGCTTATTTTTAAAAATTTTCACAATATTAGTCAGTTCTTTATTGGTTGTTGGGTACAAAAACATGGTGTGCAGATTTCTATCCTTTTTGTTATATAGCATACCCAGAGCCTCCTTTACTGAACGATCCAGGCTACTAGACACATTTATACCGACATTTGTAACATTATTATTAAGTTGATTTGCATTGAGAGCAGTTTCCAAGTTCGAACAACGTCCAGATTTTTTCTGCATTTTCCTACAGTAGGCATGTCTATTTAATTTTTACAGTTCACGTTTAAACCTACCAATATTTCTTTTATTTAGCACAAATTTGTCAATATACTTTATTTTACTTATAGGTCTATAATTTAAAAGGGTCACTATTTGAGGACAGTGGTCTGATAGATACACGTTTAGGGTCTTTCCACTGTAACAAGAATCGTCAATGTTAAGGAAAATATTATCTATACAGGACATAGAATTTTCTGGGATTCGACTGGGGTGCCTGTAAGCAGGCGACAAACTAAAACTTTTCACCGTATATAACATCATTTGTTTCTCTTTGTTCTCTTTTAATAAATTAATGTTAAAATCGCCCACTATACAAGTTTTGCTAAAGGAGTCATCTGTTATTAATTTAATGCTTTTATTCAACCCCTCTATAAATATATCAACACTACCAGATGGAGGTCTATACACAGCCAATATATTTAACTTCTGTTTTGTTAATCTAATAGCAGACATTTCAAGATGATTCTCCGCAGACATACCCTTTATCAAATCATTAGCTTGATAACCATTCCTTAGAACTATACCAACCCCACCATATCTACCTTTATACCTACAGAACGCATCTTCAACACAATGTCGACCCAAGTTTATACAATTAAGATCTTCCTCAGATACCCAATGTTCTCTCACGCAAGCGGCATCAATATCATGTACATTCAAAAACTTAATGTAACTGTCAATTTTATTGCCTAATCATTGTAAATTGGTGTTAAAGGCTTTAATAAAAGCCTAGTTTTAGAGTTTTTCTGGCCTTTAGAAACTTTGGGGTGCTTCTTGTTTGGCTCAAAAAAAAAATGAAGCGTGTGACTGTTATGTTATTGAACCAGTGATCTCCTTTATACAGCTCATTAATCAGGTCCATATCTACTCCTACTTTGAAAGAGCAACTTTTAGCACTACTCCTGCGTAGAAGCCTTTCTACAGTAAAGTTTTTCGATTGAAATTTTTCGTGCATATATTTAAGAACACGTCTTTCCGTTGTATTCGTAGCCGCTCTTCCTACATGTATTCATGCTCATTTCTCGACGCTGACAAACCCAGACTCGCTATGCTCCTCATCGGGACCACGAACAAAAGACGTTCTATTTGATATTATATTTCTATAATCTTGATTTTCGTCTGCAGACGGACCACATGTGAGTTCATCCCCACTGCGACTGTTGCCCACAACAACCACATTGTTACTTTTAGTTTGCTCCACCACACCTTTATAATTTTTAGAAGTATTGGCAACATCGCATTTCACCTTTGTGCATGGTTTGTTTATATTGGCGACATTTACATTAGTTTTTCTTTTTGCAATTCTATTATCGTTTCTGATCAACAGTTATGGCCTGAAAATTACGTACGGTCACGTTTGCAGCATCTAGTTGTATTCTAAATACCTTTAGCTCTGTTTCAACTCTTTGAAAATCCATGTGATTTTGTAGGTTATTTGCAGGAGCCTCACTGAAAGTGTCTTGAAATTCACTATCGGTGCAGGAGTTTATATGCTCTCGAACTTGTTCACTCAAAGTAACACCGTCTGGTATACGTTTGTAATATATTATCTGGATTAATTTATGTTTGTTTAACATATTCAATTCGCTTAGGAAATCTTCGAACACAGCCATTGTTGCCATTATCCCATAATGTGTTTTGGAAATGTAGATTTGCCAGAGTGGTTATATCTAAGTGAAGTAAGCAACCGCATAAAGCCACTATAGTTCAGTCGACAGGTAGTTTCAGATAGAAAAAGCTCGGAAGTTAATGAAACTTTGAGAAGTTTTTTAAGGATGGTTAAACAGCTCGTCATTCTCCTGAGCCATCAGCCTGTTAATGATGTCTTCGCCGTCGTCGTATTCGTCGATTATGTCTGGTGAGTCGTCCTCGTTCAAATCAGTTGCGGGATCGTTTTCGCAGGAGTGGCGTGTGCAGTGCTTGCACATTGCTGAGCACCTAAGGCCTGCTTTCTTGCAGCTGCAAGCTCCGGTACTACAGCCTTTGCTGCACTTGCATGAAACAATCTGGAGGATGTTATCCGACGCAGCATTTTTGGTTGTGGGGATTGGTAATACCTCTTGCGTCGTTAGGCTCCAGCCCCAAACTGATGGGAGAATTTCATTGCCTAACCAAGCCTGTACTTGTTGGTAAGTGCGGACGGAGTGGTACTTGGCCGTGTCCCTTGTTGGTGGTATGAAGGCCAGTTGCAATTTAGCCTTAGTCACTGATCGTGTGAATAATCAGTACCGCAGGTCGTCGAGGTTGTCATCGTCAATGTCGCCTCCATAAGTTGCTACCAGGAACTTTTCTCCAGCCTCGTTGATCTGCTGAGGAGTAGCGTTTGGTGTGAGAAATAGAGCCACTGCTGCAGAGTGTGAGGTATTCCTCAGGTAAGTGCTGCAAAATTTTTTCTTCCCCAATTCATACGGTGCTGACGTGGTATCACAACCAGTCACTGCGTGGAGGAAAAGTGTGTCCTTGAGGGGAAAGGAACAGGAACTTTGTGAGTAGAGGACACTGGGATCACTGCCTTCTCCACTTTTCTGAAGATATAGGTTCTTTGAGGAAGTACCTAATACTGCCAACCGAATAAGTATGTCCACATCTTCAGTAATGATGACGCTGTCGAATTCGCTGGTCTTGGATATGGCGGTGTTGACGATCATCACGTCGGCTTCCTCATATGCCTGCTTTGATGCTAGCATCTGCCATTCGTGTCATCAACATCGAAATAAATGCGCTCTTATTGTGATCGTTTGCCAAGAACTTTCTTGTGCAATGGTCACTTTGATAGATGAGGAGAACACGACTTTGGTTGCTGATTGTAATGCAGAACGGCGAGCTCGTTCTACGGCTTTGGTGCTTTGATATCGATCGGAAGAGTAACTAATATCAATAGCAACATGGAGTGAGTATGGTTAGATTTCATCAGAGAAGAAAATTAACTTTTGTGAAACATGTTTGAATAGTCAAAATATTAGGAAATTTAACGCTCTACAAAGAAGTCTTAGATGTTTTTGCGGCAGTGTGTAAGGGAAAAAAGTTATTAAGGAAAAACCGTAGAAAGGTCGAAAATTTTGCAGACCCCCCCTTTTTTTTTCGCACAGGGTCCTTGAAGTCCAAAAGTTGAGAAAATGTTAGTTAACTACCTCTGAACAACGTTCCAAAGTTTCATTAACTTCCGACCTTTTTCACCTAACCCCACTTTTTTCAACCTGTCGACTAGACTACTACATTTGTGCGATCCTTAAAGATAAAAGCGCACATACCCCACATAAACAAATATGTTTCCATATGTTACAAACATTTTGAGTGGCACTGTGAAAGAAATGTAATATAGAGAGTAGTGCCATAAACAGTCAGTATTTTCGTTTATGATCTTGGTACAAAAGACAGCATACTTTATTAGAAACATGAATATAACATTTTTATGTAACATCAGAGATGCTAATCTCCTATAAATACATATTATTGTGCTTATTAAACCAGACTTATATGAGATATCATGAAAATAACCGTAACAATAAACATAAAACTTAATACCCTGCCTGCACATTCGTCGCTTGGAAAGAAATCTAACAAGAGACGACCAGCATGAATATCTATTTTGTGAACGTTCAGAATCATATGAATAGATGTTTGTAGCATTTGTTCGAGTGATTGTTTGTCATGGCAACCTGTTTCACGTCGAATATCGGATCAGAAAATTGAGTATATATTTAAAATGTTATTTTTCAACTGTAAAATTTACAGTAATACCCAATGGGGACGTTTTTAAACAAGAGCTAAAATCCTAAATTTAAGGTTACTGATAATACAAACGATTTTGACGCCAGGTTTTGACGTAAAAGATAAGGAAAAGGTAAAATGCTTACTGGAAATTAGGCCATTGCTGACCCTTTTTGCTCATCTAAACTAACCTACCCTCCACCTTGAGCTCGATCTCGAAGACGACAGTAATTTGAAAAATCATCCGCCGCCGGTGAGTCTCGAACCGTCGCCCCCCGAGTCCGTATTGGAAAGTCTGAATCGACTTTTCCGCACGGCCACGGAGGCGCTGCTTTTGATGTAAGAAAATGGACAAATAATGTATGCAGTTTTCGCTCTTTTTATAAGAGAGTACGCCTGCCTAACTCGTCTCCTGGTCCTAATAATATATCTTCTAGGATTCTAGAAATCTCTGCGTGGACAAATATCAAGCTGTGGGAAAAGTACTGGTCAAGAATAAACTATAAACAAGGAATTCCTGAATGATATTATAACACTAAAGTTAATCTAAAAGCCTAATAAGTGAACAAATATGAAGTATGTGAAGATGAATACAGCAGATATAAACAAATAAAAAAATCTGGATGCCGCAAATGCGTCATGGTAGCGAATTTTCTTAAAAATATTTCAAATCTTGGAAAATTAGATAATAAATAGGTTTTCAAAACCAAAAATTTGTTGAAGAATTATTATCCATAAACTTTATAACTGAAATTACTGCCAAAGTATCAGAGAAATCGTCTCTTTGAAAGGAGTTTTTTGCAAATATTTTAGTAAAATGGAAGACAATGGCGGTTGAAGCTGAAAATTAAGGCTTTGTAAAACACACTTCTTACGACATTCCTTCTACATAACCCGGATTTGTTTCAGGTATTTGGTTTGAAAGTTGCCACGTTTGATGTTTGAAATCACGATTTTGGCGTTTTAACAAGAAAAACTATATAATGTTCAGTCATTTTTGACCTTGTTGTGTCAAATTAATAATAATAATAATAATGCATCAAGCAAACTTAACTTTATCTGTAATATACAATAGATTATGTTATCCACACAAAATATTTTGGTCTTGTGCATTTCTCCGAACACCAGTTATGTACAGATGGCGTCTTCAAAATTTCTACGTAATGTATGTCAACATTTCAGATGAAAACATAATGAACCTATAAAAACAATAAAATAACCGAACAATAACGGCAACAAAGCAGATTTTACAACGAAAATAGCGACACTCATCCATCCATTTTTATTGGGAAAATTCACCAATAAAGATGTATCGCTGGTAAGACTTTCAGAAAATTTCTTCAAAAGGAGCGCGAATTAGAACATCTAGAACCCATATCCAATGTCCGCTTAAATGTTTATATATATATATATATATATATATATATATATATATATATATATATATATATATATATATATATATATATATATATATACAGAGCATTGAAAACGAAACAGACCGATTTGCGTCCAGAGATTTTTTTTTAAGAAACGCTGAAACACCTCAATTTTAATATTCAGTGGGACATGTTTTGACATAAAACTCAACTTTGTCACATCAACCCCTTAAGGCTGGTGATAACAACCCTTATATTTTAAATAGGGAACATGGGCCGAGTGTTAAATCATTTGAAAGCTCTTTCTTTTCTTAATTCAGCACACAAATTTTTTTGGCAGTTTTATTAACTCGTTTAAAAATTATTCACAGTTGGAGTTTCAGGAACGTATTTCATTCATTGTGATAAGAAATGCACTATTCAGTCAATGTTTCGTAAAAAAAAACTAAAAAACAAAACCAAACGTTCAAAATGTTTATTCAGTTAAGTAAGTGTTCAAATTGTTGACCACCAGCTTCCATATAAAAGTACAAATTTTGTTCAAAACGAGCTCTGACATTCTGGAGAATTTGTGGAGTTATTAGACGGCATCCTTCAACAATGCGTCGTCGTAATTCTTCCAGAGACTCCGGTTCTGTTTCTAAAATTCTACTCTTTAAATGGCCTAATAGAAAGAAATCTAAAGGAGTTAAATCCGGTGATCTAGGGGGCCACTCAATAGCACCTCTACGCCCAATCCATTGTCCTGGAAACTCTCTGGTCAAAAACGCCCTAACACGTTGTGAAAAATGCGGAGGAGCTCCATCTTGTTGAAACACTAATGGATTTTCTTGATAGCGATCATCATTTTCAACAATGTCAATTAGTCAAGGTTAAACGATATCTTCTAGTAACTCCAAATACGTTTCGCCACTCAAATTGCCATAAAGAAAAATTGGTCCGATTAAACGGTCTCCAAAAATGCCAGTTCAGACATTCAATTTCTGTGGAGTTTGAGTGTGGACTTCGTGAAAATTTCTTGGATTATTATCTGCCCAATAACGACAATTATGACTATTGACTGTAGAGTTTAATAAAACGTACACTCGTCTGAAAAACAGATATTGAACAGAAAGTTCCCGTTATCAGCTATTCGTGCAGTCATAACTTCACAAAACTCCAGCCGCCGATCAAAATCATCTTCATTCAGTTGTTGTACAAGATGAATTTTATACGGGTGAAATTTATGATGCTTCAATATTCGCTGAATAGTTCTTCTTTTGATGTTTGAAACAGTGGCCAATTTTCTCGTGCTCAAAGTTGGGTCTGCAGCAATTTGTCCTAAAACTTTAACCTCAGTAGTCTCATTTCTAACCGGAAATTCACGTTCAGGATACCGTTTTTTGTTGGCTACTGAACCACTTTGTCGAAACTTTGCAACTAACTCCAAAGTGTATTTTTTGTTAACATGTCTGTTCGGATGTCGTTCATTAAACAAATTTACGCTACGGTCATCGTTTTTTTAAAAAAAAGAGTAATTATTTCAACACTTTCTTCTACAGAATACACCATTTTAAAATCATTTTCGGTAGTACTATCAGGTATTTAACCGACCGATAAACTGAAATAATAAACCGAAATTCTCTCATTCCGATGCGTCGAAATTTGAAGTTTTTTCAATTTATAAAATTCAATTATTCATTTATAAATTATGTCATATTATATAGCGCAAGTTATACTGGACTTATTGTATCAGCCATTGTGTAAAATTGAACACAATAAAGGATAAACGATAAATGACTGTATACAGGGTTTTCCCGACATTTCTGGACATCCCTGAATATGTCTTACAAGCATTGATATTTAAAAACAGTAAACAAAGGCTTTTTTGTACATACATAAAACATATCCCAAACTCGACCCAAAGTAAAGAGAAAAAAGTAACTGACTGACTTTCCACAAGGATCTTTTCACTGTTAAGCTACTTAACATTCCATCATATCAATTTCACTAGATCTCCTTGACTTATTTTACTAAGGACATCAATTTATTCATGTCATTAGTCATTTGTAGGCAGATTGCGAAAGAAAAAAGTAAATTATGTAGAAAATTCCATTTAAAATCGAGAGATTCTTTCTATCCGACCTGAGGCTGAGCATTCAAAGCGACCCTAACGAAATTGGACTATTGATTTCCTTGTTTTGATTTATTGAGTGCAATTAGATTTTGTATAAGGTAGAATGCCTATGTTATCTAAATAGGTAAATTTTGTGGTTGATTTCTGTTGCAAAATAAAAATAAATTATAGACGCAGTAAGTGCGTTATGGAAGTGAATTTTCATAAAAATGTTTTTAATAGTAAATGTCTCTTTAATGCAAGCATGCATCAAGTTGTTTACCGGTATAACCTATATAGTAGAAACAATGTACTATATATAATCAAAATAACTTATTGTCTAAAAATGTACAAACATTTTCCAAAAATAAACTAAAAATATTTCCGAGAAAACAGGTTTTTTAGCCAACGAACCTTAGGTTAATAGCAAATTGTGTTATTGAAATTTGATGCATTTAATGAAAATTCGCTACCAAAACGCACTTACTGCGTCTCGATTTTTTTCTTACAAACATGCATCATATTTCGACAAAAGAATGCAAAAATGCAATAATATAAGGAATTTTCGGAAAAAACAACGACTTATGGGCCATCCTGTGATTGTCAAAATAATCTTGGTTAATAACAATTATATTGAGCTTTACCGTAGAAAGGGGTCAGCCTGTATATATGTAAACAGATAAACAGTGAAACTTAACACCGCATATGGGTTCTAGTGGCCCCAGTTCTCGCTCATTTAAAGAAATCTTTTCAAAATCCAAAACTTGTGGTCTCCTCAGGAGCGAATTTTTTCTTCGAAAATTCGCTAAAAATTATGCATTGTTAAACCATTAACTTGTAAACTCAAACTACTGCCAAAACATCAAGGTAAGGTTCTATTTGAAATGAATTTCCTGGAAACATTTTAGTAAAATAAAGGACAATGGCGGCTGAAGCTGAAACTAAAGGGTTTGTAAAACACACTTCTTACGATATTTTTTCTACATAACCCGTATTTGTTTCAGGTTCTTTGTCTAAAGTTGCAAATTTTGACGTTTAGAATCGGGACTTTCACATTTTAAGAGGAAAAAAACTATAAAAATTTCAAAGTAAATTTTCTGGCATTTCTGGACCTTCTTGCGCCAAAAAAACTGATTATATGTCTGTAATATACAATACAACTTGTTATTCACACTTTTTGTGCGTTTTTCTGGCCATCAGTGCTACCCATTTTTTCTTTCTTTAAATGCCTATAACTTTTTCCTTTTTAACTTGCAGACCTAGATTTTGGTACGTAGCTGACTTTTTATGGTGTAAACCTGCGTACCAAATTTGGTTGCTCCAGCTCTGTTATTTCCGGAGATATAAAAATTTTCCAAAAGGAAACACAAAATTGGGCAGATTTCCCTTGCTAACGAACTTGTCCAAGCCATTTGCAAAATGACGGTACTCACTAAATTTGATCATATTCGGCCCTTAATTTTTTGAGTTATCGGTGTGATATTTGATTCTCTGTCGAACCGCGTCCAGAATTTATGAAAAGTCGATGTTTCGGCTCCTGTTTTGGAGCCATTTTCAAGAGGTAAAGGAAATATGTAAGGACACTCTAAGGCCTCAATCTGCCTACTCCTTAGAGCGGTGGACAAAGGTGGGTTGGGTTTTTGTAGCTCAATTACGGGGCCTCAATCTGCCTACTCCCCAAATCTCGCCGGAGATCGTCTGTGAGGACTCAGTGTGTTCAACCCTAGGCCTCAAAGAGATCTAGGTCTAGGGTTGAACACACTGAGACCTCACAGACGATCTCCGGAGAGATTTGGGGAGTAGGCAGGTTGAGGCACCGTAATCGAGTTACAACAACCCAACCCACCCACCCTTGTCCACCGCTCTAAGGAATAGGCAGATTGAGGCCTTAGAGTGTCCTTACATATTTCCTTTACCTCTTGAAAATGGCTCCAAAACAGGTGCCGAAACGTCGAGTTTTCATAAATTCTGGACGCGGTTCAACCCGAGAACCAAGTATGTCTTACATTAGAGACCGCGGAAATCTTTCTGAACATATATATATATATATATATATATATATATATATATATATATATATATATATATATATATATATATATATATATATATATATATATATATATATATATATATGTATGTATGTATGTATGTATGAACATATAAAAATTGAAAGTGACCCCGGGCTCTAGGGGTCCTAGTTGTTTGCCCTCATTAAAAGAAATTGTTTGAAAATTAAAAAGTCGAGATTTCCTCATTATTGACTTTTTTTTAAAAGAAAATTCACTAAAAATATGTTTCCTACAAATATTTTACATTTTGTCACATTACATTATATGTAAGATTCAAGTGCTTACGAATTCCAGAACTCTTCTGCGGTGATGATATGTCATTTTTGGTGAAGGTAATTTAAGTTATCCTGTTTTTTTTAACTTTTCATTCTGCTTGTGAATATCAAGGACGATTATATTTCAACATACAAATGTCTAAAAATAAAAACAATGAGCAGACCAAATAAATATGCGAAAGTATTAAAATCGTATATTCGTGCCAACATTCTGATACTTTTATTTTCGAGGTGCAATACTGCAAAAATAAGAAACGTAAAAAATGCTTTGTAAAATAATTAAAAGCAGAAGTGTACCGTGATTGTGTTGTTGCTTATTTAACAGTTCACCAACTTAGAATTAAATTAAACAGGAATAAAACCATTCGAGCAGTAGCTCTCCGGATATTAGAGTACTCAACTCCATTTAAAGTCGAGTTTTAAGTTCACAGACAGTAAGAATCTGCCTAAATGGTAACCGAACCTTTACTTCTTAATTAAATTCCTTGCGTTTCTACAGAAGCCACAATAATAATTTGAACACGGCATCTTAATAGATTTTCTACTTTACAACAGGATTACAATTTAATAAAATTATAATTGAAAAATATTTTCCAGTAAAGAAGAAGGTCAAACTCTTATAAAAGTTTGTTGCCAAAACGCACTTGCTGCACAAACATATTTTTTACAATAAGATTTATTTTACAAGTTACCCAACTCCTAGTGTAGAGCAAAAGTACCTTATTGCTGTTGTAGACCTGTACAAAGCTTATGTATTATATTACACATGATATTGTTTATGCCAGACATAATTTTAGTCTGTTATGAATGGCCATAAAGATATGCGATTTTAAAAATACAATTGAGTGCAAACGGGATCACGAACGGTGAGCAGATGGTGCGAATTGGTAGTTGGACCACAACACAAGAAACAATGCTCTGGTTGGGTCCTTGGAATTTTGGAAATTCAGTCACGGCGGAAGCTAAACGCACATTCTGCGTAAATAATTTTTCTAAACATGGAGTAAAGAATTTTGATAAACATGGAGATTCTTACACAATTGTTAAATGGTTATTTCGTGCTGAGAACGGATTGCATAACTTAACCCGGTGTCCCAGTGAAAGTGCAATGAGGGCGTGGGAGATAAAGCTCAATGCTACAGGTTCTACTCCCAATCAAAAGCCACCTGGACGTCAAAGGTCAATAAGATCGAGAAAGCAGTTAATGAAGTGAGGTTCCATACGGCGAAATTCCGGATTATCAACTCTGTTTTAACAGCTCTTGTTTTTCATTTAACTAAAATATCTGCAGAAAACTCATTTGAAATAAAACCTTTCTGCGATGTTTTAGTGGGGGTTTAAATAGTAATGATATTTGTGATCTAAAAGTGTTATATCTTTTGAAATAAGAATATACATTTGGGAAAATCCTGCTCTGTGGTCCAAAAAGATTAGTATTGAATAGACTGCATATAACCAGTACTAAAAGTTCGGACGCAACAAGTGCGTCATGGAAGCGCATTTTCATAGAAGAATGGGCAGTTAAATAAACAAATTTTGGAGTTTTCCTCAAAACGTCAAACTCGCAATTTTAAACGTCAAAATTGGTAATGTTTAGGCAAAGAACGTGAAACAAATACGGATTGTGAAAAGAAAATGTTGCAAGAAGCGTGTTCTGCAAACCCTTAAGTTTCAGATTCAACCGTCATTGCCCTTCATTTAACTAAAATGTTTACAGAAAATTCATTTCAAATAGACCCTTTATGTGATGCTTTGGCTGTCGGTTTAGTTAAGTTGATGCTTTCACTGTAGGTTTAGTGAAGTTTATGGTTTAACGGTCTATAATTTTTTTAAGCTAATTTTCGTAGAACAAATTCGTTAACGCATTTTTGCATTTTTTATCGAAATATGATGCGTTTGTAAGAAAAAAATCTGGACGCAGTAAGTGCATTGGTAGCGAATTTTCGGTAAATTTGCAGTTTAGCTCCCGAACGCTTTTCAAAAAACTGTTTTCAGAAACCTGCCTACCTCCCCCCTGGATCCACAAATCGCAAAAAAATTCTTGTTCACACCCCTCAAGGAAGTTACGGGACCAGGAGTGAGTAGGGGTGCTGCACGGGGTAGGTAGTAAAAAGGAAATATGTGCAAAAAATTCGAATAAAACGGGCTTGAAAGCTTTCTTTTTCACAGCTTGAAGCCATATCCCCCTGCCTACCCCGCACAGCACCCCTATCCCTCTAGGTGCCGTAGCTTCCTTGGCGGGTAGGAACAAGACATTTTTCTTGTGGTTTATGCAGCGAGGGTGGTTGTATGCACACGAGGGGGAAGGAGAATCCCTACGACGAAGCAACCACCAACCAACCCCACACCCCTGCCGCAAGTCGAACCGGGAGGACTTCGTCGGAGGCATTTTCCTTCCCCCCTCGTGTGCATATAATCAACCTCGTTGCATAAAGCAAAAGAAAAACTTCTTGTTCATACCCCCCAAGGAAGTTACGGGACCTGGTGCAAATAGGGGTGCTGTGCGGGGTAGACTGGGTTTAATGGGGATATGGCTTCAAATAGACAGCTTTCAAGCAGTTTTCTTTGCATTTTCTGCTCATATTTCCTTTTTAATACCCACCCCTCCCGGACTGGGAGTGAATAGGGGTGATTCACTCCCAGTCCCGTGTAAACAAGAAATTTTTCTTGTGGTTTGTGTATCCAGGTGGGGTCACAGTAATGTTTCTGAAAACAATTTTTTTAAAAGCGTTCGGGAGCGAATCTGCAAATTTACCGAATTTTCATTAAATCTCACAAATTTCAATAACTCAATTTGCTATTAACGTAAGCTTTGTTGGTTAGGAAACCAACATCTAAGTTTATTTTCGGAAATTTGTACGTTTTCAACCCATAAGTAATTTAGATTAAATATAGTGCATCGTTTCTACTACATAGGCTATACCGGTAATCAGATTGATGCCTGCTCGCATTTGCTATTAAAAACATTTTTGTGGAAATTCATTTCCATAACATACTTGCTGCATCCAGACTTTTGAAAAATGTTCATATATTTTCAAATATTAAAGTTATTTCGATGAAATATGGCACATTGTTTCTACTATATAGGCAACCAAGTTTGATGCCTGCTTTCATCAAAGAAAGACATTTGCTATTAAAAATATTAAAAAAAAATCGCTACCATAACGCACTTGCTGCGTCCAGACCTTTTATTAAACTTCCAGCTGTCCTTTTCCCACAAAATCGTAGGATTGTACATCTTATTTGAGCCCTCTAAATTTTGTTGCGATATACCAGGTGGTTCAAAATTTAGCAGGTGGGGAACGGACTTTAGACGGGCACTATATATATATATATATATATATATATATATATATATATATATATATATATATATATATATATATATATATATATATATATATATATATATATATATATTATGCATAAAATAAAAAATATAGATAATTTTTATGAAAAGTCACTACCATAACACATTTGCTGCGTCCACATTTTTAGTGAATTTTCTTAAAAAAATTCACTAATGAGGAGATCTCGACTTTTGAATTTTGAAAAAATTTCTTCAAATGAGAGCTAATTAGGCCCCCCAGAACACATATCCGGGGTCAGTTTGAATTTTTATTGATATATTTATATATTTATATAAATATATATATATATATATATATATATATATATATATATATATATATATATATATATATATATATATATATATATATATATATATATATATATATATATGTATCACACCGATAACTCAAAAAATAATAGGCCGATTTTGATTAAATTTGGTGAATAAATTCCTTTTGCAAATGGCTTGGACAAGTTCGTTAGCCAGGAAAATCTGCCCAGGTTTTCCCGGAAAATTTTGTGTTTTCTTTCGAAAAAAATTTATATCTCCCGAATTAACAATGTAAGGGCAACCAAATTTGGTACGCGGGTTTATGTCCTTATATGTAAGTTACCTACCAAAATTTAGCTCTGTATGTCAAAAGACAAAAAAGTTATAGGCATTTAAAGAAAAATAAATTGGGGTTTTCCTCAAAACGTCAAAGTTGCGACTTAAACGTCAAAATCGGCAACATTTTGGCAAATAACTTGAAACTAATACGGGCTATGGAAATCAAATGTCTCAAGAAGGATGTTTTACAAACACTGAAGTCTTAGTTCGACCGTCATTGTCTTTCATTTTACTAAAATGTTTCCAGAAAATTTCGAATTTTCGTAAAAAATCAATAAAGCTCAATATATCCGTTATTATACAAGATTTGAAAAAAATTTGTATATATTAATTATAGGGTGTCTTGAGCTACATCTTAAAAAAATATTTCTACAATCACAGGATGGCCCATAAGTCATTGGTGATACAAATTTTCTTTTTTTTTTTAATCAAACACGCCTTATGTTATTGCATTTTCCATCGAAATATAATGCATGTTTGTAAGAAAAGAAATTCTGGATGCAGCAAGTGCGTTATGGTAGCGAACTTTGATCAAATGCTTCATATTTGAATAGCCTAATTTGCTATTAACCTATAAGGTTGACCAAGAAACGAGTTTTTCCGGGAACACTTTAAGTCTACTTTTGGAAATCTTTGTACATTTTCACACAATAAAGTTATTTTTATGAAACATGGCACATTGCTTTTACTATATAGGTTATACTGGTAAACAAAATTGATGCTCGCTTTCTTAAATAAAAAGAAAACAGACATATTTGCAATAAAAACATTTTTATGAAAATTCACTACCATAACGCACTTTCTGCGTCCAGAGTTTTATTTACTTACGAAACTCAGCATAAAAGCACAGTATGAAATAAGTGTAAAAGTTGACTGTAGTCATAATCGTAGTTTGCGGAAGTTGTAGAGATCAAGTACAGAAAGGATATACTCAAAGCTAATTACAGAGACTCATCTAAAGCTAAGTTAGTGTAATTTAAATGAATACCCGCAACGCGAGCATTACTTGCTTCTTCAAGCTAGATAAAAATTTAAACGAAAACTTTCTGTCGCTTCAAGGAGGCTTAATTATGTTCTGCTGGGCTCATAAACTACTAACCAAGAATCTACGCTACTTACTTACAGCAGATAAGATCCTTAAATTATTACAGCGTAGCAACTACACTTTATTTTACTTTAAAAAGACATTGTAGATTCACTGTATTTTCCGTCTGGAAGCTTTACAGTCAGTAAAATTCAATTGAGTTGCTATGATAATAAATATAATGTTCTATAAATAATAAATAAGAAAGCAGGCATTAAATTTGGTTACCAGTATAACCTATATAGTAAAAACAGTGTACCATCTTTCATCAAAATAACTGGATTGTTTGAAAATGTACAAAAATTTCCGAAAGTAAACTTAAAGTGTTCCCGAAAAAACTAGTTTCTTGGTCAACCTTATAGGTTAATAGCAAATTGGGCTATTCAAATATGAAGCATTTGATCAAAATTCGCCACCATAACGCACTTGCTGCATCCAGAATTTCTTTTCTTACAAACATGCATTATATTTCGATGGAAAATGCAAAAAATGCAATAACATAAGGCGTGTTTGATTAAAAAAAAAAGAAAATTGGTATCACCAACGACTTATGGGACACCATGTGATTGTAAAAATATTTTTTTAAGATGTAGCTCAAGACACCTTATAATTAATGTATAATTTTTTTTTCATATTTTGTGTAATAACGGATATATTGAGCTTTATTGATTTTTTACGAAAATTCGACAAAAATTATATACCATTAAATCATAAACTCTATAGCTAAGACTACTGCCAAGCATCAGAGAAAGGGTCTATTTGAAATGAATTTTCTGGAAACATTTTAGTAAAATGAAGGACAATGATGGTTGAAACTAAGACTTCAGGGTTTGTAAAACATTCTTCTTGAGACATTTTATTTCCATAGCCCGTATTAGATTCAAGTTCTTTTCCTAAATGTTGCCAATTCTCACGTTTAAATCGCAACCTTGACGTTTTGTGGAAAACCCCAAATTATTTTTCTTTAAATGCATATAACTTTTTTGTCTTTTGACCTACAGAGCTAAATTTTGGTAGGCAACTTACCTATAAGGATGTAAACCCGCGCACCAAATTGGTTGCCCTTACTTTGTTAATTCCGGAAATATAAATTTTTTTCGAAAGAAAACACAACAGTTTTCGGGAAAACCTGAACCAATTTTCCTAGCTAATGAACTTTTTCAAGCCATTTTCAAAAGGAAGGTATTCACCAAATTTAATCAAAATCGGCCCATTATTTTTTGAGTTATCGGTGTGATATATATATATATATATATATATATATATATATATATATATATATATATATATATATATATATATATATATATATATATATATATATATATATATATATATATATATAAACATATAAAAATTGAAACTGACCCCGGATATGTGTTCTGGGGGGCCTAATTAGCGCCCATTTGAAGAAATTTTTTCAAAATTCAAAAGTCCTCATTAGTGAATTTTTTTAAAGAAAATTCACTAATAAGCTGTCAATGTTTGAGATCGAACAGTTGAATAGTGACAAAACTGTGACCGGTCAAACACCAGTCATAGCCTACCATCTGGAATTTTTTTAATAACAACGTAGGTTTAATTTAATGTCATTTGGTAGGTAATTTACAAATACAATACGATATATCATAAGATTCTATAATTAAAAAAGTCTGGACGCAGCAAGTGCGTTATGGTAGTGAATTTTCATAGAAATGATCTGGCATAAAATATTTTATTATAACTTTTTTTTCTTGTAACATAGAAATCTAAATTTTGGTGTATAGTTTACTTTTTATATCGTAAACCTACCTACCAAATTTGGTTATCATAGATTTTATATTTTTTAAGATAAAAAAAATTTTCAAATGAAAACTCAAAATTTTCCAGGAAAACCTCGTCCAATTTTTCTAAATAACGAACTTGTCAAACCCATTTACAAAAGGAAGGTACATGCCAAATTTTATTAAAATCGGCTTATTACTTTTTGAGATATGAATTTTTTTCAAATGAAAACTCAAAATTTTCCCGGAAAAACTCGTCCGATTTTCTTGACTAACAAACATGTCAAAGCCATTTACAAAAGTAAGGTATGTGCCAAATTTTATTAAAATCGGCTTATTACTTTTTGAGATATGAATTTTTTTCGAATGAAAACTCAAATTTTTTCCGGAAAACCTCGTCCGATTTTCCTGACTAACAAACATGTCAAAGCCATTTACAAAAGAAAGGTATGTGCCAAATTTTATTAAAAACGGCTTATGACTTTTTGAGATATGAATTTTTTTCGAATGAAAACTCAAAATTTTCCCGGAAAACCTCGTCCGATTTTCCTGACTAACGAACTTATCCAAGCTATTAACAAAAGAAAGGTACATGCCAAATTTTATCAAAATCGGCCCATTATTTTTTGAGTTATCGGTGTGATACATATATATATATATATATATATATATATATATATATATATATATATATATATATATATATATATAAATAAATATATATATATATATATATATATATATATATATATATATATATATATATATATATATATATATATATATATATATATATATATATATATATATAAACATATAAAAATTGAAACTGACCCCGGATATGGGTTCTAGGGGTCCTAGTTCGCGCTCATTTGCAAAAATTTTTTCAAAATTCAAAAGTCGGGATCTCCCCATTAGTGAATTTTTTCTACGAAAATTCACTAAAATAACGCAGAAAATTAGAAAAATATTGCTGCAAATTTAATCATAACTTCCACATAGCTGTGATAATTTACTCTCTTCAGAAAGACATTCACATGGAATGAAGTGAGGGCCCGTGACTTGACCACAAGGAAAATGTTTACATTCTTGTGCCCATAAACTTTGAAAACGTTATAATATTACTCGAGTGTAATTGAAAAAATGTCAATTTTCACCAAATCACCCCTAATTTACCCCCTACCCCCTGAAGCGATCTTACCCAACAACAATTCGAAGCGTTTCTTTGTACGGTGCTAACTGGATACAAAATTTGAAGATGATATCTCAATTCGTTCGAAAGTTATTGCGCATATTAACAAACAGGCGAACATGCCGACAGACTGACAGACAAAAAAAATTTCGTCCCAGAATCAAGTTTTCTATATGTTTTGAGACTTTTTAAGCCATTTTAGCAAAGAAATATTTCTAGAAATTTTTGTCAACAATATTCCACCCCCACTCATTCAACCCCTAATTTAATTTTACTACAGAATACCACATCTTTGATAAAATTACAGGTTTCCTAATAAATAATCCCCAAAACGTTATATTACTCGTGTTTTAAGAAAAAATGTCAATTTTCACCAAATCACCACCCATTCATCCCCTACCCCCTAAAGCGATTTTACCGAAAAATAATCCTAACCGTTCGTTTGTCGAGTGCTAATTTTAAAGCAAATTGGAAGACGATATCTCAATTCGTTCTAAAGTTATCGTGGCTACAAACAGTCAGACATACAGATCGACAGACTAAAAAAAATGTCATTCCCAAATCATGTTTTATATATGTTTTGATACTTTTTACGACGTTTAAGCGAATTGTCGCCGATGGATACTTCCACACATTGTGACGATGTGGAAGTAATAAACCAATACTTCAAGTGAATAGAACAAATTTTGAAAATTCAAGTTATTTAATTGAACAAAATCACCATTACACCTCAACGTGTCCATTCGCTTCTTGACAATATCTAAGTCTGTTAACATAATCGCTCAATGCATTCTGCAATGCTATGTTTGATTCCATCTTCTAATTCAACTGATGTTGGCATATTACGATACAAAACACTTTTTCAAATACAAATACAATACGATATATCATAAGCTTCTTTATTTAAAAATAACGCAGAAAATTTGAAAAAGAAACCAATACTGCAAGTGAATACAACAAATTTTATAAATTCAAGGTACTTAGGTTCAGTTATCTACTGAGTTCTTGTTTTAAGTATATTTAACCTAAGTGAGTGGTGAACGTGTCGCCACCTAGTTCGGAACCAAGTACTATGTTGTCACGCCCGCTCCAAATAACACAGAGTATTAAAAATAGAGACGGTATACAACTAACTAACGATTTAAAAAATTGTTAGCCCTGGCCCATTTCTACCCCAATATAGGGACAAAGTATGTAAGACTAGATGCATTCTCGCAACAATTAGAACCGTAGACCGGTTTCGCTCTCATTAGAGCTCTTCAGTACGGCATACTAATTGTAGCAAAAATGCACCAAAAATAACACGGCTATCGTATAGCCAGTCTTAAAACACTAAGTGAGTGGTGAACGTGTCGCCACCTAGTTCGGAACCAAGTACTATGTTGTCACGCCCGCTCCAAATAACACAGAGTATTAAAAATAGAGACGGTATACAACTAACTAACAATTTAAATTTTTAAATTTTTAGTTAGTTGTATACCGTCTCTATTTTTAATACTCTGTGTTATTTGGAGCGGGCGTGACAACATAGTACTTGGTTCCGAACTAGGTGGCGACACGTTCACCACTCACTTAGTGTTTTAAGACTGGCTATACGATAGCCGTGTTATTTTTGGTGCATTTTTGCTACAATTAGTATGCCGTACTGAAGAGCTCTAATGAGAGCGAAACCGGTCTACGGTTCTAATTGTTGCGAGAATGCATCTAGTCTTATATTTAACCTATTTTTATTAAGAAAAATTCGCTATTAGAGGTTACGATTAAAAGCTTTTGAAAAAATTTCTTCAAATAAGCGTGAATTTGGGTCCCTAGAACCCAAAACCGAGGTCCGTTAAATTTTTTATATGTTTACATATATATATATATATATATATATATATATATATATATATATATATATATATATATATATATATATATATATATATATATATATCCGAGCGATAACTCAAAAAATACGTAACTGATTTGAACGAAACTTGGAACATATCTTCACCGTATTTAGACCGCGGCCGAGTTCGTATATCAGCCATAACGGACATTTCCCCCCCAAAAATATACACAAATATCTTTGAAACGCTATATTTTTGTAAGTATCAGAGTAACTGGAATGAGACTTTACATGTGGCTAGAAATAGTGGAAATAAATCTATGTTGTGAATTTTAATTAATTTGATACACAATATTTAGAGTTTTTTCCAAATGAAAAATAAAATCTAAAAGACATGCGTTGAAATGATATAGTGGTTAAAGTCCAATGCCTGACAGACAGAGTAGTTAACTGCCAGGCGTAGATTGATTCATATAACATGTATAAACCATACATAACCGCTAACCAAACTAAATATATAACAGGCATAACACATACTACCCGAACCAACGATAGTGAAATCTCGGCCACAAATATGGAAAATGCCATACGACATGAAATAAAAAATTTGCCAAGTGATTGTTATTTAACTGGGTGATTCAATCAATTTTTAAAATACACTATATTTGTAGCTTGATGAACATCCCCAAATACAGTTTTAGCACAGCATAGATATATTATGCTGTGGTTTTGGACTGAAAGTGTAGCATAACATAATAGAAATCAAGTCAAATCTATATAAAAATAATTCTCAAATAGTTTCTTTTATCTTTAAACTTAGACGTCATAAAAGACCGAAACAGTCGTGGAATATGTTTCTTTGGCAATTCTACTAATTCTGTAATTAATTGTTACGTATGCTTCTAAGATATCTTGGACATGAAGTCGATATTACGTATCATCTAAACAAAACGTTAGTTAACGTAAGATTAGATAGCTCAGTGCCACCGTGCTTGTCTTCTACGCAGGAAATACTTTGTTTTCTTTGTAAATAACCAATTAGAAATAAGTTGTATTATTTTAACAAAAGCTTATATTGAAGTCGTAGTATACATAAAAATTGTAAATTTTTGTAACTTTGTTATAGCGTAATATAGAGCTTTAGAATTGAAATTTGATTGTAATCTACGCAGAAGGTTACGTGATCGATTTCAGCTTGATGAATGTATGTTTTTTTTTAATTTTATTTTGACATTTGGGGAAACAATAGCGCACATATTTCCTACGTTTTGAACAAGATCTAATTTTTGTTTAAAACACCTGAATCACTTTGCCACCTTTGAGTCTGAAATTATAATTTTCGGCAAACATTTTAGCGAATTTTTACAAAAAAAAACGCTAATAGAGAAGTATCGATGGTAAGACCTTGCAAAGATTTTTTCAAATGAGCGTGAATTTGGGCTCCCAGGAACCAATATATATATATATATATATATATATATATATATATATATATATATATATATATATATATATATATATATATATATATATACGTATCCAACCGATAACTCAACAAGTTATTAACCGATTTTGATGAAACTCGGCAATAATCTTGCCTTAATTAATAGCTTGGGCCAGTTCGTTAGCCAGCCCCATCGGACAAGTTTTTCTAAAAAAAGTGATTTTTTCGAGAAAAAAAATTATCCCAAAAAATAACAAAGCGATTTTGATGAAATTTGGTTGATATATTGCCTCGGTACATACCTTACTATATATCCAAATTGAGCTTTCTAAGTTTATAGAAAATTTGAAACATTTAATGAAAATTGGCTACCTTAACGCACTTGCTGCGTTCCGAATTTTTTTATTTTACATTAAACACATATACCTTAATGACGACTTACCGATTTAATTGTTGCATATAAAAAGAATTTTGAATAACTAACGTCCAATTCGTAATACCGTTAATTCGCTTTGCAGTTATGCTTACAACACAACACCTAAAAAAACAAAATATTGTCCTTAACAAGATAGTTTCGATTTAACTGATATTCCGTACAAAATAAACATTATAATAAATCTGTAACTGATTGTATTTAAATAGCGTTTAGCCAACACTTAAAAGTTACACCAATTTTTAATAAATGGTAATTAAAACACCAAAACGCAATCTGAAACTGAAGGTGTTATTTGGAATACATATGACGTAGCGCCTTCCTCTCGCGTTTCTTCCTCCTCAGTGTTACCAGACAACCTATCCAATATATGAACCTTCAATGAATGATTAAAGTGCGGATATCTCAACACCGGCGTGTTTTATCAATACCATACAAGTTCGTTGTTCCTTAAAAATAAGCAGTTTATCTGTATCTTCTTCCAAAATCGCGATAAAGCTTGGCATAAAAAGTTATGATAAACAATTTGTATTCTTCACTGCGTAACTAACGCTTTCCACAACCAACCCAATAACAAAGTTTAGATTTGTATTTCCCGCCATTCAGAACTCCCCATTCTGAGTTTTCACGGCATTTTCTTAAAAACTGTCCAAATAATGGAATATATCTCCAACTTAAAATCCATATTTAACACCCTGTACCTCTGAAACGAGTAACATTTTCCTAAGGCATATTTGGCGAAATCGTATTATTTTCAATTCTAGAATCTACAGTTACTCTATGGCCCACCCTGTATAATTAGGATAATTTTGCCCATGCAGCCTGTTTAGCGACGGCTAGTGATTTGTTTTGTGGATTTTTGGGGCGATTCTGCTCTTTGTTTTAATTACCAACTGACGGAATAAATTATCCAAGTATTTCTGATAACTTGCCAAATGCAAATATAAATATACTTTTCTTATATTAATTTTCATTTTTTAGACACTGTAATCTTGCTCATAGTAGATAGATTTAATTTTTTTATTAACAATTTTTTAATGAAAATATTTTTAGTGAATTTTCTTAGAAACAATTAACTAACGAGGAGCTACCGACTTTTGAATTTTGGAAAAATTTCTTCAATTGAGCGCGATATAGGACCCCTAGAATCCATATCCGGGGTCAGTTTCAATTTTTATATGTTTATATATATATATATATATATATATATATATATATATATATATATATATATATATATATATATATATATATATATATATATATATATATATATATATATATATATTTGTGTGTGTATCACACCGATGACAAAAAAAAATGGATCGATTTTGATAAAATTTAGCATGTGCCTTCCCTTTGTAAGTGGCTTGGATAAGTTCGTTATCCAGGAAAATCAGACCAGGTTTTCCGGGAAAATTTTAAGTTTTCTTTCGAAAATATTTTTTATCAGAAAAAATAAAAAGCTAAGGTAACCAAATTTGGTACGTAAGTTTACGATATAAACAGAAAACTACACACCAAAATTTCTATCTGTCAAAAGAAAAAAAGTTATAAAAAAATATTTCGTGCCAGATCATTTCTATGAAAATTGACTACCATAACGCATTTGCTGCGTCCATCAGGATGTGTGTGTTTTGTTTCTTTAAGGTCGACCTATTTCCACGACTATGGCCAATCACGGACGCCAGACAGCAGTTTCACCTCACCATCCTGGAAATTTTGCCGAATCTCTGCCTTTCTGTAAGGAGGGTAGCGATATTTATCGTGCCCAACATCGCATGGACACTGGACTGACGGCTTTACGCCCCCTCCGAAGGGCGGAACGTGCAGACATTCAACTTGCTGAAATACAATGCCAGAACTTCGGTTGATGTTAATGTTACAGTTTGTACTGAAAAAATGAAAGGAGAAGCCTGGGATCGAACCCAGTACCCTTCGGTTCAGAGGCACAGAAATTCAAAATAATTTATTTTATATTAAATGGGTTACAATCATTATATTTAAGTAGTTGAATAAACAGTCTAGAATCTACATCAAATGGTATACATGCTTACAAACTACTTAACCCTTAATTACTTCTAACTTACACACGGTTCCTATCGTAGTTACAATTTATACGTGATTTTAATTGTCTACTGAACATACCAGCTATACGCTTTGTATATTCTTTGTAAGTTGAAACTGTTCAGTATTTATTAATGGTTTTCTATTTTACTAAATCTTAGGGCCTATGAGTTGACAGGAAAATAAATTTGAAAAACCTGCCTTAACAAACACTTTGCTCAAAAGCTAGTTACTATACATACATATTTACAGTAATTTATTTACAATATTTACATTATATACAATTTACAAGAATTGTTATTGGTCTTTAGGCAAATTTTGGAAATTTGATATATACAGAATGCACACGCATTCACACACACACACACACAATCACACACCTATATACGTGCACAATCTTGATTACCTCTCTGCATGATTCCAAAATTTTGTGCGATAGAAAGGCAGTTTATGTTTAATATTAAGATTTGGATAAATGCTGCATGTACCTGTGATATTTTTAGTCAGAATGCTATTCTGAATCTGGTTTTCATAAAATTTTTCAGAAAGTTTTAATATGTAGTCCTTTCTGGGGATTATTCCTGTTTGCTGATGCATCTGTATAATTCTTGTATATCTATCCTTTCCTGTAATTAACCTCAAGCATTTATTTTCAAATACAGAGAATTTTTTATATTTTGTGTCTGAAATGCTACACCAAGCTGGTGCTCCATATGTGATGATGGGTCTGATTAATGCACACGTTCTTACCTCTGAACCACCGAGACTCTCTGCGTCAGGATATTTGTTTTTATTATGTCCAACATTTAAAACTGCAGCGGTAATATTATCGTAATTTGCTCTATGTGAATAATTTATAATAATATGAATTTTTGTCAAATATCGATCTTAGTCCATATAATATCCGGTCAGGAGTGTAGGATTTGCTCGAGATGCAAGAATTGAAAGCAACTGGAATAATCTCCACAGAGGCAGGTGTATGGCAACAGAGCTGACATAGGTTGCAGGAAATCAGGGAAATATAGAACCGTAACACGCGAGCGGGAATCGCCCCCGAGCGTTTACATCTCACATTAACCCAAACTGCTTTGTCAGCTTCCGTTAAGTGCTACTAGATTTCCTGCTCTAAATTATAAAGAGCATGCAGACACATTAGTTTTTGTATTGTATGCTTTGCATGTTGCAGTTTGTTGTATTATCAACATCACCTAGAGCAAGAGAACCGAATTTTTGTTAAATAATTTAATCATTTATTTTAAATAAAGTCCGATAAAAGCAGTGGCAGAAAGAATATTTGAAGTAGGTGTTCTTCAGGGGCAAAAAGAAGAGCCTAGGGGGTATCCCCGTTGAATAAATGAGGGTAATTATATAAAATCCTGGACACAGCAAGTGCGTTATGGTAGTGAATTTTCATGGAAATGATCTGGCACAAAATATTATATTATAACTTTTTTTTTCTCGTAAGATAGAAATCTAAATTTTGATGTATAGTTTACTTTTTATATCGTAAAGCTACCTACCAAATTTGGTTATCATATCTTTTTTATTTTTTGAGATAAAAATTTTTTTTGGAAGAAAACTCAAAAGTTTCCAGGAAAACCTCGTCCGATTTTCCTGACTAACGAACTTGTCCAAGCCATTTACAAACGGAAGGTATATGCCTAATTTATATATATATATATATATATATATATATATATATATATATATATATATATATATATATATATATATATATATATATATATATATATATATATATATATATATATATATATATATATATATAAACATAAAAAGTGAAACTGACGCCGGATATGGGTTTTAGGGGTCCTAGGTCGCTCTCATTTGCATAAATGTTTTCAAAATTCAAAAGTCGTGATCTCCCCATTAGTGAATTTTTTCTACAAAAATTCACTAATAAAGAAAAGTGTAGACGCCGCACGGGCGTTGTAGTAGCAGCAAGTGCGTTATGGTAGTGAATTTTCATAAAAATGTTTCTAATGGCAAATATATCTTTTTTTTAATGAAAGAATAACAATTTCTGCGAAAACTGGCTAAATATCTTTTACATAAAATTTTGCTAAAAAATATGCCATCAATTGATCAATTTTCATAAAAAAATTCGCCACAAATGTTTCTTCAAAGAAAAATCATTAAATTCATATATAAGAAAATTCGCCATTAAAAGAACATTTTGTTCCAGATAGCTAATATAAATAAATTAAATAAATTAAAAAAATATTCAAAATCTGTTCTAAATACAGAACTAGATACTTTTTCTGTGGCTTCACAGAGAAAATTATTTTGCGTGTGGATGCTTTAAAAATTGAATCCGGTTGTAGGGAAGAAAGTAACCTCTTCTGATGTCACAAATCTCTACGTCTATGTTAACTGTGGAACGGTTTTATCAACTAAGGGCAACACCCCTGCTACTAAACTTGAATTAAAAGTCGTAAAAGTCTTCTTTCATTTTCAACAAAAAGTCCTTAAAAAATATTGGAATGACACACTCAGATAACTTTAAAAGTAACTTTAAAAGTAACAAAAAAGTTGAAAGAGAAATTCAATCAGCGTGAGATTTGAATCGGCGTCCCTTCGCTCATCAGCCATGCATTTAACAATTACACCACTGTAAGCTGTGAATCACACTCTGTAATGAAAAGTAGAAAACCGATAATGGTCTTAAGTTATTTATTTCTAATATGTAAGATTTTAGGAGGCAGGATTTGCAACTATTTTAACAAATGAGAAGTGTAGCATAAATCTAAAACAATTTACTAAACATTCTATGCCATATTTACCATATATAAACCACAATACTTATATTAATTGTTACGTTTCAAATCTCCAGTTTCACATTCACAGGAGAAAAATTATAAAATTTTCAACGCAATCTTTCTGGTACTTCTTGAACTTTTTGCGCCATGGAAAGATAAACGTTGTCCGTAATATTTAATAGATTTTGTTTAATACATACAATATTTTGATATTGCGTCTTCTCTGACTTTTAGTGGCACTAATATTATGCTTTATTTAGTGCCTATAACTTTTTTCTTTCAACTTAGAGACCTAAATTTTGCTGCAGAGTGTAGTTTTTACAATATATACCAGCTTGCCAAATTTGGTTCCCAGAGCTTTATTATTTCCGAAGATATCAACATCATTGCAACATCATTGTTTTAACTAGTTAAGTAACCAGAAATATATCAAGAAAAGCCGCTACAAAATCTTTACTTAAAATTATACAATATTAACATAAATTTGAATTTATTAATTTAATAAGCAGGTTTTCTTTAAGGTGGTTAAAGATGAAAACTACTTGGAAAGAGGGCCGGGAAAGGGCGTGAGATCAGGAGACCTTGCGGGTCAGTTTACCGGGCCACAACGACCAATCCATCTATCTCTAAACGTGTTATTTAGAGTGTCTCTGACTTAGCGCGTAAGATGTGGTGAAAACGATCCTATTGAGAGCATATATCTGCTGGTACATTGACGGCTCCAAAACATATCGGGGGGCAGGAGCTAGCATATGGGAGCAACACCAATGCAAGAATACCATCTAGCTTCTGAAAGTATGCAACCATACACCAGGCAGAAGTGTATGCCATCGAGATGTGTGCGAGGGAAATTAGACAAAACCATTTCACACTCGAATCTATCAAAATATATTCAGATAGCCAAGCTGCAATAGAGGCACTTGGGTCCTGCCATTGCAATTCAAAAACGGTATGGAGATGTAAATCTGCTCTCAGCGAACTAGGTAGCTGCAGTGAAGTGTTGCTGGTCTGGATACCGGGTCACTCGGATCTTGATGGCAATGTAGCGGCCGACGTGCTTGCCGTGGGTGGTGCCCAGGGGAACTTTATCAGACCAGAGCCTATGCTGGGGATATTCTCATGCACCGCAGAACGCACCTTAAAGACCTGGAGAGATAGAAGGACAATCCAGCAATGACAGAGTCTACCAGGATTAGCACACTCTAAGATCGTTATAAATGGTATTTCAGAGTCAAGGGCTAAAAACTTCTAGCGCTAAACAGACAACAACTGAGAACTCCGGTCGGCCTGTATAGAGGCCACTGCCGCTTGCGCCACTACGTGCACCGAATTGGTCTCGGTCAAGAGATCCAGTGCCGGCTGTGTATGGAGAGTGACGAAACAGCAAATCACGTGCCATGTTCCTGTCCGGCTGAGGGCAGGACAAGACATCTACTCTTTGACGAGACACAACTTGCACCAGAAGATCTGGGCTAATGTTCGCCCACAAATATTGTCCACCTCTGTAGGAGGCTGGATTAGTAGGGTGAAATATAAATAAAAGAGGTGTGAGCCACAATAGACCTTAAGGTCGCAGTGGAGGGACCGTTATAGTTCACTCACAATATAACCTAACCTACCTTAAAGTGTTGCGGGGCTCCGTCTTGCTGAAACCACACCTTTTCTTGTTGATTTCCTACGTTGTTCAGAATTTGACATAAATTGTGCCTTAAAAAATCACAAGTATTAATAGGGAACATTTATAACACTTTTTAGAACGCAAACTCCGGCTGGGGACAGGACAAGACAACTGCTCTTTGACAAGACACAACTTGCACCAGAATATCTGGGTTAATGTTCGGACACAAATATAGTCGACCTCTGTAGGAGACTGGATTTGTTGGGTGAAATATAAGTAAAAGATGTGTGAGCCAGAATAGACCTTAAGGTCGCAGTGGAGGGACCGTTATAGTCCACTCACAATATAACCTAACCTAAGCTAAAGTGTGGCGGGGCTCCGTCTTGCTGAAACCACACCTTTTCTTGTTGATTTCCTACGTTGTTCAGAATTTGACATAAATTGTGCTTTAAAAAATCACAAGTATGAAGTAGGGAACATTTGTAAGACTTTTTAGTACACAAACTCCGGCTGGGGACAGGACAAGACATCTGCTCTTTGACAAGATAAAACTTGCACCAGAAGATCTGGGTTAATGTTCGCCCACAAATATTGTCGACCTCTGTAGGAGGCTGAATTTGTTGGGTGAAATATAAGTAGAAGAGGTGTGAGCCACAATAGACCTCAAGGTCGCAGTGGAGGGACCGTTATAGTCCACTCACAATATAACCTAACTTAACTTAAAGTGTGGCGGGGCTCCGTCTTGCTGAAACCACACCTTTTCTGGTTGATTCTCTACGTTGTTCAGAATTTGACATAAATTGTGCCTTAAAAACTCACAATTATGAATTAGGGAACATTTATAACACTTTCTAGAACACAAACGCAGTTAAACTTATGGTAATTCATCCTAGTTCTTACTCTAACTTTATTTATTGGAAAGTTCATAAGTATGCAACCAGTAGAGCAAAAATGCGACAATTTTCTACGTACGCATTTTTGCTCTACGCAGTTCTTCAGGGAGAGTCGATTTTTTTAAGAAGAGAAAAACACCATTCCATTTGACACTTGTAGTGTAACGCCGACCCGTCAAAAAGAGGAGGAGGGGTAAATGTCAAAAATATTTCAAAATGTGTCTCACAGCCTACTTATTACCTCACCAAATTTTTAGCAAAATACTCCGGACGGTTTTCAAATGTCTGATTGTAACACTTTAAAATCCCCACATTGTATATTATTGTTCAAAAAGCAGACGTTTCATATTTCAAGTCAATTATTAAAGACACATTTTTAAGGTGAATTTATATATTCTTTTTTGCAATAGAGGAGGAGGGGTAAATGTCAAAAATATTTCAAAATGTGTCCCACAGCCTATTTATTATTTCACCAAATTTTTAGCAAAATACTCCGGGCGGTTTTTCAAATGTCTGATTGTACACCTTAAAATCCCCACATTGTATATTATTTTTTTAAAAACAGACGTTTCATCTTTCAAGTCAATTATTAAAATACTTTATTAAGGTGAATATTATATATTCTTTCTTGCAATATTTAAAGCTACCATGAAGGAAATACAATCTAGAATGACCCATTTGGTGTAAATAACAAAAATCGTGGTATTGCTGTTTTTCCATATTGCTTTGCATGATGATAAATTCTCTTCCTATCTCTTTTTATTTTTTCCAGCTTTCTCGTATTTCAAATAGCGGTAGAAGCTTGAAAATAACACAGAAACACTTTATCATCTGGTCCATATACAACTCGCGATAAGTGATATGGTCACCGGGAGAGTATTTGAGTTTACTCCTCTATCTACCAATGATAAGCCAAGACTCTTTTATGTCGGTATGTCGTTTCATACCACAAGAGCGATCAATAATCTAGTGTATACAAAGTATATATAAAGTAGAAACTGTACAAATACAGAGCTGGTTTCCTCTTTGCCCTAGATAGGGTCAGTGAAGTGTTTGTTGCAAACATTTAGTTTTTCATGCTTTGAAATATTTAACTTTATTTTTGGTGACATAATTAAAAGTCCTGGCTCTCTAAATGATCATGTTCATAAATACTTGACTACCATTATTTGCATTTTATCGCCTCCCAAAAAAACACCAGGGCGTAGCAAGTGCGTTATGGTAGCGTATTTTCATAGAAGTTTTTTAATGTTAAATATGTTTTTTTAAGAGACATCAAATTTAGTAGATAGTATAACTTTAATAGTAGAAACAATGCACATTTAATCAAAATATATTTTTATTAGAAACAGTACAAATATTTCCCATAAACTTAAAATTTTCTCAAAGAAACTGGTCTGATTTTCCTGGCCAGCGAACCTATCCAAGCAATTAATACAAAATTTACACCTGTCAAGATTTAATTATTCAATGTTAAAGCAGCTCACCGCCAAAGTAAGCACATAAAATCAAGACAAGGAAACATATAAAATATCTGAAGCCGATATAATAAAAAGTCTGGACGCAGCTAGTGCGATATGGTAGTGAATTTTCATAAAAATGTTTTAAATAGCAAATATGTGTGTTTTTAAGAAAGCAGGCATCAAATTTGGTTACCAGTATAACCTATATAGTAGAAACAATGTGCTATGTTTCATCAAAATAACCATTGTTTGAAAATGTACAGTAATTTCCGAAAGTAAACTTAAAGTGTCCCCGAAAAAACTGGTTTCTTGGTCAACCTTATATTATAGGTTAATAGCAAATTGAGCTATTCAAATTTTAAGGATTTAATAAAAATTCGCTACCATAACGCACTTGCTGCGACTCGATTTTTTTTCTTACAAACATGCATTATATTTCGATGGAAAATGCAAAAATGCAATAACATAAGGCGTGTTCGATTAAAAAAAAAAAAAGAAAATTTATATCACCAACGACTTATAGGCCAGCCTGTGATTGTAGAAATATTTTTAAGATGTCGCTCAAGACACCCTATAATTAATGTATACAATTTTTTTTGTATCTTGTATAATAACGGATATATTGAGCTTTATTGATTTTTTTACGAAGAATTTGAGAAAATTATATACCATTAAGCGATAAACTCTATAGCTAAGACTACTGCCAATGTATCAGAGAACGGGTCTATTTGATATGAATTTTCTGGAAACATTTAGTAAAATGAAGGACAACGACGGTTAAAGCTAAGATTTCAGGCTTTGTAAAACACTCTTTTTGAGACATTTTTTGACGTTTTGAGAAAAAAACCAATTTATTTTGATTTAAATGCCTGTAACTTTTTTGTGTTTCAATCTAAAGAGCTGAATTTCGGTAAGTAATTGACCTATAATGATATAAATCGGCGTACCAAATTTGGTTGCCCTTGCTTTGTTAGTTCCTGAGATATGCATTTTTTTCGAAAGAAAACACAAAATTTTCCGGGAAAACCTGAGCCGTTTGTCCTCGCTAACGAACTTGTCCAAGCCATATATATATATATATATATATATATATATATATATATATATATATATATATATATATATATATATATATATATATATATATATATATATATATATATATATATATATATATATATATATATATATATATATATATATATATATATATATATATATATATATATATATATGTGTGTATAAACATATAAAAACTCTGTACGCAGCAAGTGCGTTATGGTAGTGAATTTTTATTAAATGCTTCAAATTTGAATAACTCAATTTTCTATAAACTTAGAAAGTTTAATTTTGGTATGTAGTAAGGTCTTTCAGAGGGCAAGATATTCACCAAATTTCATTAAAACAACTTTGTAATTTTTGGAGAAAAAAATTTTTTCGAAAGAAAATTTAAAATTTGAATAAGTCAATTTTCGATAAACTTTGAAAGTTGAATTTTGGTACTTAGTAAGGTATCCTCCAAGGCAACATATATAGTAAATTACATTAAAACAGCTTTGTTATTTTCGGAGACAAATTTTTTTTTTGAAAGAAAACTCAAAATTTTCCCGGAAAACCCCATCTGATTTTCCTGGATAACGACCTCATCCAATCCATTATTCATTGAAATCGGTTAATTATTTTTTAAGTTATTAGACGGATACATACATACATACATACATATATATATATATATATATATATATATATATATATATATATATATATATATATATATATATATATATATATATATATATATATATATAAATTGAAACTGACCCCGGATATGGGTTCTAGGGGTCCTAGTTCGCGCTCATTTGAAAAATTTTTTGCAAAGTCTCACCATCGATCCCTCTCTAATAGTGATTTTTTTAAAATAAAAATTCACTAATAATCTCTGATGTAAATGCAATTCAAACGTAAATAATAAAACAAATGAATATTTGCATCTGTAGTTAATTACTACATGCATTTTGCTTTTGTTTCTGAAGAAGCCACATTTAACGAAACGGTTCATATTATAATTATATAGAGTGAATATCGTAATAATTTGTTTTATCACTATATAATTATATAAATATTTCCCTTCATTATTTAAATTCTTAAAATTAGAATACAATAACAGCCTAAAATTCTTGCCTTTAACTTAAAAGGAAGGGATGTGTATTGTTGATTAAAACTGACTGTCCATTAGGCACGTAATCGCATAACTTCCATGATTTTTCTTTTGGACGCAAGCGATATTAGATCTTATTCATGTGCCAATACCAATACCGACCTGAAGCGATCGCCAGACGCCACATGCATTACACTATACTAAACAAAACTTAAATACTGCCACTGCCTATCCTCTCATGTGATCCTGATACTAGAGACGTGAAAATCGTTTCGTCGTTTCTACGATTTCTGTGGTAAAAACTTCATGTTAAATATTAAATGCTTCAAATTTGAATAACTCAATTTTCTATAAACTTAGAGAGTTTAATTTTGGTGTGTAGTAAGGTCTCTTCTAACGCAAGATATCTACCAAATGTCATTAAAATAACTTTGTAATTTTCGGAGAAAAAAAATTTTCGAAAGAAAATTTAAAATTTGAATAACTCAATTTTTTATAAACTTAGAAAGTTGAATTTCAGTACGTAATAAGATCTCTCCCAACGCAACATATATAGTAAATTTCAATAAAACAACTTTGTTACTTTCGGAGAAAAAAAATTTTTTCGAAAGAAAACTCAAAATTTTCCCGGAAAACCCGGTCCGATTTTTCTGGCCAACGAACTCGCCCAAGCCATTAATAAAAGAAAATCACTTGCCAAGTTTCATCGAAATCGGTTAATTATTGTTTGAGTTATCAGACGGATACATATATATATATATATATATATATATATATATATATATATATATATATATATATATATATATATATATATATATATATATATATATATATATATATATATATATATATATATATATATATATATATATATATATATATATATATATATATATATAAACATATAAAAATTGAAACTGACCCCGAATATGGGTTCTAGGGGTCCTAGTTCGCACTCATTTGAAAGAATTTTTGCAAAGTCTCACCATCGATACCTCTCTATTAGTGAATTTTTTTAATAAAAATTCACTAAAAATTGAATATGTGTTCTAGGGGGCCTAATTAGCGCTCATTTGAAGAAATGTTTTCAAAATTCAAAAGTCGGGTTCTCCTCATTAGTGAATTTTTTTAAAGAGAATTCACTAATGTAAGTGTCCCGAAAGTGCTCATCACACGTAAACTTGCGCATTCAGCAAATTCATCTGCTACACTTAACCATAGACATCATAAATTATACATGCATTAGAAAATTAGATATATCTAGACGCAGCTGTTAGACGGAGACATCCACAATTGCATTGCTGTGTTTCCGCACCTTACATTACACTAGATTTACTTTAACTTTCCTATAATCTACATTGTTCACCCTCTCGGTCACACGGGAATTCCTATATTATCAGGATATATGCACTATAGATTTTCCAGGCAGTCACATTCTAGTAAATTATATTAGCTCTTTTATTTACTGCTGGCTTTATTACTAAGTTCCCCAGATTCAATTGAATGTGAAACGGTCTATGATGGATGGGATCATTTTGAATGGGTCGTGCAAGTAAATGAGACTTCAAGTCGAGGTTTCCGCTTTCTGAATCTGCAATGTAGACCTTGGGGTTTTGTTCTCAAGAAAATGTTCGGGAAAATCGAAATAAGCAGGTATATTAAAAGGTGCAGGTGTTAGCTTTCGTAACAAAAATATTACTAAAGCTTAGTAAAATATACACCGTGGCAGCGAAGCTTGCTTGTACATCATGGGGATGTACGGAGTTGGAGGAGATACAGCTTTAGTTGAATTACAAAATAATTTTGTTGATACCTTTCAGCAGCTTTTTTTTTAGAAATATGTCATCTGTAGCTGTTATGTATTATATTCCGAAAAAACTGGAAATATATAGGTATTTTTAAATCTGCCATTAGCTTTTTAGTGAATTTTCATTAAGATAGGTATCGATGGTAAGATTTTCGGAAAATTTCTTTAAACGAGCGCGAATTAGGGCCTCTAGAACTTATACCCAATGTCCGTTTAAATGTTTACATGTTTATATATATATATATATATATATATATATATATATATATATATATATATATATATATATATATATATATATATATATATATATATATATATATATATAGGGTGGTCCACTTCGCGGAAAAAGCCCAGTTTTCCATATTAAACTCAGTTTTATCTAAAAAGTTTCAACTCAAAGTTGTTCCTATCAATCAGCTGCGTAATCAGAAAATATTTTAATTTACACAGGGTGTTCATTTTCTCCGTGGCAGACCAAACTTATCTTTTTTTTAAACAGAACATTCTGTACTTTATATCATTTTTAAAAAGATGGTATCGCGACAAGCAAGTTGATACCCCACATGATGGATCTACGCCCAACCGTTTCAGAGTTATTCATTTGTTTATTAAAAATATTGGTCTAGTTTGGTGCGTAAATACTTCGAATCTGCACAATATTTTGGCTGCATATTCACTGGAGTTAATTTTATACACTCCTCACTATAACAAAATGCAACATGGTAATTCTTAATGTAACCTGCCTATACAGAGTGTTAAATCTCGCAAAATTTAAATTTTCCCAAAAAATAAAATGGAACGCCCTGTATATTAGCACTTTCTTAGATGTGCATTTTCATGACCTTTTCAGCAATACCACATCTGATGACATTATTTTCAACGGTTTCAAAGATATAAAGCATTAATTACAAAATTTATCATTTTCCAATATTTATGAAACTTATCTCAAAATCTAGGGAAGGCTTTGACATTTGAAAAATTAACTAAATTATTGACAGGTAACTTTCTTAGTTACCCGCTTTTTTCTTGATATCAGTATGTTTTTTACTGAAGAACTTATGTCAATTCTGTACGTGATTGCTGAAAGTGATGGAAATGTTGCCTTAGCAAAGGGAATCTATAGGCAGAAATACCCTAATCGACAACAACGTCAGTTGAAAGCATATAGATTGGTGAAAGCTCGTTTTGATGCATACGGCAGTGTACAGTATCGGGCTCCCGTAAGAAACAAAACTGTTCTAAATGAACGTGCGTCTGTAAACATCATAGCCTCGGTCATTGAAAATCCTCATATCAGCCAGACACAGTGACCTTCGAATGTAAATATCTGTAACACTTATGTCCAAAGATGTTTTAAAGAAAACAAATATCACCCATACCATGTTAGAAAAGTTCAAAAGCTGTCTGCAAGCGATAAGCAGCAAAGATGGAATTTTTGTATTTGGGCTCTACAGAAGGACAACCAGGATTTATTCCAAAGGTGCTATTTACAAATGAAGCAAATTTTTCAAACTGTGGAGGAATTAACATGCACAATGTGCATTATTATGCTGATATAAATCCACATTTTTCGTGGCCAGTGGATCGTCGGCATAGGTGGTCCATAAATATGTGGGCTGGAATTTTGGGTTCGTATTTAATCGGATCGTATTTTTTAGATGGGACTCTAACTGGTTAGGGTTATCTAAATTTCTTCAGTAATGATCTACCAGAGCTGTTAGAAGAAATTTCTCTACAACTCCGGGGTGAAATTTGGTATCAACACGATGGAGCACCCCCACATTCAACAGGAGCTGTTAGAGCATTTTTAAACCATAATTTTGAAGAACGATTGATAGGTCGAGGTAAACCAACCGCTTGGCCAGCAAGATATCCTGATGAAATATATATTTTTGTGGGGTGACATTAAAGGTAAAGTGTATGCGACTCCACCAACAACCAAAGAGGACATGCGCGCAAGGATTTCAGAGGTTTTCAATTCTGTATGCGAAGAAACATTGTTGAATGTGCGAAACAATCTAAGACAGAGATTACAAATTTGTATCGATAATGACGGCTCCCAACATGAACATTTGCTGCGTTGAATTTTTGTTGTTTATTTTGTGAATTTCGGTTTACTTGAATTTGTATAAAAACGGTAAATTCCGCAATTGAGCCTTAATATCTTTGAAACCGTTGAAAATAATGTCATCAAACGTGGCATTGCTGAAAAGGCTATGAAAATGCACATCTAATAACGGTCTAATATACAAGGAGTTCTGTTTGAAATTTTCGAGAAAATTTAAGTTTTGCGAAATTTAACACTCTGTATAGGCATGCTACACTAAGAATTACGATGTTGCATTTTGTTATAGTGAGGAGTGTACAAAATTAGCTCCAGTGAATATGCAACCAAAACATTGTGCAGAATCGAAGTATTTACGCACCAAATTAGACCAATATTTTTAATAAACAAATGAATATCTCTGAAACGGTTGGGGCTAGACCCATCATTTGGGGTATCAATTTGCTTGTCGCGATACCACCTTTCTAAAAATGATATAAAATACAGTATATTCTATTTAAAAAAAAAGGTGACTTTAGTCTGCCACGGAGAAAGTGAACACCCTGTGTTAATTACAATATTTTTGAATTACGCAGCTGATTGATAGAAACAACCTACAGTTAAAACTTTTTTGATGAAACTGAGTTTAATATGAAAAACTGGCCTTTTTCCGCGAAGTGGACCACCCTATATATATATATATATATATATATATATATATATATATATATATATATATATATATATATATATATATATATATATATATTGTGTGTGTTTATATCTAACCGTCAACTCAAAAAATAATGAACTGATTTGTATCAAATTCGGGGATTACCCTTATTCAGATAATGGCTTGGTTGAGTTCGTTCGTCAGACCTTACTACCCAATTTTCCTTAAACAAAAATCAAAAATTATTCTTTAAACGCAATATCTTTGAAAGTGTTTAAGAGATTAAAACGAAAAATTAACAAGTTAAAAGAACATAGATAGACGTGTCTGTTTACTAATTTTCAAGCCCTTTGACCAATGGGTGAAGATTGGAACCTGTGATGAACACTGATAATTACAATTTGGAGAACCCAATTCATCACAATACAGTTTTCTGACCCAACAATCGTTTCGATAACAAAGTTAGCGTCATCAAGGGGATGAATAAACTAAGTGAATAGAGACCAGAACTACTATTTATATCTTAGTGGCCAAGCAGTTGCAAACAGCCTCCTCTAGGAAGGTATACAGACAGACCCCCACTGTTGAGTCTTAAATCCCTGTGATTAAAACTGCATATTTGCCTTTGTGATGCTGAGCGTCTTTATAAAATATTCCTTGTAAGGACACGCTGGTTATTAAGATAACAGTTCGAACAATGGACTACATAGAACCGGACCTATTCTATTCATCGAAACATTTTTGTTCAAATATCTAACATATATATATATATATATATATATATATATATATATATATATATATATATATATATATATATATATATATATATATATATATATATATATATATACACTCGTAAGCATCAAGCTGACGAGGGATTATTATCCCAAATATGCTGAACAATACATGATTTGTCAATAGTGCCATATCTCAGTTGCGCTAAATGTTGTTTAAATCTAGTTTCAATGGTTCTTTTATTTCATTGATTGTTGTTGCCCTTACTTGGTGAAACTTGTCCATATTACATACAGACTTGGAGACTACTTCTCTGGCTTCACTGTTGGTTTTCGTTCTTTTAGTTCAACGGAATTGAATCTGTACCATAAGTTAAGTTGTAAAATTAAATTAATAGGTGCAGATATCGCTTTTCTAAAATCCTGCAAATAAAAATGAGTTATTCCCAATTTTATCAACTTCAATGCTAAAATTTCTAATAATAAAAAATAGGCCAAAAAGTGACAAATTTTGCTAAACAAAAATGGCTGGATTTAGAAATGCAATATCTGTACTCAAAACGTAGTACGTTAGAAACAGAAGCATATAGTTTATATAAAAAGTTAACCTTTGAGTTAGATAATTTTGAATATCAAGAATGGTGCAATTTTCCGAGGAACATGTTTGTCGTCATCAACGCGAAGTTAGTGAAAAAGATCAATATACAAAACAATAAATTAAAACAGCTTGTAAAACATCAAATTAAAAATGAAAAACCATCTCCTCAGAAAGTTGACATCGTAGAAAACCTTTCTTCGGAGACGTTTGATAAAAACGAGGTCGACCTTTTAAATAAAGGGCTAAAATTCGGTTTGAAACCACAAAAGGACGATCTATTAGATGTCATTGCCGCTATTGAAACAGCTATTAAACAATTACCTTCAAAAAACTTTATTAGACAAGCATGTAAAGATAAGGTAACTAAAAAGTTAAATGAAAATAAGACCAATAATACAAAAAACGTTAATTAAATAAATATAGTTAAACGACTGCGAAAGAAAGAATGTTTTTATGTTAAAGCAGACAATGGTAAGGTTGTGATTTTAGATAAAAGCGAAGTTAGAGTATATAATGCAATAGAATCAGGACTGTATAAAAACTAAATAGAAACCCTCTCCCAAAAATGATTTCCGAAGTTAAAAACAATTTAAAGAAATGCCACAACCTTATTACAAAAGATTTACGAAAAAAAGTTACAACTTTCAAATCCTAAAGTTCCTAAAAAGTATTGTCTCCCGAAAATTCATAAACCCGGAAAATCGGTGAGACCTATTGTTTCAGCTATAGATTCCCCGACATACAATATAGCGAAATGGTTAATAAATGAATTTAAAGGATGACCTATTAAACAAAAAAGTTTTCAGTCTCAAATTCACTTATTGATAAAGTTAAAACACCTCTCCTCACCTCACCGCTTGCGGCACCACATGCACCGTATTGGGGTCGGTCAGGAGACCGAGTGCCGGCTGTGCATGGAGAATGAAGAAACAGCAGAGCACGTGCTGTGTTACTGTCCGGCAGCGGACAGGACTAGATACCTGCTCTTTGGCAAGGTAAAGCTTGCTCCAGAAGACCTGGATCAACTTTCGCCCACAAAGATTATCGACCTCTGCAGGAGACTGGATTTGTTGGGCGAAATATAGACTTTAGGCGTGAGCTACAATAGACCTTAAGGTCGCGGTGGAGGGCCGATATGGCCCACTCACATACAAACCTAAAACACCTCTCTCAAGTATTAATTTTCTTACATGGCTTTCTGTTTGTCCACAGTACGCCTCTGGACCATATGATAGAATGGTAATGTTGCCCTTTTACAAGGCTACTAGTTCCCCGTTTCCTCCAATGCCTTGATGACCTGGTACGCACATTAAAATTATTTTGTTGTCCGTATCCAGTTGCTTCAAGGTTTGCAGTGGTCAGTTTAGACGACTCGGTTTTGAAAGATTTCAAAGACTTTGCTTTGACCTAAACTGACCTGACCTGAACTGACCTGACCTGACCTGACTATCTGGGAGGATGTAGAACTCTCTATTTGTGAGGCTTCTATGTATGCACCCCTGTATACAAAGATTTACAGCAAGCATTTCTCCTTGGAAGATGGTGGTAGTTTTTCCTAAGGACTCAGCGGATCTGAAGTTAGGTCCTCTTCTTCCCAGTCCTGCTCCCTCTATTTGTTTAGACTCGTCTGTATACCATACGAAGGGATTGTTTGTCACCCTTTCACTGTTCCTGTTCCATGCCTGGCGTTCATTAATGATCACGTCAAATAAGATTACAGTCCAGTTTAGCTGGAATTTTATCTGTTGGTTTGGCAAGTGACTCCAATGGAATAAATTCCAGAATCTTTGAATGTGTCTGCTTGAAGTATTCTTGAGAAACTTAGTGTTGCTTTCTTCTTCATGGATATAGCTCCCGTTACTTCAAGACAGACCAGCCCCTGCAATTTTTGGGATTTGCTTTGTATTGAGCCTTTTTCTGTTTTTGGCCACCATGCTATTGATGCATATGTGACCATGGGTTTAACCACAATTTGGTATACCCAATAATGTAGTCCTTGATAGTTAAGTAGCGTTTTAAAATCTAAACACAGAGTTTTTTTTTTAAATTTAGAATAAAAATTAAAGACAAACATTATTATATATTTTTTATCTTTTATCTCAGTAGCCATGGAAAAACCAGTAACATTTGTTTATATTTTAATGTCAAACAATTGTTGCCAGTTACTGTTTAGCGTCGCGGGAATTGGTATCGTAGTTACTATTAAAAAAGTTCTGTTCGACTTTATCGAGCCAGTTAGTTTATTTTGCTAGTCAAGAAAAAAACTGATATATTTACAGTTTTTTAAAAATATTTCAACAACACACCACGAGGGGTTACAGCCTAAATACTATCGTACCGTGGGTGTCGACAAGGAGGAAAGAGGCAACTTGTTAATTCTGGACTTGAAGGTTTGAAGGAGGATGAGGAAAAACATGTGCTGACAAGGAATTCCACAACTTGGAAGTCCTCTGGACAAAAGAGCGGGCATAACAAGATGTTCTATGTCTGGTAACCTGGACAGTAAAAGGGTGCATTCGCTCTGTTACCCTGGTAGATTTGTTGGGGACAGCGGGTGGAGGAACTATGGAAGAAAGCTCCTCTGAGCAGTGCAGATATCTATATAAGAGAGAGAGAGAGAGAGAGAGAGAGAGAGAGAGAGAGAGAGAGAGAGAGAGAGAGAGAGAGAGAGAGAGAGAGAGAGAGAGAGAGAGAGAGAGAGAGAGAGAGAGAGAGAGAGAGAGAGGTCATCAACGGCACGTCGGTGGGCAAGGGATGGCAGCTTTTGGGTGAGGGTAGAGTCACCGATGAGACGTATAGCTCTCTTCTGAATGGAGTTCAGGATAGCGAGTGTAGAAGCGGCAGCGGCATCCCAGATGTGGGAGCAGTATTCAAGGTTTGGCCTTAATTGTGAAGTATATAAGGCAGAGAGATTAGCCGGGGAAAAGTATTTGCCAGCCTGGAAGAGGAAACCTAATTTCTTAGCAGCCGCTTCTGGAATTGATGTGACATGTTGGTGCCAATTGCGATTTCGATCCACAGAAGTGCCAACAAGTAAAATGGACTCATTAATTTGAATAACTTGGTTGTTCATTGTGATGGGTCTAGGGCTGGTGTATCTCTTATGACAAAGAAAGCAAGACCTGAGATTTGGCGGGGTTGAATTGTCCAAGATTTCTACTTCCCCAGTCTAATATTTTTTGGAGATCCACAGAGACAGGACCCTCCATGAGTCTGCGATCCTCATCTAATTGTGCTAAAGAGACAGGCTTAGAATATTGTATATTTGAGTGGAGGGTGCTGTCGTCCGCGTAACTGTGAACTGGGTTGGATGTGCTAGAAAGGAGGTCATTGATGTGGGGAAGAAACAAAGTAGGGGCTAAAGCTGAACCTTGAGGAACTCCTGCATTAATTGGATACAGTTTAGAGGAATGGCCATCCACGAGAACAGAAATAATCTGGTTGGAGAGGAAATTTGCTGTCCAGGTACATAGTTTTGGTGGTAGGCCATAGACCGGAAGCTTATTCAGCAGCGCTGCGTGCCAAACCTGGTCGAATGCTTTGGATATGTCTAGAGTGACAATCTGGGATTCACCGTGTAGTTCCGTATACTTGTTCCAAGAATGGCTGACAAAGGAAAGGAGGTCGGCAGTTGATCTGCGCTGACGGAATCCATACTGCCTGTCGTGGATTAGACCTTTCTTCAAGAAATTTTATTAATTCGGTGCTTATATACTTTTCCGTCACTTTAGAGACGACTGAAAGGAGAGAAATAGGCCTGTAGTTGCTAGAAAGCGCTTTGGATCCTTTCTTGAGGACGGGTTGTACTCGAACCGTTTTCCAGTTACTAGCGAATATGCCTCTATTGTAAGATGTCTGAAACAGACGAGTCAGGACAGAAGCAAGTTCTGGTGCGCATTTTTTGAGAAGAATTGCTGGGATCTCGTCAAGGCCAGAGGCTTTTTTGGCATTAAGAGAAGAGAGCATCTTTCGTACCTTTTTAGTTTTGAAAATGATACCCGTCATTTTATGCGCGACATTGGGGACTGTTGGTGGTTGAACATTTGGAGGTGTGTTGAGAGTAGAATTGCCGGCGAACAACGAAGCAAAAAGTGCAGCCTTACCCAGGGTGGTAGAAACAATTTTATCCCCTGAGACAAGAGGTGGGAACGTGCTCTCGCAGAAATTTTTCTCAATAGATTTAGCAAGAGTACAGAAGGGTTTGCTGCCGTTGGAGATTAAGAGGACTTTGTTTTTGATGTCGTTATTAAACGAGTTTTTTTGCCTCAGAAAGAATGCGGACATAGCGGTTTCTTGCGTCGTTAAATGCTTGACGGTTTTCCTGACTAGGGATGTGTAGAAGTATTTTGCGCGCTTTGACCTTTTCAAGTCTGGCCTTGTCACAGGATTTAGAGAACCAGGAATTTTGAGTGGCTGAAGAGGTCTTCTGTGTACTTGGAATCAATAATTCCATGCCAGCTTGGATAATTTCGGTGACTTTTTGTGAGATATTAGAGGGGTCAGGATGAGAGAAGCAGACGGACGCCTATGTAAATGAGGAAAAGTAATCCCGCATTTCGTCTCAGTTCGCGGAGTTGTAGTGCCAAACGATACGTGGGTATGATATCACTGTGTGACCTCGGGAAGCAGTGACCATGCCGTGGTCTGAGCCACCAAGGAAGGCGGTGACTGATATCTTATAGCATTCAGGTTTTGTAGTAAGAGGGAGATCCAAGGGATTTGCGCTGTGTGTTGGGATGCGAGGAAAGTAAGTACGTTGCTGAACCATATTGGCTAAATAATTGCTGACTGCAAAGGTCTCCGCTGCTCTCCCTTGTGGATCGGTTTTTGAAGGTCCTAGCCAATCCTTATTATGGACATTGAAGTCATCAAGAATAGTGACCTCAAAGGAAGGATATTCAGAAATCAGATGGTCGGTTTTTTCAGAAAGGTAATGAAAGAGCTGGACAAAGTTGTTGTCAGAAGGTTACCGGTAAATGCAACAGATGAATTTAGTTGCAGCCCTGGGAGAGAGAGTTTTATCCATAGTATGTCTAAAAGCTGTTGCAGATTTATCAGGTCTACCCTTCCTAGAGGTACTCAGCAAAAAAGCTGGTAAAAATAATTGTTTTTCTTCTAAATGATAATAAGAAAAACAAATTATTGAATTCAATGCTGCTCAACGTCAAGTTGGCACGCGTTTTCAAATTGTATAAAAGTTATGTACAGTTATTCATAAACATGGAAAACAGTTTATATATAATCTTGTTTATTTAAAGCAATTTACTTGGCGAGAATAAATCGTTATGTGGTTATTTTATTTTTTAATTACGTAACATAATATTCTGAACGGGGCGCAAATATCTATGCAATTTAGGCGTTGCAACGGGAAACGTTCCGGAAACAAGCGTTAATGGTATTTTACTTTTCGCTGCTCATATCTGGGTGTCTGTTTACTCTTTAGGATTTTTACTTTTTGCTTATTTTCTGATAGGTAGAATTTATTACCACTTCGGCCGTTTGTAATCGCAGTAATAGCGCGAGCTTTTCTGCGTTCTTTGATCGTGACTGGTCTGTCTATTTTTAGTTACGACATTTACATGATCAAATAAATAGTGAAAATGGATTTTATATGATAATATTTTAAAATTGCATATACCTATAACGTAAAAGAATGAAGTAATCCTACAGATAGCTGTAATCAGTCCTTTGAATCAAGCATAATGTTGGTAGTCTTCATGAACACACACACACACACATCCATGAAGTAGGTACTAGATATTCATATCTAACATCAGTCATCGCCCCCCTTGATCGCTCAGACCTCGGCGTGGTCACTGCTTCCTGCGCAATGCAACCCGAGGTCACACAATCATCACACCCACGTATCGTTTGGCACTACAACTCCGCGAACTGGGACGAAATGCAGGATTACTTTTCCTCATTTCCATGGGCGGCTGTCTGCTTCTCTCATCCTGGCCCCTCTGATATCTCACAAAACGTCAGCGAAATTATCCAAGCTGACATGGAATTATTTATTCCACGTAGACAGAAAACCTATTCAGCCACTCAAAAGCCCCGGTCCTCTAAATCCTGTGACAAGGCCAGACTTGAAAAGGTCAAAACTCACAAAACGCTTCTACACAATCCCAGTCAAGAAAACCGTCAAGCATTTAACGGCGCAAGAAATTGCTATGTCAGCATTTTTTGTGAGGCAAAAAACTCGTTTAATAACCACAAAAACAAAGTCCTCTCAAGCTCTAACGGGAGCAAACCCTTCTGGACTCTTGTTATATCTATTGCGAATAATTTCTGCAAGAGAACATTCACACCTCCCTCAGGGGATGAAATAGTTTCTACCGCCCTAGGCAAGGCTGAACTTTTTGCCTCGTTGTTCGTCGCCGGCAATTACACTCTCAACCCACCTCCAAATGTTCAACCACAACAGTCCCCAATGTCGCGCATAAAATGACGGATATCATTATCAAAACTAAAAAGGTACGAAAGATGCTCTCTTCTCTTAATACCAAATCAGCCTCTGGCCTTGACGAGATCCCAGCAATTATTCTCAAAAAAATGCGCACCAGAACTTGCTCTTGTCCTGACTCGTCTGTTTCAGACATCTTACAATAGAGGCATATTCCCTAGTAACTGAAAAAATGCTCGAGGACAACCCGTCCCCAAGAAAGGATCCAAAACGATTTCTAGCAACTACAGGCCTATTTCTCTCCTTTCAGTCGTCTCTAAAGTGAAGAAAAAGTATATAGACACCGAATTACTAAATTTTTTCTTGAGAAACACAGTCTAATCCACGACAGACAGTATAGATTCCGTCAGCGCAGATCAACTGCCGACCTCCTCTCCTTTGTCACCCATTCTTGGACCAAGTCTATGGAACTACACGGTGAATCCCAGATTGTCGCTCTAGACACATCCAAAGCATTCGACCAGGTCTGGCACGCAGAGCTCCTTAATAAAGTACCGGCCTATGGCCTACCACCAAAACTCTGTACCTGGACAGCAAATTACCTCTCCAACCGGAGCATTTATGTTATCGTGGATGGCCATTCCGCTAAACTGTATCTAATTAATGCAGGAGTCTCCCAAGGTTCAGCTTTAGCCCCTACTTTGTTTCTTCTTTACACCAATGACCTCCTCTCTAGCACATCCAATCCAGTTCACAATTACGCGGAGGACAGCACCCTCCACTCAATTATACAATATTCTAAGCCTGTCTCTTTAGCCCAATTAGATGAGGATCGCAGACTCATGGAGGATTCTGTCTCTGTGGAGCTCCAAAAAATATTAGACTGGGGAAGTAGAAATCTTGTATAATTCAACTCCACCAAATCTCAGTGTTGCTTTTTATCTCATAAGAGATACACCAGCCCTAGACCCATCACAGTGAACAACCAAGTTATTCAAAGTAATGAGTCGTTTTCACTGGTTGACATTTCTGTGGATCGAAATCTCAATTGGCACCAACATGTCACATCAATTGCAGGAGCGGCTCCTAAGAAATTAGCTTTCCACTTCCGGGCTCGCAAATACTTTTCTTTCTCCTTTCTTTACTTACGACTGAAAGGAGAGGAATCTGTAGTTGCTAGGAAGCGCTTTGGATCCTTCCTTGGGGACGGGTTGTAATCGAGCAGTTTTCCAGTTACTAGGGACTTTGCCTCTATTGTAAGATGCCTGAAACAGACGAGTCAGGACAGGAGCAAGTTCTGGTGCTGATTTTTTGAGAACAATTGCTGGGATCTCGTCAAGGCCAGAGGCTTTCCTGGTATTAAGAGAAGAGAGCACCTCTCGTACGTTTTTAGTTTTTAAAATGATATCCGTCATTTTATGCGCGACATTGGGGACTGTTGTGGTTGAACATTTGGAGGTGGGTTGAAAGTAGAATTGCCGGCGAACAACGAAGCAAAAACTTCAGCCTTGCCCAAGGCATCATCATCCCCTGAAACAAGAGGTGGGAACGTGCTTTTGCAGAAATTATTCCCAATAGATTTAGCAAGAGTCCAGAACGGTTTGCTGCCGTTGGAGCTTGAGAGAACTTTGTTTTTGATGTGGTTATTAAACGAGTTTTTGGCGTCAGAAAGAATACGGACATAGCGGTTTTGTGCGTCGTTAAAAGCTTGACGGTTTTCTTGTCGGGGATTGTGTAGAAGAGTTTTGTGAGCTTAGACCTTTTTAAGTCTGGCCTTGTCACAGGGTTTAGAGAACCAGGGCTTTTGAGTGACTGAAGAGGTTTTCTGTGTACGTGGAATAAATAATTTCATGCCGGCTTGGATAATTTAATGCAACTTATTTTATGGAGACAAAAGAAAACAACACATATGTTTTAAATTTGAACAGATTAACCCCACAAAAAGTAACAAGGATTTTTGATTTGCTCCAGACCTTGATTAAGATCGTAAGCACATGAATCAATAATATCAAGAGCTGTCATTTCCGAAAGAAATGAAGTGTTCTAGACCAAAAGTGGATTTTTCATGATAAATTTCCACATGAAATAATCTTATAAAAAAGTCTGGACGCAGCACGTGCGTTATGGTAGTGAATTTTCATTAAAATGTTTTTAACAGCAAATATGTTTTTTTAAAGAAAGAGGACATAAAATTTGCTTACCAGTGTAACCTGTATAGGCGAAACATAATGTACTATATTTCATAAAAATAACTTTATTGTTTGAAAATGTAGACAATATTTCCGAAAATAAATTTAAACGGTTCTCGAAAGAACTGGTTTTCCGGCAACGAACCTTATAGGTTAATAAAAAATTGAGATATTCAAATTTGAAGCATTTAATGAAAATTCGCTACCATAACGCACTTGCTGCGTCCAGAATTTAATTTCTTACAAACATGCCTCATATTTCGATAGAAAATGCAATAGAAGGCATGTTCGATTAAAAGAAAATATGTGTCACCAACGACGTATGGGTCAGGCTGTTATTGTAGAAATATTTTGTTTAAGATGAAGCTCAAGACACCCTATAATTAACGTATACAATTTTTTTTCGTATCTTGTATAATAACGGAATATTGCTTTTTTTAAGTAGATTCGCTAAAAATTATATACCTACTATTAAAAGATAAACTCTATAGCTAAAACTACTGCCAAAGCATCAGAGAAAGGGTCTATTTGAAAAGAATTTTCTGGAAATATTTTTGTAAAATGAAGAACAATGACGGTTGAAGCTGAGAGTTCAGGGTTTGTAAAACATTCCTCTCGTGACATTTTCTTTACATAACCCGTATTAGTTTAAGGTTTTTTGCCTAAATGTTGCAAATTTTGACTTTTCAAACCGAGACGTCGACGTTTTGAGGAAAACCCCCCCTTTTTTTAAATGCCTATAACTTTTTTGTTTTTTAACTTACAGATCTAAATTTTGGTGCATAATTTACTTTTAATGAAATAAATGCGCCTACCAAATTTGGTTGCCCTTACTTTGTTATTTCCGGAGATATAAAAATTTTCCGAAAGAAAACGCAAAATTTTCCAGGAAAAATTGGGTCGATTTTCCTGCCTGACGAACTTATCCAAGCGACTTACAAGATAAAGATGCCAAATTTGATCAAAATAGGCTCATTATTTTTTGAGTTATCGGTGTGATACATACAGAAATACATAAATACAGATATATATATATATATATATATATATATATATATATATATATATATATATATATATATATATATATATATATATATATATATATATATATATATATTATGTGAAAACTGGAACCTGTGATGAGCACTAATAAGTACACTTGGAGAACACCCAAATCACCACAACACATATTTCAGAGACCTTACGATCGTTTCGTTGACCAAGTCAACATCTTCAGAGGAAGAAAAATTCTAACATAAAAAACTAGATCCCGTATATTTATATCGCGTAAAAGAAAACGAACTAGTCCGAAGGAAAGTTGTCGTCCAAGAACGATCGTTTGTTTATTGCGCAGTGAAACAGGTCGGACACCTGCTTTAATCTTTTGGTCGACAAATTTATGACCCTTATCTAATATAGGTTTAAAAAGGACCGGCGTTCTTTGAAGAAGCAACACGTTTCCCTTCGATCTAGAAATTTACTATGTGGATATTGGTTTATGCCGATAAAAGACATCTGGTGAGATAAACAACATAAACTCAAATCATCTCTTTTAAAAATAGAAAACTAAAACCCAGATGTCTGTCTCAACGTGCTACCTTTAACAAAGTAAAAATAGTTCAACTAAAATACTACACAAAAACTATATATTGATTTTAATTCTACGTGAAAATATTTATATTGACTACAAAGATATAAAAACCGAACAGGTATTTAAATGAAGACAAACATAGTGATTAGTATATGTATAAACCGGTCGAGTTATTGACAATAATTTATTATTCTACCAGACTAATTATGAGTATTTAAGCGTTCAAATTCAAAGAGCAAACAATGGGCTAGAGATTACAGGTGCCGCACGATTTAATGAAGTTTTGTTCTTAATAGACCTTAATATAAAAATACTTTCTAATGAATCAAGCATAGTTTGATGTCTGACATTTTTGACAAGTTTCAAATTTTCTTTGTCAATGTGGTGGTTATTATCCCATATATGTTGTGCCACACAAGATTTGTCTACCGTACCATATCGTAACTGTGCGAGATGTTCACGAAATCTGGTGGCTATGTTTCTCCTAGTTTGTCCCACGTATTTAAGATCACAATCTTTGCAACTAATCTCATAAATTCCGGACATTTCAGTGACTTTGTCTTTGTCTTTCGTATTACCCAACAAATTTTTTAAATTACTTTTCGTCGAAAACGTCAAATGTAAATCGGCTTTCTTAAAAATACTTTCCAAACCCTTTGTGATTTGTGGTTCATAAGGTAAACATACAAATTTTTTCTCGATTTTATCATTCTTAAATGTCGTACATTCAGATATCAACTTCTTTGTTCTGTGTTTGTTAACTAATTTGTCTATTAAACCATCCGAGTAACCGTTATATCTCGCCACATGTTTTATGTATTTTAATTCTGTATTAACAAACGTTGGAGTATTTGGAAGAATTATTAAAATTGAACAATATAAGTCAAGACGTCTGCAAAGAATATTTAACTCTAACTAGCCTTTGTATAAAACAAAATATTTTCCAATTTAACAATGAGTTCTTTGAACAAACTGAAGGCACAGCTATGGGCAATCCATTATCGCCTTTTATTGCAGATTTGTTTATGAGTAGATTTGAGACGGATTTAAAAAATAAAAGTGGGTATTTCCCTAGAGTTTGGTGTCGTTATGTCGATGATATTTTTGCAGTGTTTGACACAAATACATGTAAGGTAGATGAATTTACTGAAAAACTAAATAGTCAATTTGATTCAATAAAATTTACCCACGAAATAGAAATTAACAATAAACTTTCGTTCCTAGATGTACTAGTTATTAAAAATAAAAATAAAGGCTCGCTTGAATTTGATGTCTATAGGAAGGAAACGGCTACTATTAATTATATTCCTAATGACTCACATCATACGTTTGCACAAAAAACGGCTAGTTTCAATTTCTTAGTAAATAGATTGATAAATTTTCCGTTGAGTAAAAATAGATTTAATACAGAATTAAAATACATAAAACATGTGGCGAGATATAACGGTTACTCGGATGGTTTAATAGACAAATTAGTTAACAAACACAGAACAAAAAAGTTGATATCTGAATGTACGACATTTAAGAATGATAAAATCGAGAAAAAATTTGTATGTTTACCTTATGAACCACAAATCACAAAGGGTTTGGAAAGTATTTTTAAGAAAGCCGATTTACATTTGACGTTTTCGACGAAAAGTAATTTAAAAAATTTGTTGGGTAATACGAAAGACAAAGACAAAGTCACTGAAATGTCCGGAATTTATGAGATTAGTTGCAAAGATTGTGATCTTAAATACGTGGGACAAACTAGGAGAAACATAGCCACCAGATTTCGTGAACATCTCGCACAGTTACGATATGGTACGGTAGACAAATCTTGTGTGGCACAACATATATGGGATAATAACCACCACATTGACAAAGAAAATTTGAAACTTGTCAAAAATGTCAGACATCAAACTATGCTTGATTCATTAGAAAGTATTTTTATATTAAGGTCTATTAAGAACAAAACTTCATTAAATCGTGCGGCACCTGTAATCTCTAGCCCATTGTTTGCTCTTTGCATTTGAACGCTTAAATACTCATAATTAGTCTGGTAGAATAATAAATTATTGTCAATAACTCGACCGGTTTATACATATACTAATCACTATGTTTGTCTTCATTTAAATACCTGTTCGGTTTTTATATCTTTGTAGTCAATATAAATATTTTCACGTAGAATTAAAATCAATATATAGTTTTTGTGTAGTATTTTAGTTGAACTATTTTTACTTTGTTAAAGGTAGCACGTTGAGACAGACATCTGGGTTTTAGTTTTCTATTTTTAAAAGAGATGATTTGAGTTTATGTTGTTTATCTCACCAGATGTCTTTTATCGGCATAAACCAATATCCACATAGTAAATTTCTAGATCGAAGGGAAACGTGTTGCTTCTTCAAAGAACGCCGGTCCTTTTTAAACCTATATTAGATAAGGGTCATAAATTTGTCGACCAAAAGATTAAAGCAGGTCTCCGACCTGTTTCACTGCGCAATAAACAAACGATCGTTCTTGGACGACAACTTTCCTTCGGACTAGTTCGTTTTCTTTTACGCGATATAAATATACGGGATCTAGTTTTTTATGTTAGAATTTTTCTTCCTCTGAAGATGTTGACTTGGTCAACGAAACGATCGTAAGGTCTCTGAAATATGTGTTGTGGTGATTTGGGTGTTCTCCAAGTGTACTTATATATATATATATATATATATATATATATATATATATATATATATATATATATATATATATATATATATATATATATATATATATATATATATATATATATATATATATATATATATATATATATATATATATATATATATATATATATATATACATATAAAAATTTAAACTGACCCCGGATATGTGTTAATTTTTTTTAAATTCAAAAGTCGCGATCTTACCAGGTGAATTTTTTTAAAGAAATTCCCCATAACGCCATACATGCCTTTAACCCCCTTAACGTTGAGGATATGTAAAAGCGCATACCGGCAGGCCGGAAGTAGAGAGAACATAATACACATAGAGAAACTTTCTCTATGTGTATTATCTATATCAATTTACCATTTATCCATAATCCATAGGACTTGAGATTTGACATTGACATTGACAGAACTGCAAACTATAATATATAATAAAAATAAAAACTTGAAATTGAAAACTGATACTGATAAGTGATAACTGACTAAGCCAAATATCTTAGATAATAGGTTAGGATTAGGAAACTGTTATCAAATTAAACTTTATAAATTATTTTCTTTATTTCTCTTACATAATGTATAGAACCGAGTTCCTTCGCTGAAACAAAGGTTTGCCACATTAAATTTGAAAAATATAACCTTACAATTGTGGATAATTAAAAAAAAACTCAATCGAAAATTTTCTGCGAAAGGCCCGTAAAACTGTAAAATAGATAGAATGGTATGTTTTTACAAAATAATTTGATTTGTTATAAGTTATTGTTAATTTGTAAATTCGCATTTCCAAGATCAAAAGTAAAGTTTTTCTAATAAAGTCTGTTAGGTATTTTCAACGCCGTCTCAATCTACCAGGCGTTTAGGCTGATTATCTGCCAAACAAATAATAGGAGTCACTCTATTATGCTATTTCTGACAATTTTCAGATATGTTCATTATATTCATCATTGAATTTAAAATTTTTCTGATATGCGTCCAAAAAAGAGGTGTATGCAAAATTTAATTAATATCAGCAGTTGTGTCCAGAAAGTAAACTTTTATGCTTTTTTTTGCTTATAAGTAGTTGGTATGTTATTCTTAATTAAATAAGTGTATATATTTTAGGCATCACATAAAAATCAGTGTGAAATGGAGAACAACGAAATAGATATTAGTGAATTATTTGGAAAACATTCACATTCGGCATACTACCAGTCAATACTCTCTGGTAACCCCGAGCAATTAAAACATTTAATAGAAGATAATAAACTAGGAGACTACAAAACAAATTTTAACAGTGCCAGAATACTGTCTGATATCTTATCGTTTTGTTATGAAGAATTAAAAGTTACCAACACAGACCTATCCACACCCATTGAGCACTTCATCGTACAGAAAATAATAGAAGCACGTTTTCTTGCAGAGAAAACCAATGAAGCCAAACTAGATGTCATGGTTACATTGAAAGATATACAAAATCATATAGTTTCATTAAACAAAACGGCCAATGACCTAATAAAAGGTTATTCAAATAAAGCAATAGATGATATATTCATATATAAGAGTCGGAGTATTGCAAGATATATACATACTCTGAAATACTATTTGAAAAAGACTTACTGCAAATTGCCATGGGAAGAAATTTCATTTTGTGTTACCATTTTTGTGGCAATTATCATTAAACCCTCAGAAACAGATGAAATCTATAAATTGGTGTTAGATAAAACAAGACTACTTGAGCATCTTGAAGTTTTTATAGAAACACTTAAAAGTATCCAAATAACTGTCAAAGATATCAATCCAAGGGTACGTTTAGCTAAAAGAAGTAAGAACATCAAGACTATTTTAAATAATAACAAAAAATTTGAAAGGTTGTTTCACGACTATGAACTGATTAAGGATGTCTTTTCTCTAAGGCGTATAGAATTTTATACTAGTGTTGTCTCGGACTTACATTTTGAAGAAAATGAACAACTACACAAGTTTGCTATTGAAAGGACACTACAAGTAATAGGTGAAACGTTGAAAAGTACAACCGAATCAGCAAATGTTTCCAATGAAGTAGATAAAATTTTACTAACAGCAGCTCCACCAAAATTAAAGGAGATTATTACAACACTAAGAAATGCTTTATCACATGCCGATGTATTAAAGAAGCTCTTGCAGTTTGAAGCTATGAATTATGAAGTTTATAAACAATTGCAAACGGAAATTGGTGAAGTCCGTAAAGTAGTTAATGATGCTCTCCAAAAAAGAAAAGTTTGTGCTGTTACGGTTTTCTTAAAGAAACTAAGTCAATACTCAAATCTAGAAGAGATAAAAGAAACTCTGATAAACAACATTGAAATGATCGATTCCAATAGAACCAATTACGAAGATATGATTCTTTGCTTACTTAAAGATACCCAAAACAATTTGAATTTACTGAAGAAATCTATTGATAAAATTACTGCAGAAGAAGAAGCTATGCTGGAACAGGTTTGTAAACTGATTCACGAACAAAGAAATTTGCAGGTTTTTAATATGGGGACTGCAAAAGAGGTCCCTAAAATCAAGGATTACTTACTTCCGCTTCTAGATTCTAAGGGAATTAATTTTATAAAAGTGTTATCGAGATTCACCACCAACATTCCAGTAACTGATTTTAAAAATCGAAGCACTATTTCACAGCTTTTAGAGAGTATCCGGAAAAAGGTATGTAACAGACAATGTGACAATGCTGGTTTTGTCAATGATTTAATTACTAAAATTTCCAAGGATGTTATGATGCTGATGGGTGAAATTAAAGGCATCAATAAATTCAATGTTGAATTGAATGATGAAATAATAAAAAATGACGCCAGTTTTGTACAAAATGAAATAGACAGTGTCTTGAGTGATATAATTGAAAATTCGAAAGTAAAAATTGAGAAAGCTACTTTTAATATTCTTTATGCCAACAAACAGCTGGTGAATGATACAAAAACCACTTTCCTCAATTGTAACAGTAAATTACTGAAAAAGTATGATGAAAAAGTTTATAATCATTTGCTTTCAATTTATAAGCAGCTTGGCTTTAAGAACGACACACAGGAAAACCTTTTAATTAATTTGAAACAAAAACAGTTTCGAGCTTGCAAAGATATAGTTTCTAAAATCGATGATCCACTCGCAAAATTGATAAAGACCTTTGCAGATACAAATATATTCAAGTATGAGAAACGCTTGACTGCAATGGATGATTTTTTAACAACCTTCAAGCTTGAACCAGAACAAATTAAACAAGTAATAAATTACTACAGGGATTCGAGTAAAGCTGAAATTAAAAAATACTACAATGAAAGACTTTTTCTGTTAAAAAATATATTTAGCAAGTATAGTTGGAAAAATAGTATGGAGATGATGCAACATTTCACTAATAACAAAATGTTACAGTTAGCGATAGAATTGATTGTACTTGATTTGTTAAATATTTTAGAATATGCTTCAAGATTTATTGAGGACAGGTTAGCGATAGAAGGCTATTCTCCGTTGTTACTCGGTAAGTCTCTACGAAATTATTTGGCACATGGTAGTCCTTTTATAGATTGTTTACCATTTGATCCTAATTTAGATGTTATATGTAATGCTTTTAAACTGTTGGAAGAAAAAGATATTTTAATTGAAAGAGAAGATATTCTGATTGGGCAAAAGTTAGAAATGGGATCGTGCAAACCTGAAAATACAGAGTTAATAACTAAACAAATCAAATTATTTAAAGCAGCCAAATCTGGCAGCCTGAGGGACATCAAAAAGTGCTTAGAAGATGGTTCAAACATATTTTCTAGAAACCACAATGGCTTAAGTGTAATACATTTTACAACATTAGAAGATAACTTAGAAAATTTTAAATCTGTGTTCAAATTTATTCCACACATTATTAACAGCAAAGACCTATATGGCAACAAGCCTCTGTTTTATGTATTAATGTTTGGAAGCATTGAAATTTTAAAATACTATTTCGAAAATAGCTTGTCGCTTAGTTTCTCTGATAGTTTTAATGTATCGCTTTTGCATATTGCTTCTATGTTTGGACGTTCAGAAGTTGTAAGATTTCTCTTGGAACATCAACCAAATCTCAATGAATATTTTAAAAATAGCTTAATGCCTTTACACTTGGCATCAAAATTGGGCCACGAAAACGTCGTAGAAATCTTACTTGAAGCTGGTGCCTGGAAAGGAATCGAAGATGCTTTAAAAACTGACAATGCTTCAGAAATGATTCGTTTATTAATTATTAATGGTTGTACTGGCATTCTTAAAAAGTTAGTGGAAAAAGGGATAAACATTAATTATTTTCTTTATGAACAAGATTACAATTCCCTACATGTAGCGGTGGTTTGTGGTAAAAAATATATAGTGGAGCTTTTAATACAGCAAGAAGTTGACTTGAACGCTACCACAAATAATGGTTACACACCACTTTTTCTAGCAGTACTTCATTGTCAACCCGATATAGCAAAAATGTTGTTAAATGCTAATGCTGATATCAATGTTTGCAACAACAAAAAAGAAACGCCGCTCTATTTTGCAGCGGCTAACAATCTAACAGACATTGTAGGAATATTACTAGAAAAATCTCCTGACGTAGATAAAAGAGATCAAAATGATCTGACGCCATTCCTCGTGGCTTGTTCTAACGGCCATACAGAGACTGTTCGAATGTTATTACAGACTGGTGCAAATATAAATTTCATGACTAAAAACCGTACAACAAGTCTTCATTTAGCTGCTGAAAACGGCCACAGTGAGACTGTTAAGTACTTATTAGAACAAACATTTCAGGTCAATGTTTGTGATGATAATAATCTTACTCCACTACACAAAGCATGTCTGCAGGATAAGGAGGAAGTAGTTGAGGTTTTAACTGAACACATAAACATAGATCTCAACTGTTCAGCTCATTGCAATATGACACCTTTACATATTGCTGCTCAAAAAGGCAACAAGGTAATTGTTGAATACCTTTTAACCAAAGGTGCAGCAGTAAATAATAGAACAGACATAGGATGTACACCGCTGTATCTAGCGGTCAATAAAAATCATTATGAAGTTGCTAAATTGCTGTTACTAAATGGTGCTGAACCAAATATTCACCCTGAAAATTGTTTTACACCATTCCAAACTGCATGCAGTGAAGGTAATAAGGAGATGGTTGAACTTTTTCGACCCTATGTTGAAGTTAATGCAACATTTGAAAATGGTTGCACTGCTTTGCAAGCTGCTATCCGTAGCGGACATTTGGAAATTGTAAGTTTTCTAATAAACAACGGAGCTATCGTAAATAAACCCGATTCAAATGGATTTACACCTTTGTTAAGTGCTTGTGCATTTGGATACGTCAATATAGTAGAAGTGCTATTAGAAAACGGGGCTGATATTTCTGCAAAAACTGTTTTTGGGCATACTGTGGTTCATGCAGCTGTATCTAGCAATAATGAAGAATTGCTTCGTATAATATTAAATGAATTGCAGGATCGGGAGAGACTTGATGAAATAAACATAAAAACAAACTCTGGGTATACACCACTCTTCTTTAGTGTTGAGAAAAACTATCCAAACCTTTGTGAAGTTTTGTTAGAATTCGGTGCCGATATACGTATACCAAAAGAAAAGGGTGTCACAGTACTTGATGTGGCGTTAGGACATAATGATCCATCTCTTACCGAGCTCTTGCAAAAAGGTGGACTAAAGAAGTGACAAATCTTGAAAGAAGTACTGCAGATATGTTAGGTTAGGTTTGAATGTGAGTGGGCCATACCTGTCCCTCCACCGCGACCATAAGGTCTATTGTGGCTCACGCCTAATGGTCTATATTTCGCCCAACAAAGCCAGCCTCCTGCAGAGGTCGATAATCTTTGTGGGAGAAAGTTGATCCAGATCCTCCGGAGCAAGCTTTGTCTTGCCAAAGAACAGGTATCTAGTCCTGTCCGCCGCTGGACAGGAACACAGTACGTGCTCTGCTGTCTCGTCACTCTCCATACACAGCCGGCACTCAGTCTCCTGACCGACTCCAATACGGTGCATGTAGTGACGGCAGTGTCCTGTATACAGGCCGACTAGAGTACTCGGTTGTTGTCTGTTTAACTCTAGAAGTTTTTTACCCCTTGACGCAGACGGGCTATTTATGAAGGCCTTAGAGTGAGCTAATCCTGGCAGATTTTGCCAATGCTGGTTTATCATTCTTTCTGTCCAGGTCTTTAACGTGCGTTTTGCTGTGCATGATGTTACCCCCAGCACCGGTTCTGGTCCGATAAAGTCCCTCTGGGCACCACTCCTGGCAAGCACGTCGGCCGCAACATTGCCATCATGGTCCGAGTGACCTGGTATCCAGACCAGTGACACCTCATTACAGCTGCCTAGTTCGTTGAGGGCAGATTTACAACTCCATACCGTTTTTGAATTGCAACGGTAGGAACCAAGAGCATTTATTGCAGCTGGACCGTCTGTATATATCTTTATTGATTTTTGTGTGCACTGGTTTTCTATGTTTTCCCTTGCATACATCTCGATGGCATACACTTCTGCCTGGTGTATGGTTGCGTACTTGCCGAGGCTAGTTGATAGTCTAGTATCAGTGTTGCCCCCATATGCGCCGGCTCCTACTCCCATATTGGTTTTAGATCCGTCAGCATACCAGCAGAGATCTGCTCTCAATAGGGTCGTTTGATTTAATTCCCAGTCCTCCCTTGCCGGGAGGACGGTCATGAAAGACAGACCTCTACTGATCTTTGTAGGCATCAAGTCTGAGACCATTCCCAGAACCTCATGACCCTCAATGTCATCAAGAAGTCCGGACTCTCCCAGACTGATTTCCTTCGGCATGCTGTCGGCCGTTTGTTTTAATCTGTACGTTGTCCACCTCGCCACCCTCTCCAGCCATATGTGAAGAGGTGGAATATCAAGGAGGACCTCCAGAGCGGCTGATGGTGCGGTGCTTATCGCTCCCGTTATCATCAGACAAGCTTGTCTCTGTAGATGAGTCAGTTTGGCCCTCGCGATACCACGAAGTGCTTTGGGCCACCAAACTATGGCTCCATATATTATCATTGGTCTGATAACCACTACATAAAGCCAGTACATGTTGGGGGTTTGTTCCCCAGTTATTTCCACAGATTCTACGGCATGTCCACAGGGACAGTTTAGCCCTACGGATTACATTCTCTTACTGTACGTCCCAGTTGAGATTCTTATCTAGAGTAACCCCCACATATTTTGCTTGTTCCATAAATGGAATCGTTACCCTCATAAGAATAGGTGGTTTTAATTTATCCAGCCTTCTTCTTCTGGTAAATTGAACAATGATCGTTTTGCGGGGGTTCACAGACATCTGTTCCCTCCGACACCAATCATTCACCACATTTAGTGTCTCTTGAAGAGTACTTGCTAGTTCCTCCTCATATTTGCCCCTAACCATTATGACTAGATCATCAGCATACGCCTGGACCTCAACCTCCCACAGTCCCAGGATAGGCAACCAATTGTCCACAAAGAGGGACCACAGCAGGGGGATATAACTCCACACTGAGGGCACCCCCGCGCAGCCCTGAAGCTGACCCCCCCCCCCCCCCCCCCTGCAGCGAGGTAATAACGGTTCGATTGTGGAGCATGCTTCCGATACAGCCACGAATGGTAGGTTCCACCTCTCTAGCGATAGTGGCTTCGTAGAGGGAGATAAGTAATGCATTGTTGAATGCTCCTTCAATGTCGAGAAATGCAGCCACCGCCACCTCCCCGTTATCCAGGGAGTGTGTGATCTTCTCGACGAGGTTATTGAGTGCTAACTCAATAGATTTGCCAGTTCGGTAGGCATACTGGTGGATATTAAGGGGGTTGTTGACTAAGATGCTCCCCCTAATGTGTCCGTCCAGTATTTTTTCCAATCTCTTCAAGAGGAATGATGTAATACTGAGAGGTCTCAGTGATGTGGGTAGGAGGTCATTACGTCCCAATTTGGGAATGTAAACCCCCCTAATCACCGTCCAGCTGGATGGAATATAGTTCCAAGCTAGACTGGCTCTATACAACCTGATCAGGAAAGGTAGGAGAATCTCCAGTCCACTTTGTAGTAGGACCGCAAATAGCGCACTTATATCAATTTAATTCGATTCCTTGATCATTGGCAGACAAATGTTGTGCACAGTCTTTCAAATGCCAGCTTGGCTAATGTTTTATTTGATCAACAACAGTTTCATATATCAAATATGTGAACCAGTATGTTTTTAAGTAATGATCCTCTTAATTTACTAAATACAATCAACTAGACTGTGTTAACTGTGTATTCTGTGCAGTATGGGTTATATAGACAGCTGAAGAGGGAGAGTTCCGAAGTCTGGGTATATTAACCATCCCATCGGCATATACATTTACCAGTGTAAAATATGTCTGCGAACATAAAGCTTTTAATCATCAAAGGATAGTCACTCAATAGGAACAGGATGTATAAAACTACTTCTGTTGTCATTCCACAGGATAAAGAAATCACAAGACAACTCAATTTATTGCAAGGAACAAACATTCAGTTTTTTTTTCAAGATTGGAAATTATTTTTTGCCAGTTTTATTCATACGGAAAATATAAATTTGAAGTTATTCATTCTTAAGAAAATGTTGAGGGATTGTTCAGATGTCATGGATTTTTACCTTGCCACGATAAGTACACTGGGTGAACCCAAATCACCACAAAACATATTTTTAAAGACTTGATGATCGTTCGACTAACATAGTTAGCGTCATCACAAGATGCGAGAATTTTTCATCCCCCGATGACGCTACCTTTGTTAGTGAAACGATTGTCAGGCCTTTAAAAAGACGAGTTGTGGCGATTTCAGTTTTCCACATGATATAATGACTTAGAAGAGATATGATATTGCGCATATGTCCCGTGGCCTCCTATGACGTCACATGGTGAGTAACGTTATAGAAGTCCACTACACAACAAAGTAATTCGCAATCAAAAAGTTTCCATACGTCAGTTTAATGCGGTTAAAGTTACATTCCACATCGTCGCCTATATTGTCTTTTTCAGATAATATAGAACGCAGCACTAAATTTAATCATTTTTATCTTTATATTACATACATATATAAACACAAGACAAGTATAATAATTAAGGGGAGCGCTGAATTAGCATTAGGGATACTCAAACTTAAAAAGTATAGAAGACGTTCGCAGACATTTAGAGAGCGTTAACATTCATAAACTTGATTTGATCATCATGTCATATAATGATAGTATAGTATTCTGATCTTAAAAAACTAACGGGACGCAGCAAGTGCGTTATGGTAGTGAATTTTTATTAAATGCTTCAAATTTCAATAACTCAATTTTCTATAAACTTAGAAAGTTTAATTTTGGTATGTAGTGAGGTCTTTCCTGGGGCAAGATATCCACCAAAATATATCCGTTAAATTTCATTAGAACAGCTTTGTAGTTTTCGGAAAAAAAAATTTTTTTGAAAGAATACTCAAAATTTTCCAGGAAAACCCCGTCCGATTTTCCTGGCTAACGAACTCATCCAAGCCATTAATAAAAGAAAGGCACTTTCCGAGTTTCATCGGTTAATTATTTATATATATATATATATATATATATATATATATATATATATATATATATATATATATATATATATATATATATATATATATATATATAACATATAAAATGCAAACTGACCCCGGATATGGGTTCTAGGGGTCCTAGTTCGCGCTCATTTGAATTTTTTTTGCAAAGTCTCGCCATCGATACCCCTCTATTAGTGAATTTTTTTAAATAAAAATTCACTAAAATTACTTCCAACTGTATGCACTTAAATATTAGTAAAATACGTACCTAATTTGTTAAGAGGTTGTGATGAAACGTCAAACTCCACTGTATGACAGCATATTATTAGTGAATTGTTATTTTAAAAAAATCACTAATAGAAAGGTATCGATGGTGAGACTTTGCAAAAAAATTTTTAAACGAGCGCGAGCTAGGACCCCCAGAACCCATATCCGGGGTAAGTTTCAATTTATATCTATATATATATATATATATATATATATATATATATATATATATATATATATATATATATATATATATATATATATATATATATATATATATATATATATATATATATATATATATGTGTGTGTATATGTATCCGTCTGATAACTCAAAAAATAATTAACTGATTTCAATAAATCTCGGCAAGTGCCTTTCTTTTATTAATGGCTTGGATGACTTCGTTAGCCAGGTAAATCTAAAGGGGTTTTCCGGAAAATTTTGGAGTTTTCTTTCAAAAAAAATTTTTTCTCCGAAAATAACAAAGCTGCTTTAACTAAATTTACTATATATGTTGCCTTGGGAGAGACCTTAGTACGTACCAAAACTCAACTTTCTAAGTTTATAGAAAATTGAGTTATTCAAATTTGAAGCATTTAATAAAAATTCACTACCATAACGCACTGCGTCCCGAGATTTTTGTTGCATTGGACTCACCACATGACGCCATGCATGTGACAGTTCTAAAAATAGATAGTCTCATTATCATATCTCTCGTTTGTATCATGGGTTCTTCAAGTGTATCTAGCAGTGCTCATCACAGGTTCCAATCTTCACTTAGTACTTGCCATGACCTGAAAAAAATAATGTGAATAGGTTTGTTATATTCAGGCCAAAAATTACCAGTAAAAGGATAATTTCGAAAAAAAATTAAATCCTAGCAAAAGTAGAATGAGTACATCTTTATGAACATTGAATAAAGTTTTATAATTATTTCTGCATTTTTATTTTATCTTCCCTGAATTTGTTAATGATAATAATTTATATTAAGATCGTAAATTATAAACTTTACTTTGGAATGTTGGAAAGACTCATAGAATCATTCATTCCCAAATTGTACTTGTACTGGTTTTATTTAAATACAAATTACAACCTAATAGCAGTGATTGAAAGTTAATGCTAATATTTTGAAAGTCCACTTGTACAATATTGTTACATTCTACGAGGTTCTGGATTTGTTGATTAACAAAACACAGCTTTCCAAACTACTAATTTATTATTAACAACTATTTTCCAACACCAGTGTCAACTAAAATATATCTCTTCTTACTATTATTAAATGTCCACAGAACTATATTCTACTATCGCCTTCTATGATCGCTTCCTATATACCAAAACTTACTGTTAACTCGCTTTATAGTCTATGATCACTTTCACACCACCTTATTCAATACTGAACTAACTTACTCTGCGCACCGCTCGTTTATTTATATCTGTCTATAGAGATTCTAGACGTTCTACACTATTCTACACTACTCTACACCTGTCACTTCTGGTCTATTCTAGAAATGTCATTCTAGAGTGTTCGCTGTTACCAACACACTACCATAGAAGTAACAAAGTTCCTAAACTTAATTCTCATAGACAAATGTGACACTGCCCTCCTCTTATATTCGATCGTTCCGGTCGAACTCTGACATTTCTTGGTATGGTGTAAGTCTGTGCATATGGACCACCTGCGTCTTGCTCTTCGGGTTCCTCGGAATGCGATATATTTTCTGATACACTTCCTCTTGTATATTCGTCAGCTTGTCATGTACATCGTCGCTGATGCCGCTTACTCTGCTTTCTACTTGCTGGAAGATGTCGTATTTTACCTGCTTCATACGTTCGTCGACACAAAGTAATATTCTCAATTCTGCTGGCTTGTTCTTGCAGAATTTTTTTGTTTCTTCATCTCTTCTTCTGACTTCATTTCTTTTTTCATTTCTTTTGTTTCTTCATCTGGTTTTCTCATTTCTTCTTTGGCTTCTTCGTCTATTTTTCCCAGTTCCTTTCTTATCTCTTCGTTTCTTTTTCTGGCCTCTTCATCTCTTTTTCTCATTTCCTCTTTGGCTCCTTCGTCTCTTCTGATCTTTTCAACTCCTTTTCTCATTTCTTCTTTGGCTTCTTCGTCTCTTTTTCTGGCTTCTTCATCTCTTTTTCTGGCTTCTTTTCGTGCTAAGTTAGCTTCTTCGTCCATTTTTTTAATCATTTCCAATAGCTGGGTGTTCATAGACGTACTTAAAGCTGGTACACATTTTATTCTGTTTCAAGAACGCACCCAGTTATGAATCACTGCTGACACTGATCTTCTAGAGATTCTAGAAGTTTTCACGTTGTTCAACGAATATTTTGAAAAATATTTCCACTAGCAGCTTGAAAATCCCACTTCTGACACCAGTTGTTACGTTCTACGGGGTTCTGGATTTGTTTATTAACAAAACACAGCTTTCCAAACTACTAATTTATTATTACCAACTATTTTCCAACACCAGTGTCAACTAAAATATATCTCTTCTTACTATTATTAAATGTCCATATAACTATATTCTACTATCGCCTTCTATGATCGCTTCCTATATACCAACACTTACTGTTAACTCGCTTTATACTCTATGATCACTTTCACACCACCTTATTCAATACTGGAACTAACTTACTCTGCGCACCGCTCGTCTATTTATATCTGTCTATAGAGATTCTAGACGTTCTACACTATTCTACACTACTCTACACCTGTCACTTCTGGTCTATTCTAGAAATGTCATTCCAGAGTGTTCGCTGTTACCAACACACTACCATAGAAGTAACAAAGTTCCTAAACTTAATTCTCATAGACAAATGTGGCAATATATACACGCACAATCTCCCACATATTTGATTTATTACCTTTCACATTTGTTTGTAATATTAAAGAATTAAAGTCTGGATACAGCAAGTGCGTTATGGTAGCGAATTTTCACGCACAATTTCCCACATTTTTGACTTATTACCTTTCACATTTGTTTGTAATATTGAAGAATTAAAGTCTGGCCACGCAAGTGCGTTATGGTAGCGAACTTTCACGCACAATCTCCCACATATTTGATTTATCACCTTTCACATTTGTTTGTAATATTGAAGAATTAAAGTTTGGCCACAGCAAGTGCGTTATGCGGTAGCGAATTTTCGTAAAATTGTTTTTAATGAATATATGTTTTGTTTTTAAAATACGGGCAGTATAACCTATATAGTACTAACAATGTATCATATTTCATGAAAATAGCGTTGTTGTTTCAAAAAGTACAAACATTTTCCGAAAATAAACTTAAAATGTACAAGAAAAAACTGGTCCGATTTTTCTGGCCAACGAACCTCTTCAAGATTATTGCACACCTACCAAGATATAATTATTCACAAACAGCTTGATGGAAAAAATTGAAATAAAAATTATGAAAATTTGCAAAAATATCTTTTATATGTAAACAGACAAAAACTGAAACTGACCCCGTGTATGGGTTTTAGGGGTTCTAGTTCGCGCTGATTGGAATAAATCATTTTACAATTCACAAGTCACAGCTTTCGCAAGAAAGAATTTTTCTACGAAAATTTCGTAAAATATAGACTATTAAACCATAAACCCTATAGCTGAAGCTACTGCCAAAGCATCAGAAAGAGTCTATTTGAAACGGATTTTCCGAAAACACTTTAGTAAAATGAATGACAATGATGGTTGAAGCTGAAACTTAAGGCTTTGTGAAACATACTTATTACGACACTTTTTCTAAATAATCCGTATTTGTTTCAGATTCCTTGTCTGAAACTGGCAAATTTTGCCGTTTCAAATCGCGACTTTGACGTTTTATGAAGACATGTATGCAACCCCTGCATACACCAATCCATTTAGGCGGACGTACACTAATTTATTGGTCGACTGTAATTCATCACGGAAGTGCTGAAAGTTTATCCAATAGGCAATTTACTTAACACCTTTGCGTGCTGATATAGTATACCGATGATTAAGTTAAAAGAGCCCTTGTTTTGAATTTATAAGACCATTTTAAGCTAACCCAAATAGCCAAACTAACAGATCTTTTATGATATTTGAAAAATAATAATAAAAGGCACCTAATAAGAGTTATACATTTACAATAACAAAATAGTGTTGGCGCAGCAAGTGCGTTTTGGTAGCGAATTTGTTGTGGTAGCGAGTTTTAATTTAAACAAAATGTAATCAAATAGGTAGTAAATAAAAGTATTAAAAAAAGTTTTTCAGAGAGGATCTTGAATAATCTTGATATTGGAATCGCTCAAATTGCACTAACGATGTATGTATTTAATCAATCACTCAATATAAAACCATCTGTTGTTAAAAAAAAGTTAAAATGATATCAAAATTGATAAACCCGATATATCATAAAAGTGGGATTTTCATATGTACCGGTGAATTTAGTTTCGACTTCAGTCATTCTTCAGTTTTTGTTTAGTAGCTGCATTAAAAATATTGTGTTTTACCATGGAACGGCGACATTTGGCTTTAGACGAGCGGTAGGCCTCTTCAAGCGGGCATGCTGCAGAATGAAGTAGCTGAGCGGATGGGTGTTTCCCAAGGTGCGACAAGTCGTGTATAGAGGCGTTTTAGGGAAACTGGCAGTCTGTCCGAGGAACATCCAGGACGAGGACGCTCTACGACGGCAGGTCAGGATAGATTTTTATGTTTAACTGCCAGAAGGCAGCCTACAATTGCGACACCTGAATTGGTTACGACTCTGCAAAGGGCGCATAACGTAACCATTAGCCGAAATACTGTAAGAAATCATCTTCACGGAGCAAACCTATCTAGTAGACGTCCACTCAGATTTCCACCCATTTCCAGAGGCAATCGCGCTGCAAGATTGGACTGGTGTCAAAATTATCTGAATGGGACTGCACATAACTGGGCTACAGTTTTATTCACAGACGAATCTAGGTTTGTTTCCATCCGGATTCTCGTCGAGTAAGGTTGTGGAGACGATCTAAAAATGCGGAACGCTTAAAACATATTCAGGAAGTGTATCCATACAGAGGTGGTACAATAATGGCATGGGGCGGAATAATTATTGGTGGCAGAACCAAACTCGTTTTTCCAAATCGCTTCCCAACAGCTTAGCTCTATCTGGATACCATTCTTAAATCCATCGTGCATCCATTTGCAGGCCCTGTTGGTGAAAACTTCCGCCTAATGCATCATAATGCCCGTCCACATACCGCGCGCATCGTAACCAACTAGTTGGATAACGCGGGAATTGACGTTTTACCATGGCCAGCACAATTCCCGGACCTGAATCCGATAGAGCATGTCTAGGATATGCTTCAACGAAGAATTACTCCACATATGGGCAACATCCGTAATGCGTTTACATTCCATGAGCTTCTGACAGCAGAGTGGGCACCTTTACTACAAGGATACCTTGACAATCTCATTTTGTTTATGAGCAATATACGTAGAGCTGTAATTACTCAACGTGGAGGTCATACTTTGTATTAAACTTTTTTCTCACAAGCTCAGAAGTTTTTGAAAAATTCTGAAAATGTGTCTTTCAGTATAGATATTTTTTTCGATAATCTTCTAGGTTTCTTGAATAAAACATTTCATTTTATGTAATATTAAACACTTACTTATACCATACATTTTTTTTTCTTCTTAAATCATATCAAGAAAAAAATACGTGCATTTTTAAAAACTTCGCTAGACTTTTCCGATGTATATATATATATATATATATATATATATATATATATATATATATATATATATATATATTTATATATATATATATATATATATATATATATATATATATATATATATATATATATATATATATATATATATATATATATATATATATATATATATATATATATATATATATATATACAGTAATACCCCGACTTACGCTACCCCGTTTTACACGAATTCGGAGATACGCGGTTTTTCATTTTGATTGCCGCGCGCATCGGCTCTCTCGCTCCGCCCTCTCAGTGTTCAGTTTGCGACAGGTTTAAACGTGTTCCGCGTGGAATTGTTTTACGTGCGCAGTGCGTTTTACTTATAATCTCTAATTATGTCATCTAAAAGAACGAAAAATGAGTCATTTGAGCCTAACAAGAAAAGAAAAACACTGTCTTTGGAGTGTAAACTGAATATAATTAAAGACTTTGAAGCAAAAATTAAAATTTGTGAATTGGCAAAGAAGTTTGACCTACCGGAATCAACAGTCCGAACGGTTATAAAAGGTAAAGAAAAAATTATGAACGCTGTGAAAGACTCTCAATCTTTGAATTCAAGTATCATCCGTAAGCGTCACGGTATTATCGCACAGATGGAAACATTGCTACAGTCATGGTGTGATAATCAAGTAAGAGTGAAAAATTGTCCTGTTGATCAAAATACAGTGTGCTTTCAAGCAAAGCAGATTTTTGAAAAACTAAAAGAAGAAGCTGGGGAGGCGGCTTAAAATGAAGTGTTTAAAGCTAGTAACGGCTGGTTCAGTCGATTTAAGAGTCGTTGTAATTGGCATAGCATCGCAGAGAGTAGAGAAGCGGCAAGCGCTGATAAAGAAGCTGCATCTCTATCCAGAAAAACTCAAAACAATGATAGACGAAGGTGGCTACACTAGCCAAACCATTTTCAACGTAGATGAAACCGGTCTTTTTTGGAAGAAAATGCATAAAAGAACTTTTATTGCGCGTGAAGAGAAAACTTTTCCAGGTTTTAAAGCCGCCAAGGATCGATTGACAGTGATGGTTCGTGCGAATGCAGCTGGAGATTGTAAATTGAAACCTCTCTTAGTTTATCGCTTAGAAAATCCAAGAGCCTTAAAAGATAAATCCAAAGCTGGTTTGCCTGTCATTTGGAAGTCTAATGCGAAAGCTTGGGTGACAGCTTCTCTTTTTGAAGACTGGTTTGGCCATCATTTTATTCCTGAAGTCGAACGTTACTGCCAATTAAAAGAAATCCCATTTAAAGTGATGCTACTAATTGACAATGCACCAGGTCATCCTTCCGCAACTCTAATTAATTTCGATCTACGAGTGGAAGTTGTATTTTTGCCACCAAACACTACCAGCTTGCTTCAACCAATGGACCAGGGAGTCATTAAAACATTTAGAGCTTACTACACAAGGCGGTCATTTGCACAACTACCTGAAGCTATGAGATAAAACAATGAGCTTTCTGTTAAAGACTTTTGGAAGCAATTCAATGTTTTAGATGCTGTAAGAATTGTTGGACAATCTTGGAATGAGGTTTCACAAAAAACTTTGAATGGTGTCTGGAAAAAACTGTGTCCATTTTTTTTCACCACTGAAACCCAAGGAGAATCAGTTTCAGATCCTGAACAAATAGATAGCATAATAGTAGAAGTGGTCGATATCGCCAAACAATTAAATTTAGAGGTCGATCATGATGACGTTCAAGAATTGCTAGATTCACACAATCAAGAGCTAACAATTGACGAGGTTATAGAAATGCGTAAGTATGATCAAGACATTGAACAAACTGATTCGCTAGACCCAGTTGAATCGGTAAATCAAATGACAATTGCAAACTTAACAGAAGGACTCCATTCAATTGAAAAGGGGTTACAAATTTTAGAAAAAATAGATTCTAATGAAGAACGCGTTTCTACTACAAAACGGGGAATAAAAAAATTACTGGTATGCTACGAGGAAATTTTGCGTGAGAGGAAGTAAAACTTAACTCGTCAGGCAACATTGTTAGAATATATGAAGCCTTAGACATCAAAATAACTTCGGTTTAGGTTACTTTATTCATAACAATGTAAATTGTTTTATTATCTTACACTTTAGTAAACATTTTTCTTCTAAATTATTGTTTTCTTTAAACTCTGGTCCCGATTAAACATACTTTATATGTATTTATATGCAAAGTTGAACCCCGACTTACGCGAATTCGACTTACACGGCAATCGCTCGGACCCACCTACCGCGTAAGTCCGGGGTATTACTATATATATATATATATATATATATATATATATATATATATATATATATATATATATATATATATATAAACATATATATATATATATATATATATATATATATATATATATATATATATATATATATATATATATATATATAAACATAAAAAATCAAATGAACCTTGATTTCGGGTTCTAGGGACCCCAAACTCGCGATCGTGAAAAAAATTGCTAATACCTATACAAATTAATAATGAATGTAATTAATAACTGTCTATAAAAATTAAAGTACGCATCATCTTGGTCCACTTCATTTGTGTGATTGTATGAATATTCTGCCAGGACTTTTGTGAAAATAAATAAATGTTATGTTAAAAGTTAATTTAAGAAAGAGAAATTATGGTTTAAATAGGTTGCCTTGTCAAAGTTGACTTTGAGACAGGCTAAAACCTCGTTGTTACCATTCCTGCTGTTAGCATTGTAGTAATGTAGTCTTCAGTAGGCATTCCAAGTAATTAACTTAATTAATGTCCGCTTAATTACGCAAAAGAGATCATTTATCTTAGGTTGGTAATACGAGTGTGGGTCGCCCCACATAGAGGTCGACTACGACTTCTCCATTCCTCCACGAACTGGAAGACAGAAGGGGAGAGAGCACATCCATTAATATTTGGGGAATGCTGGATGGTAGACTTACTCGCCAACGCCAACTTCGATAATTAAATTTATATCAGTGGACTATTTAAAATTCCAGGAGCCGAGCCGAATGTCTGACGTGAACAGGACTTAAGTTGTTTGGTATGATATATCACTATCAGAAGCTTGACTAATTGGAAATGTCCCGAGACCCTAGCCTGTGTTCTGATGATTCATCTTAGTCACTAACTTTCCATTATACTGTACAACGTGAATATTTTTAGATAATAATATGATATCATGTTGTATGTTTTGTTTTAAAAGTCTGCTAACGCGAAAACTTTACGAGTTTATCGACTTTTATTTTAAATTAAATAGTATGGCTATACCGCAGTTATTTCCTCGCGTGAAATGTTGATTTATTATAATCACTCGTTGCTAAGCACAGAAGCCTCGGCAGCCTAGTGGTAAGAACGCGGGCCTCTGAAGACAAGAGTCGTTGACCTCTAATTGCAGTTGGAGCGTGGACCCCTTACGTTTTTAGTGCACCACAAACAAGAAAAAAATAGTAAATTGAATCATAACTTCCGCATAGCTCTGATAATTTACTCTCCTCAGAAATACATTTTCATGAAATGAATTTAGAATTCGTTACTTGACCACAAAGAAAACATTCGTGTTCCTGCACCCATAAACTTCTGAAACGATATATTACTCGATTTTTAACAGTAAAGTGTCAGTTTCTCCAATCAACCCACTATTTCTTCCCTTTTTTCTGAAGCGATCTTATTCTTTTTTTTTTTAATTTAATTTAATTATTTCAACAACACACCACGAGGGCTTACAGCCTAAATACTATCGTACCGTGGGTGTCGACAAGGAGGAAAGAGGCAACTTGTTAATTCTGGACTTGATGGTTTGGAGGTTCGGGGGAGAAGGAAAAACATGTGCCGGCAAGGAATTCCACAACTTGGAAGTCCTCGGGATAAAAGAGCGGGCATAACAAGATGTTCTATGTCTGGTGACCTGGACAGTAAAAGGGTGCATTCGCTCTGTTCCCCTGGTAGATCTGTTGGGGGCAGCAGGTGGAGGAACTATGGAAGAAAGCTCCTCTGAGCAGTGCCCGTGCAGATATCTATAAAAGAGACAGACGTCACCAACGGCACGTCGGTGGGCAAGGGATGGCAGCCTTTGGGTGAGGGTAGGGTCACCGATGAGACGTATAGCTCTCTTCTGAATTGAGTCCAGGATAGCTAGTGTAGAAAAATAGAAGTTTCGTCTTATTTGGGAAGTTTATAAAGTATAGAGATTAGCTGGTGAAAAGTATTTGCGAGCCCGGAAGAGAAAACCTAATTTCTTAGCAGCCGCTTCTGCAATTGATGTGACATGTTGGTGCCAATTGAGATTTCGATCCACAGAGATGCCAACAAGTGAAAAGGACTCATTACTTTGAATAACTTGGTTGTTTATTGTGATGGGTCTAGGGCTGGTGTATCTCTTATGAGAAAGAAAGCAAGACTGTGATTTGGTGGGGTTGAATTGTACAAGATTTTTACTTCCCCAGTCTAATATTTTTTGGATATCCACGGAGATAGAACCCTCCATGAGTCTGCGATCCTCATCTAGTTGGGCTAGAGAGACAGGCTTAGAATATTGTATATTTGAGTGGAGGTTGCTGTCGTCCGCGTAACTGTTAACTGGGTTGCATGTGCTAGAGAGGTCATTGATGTGGAGAAGAAACAAAGTAGGGGCTAAAGCTGAACCTTGAGGAACTCCTGCATTAATTTGATATAGTTTAGAGCAATAGCCATCCACGACAACAGAAATGCTCCGGTTGGAGAGGAAATTTGCTGTCCACGTACAGAGTTTTGGTGGTAGGCCATAGGCCGGTAGTTTATTAAGCAGCGCTCCGTGACAGACCTGGTCGAATATTTTGGATATGTCTAGAGCGACAATCTGAGATTCGCCGTGTAGTTCCATAGACTTGTTCCAAGAATGGGTGACAAAGGAAAGGAGGTCGGCAGTTGATCTGCGCCGACGGAATCCATATTGCCTGTCGTGGATTAGACTGTGTTTTTCAAGAAATATAAGTAATTCGGTGTTTATATACTTTTCCATCACTTTAGAGATGACTGAAAGGAGATAAATAGGCCTGTAGTTGCTAGGAAGCGTTTTCGATCCTTTCTTGAGGGCGGGTTATACGCGAGCAGTTTTCCAGTTACTAGGGAATATGCCTCTATTGTAAGAGGTCTGAAACAGACGAGTCAGGACAGGAGTAAGTTCTGATGCGCAGTTTTTGAGAACAATTGCTGAGATTTCGTCAAGGCCCGAGGCTTTCCTGGTATTAAGAGAAGAGAGCATCTTTCGTACCTTTTTAGTTTTGAAAATGATATTCGTCATTTTATGGGCCACATTGGGGACTGTTGGTGGTTGAACATTTGGAGATGGGTTGAGAGTAGAATTGCCGGCGAACAACGAGGCAAAAAGTTCAACCTTGCCCAGGGCGGTAGAAACAATTTCATCCCCTGAGACAAGAGGTGGGAACGTGCTCTTGCAGAAATTATTCCCAATAGATTTAGCAAGAGTCCAGAAGCGTTTGCTGCCGCTGGAGCTTAAGAGGACTTTGTTTTTGATGTGGTTATTAAACGAGTTTTTTGCCTCAGAAAGAATGCGGACATAGCGGTTTCTTGCGTCGTTAAATGCTTGACGGTTTTCTTGACTGGGATTGTGTAGAAGCTTTTTGTGAGCTTTGATCTTTTCAAGTCTGGCCTTGTCACAGGATTTAGAGAACCAGGGCTTTTGAGTGGCTGAAGAGGTTTTCTGTGTACTTGGAATAAATAATTCCATGCCAGCTTCGATAATTTCGGTGACGTTTTGTGAGATATCAGAGGGGTCAGGAGGAGAGAAGCAGACAGACGCCCATGGAAATGAGGAAAAGTAATCTCACATTTCGTCCCAGTTGTAGTGCCAAACGATACGTGGGTGTGATGACTGTGTGACCTCGAGTTGCATTACGCAGGTACACAAATAATCCAGGTTGTGGACAGCTACCTGTACACTAAATTTGATGTCGATTGCTTCATTACAAAACAATTTGATAGTTCACCTCTCAGTGATCAACCCCTACTTGAATTTCATGGAAAATATGAAGTTGGCCTTGATTTGACCTTGAAGGTCTGTTCATAGAACAGAAAACTATCCAGGAGGGCGTTCCTAATCGTGAAAATATATTTAATATTAATTTTATATTATAATAGTTATAGGAAAATTCGCTAGCATAAATCCAAATAATATTTTTTATAATTAAGTAGGTCGCATAGAAATTATAATTATTGACCTGGAATTGTTCATATTACAGGTTTATGCAAATAACAAACTTGTTGGAGTTGCAGATTGCAACACTAAATAATGCTGATTGCGCATTGTTAAGAATGTGGAACAAGCAAGGTTATAAATATTAGTGTTTGTATAAATTACGAGAGATTTTTGATTAGATTCTTAAAATGTAAAGACGCGAGACTTTTGATTTTAATTATGTAGAGATAAGTAAAGACTTTTAATTAAGATTTCATTATGTAAAGATTTCGGTTTTAAATTCTTTCGGTTAAATTAGTTTGTAAAAAAATGTTAATTTATTTTTATTATTAAATTTTACTACATCGGTACCATGTCCATATTATCCTAGTTATAAAAATATTAATCCTAATTATCCTCCGCTCCCTTAACAAAGTCATTGCCAAGATCAAATCCCAGGTCACCATTAGGCGAGCCAGGAAAAGATCTTCGTGTAGACCTTTTTTCTCCGCAACTTGAACTGTCAGAGTTATTCTTCTATGCTGTTAGTTTTGTGACACCACTCAAGTGCTGAATCCAGTCCGTCACCGCTACTAATTTTATGGTGAAATGTGAATTTCTGAATGAAAAAATAAGAGGGAGAACTAAACTCTATGCACCCTTAATAGCCTAATGTAATCAAAACTAATATCATTAAGTGGAGATTGGAACATGTGATGAGCACTGATAAGTACACTTGGAGAACCCAAATCACCACATGTTGTGGTACCCAAATTCAGATCTCTAAGTTAAAAGGAAAAAATATAAGCATTTAAAGATAAAAATGTTGGGTGCCATTGGTGACCAGAGAAACGCCCAAAACCAAAAGATTGTGTGGGGATAACAAAATCGATTGTATAGATAAAGATTAAGTTTTCTTGACGCAAAAAGGTAACGAAATATCAAAAAAACTTCTTCAAAAGTATTATAGTTCTTCTTCTTAAAACGTCAAAGTCGCGATTGGAAACGTCAAAATTTGCAATTTTTAGACGGAACAACCTGAAACAAATGCGTTTTTTGTAGAAAAAATTTCGTAATAAGTGTGTTTCACAAAGCCTTAAGTTACAGCTTCAATCATCATTGTCCTACAGTTTACTAAAATATTTGCAGAAAATTCATTTCAAACAGACCATTTCTGTGATGCTTTGGCAGTAGTTTCAGTTATAGAGTTTGTGGTTCAATACCCTATCATTTTTAGCAAATTTTCGTAGAATTTTGAAAATATTTCTTCAAATGAGCGCGAACTAGGCCCCCTAGAAGAAATATTCGAGGTCAATTTCAGTTTTTACATGTTAACGTATATACAGGTGGCTCATTTCTCCGGTAAAGCTCAATATATCCGTTATTAAGTATACAAGATGCGGAAAAAATATTATATAAGTTAATTATAGGGTGGTTTGAGCTGCATCTTATAAAATTATTTTTACAATCATAGGCGGCCCATAAGTCGTTGGTGATACAAGTTTTATTTTTCTTATGAAACACTCATTTTATTTTTGCATTATTGCATTTTCCAATGAAGAATAATGCATGCTTCTAAAAATATGATTTCGTGCATATTTTCGAGTTATTTCAATTGTTTTTTGTTTTTTCACATTTTTGGCACATATCAAAAATGTGATACGGCAGTTTTCACTAATAGAAATCGGAGTCCCGTTAAAATGACCCATTAAGGGAGGTGTTTGTTTATGTTACTCGTAAAAAAAACGAGATGCCATATACAGGCGCTCTTAAATAGTGGCTGAGTTTAATTAAATTACTGTAACTCAATTTTTTTAAATGTTTATGTTATAGAAGTGAACAGCACGCCCTCTGCTCTTTGAGAAAATAATTTGGATGCTATGTTTAGGGGGGGGGGGGGGGTTACGAGGCACAAGCACCAGCGTTATCTATAATTTGCTTTCAAAATATTAATTTTGAAAGGCTAGATGCATTCTCGCAACAATTAGAACCGTAGACCGGTTTCGCTCTTATTAGAGCTTTTCAGTTATCATCATAGTTAGTTGTATACAGTCTCTATTTTTTTAACACTGTGTGTTATTTGGAGCTGGCGTGACAACATACTACTTGGTTCCGCAACTAGGTGGCGGCACGTCCACCACTCACTTATTTATTTTGAAGTCTTGAATGAAGCCATCGATGACCTCTCTCATCTGTTTATTACAGAATCATTGTTTTTTTCTGGTCGGGTGCTTGGAGTTTTTGTGAATCACCCTCTATCTATTTTTTTAATTTTAATTGGCCATCAAAAATGTCTTTCAGCTCCAGCGCTATCTATACTCTCCTTTTAGTGAATTTTCGTAGAAAAAATTCACTAATGGGGAGATCCCGACTTTTGAATTTTGAAAAATTTTTTGCAAATGAGCGCGATCTAGGACCCCTAGAACCCATATCCGGGGTCAGTTTCGATTTTTTTATGTTTATATATATATATATATATATATATATATATATATATATATATATATATATATATATATATATATATATATATATATATATATATATATATATATATATATATATATATGTATCACACCGATAACTCAAAAAATAATGGGCCGATTATGATAAAATTTGGCACATACCTTCGTTTTGTAAATGGCTTGGATAAGTTCTTTAGTCAGGAAAATCGGACGAGGTTTTCCGGGAAAATTTTGAGTTTTCATTCGAAAAAAATTTATATCTCCGGAATTAACAAAGTAAGGCTAACCAAATTTGGTACGCGGATTCATATATAGGTAAGGTACCTACCAAAACTTAGCTCTGTAGGTTAAAGGAAAAAAAAAGTTACAGGCATTTAAAGAAAAATAAATTTGGGTTTTCCTCAAAACGCCAAAGTCGCGATTTCAAACGTCAAAATTGGTAATATTTAGGCAATGAACTTGAAATTAATATCAACTATGAAAAGAAAATGTCTCAAGAAGAATGCTTTACAAAGCCTGAACTCTTAAGTCTGAGTCGTCATTGTACTTCATTTTACTAAAATATTCCCAGAATATTACTTTAAAATACACCCTTTCTCTGATGCTTTGGCAGTAGTGTTGGCTATAGAGTTTATCGTTTAATGGTATATCATTTTTGTCAAATTTTCGTAAAAAATCATTAAAGCTCAATATATCCATTATTATGCAAGTTACGAAAAAAATGGTATACATTAGTCATAATGTATGTACGTGTCTTAAGCAACATCTTAAAAAATATTTCCACAATTACAGGGTGGCCCATAAGTCGTTGGTGATTTAAATATTTTTTTTATTCGAACACGCCCTATGTTATTGCATTTTTTTCATTTTCCATCGAAATATAATACATCTTTGTAAGAAAAGAAATTCGGGACGCAGCAAGTGCGTTATGGTAGCGAATTTCTTAATCGAACACGCCCTGTTATTGCGTTTTTGCATTTTTCATCGAAATATAATACATCTTTGTACGAAAAGAAATTCGGGACGCAGTAAGTGCGTTATGGTAGCGAATTTTTTAATCGAACACGCCCTATGCTATTGCATTTTTTCATTTTCCATCGAAATATAATACATCTTTGTTAGAAAAGAAATTCTGGATGCAGCAAGTACGTTATGGTAGCGAATTTTGATTAAATGCTTCAAATTTGAATCGCTCAATTTGCTATTAACCTATAAGGTTGACCAGGAAACCAGTTTTTTCGGGAACAATTTAAGTTTGCTTTCGGAAATTTTTGTACATTTTCAAACAATAAAGTTATTTTGATGAAACATGGCATATTATTTCTACTATATAGATTGATGCCTGCTTTCTTAAAAAAACATGTTAGCTATTAAAATCATTTTTATGAAAATTCACTACCATAACGCACTTGCTGCGTCCAGAAGTTGTTTTTAAAATATTTATTTGGAAGTCTAAAATAAAGCCATTTGTCTCATACAAAATTGTATTGTATTGTTGGGTGCCGGGGATTTTTATGTGAATCACCCTTTATTTACTTTTTCAATTTTAATTGGTCACATTGAAATGTGATACCATACTCATCTACACCTATTAAATAGTTACAAATAGCCGACGGCTATTATATTAAAACAGGGATATTTTTATAAATATTCAAACATATTCCGTTAAATCCCGCAGGAGCAAACTTGGCAGGGAATTAACAATGCACGTATACACGTAGAATGTGTACAAGTTGTAAATGTTTAATGCCTTCACACGTGAAAACATTCCAGCGTTAAAACTTCATGAATCGTTGAGCAAGGGCTTCTACAAACCAAGTGGAAAAAACGTTTACTATATTTAAAATTCATTAGGCATTTTGTATTCGTCAATAATTCAAAAAATGATTTTAAATCTCATACTAGGTTTCCAGAATTGTTTCAAAAAATTGTGGTTTAAGACTTATTAGTGAAAAAAAAAGTAAAGTTAAATGTACCAGCACTTGATATTTTGAGACCATGTACAGCTTTAAGATGGCATAAAAATTAGTCGGTATAGAATATTCAGTTTTAGTGAATTTTTATTTAAAAAATTCACTAATAGAGAGGTATCGATGGTGAGACTTTGCGCGCGAATTAGGACCCCTAGAACCCATATCCGGGGTCAGTTTGAATTTTTATATGTTTATATATATATATATATATATATATATATATATATATATATATATATATATATATATATATATATATATATATATATATATATATATATATATATATATGTATCAGTCTGATAACTCAAAAAATAATTAACCGATTTAGATGAAACTCGGCAAGTGCCTTTCTTTTATTAATGGCTTGGATGAGTTCGTTGGCCAGGAAAATCGAACGGGGTTTTCCGGGGAAATTTTGAGTTTTCTTTCAAAAAAAATTTTTTTCCGAAAATTTCGATAAAATTTGGTCTACATATTGCTTTGGGAAATACCTAACTATGTGCCAAAATTCAGCTTTCTAGGGTTACAGAAAATTGAGCTATTCAAATTTGAAACATTTATGTTTAAATCATAAGTATGTGGTTGCTGTTGGTTAGTCAATGCTTCTCTTATTGACTCATGAAATTCATTTTTAAGTTTCCGAGAAATGTCAATAATACTGAATTCACTGATTGTTAATCATTGGAAGCATTTACGATTATATATAACCCTATTGTAATTTATTATCATTTATCACCTCTGTAGTATAATTATTTTTTTCCTTACAACTCGCAGCGTTTTTAGTCAATTGTTGTTATTAATAGTCAATAGTTTCTTTCCGAATACACACAGCTTCCATTGTCTTCTGCTTCTGCCGCTGTTACAGTCCTTTTATTTAGAGGTAGAGTTGTAACCACTCATACAGCCAGTGTTTTTTAACCACGTGGCTGAGGGACTGACCGAATTCATTCCCAGTTGCTGTTGATTTACTCATATTCTCTTAATATGTTTGAAGATGTGGTGTCTACTTCATTCCAAGTCACTATTAACCGACTATTTATGAAATCAAATAAGTAAATTAAATCGATTGTCATAAAATATGTAGTGTATTAAGACAAGGGAAAAAGAAATAAAACATATATAACTGTGCACATTTTGATTATATTTTAGGGTGCTTGAGAGAGGTATTGTCACAGCATAATATCTTATTAAAGTTCATTTGTAAATAGGTTTAATTTTTATATGTTTTTGTATATATATATATATATATATATATATATATATATATATATATATATATATATATATATATATATATATATATATATATATATATATATATATATATATGATAACTCAAAAAATAATTAACCGATTTCGATGAAACTTGGCAAGTGCCTGTCTTTTATTAATGGCTTGGATGAGTTCGTTATCTAGAAAAATCAGACGGGGTTTTCCGGAAAAATTTTGAGTTTTCTTTCGAAAAAATGTTTTTTCTCCGAAAGTAACAAAGCTGTTTTAATGAAATTTACTATATATGTTGCCTCAACCTTACTACGTACCAAAATTCAACTTTCTAAGTTTAGAGAAAATTGAGTTATTCAAATTTTAAATTTTCTTTCGAAAAAAATGTTTTTCTCCGAAAATTACAAAGTTATTTTAATGAAATTTTGTGGATATCTTGCCTTAGGAAAAACCTTACTACGTATTAAAATTAAACTCTCTAAGTTAATAGAAAATTGAGTTATTTAAATTTGAAGCATTTAATAAAGATTCACTACCATAACGCACTTGCTGCGTCCCGAGTTTTTTATGTACACACTCGCGTACGCATATACATATATATATATATATATATATATATATATATATATATATATATATATATATCTACATATATCTATATATATATATATATATATATATATATATATATATATATATATATATATATATATATATATATATATATATATATATATATATATATATATATATATATATATATATATATATTCATACAGATAGTTCAAATTCGAGGTACGAGGAGAATGGTTAAATAGGAGCAATGTTGTGCGTTTCTGTGGTGATCAATTATTTGAAAGAAAATTGAAGGTGTCATTTTTAGCTTTTTAATTATACGAAAAAGAAGAAAATTCGCAATTTTCGTTTTAATGAATTTTCTTCACAAAAATTCACAAAAGAGGAGATCCCGACTTAGAATTTTGAAAAAATTTCTACAAATAAGCACTAATTAGGCCCCCTAGAACATATATCCGGGGTCAGTTGCAGTTTTTATATGTTTATATATAAATAAATAAATAAATAAATAAATATAAATATATATATATATATATATATATATATATATATATATATATATATATATATATATATATATATATATATATATATATATATATAGAGGTGTCCTGATTTATACTTCATAACATTTTTTATTTTAAGGTCGCGATACTAAGATACAGGGTGTTAAAGTGGTTACGCTAAAGAGATTTTCCTTAATCATCTTTAAAGCAAAGTCTGGACGCAGCAAGTGCGTTATGATAGTGAATTTTCATAAAAATGTTTTAAATAGCAAATATGTGTTTTTTTTAAGAAAGCAGGCATCAAATTTGGTTACCAGTATAACATATATAGTAGAAACGATGTGCCATATTTCATCAAAATAACTTTATTGCTTGAAAATGTACAAACATTTTTTTCCTCTCTAACACATCCAACCCAGTTCACAGTTACGCGGACGACAGCACCCTCCACTCAAATATACAATATTCTAAGCCTGTATCTTTGGCCCAACTAGATGAGGATCGGAGACACATGGAGAGTTCTGTCTCCGTGGATCTCCAAAAAATATTAGTTTGGGGAAGTAGAAATCTTGTACAATTCAACCTCACCAAATCTCAGTCTTGCTTTCTTTCTCATAAAAGATACACCAGACCTAGAACCATCACAATGAACAACCAAGTTATTCAAAGTCCTTTTCACTTGTTGGCATATCTGTGGATCGAAATCTCAATTGGCACCAACATGTCACATCAATTGCAGAAGCGGCTGCTAAGAAATTAGGTTTCCTCTTCTGGGCTCGTAAATACTTTTCACCAGCTAATCTCTATACTTTATATACTTCACAAATAAGACCAAACCTCGAATACTGCTCCCACATCTGGGGTGCTGCTGCCGCTTCTACACTCGCTATCCTGGACTCCATTCAGAAGAGAGCTATACGTCTTATTGGTGACCCTACCCTCACCCAAAGGCTGCCATCTCTTGCCCATCGACGTGCCGCTGGTGACCTCTCTCTCTTTTATAGATATCTGCACGGGCAGTGCTCAGAAGAGCTTTCCTCCATGGTTCCTCCACCTGCTGCCTCCAACAGATCTACCAGGGGAACAGAGCGAATGCACCCTTTTACTGTCCAAGTCACTAGACATAAAACATCTTGTTATGCCCGTTCTTTTGTCCCGAGGACTTCCAAGTTGTGGAATTCCTTGCCAGCAGATGTTTTTCCTTCTCCCCCGAACCTCCAAACTTTCAAGTCCAGAATTAACAACTTGCCTCTTCCCTCCTTGTCGACACCCACAATACGATAGTATTTAGGCTGTAAGCCCTCGTGATGTGTTGTTGAAATTTAAAAAAGTGGTTTTATGTTTCTGCGTAGTTCGCTGATATCATGAGGTACAGTATTATAAACATAATTTTTTATAGTTCCCGTAAAAAGAAATCTAAAGGAGAAAGATCTGGTGACCGCACTGGCCAACCTACGTCTCAATTATTTCAATCATCTACTGATCTAGCGTTAAGTGGTGGCGCTCCGTTTTGCTGGAACCAGACTTTATTCAAATGGTTGATACAAATATTGTTATCAATGTATGACGGTTAAACATACCCAGGTTTATAAACTTGCACTTGTCTCTGATTATCACACTATCAAAAAAATTGGATTATGCTAAAATTAATTTACCAGGAATCTACAAAAAGTCACTCGTCGATATCTATCTCCAAGATGGAGAATTTGGCTAATGTAAATTTTAAAAGATCGATATTTATGTTTTTTTAGTGTTCTTCATACTTCCTGACACACCGTGTTAAGTTCCGATGCAATTTTGAATGCGGAAGCAGCATCTTAAACCTATGGGAAAATCCATTATATATTATTAGGTATATATATATATATATATATATATATATATATATATATATATATATATATATATATATATATATATATATATATATATATATATATACATATATACATATATATGTATATACAATTATAAAATTTGAAACTGACTTCAAGTATGAGTTCCAAAGGTTCTAGTTCGCGCTTACTTAAATTTTTTTTTATTAATTTATGAGTCCCGAACCTTTTTTACAAAAATTCGCTAAAAACAGAAAATTCCAATACAGATATATAGCCTTGATCTCGAACTACACAAGTATCTGTTTTCTGCTTTGTAACTGGTTTTGCTGCTTAATGAAAGCGAAACCGGTTAGAGAGACGAAAAACAACACTTGTGAACCCATAGAACATTTCAACCTATGATGATAGCTGCTACGCAAATTCTATTTAGTAAGCAAACTATGTTTTTAAACGAGATAAAAAGACTGTGCAAAAATATGTAGTGGGACAATCAAATATCTCTAGTGATTGTATCATTCTTTGGCTGTGGTGCTTCTAGTGACAGAGCAAGCTTTTTTAGTTAAATAAATAAACATTTGACGGTTTAAATTTGAAGGCCACCTATATTTCTTTTGACATATGTCAGCAATACCGTACAGAATTTTTAAGACCATCACAGGAAAAAGAGGAAGTCAGTTCAAGGAACACGAAAAAATAGAAGGAAAGCCAGTAGGAATAGAAAGTAGAGTGAAAGGCTTCTAGCAACAATCAGAGCTGACAGTTCCATGTCGTTCCTTTAACATATATCCAGGCAAAGAGGACACAGCGCGAGGAAATTGCTGTAAGCAACTGGCTAGTCAGGATGTGCGAGAGGAATTCTGATTTTTTTCCTATATATCTACGCGGAACTGATAGCAGAAAAGAGCTTATGATTATTTCCAGACCTGTCTCTGTAGATTCAACTTGAGAGGATATGAGGTTTTCCATGATTCAGGGGAAATCGTTTCTCTGTGTATCTGGATATATTTTTTGACATGTGTTTTAGGGAAGACTCAAATAGAGATTTGTTATAACAATACGGGATTTGCTTTTAAAGCTGACCCGATTTTACTATTAATATTAATATTTTGTAGTACTGTATTAAAAAAAGGTCTGGACGCAGGAAGTGCGTTACGGTAGCGAATTTTCATTACATATATATATATATATATATATATATATATATATATATATATATATATATATATATATATATATATATATATATATATATATATATATATATATATATATATGTTTTGTTTCTTTAACGTCGGACTATTTCCGCGACTATGGCCAATCACCGACGCCAGGGAGCAGTTTCACCTCACTATCCTGGAAATTGTGCCGAACCCCTGTCTTTCTGTAAGGAGGGTAGGGATCTTTAACGTGCCCAACATCACATGGACACGGGACCAACGGCTTTACGCCCCCTCCGAAGGGCGGAACGTGCAGACATTCAACTTGCTCAAATACAATGCCAGAACCTCGGTTGATGTTAATTTTACAGTTTGTACTGAAAAAGTGAAAGGAGTACCCCGGGATCGAACCAGGTACCCTTCGATTCAGAGGCACACGTTCTTACCCCAGAACCACCGTATAAACTTGTGAAACTGTTGGTGGTAGACGGGACTACTAAGAAGTTGCAATTTGGCTGTAAAATTTTCGAGTGACAGTACATCAAATTTTTGGCAGTTTGACCTTTAGAGAAGAAACTGAATAAAAATTCACAAGTGCGTTATGGTAGCGAATTTCCATTAAATGCTTCAAATTTGTATAACTCAATTTTCTATAAATCTAGAAAGTTGAGTTTTGGTAGAGTAAGGTACTTAAGACGGCAACATACCAACCAAATTTGACCAAAGTAACCTGATTATTTTTTTGAGATACAAATTCTTTTTTTCGGAAAAATTAATTTTTTTTTAGAAAAACTGGTCCGATAGGGATGGCGAACTCATCCAAGCTATTAATCAAATAAAGATTCTTGCCGAGTTTCATCAAAATCGGTTAATAACTTTTTGAGTTATCATGTGGATACACACACACACACACACACACACACACATATATATATATATATATATATATATATATATATATATATATATATATATATATATATATATATATATATATATATAATTCTTTTACGAAAATTCACTAAACGTAGAACTAAAATTACCATTACGTTCCATTATATCTTTGAATATGATTACATAGAATTTAACAAACTTTCTGAATCTTATAAGATGCTGTGGAGGATCCACATATTTAGCCAAACGCGAGTAATAATATTTTCGTAGATTAACAGTATATTAGAGCGACCAATTTAGGGAAGTATCTTCTGAGAGTATATTGCAATTCTGCGAATTCCAAATATTTCTCTTATTACGACCCATGGTCAATCTTCTCTAATATACACAAAATTTCCCAAATATTTGTAAGAGTATACGGTCATTTACTATATTAGAACATGGCAATCATATACACAAAATTTCAAAAATATTTATAAAACTATGCGTTCCTGTAGTCTATTATTACATGGTATTAGGAAAGCTTGTTTTACAGTTTAAGTTAAAGCTTTATAACCTCGGTGGTTCAGGGGTAAGAACGCGTGCCTCTGAACCGAAGGGTACTGGGTTCGATCCCGGGGTACTCCTTGCACTTTTTCAGTACAAACTGTAACATTAACATCAACCGAGGTTCTGGCATTGTGTTTGAGCAAGTTGAATGTCTGCACGTTCCGTCCTTCGGAAGAGGCGTAAAGCCGTCGGTCCTGTGTCCATGCGATGTTGGGCACATCAAAGATCCCTACCCTCCTTACAGAAAGGCAGGGGTTCGGCAAAATTTCCGGGATAGTAAGGTGAAACTGCTCCCTGGCGTCGGTGATTTGCCATAGTCGCGGAAATAGGCCGACGTTAAAGAAACAAAACACACACAAGTGAAAGCTTAAATAATATGCAGGGTAAGTTAATACAATAGTGGTAATATCCTAATTTTCCTTTACGTGATAAATTTATACATTTTGAAAACGGAAATATATCTGCTCATAGAGACGATATGAACGTGTGAAGTTGAAAATTGATCCTATTCATCCCGCTTTTCCGTACTGTATCTACTTTTACTTAAGGGACATTTTATTAATCTTTTTACTAACAAATTGAAACCGGCCTTTTTGTGCAAGCGTATGATCTGAGTAATTTGCAATGTAACATGAAGTAGTTTCCTTCCTGCAGACATCGAATTCAAGAGAGTCATTATTTTAAATAAATAGTACATCTAGGAAAGGAACTTTATTTTAATTCGTGAGTGAATGTTATCGAATCAAATTGACACTTCAGTATTTTAATAAAATCATCTACTTTGCATATATTTGTGCTAAACACTGCAAAATTGGCAGGTGGTAGTGGACTTTTCCTTTACGTGATAGTAAAGGATTTTTTTCACGCCTGAGTAGGTACCATTACATCAAGGGACCGATGAAGTCCCAACAGACGTTTTCGGTTCTGGTGTATGAGTCGGTTTCCCTTATAAACAAAAATCATGATGGCTCCTCCTTGTACAAAAGATTTCGGAGATAAAATACCCCTCCATTCGGATCTCCGGGAGAGGGGTGTGCAGGGAGCGCCGGCATCAAGATTTAACATATCCTTCTCGAATATATGTGGCCTAAATTCTAACCTGAACTCCGTCCACCATTTTCTCCAGGCTAATAGGCCCCAACTCCTCTTCCCCACCGAAACCCAAATCAGTGCCAAAACAGCCACTAATCACCTTAATTTCTCAGGGTATGAGCTTCTTACTTCCTTTAGATTGCATGGAGGCATGTGCCCATACGTCCGTAGCAATCTACCCTGCAGCAGACCCCAATTTAGAAGCTGGAAGAGAAGACATACTTTGGATGAAAATCCCCCTCAGGGCTGCAACTAAATTCATCTGTTGCATTTACCGCTCACCTTATGAGAACAACTTAGTCCAGCTCTTCGATTACCTTTCTGAAAAAAACGATCATCTGATTTCTGAATATCCTTCCTCCGAGGTCACTATTCCTGGTGGCTTCAATGTCCATAATAAGGAATAGCTAGGATCTTCAAAAACCGATCCACAAGGAAGAACCGCTGAGGCCTTTGCAGTCAGCGATTCTTTAGCCAATATGGTTCAGAAACCTACTTACTTTCCTCGCATCTCAACACACAGTTCAAATATCTTGGATCTCCTTCTTACTACAAAACCTGAATGTTATAAGACATCAGTCACCGCCCCCCTTGGTCGCTCAGACCACGCCATGTTCACTGCTTCCTGCGCAATGCAACCCAAGGTCACACAGTCATCACACCCATGTATCGTTTGGCACTACAACTCCGCGAACTGGGACGAATTGCGGGATTACTTTTCCTCATTTCCATGGGCGTCTGTCTGCATCTCTCATCCTGACCCCTCTGATATCTCACTAAACGTCAATCTATTTGGAATAATTTGTGCAAGAGAACGTTCCCACTTCTTGTTTCAGGGGATGAAATTATTTCTACCGCCCTGGGCAAGGCTGAACTTTTTGCCTCGTTGTTCGCCGGCAATTCTACTCTCAACGCACCTCCAAATGTTCAACCACCAACTGTCCCCAATGTCGCGCATAAAATGACAGATATCATTTTCAAAACTAAAAAGGTACGAATGATGCTCTCTTCTCTTAATATCAGAAAAGCCTCTGGGCTTAATGAGATCCCAGCAATTGTTCTCAAAAAATGTGCACCAAAACTTGTTGCTGTCCTGACTCGTCTGTTTCAGATATCTTACAATAGAGGCATATTCCCTAGTAACTGGAAAAGTGCTCGAGTACAACCCGTCCCCAAGAAAGGATCCAAAGTGCTTCCTAGCAACTATAGCCCTATTTATCTCCTTTCACTCGTCTCTAAAGTGATGGAAAAGTATATAAACACCGAATTACCAAAACTTCTTGAAAAACACAGTCTAATCCACGACAGGCAGTATGAATTCCGTCAGCGCAGATCAACTGCCGACCTCCTCTCCTTTGTCACCCATTCTTGGAACAAGTCTATGGAACTACACCTTGAATCCCAGTTTGTCGCTCTAGACATATCCAAAGCATTCGACCAGGTCTGGCACGCAGCGCTGCTTAATAAACTTCTGGCCTATGGCCTACCACCAAAACTTTGTACCTGGACAGCATATTTCCTCCCCAACTGGAACATTTTTGTTATCGTGGATGGTCATTTCTCTAAACTGTATCCAATTCATGCAGGAGTCCCTCAAGGTTAATCGTTAACCCCTTGTTTTTTCTTTTACACATCAATCACCACCTCTCTATCACATCCAACCCAGTTCACAGTTACGCTGACGAAAGAACCCTCCACTGAAATATACAATATTCTAAGCCTGTCTCTTTAGCCCAATTAGATGAGGATCGCAGACTCATGGAGGGTTCTGTCTCTGTAGATCTCCAAAAAATATTAGACAGGGGAAGTAAAAATCTTGTACAATTCAACTCCACCAAATCTCAGTTTTGCTTTCTATCCCATAAGAGATACACCCGCCCTAGACCAATCACAATGAACAACCAAGTTATTTAATGTAATAAGACCTTTTAACTTGTTGGCATTTCTGTGGATCGAAATCTCAATTGGCACCAACATGTCACATCAATTGCAGAAGCGGCTGCTAGGAAATTAGGTTTCTTCTTCCGGGCTCGCAAATACTTTTTACCAGCTAATCTCTATACCTTATATACTTCACAAATAAGGCCAAACCTCGAATACTGATCCCACATCTGGGGTGCCGCTGCCGCTTCTACACTCGCTATCTTGGACTCCATTCAGAAGAGAGCTATACGTCTCATCGGTGATCCTATCCTCACCCAAAGGCTGCCATCCATTGCCCACCGACGGGCCGTTGGTGACCTCTCTCTCTCTCTCTTTTATGGATATCTGCACGGGCACTGCTCAGAGGAGCTTTCTTCCATAGTTCCTTCACCTGCTGCCCCCAACAGATCTACCACCACTTTTTTACTGTCCAGGTCACCAGACATAGAACATCTTGTTATGCCCGTTCTTTTGTCCCAAGGACTTCTCAGTTGTGTAATTCCTTGCCGGTACATGTTTTTCCTTCTCCCCCGAACCTCCAAACCTTTAAGTCCAGAATTAACAAATTGCCTCTTTCCTCCTTGTCGACACCCACGGTACGACAGTATTTAGACTGTGATCCCCCGTGGCGTGTTGTTGAAATAAAAAAATTAATTAATTTCCTTCTGATAAGCTTTTGTAGCTTTAATGAAATTTATAAGAGAAATTTTTTAAGGAAACTTTCAGTACCTAGATTCACCAAATTTAAATTTTCTAGCGTCATATAAAATTGAGTTTTGGGCATTCTAGGTTTTTTCTTAAAAGGAGCTGGAACTCAAGATTTGAATAGATTTGATTATTTTTTATAATAATAGAAAGAGAGACATTCTTCAAATTAGCTTGCGTTATGACCTCTAAACCTGATTTTCAACGTCTGTTTAAATCAAAAGTATTACTTTAAGTAATATACCGCACCAATAGTGTAAAATTCTTACGAAAATTCATTATCATAGCGCACTTGCTGCGTCCCGACATTTTTTAGTGTTCTTGCAGAAATCAGTTTTGTAAAATTTTAGTGAAATATTAGTACATTGATTGTTGTTGCCCTTACTTGGTGAAACTTGTCCATACTACATACAGACTACTTCTCTAGCTTCACTGTTGGTTTTCGTTGGTGAAGGACGTAGCCAGCGCGTAAGCTAACTGGAGCAATCATTCTGAGAATGCTGTCAAGCAGCGAAACTATGGTCACAGAAACGTTGAAAACATCATAGAACATCCAGAATTCGTAAGAGCCACTTGCTCCAGTTAGCTTACGTCCTTTACCAACGAAAACCAACAGTGAAGCCAGAGAAGTAGTCTTCAAGTCTGTATGAAATATCAGTAATCAATAATTAATGTTTAATGTTATTGTAAAAAAAATGTTGAGAAATTTTCATGTAAAAAGTTTTTATTATATTTTTGTAACAAGATTTTTATATAAGTATTGTGTAACATGACTTAATCCCATTTGGGTAACAAAAATGGCAATTTTTTTTCTTGGCATGTGTAGCTTTTGTGTAAATTGAATGAATAGTTTCGTTGGCCCGTTCGGGACCAGTTTTTTCGGGTAAATTTTAAATTTATTGTCGGAAAATTTTGCTACTTTTTCAGACAATAAAGCTATTTTAATAAAATATAGCACATGGTTCCTACTATAATAAATATTATACCATCTATCAAATTTGATGTCTTCCATTCAAAAAGACATATGATATCACCTTAATAACATTTTAAGAGAATTCTCTACCATAAGGCACTTGCTGCGTACATACTTTATAAAACTCAATTCTTATATTATCACAATGATTTTAAAATTTCCAATCTTTTGAGGGGGCATTTAATTTATAAATGATAAATTTAATCTTGATGTAAGAACTCGAAGGCGAAAATTTGAGAAAAGTTAATGAATCCGTTTTAACACAAAACTTTTTTACTTTTGTTTAATTTGTGCTAAAGCCACTTTTTTAGCTGCTGAGGAATAAAACTAAACTTGAGTTTTCTTGTAGTTGTTGCTACAGAATAAAAGAGGCAGGCTTCTTTATTGTGGGAATTTGTATCTGCAAAGGATCAACGATGAAAAGGGGATGAGGTAAAAACGATAACTCACCCTGTCTAAAAAATATTGCGTATTTAGAACAAGGAAACACGAAACGGTCTTTGCAACATTTGGAAGCAGACTTCTATAAACGTGAGCTTGTAATAAAAATACAATACGCTTATATTGTTTGATTTATTTTTGCGAATTTTTATTAAGAAATTTTTGCTCATAGAGAGGCAACGACCTTCGAATTTCAAAAAAGAAATTTTCAAATGAGCGCGGATTGGGGATCTTTAAAGTCCATGGGCGAGGTCCATCCAAACTTTTATATGTTGGATGGTGTCCAAACTTTATTTAGAAAGTTAATATCTTGGCCCCTATACATAATTTAAAAATATTAAATACAACATTTTTGGAAACTTGCTTTCAGTGCAAATATGTTTTTATATATAGGTGTATTGAAAGTATACATTTTTGCATTCAATATATTTTTTCAAATGAGACATCTGTATTTTTCTCCTTGACACAATCCATATCATTTAAAAACTTCTCTAGATCGGGCGTTTTTTATTACCTCTCGACTGCTCCTGTACTGACTGGTCTGTTACAATACCTTACAATAGAGGCATATTCCCTAGTAACTGGAAAACTGCTCGAGTACAACCCGTCCCCAAGAAAGGATCCAAAGTACTTCCTAGCAACTATAGCCCTATTTATCTCCTTTCAGTCGTCTCTAAAGTGATGGAAAAGTATATAAACACCGAATTATTCAAATTTCTTGAAAAACACAGTCTAGTCCACGACAGGCAGTATGGATTCCGTCAGCGCAGATCAACTACCGACCTCCTTTCCTTTGTCACCCATTCTTGGAGCAAGTCTATGGAGCTACACGGTGAATCCCAGATTGTCGCTCTAGACATATCCAAAGCATTCGACCAGGTCTGCCACGCAGCGCTGCTTAATAAACTTCCGGTCTATGACCTACCAGCAAAACTCTGTACCTGGACAGCAAATTTTCTCTCGAACTGGAGTATTTTTGTTGTCGTGGATGGCTATTCCTATAAACTGTATCCAATTAATGCAGGAGCCCCTCAAGGTTCAGCTTTAGCCCCTACTTTGTTTCTTCTCCACACCAATGACCTCCTCTCTAGTACATTCAACCCAGCTCACAGTTACGCGGATGACAGCACCCTCCAATATACAATATTCTAAGACTGTCTCTTTAGCCCAATTAGAAGAGGATCGCAGACTCATGGAGGATTCTGTCTCTGTGGATTTCCAAAAAGTATTAGACTGGGGAAGTAGAAATCTTGTACAATTCAACTCCACCAAATTTAAGTCTTGCTTTCTATCTCATAAGAGGTACACCAGCCTTAGACCCATCACAATGAACAACCAAGTTATTCAAAGTAATGAGTACTTTTCACTTGTTGGCATTTCTGTGGATCGAAATCGCAATTGGCAACAACATGTCACATCAATTGCAGAAACTGCTGCTAAGAAATTGGGTTTCCTCTTCCGGGCTCGCAAATACTTTTCACCAGCAAATCTCTATACCTTATATACTTCACAAATAAGGCCAAACTTCGAATACTGCTCCCACATCTGGGGTGCCGCTGCCGCTTCTACACTCGCTATCCTGGACTCCATTCAGAAGAGAGCTATACATCTCATCGGTGACCCTACCCTTACCCAGAGGCTGCCATCCCCTGCCCACCGACGTGCCGTTGGTGACCTTTCTCTCTCTCTCTCTTTTATAGATATATGCACGGGCACTGCTCAGAGGAGCTTTCATCCATAGTTCCTCCACCTGCTGCCCCCAACAGATCTACCAGGGAAACAGAGCGAATGCACCCTTTTAGTGTCGAGGTCACTCGACATAGAACATCTTGTTATGCCCGCTCTTTTGTTCCGAGGTCTTCAAAATTGTGGAATTCTTTGCCGGCACATGTTTTTCCTTCTCCTCCAAACCTCCAAACCTTCAAGTCCAGAATTAACAAGTTGCCTCTTTCCTCCTTGTCGACACTCACGGTACGATAGTATTTAGGCTGTGAGCCTTCGTGGCGTGTTGCTGAAATAGAAAAAAAATACAGGGCTATGATAAATAAGTATGTAGTGAAACAGTTTATTATTATTTATAAATACTTTTCATCAAACATAAATTATTTTATAAAAAATAAGGATAACGCGTGCGAAAATATGTGCACATGGTTGTAACGATTTACACGTTTCTCTTTATTTTCCACTGTTAAATTTCTAATCATAGACATAATTGTCGCCTATGGGGTCATCTCTTCTGTCGATTAAATAACCGAATACTCTGTTTAATACATAAAGTTCTAACATCTTAAAGTCAACGTGATTCTACATTCTACAAATAACTGATCACTTGTCTCTGACAGAGAAAATTTCACCAGGTTTTTCTTTTTGTCGCATTCAAAGCAAAGTTTAAACATCTAGTGTGCACAACGAGCAGAATGCTGTCGTAGGTTTGATATGTTAGTGCCATCCAGGTATGAAACACTTTAGTTTCACGATGTAAAATCTGCCTAACCTAAAATGTGTTTTCTTCTAGTTTTTACCGTTTTAGATGTGCTTTAATCTGCCTGCTTATATTTTATGTGTAATTGCTTATTTTTATTGAACATATTTTGTAAGTTAATCTTTATGGTTGCTCCCTAAATTTCACGCTACTTTCTGAGGAATCATTGATGTAACTGTAATCAGCTGCAAGTTAAGCTGCGTTTTACTTGATCTAATAAACGGGCACGTTTGCCATGGCGCATCAAACTATGACAATGAAACAACGTGTTTCAAGAGAAAAACTTATTTTTGTATTTACAACATTTCGTTCACCAGCCCCGTAACTGATACGGTTCAAGTAGCGGGTTAATGCTACCAGCTTCGAAGTTGCCACCATTCGAGATGGGGGCTAATGCTACCATCCCCGAAAAAACACTCTTCGAGATGGGGGCCATGGAGCTGCAGAATACCTTCCATTCTACAGGGCGGCGCCCAATTGCACCCACATCGTCTTAAGAAGTTTTACCGACTCTGGTTGGTCGTTTCTTTCTGGAAATGAAGCCCTGTCACATCACCTAAATGGCAAAACCCAATGTTAACTATACTTGGGTTAATTTGATTGTGTTTATTCAATTTAGATTTCAATTTATATTTCAATTTACATTTCAACTTATATTTCTATTTATTGAAAATAATAATTTTAATCTTCCCAGTTTGTCATCAAGTATTATTTTGCTTTGTTAGTTAATTACATTGTCAACGTTCAGTATTTTATTTTATAATAAATGATGTAAACCAAACCTCTCTCTTTTATTTTTATACAGTGCAGGCAGGCATTTACGCTTTATTTAATTTTTATCTCATGCCGAATATATTCATCATTAATCTTGTTTGTTTCTTTAATTAGTAGTTTATATATACCTATATATATATATATATATATATATATATATATATATATATATATATATATATATATATATATATATACAGGGTCTTCGCAAAAGGACCGACACAGAGCAGCTTACTCCTATAGTAAGTTGCACCCCTGGGGTAGTTATAGGCCTGCAAAGTGGGAAAAACTCAAAATTTTTTCGGAGAACCTCGTCCGATTTTCCTGGTTAACGAACTTATCCAAGCCACTTACAAATGGAAGGCACATGCCAAATTTGATTAAAATAAAACATATATATATATATATATATATATATATATATATATATATATATATATATATATATATATATATATATACAGGGTTATACGCAAAAGGACCGACACAGAGCAGAAAAATGTAGGGGAACCCAAAATATTGTTATGTAACGCAATTTACTCCTATAGTAAGTTGCACTCCTGGGAAGTTATAGGCCTGCAAAGTGGGGTTTTAGGTTTCTAAAAAAATGAATATTTCAGTTATGTTTAAACTTAAAATAACTAAATTTGGTGGTACACGTTTTGAGTATACCAAGAGCAATAATCGACAGTAATAAGAATTTAATTTAAGGATTTTTTTAAAAGGTTGATAAGGGATGATTCACCCTTAAAATGTGATAGAATTTTTTAACCCATTGGCAGATTTAAAACATTATTATATCACTTAATAGGGAATTTAATTCGAAAACTTTTATTACTCTTATTAATTTTCAAAAAACGTTGTCGTTTTCAACAAAAGTCCGAATAACTAAATACACGTATTAAAGCTGTGCTATTTATGATAATCGGAAATTCAAACGTTGGCTATCAAATTCAGACTTGACAATCAGGAAAATAAGCCATTTTAGCGAATTTTTCGTAAGACGAAAAATTCACTAATTAGAAGATGTGAAATAATGAAATTTTTGATGATCTGCAAAATGACTCTGGAGATGAAGCAGCAATGCATTACAATAGTTTTGATTACACACTAAATAGTGCAGAGTTAAAAAAATATGATGAAAGCCTTGCATCTTATAAAGGTGAGTATTATCAGTATCAAAATATTAATTTGATTCTGATGATTCTGATATAGGCATTAACATTATTTATTTATTTTATTCTTTGTTGGTATTAACAATGGCCTGTGATTTTATAATGCCAAAATATATATATATATATATATATATATATATATATATATATATATATATATATATATATATAATATCCTTAGTCGCTTGGATAAGTTTGTTAGCCAGGAAAATCGGGCGAGTTTTTCCGTGAAAATGTCGGGTTTTCTTTCGGAAAATTTTTGTATCTTCGAAATAACGGAGCTGTGGTAACCAAATTTAGCATATTCGTTTCCACTATCAAACTTAGCCTACATGCCAAAATTCAGATCTCTAAGTTAAAAGAAAAAACAGTTATAGGCATTTGAAAAAAATATTTTGGCTACCAGTGGTGATCAGAGGACAGTACAGGAAAAAATATTTTGTGTGACTAACCAAACCAATTGAATATTACATACAATGGTTATGTTTTCTTGACGCAAAAAGTTAAGAAGTATCAGAAAAAATATTTTGAAAATTTTATAATTTTTCTTCTTAAAACGCCAAAGCCGCGATTTGTAACGTCATAATTTGCAATTTTCAGACAACGAATCTGAAACAAGTAGGAACTATGTATAAAAAAATGTCATAATAGGTGTGTTTTACAAAGCCTTAAGTTTCACCTTCAACGATCATTGTCCTTCATTTTACTAAAATATTTTCGGAAAATCCATTTCAAATAAACCCTCTTTCTGATACTTTGTCAGTGGTTTCAGCTATCGAGTTTATGGTTTAGTAGTCTATATTTTAGAAAACTTTCGTAGAAAAAATTCGTTATTGAGAACACCGCGACTTCTGAGTTTTAAAAAGATTTCTTTAAATAAGCACGAACTAGAACCCCCAAAAACCCATATACGGGGTCAGTTTAGATTTTTGTCTGTTTACACATATACAGGGTGACGCATTTCTACGGTAAAGCTTAATATATCCGTTATTATACAAGATATGAGAAGAAATTATATACGTTAATTTTAGGGTGTTTCGAGGTGCATCTTATAAACCTATTTTGACAATGACAGGGTGGCGCATAAGCCGTTAGTGATACACACTTTCTTTTTTTAATAGAACACACCTTGTGTTATTGCATTTTTTGTAGTTTCCATCCAATTATAATGAACGTTTTTAAGGTAAAAAAAGATATCGTTCATCGTTTTTGAGTTATTTCAGTTGTTTTGCAACTTTTCACGTTTTGGGCCCATACCACAAACACATACCACAAATTGTGATAGGGCGTTTTTAGTAATAGATAGCGGAGACCCATGGAAATGACACATTCGGAGAGCTTTTTGTTTATATTACTGGTCGAAAAATCGAGATGCCATACACAGGCGCCCTAAAATAGTGGCTGAATTTGAAAAGTTTTCGCAGAAATGTTTTTAGTGTTTTCGTAGAGATAATTTTTTGATATGTTGGTAATTAATAATAAATGTTTAGTAAGTTATTGTTGAAAAATATTCGTCGAATTTTTGTGAAAAATATAATTTAGTGTAACATTACCGAGGGCAGTTTCTGTAAAAATAAATCGTGAATTTTTATAAAAGAAATTTTTTCAAATTTTCATAAATTTTTTTTCGGTTTTGGTCCTAAAACTGTTTGTGAATAATTATATCTTGGCAGATGCGTAAATAGCTTGAAGAGGTGTGTTCGCCAGGAAAATCGGACCAGTTTCTTCTTGAACTTTTTGTTGATTTTCGGAAAATGTTTGTACTTTTTGAAACAACAAAGCTCTTTTAATTAAATATGGTACATTGTTAGTACTATATAGGTTATATTGTCAACTAAATGTCCTTTTAAAAACAAGACATATTTGACATTAAAAACATTTTTACGAAAATTCGCTACCATAACGCAGTCTAGACATTTAATTTAGTAATATTTGCTGAGTGTTGTGAAAATGGCTGGGAAGTTTCCATTTAGCTAACAAGACTTTAGCTTTTAGTGTTAGGTTTCTGTGAAGGAAAATACAGAAGAAGTGTTAAAGAATATCGGAGAAGATTTCCTAATTGTGTAATTCCTCATAGAGAAACATTTGCCAATGTTGAAAGACGGGCTCGAGAAATAGGTAAGTTTTTCAGTAACACTCGAGAACGTGCTACTGCAACTAAGACATAGACGAAGAATACAATTGAAGATGACCCACATATTAGTACCAGAAATCTATTTCGACAAACTGGTATATCGCAAACTTCTATTCACCGAGTAATAAGACGCAGTCTACTGCGCCCATATCATATCCAAAAAGTGCAAGAATTGTTTGTTACTGGAAGATTTGGTTAAACGAGTAATTTTCTGTCAGTTTATTTTGCATCAAGAAATTAATTTTTAAAAGTAGATTCTTTTTACTAACGAAGCTTGTTTCACCCGCAGAGGTATTACAAATTTACATAACCATCATGAATAGTTCAGTATCTCCTCGACATTTTCAACGCGAGTTTAAAATAAATGATTGGATCGGTATTATTGATCGGTATTTAACGATTTAGCGAATCAATTAAATGGCGAAACACATTTAGAATTTCTCCAAAACAATCGCCCGGCTCTACTCGTCGAGGTGCCTCTACAACTTAGACTGGAACATTGGTTTATACACGACGGAGCACCGCCTCATTTCAGTATTGCTGTTAGAGACTATTTATACCACCAGTATCCAAATAAATGGATTGGAAGAGGAAATAATTGCACACAAGTTTGGCCTCCACGATCGCCAGATCTCAACAAATGTGACTTCTTTCTTTGGGGAATGTTAAAAGAATTTGTGTATTCCTCGCCAATTGCATCTCGAGCCGAATTGTGGAATCGCATTACATAAATGCACTCATTAGAAACAATCAGCAGCTGTTGGATAGAGTAGACTTCAATTTCCAACGAAGAATAAATGTATGCCTGAGAGAGAACGGTGATCATTTTGAACAATTTCTGTAATTTATCGGTGCAGATGTTATGTTGTTTCTAATGTTTAAGTTGTTTGTTTTTCTATTAAATTATTTTTATTACAACTTTTTTCCTGATTGTCAAATCTGACGTTAAATTTCATACCCAACGTTTGAATTTCCGATGATTTTAAATAACACAGCTCTAATACGTGTATTTAGTTATTCGGAATTTTGTTGAAAACTACAAAGTTTTTTGAAAATTAATAACAGCAATAAATGGCTTAGAATTAAATTCCCCATGAAGTGAAATAATAATTTTTTAATCCGTCAATAGGTTAAAAAATTCTGTCACATTTTAAGGGAATCATCTCCTATTAACCCTTTAAAATGTTTCAAGTGGATTCTTATTACTTTCGATTATTGCTCTTGGTAACTCAAAACGTGTACCAAATTTAGTTTTTCTAAGTTCAAGCATAACTGAGATATTTATTTCTTTTCGAAATTAGAAACCCCATTTTGAAGGCCTATAACTTCTCAGGGGTGCAAATTAGTATAGGAGTAAGTTGCTACAAATCACAATATTTTAGGCTCCCCTACATGCCCTGCTCTGTATCAGTTCTTATGCGAAACAGCCTATATATATATATATATATATATATATATATATATATATATATATATATATATATATATATATATATATATATATATATATATATATATATATATTAAAATTGTTACATGGTAGCAAGCAATTACTGTGGAAAACACAAAAATAAACCAGTGTATCCCCCTAGCTGATAAACAATATTTGATATCTTTAAAGAAACCATATTTACCAAACATGTGTAGAATGACTAATTCGTACGGCAAGGTATCTTGAAATAAACAAATAAACACAGAGCCAAATTCCTCTAGGTATATTTTTTATGTAACATTGTACCAATCAATATGTTAACGAGCAGTTGACAGGTGCCAGTTCAATTCCCTAACAAGTATCGACATATTTACATGAAAAGATCGTGACTTGGGATTTAATCTGGTGATTGAGATGTTCTCTCCCTGAATTTTCAATTTCTAACTTATGTGACGAAAGATTGTAACTGACAGGATCGACGCAAATTACATTTAACCCGGGTTTATTTAATCATGAGCTTTATGGTTAAAGATAGAATATCAGCTTTTTATGTTTGACCTATCAGTATTTGATAGAGGTCGTTCATCGTTTGTCGCCCACAATATTCATGAAGGACGCAAAGTAGGTTATCGCTGATTGTTTAATTTGTGATGATAATTAGTGATGTCCGAATGCTAAATATTCACTAATTAATGCATGTTTTTCCGATGTAAATCAATTGGATTAAATGACTGTTTGAAATTGATGGACAACTAAATACAGTTTACAGGCCGAGTAGCCATGTTAACTGCAAAGTTCGGGCTATGAGGCTGCGGGTTCGAGTCCCGTATTCGGACACTAGAATGTAGAATAGCTGGATTCTGATGAGTTAAGGGTGATGTCCTTTGTCTGTATAAAGGTGTCCTAAAGTTGACGCCTGTGCTTTTGGGACTTCATTTAGATGACTAAATCAAGTCGAAAATCAGGAGTGGAAAAATGGCGGAATGTTATTCGTTATTGAGTTATTGATAGAAATGTGAAAAATAATTTCGAAGTGCACCCAAGCTATTTAAGCGTTTTTGATTTATTTTTCATTTCAACACCACACCACGAGGGCATACAGCCTAAAGACTACCGTACCGTGGGTGGCGACAAGGAGGAAAGAGGCAACTTGTTAATTCTGGACTTGAATGTTTGCAGGTTCGGAGGAGAGTGAAAAACATGTGCCGTCAAGGAATTCCACATCTTGGAAGTCCTCGGGACAAAAGAGAGAGCATAATAAGATGTTCTATGTCTGGTGAGCTGGACCGTGGTATTCCTAGTTACGATTATGAATGCTATGCTGCGATTTCAACATTTTTCTGCCATGTGGAAACTTGCCGACATTATCTACATTCCGAAACCAAGCAAAGATCCTCTGTTTTCTCAGAACTACAGGCCCATTAGCCTACTACCAGTTATCGGCAAAATCGCCGAAAAACTGATTCAGAAAAGGCTAGCTTCATTCACCCCTGAAAATAATATCCTCCCAGACGAGCAATTCGGTTTCTGACACCAGCACTCCACCACAGACCAAGTCCTTCGTGTGGTGGAAAACATTAGCGAAGGATTTAATAAAAACAAGTCAATTGGTGCAATATTTCTCGACATGGCTCAAGCCTTCGATAGGGTTTAGCATGCGGGCCTCCTAAATAAACTTTTATCATTTAATTATCCTCTACCTCTGATTCTGCTAATCAGGTCATACCTGCAACAGAGGAAGTTCCAGGTCATATATCGGGGAGCCAGATCTAGAACGTACCCAGCCACGGCTGGTCTCCCGCAGGGTTCTGCTATCTCCCCTCTGCTATACAATATATTTGCAGACATTCTGACAGCGCCCCTGAACGTGACATACGCACTGTACGCAGACGACAGTACCATCCTCAGCAGATCCACTCAGCCTAAGATAATAACAGAACGACTTCAGACTTCCGTAGTCGAGCTGCAAGGCTGGTATAGGAAATCTTGTCTAACATTAAACCCCGATAAATGTTCAGCAGTCCTATTTTCCAAAAGAAGACACACACCTCACGATCACGTATAATTAGGCAACCGTCTAATTCCCTGACAAAATTCCGCCAAATACCTCGGGGTTTTCCTCGACAAACACTTAACATGGTGCCCCCATGTCCAACACGCCCGACGAAAAGCCTCGATGTTCATATCGAAGCTGTTCCCATTTCTAAATAGAAATTCAAAATTGTCCATGAACAATAAATTGCGCATGTACAAAGTCATAATCCAGCCAGCCATGACCTATCCATCCCCTGTATGGGCCACCGCGGCCGCAACACACATAAAGGCCCTTCAAATCATCCAGAATAAAATTTTGGGAATGGTAACCGGAGCGCCATGGTTTGTCAGAAACAGTCAGATTCACTCTGATCTGGAAATGCCTTCGATACTTGAGTTTATAACTCAACTATACACAGCTCAGTTCGCAAAAGCCGCTTCTCACCCAAAGGCTCTTCTCCGTAGTGCCACCGATTACGATGAGCAACTATAGGCATAAGCGTCCAAAGCTTATACATACCCGCTAACGCTACCGCGGCAAAAACAGAATGGAAACATTCAAACCCAAACGTCATTGTATGAATTCATTCCGACGGATGTATGGACTAAGGTCCGCTACTCTATGGGAGGGAGTTTTAGTGAGTACCTCACAGTACCTCAAATCTCCCACGCACTTCGGTGTTATCAATATAGTTAGTCGGTAAGTAAGTAAGTCAGCCGTTCCCCGGTGCACCAGTGCCGACTCAGTTTAGTTTGCCCAGGGGTAAGAGACGTTTCCTTGTTATTTCCCTCTCTTGGACCGTATAAGTCCGTATCCAACACCTACCACTAGGTAAAGCTAACGTACGTACGTCCTCTTTAGTTGAGCCGACCTCCCCTGCTATTCTCCCGGGCCGTGTACGTTCGTGCACTAAGTATTGCCACTAGGTGGAGTTAAGGTGTACGTCCTCATTAGCCCAAGCGATCCCCCCCCCCCCATTATCTTGGGCCGTGTACGTCCGTGCCCCAAGTATTGTCACTAGGTGGAGCCAAGGTGTGTACGCACTCTTTAGCTAAACCGATCCCCTTCCCACTCTCTTGGGCCGTGTACGTCCGTGCACAAGTATTGCCACTAGGTGAAGCTAAGGTGTACGCACTCTTTAGCTAAGCCGATCCCCTTCGCACTCTCTTGGGCCGTGTACGTTCGTGCACAAGTATTGCCACTAGGTGAAGCTAAGGTGTGTACGCACTCTTTAGCTAAGCCGATCCCCTTCGCACTCTCTTGGGCCGTGTACGTCCGTGCCCAAGTATTGCCACAAGGTGGAGCTAACGTGTGAACGTCCTCGTTAGCTGAACCGACTTGTCTGTCTCTCTCTCTCTCTCTCCCTCTCTCACTCTTTCTCTCTCTCTCTCTCTCGGCGGTGCGAGGGGACCGACGACGTGACAATTGTACATAATATGTATACAGGCTGGCGCAATGAATATGAAACAGACCGATTTGCGTCCAGAATTATTTTTTTTAAGAAACGCTGAAATACGTCAATTTTAATATTGAGGGGGCCATGTTTTGACATAATAGTCAACTTTGTCACATCAACCCCTTGAGGGTGGTAACAACCCTTATATTTTAAATAGGGAACATGGACCGAGTGTTACATTATTTGAAAGCTCTTTCTTTTCTGAATTCAGCACACTAATTTTTTTGGAAGTTTTATCAACTCGTTTAAAAATTATTCACAGTTAGATTTGCAAGAACGTATTTCATTCATTGTGATAAGAAATGCACTAATTAGTCAATTTTTCGTAAAAAAAAATAAAAAACAAAACCAAATGTTCAAAAATGTTTATTCAGTTAGGTTGTTCAAATTGTTGACCACCAGCTTCCATACATCGTTTTTGAAAAAAAGAGTAATTATTTCAACTCTTTCTTCTACAGAATACATCATTGTGAAATTAATTTTCGGTAGTACTATCAAGTATCAAACCGACCGATAAACTGAAATAATAAACCGCACTTCTCTCATTCCGATAATAAATGTTCTGATAGTCAATTTTTTTACACAAACCAACAAAACATTGACCATCAGCACATTTCTTATCGGAATGAGTGAAATGCGTTTTTGCATCTTCAACTGTGAATAATTTTTAAACGAGTTGATGAAACTTCCAAAAAAATTAGTGTGCTCAATTCAGAAAAGAAAGAGCTTTCAAATTATGTAACACTCGACCCATGTTCCCTATTTAAAATATCAGGGTTGTTATCACCACCCTTAAGGGGTTGATGTGATAAAGTTGAGTTTTATGTCAAAACATGTCCCCCTCAATATTAAAATTAACGTGTTTCAGCGTTTCTTTAAAAAAAATTTCTCTGGACGCAAATCGGTCTGTTTCGTTTTCAATGCGCTACCCTATATAAGGGTATACAAGTAGGCTATGTTTTGTGTTAGTTGATATATTGTGTTTTCATCAATGTAAAAAACTCTGGACGCAGCAAGTGCGTTATGGTAGTGAATTTTCATTAAAATGTTTCTAATAGCAAATATGTTTTTTTAAGAAAGCAGGCACCAAATTTGGTTACCAGTATAATCTATATATTAGAAACAATGTGCCATGTTTCATCAAAATAACTTTATTGTTTGAAAATGTACAAAAATTTCCGAATGTAAACTTAAATTGTTCCCGAAAAAACTGGTTTTCTGGTCAACCTTATAGGTTAATAGCAAATTGATTCAAAATTTGAAGCATTTAATTAAAATTCGCTACCATAACGCACTTGCTGCGTCCCGAATTTTTTTTCTTACAAAGATGTAAGAAATTATATTTCGATGGAAAATACAAAAATGCAATAACATAGGGCGTGTTCGATTAAAAAAATTCACTAAAAAAAAAAAGAAAATTTGAATCACCAACGACTTATGGGCCACCCTGTAATTGTAGAAATATTTTTTAAGATGTAGCTTAAGACACCCTACAATTAATGTATACAACTTTTTTTCGTAATTTGCATAATAATGGATATATTGCGCTTTAATGATTTTTTACGATAATTCGACAAAAATGATATACCATTAAACGATAAACTCTATAGCCAACACTACTGGTAAAGCATCAGAGAAAGGGTCTATTTGAAATGAATTTTCTGGGAATATTTTAGTAAAATGAAGGACAATGACGATTGAACTAAGAGCTCAGGCTTTGAAAAAAAATATTCTTGAGACATTTTCCTTCCATAGATCATATTAATTTCAGGTTCATCGCCTAAATATTAACAATTTTGACGTTTAAAATCGCGACTTTGACGTTTTGAGGAAAACCCAAATTTATTTATTTGTAATGACTGTAACTTTTTTGTCCTTCAACCGACAGCGCTAAATTTTGGTAGGTAGCTTACATATAACGATATAAACCCGCGTACCAAATTTCGTTGCCCTTACTTTGTTAATTTTCGATTTTTTTCGAAAGAAAACACAAAATTTTCCGGGAAAACCTTGGCGGATTTTCCTGGATAACGAACTTATCCAAGCCACTCGCGAAAGGAAGGTACTTACCAAATGTTGTCAAAATCGGTCCATTATTTTTTTAGTTATAGGTGTGACACATAAATATATAAACATATATATATATATATATATATATATATATATATATATATATATATATATATATATATATATATATATATATATATATATATATATATACATATATAAACATATAAAGTCTGAAACCGACCTCGGATTTTGGTTCCAGGGGTCCTAAATAGCGCTCATTTGAAGAAATTTTTTCAAAATTCAAAAGTCGAGATCTCCTCATTAGTGAATTTTTTTAAAGAAAATTCACTAATAGAGTGTTTTGTGTAAATAACTGGGTATATGTATATTCGCATAGCCACATAGCTGTACTGAACATCAGCCGAAACCTGCAAGGAGTAAGCCTACTTTGAACAAAAATCTGGCGACCGCGAACTATATAATTTGTGTATATAAATGTCGTCAAAACTTCTATATAAAGGAGGTTTTAGCTTGCTATTTACATTTGTATTTTTTTTTTTCCAGATGGATCAGCACGTCAGAATAAGGATTGCAACTTTGTGGACCATATTTTTCTTCTTTGTGTTGTCACCAGGCTCGGCTTACTCTTCTCATATCAAGGTAAGAGATTTAAATATAAAAGTTCGGTCGAATTTTCGAATTTTGGTCGAACTTTTTTAAATTTGTAAACTAAAATTAAATCTAGTTAAAAGTAAACTAGAAACATTTTTGTGAACAACCTATCGAGCCTAATGCGTTATGATGGCGAATTTTCATTAAAATGCTTTTCGTTAAAAGATTGAAAACTAAGAAGTTAACAGAGGAAAAATAAAATAAAATGCCTTATTCTATTGAATAAAGCCATGGTCGCCAAAATAAATCTAGGAAGAAAAAAAAAACATACTGATATTTGTATTTCTCAAGTTGTTAAGTTACATAGAAGTTGTCTAGTCTGTTAGTTTGAAGCTAGTTTTCACAAAATTTAATCATATTTAACCAGAAATATCGTTTTATACCAAACCTATTCCATATATTATGCCTTAGATTCCTTTTTTTAGGGTACGAAATTACAGTTTAAGATATTAGTATCTTCAGTCCCCTGGTGCACAATAACCTACTTTTGTCTACAAGGTTGAATAAATTGTGTTTATCGCACAAAACTTGAAGTTTTTGACTCCCTTTGATCCCCGTATGAAGCAGGTTTCTTTTAATGCTCGTTACTCAATTTTCCATTGAGCTATAAATTTGAAATTTGGTATGTGCTATATACTCTATAAAGGATAGTTGCGTACCAATTTTTTTTAACATAACTTAGGTTTTTCAAAGACATTAGCAATGTCCGGGGAACATCGTTCTGGTATACGAGGGTTGCCCAATAAGCACCCGTGTTTGTGGTGGAGATGCTGAGGGAAGTCTCGCAGGTAGCGTCTCTTTCTTGATCCGGCACAATGAATTTTTTATCGGGTATCATAAGGAAAAAAAAGTCTGTGGTGAAGCTCTCTTAAGTATTACAAACTGCAGATAACCGACGACAAACAATGTTGGCATATGATATTAACAAATACTGTCACATTTTAGTGAATTTTTATTAAAAAAATTCACGAATAGAGAGGTATCGATGGTGAGACTTTGCAAAAATTCTTTCAAATGAGCGCGAATTAGGACCCCTAGAACCTATATCCGGAGTCAGTTTGAATTTTTATATGTTTATATATATATATATATATATATATATATATATATATATATATATATATATATATATATATATATATGTGTGTATCCGTCTGATTTTTATATGTTTATATATATATGTATATATATGTATATATATATATATATATATATATATATATATATATATATATATATATATATATATATATATATATATATATATATATATATATATATATATATATGTGTATCCGTCTGATAACTGAAAAAAAAAATTAACCGATGAAACTCGGCAAGTGCCTTTATTTTATTAATGGCTTGGATGAGTTCGTTGGCCAGGAAAATCGGACGGGGTTTTCCGGGAAAATTTTGAGTTTTCTTTCAAAAAAAATTTTTTTTCCGAAAGTTTTGATAAAATTTGGTCTACATATTGCTTTGGGAAAGACCTAACTATGTGCCAAAATTCAGCTTTCTAGGGTTACAGAAAATTGAGCTATTCAAATTTGAAACATTTATGTTTAAATCATAGGTCAAGTATGTGGTTGCTGTTGGTTAGTCAATGACAGCTTCTCTTATTGTCATTGACTCATGAAATTCATTTTTAAGTTTCAGAGAAATGTCAATAATACTGAATTCACTGATTGTTAATCATTGGAAGCATTTACGATTACATATAACCCTATTGTAATTTATTATCATTTATCACCTCTGTAGTATAATTATTTTTTTCCTTACAACTCGCAGCGTTTTTAGTCAATTGTTGTTATTAATAGTCAATAGTTTCTTCCCGAATACACACGGCTTCCATTGACATCTGCTTCTGCCGCTGTTACAGTCTTTTTATTTAGAGGTACAGTTGTAACCACTCATACAGCCAGTGTTTTTTAACCACGTGGCTGGGGGACTGACCGAATTCATTCCCAGTTGCTGTTGATTTACTCATATTCTCTTAATAGGTTTGAAGATGTGGTGTCTACTTCATTCCAAGTCACTATTAACCGACTATTTATGAAATCAAATAAGTAAATTAAATCGATTGTCATAAAATATGTAGTGTATTAAGACTAAGGGAAAAAGAAATAAAACATATATAACTGTGCACATTTTGATTATATTTTAGGGTGCTTGAGAGAGGTATTGTCACAGCATAATATCTTATTAAAGTTCATTTGTAAATAGGTTTAATTTTTATAAGTTATATATATATATATATATATATATATATATATATATATATATATATATATATATATATATATATATATATATATATATATATATATATATATATATATATATATATATATGATAACTCAAAAAATAATTAATCGATTTCGAAGAAACTTGGCAAGTGCCTTTCTTTTATTAATGGCTTGGATGAGTTCGTTATCCAGAAAAATCAGACGGGGTTTTCCGGAAAAATGTTGAGTTTTCTTTCGAAAAAAAATTTTTTCTCCGAAAGTAACAAAGCTGTTTTAATGAAATTTACTATATATGTTGCCTCAACCTTACTACGTACCAAAATTCAACTTTCTAAGTTTAGAGAAAATTGAGTTATTCAAATTTTAAGTTTTCTTTCGAAAAAAATTCTTTTCTCCGAAAATTACAAAGTTATTTTAATGAAATTTTGTGAAAATCTTGCGTTAGGAAAGACCTTAATACGTATTAAAATTAAACTCTCTAAGTTTATAGAAAATTTAGTTATTTAAATTTGAAGCATTTAATAAAAATTCACTACCACAACGCACTTGCTGCGTCCCGAGTTTTTTCAATGGGTAACTCGGTAAGAAATTGAATAATAAAGTCCAACCGAAGGAGGTGAATTTTAAGATAGTTATTTTTTTCTCAATCTGTTTCTTATGGAATCCGATTAAAGGTTTATAGTACCGTATCAAGAAGGCGACGTTCTTTTTAAAATCTTGCCATCTTAAAAATAAATTACGTTGCCATAGGAACGAAGTTGTTTACGCTAGGAAATATTAAATATCGCCAGTTTTAAGCAAAAAATATGTCGAAAAACTTTTCGCTAGGTAAATACTGGAGCCTTTGATGAGCACTGGTAAGTAAAGTTGGAGAACTCAAATCACCACAACACATTTTAAAAAAACCCGCAGATCGTTTCACTAACCAAATTAGCGTCATCCGAGGATGAGAAAATCTAGTGTGATTTTTTTAATGAGGTGTGGTGTTTTGGGTTCTCCAAGTGTACTTATCGAAAAACTGTTGTATAAAATTTTCTTTTTGGATAACAAATATCTCAGGAAAAACAAGTGCCTTCTCATACTTATTACTAACCCTGTATATGTTGCAAAATATACACCACCGTAACTGTTTTTGCAATAACACATCTATTTACTTCTTATTTACATATCAATTATCCGTTTAATAACGTTGATAAAAACATTCGAAATAATTTCTTTTTAAATTTTAATTGAATGTATGATTTGATATATCTAAACCTGAAACGAAATTAATCACTTTTGTGTGTAAACTGAGAAGCACAGATCACAGAAGATCATAAGCCTGTCTCAAGGATGTCGTCGTCGTCTGGAGGTTTTACTGTCCAAATCTCCCAAAATAAAATATAGTCTGGTATTAAGAGTTCTTTCTTTCCTCGCTTCATGAAATACATAATGTTGCCTAATAACGCCACTGTCAGACAATGTAACATTTCAGTTCACTTATCCTTTTGTCTGTTTCTTAATAAAATAATAACTCTAGCTCTTCAAGGTGTCTATAATTGTATCCCTTTGTCATAATGACAGCTTAATACTCTACAGCTGGTCCAAAAGTAATAAATAGTAGGGGAACGACGTATAATATCGACCAGCGGGTAGTAGTAATAGAGTAGTAATATATTTTATGAACATAAATCTTACAATGTATCCTACATAGAAGCATGTATGCTTGTACACGTAAATGATGAAATTTTCAATACAAATGTCTAATATAAATGTCAAAAATGTTTTGAGCTGTCACACTAGAACTTTCTAATTACTAAAATAAAACACTAATCTGCTCTCCATCAATTCTCCTGATACAATCATATTATTTAAACTCCATTTTGTACAAACAACCTCTCCAATTTCTAATTTAATTATCCAGATAATTTAATATACTTCACTGCAAATTTTGATGTTTCTTTTTTTTTCACCTCATTATTAAAAAAAAGTCGACTGAGGCAACATCGCAACAAGCATATAGTGCCTTCCAGACGCCAGCACTGTCATGTGGAATACCGAATTAGTTACAGTTCCGCCTTTTAAAAATTCTGCGTTGTTTAATGAGCATAATTTATAATAGAACCTTCAACATATTTGACGGGGTATGTACTTACTATCTTTACAGGTTTCTATTTCTTTTAATAACACAACGTTTACTACTTAGTCGAGGAATAGGTATATCTAAAAAAAGGCTGGACGCAACAAGTGCGTTATGGTAGTGAATTTTCATAAAAATGTTTTTAGCAGCAAACATGCGTTGTTTTCAATGAGAGCAGGCATCAAATTTGGTTACCCGTTACCCGTATAACCTATACAGTAGAAACAATGTACCATGGTTCATCAAAATAACTTTATTGTTTGAAAATGTACAAAAATGTCCGAAAGTAAACTTAGTGTTCCCGAAAAAAAAACTGGTTTCTTGGTCAACCTTATAGGTTAATAGCAAAATGAGCTATTCAAGTTTGAAGCATTTAATGAAAATTCTCTACCATAACGCACTTGCTGCGTCCAGAATTTCTTTTCTTACAAAGATGTATTATATTTCGATGGAAAATGCAAAAATGCAATAACATAAGGCGTTTTCGATTAAAAAAAAAAGAAAATTTGAAACACCACGACTTATGGGCCTGTGATCGTAGAAATATTTTTAAAGATGTAGCTCAAGACACCCTATAATTAATGTACACAATTTTTTTCGTATCTTGTATAATAACGGATATATTGAGCTTTATTGATTTTTTACGAAGATTCGACAAAAAGTATATACCATTAAACGATAAACTCTATAGCTAAGACTACTGCCAAAGCATCAGAGAAAGGGTCTATTTGAAATGAATTTTCTGAAAACATTTTAGTGAAATGAAAGACAGTGATGGTTGAAGCTAAGACTTCAGGCTTTGTGAAACATTCTTTTTGATACATTTTCTTTTTATAGGTCGTATTAGTTTCAGGTTCTTTGCCTAAATGTTGCAAATTTTGACGTTTAAAATCGCGACTTTGACGTTCTCAGAAAAACCCCAACTTATTTTTCTTTAAATGCCTATAACTTTTTTTGTCTTTCAACCTACAGAGCTTAGTTTTGGTAGGTCGTTTACCTATAATGATATAAACCCGCGAACCCGCGAAATTTGGTTGCTCTTACTTTGTTATTTCCGGAGATATAATTTTTTTCGAAATAAAACACAAATTTTCCGCGAAAACCTAATCCGATTTTCCTGGCTAACGAACCTATCCAAGCCACTTCTAAAAGGAAGGTATTCTCCAAATTTAATGAAAATCGGCTTATTATCTTTTGAGTTATCGGTGTGATACACTCACACACACACTTTATATATATATATATATATATATATATATATATATATATATATATATATATATATATATATATATATATATATATATATATATATATATATATATATATAACATATAAAACTTGAAAAAACTGCCCCCGGATATGTGTTCTAGGGGGCCTGATTAGCGCTCATTTGAAGAAATTTTTTCAAAATTCAGAAGTCGGGATCTCCTCATTAGTGATTAAAAGGTACGAAAGATGCTCTCTTCTCTTAATACCAGGAAAGCCTTTGGCCTTAAAGCGATCCCAGCAATTGTTCTCAAAAAATGCGCACCAGAACTTGCTCCTGTCCTGAATAGAGGCATATTCCCTAGTAACTGGAAAACTGCTTGAGTACAACCCGTTCACAAGAAAGGATCCAAAGCGCTTCCTAGCAACTACATGCCTATTTCTCTCCTTTCAGTCGCCTCTAAAGTGACGGAATAGTATATAAACACCGAATTACTAAAATCGCTTGAAAACACAGTCTAATCCACGACAGGCAGTATGGATTCCCTCAGCGCAGATCAACTGCTGACCTCCTTTCCTTTGTCACCCATTTTTGGAACAAGTCTATGAAACTACACGGTAAATCCCAGATTGTCTCTCTAGACATATCCAAAGCATTCGACCAGGTCTGGCACGCAGCGCTGCTTAATAAACTTCCGGCCTATGGCCTACCACGAAAACTCTGTACCTGGACAGCAAATTTCCTCTCCAACCGGAGCATTTCTGTTGTCGTGGATGGCCATTCCACTAAACTGTGTCCAATTAATGCAGGAGTCCCTCAAGGTCCAGCTTTAGCCCCTACTTTGTTTCTTCTCCACATCAGTGACCTCCCCTCTAGCACATTAAGCCCAGTTTACAGTTACGCCGACGACAGCATCATCCACTCAAATATACAATATTCTAAGCCTATCTCTTTAGCCCAATTAGATGAGGATCGTAGACTCATGGATGGTTTTGTCTCTGTGGATCTGCAAAAAATATTAGACTGGGGAAGTAGAAACCTTGAACAATTCAACTCCACCAAATCCCAGTCTTGCTTTCTATCTCATAAGAGATACACCAGCCCTAGACCCATCACAATGAACAACCAAGTTATTTAAAGTAATGAGTCCTTTTCACTTGCTGGCATTTCTGTGGATCGAAATCTCAATTGGCACAAAGATGTCACATCAATTGCGGAAGATTCTGCCAGAATTAACAAGGTGCCTCTTTCCTCCTTGTCAACACCCACGGTACGATAGTATTTAGGCTGTAAGCCCTCATGGTGTGTTGTTGAAATATAAAAAAAAACCTTGTAAAACTTTACGGGATATACTTTATTAGCATCATTCGATCTCAGGACCTTTATCGATTAGCATAAGATATACATTATGGTCATCAAGAATGGTCGTGAAACCGAAACACGGTGCATAAGCTTATTTACGTGTATGGGGTTAATAAGCTTACCTGTGAAGTTTTTCTGTGCTTTCGTTATTTCTACTTAAACAAGATTCATCACCAACAGCCAAACGAAAATTTAGTTCTTTTCATAAACTTTAAAAAAAGTTATTACTAGTATTAAATTGTAAAGGTGTCATTCATTTTAATTTGATATTTGACCAAGACTATTTCTGATATCGCGCTAGCTACACTCATTGCGCTAATAAGTTTTTTTAAGCGTTTCAGTTGGAAAGCGCTTTTAATAAAACTCCTAACTAGATAATTCAACATACTGCGTTTTATCTTGGAAAATCCAAAGATTGTTCTGGAGACGGAATGAGTATCAGACTTCACGTTTAACCTGCTTTATACGGCTTTACACAGAGAGATATTCATAATTTGATGTTTTTCTCCACGTGAAACCGTATTAACACGACGGGATTTGCATATAATTTGCATCTCAAAAGACTCAGTTCTGTGGCATTATTTCACCGCCTCCAAGAACTCTAACAATGCCACAGCAAGGCGCTCGCACCAAGATCAAATACCAATAAAAAGCGGTTTCATTTTAAGTGCATTTGGTAGAATTGAGGTGATTTATGTAAACCATAATGCAAATTATGTTATAACTCGTTGAGACTTTTTCCTAAAAGCCTTTTATATATATATATATATATATATATATATATATATATATATATATATATATATATATATATATATATATATATATATATATATATATATATATATATATATATATATATATATATATATATATATATATATATATACTTTTATTTAGTCTCTGCATTCATAGATATAATTCTTAAAATAACCCCTGAAAAATATTTTTATTTTGTGATAAAAAGGGTAACGTATAGTACCTAAGGTTTTTATATTTTTACCGGAATATTTACAGAACAACTAAATGTATTCAAGGTGCTACCTTATTCTATATCCCTTGTTTCATATATATATATATATATATATATATATATATATATATATATATATATATATATATATATATATATATGGGGGTCGTATGTCAAAAAGTGTCTTTGTTTAAAATAAAATTGACGGGTGAGAAGATTTTTTTCAAACTCTCAATTTCAGAAATAATGAATTTATTCGTTACTTTTCGAGAGCACTGTATACAGGGTAATGCATTTCTACGGTAAAGCTGAATATATCCGTTATTATACAAGATACGAGAAAAAATTTTATACGTTAATTATAGGGTGCCTTGAGATGTATCTTATAAAATTATTTTGACAATCACAAGGTGACCCATAAGTCATTGGTGACACAAATTTTCCTATTTCTTATATTGTTGTTTTATTGTATTTTGCATAAATTTAGAATACACGTTTATAAGAAAAAAAATGATATCCTTCATCGTTTTCGTGTTATTTTAATGGTTTGGACCTTTTTACGTTTTTGGCAAATATCTAAAACTGTGTTACGATATTTTGAGCAATAGATACAGCAATCCTATGAAATTGACGCTTTCAGAGAGGTATTTGTTTATTATCTATCGAACAAATTGAGATTCCATATACAGGGCGCTTTCAAATGGGGTATGAATTTAAAAAAATCAAACTACTGTAACTCAATTTTTTCAAATAGAACAGCCTGTATTTTTCACAGCCATCATCGCAAGAAATTACATGATTTTAGTTGGTTACACGAAAACAGAAGGTAACTTTAAAAGTTGAACAGGCAGATGTACAGAACCTTATATCGTTCGAAGGGGATTTACATTTTTTTATCAGAATATGGAAAAACATATAGGCTGTTCTTATTGATAAAACCGACTTATGAAGGTTTGAATTTAACTAAACTCGTCATTAAACTTCCAGGGATAGCGTTTACTATTAGACGTGAACTAAATGAACTAACCAAACCGTAACCCTTCCTAGTCATGTCTTAGGAGGGCCGGGAATGCTTGCCTTAATTGGCCGGCATTGCGAGGAGAGTCCTCTATAAAAAACCCACATCGCAAGGTCGTTGGCGGGTTGGTGCCGAGGCGATGATGCTTCTGGCCGATATGGCCGGGCATTGGCAGGATGGTAATTCTGTCGCTAACGTTAACCCTCCCCAGGGAAACCGGGCGACCTGCCTGTGTAAATGCCTATTCATGGGATGCGGGGCTCTTCCATGGAGGTCTATTTTCCCTTGCTGCTCGTGGGACCAAACATGGACACGACTTACACAGACCCAATAGAGGAGGTGGCAGGATTCAACCTTCCACTGGAACCTCCAGAGGGAAACAACAGGGGAAAGGAAAGTCCACCCCTAGGACGACTACCAAAGGTAGACCCTCCTATAGGAAGCTTGGTTATCGAGCTCCTAAAAAGGAGGAGGAACCTGCACCATAATTCCCTTTTCCTTTAAGCTCCTCAAACTACTCCTTTTTCCTCCATACATTCCTATATTCCTACCCACATGCCCACCAACTTAAGGTGCATTCAAGCTAATCTGCATCATGCTAAGGCTGCGACATACCTCCTTAGCATGAAATTAAAGGAAGAGCAAATAGATATTGCTCTTCTCCAAGAGCCCTGGACCGCTAATTCGGAACGAACTAAAGGGCTGGGTAACACTTCTGGTAAGATAGTAGAGGTGGGCTCTGGTACTAACCCCAGAGCCTGTATCTGGATCAGAAACAACTTGCAGTATTTTACACTTTCAGAGTACTGCACCAAGGACATGGCATCCATCCATCTCGTGATCACATCCGGGGGGACCAGGCTGGAAGTAGTGGCCTGTTCGGCCTATTTCCCTGGAGACAGAGATGCAGAACAACCACCTCCAGCAGAGGTGCGGAAATTGATCGCCTACTGCAAGAGGAACAACTATCACCTCGTAATGGGGTGTGATGCGAACTCCCATCACTTGGCTTGGGGGAGCACGGACACTAACGGACGAGGTGAATCACTATTTGAATACATTTTAGGGGAGGAGCTGGTTGTCAACAACATAGGCTCGGAACCCACCTTTCTTACAGCTAACCGGAGAGAGGTTTTGGATCTTACGATCAGCTCAAGGCTTTTGAGCTCAAAAATCCTCAAATGGAGGGTGTCGTCTGAACCCTCATGTTCAGACCATGCCCATATCCTATTTGAGATTGAAACAGGCCCTACACCTGTGGTGGAGTATCGGGACCCGAGGAGGACGGATTGGGAGGGATACAAACAGTCCCTCGCCGGCAGACTTGGGTCCGCAATCCCCACAGTGAGGGATCGTGATGAGATCGAGATTGCGGCCGAACAGGTTAGGGAAGCTGTGGTCTCTGCCTATCACGAAAACTGTCCACTGAGGTCAAAGAGAGACAGTCGGGGGTCTACTTGGTGGAATAATAACCTCGATAAACTACGAAGAGAAGTTAGACGTCTCTTCAATCGTGCTAAGACTACAGGCAACTGGGAGCAATATAAAACTGCTCTAACACATTATAATCAAGAGATCAGGAACGCTAAGAGGGAGTCCTGGAGGAGGTTCTGCGGGGACATTAATAATTTGCCCAGCAGTGCCAGAATCCACAGGATTCTCTCACGCGTGTACAGGAACTGGGATCGATAAAACGACCAGATGGTTCCTTTACTGAATCTCGGAAAGAAACGTTAGAGCTCTTAGCACACACACACTTCCCAGATTGTCTGATCCTGAGCAACGGTGAGGTCCTACCAGCTGAGGGACGATCTAAACGCCCCCAAAGGGAGGACTGGCTAGTTGCTCGGAGAATAGTTACGGCCTCGGCAGTGGAGTGTGCTGTGAATCATTTCCAGCCATTCAAGTCGCCAGGGGAGGATGGGGTGGTACCGGTCCTACTACAAAAGGGACTGGAGATTCTCCTACCCTTCCTTATCGGGCTGTTCAGAGCCAGTCTGGCCTGGAACTATATTCCTTCCAGCTGGACGGTGGTTAGGGGGGTTTACATTCCCAAATTGGGACGTAATGACCTCCTACCTACTTCACTGAGACCTCTCAGTATTACATCATTCCTCCTGAAGGGATTGGAAAAAATACTGGACGGACACATTAGGGGAAACATCTTACCCAAGAACCCCCTAAATACCAGTATGCCTATCAAACTGGCAAATCAACTGAGTTAGCGCTCAATAACCTCGTCGAGAAGATCACACACTCCCTGGAAAATGGAGAGGTTGCGGTGGCGGCATTTCTCGACATAGAAGGAGCATTTAATAATGCATTACCGATCTCCCTCTACGAGGTCACTATCGCTAGGGGGGTGGAACCTACCATCTGTGGCTGGATCGGAAACATGCTGCACAATCGGACCATTATTACCTCATTACGGGGAGAGGTGGTCAGCGTTAGGGCTGCGAGAGGGTGTCCTCAGGAGGCCGTTCTATCCCCCCTGTTGTGGTCCCTCTTTGTGGACGACCTGCTGGCTATCCTCGGACTCTGGGAGGTTGAGGTCCAGGCGTATGCGGATGATCTCGTCATAATGGTTAGAGGCAAATCTGAGGAGGAACTGTCTAGTACTCTTCAAGAAGCACTAAATGTAGTCAATGACTGGTGCCGTAGGGAACAGATGTCTGTGAACCCTCGCAAAACGATCATTGTCCCGTTCACCAGAAGAAGAAGGTTGGACAAATTAAAACCACCTAATCTTATGGGGGAAAACATTCCATTTTCGGACCAAGCAAAATATCTGGGAGTTATCCTAGATAAGAAGCTCAACTGGGACAGACAGTTAGAAAATGTTATCCGCAGGGCTAAGATGTCCCTGTGGACCTGCCGGAGAATCTGTGGGAACAACTGGGGAACAAACCCCCAACAGATGTACTGGCTCTATGTAGTGGTTATCAGACCTATGATAACATATGGAGCCATATTTTGGTGGCCTAAGGTACTTCGTGGTACCGCGAGGGCCAAACTGGCTCATCTACAGAGACAAGCATGTCTGATGATAACGGGAGCGATAAGCACCGCACCATCAGTCGCTCTGGAGGTCCTCCTCAATATTCCCCCACTTCACATATGGTTGGAGAGGGTGGCGAGGTGGACAACGTACAGACTAATACAAACGGCAGATAACATGCCGAGGAAAGTCAGTCTGAGGGGGTCCGGACTCCTTGATGACAGTGATTGTCACAGGATTCTGGGAATGGTCTCGGACTTGATGCCTACAAAAATCAGCAGAGATCTGTCTTTCAAGACCGTCCTCCCGGAAAGGGAGGACTGGGACCGGAACCAATCGACCCTGTTGAGAGCGGACCTCTGCTGGTACTCTGACGGCTCCAAAACCAATATGGGAGTAGGAGCCGGCGCATATGGGGGCAGCACCGATGCTAGACTATCAGCTAGCCTCGGCAAGTACGCAACCATACACCAGGCAGAAGTTTATGCCATCGAGATGTGTGCAAGGGAAAGCTTAAAAGACCTATGCACAAACAAATCGATAAAGATATATACAGATAGCCAAGCTGCAATAAAGGCTCTTGGTTCCTACCGGTGCAATTCAAAGACGGTATGGAGTTGTAAATCTGCCCTTAACGAATTGGGCAGCTGTAATGAGGTGTCGCTGGTCTGGATACCGGGTCACTCGGACCATTATGGCAACGTTGCGGCAGACGCGCTTGCCAGGAGTGGTGCCCAGTGTGACTTTGTCGGACCAGAACCGGTGCTGGGAATAACATCTTGCACAGCAAAACGCACCTTAAAGACCTGGACAGATAGAAGGACAATTCAATATTGGCAAAATCTTCCAGGATTAGCTCACTCTAAGGCCTTCATAAATGGCCTGTCTGAGTCAAGGGCTAAGAAACTTCTAGAGTTGAACAGACAACAACTGAGTACTCTAGTCGGCCTGTATACAGGACACTGTCGCTTGCGGCATCACATGCACCGTATTGGGATCGGTCAGGAGACCGAGTGCCGGCTGTGTATGGAGAATGACGAAACAGCAGAGCACGTGCTGTCTTCCTGTCCGGCAGCGGATAGGACTAGACACCTGCTATTTGGCAAGGTAAAGCTTGCTCCAGAGGATCTGGATCAACTTTCGCCCGCAAAGGTTATCGACCTCTGTAGGAGGCTGGATTTGTTGGGCGAAATATAGACATTAGGCGTGAGCCACAATAGACCTTATGGTCGCGGTGGAGGGTCCGACATGGACCACTCACAATCTAACCTAACCTAACCTAACTTCCAGGGTACTCGTTTCACTTTTTCAGTACAAACTGTAAAATTAACATCAACCGAGGTTCTGGCATTGTATTTGAGCAAGTTGAATGTCTGCACGTTCCGTCCTTCGGAGGGGGTGTAAAGCCGTCGGTCCCGTGTCCATGCAATGTTGGGCACGTTAAATATCCCTATCCTCCTTACAGAAAGGCAGGGGTTCGGCAAAATTTCCAGGACAGTGAAGTGAAACTGCTCCCTGGTGTCGGTGATTGGCCATAGTCGCGGAAATAGGCCGACGTTAAAGAAACAAAACTCACACATACATTAAATTTACACCACCATATATGCAATTAAGCCACTTTGAAAGCATATATGGGAAGCTAAGGGATCCAGCTACTCATCTTGTAAATATTGCCGCTATATATTGTTTACTGTAAAAGACACATAGTTTTAAATTAGTTAATGTTTCTTTTAATTAAAAAAAATAATTGAAATATATTGAAGACGGTTAATTTTAGGAATAGGGAAACTTGATAAAAGTCCACCTTAAAAGCTACGCAGAATCCAAAAATGCAATAATATTTAGGGTGTTCTATTTAAAATAACGAGGATGACGTCAACTTCTGGTATAACCGGAAGTGATACGTGGACGTCATTATTTATGCATTCACAGATATAATTCTGGGTATAACCCCTGAACAATATTTTTATTTTGTGATAAAAAGAGTAACGTATAGTACCTAAGGTGTTTATATTTTTACCAGAATATTTACAGAACAACTAAATGTATTTAATGTGCTACCTTATTATATGTATATATATATATATATATATATATATATATATATATATATATATATATATATATATATATATATATATATATATATACATAACTACTTTTCAGGCATCGTACTGTGAAGCACATATTGGAAAATTTAAGGATCAAAAAGGCATTAGGACCCTATTGGATCCCAGCAATAGTTCTTAAAATATGTGCTCCTGCACTGACTTCAATTTTATGTCGCCTTCCATGTCTTATAAGATAGTGATATTTCCACCTTCCTGGAAACTATCTCGAGTTCAGCCTGTCGCTAAAATTGGTGGCAGATCCCCATGTGGGGAGCTTACGCTCAGTTTCTATGATATCAGTTTCGTCGTAAGTTATGGCAAAAGTTATTGACATAGAGCTTATAAAATACCGCGATAAACCAAAAATTCTAAGTCATCGCCAATAGGGCTTTCGTAAAAATCGATCTACTGGCGATATTTTGACATACGTCATTCAGATTTGGAGTTTTGCTCTCGAAACATTGAAAAAAAGTGGATATTTCTAAAGCATTCGATCGGGTATGGCATAAATTTACATCATACGGACTCCCTTTGAAACTATACCTACGATTATCCAGTTTTCTGAAGAAGCGCTCTTTGGATGTTTTTGTCGATGATGTTTCAGAAGATTAAATGAAAATTAATGCGGGTGTTCCACAGGGTTCAGTTTGGCTCCTACACTTTGTCGTTTGCATATAATTGACCTTCTGTCAACAACCAACAATCCAATTCACAGTTTTACTGATAATAGTACTCTTCACAGCACGTTCTCATCAAATAGCTGCTTCTAACTCATACTCAATGAGAGTTGAAGTTACCAACTTCCTAAGTGATGACCTGTTTAACATTCCCAGCGGGGGTTCTGTAAATCTCGTTATGTTTGATACGTCAAGAATACGGAATTGCCTCTTCTCCAGAAAAAGTGACATGAAGGTTCAGGCATTTAGATGGCTGGCAAACTAGTGCATAAAAAATCCACAATCTCTACATTGTGTATAACTGTTGTAGATGATCTTAAAAAAAGTCAGTACTTTTTTTTCTTTGAGCAGGTAGTGTATATTTTTTGGGCATGTCAGAATACATGCAGAGTCGGAAAACTGATGCTTAGTTTCCAGCATACGATTTTAAATGATATATGTATGTTTCCACACGTTGCATGCAGCAATAAATCTAAATGCTTTTAGTGCATTCATTGTGGAAAGCAAGCCAGACAAATTAGGAGTTTGAAACGTAAGACAATGTTAGTATTTCAGAGAGAATGGGAAACGGTAAATTTAAACGTGCGACAATTATTCAACTTGACAAATGCAGCAACGCATCTCCAAATGTTTTGTCTGTATAAAGAGAAACTCGTTTTCATAGGAAAGGTGCTTAGTATAGCTGACAGCCTTTACAATACATCATAAGTAAATTTTAGTAGAGAAAATTCACTAATTAAAAAGATTACGACGAATTCTGAAAAATATTTTTCAAATGAACGCGAATTAAGCCCCCTAGAACACATATCCGGAGTCAGTTTCAATTTCTATATTATAAACATATATATATATATATATATATATATATATATATATATATATATATATATATATATATATATATATATATATTGCTATGGTATTTTTGGTTTTAGCACTTTTTATTGTATAGCATGATGATTCAATTTGCGTCTTTATTAAAAAAAAAAACGCTAACATTGATGAACCTGAAATTATGCCAAAAATTGTTTCCTTACTGCTGTGTTTTTAAATTTTTCTCTCATCTCATGGGTAGGGTTCTGTGCTTGGGCTAGTATTTTTATTTGATATATCTTATTTATAAATTATGGTACTCCTGAGTGTTTGGAAATTTCAAAAAAATATATATAATTGGGTTCTTTTGAGTTTACTTTTAATTGACGGTGAAAAATAGCCTTACTTTATCATATAGCTAGTATTTGTTTGATTTAAGGCCACAATTAAACAGTATGTAAGTACAATCTAGTATGTTTTATTTCTGATTGATTAAATTCACAAATTTCCATTAAAACATAGTTATATAAAATTTATCATCGCTGATTCTCGATAAATCAATACAAATCAAATTTATTTAAAACAATGAATTACCTAACTATGATCTAGTGATTCGGCCTTTACCTAATATCCCCCTTAGTGAGCTAAAAATACATTAAACTCATCAATGGGACTGAAAGATTCTTAAAAACTAATCACACTATAGAAAAAAGTCTGCACATTTATTACGATAAAGTTCACAAAACGACTTATTGAATGATGTCTAATTGATTCTTCCTTTGGATGTGTACTAATTGCTTTCCATTTGATCTACTGTTTGGATTTTGTAGCTTGCCTGTGATTACTAATTATTTTCCATTTTATTGAAACGGTCTCAACAAACCGTGTACCAGATACTCATATTTATTTTTCCCATTTCAAACTGAATATGATTTTACTATGAGGCACTTGCCTTCACGCTTAATTCTCAACTCCCATATTTACAGTGTCGCCGTACGTCAACGAATGAAGTTTCACTTCCCGCAGTTCTTTTACGAATCGTCCTATCGCCCTGCCGCCGTCCTCTTAAATAACTACACCTGTGTTACAAAAAACCTTTTTTCGCTAAACCTGGGTAAAACAAAGTTCATAGGCCCTGCATTTTCCCCATTGTCCAACTTCTTGCTTGTTGCTCATTTAAAACAACCACACAAAAAAACTATCCCTAATAACTAACACTGCGTGTCTTTTCTTGTAATTGGTATTGGCAAAAATTTATTTTTAACTTGATACTATACATTTATTTACTATCTACGGATAAAATAAAAATCATTATATTTTGTTAAAACTCTATAAATAAAAACAAGGCTATTGTTCTATGTTCTATTGTATTCCAACGACTTTTGCTTAGTGAACTTAAAATGTACTACATTTAAAAAAGGAATCATTGTTCTGTATTCTTTTACCTGTTATGGTATTTCTTATTTAAACCTAAAATATTTTACACTCTCAATTATACAGGGCATTTAAATATCAGGACGTATCAATTTAATGTACATGGCCCGTTTTACTCCACAATAAAATGTTTTTAATTTTCTGACATATTTGCAATCTATAGTTATATATATATATATATATATATATATATATATATATATATATATATATATATATATATATATATATATATATATATATATATATATGTCGGCCTTAAGGCAGGCATTGCCATATTATGCAATGGATAGCGCAGAGCGGCATTACTGATATGGTGACGATTCTAGTCTTCCACAGCAGCTTCAATGTACACACAATACAGCACTAAGGAAGCTTTGGGAAGAAAAATATCGAGCGCAACAACTACCCCATTGGCTAATACCATGACGATCATTAAAATACATCACTTCCTAGCCACCATCACTTCAGCCCTGCAGCAAGTTGCGGTAAGATGTAAAGCACAAGACACAGACCGGTTTCGTCCTTCTTAGGACTACTCAATATGCCATACCTGCACTCCAAAAGTTTTATATCTCCGGAAATGACAAAGTTCTGGTAACAAAATTTGCTACGTAGGTTTATATATATTATAAAAGATGAACTTATTGCAAAACTCAGTTTAAAGAAAAACAGGCTGTAGGCATTTAAAAAGAATTTGTGTCAGTGGTGATCAGAAAATTACAATTGCAATTGAAAATTTTATAGTTTTCTTTTTAAAGCGTCAAGTTTGTGACTTGAAACGTCAAAATTGGCAGTTTTAAGACACAGAACCTGAAATGAATAGTGGTTATCTATCTCTGGTCCTTTGGCAGTAGTTTCAGTTATAGAGTTTTTGGTTTAATAGTGAGAGTAACGCCACTTTTGATTTTTGAAAAGATTTCTCCAAATCAGCGCGAACTAGGTCCCCTAGAACCCGTATCCGCGGTTAGTTTAAGTTTTTATATGTTTACATATAGAGTCCTTTCGAAAAGTAAAGAATAAATTCATTATTTCTGAAATTCAGAGTTTTTCGAAAAAATCTTCTGACACGTCTATTTTGTTTTAAACAAGGACACTTTTTGACATACGACCCAATATGACTTCATCGTTGTTCAAGATATGACGTCACCGACAAATTTTTTAAATGAAACCCCCAATTTCGACCATGATTACATTAGCGTTAGTATGTAGGTTAGACAAAAAAATGAAGAAAAACGATTTTAAATTACAAAATACTAAATTTAATGATAATAGTTATGTAAAAAATAAACTTAATTAAATGTTCTAATTGTGGACCGTTGGCTGCCTGACAGTAGCCAAGACGATTAATAAATTCTTTTTGAACATTGTCAATAACCTCAGGAGGTATACGATGCATCTCTTGACGAATTCTTGCTTCTAAATCTTCTAAATTCTCCGGTCTATTAACGTATACCTTGCTTTTTATGTATCCCTACAAGAAGTAATCTAGTGGTGTCAAATCACGCCATCTAGCTGGCCACTGAATCGGCCCCATTCTCCCTGTCCAGCGATTCGGCAAGAATTAGTCAAGAGATACATCGTATGTAATCATGGTCGAAATTGGGGGTTGCCATTTAAAAAATTTAACGGTGACGTCATATATCGAACAACGATGACGTCACAAATATGGGTCGTATGTCAAAAAGTGTCTTTGTTTAAAACAAAATTGACGCGTGAGAAGATTTCTTCGAAAAACTCTCAATTTCAGATATAATGAATTTATTCGTTACTTTTCGAGAGGACTGTATACAGGGTAATGCATTTCTACGGTAAAGCTGAATATATCCGTTATTATACAAGATACGAGAAAAAATTTTATACGTTAATTATAGGGTGCCTTGAGCTGCATCTTATAAAATTATTTTGACAATCACAAGGTGCCCATAAGTAATTGGTGACACAAATTTTCCTATTTCTTATATTCTTGCTTTATTGTATTTTGCATAAATTTAGAATACACGTTTATAAGAAAAAAAAATTGATATCGTTCATCGTTTTCGTGTTATTTTAATTGTTTGGAACTTTTTACGTTTTTGGCAAATATCTAAAACTGTGATACGGTATTTTTACCAATAGATACAGCAATCCTAAAAAATTGAAGCATTCAGAGAGGTCTTTGTTTATTATCTATCAAACAAATTGGGATTCCGTATACAGGCGCTCTCAAATAGGGCCTGAATTAAAAAAAATCAAACTAAATTTTTTCAAATAAAACAGCCTGTTATTTCTTTTTGAGAAGTAGGGCATGCCATATGCCTCTACTTTTGTGCAAAACTCTATTGCTTAAGAATATAGTTTTGAAAATATTTCCATTTATAATCATCGCATAGCATGATTCATGTGGGGATCAGTTTTAAACTTGTTTCAGTGAATTTTATATTAATTACTAATGAGGAGATCCCGACTTTTGAATTTTGAAAAAATTTCTTCAAATGAGCGCGAACTCGGCCCCCTAGAACCCATATCTAGGGTCAGTATATATATATATATATATATATATATATATATATATATATATATATATATATATATATATATATATATATCTGTGTGTGTATGTATCAAATTTGGCAAATGCCTGCCTTTTGCAGGTGGCTTGAGTAACTTCGTTAGTCAGGAAAATCGACTCGGGTTTTCCCGGAAAATGTTGTGTTTTATTTCGAAAAAAAATTATATCTCCGGAAATAACAAAGTAAGGGTAACCAAATTTAGTAGCCTGGTTTCTGTAATAACGGGTATCCTATGCACCACAATTCAGATTTCTATATTAAAGGACAAAACGTTAGAGGTCAATCAATTTTTAATTAATTAAAACTGATTCAAGAAAGTTAAAACGTCAAAATTGATAATTATGGTAGGAGTACGAGTGTGAGTGAAAAAGACGATAAGAAATGACTAACAAGCTCCTAGATATGTGTCTAAGTCGCTATTTGCCTTCCTCCCGTTAAAATATGAGCAAAAAATCCATTCTAAATCAAAACTGTTTTGTGTAAATAATAAAGACGTTAGACAATTAACGTATACTACGAAATATACGTACTGGTACATACATGTCGAGCGTAGCTAAGTGGGCTAAGCCCTGTACATCGGATAATGGAATCCTACATGACGAGTTCTAATCGTAGTTAGTGACTTTACTTTTTATCAATTTTTTTAAGTCTTATTTCACTTTACCGTTATCTAATCAGATTGTTGTTATTCTGATAAACTTTTTAGCGAGTTTTTGTATAAAGAATAATTTGATAAAGACGAAATGACGGTTTTAAGCCTTAATGCAATTTGAGTAGCATATCTGGTTGTTTGTTCTTGCGCTAACTTAGTGAAACCGTTGCATATTTAATACAGTCGTAGACTTTTTCGGTGGCTTCACAAGTGCTTGACTTTTCAATTTAGAACAAATTTCTTCAAACGAGCGCGAACTACGCCCCCTAGAACCCATACCCATGGTCCCTTTCAATTATATATATATATATATATATATATATATATATATATATATATATATATATATATATATATATATATATATATATATAAGACTGAACCATTTAACAAAATTTAGGTCTGTAAGACAAAAAGGTAGAGGCATTTAAAGAAAAAAAGGGTTTTCCTCAAAACGTAAAAAATCGCGATTTGAAATGTGAAATAGGCAACATTTCGGCAAAGAACCTAAATGAAATACGGATTATGTAAAGAGTGTTCTACAAACTCTAAGTTTCAGCTTAAACCATCATTGCCCTTCATTTTAATAAAATATTTCCAGAAAGTTCATTTCAAATAGACCCTTTCTCTGATGATTTGGCAATGGTTTTAGTTAAGTTTATGGGTTAACGGTCTATAATTTTTAGCCAATTTTCGTAGAAAAGATTCGATAATCAGAAGATCGCAACTTTTGAATTCTAAAAAAGATTTCTTCAAATGAGCGCAAACTAGGCCCCCTAGAATCCATATCCGATTTTAATTTCTGTTTCCATAAACACAGGGTGAGGTATTTCTACGGTAAAGCTCAATATAATTGTTATTATGCAAGATACGAGAACAAATTGTATATGTTTCTTATAGGGTGTCTTGTACTACATCCCAGAAAATTCCTTTTAAAACCACAGTGTGTCGCATAAGTCGTTGGTGACACCAAAATTTTTTTTTTGAATATTCCATATTGCATTTTTGCATTTTTGCATTTTTCATCGAAATATGATTGTAAAAAAAATTGAGACGCAAGTAGTGCATTTTGGTAGCGAATTTTGATTAAATGCTTCAAAATTCAATAACCCAATGTGCTATTAATGTGCTATTAATGTGCTATTAATGTCCTATCAATGTGTTATTAACCTAAGGTTCGTCGGCTAGGAAGCGAGTTTTCTTGGAAACCTTTTAAGTTTATTTTTGGTAAATTTTTGTACATTTTCAAACAAGTTATTTTGATAAGATATGGTACATTGTTTGTACTATATAGGTTATACTGGTGACCACATTGATGCCAGCTTGCATTAAAGAGACATATTTGCTATTAAAAACATTTTAATGAAAATTCACTTCCCTAACGCACTTGCTGCGTTCAGACTTGTTGAATCTTGGATTAAATTCTAATAACCGATCAGATTGTGTGATGATTCAGCGAATTTTTGAAGAAAAGTACTAAAATATTTAAACTAACTTTGGTACAGAAAATATAAAAAATTATTAATTAGATAGGCATATATATATATATATATATATATATATATATATATATATATATATATATATATATATATATATATGATATATAGCTAGTTGATAAATTGTTTTCAAAAATGTCAAATGCAACTTTAAAGTGAGACTTGAAACACGTTCTTATTCCTGACAGCTTGTGACATAAGAATATGAGTATTTTTCCGCTTATATTTTTTTACTTCCAGTGATTAAAACTTTGGTTAAAAGGTAAAAAAATAACTTTTCTACATTTTATTTTTTTTTATTTTAATTTATATATTTTAATTTATTTACTTATTTATTATTATTAATTTAAATCATACAATATGTCGTACAAAAAGCTATGCTTGTGCTTGCACTGGGACACGATTTTAAACATTATTTTTCTAAACTCCTAAATATCACATTATTTTGGTCAGGCAGTTTCCAATTTTCAACAAATTTTTTCTTACATAGGTATATAACTTTAAGTTTATGCATTCTTTTAGCAAATTTTTCTGTAAAAAATATTTAGTCAGTTTCGGCAGAAATTTTTTTGCGTTTCTGTGGAAATCATTGTTTGTAGGTTTTTGTGAAATTTTGGTAATTAATAACAAACGTTCCATAAGCTATTGTAATTTTTTTTCCGATTGTTGTGAAAAATGTGCAAATTTTCAAGCAATTTTTTTTTTGGATGTTTCGTCGATAAGCTCTCGGTTAATAATTATGTCTTGGCAAGTGAGTAAATAGCTTGAGAAGGTTCGTTGGCTAGGAAAATGGGACCAGTGTTCTTGGGCATATTTTAAGTTTATTTTCGGAAAATGTTTTACTTTTTCAAACAATAAAGTTATCTTGACCAATTATGGTACATTGTTTCTGCTATATATGTTATATTAGTAACCACATTTTATGCCTGCTTTAATTAAAAGAAGACATACTTGCAATTAAAAACATTTTTATGAAAATTCACTATCATAACGTACTTGATGCGTCCTGACTGTTTGTCCTTGTTTATTTAAAACTTTTTAATTATTAGCAAACAGGCTTTTAACTTACAATTTCAACAGAAGCGTCAGTACTAAAGTAATTAAATAAAAGCTTGTTACACCTTTGATTTTTGTTAAACAACTAGAATTTATTTGAAATCCCTGTTCATCTCTGGCAAATACGTGCCCTACGTTTAATTTTCTACGTTGAGTAAATTGTGATAAACGTCTGCTGGCTTTCCTATTTTCACACCTAAAGCTCTGTGTACACTCGTAAAATCTATTATCGCCTTAGACGTATTAATCCAATTTCCAGTGACATCCGGCCATAAACAGTGTTTTGTCTAGTCTTATTAGCTCGCTACAAAGAAAAGTGCTTACCCAAGGGCATGATGACTCGAATGGATTACGGGGACTTTAGTATCGGTATCTTTTTTCTTAGCTAACATTTTTCCTTAGTTATATACTTTTTTACCATTTCTTGCTCTATGGGTCGGTTTTGTTAAGTAACACAAAATTTAGAATATCCTTTTCTGAGTTATTTATGTATGTATAACTGATTTAACCCTTATGTAAATAATATAACAAATCTATTGGTCAAGTCAAGTTTGCAAAAGGAATGTTTAATTTTAGTGAATTTTCTTAGAAAAAATTCACTAATGAGGAGATCTCGACTTTTGAATTTTGAAAAAAAGTTTCAATTTTTATATGTTATATATATATATATATATATATATATGTATCACACCGATAACTCAAAAAATAATGGGCCGATTTTGATAAAATTTGGCAGGTACTTTTCTTTTGTAAATAGCTTGGATAAGTTCGTTAGTCAGGAAAATCGGACGAGGTTTTCCGGGAAAATTTTGAGTTTTCATTCGAAAAAAATTCTTATCTCAAAAAGTAATTAGCCGATTTTAATAAAATTTGGCATGTACCTTTCTTTTGTAAATAGCTTTGACAAGTTCGTTAGTCAGGAAAATCGGACGAGGTTTTCCGGGAAAATTTTGAGTTTTCATTCGAAAAAATTTTTTATCTCAAAGGATAATAGGCCGATTTTGATAAAATTTGGCACGTACCTTCCTTTTGTAAAAGGCTTTGACAAGTTCGTGAATCAAAAAATCGGACGAGGTTTTCCGGGAAAATTTTGAGTTTTCATTTGAAAAGAAAATTTATCTTAAAAAATAAAAAATCTATGATAACCAAATTTAGTAGGTAAGTTTACGATATAAAAAGCAAACTATACACCAAAATTTAGATTTCTATGTTACAAGAAAAAAAAGTTATAAAATATTTTGTGCCAGATCATTTCTATGAAAATTCACTACCATAACGCACTTGCTGCGTCCAGGCTTTTATATATATATATATATATATATATATATATATATATATATATATATATATATATATATATATATATATATATATATATATATATATATATACAGGCTGTTTCATCTTAAATGGCAGCACCTCAATAACAGTTTTATTTTAAGCGGATTTATAAAAAACGCTTATTCAGTATGTGAAGCTTAAATGCCTACGAAACTCTTTAAATAGGGCATGATATGAATTAACCAAAGGAGCAAGGATGTCAGCTTGACATTGTTTGACGTATTTTAAGAACACATTTTTGAAAAATAAAACAGCATAAGAAAAAACATAACAAAAAAAGGTTCGGCATGCAGCAAGTGCGTTATAGTAGTGAATGTAAATAAGAATTGTACACTATTAGTGAGATATATTATTAAAACTAATTCTTTAAATTTAAATGGACCTTGGAGATCGGTTTTAGAGTCCCTGTTAGCGATTATTTGAAAAAAATTATATTTTATATGGAGCTGAAAAATTGAAATTTTGTCTTAGATATAATATGTAAGTACTGCCAGTGCCTTTAAAAAATTGTGTTACAAATTTCATTAAAGTTACAAACGTTTTTCAGAAAAAAATTAATTATTTACAAAGGGTATGTACCTGTCAAATTATAAATATGGCAGGTATTTTTCCTTATTAATTGCTTGGATTATTTTGTTTTAGTCAACCCATCCAGTTTTTTCAAACAATAAACATCAAAAAAGGTTTTTTATGTTGTGCGTTTGTGATTTGTTTCTTTAACGTCGGCCTATTTCCGCGACTATGGCCAATCACCGACCCCAGGGAGCAGTTTCACCTCACTATCCTGGAATTTTTGCCGAACCCCAGCCTTTCTGTAAGAAAGGTAGGGATCTTTAATGCGCCCAACATCGCATAAACACGGGATAGACGGATTTACGCCCCCTCCGAAGGGCGGAACGTGCAGACATTCAACTTGCTTAAATACAATGCCAGAACCTCGGTTGATGTTAATGTTACAGTTTGTACTCAAAAAGTGAAAGAAGTACTCTGGGATCGAACCCAGTACTCTTAGGTTCAGAGCCACACGTTCTTACCCCTGAACCATCGAGGTTCTAAGGTTTTTTATATTATGGTAGAAAATTTTCGTAGAAATATTTCAAATCCGATAGCTCAATAAATTTCCCATTAAGCCAGCATCTTCAATATTGAACCATAGTAACAACTATGTAAACGCATGTGGGTAAAAAATTAAAGAAAAATAACATAATGAGCTTCGCAGATAACTACAAAATTGTTTTAAAAAACCATTTTTGTTATTTATTGTTTGCAAAAACTGGATGGGTTGACTAAAACGAAACGATCCAAGCAATTAATAAGGAAAAATACCTGCCATATTTATAATTTGACAGGTACATTCCGTTTGTAAATAATTAATTTGTTTCTGAAAACTTTTGTTACTTTAATGAAATTTGTAACACAATTTTTTAAAGGCACTTGCAGTACGTGCAGATTATATCTAAGACCAAATTTTAATTTCTTAGCCTCATATAAAATATAAATTTTTTCAACTAATCGCTAAACGGGACTCTAAAACCGACCTCCAAAGTCCATTTAAATTTAAATAATTAGTTTAAATGATATATCTTACTAATATTGTACAACTCTTATGAAAATTCACCACTATAACGCACTTGCTGCGTCCCGAAATTTGTTATTTATAGTATATATTCCCATGCTAAAATTTATCGCTTTTAGATGCAAACTTTGTCCCGGTATTACGAAAAAACTGGTCCAAGGCTGACAGTTTACACAATTATTGTTAGTTGATTGTACTTTATTGTACAGAGCTCTATGTATATAATTTCGTGTACGCCAGAGCTATCGTACTACCTGGTCCTGCACCGAGGTGGCGTCTTTGTCGTATCTCTCAGAACGTTCTCCCGGCTGACTTCTTCCTACAACTTCTATTGTGTAGATTTTTATCTACGATTTATTTAAATAGTATATCAGTACAGATGTACAGTTAACGTCATCTGTCTTTGTCCAACATTGTAGATAGCATTACAGAATCTGAAGTGATGTCGAGGATTATTTTATAATTAATTTCGAATAACTTTATTTTCCTTTGATCAAATGACTTGAAAATTGGTACACAACCACGTCCGTCTATGTTCTTTTAAGCTGTAAATATTCGTTTCAATCACTTAGACAATTTGAGAGATATTGCGTTTTAAAAAATGTTTTAATTTTTTATTAAGAAAATTAGCCGTTAAGATTTGATAAACCATTAGCAAAATAATGGTAATTCCCAAATTTGGTCCAAATCAGTGAAGTATTTTTTGAGTTATTGGTTGGATATATATATATATATATATATATATATATATATATATATATATATATATATATATATATATATATATATATATATATATATATATATATATATATATATATATATATATATATATATATATATATATATATATATATATATATATATATATATATATATATAGTGACGGCCACTTGGGGTGGCCGGGAGTTACTACTAGTTTTTCCTAACCTGGGGAATTTCGGGATGACTTCCGGGACACGGCTTTCCTACGGGATCATGCTCGGACGCCAGCGTTTATAGATATTGTCAGGGAGTAAACGCGCTCCCGCTAGATACCTCCCTTCTCCCAAGTCACTGTCAACGGATACACTAGCCCAGGGTAGTTTCTAGTGGAGACAGGGTTCTCCTAAGCCAAAACAAAGTCCCCCGGGACTTCTGGTTATGGTCTTTATTAAAGAACTGGAGTCAAATTGTATTTGGGTGGATATTCTGGGAGAATAAATGAAATATCGAGTAAATTAAAATAAAATTCTATTCACTAATTATATACACAAGGAAATAACGGGGTCCTGTTACCAGGAAGCCTAGCAATAATGGACGGCCAGAGGCGGTTACTTGGCTTTAAATTACTGTTACGCGCGGATTGCACGGGGACGGTAAAGCGGCAACGTTTGAGCGGTGCAGGGTGGTGGCAGGATAGTGATTAATAGCGGGTGTTCCCAGGCGGGCATGCAACTTACAGGGTGCGTCGAACACCACATAAAGCTTTGTATTGCACCAGCAAGTATTATCTACGGCCCATCATTCACACGTTCTCACTCGCACGTTCGGAGAGCCTTGTTCGGTGCGGAAGAGGACCACCCCCGTTCCCGGATTTACGCCCCTCCTGAATGGAGCCGCGGACGGGCCGGGACGACAGGCGCCTAGCTGTTTCAATCTGGACCGGCGCAGTCGCCGCTCTGTCCGAATCTACTCCAGCCAATGCAGTTCCCAACCCTCAGAGTGGTCCGCCAGCGGTGACAGGGAAGAAACGGTCCCCTCTAAGGTTCCCAGTGTTATTGTGGGGCGTTCCACAATAATTTCACTTCTTTGCGACGGACGCACTAGCTTGTTCGCGGTCACTACCCAACTCCCTACTCTCCGTCGTCGTTCCGTCCGGTCCCACTTCTTTTTCGAAATCGCCCTCGCCTAATTGTCCCCTCTACCAATCATTCCGTTCGACATGCCGGATTTCATATTGTCCTCCACGGAAAATGCTGAAAAATTATCCAACCTTCGCAAATCTTTCGTAAAGTACTCCACGGAAAATGTTGGAAAATATTCCAACCTTTATGGTGTAACATAATGCAGTGGTTATGATGGTAAATTAGGCCGGGTAATCTATCCAGGATTATTCACTCTGTGACAATATATATATATATATATATATATATATATATATATATATATATATATATATATATATATATATATATATATATAAATTAATTCGCGCTCATTCGAAGAAAATTTCCGAAAGTCTCACCTCTCGACACCTCTCTATTAGTGAATTTTCTTAATGAAAATTTCACCAATACTAACGCGACATTTACAATCCGTCAAACAATGTCAAGCTGATATCCTGTTCACAGCAACGTATCTAGTCTGAAAAAGCTTTACTATAAAAGTTAAATTGGAGCCTTTTGTGCTTTTTCTTTTATAATTTTAAAACGGTTACTAAAATATTGAAACCCATCCGCACCTTTCAAAAATCATCGCTTAAACATGCTTATTGTCATCTAAATTGGTTATTATTCAGTAATATGTACAAAATTTAGTAACCTTTCTTTGGAAGGTGGGATATTTTATTTTTGACAATAACTTCCACATGCTCTGATTGACATTTTAACAATTTAATAACTCTATTTGAATATAAATAAAAATATCTTAATTTTAAGGTTTGTTTTCTACGGGTGGGGGTAGTTTTCACCCCCATCTCTTAAACGAGTCATCGAAGCGAGAAACTAACCAGCCAAGCATATTCCTAGTGAAGTATTACAAAAATAATGTTTACATGCCTCTTGACGATTTCTTTCCCAATTTTCAAATAAAACTAATTTCAAATAAGAGATGTCACAATAACTCGCCAACGGTGCATTTTATTGTAATTTACTAAGAATACCATTTTTATTCAGTTTTCTAAGTATAAATCAACGCTTGTGTCCATAGCTCCAAATATCCACCCGCAAAAAAGTTGAGGATAAAAAACCACCCCCACCCCCTAGAAAACAACTTTAAAAAAATAAGGTTTTGATTTTTCTTATTCGAGACGCGTATTTTAGCTACTTGACTGAACTATCAAAATTTCATCTAAATCGAATAAGGCATTTAAAAGTTATGAGCAAAAAAATATTTACAAGCCACCCCTTTGAGGGTTTGTATCTGCGTAATAAAGCATCGGAGGACACATGTTTATCAACAAAACCCCACTTATTTTTCGATGTTCTATCAGTGGGTGAATTTGTGCACACAACTCCTGGAACACCCAGTACAGTTAGCACCCGACAAATGAACGGTTCGGATTGTTTTTGGGTAAAATCGCTCCAGGGGGTAATGGATGAATGGGGATGATTTAATGAAGATTGACATTTTTCCGTTAAAACTCGAGTGATAAACAACCCTTTTGTTTATTAGAAAACTTTCAATTTAATCAACTATCTGGTATTCTGTGCTCAAATTAAATTAGGGGTAGAATGTGTGGAGGTAGACTATCGGTGACAAAAATTAAACGACGTGAAAAGTAGAATAATAATCGGGACGAAGCAAGTGCGTTATGGTAGTGAATTTTTATTAAATGCTTCAAATTTAAATTACTCAGTTTTCTATAAACTTAGATTTAATTTTAATACGTAGTAAGGTCTTTCGTAAGGCAAGATATCCACAAAATTTCATTAAAATAACTTTGTAATTTTCGGAGAAAAAAATTTAAAATTTGAATAACTTAATTTTCTCTAAACTTACAAAGTTGAATTTTAGTACGTAGTAAGATCTCTCCTGAGGCAACATACATAGTAAATTTCATTAAAACAGCTTTGTTACTTTCGGAGAAAAAAAATTTTTTCGAAAGAAAACTGAAAATTTTTTCGGGAAACCCCGTCCTATTTTTCTGGATAACGTACTTATTCAAGCCATTAATAAAAGAAAGGCACTTGCCAAGTTTCATCGAAATCGGTTAATTATTTTTGGAGTTACGAGACGGACACACACACACATGTATATATATATATATATATATATATATATATATATATATATATATATATATATATATATATATATATATATATATATATATATATATATATATATATATATATATATATATAAACATATAAAAATTAAACCTATTTACAAATGAACTTTAATAAGATATTATGCTGTGACAATACCTCTCTCAAGCAGTGGCGATTTCTCCTAGTGAGCTAGGTGTGCGCCGCACACCCTAAAATATAATCAAAATGTGCACAGTTATATATGTTTTATTTCTTTTTCCCTTAGTCTTAATACACTACATATGTTATGACAATCGATTTAATTTACTTATTTGATTTCATAAATAGTCGGTTAATAGTGACTTGGAATGAAGTAGATACCACGTCTTGTAACATATTCAGAGAATATGAGTAGATCAATGGCAACTGGGAATGAATTCGGCCAGTCCCCGACCCACGTGTTTAAAATAGTGAGGAAAATACCATTGATTTTAACACTGCAGTGAGCTATAAAAATTTTATTAACTCAGTTTTCTATAATCTTAGAAAGTTTAATTTTGGTAGGTAGTAAGGTATTTCCTAGAACAAGATATACACCAAATTTCATTAAAATAACTTTGTAATATTTGGAGAAAAAAAATTGTTTCAAAAGAAAATTTAAAATTTGAATAACTCAATTTTACATAAACTGAGAAAGTTGAATTTTGGTACTTAGTAAGTGCTCTCCAAGGGCAACATATATGGTAAATTTCATTAAAACAGCTGTTTTATTTTCGTAGGAATAAATTTTTTTTGAAAGAAAACTCAAGTTTCCCGGAAAAACCCGTCAGATTTTCCTGCCTAACGAACTCATCCAAGCCATTAATAAAAGAAAGGCACTTGCCGAGTTTCATTAAAATCGGTTAATTATTTTTTGAGTTATCAGACGGATATATATATATATATATATATATATATATATATATATATATATATATATATATATATATATATATATATATATATATATATATATATATATATATATATATATATACATATATATATATATATATATATAATATACATATATATATATATATATATATATATATATATATATATATATATATATATATATATATATATATATATATATATATATATATATATATATATATATATATATATATATATATATATATATATATATATATATATATACATATAAAAATTGAAACTGACCCCGGATATGGGTTCTAGGGGTCCTAAACCGCGCTCATTTGAAAATTTTTTTGCGAAGTCTCACCATCGATACCTCTCTATTAGTGATTTTTTTTTTAAATAAAAAATCACTAAAAACCTAGAAAACATTATTTAGGAACGAATTTATTGTCTGTCGATCTGTACGTCCGTCTGCCAGTGGCATAATAACTTTCTAGCGAATTGAGATATCGTCTTTAAATTTAGTACATAGTTAGCAACTGACCAACGCACGGTTTGAGTTGTTTTGGTGTTTTTGCCCCAGGGGATAAGGGATAAATTAGGGGTGATTTGTTGAAAATTTATATTTTTTCGTTAAAACTCGCGTAATCTAACGTTTCAGGGTTTGTGTATTAGAAAACGTTCAATTTCATCGTTCATTCAAAGTTATGGACAAATATTACTTCCACATCGTCACAACGTAGGAAGGTATGGCATCCTCGACAAAAATTTCAAAAATGTTTTTGCTTAAACGCCGTAAAAAGTGTTAAAACCTATAGAAAATATGATTCGGGAACGAATTATTTTTGTCTGTGTCGGTCTGTCTGTTTGTAGCTACGATATTATTAGAACGAATTGAGATAACATCTTCAAATTTGGTATACAGTTAGCAACCAACAAACGAACGGTTCGGATTGTTTTTGAGGAAAATCGCTCCAGAAGGTAGGGGATGAATGGGGGGTGAAAACTGACATTTTTGCGGTAAAACACGAGTAATATAACGTTTTAGGCTTTGTTTATTAGAAAACTTTCAATTTCATAAAAATTCAGTTATTCTGTGCTGAAATAAAATTCGGAGTTGAATATGTGGGGGTGGAATATTGGTGACCGAAATTTCGATTTTGTTTTTTACTGAAACGGCGTAAGAACTCGCAAAACATAAAAAAAACTTGATTCTGGAACGAATTTTTTTGTCTGTCGGTCGTTCGGTAGGCCTGTAGCCAGTCTGTGAGCGGGCGCAATAACTTTCGAAGGAAGTTAGATATCATCTTCAGATTTGGTACCCATTTAGCACCCAAGAAAGGAACACTGCTAGTTGTTTTTGGGCTAGATCCCTTCCGGGGATAGGGCATAAATGAGGGGTGATTTGATGAAAATTGACAATTTTTCTCAAAACTTGAGAAATATAACGTTTCAGGAGTTTACGGATACAGGAATCTGAATATTTTCTTTGTGATCAAGTCATGGGCCCTGAATTCATTTCATGAGAATATCTTTCTGAGGAGAGTAGATTATCACGGCTATGTGGAAGTTGTGATTCAATTTGCAGCACTATTTTTTCATGGCTGTCTAATATTGATCTTGCATTTGATCGGAGAGTTGACTTTCAAGGTCACGTTAAGGTCAACTTCATATTTTCCATGAAATTCAAGTAGGGATTGATCATGTAGAGGTAAAATATTAAATTGTTTTGTAAAGCAATCGACATAAAATTTGGTATAGAGGTAGGTGTTCTCAATCTGATAGTCTGGGTAATTTTCCAGTACTATTGCTTCAGAAAAAAAGGAAAGAAATGGTGGGTTGATTGGGGAAACTATTAAAAATCGAGTAATATATCGTTTCAGAAGTTTATGGGTACAGGAATACGAATATTTTCTTTGTGGTCAAGTCATAAATCCCAAGTTCATTTCATGAGAATGTCTTTTTGAGGAGAGTAAATTATCACAGTCATATGGAACCTATGATTCAATTTGCAGCATTGTTTTTAACATGTTAGTTTGCGAATGTAATCATGTTCAAGTTTGATTTAACACACATTAGGTATAAATCTTATTAAAATTGTTCAACTCTTACAGGGTGTTCGGGTTTCGACCGGAAGGAACATTAAAATGCCTATTAGATTTAATGATTGTATTGCATCTAAGCTTAGTGGGGGGATGTAAAGAAGCATTGTTAATTGTCTAGGATTGGCAACATTGTTCTGGTTATTCTGTAACTGCCTATTATTATTGTTATTATGATTTTGAGGTTATGTCGTTACGTCAATACAGCACTACCTTTAATTTACTAGTGTTACTAATTATTCCCAACTTCTTACAAAAGTAGCAATTATTATTAATTCAACGGTGACAAGTGGAATTTTCGCTTAAAAATCATGTTACGATAATATATGCAGACTTCCTGGTTTGACTTTTAGATTGACTAATGTGCTGTAGAAAGATGTTTAATTGTTTTTTGAAAGCCACATGTTATTTTTAGCCGAGTTGTATACATCTTGTTCATAACGGAAGTGATATGATGGATGTATGTGCCTGAATCACGTCAACTGCAAATTTCCGTGATGCTTCACAGATAAGATATAACAGCCTGACGAAGTAAGATCTTTTGAAGGGTCGGATAGCATGAGTCATCAAATATGTGGTGATAGAGATTAGCTTATCGATTTGCAGCTATAGTCGTTGATTAAACTGCACAAAAAGTTTAATGTAAATCTAAATAGAACCTGCCTCGTAGTTTTAACCACTTATGACTAAATAATGGCGACATTTATGGTTTACAAAATAATTTAAGGACATTTTGCCACACGAATACATAGATGTTTACACAGTGTGCGTCAAAGATGCAAAACAGTTAAAAATAAAACTTAAATAAATGATTTTTGGAAAGATCCCGAAACTTGTCAATTTCCTTAAAAAAAAGTCTGGACGCAGCAAGTGCGTTATGGTAGTGAATTTTCATTAAAATGTTTTTAATAGCAAATATGTGTGTTTTTCTTTTAAGAAAGCAGGCATAAAATTTGGTTACTAGTATAATCTTTATAGTAGAAACAATATACCTACCATCATCAAAATAATTTTATTGTTGGAAAATGTTCCAAAATTTACGAACGTGAAGTTCCCGAAAAAACTCGTTTCTTGGGCAACCTTATAGGTTAATAGCAAATTGAGGTATTCCAACTTGGAGCATTTAATAAAAATTGCACGCACTTGCTGCGTCCAGAATTTCTTTTATTACAAACATGCATTATATTTCGATGGAAAATGGCAAAAATGCCATAACATAAGACGTGTTCGACTAAAAAAAAAAAAAAAAACAAAACACCAACGACTTATGGGCCACCCTGTAATTGTATAAAAAACTATTTTAAGATGTATCTCAACACACCCTATAATTCATGTATACAATTTTTTGTCATATCTTGTACAATAACGAATATATTGAGCTTTATTGATTTTTTTAAGAAAATCCGACAACAATTATATACCATTATTATTATTATTATTATTTATTTATTGTTAAAAATCATACAGCATGCTAATACAATAAGTCTAGGACTTGTGGTGTACATTTGCATAATTTTAAAAGTTACATCTAAAGGAATGTGACAATTATATACCAAATTCGGCAAATTTCAGATTTTGACAAGCCAGGAAAAAATAATTCTCTTCACTTTCATTTCTTCCACCTAATGCTTCACCCATTGCCTTTATTTATCATAGATCTGAACCACTTCAATACACCATCGCAACTATAACTCAATCTACACATACCATATTGTTTCCAAAATTATCAATTTTGTACAAGACCAAACTGACATTAAAGGTCAATCATTTTGAATAACAAATGATAAACTCTATAGTAAGACTACTGCCAGGGGTTAAGGAGTCGCGGGCCAAAGGACTCCAGGGGGCAAGCTGAGGAAGTGGAAACAACAACATAAACTTTCGATGAAGCTTTCCCCAAAACCGTCATGCGCGGTGAAGTGCCGCATCCTGCACGAGGTGACCCTGCTGAAAACTAAACATGACGGATCTAGACAAGGAGATCAAAGTAAACTCCCCCAATCTACGGTGTCACGTGACCCGCGCCTAGGGATGGATGGCACCAGGGTGTAGGTGTCGTGAACGGAACCTCTGGAGTACCGGGCAACCCTCCAGAGTAACCCGCCTTGCACCACACAGGGGGTTCTGATGGTGTGAACAGTATTTCCCCCATTCTCGTGGGAACAACATGAAGATTATAAACATATACGGAACCAAAACCAAGGAGGCTCGAGGAGTGGCTCCGGCTACAGACTCGTGCCTTGAGTCTATTCCAGAAACAGACACTTTTAATTGTTGAGCATGAGAATTATAATTCTTATGGGTTTTCCTCTTTCTTATAAAGCATTTATTTTTATTGCCAATATTTCTTTACTTACCGTTGTATCTGCAAATTTTTCTCTTATCTTATGAGTAGAATTCTAAAATTGGGCTAGCATTTTTGTTTTGATGTAACTTATTTGTATATATATATATATATATATATATATATATATATATATATATATATATATATATATATATATATATATACTTATTTAGTGATATATTTCTTTTCGTATAATCTTTATTTTTGATAATTTAAATACTTTTCGAAACATAGCTACATAAAAATATTGTTGATCGTTGTTAATAAATCATACAAACTAAAATCTTACTATGACAATGAATTAAACTATATTCTATGACTTTGTCATTAATTCGGCCTTTATCAGGGCATACCGCTTAATGGTATGATGGAGACTGATGAAGACCACTTAGCTGTCGAAATACATGTCCAGCGCAAAACTCCTTGTTCATATTTTTATGGTTTTTTTTTGGGGCGATTTTGCCTTTTGTTTTAGTTTACAGCCACAGTGTCCAACCTCAGTCTTTTATAAAGATTTTTACCCCCTTAATTTAAATAGCGAAGGTAGGTCGAGTGGCACCTTCTTGGAATGATCTTTCGATTGTCTCTTCAAAGCTGCAACTTTTAAATTTACCAATTAGTTGATAAAACGAAAGGCTTTTTTCTACCTGTCAATGGCATCACATTGTCTGGTAGAAAAAAGCCTTTAATTCTTGTTTCTTCTAATCATGTCAAACTCAGACGTGTTGACGTTTAGAAATAAGTTTATAAGATTCGTTTTTTAGATTTTTCTCTCAAAACTTGAGCTGCAAATTTAAAACTTACCGATTAGTTTTTTGAGATATTTGCTCATAAACCTGCAAAATAAAACAAATTTTGTGAACAATTTTATTGAATAATTCACATTGAGGCTTAAAGTAAAGTAAACTCTATAGTAAGACTACTGCCAGGGGTCAAGGAGTCGCGGGCCAAAGGACTCCAGGGGGCAAGCTGAGGAAGTGGAAACAACAACATAAACTTTCGATGAAGCTTTCCCCAAAACCGTCATGCGCGGTGAAGTGCCGCATCCTGCACGAGGTGACCCTGCTGATAACTAAACATGACGGATCTAGACAAGGAGATCAAAGTAAACTCCCCCAATCTACGGTGTCACGTGACCCGCGCCTAGGGATGGATGGCACCAGGGTGTAGGTGTCGTGAACGGAACCTCTGGAGTACCGGGCAACCCTCCAGAGTAACCCGCCTTGCACCACACAGGGGGTTCTGATGGTGTGAACAGTATTTCCCCCATTCTCGTGGGAATAACATGAAGATTATAAACATATACGGAACCAAAACCAAGGAGGCTCGAGGAGTGGCTCCGGCTACAGACTCGTGCCTTGAGTCTATTCCAGAAACAGACACTTTTAATTGTTGAGCATGAGAATTATAATTCTTATGGGTTTTCCTCTTTCTTATAAAGCATTTATTTTTATTGCCAATATTTCTTTACTTACCGTTGTATCTGCAAATTTTTCTCTTATCTTATGAGTAGAATTCTAAAATTGGGCTAGCATTTTTGTTTTGATGTAACTTATTTGTATATATATATATATATATATATATATATATATATATATATATATATATATATATATATATATATATATATATATATATATATATATATATATATATATATATATATATATATATATATATATATACTTATTTAGTGATATATTTCTTTTCGTATAATCTTTATTTTTGATAATTTAAATACTTTTCGAAACATAGCTACATAAAAATATTGTTGATCGTTGTTAATAAATCATACAAACTAAAATCTTACTATGACAATGAATTAAACTATATTCTATGACTTTGTCATTAATTCGGCCTTTATCAGGGCATACCGCTTAATGGTATGATGGAGACTGATGAAGACCACTTAGCTGTCGAAATACATGTCCAGCGCAAAACTCCTTGTTCATATTTTTATGGGTTTTTTTTTGGGCGATTTTGCCTTTTGTTTTAGTTTACAGCCACAGTGTCCAACCTCAGTCTTTTATAAAGATTTTTACCCCCTTAATTTAAATAGCGAAGGTAGGTCGAGTGGCACCTTCTTGGAATGATCTTTCGATTGTCTATTCAAAGCTGCAACTTTTAAATTTACCAATTAGTTGATAAAACGAATAAGAACGAAAGGCTTTTTTCTACCTGTCAATGGCATCACATTGTCTGGTAGAAAAAAGTCTTTAATTCTTGTTTCTTCTAATCATGTCAAACTCAGACGTGTTGACGTTTAGAAATAAGTTTATAAGATTCGTTTTTTAGATTTTTCTCTCAAAACTTGAGCTGCAAATTTAAAACTTACCGATTAGTTTTTTGAGATATTTGCTCATAAACCTGCAAAATAAAACAAATTTTGTGAACAATTTTATTGAATAATTCACATTGAGGCTTAAAGTAAACTAAAACCTCACAAAAAATTATCAAAGTTTACCTACGAATCATCATCATTTTAACTTTTATCTACCAACTTGCACACTTTATCAACGAAAACACAAGACTAGAAAAGTTTGTTCTCCAATATCCAGTGACCACCAAACATTTTTAACCGACCTCAAAAAAGGAGGAGGTTCTCAATTCGACTGTATGTTTTTTTAAATCTGTGTTACCTCCGAACTTTTTCTAGGTGAACCGATTTTGATGACTCTTTTTTTATTTGAAAGCTGGTGCCTCTCGTGTGGTCCCGTATAAATTTGATCAAGATCTGACCAGTAGTTTTTGAGTTATCCTTAATTTACCTCCAATAACACGTTTAACAAATGGTGGCAGCGTGATATGCATTTTTGAGTTATCCTTGGTGAAGTCGGTTTTCTATTTTTTTTTTAATTTTTTACTTGTATAATTAAAAAAAGAAACTATGGCTTAAACACTAAATGAATACTACTATTTTGGCTTCTTAATTTTGTAAGATAGTTAATTTCAGAACTTCAAAATAAAAAAGTCTGGACGTAGCAAGTGCGTTATGGAAGTGAATTTTCATTAAAATATTTTTAATAGCATATATGACTCTATAATGCAAGCAGGCATCAATTTTGTCGCCGGTATAACCTATAGAGTGGAAACAATCTCCGGATTTTACCAAACTTATTGTTTGAAAATGTACAAAAATTTTCCGAAAATAAACTTAAAATGTTAGAAAACTCGTTTCCTAGCCGACGGACTTTAGGTTAATAGCAAATTGAGTTATTGAAATTTGTAGTATTTCCTACCAAAACGAAAACGCACTTTCTGCGTCTCGATTTTTTCTTATAAATAGGTATCATGTTTCGATAAAAAACGCAAAAATGCAATAACAAAGGATGTTCTAAAAAATGTAGGTATAATTAACGGCTTATGGGCCACCCTGTGATAATATTTTTATATGATGCAGCTCAAGGCACCCTATAAATAACGCATGCAATTTTTTCTCGTATCTTGCATAATAACAATTATATTGAGCTTTGCCGTAGAAATGCGTCCCCCGTATATATGTAAACAGAAAGTAAACCCGGATATGGATTCTAGGGGGCCTAGTTTTCACTCATTTGAAGATATCTTTTTAGAATTCAAAAGTGGCGGTCTTCCCTATAACGAATTTTTTCTACGAAAATTAGCTAGAAATTATAGACCGTTAAACTATAAACTTAACTACAACTATTGCCAAAGCATCAGAGATACGGTCTATTTGACATGAATTTTCTGGAAACATTTTAGTAAAGTGAAGGGCAATGATTGTTGAACCTGAAACTTCAGGGTTTGTAGAACACTCTTTACATAATCCGTATTTCTTTCAGGTACTTTGCCTAAATGTTGCCAACTTTGACGTTTCAAATCGCGACTTTGAAGTTTTGAGGAAAACCCAATTTTTAATTTCAATAAATTTTTTGCCTTTAAACTTACATACCTAAATTTTGGTAAGTGGTTAACGCTTTATAATACAAACACGCGCATCAAATGTGCTTGCCCCTACTTTGTTATTTCCGGGGATATAAATTTTTATCGTTTTACCATCAGTTAGAAGAGTTCATGATAATTTAGACGAGATTTGGTACCAACAAGATGGTTGTCCAGCTCACAATGCTATAATCGTCAAAGAATGTTTGTACCAAAATTTTAATAATTGTGTCATTTGTAACAATGGGCCGGTTCATTGGTGTGCTGGAAGTCCTGATATAACACCCATGTATATTTATTTCGCAGGATAGTGACCAATATATTATTGAGCGACGGTAGCTTCCACGCTGAGAAAATACCAATGCCTAGAAATGAAAAAAGAAATAATGTCGTCTTACAGGTTTCAAACGAAAACCCTCCGCAATCTGTTCGGTTTTATGGTGAATAAATTGACGTTCCAAAAAGCACAGTACACTATGTATTAAAACAAAGTCATTACCATCCATACAAATCTATAATCGTACGAGGCTTAAATGTTGCCGATTACCCTAAGCGACTTCAATTCTGCAGATGGTATCAATGACAATGTCAGCAAGATGAAATTTTTCATTTAAAAATAATATGGACTGATAAATCCAGATTTACAAATTGTGGTGTGTATAATCGCCATAATAGGCATTAATGGGCAAAGAAAAATCCCCATTTAAAGGAAGAAAGACGATTGCAAGACAGATTTGGTATTAATGTTTGGTGCGGCTTATTAGGTAAAAAACTGTTATTTGTATTTGTAGATTAGACAGTTAATTTTTTAAAAATTCAGGTAACTTCATTGTTGGTCCGTTCTTTTTTGAAAATAATTTAACTGGGGAAAGGTATCTTAATCTATTGAGAAATGATATCTTACCAACAGTTAGAAGAGTTCATGATAATTTAGACGGGATTTGGTACCAACAAGACGATTGTCCAGCTCACAATGCTAGGATAGTCCAAGAATTTTTGTACCAAAATTTTAACAATCGTGTCATTTGTAACAATGGGCTGGTTCTTTGGTGTGCTCGAAGTCCTGATATAACACCCATAGATTTTTATTTTTGGGATACTCTGTGTATAAATTCGATCCACCACAAAATGTCAATGAATTACGACACAGAATCACGAAAGCTAGAAATCATATTAACCAAAAAACTCTCACCAGAGTTTGCAGGAATGTTTCAAAAAGGTGTATAAAGTGCATTGAACAAAACCGTGGCAATATTGAACAATTTTCTATTTAGTGTATTTTTAAGTTTCTTTTTTATTATATTTGTTGTGTTCCGTTTCTAAATGTGTTGTTTTGTGGAGTTTAAGTTTCTATTTGTTATTGCCGGGTTTCTTTATTAAACTGTTTCACATAATATTACCTAGCTACCATTATTACCTAATTAAGTATTGTAAATTAAATCACAATATTTTTTATAGAGAATCATTACGGAAAATTATGTTAGAAGTAGAAGTCTATTGTTAGACTCCATGGCCTACTGCTTTTTGAACACTTTTTTTGTCATTTGTTTTCTGGTATTGGATTTCATAGTCTACTATCCTCAAAACGGTTTTTTTCAAAATTTTCAGTGCAATTACAAGATTTTTCAAGCATGTTGTACATCATTGGAAAGTTATTTTCACAGGCTATCACATGTTCAAAAAATCCAATATGGCTGCCATAATAAAAACAAACGTTGATACCTGTAGCTCAAAAACAAATGAAAATCCTAAGTTGAGAATAGCACAAAAAGATTACTCTGTAAAAAGTGTCCTGAAAATCTGCAAGTCTTAGACATGTCAGATCAACGCCTACTTATATATTGAAGAAAAAATAAATGGAAAAATTTTGTTTTTTCAAAATAACTCGAAAACGAAAAGATGCAGGGCAAAATACAGGTCATATTTGGAACGAGCATGAAATTCTACAAATCACTGCTAATTTAACCGTCTCCCTATCTCTAATAATAACGGAGATAGCAATACATTCCCATCCAGTTTGGGACACACTGTATATATACAAACACAGACCTCATTAGTGAATCATCGTTTTATGAAAAATTCGCTAAAATATATTTGTTTAAGGAATAAGAAGACATGGATGGGTAAAGGTGGTGTTGGGATATGGTAACCACACTGTATATTAATTAATAGGAGACATGATTATTACAAAACTTATCTAATCAAAGAACTCGTTAAACGTTACAACTATACAGTATGTACAGATTTAATGTAGGTCAATAATGACGCACATCCAATATGAAATGCTGAAAAATCAAAAATATTAGATAAACAAAAGTTTAAACACTAGAGAAATTCGCAATCTCATGTGTTTAGATATAATATTTGTATAATTGAAAATGCTTCAGTTGCAGTTATAGTTCACTGTGAGGGCGACCTTCTAGAACGTTGACACACATAATGAATACCCTAGCTAAGTCAACTATTTTAATTTAACTACTTTTTATTCTAATAATATTATGATATATATATATATATATATATATATATATATATATATATATATATATATATATATATATATATATATATATATATATATATATATATATATATATGGAATCTTAGGAACTTTTTTGGGAATATATTGTTCCTGAACAATATATTTGTTGAATGTCACCTATTTGAAGCATATTTAAACTTTTTTCAAACAACTCACCGTTTCATAAAATCCCCAGACAAATTGCACCGACTTATGGACATAAGCTGCTAATTCCGCTGTCGTAAAATCCTGAGCTTCTCAACAATTATTTATTACAGCAGAGCTTTACGGAACAAAGGTCTCTCTGGTTTGATGGTGGCATTAAAAGAGGCCACGGCGCTCATAATTACTTTGCTGAAACATTTTATAATTTTAAATTTTATAGAGTAGAATTTATGGGCCTAATAACAGCTTGGCCATCATAGAGGACGTAAGGACTGAGATCCATTCCGCTCCATAAACTAGCAATACTGAAATTAAATGTATCGTGAAATTTGTGAACTTGAGTTCGTCAAACGATTCGAATGAGATTTATTTCGGCCACAGATGTTTCGTGCGCTGTAAAAAACAAACGACTTTTCCAGATAACCATGGAAAAATATGTTAAACTGTTTTGTGATTTTATTGGAGTTACTTTGTTGTTGAAAAAGAAAAATAACGTAACTGGATCTAGTGAGAAAAATATGTCAGGTAACGTAAAATGTTCTTAAAAGCTTCCTATATCGTTCCATACACAAAGCAAGAGAAATTTGTTTATGTGAATATGTTGTTATTTTCTCTACATTTTTGATAGAGTTAGGTACATTTTACCCATTGATCTATTTCAGTTATCTGCTTTTAAAAAGTTGTTGAAGTTTCATTCAAATTTTTGTCAAAATTTTATAATTTCATGAACACCATTCTACACTTTTTTTAGCTAATGTGTCGTCTCCTTGTGTTATGTAGAATGTAATGAAATATTACAACATTATCTTTATGGTTATTTTCGTAGCCCTGCTGGTGCTCTTTTACATAAAAAAATTATGTCTTGGATTTAGCTATCACAAATGTTCACTCTGGCCCTTAAAGCTATGTGTAGTCGGTGTTATATATTCGGTACTCCTAAAAATCATTGATAGATTGCTATTATTCGACTTCTAAATAAAACTACAGGCCAACTAGTCTACTACCCGCCCTCGGCAATATTGCTAAGGAATTAATAGAAAAAGACTAGCCTCATACATGAAAACCGTATACTTCCGGACAAGCAATTCAGATTCAGACACCAAGACTCCACCAGAGACCAAGCCCTCCGTCCAGCGAATGATTTAACAGAAATAAGTCTTCTTTTTATCTTTAACGTCGGTGTATTTCCGCGACTATGGCCAATCAACGCCAGGGAGCAGTTTCACCTCACTACCCGGAAATGTTTGCCGAGCCTCTGCCTTTCTGTAATGAAGGTAAAGATCTTTAACGTGCCCAACATCGTATGAACACGGAACAGACGCATTTACGCCCTCTCCGAAGGGCGGTACGTGCAGATATTTAACTTGCTCAAATATACTTCCGCAAGTTTGGTTGATGCTAATTTTACAGTATGTACTGAAAAAATGCAAGGGTAACCCTGGGAATCGAAGCCGGTACCCCTCGGTTTAGAGGTACACGTACTTACCACCGAACCACCAAGGCTCTAGAAATAAGTAAGTAAATAAGTGGCGATTTTCTTTCACTGCCAATAAGACGTTTTATTTCGCTCCTTCACTTATACATCGGCGACCTGTTTTTAGAAATTGCTTATCTATTCGACCCACCGTTGATTGTTTTTTTAAATTATTTCAACACACCACGAGGGCTCACAGCCTAAATACTATCGTACCGTGGGTGTCGACAAGGAGGAAAGAGGCAATTTGTTAATTCTGGACTTGAAGGTTTGGAGGTTCGGAGGAGAAGAAAAAACCATGTGCCGGCAAGGAATTCCTCAACTTGGAAGTCCTCGGGACAAAAGAGCGGGAATAACTGAGGAAAAGTAATCCCGCATTTCGTCCCAGTTCGCGGAGTTGTAGTGCCAAACGATACGTGGGTGTGATGACTGTGTGACCTCGCGTTGCACTTCGCAGGAAGCAGTGACCATGCCGTGGTCTGAGCGACTAAGCGGGGGCGGTGACTTATGTTTTATAGCATTCAGGTTTTGTAGTAAGAAGGAGATCCAAGATATTTGAGCTGTCTGTTGGGAGGCGAGAAAAGTAAGTAGGTTGCTGAACCATATTAGCTAAAGAATCGCTGACTGCAAAGGCCTCCGCTGCTCTCCTTTGTGGATCGGTTTTTTAAGGTCCTAGCCATTCCTTATTATGGATGGACAGATGAATTTAGTTGCAGCACTGAGAGAGAGAGTTTCATTCAAAGTATGTCTTTTCTTCCAGCTTCCAAATTTAGGAGTCTGGTGCAGGATAAATTGCTACGGACGTATGCGTATACACCTGCATGCAATCTAAAGGAAGCAAGAAGCTCATACCCCGGGAAATTAAGGTGATTAGTGGCTGTTTTGGCACTGATTTCGGTTTCGCTGAGGAAGAGGTGTTGGGGCCTATTAGCCTGGAAGAAATGGTGGACCGAGTTCACGTTAGATTTTAGGCCACATATATTCGAAAAGGATATGTTACCAGTGCTATAGGCGTTATGGATTCTTATGAACACGCCTGAAATATAGATGTTGTCGGTCTGGGTAGCGCTGCGCATAAATCTTTGCGGCTCGTCTGGAGTTGTAAACCACACCACCTCTGAAAGGCACGTATCGATTCCCTTCAAAAATAAGATGCATGTCGGCATATTCTTGATGGGTGTAAATCACTTAATTTTCCATTGTATCAAACATCCAGAGTAAAACCAAAGTCCGTTAGTGAATTAATTTACTGAGTTACACGCGTTTTTAGCAAGTACAAATTAGTAATCTTACTGACACTGACAGAAATATTTGTTATAAATGTCAAAATCTGTCGGTTTTTGTTTATTAGCCACCTGATTTCACTTCCAAATTTACTTTCAGGCGTCGACAGTGAATTACTTTCAGAGATATTGATAATGTTTTATACCATTTTCGAATCTCCATAAAATGGTGAAGTTTTTGAAATTACGAGCTGTTAAATTTTAGTAAAGTTGTTTTTCAGTGCGGAGGTTTATTCCAAATTTAAAAAGTTTGGGGAAGAAAAGTCCGATTTTAATTTTTTTCCTCTTCAGATTTTCTAAATAATAACACAAAATATTTCAGGCTGAACGATAGGTTAGGTTAAATTTCATTGTGAGTGGGCCATAATGGTTCCTCCACTGCGACCATAAGGTCTATTGTGGCTCACGCCTAATAGTCTATATTTCGCCCAACAAAGCCATCCTTTTGCAGAGGTCGATAATCTCTGTGGGCGAAAGTTGATCTAGATCTTCCGGGACAAGCTTTGTTTTGCCAAAGAGCAGGTGTCTAGTCCTGTCCGCCGCCGGACAGGAACACGGTACGTGCTCTCCTGTTTCTTCATTCTCCATACACAGCCGGCACTCGGTCTCCTGAGCGACTCCAATTCGGTGCATGTGGTGACACAAGCGCGCAGTGTCCTGTATACAGGTCGACTGGAGTACTCAGTTGTTGTCTGTTTAGCTCTAGAAGTTTTTTAGCCCTTGACACAGGCAGGCCATTTATGAAGGCCTTAGAGTGAGCTAATCCTGGCAGATTTTGCCATTGCTGGATTGTCAGTCTTTATGTTCAGGTCTTTAAGGTGCGTTTTACTGTGCATGATGATATCACCAGCACAGGTTCTGGTCCGATGAAGTCCTTCTGGGCTCCACTTCTGGCAAGCGCGTTCGACGGAACATTGCCTTCATGGTCCGAGTGACCCGGTATCAAGACCAGTGACACCTCATTACAGCTGCCCGGTTCGTTGAGGGTAGATTTATATCTCTATACCGTTTTTGAATTCCAACGGTATTGTAGCTTGGCTTTCTAGATATATCTTTATCGTGTGTGTGCACTGGTTTTCTATACTTTCCCTTGAAAACATATCGATGGCATACACTTCTGCCTGGTGTATGGTTTCGTACTTTCCGAGGCTAGTTAATAGTCTATCATCGGTGTTGCTCCCATATGCGCCGGCTCCTACCCCCCTATTGGTTTTAGAGCCCTCAGTATACCAGCAGAGATCGGCCCTCAATAGGTCGTTTGATTTCGTTCCAGTCCTCCCTTTTCGGAAGGACGGTCTTGAAAGACATATCTCTACTGATCTTTGTACGCATCAAGTCCGGACCCTCCCAGACTGATTTCCTTCGGCACGTTGTTGACCGTTTGTTTTAATCTGTAGCTTGTCCACCTCGCCACCCTCTCGAGCCAAATGTGCAGAGGTGAAATATTAAGAAGGAACTCCAGAGCGGCTGGTGGTGCGGTGCTTATCGCTCCCGTTATCACCAGATAAGCTTGTCTCTGTAGATGAGCCAGTTTGGCCCTCTCGATACCACGAAGTGCCATGGGCCACCAAACTATGGCTCCATATGTTATCATTGGTTTGATAAGCACTACATGGAGGCTAAATATCATATTAATTTTTTTCATAAAATTGTCAATAACTTGAACACCGTAAACTGTTTGATAAGACCATATAGGGTTTTTCTAAAAGGACTTGAGCTAGTCTATCTTCGTGTGATGTTTGATTTACGACTTTTGGGACACCTATATATATATATATATATTTATTTATTTATTTATTTATATACATACACGAAAATTTCGCTAAAAGTAATAAGATATTTACAATATTTCACTCTGGTAACGGTGGATGTGAAATATGAATACTGCAAAACGGAGATTCGATCTATGCGGTTTCATTATTCGTGTCCAGAAGCAATTGACATGCGATTATTAAAGCCGTGAGAACTCAAATTAGCTACCTAGCTGGAATAGTTTGCATATTTTTATGGCAATTCTCATCACACTTTTGTAATATGCATATAACTCAACTATTTTTATTACGTGTTTTTCAATGTGGTAGTTTTGTGGCAGGTAGCACGCTATCAAGTAAAAAAAAATATTATTTGTTATATTCTCACTTGGTAATTTTTTTCTTTTAATGATTTATCAACCCCCGACGCAAGGCGAAGTGTTATTTGACATGTGAGGTAAAATGTCTGTTGATCTGGCCTCGTAGATCGTCATAGGTACCTTCGATTTAATCGGGCCATAGTCGTTTGAAATCTTATAATTTTAGTAAAGCTCTCTTTGATCAAAGTCGCCTTATAATTTACCCAATTTTCATACTTCTGCTTTTGTTGTTTTTTAATTAGATTAAATTATTTAACCTGAGTCTATTTCTGCGACCATCAATCACAGGCGCGAGGCAATATTCTTAGATCTCCCACTAGACGATTTTACGATAACATGATATATAGATAGTCTTCCATTCAGACGTCATCAATTCTGTCTATGGCCACTAAAGGTCACGTTTTACCGCCTGTCTGATTTCGTTACGCTCAAAAAGACTTGTCATAGGACCCGCTGCCAAAAGCTTTAGACAAATCCAGCATTATACACATGGTGCTTTCTTCCCTATTTAGTCCCTCTGTAATTTTCTTGACTACCTGAAAGATTTATCTGTTGGGTGATTTTCTCTTAATCTAGCCATTTGGTTCTCACAAAACATTCTATATTTTTCTAAAAAGACAACTATTCGTTTATATAATATATTCTTTTTAAATATTTTACATAGATTTGAAATTATCGAGATAGGTCTGTAGTTTGTAAGTTTAGACAAATCCAGCATTATACACATGGTGCTTTCTTCCCTATTTAGTCCCTCTGTAATTTTCTTGACTACCTGAAAGATTTATCTGTTGGGTGATTTTCTCTTAATCTAGCCATTTGGTTCTCACAAAACATTCTATATTTTTCTAAAAAGACAACTATTCGTTTATATAATATATTCTTTTTAAATATTTTACATAGATTTGAAATTATCGAGATAGGTCTGTAGTTTGTAAGTAGCGATATATCCCCAGTTTTGAGTATGAGAATTACCAGTGTCTTCTTTAAGTCACTGGGAAACGATAGCTGGACCAACGACAAATTAATGATATCGGTACATTCTTTTAGCAGTTCAACTGGTATTTTCTCAAAGTCTGGTAGATATGGTCCTTTCGTTCACTTTAATCTCATGTCCATGTTTTTCATGGATAACGGCCAAATAAATATATAATAATGACGTATTATGCATTTTTAATTTGAGTACAAAGTCGTTCTTACACGGAATTTTTCTATGTAGTACAGAACCGTTTTGGAGGATGGTGATCCAGTGGCGTAAACAGATTTCTTATAAAAATAATCCCTAATAAGAATTCTTAAAATTTTACTCCTGAAAACTGACGAAGTGGGCCTTGTATTTTGTAGAAATATGGCGCTTATTACTCCAAAAATACAGTTAATCAAGATCTATACTTTAAATAAAATCGCATTATAAATAAAATTTTGGAGGGTGACTCGCAAACAAACGGGTCACCCTGTATTATATATATATATATATATATATATATATATATATATATATATATATATATATATATATATATATATATATATATATATATATATATATATATATATATATATATATATATATATATATATATATATATATATATATATATATATATATATATACGAGCGATAACTCAAAAAATACTAAACTGATTTGAACGAAACTTAGCACATATCTTGATCTTGTTAAGACCGTGGACGAGTTCGTTAGCCAGCTAGATCGGACCAAAATTGGATTTTTCTAAAAAAAAGTACCTCAAGAAATATCAAAGTTATTTTAATCAAATTTGATTTTTTCCCTTAGGGCTCGTCCGCGTCTTGGCCGCCCCCATAGCACCGCAGCCTTTGGCTTATTGTGCATGCCCTTTGTCTTTTCTACTCCACCCATTCCAAAATGACTCTGCCTTGAACTAGTCTGCACAGCAATTGGTAGGGTGAAGTTTTATATTGCTCTGTCTCCGGTCTAGACTGTCCGTATATCAGTTGTCTTTTGCGGTCCAGAGCTTTACACTCGCACAAGATATGCTGGGCTGACTCCTCCCCCTCGCCGCAGAGTCTGCATGCCAGGTCCCCCTCAAACTGCCCCCTTTTATGCAGGTATTTCTTGACAGCCATGTGTCCCGTCAAGAGTCCTGTTATGTTCCTAAGCTGTCCTTTGCTAAGATTTAGCAGATCCTCAGCTTTCTTTGGACTGGGTTGCCCAATTAATGACTTCCCGTGTTTGAGCCCTGGACAATCTGCCCACTATGCATTATGCTGTTCCTTGACCCAGGAATTGATGGTTCCCATATTTTTTTTTTAATTTCAACAACACACCACGAGGGCTTATAGCCTAAATAATATCGTACCGTGGGTGTCGACAAGGAGGAAAGAGGCAACTTGTTAATTCTGGACTTGAAGGTTTGGAGGTTCGGGGAGAAGGAAAAACATGTGCCGGCAAGGAGTTCCGCTGATCCTCTCTTCGCGAGACCGTCAGCTTCTTCGTTGCCTTTGGCACCCGAGTGACCCGGCACCCAGATGAGGGTGACCTCATTCAGCATAGCGGCCTTACTATATACCGAAATTAAACTTTCTAAGTTTATAGCAAATTGAGCAAATTTGAAGGATGTAATAAAAATTTGCTACCGTAACGCACTTGCTGCGTCCCGAGTTTTAATGAAGTTGGAAATGTATTTTTGCTTAGCCTGTTCTCATTTATTTCTCCGATGTCTGACAAAATCGTGTTATATATTTTTTGCACTTGTATTATTCAATACCCCTTCATTGAGTTGCCTTTTTTCCCGGAGTTATTGCTTCTTTTTTACATATCCTATCCACCGCTGAAACGGTAACTTTGCTAAATGCATGGTAAGCTTCATTTACATCATCCTCTTCCAAAACTGAGTTCCAGTCAGTGCTTCTTAATGAGTTTCACATCCTGTTGCCTTATTTTGAAAAAATATCTAGTTTGCCTTTTTCCCATCTCTGACAAGGATAAAAGATCCTGGTAGATCTAGTGTAGCATGACGCCATTTTGTACCCAGTAATATTAATTATAAGAGCCTGCGCTTCGGTGAGCCAATGCTCTATCAGTGCCACTACATGGGAATTTCTATTGCTTTTAACATAAATATGATGTCATCCATTTTATTTTTAACACACTGTGTATCCTGGCGAATTAAAATAAAGTACGTTTCAGCTGTATTAGATCAGTAATCATCCAGCCTTGTTTCAGTTATGTCCAAGAGTAGCTGGTGCTGTTTGAGCAAATTACTTCCACATCGTCAATGCGTGTGGAAGTATGGCATCGGCGACAAAACTTTAAAAAAAAATTTTCGCCTAAACGTCGTAGAAAGTGCCAAAACATATAGAAAACATTAAGTGAAGACTGGAACCTGTGATGAGTAGTGATAAGTAGACTTGGAGAACGCAAATCACCACAACACATTTCAAAGACCTGACGATCGTTTCATTAACCAAATAAGCGTCATCAGAGGATGAAAATTCTAACTACTTTAAAAAGTAACATCACCTTATATACAGGATCTTAGGTAAAGAGACCGAACTGCGATGGGAAACTAGTCGCAGGCAAATTTCGTAGTGTATTGTATTTTTATCGCCGGACAAGGTCTTTGCACTGTCCCTACTAACTTATCTAAAAGGTGTCCATTTCTAATAATTTTGGGAAGGTTCAACGAGGGTAGGGTCACTGATGACGTATAGCTCTCTTCTGAATGGAGTCTAGGGTAGCGAGTGTAGAAGCGGCAACGGCACCTCAGCAGTGTGCGCAGTATTCGAGGTTTGGTCTTATTTGTGAAGCATATAAGGTATAGAGATTAGCTGGTGAAAAGTATTTGCGAGCCCGGAAGAGGAAACCTAATTTCTTAGCAGCCGCTTCTGCAATTGATGTGACATGTTGGTGCCAATTGAGATTTCGATCCACAGAAATGCCAACAAGTTAAAAGGACTCATTACTTTGAATAACTTGGTTGTTAATTGTGATGGGTCTAGGGCTGGTGTATCTCTCATGAGAAAGAAAGCAAGACTGAGATTTGGTGGGGTTAAATTGTACAAGATTTCTACTTCCCCAGTCTAATATTTTATGGAGGTCCATGGAGACAGAACCCTCCATGAGCCTGCGATCCTCATCTAGTTGGGAAACAGGCTTAGAATATTGTATATTTGAGTGGAGGGTGCTGTCGTCCGCGTAACTGCGAACTGGGCTGGATGTGCTAGAGAGGAGGTCATTGATGTGGAGAAGAAACAAAGTAGGGGCTAAAGCTGAACTTTGAGGAACTCCTGCATTAATTGGATACAGTTTAGAGGAATGGCCATCCACGACAACAGAAATGCTCCGGTTGGAGAGGAGAGAGAGTTTGGGTGGCCATAGGCTGGAAGTTTTTTAAGTAGCGCTGCGTGCCAGACCTGGTCGAATGCTTTGGATATGTCTAGAGCGACAATCTGGGATTCACCGTGTAGTTCCATAGACTTGTTCCAAGAATGGATGACAAAGGAAAGGAGGTCGGCAGTTGATTTGCGCTGACGGAATCCATACTGCCTGTCGTGGATTAGACTGTGTTTTTCAAATATGAAGTATTTAATGAAAATTCGCTACCATAACGCACTTTCTGCGTCCCGAATTTCTTTTCTTACAAATATGCATTATATTTCGATGGAAAATGCAAAAAAGCAATAACATAAGGCATGTTCGATTAAAACATATGTTCTTAATAGCAAATACGAGCAGGCAGCAATGTGATTACCGGTATAGCCTAGGTAGTGGAAACAATGTACTGTATTTTATCAAAATTACTTTGTTCTCCTAAAAAAACTTAAATGTTAGTTTTCTAGCCAACAAACCTTACGTTAACAGCAAATTGAGTTATTGAAATTTGACGGATTTAACGAAAATTCGCTACCAAAACGCACTTACTGCGACCAGATTTTTTTCTTACAAACATGCATCATATTTCAATAAAAAATGCAAAAATGCATGAACGAATTTGTTCTACGGAAATGAGCTAAAAATTATAGACGGTTAAACCATAAACTTAACTAGACCTACAGCGAAAGCATCAACTTAACTAAACCGACAGCCAAAGCATCAGAGAAAGGGTCTTTTTGAAATAAGTTTTCTGAAAATATTATGGTAAAATGAAAGGCAATGGCGGTTGATGCTGAAACTTAAGGGTTCGCGGAATACTCTTCTTGCAACATTCTCTTTTCACAATCCGTGTTTGTTTCACGTTCTTTGCATAAACATTGCCAATTTTGACGTTTCAAATCGCGACTTTGACGTTTTGAGGAAAATCCCAATTTTATTTTCTTTAAATGCCTATAACTCTTTTATTTTTTCACCTACAGAGCTATCTTTTGGTAAGTGATTAGTCTATCATGATGTAAACCGGCGCACCAAATTTGGTTGCCCTTTCTGTGTTATTTCCGGAGATATAATTTTTTTCGAAAGAAAACAAAAAATTTTCCGGGAAAACCTGGGCCAATTTTCCTGGCTAACGAACTTGTCCAAGCCACTTACAAAAGAAAGGTATTCACCAATTGTAATCAAAATCGGCGCATTATTTTTTGAGTTATCGGTGTGATAACTATATATATATATATATATATATATATATATATATATATATATATATATATATATATATATATATATATATATATATATATATATATATATATATATATATATATATATATATAAACATATAAACATATAAAATTTTAAACTGACCCCGAATATGTGTTCTAGAGGGCATAATTAGCGCACATTTGAATTTTTTTTTCAAAATTCAAAAGTCGGGATCTCCTCATTAGTGATTTTTTTTAAAGAAAATTCACTAAAAATCAAAGTTCATTTCCTTTAAGTACCTAGTCCTGTAAATCGTTCTCGGTTGTAGATTTCGTTAAGTTTATTAAATCATTTAAAATGAAAATGGGACAAAAGATTTACGGCGTTGAAACTGCCAGAAAATTCTTTTATTATAGAGTAATTTATAAACTACTACACACAGCAGTTCATATTATTAGAAAATAATATTTCTTTTTGTATGTTAGACGGTTTATTCATATATTACTAAAAAATTGTGCAGCCAACTTATTTCTTTCAAAAAATTAAAAAGACAACATAATACTTTTAATGGTGAATACGAGAAATTAATGACGCGTTGCTTAACCTGGGAAGTATTTAGCTTGTGCTAATGACAGCCCTTAAAACCTCCACGTCACTAAATACTGGTTCTGCACAAAACTCACTACCTTAGCAATAAATTAACGTTTTGCTTGACCGTCTTAATGTATTTAGACGTTAAAGTAAACGTCGCGAACATATTGACCGATCCGATAAAAACGAATCAGGGAATGATTGAGTATCTGAAGAAACGCCTGCATTGACATCTCCTTAGGCGGTTGTTTTCCCACTGGTAAAAACTCATCGGCCTATGACCGCTTAATCTGGCACATTTAGAAGGACTATTGCAAAAAGGTCGGCCTTTTGTATGGGAAATGCGCTCGGCCAAATCTTGGTGTGTGCTATCAATTTATCAAACCCGGTTGCTGCTGTTGGATATATGCATGAGAGGTGTGGTTAACATAGGTAACTCCTTTATTTTACCACTCGGCATATTTAGCAATATTTAAGGTAGAGAAATCTAGCACTATATCAAATTGACTTTCTTTTAATTGAATGAGAGATTTTACTTGCTCCTTTGTTTATTCACCCAAAAATAAACTTATAAAAGTTCGGGACGCAGCAAGTGCGTTATGGTAGTGAATTTTAATTAAATGCTTCAAATTTCTATAAACTTAGGAAGTTGAATTTCGGTATCTGTTAAGGTCTTTCCTAAGGCAACATCCACCAAATTTCGTTAAAACACCTTTGTAATTTTCGAAGAAAATTTTTTTTTAGAAATAAAACTCAAAATTTTCCCGGAAAACTTTGTCCGATTTTCCTGGCTAACGAACTCTAAGACATTAATAAAAGAAAGGTACTTGCCGAGTTTCATCCAAATCGGATTATTATTTTTTGAGTTATCGGTTAGATACATATATATGTGTATATATATATATATATATATATATATATATATATATATATATATATATATATATATATATATATATATATATATATATATATATATTATATATATATATATACATATATATATATATATATATATATATATATATATATATATATATATATATATATATACAGGGTCTCCCAAGTTGAGTAGCCTATTAGATTATTTTCCAACCTATGCATATCTGAATGCTGAAAATTTGCACATGGGGGTTGCAGAAGATGCTCTATCTGAAAAAAATAATTTCCAAAATGGCGCACTTTCGGTTATACCAGAAGTAGGTGCTAACTTTGTTATTTTAAATAGAACATCCTGTATATTATTACATATTTAGAATGCTTATTTGATTTTAGGTGGACTTTTATTAACAAACCTTAGTCCTATCTTCAAATGTTATCGAAATATTTCAATTTTTTCGAAAATTCGAGCCACGAGAAGGCTTTTTTGATAAGGGTATTTTAGCTTTCTGGTGGGTGTGTTAAGATATTTTTTTAAACCGTGCATTGCAGGACAACAAAGGTGTGTTGCGACATTATTGAAACAATATTTCATATACAGGGTGTTTTGTGTAATGTATATGAATTCCGTAGCTTTCAAACTCAAAAAACTTGTTTATTTCAAATAGAACACCCTGTATTTTATTATTTTATCAAATGATTCTGAAGACACTCTTTCAAACTGTATTAGCATTCCCTATACCTAAAAACAATTTTTCTTGAGTTATTGACATTTTTTAGAAAAAAGCACAGAATTCTGCAAAAAAAGTTAATTAATTAACTTATTCAATAGAACACCTTGTATTTTATTGTTTTATAAGATGCACTAGAAGTCACTATTTAAAACTGTATTAGCATTCCCTATACCTAGAAACCATTTTCCTTGAGTTATTTACAACTTTTGGAAGAAAGCACAGAATGCCACAAAAATAAGTTAGTTAATAAACTTATTAGAGTGCTGTCTACAGTTTGACGTTTCAGTAATGTGACATTATTGTTTTATTACCTGAGTTGATGTATGTTTGTGTGAACAATAATTATTATTGTTATATCTTGTATATCGTGTTGGGCGAATTATGATAAATAGATAAATAAAAATAAAATAAATTACGACTCGAGAGTATAATGGAAAGCCGTAACTACTCACATGAACAATTGCTCAATTTGTTTTACTTTTACAGGGAGTGTAGCAGAATTGCCAGCAGGACATGTCGAATGTTCAACGAACGGTATCCTGAGTTACCACCAATGACAATTAAAAAATTCAGAAGGTACGAATCAAACTTCTTGAGCACTGGTAGCTGCCATATGAAAAACTCATCAAGAAACGCACCACTAACAGGAAACGAAGACGTTGAAATCACTGTATTATCGTATTTTGAAGCCCATCCCCAGGCATCAGTAAAAACTGCTGAAGCTGATTTGAACCTGTCGCATTCGACAATACATAGAATATTGCGTAAGCACAATATGCACGATTATAAATTTACAACTGTGAATTTTCAACAACCTAGTGAGGCAACACGAAGAGTGGAATTTTGTCAATGGCTCCTGGATCGTCACCAAAATAGTCCCTCCTTTATAAAAAATATAATTTGGACAGACGAAGCCAAGTTTTCACATGAAGGAATTTTTAACAGACACAATTCGCATTACTGGGCACAGCAAAATCCCCATGTGATAAGAGAGCGCTGTTTCCAGAATAAATTTAGTTTTAATGTATTTGCTCTTCTAATGGACAATAAAATTTCTTACTGTATTTACGATAGTAACCTTACCTCCAATCAGTACCTAAGAATCTTACGAACCACAGTCAGTGATTTCCTGGACACTCTACCCCTCAACCATCATATCAATTGTTGGTATCAACTAGATGGTGCCCCTGCGCATTCTTGAGCAGATGTCAAGGTGTACATGAATGAAGTGTTCGAAGATAGGTGGATAGGACGCGGAGGAAGATACGTTTGGCCTTCACGGTCACCCGATCTGACGCCGCTCGATTTTTACTTGTGGGGCAAGATCAAGTCAGACGTTTATGCAACTCCAGTTAATTCAAGAGAAGAACTTGAAAACCGAGTTCAAAATAGTCTCGACAACCTTAATCCATTCGAAATACAACGTGCAACAAGTGATGGAGTTCTATCTCGCTTGGAAAGATGTGTTAATGCAAATGGTGGACAATTTGAACAATTCCTATGATAATATAATTTCTTTTATGTGTGACAGACATTCACATATATACATAAATACATACATAAATGCCTACATTATTAACATAATACTGTATTGGCCGAATTCTGTACTTTTTTTTATTAAATTGTTAACAACTCAAAAAAAAATGGTTTCTAGGTATAGGGAATGCTAATACAGTTTTAAATAGTGACTTCTAGTGCATCTGATAAAACAATAAAATACAGGGTGTTTTATTGAATAAGTTAATTAATTAACTTTTTTTTGCGGAATTCTGTGCTTTTTTCTAAAAAATGTCAATAACTCAAGAAAAATCGTTTTTAGGTATAGGGAATGCTAATACAGTTTGAAAGAGTGTCTTCAGAAGCATTTGATAAAATAATAAAATACAGGGTGTTCTATTTGAAATAAACAAGTTTTTTGAGTTTGAAAGCTACGGAATTCATATACATTACACAAAACACCCTGTATATGAAATATTGTTTCAATAATGTCGCAACACACCTTTGTTGTCCTGCAATGCACAGTTTAAAAAAATATCCTAACACACCCACCAGAAAGCTAAAATACCCTTATCAAAAAAGCCTTCTCGTGGCTCGAATTTTCGAAAAAATTGAAATATTTCGATAACATTTGAAGATAGGACTAAGGTTTGTTAATAAAAGTCCACCTAAAATCAAATAAGCATTCTAAAAATGTAATAATACACAGGGTGTTCTATTTAAAATAACAAAGTTAGCACCTACTTCTGGTAGAACCGGAAGTGCGCCATTTTGGAAATTATTTTTTTCAGATAGAGCATCTTCTGCAACCCCCATGTGCAAATTTTCAGCATTCAGATATGTATAGTTTGGAAAATAATCTAATAGGCTACTCAACTTGGGAGACCCTGTATATATATATATATATATATATATATATATATATATATATATATATATATATATGTATATATATATATATATATATATATATATATATATATATATGTATATATATATATATATATATATATATATATATATATATATATATATATATATATATATATATATATATATATATATATATATAAACATAGAAAAATTAAAACTGATATGGGTTCTAGGGGTCGTAGTTCGCGCTCATTTGAAAAAAAAATCGCAATCTCTCTATTAGTGAATTTTTTAAAATAAAAATTTACTAAAACATAATATGTCAAAGATTATAGCTGACTGGTATAGAACATGTGGCAAAAAAGAAACATTGTATGCAGCAAATCTGTTATGGTAGGGAATTTTCATAAGACTGGGTTTCTATGAAAAACTTGTTAGTTAAATATAATTTCTAAAGTGGTACGTTTTTTAAAAGGATAAGATTCGGGAACAGGGTTGCCGAGACAGCGGAAAACTGTCTCTATTACGGAATTAATCGCGGAACAGTTCTCGAGCGCGGTGGAAAGAAAGGCCTGCAATTCGGTTTTCGAAGAAAATCATCAGTCATATTTTAAAGAAGTAGTTTTAAAAATCCTCAATTTCCGAGCGTAAATTGCGGGAGAAGTTAAGGAGACACAGATGAAACAAAACAACAGGGTAGAAACAGATCGATTGACATTTTTGCGTTTGTATTTCTGCACGTAACGAGACCTCGACTTTTAGTGAATTTCGTAGAAAAATTAAAACGAACAGGCTTTGCTCTCCTTAGAAATTCCATTCACGAGACAAGACGACGCCTTAACACTACCAACACACTGCTTTACGACACGCAATAAAAATGCACACATTCAAAATACACCCTATATTTTAGGACACTCTAGACAAACTCTCACATAGTAAAGCAGAACATGTTACACAGCAAAAGACGAACGTACAAAAAAGAAAATTACAGCATCTGCTAGACAACAAAAATCTCAGACAACACACACATAATGCCAATCCTACTATAGTAGTACACAACCTTTCAAATTCCAATATAAGTGACGTCGCCATCAAAATCCTATCCAAAGGTTTTAATTTTGCACAAACCCCTAAATTCATCCCAATAGAAAAGATACTTTCTCAATCAGAAGATGCGATAACACACTTACCGACTAACGAAGCTGAAATTACGAGACAGGACATTGCCAGGATATTACGTTCTGCCAAACCTACACTTTCCAACCTTTCTTCTCACGAACGACAGTCAATCAGAGACCTAAACCAAAACACAGAAATTATAATCCTACCAGCAGACAAAGGTAACGCTACAGTCATACTCGACAAAACAGACTATATACAACAGATGGACAATATACTAAACAACACAGACAACAAACAAATCCTTAACGACCCTACAACTTATCTTGAAAAGAAAACCAAAACTGTCAACAACAACTCCCAACGCAGTCCTGACCTCAAAAAAGAACTAATCCCCCGCGAAAAATCATCTCTTGCAAAACATCTAGCCAAAACTCTCCAACCATTAGTAGAAAACGATACATCCTATGTCAAAAACACAACCTATTTCATTGACCTTCTTCAAAACAACACCATTTCTCACAACGGCATCCTAGTTAGCTTTGATATATATATATATATATATATATATATATATATATATATATATATATATATATATATATATATATATATATATACATAAGCGAAGACTAGAACCTATGATGAGCACTAATAAGTACACTTGGAAAACCCAAATCACCACAACACATCTCTTTAAAGACCTGACGAGGATGAAAAATTCTGAGTACCTTCCTTTTGAAAGTATGTCGTTAGCCAAGAAAATCAGTTGGCTTTTCCCCGAAAATGTTGCGTTTTCTTTCGAAAAACTTTTATAGCTCCGGAAATAACAAAGTTGTAAGCGCGTTTGCGCCAGAATAAGTAAAATATGTACCCAAATGTAGATCTGTGGGTTTAAAGACAAAAAGGTCACAAGAATTTAAAGACAAATTGAGATTCTCCTCTTAAAACCTCAAAGTCGCGATTTAAAATGCCAAAAATTGGCAACATTTAGGCAAAGAACCTGAAACGAATACGGGTTAAGTAGAGAAAATGTAGCAAGGAGATTGTTTTACATTACAAACACTCAAGTTTCAGCTTCAACAGTAATTGTGCTTTTTATTAAAATATTTGCAGAACATTCATTTCAGATAGACCCTTTCTCTGATGCTTTGGCAGTAGTTCCGATTATAGGGTTTATCGTTTAATGGTCTATAATTTTTAGCGAATGTTTGTAGAAAAAATTCGTTAATGAGGACATCATTAATTTTGAGTTTTGAAAAGATTTCTTCAAATGAGCGCAAACGAAGCTCTTTAGAACCCATATCCGGGGTTAGTTTCGGTTTTATCTGTTTTCATATTTACAAGGTCACGGATTTCTACAGTAAAGCTCAATATATCCGTCATTATACAAGATACGAGAAAAAATTGTATTTGTTAATTATAGGCGGTCTTGAGCTGCATCCTATAAAATCCGCTTTACAATCATAGGTGGCACATGTAGGTGATGCTAATTTTCTTTTTTTTTTCAATCGAACACACCTTATAATATTACATTTTTGCATTTTTCGCGCGTGTTTGTATGAAAAGAAACTAAAGACGCAGCAAGTGCGTTATGGTAGGAAATTCTCATTATATGTTTAAAATTTCAATAGCTCAATTTGCTATTAAGTTAACTCTCGTTAGCTAGGAACCAGTTTTTCGGGAACATTTTCAGTTTATTTTCGTAAATTTCTTTACATTTTCAAACAATAAAGTTATTTTGATGAAATACGGTACCTTGTTTCTACTATATAGGTTATACTGGTAACCAAATTTTATGCCTGCTTTCTTTACATGGAAAGACATATTTGCTATTAAAACACTTTTATGAATATTCACTACCATAACGCACTTGCTGCGTCCAGACCATTTCTTACAGGAACAGCATCTGTAACCTGGGGTTTTAATTTGCGATAACAATATTCTATTTGTCAGTCGTATCTGAAGTTTTCAACATAGACTAATTTGCAAATCGCATTTGACTAATAGATAAATTATTTCATACGTTTATTTTATTCATTTTAATCCTCGAAAGGAATTACAATTATCTTCTTATGGGCCTATAATCTGCGCGATTAGCTCAACCCTTATTCTTAATACATTATTCAGTATAAAGCTCACCCTGCCACTGTGTGGCTCTCCAGCTATCTTATGCAGCACGTCTAGCATCACCATAAGCAGGGTCTTGCCATGGAGGGATCCACCACCACCACCCTCGCCCTCTTTTAACCTCATGGCCTAGCCCCACAAGGCTGATACTCCATTACCCTTCAGCTCACGTCTTGTGCTGCCCGCTCAGCGCAGATAAAAATGTAATATGAGTGGAAAGCCGTGACACTGCGATGGGAATTTTATTAGTTGTCGTCAATTGTTGACGACATCGCGTCTTCTTCATGACGAATAGTCTTGGACAAGGATGCATTATATACAGGCTGGACGTTCTTGTTACTGGCCATTGTTTGGTCGAGCAAAGAATAAGCTATTGGAATTAGATTAGGAGTAGCAAAGAGGGGAAATTGTAGGAATAGATAGTAAGCACACCGATTTCATTTTGGAAAACTATGCTGGAAAATTAGCAAACTTTGGTTGTTTGGTTAATTTAGTGAAGTGGTACCAAAAAAGGTGTAGTTTTCTTTAGAACTTCTAAATTAATAACTTTATATATATATATATATATATATATATATATATATATATATATATATATATATATATATATATATATATATATATATATATATATATATATATAATTAAGTTTTCGTGACGGTAATAGTGTTATTTACTTAAAAAATGGTGGGAAAGCCGTCAGTTGCAAAATAAAACTCTTTATTAGAAGCCGAGCTTTCGGAAAAGTTTATTCCATTCTCAAGGCTACAACATGGAAAGGAAAAAGTTTACGATTTACTTAGGAAAAATATAAAAGTTTAAGATACTTACATCTAACATGAGTTTTACTATAACTAATTATATATATATATATATATATATATATATATATATATATATATATATATATATATATATATATATATATATATATATATATATAGCTAGGTGGTAGTGGAATTTTCCTTTACGTGATAGTAAAGGATTTTTTACGCCCGAGGAGGTATCACCCCTTACATCACGTCCCAGCGGACGTTTTCGGTTCTGGTGTATGAGTCGGTTTCCCTTATAAACAAAAATGATGATGGTTGCTCCTTCGAAAGATTCCGGAGATAAAATAGCCCCTCATTTGGATCTTCGGGAGAGGGATCTGCAGGGGTCACCGGCACCATGATTTAACATATCCTTCTCGAATATATGTGGCCTAAATTCTAACCTGAACTCCGTACACCATTTCCCCCAGGCTAATAGGCCACAACTCCTCTTCCTCACCGAAACCCAAATCAGTGGCAAAACAGCCACTAATCACCTTAATTTCCCAGGCTATGAGCTCCTTACTTCCTTTAGAATGCATGGAGGCGTGTGCGCATACGTCCGTAGCAATCTACCTTGCCAATATTCCCCAATTTAGAAGCTGAAAGAAAAGACATACTTTGGATGAAACTCTCTCTCTCTCTCTCTCTCTCTCTCTCTCTCTCTCTCTCTCTCTCTCTCTCTCTCTCTCTCAGGGTTGCAACCAAATTCATCTGTTGCATTTACCGGTCAACTTCTGACAACAACTTTGTCCAGCTCTTCGACCTTTCTGAAAAAAACGATATGATCTGATTTCTGAATATCCCTCCTCCGAGGTCACTATTCTTGGTGACTTCAATGCCTATAATAAGGAATGGCTGGTATCTTAAAAAACGGATCCACAAGGGAGCAGCGGAGGCCTTTGCAGTCAGCAATTCTTTAGCCCCATATTGGCATTCAGCAACCTACTTACTTTCCTCGCATCCTAACAGACAGCTCAAATCCCTTGGATCTCCTTCTTACTACAAAACCTGAATGCTATAAGATATCACTCACAGTCATCACACCCACGTATCATTTGGAAATACAACTCCGCGAACTGGGACGAAATGCGGGATTACTTTCCCTCATTTCCATGGGAGTATGTCTGCTTCTCTCATCCTGACCCCTCTGATATCTCACAAAACGTCACCGAAATTATCTAAGCTGGCATGGAATTATTTATTCCACGTACACAGAAAACCCCTTCAGCCATTAAAAAGCCCTGGTTCTCGAAATCTTGTGACAAGGCCAGGCTTGAAAAGGTTAAAGCTCACAAATCGCTTCTACACAATTCCAGTCAAGAAAACCGTCAAGCATTTAACGACGCAAGAAACCGCTATGTTCGCATTCTTTCTGAAGCACGTGACCACATCAAAAACAAAATCCTCGCAAGCTCCAACGACAGCAAACCCTTCTGGGCTCTTGCTAAATCTATTGGGAAAAATTTCTGCCAAAGCACGTTCCCACCTCTTGTTTCAGGGGATGATATTGTTTCTGCCGCCCTGGGCAAGGCTGAACTTTTTTCTTCGTTGTTCGCCCGCAATTATACTCTTAACCCACCTCCAAATGTTCAACCACCAACAGTCTCGAATGTAGCGCATAAAATGACGGATATCCTTTTCAAAACTAAAATGGTACGAAAGATGCATCTTTTAATACCAGGAAAGCCTGTGACCTTGACAAGATCCCAGCAATTGTTCTCAAAAATGCGCACCAGAACTTGCTTCTGTCCTGACTCGTCTCGTCTGTTTCAGACATCTTACAGTAGAGGCATATTCCCTAGTAACTGCAAAACTGCTCGAGTACAACTCATGTCCAAGAAAGGATCCAAAGCGCTTCCTAGCAACTACAGGTCTATTTCTCTCCTTTCAGTCGTCTCTTAAGTGATGGAAAAGTATATACACTGAACTATTAACATTTCTTGAAAAACACAGTCTAATACACTACAGGCAGTATGGATTCCGCCAGCGCAGATCAACTGCCGACCTCCTTTCCTTTGTTACCCGTTCTTGGAACAAGTCTATGGAACTACACGGTGAATCCCAGGTTGTCGCTCTAGAGGTATCCAAAGCATTCGACCAGGTCTGGCACGCAGCGCTGATTAATAAACTTCCGGCCTAGGGTCTACCACCAAAACTCTATATCTGGGCAGCAAATTTTCTCTCCAACCGGAGCATTGCTGTTGTGGATGGTCATTTCTCTAAACTGTATCCAATTAATGCAGGAGACCCTCAAGGTTCAGCTTTAGCCCCTATTTTGTTTCTTCTCCACATCAATGACCTCCTCTCTAGCACACCCAACCCATGTCACAGTTACGCGGACGACAGCACCCTTCACTCAATTATACAATATTCCAAGCCTGTCTCTTTAGCTCAATTAGATGAGGATCACAGACTCATGGAGGATTCTGTCTCTGTGGATCTCCAAAAAATATTAGACTGGGGAAGTAGAAATCTTGTACAATTCAACTCCACTAAATCTCAGTCTTGCTTTCTATATCATAAGAGATACACCTGCTCTAGACCCATCACAATGAGCAACCAAGTTATTCAAAGTAACGAGTCCTTTTCACTTGTTGGCATTTCTGTGGATCGAAATCTCAATTGGCACCAACATGTCACATCAATTGCAGAAGCGGCTGCTAAGAAATTAGGTTTCCTCTTCCGGGCTCGCAAATACTTTTCACCACTAAGTGAGTAGCGAACGTGTCGCCACCTAGTTCGGAACCAAGTACTTGTTGTCACGCCCGCTCCAAATAATACAGAGTATTAAAAACAGAGACGGTATACAACCAACTAACAATTTAAAAAAAATTGTTAGCCCTGGCCCATTTCTACCCCAATATAGGGACAAAGTATGTAAGACTAGATGCATTCTCGCAACAATTAGAACCGTAGACCGGTTTCGCTCTCATTAGAGCTCTTCAGTACGGCATACTAATTGCAGCAAAAATGCACCAAAAATAACACGGCTATCGTATAGCCAGTCTTAAAACACTAAGTGAGTAGCGAACGTGTCGCCACCTAGTTCGGAACCAAGTACTTGTTGTCACGCCCGCTCCAAATAATACAGAGTATTAAAAACAGAGACGGTATACAACCAACTAACAATTTAAAAAAATTGTTAGCCCTGGCCCATTTCTACCCCAATATAGGGACAAAGTATGTAAGACTAGATGCATTCTCGCAACAATTAGAACCGTAGACCGGTTTCGCTCTCATTAGAGCTCTTCAGTACGGCATACTAATTGCAGCAAAAATGCACCAAAAATAACACGGCTATCGTATAGCCAGTCTTAAAACACTAAGTGAGTAGCGAACGTGTCGCCACCTAGTTCGGAACCAAGTACTTGTTGTCACGCCCGCTCCAAATAATACAGAGTATTAAAAACAGAGACGGTATACAACCAACTAACAATTTAAAAAAAAATTGTTGCGAGAATGCATCTAGTCTTACATACTTTGTCCCTATATTGGGGTAGAAATGGGCCAGGGCTAACAATTTTTTTTAAATTGTTAGTTGGTTGTATACCGTCTCTGTTTTTAATACTCTGTATTATTTGGAGCGGGCGTGACAACAAGTACTTGGTTCCGAACTAGGTGGCGACACGTTCGCTACTCACTTAGTGTTTTAAGACTGGCTATACGATAGCCGTGTTATTTTTGGTGCATTTTTGCTGCAATTAGTATGCCGTACTGAAGAGCTCTAATGAGAGCGAAACCGGTCTACGGTTCTAATTGTTGCGAGAATGCATCTAGTCTTACATACTTTGTCCCTATATTGGGGTAGAAATGGGCCAGGGCTAACAATTTTTTTTTAAATTGTTAGTTGGTTGTATACCGTCTCTGTTTTTAATACTCTGTATTATTTGGAGCGGGCGTGACAACAAGTACTTGGTTCCGAACTAGGTGGCGACACGTTCGCTACTCACTTAGTGTTTTAAGACTGGCTATACGATAGCCGTGTTATTTTTGGTGCATTTTTGCTGCAATTAGTATGCCGTACTGAAGAGCTCTAATGAGAGCGAAACCGGTCTACGGTTCTAATTGTTGCGAGAATGCATCTAGTCTTACATACTTTGTCCCTATATTGGGGTAGAAATGGGCCAGGGCTAACAATTTTTTTAAAATTGTTAGTTGGTTGTATACCGTCTCTGTTTTTAATACTCTGTATTATTTGGAGCGGGCGTGACAACAAGTACTTGGTTCCGAACTAGGTGGCGACACGTTCGCTACTCACTTAGTGTTTTAAGACTGGCTATACGATAGCCGTGTTATTTTTGGTGCATTTTTGCTGCAATTAGTATGCCGTACTGAAGAGCTCTAATGAGAGCGAAACCGGTCTACGGTTCTAATTGTTGCGAGAATGCATCTAGTCTTACTTTTCACCAGCTAATCTTTATACTTTATATACTTTAAAAATAAGGCCAAACCTCGAATACTGCTCCCAGATCTGGGGTGCCGCTGCCGCTTCTACAATCGCTATCCTGGACTCTATTCAGAAGAGAGCTATACGTATCATCGGTGACCCTACCTTCACCCAAAGGCTGCCATCACTTGCCCACCGACGTGCCGTTGGTGACCTCTCTCTCTCTCTCTCTTTTATAGATATCTGCACGGGCACAGCTCAGAGGAGGTTTCTTTCATAGTTCCTCCACCTGCTGCCCCCAACAAATCTACCAGGGGAACAGAGCGAATGCATCCTTTTACTGTCCAGGTCACCAGATATAGAACATCTTGTTATGCCCGCTCTTTTGTCCCGAGGACTTCCAAGTTGTGGAATTCCTTGCCGGCACATGTTTTTTCTTCTCCTCTGAACCTCCAAACCTTCAAGTCCATAATTAACAAGTTGCCTCTTTCCTCCCTGTCGACACCCACGGTACGATAATATTTAGGCTGTAAGCGCCCGTGGTGTGTTGTTGAAATATTATATACATATATATATATATATATATATATATATATATATATATATATATATATATATATATATATATATATATATATATATATATATATATATATATATATATATATATATATATATATAGTCTTTTTTCTTTTAATGTCGGTTTATTTCTCCGACTATGGCCAATCACCGAGGCCAGGGGACAGTTTCACCTCACTATCCTGGAAATATTGCTGAACTCCTGCGTTTCTGTCAGGAGGGTAGAGATCTTTAACTTGCCCAACATTGCACTCTGGACCGACCGCTTTACGCGCCCTCCAAAAGGCGGAACGTGCAGACATTAAACTTGTTCAAATACAATGCCACAACCTCGGTTGATGTTAATTGCACAGTATGTACTGAAAAAGTGCAAGGGAAATCCTGGGAATCGAACCCGGTACTCTTCGGTTCAGAGGTACACATCCTTACCGCTGAACTACCGAGGCTCTAAGCAGACAGTCAGCAGGGATATGTGAAAACCGCTTAGTAATTAAGTTTATTTTATTATTTGTTACAATTGTTTTATTTCATAATATCACCTAAGCACAATGCAGGTAATAAATAGGTGTAATGTAAAATATTATGGTAGAATATATTACGAGTGGTTCAGCATTAAATTTCTTGCGTATTGAGCTTTACTGTAGAAATGCGTCACCCCGTATATATATGTAAACAGATAAAAACTGAAACTAAACCCGGATATGAATTCTTGCACTCATTTAAAGAAATCTTTTTAAAATAAAAAAATCGGGGTCATCTTACTAACGAGTTTTTTCTACGAAATTAGCTAAAAACTATAGACCGTTAAACCAAAAACTTAACTAAACCCACAGCCAAAGCATCAGATAAAGCGTCTATTTGAAATTAATTTTCTATAAACATTTTAGTAAAATGAAGGACAATGACGGTTAAAGCGGAAACTTGAGGGTTTGCAGAATACTCTTCTTGCGACATTTTCTTTACGTAATCTGTATTTGTTTTAGGTTCTTTGCCTAAATATTGCGAATTTTGACGTTTCAAATCGCGACTTTGACGTTTTGAGGAGAACCCCAATTTTTTTCTTTAAATGCCTCCAACTTTTTGTCTTTTAACTTTTGTCTTGCTTTTGGTACCTGGGTCACTATTGAGAATACAAACACGCGTACCAAATTTGGTTGCCCTTACTTTGTTCCGGAGATATAAATTATTTCCTAAAGAAAACACAAAATATTAAGGAAAACCTCGGCCGCTTTTCCTGACTAACGAACTTATCCAAGCCACTTGCAAAAGGAAAGTACTAACCAAATTTGATGAAAATCCGCTCATTATTTTTTGAGTTTTCGGTCTGATACATACATACATATATATATATATATATATATATATATATATATATATATATATATATATATATATATAAACTTCTGAAAATTGAAACTAAACGCGGATATGTGTTCTGAGGGGCCTAATTAGCGCTAATTTGAAGAAGTTTTTTCAGAATTGAAAAGTCGGGATCTCCTCACTAGTGTTTTTTTTTAAAGAAAATCACTAAAAGTAACCATTTGTAACGTCTTTTTCTATTTGGCCACAACTTCCGATTAAAAGATAACATCACGGACTGTTTCTCGTTCAGTGGAGATTTCTCTAATCTTAGAGTCTTAGAACCGAGTTAAAATCTAAATTGCTGAAAATAATTTAGCAACTAGAGAAAGACTATTGGCTGATCTGTACGTTTAGAAGAAAGGATTAGTAGAAATTGAATCTTAAGTCTGCCACTACACCAGCTTCCACTAATTACGACTCATTCAGGATGAAAAGAATCACCCTGGGTTTATCTCTTCAATAGCACAGATACCGTTAACGTTTTCATTGTTTACATTTTGTTCTTGTAGCATCTATAATTAACACCTGCTTCAGAATTCAAAAAAAGTTCGGGACGTAGCAAGTGGATTATAATAGTGAATTTTCATAAGAATTGTACACTATTAGTAACGTATATTATTAAAACTAATTATTTAAATTTAAATGGAATTTGGAGATCTGTTTTGGAGGTCCCAGCTATTTTTTTTTTAAATTTCAACGACACACCACGAGGGCTTACAGCCTAAATACTATCGTACCGGGGGTGTCGACAAGGAGGAAAGAGGCAACTTGTTAATTCTGGACTTGAAGGTTTGGAGGTTCGGGGGAGAAGGAAAAACATGTGCCGGCAAGGAATTCCACAACATGAAAGTCCTCGGACAAAAGAGCGGGCATAACAAGATGTTCTATGTCTGGTGACCTGGACAGTAAAAGGGTGCATTTTCTCTGTTCCCCTGGAAGATCTGTTGTGGGCAGCAGGTGGAGGATCTATGGAAGAAAGCTCCCCTGAGCAGTGCTTGTGCATATATCTATAAAAGAGAAAGAGGTCACCAACGGCACGTCGGTGGACAAAGGATGGCAGCCTTTGACTGAGGGTAGGGTTACCGATGAGACGTATAGTTCTCTTCTGAATGGAGTCTAGGATAGTGAGTGTAAAAGCGACAGTCGCACCCCAGATGTGGGAGCAGTATTCGAGGTTTGGTCTTAATTGTGAAGTATATAATGTATAGAGATAAGCTGGCGAAAAGTATATGCGAGCCTGGAAGAGTAAACCTAATTTCTTAGCAGTCGCTTCTGCAATTGATGTGACATCTTGGTGCCAATTGATATTTCGATCCACAGAAATGCCAACAAGTGAAAAGAACTCATTACTTTGAATAACTTGGTTGTTTACTGTGATGGGTCTAGGGCTGGTGTATCTTTTATGAGAAAGAAAGCAAGACTGTGGTTTGGTGGAGTTGAATTGTACAAGATTTTTACTTTCCCAGTATAATATTTTTTGGAGATCCACGGAGACAGAACCCTCCATGAGTCTGCGATCCTCATCTAATTGGTCTAAAGAGACAGGCTTAGAATATTGTATATTTGAGTGGAGGGTGCTGTCGTCCGCGTAACTGTGAACTGGGTTGGATGTTCTAGAGAGGAGGTCATTGATGTGGAGAAGAAACAAAGTAGGGGCTAAAGCTGAACCTCGAAGAACTCCTATATTAATTGGATACAGTTTAGAGGAATGGCCATCCACGACAACAGAAATGCTCCGGTTGGAGAGGAAATTTGCTATCCACGTACAGAGTTTTGGTGGTAGGCCATAGGCCGGTAGTTTATTAAGCAGCGCTGCGTGCCAGACCTGGTCTAATGCTTTGGATATGTCTAGAGAGACAATTTGGGATTCACCGTGTAGTTCCATAGACTTGTTCCAAGAATGGGTGACAAAGGAAAGGAGGTCGGCGGTTGATCTGCGCTGATGGAATCCATACTGCCTGTCGTGGATTAGACTGCGTTTTTCAAGAAATTTTAGTAATTCAGTGTTTATATACTTTTCCATCACTTTAGAGACGACTGAAAGGAGAGAAATAGGCCTGTAGTTGCTAGGAAGCGCTTTGAATGCTTTCTTGGGGACGGGTTGTACTCGAGCAGTTTTCCAGTTACTAGGGAATATGACTCTATTGTAAGATGTCTGAAACAGACGAGTCAGGACAGGAGCAAGAAGACTTGCTGGGATCTCGTCAAGGCCAGAGGCTTTCCTGGTATTAAGAGAAGAGAGCAGATTTCGTACCTTGTTTTGAATGTGATATCTGTCATTTTATGCGAGACATTGGGGACTATTTGTGGTTGAACATTTGGAGGTGGGTTGAGATTAGAATTGTCGGCGAACAACGAGGCAAAAAGTTCAGTCTTGCCCAGGGCGGTAAAAACAATTTCATCCCCTGAGACAAGAGGTGGGAACGTGCTAGCTAGCGATTATTTGAATAAATTTCTGTTTCACATGGAGCTAGAAAATTAAAATGTGGTAGATGTATGTAAGTACCGCAAGTCTCTTTGAAAAATGTGTTACAAATTTCATTAAAGTAACAAAAGTTTTCCAGAAAAAAATTAAATTAATAATAATAAATAAAATAATAATAAATAATAAATAATTTACAAAGGGAATGTACCTGCCAAATTACAAATATGGCAGGTACTTTTTCTTAGTAATTGCTTGGATGGTTTTGTTTTAGTCAACCCAATCGAACTGGTTTTTGGAAACAAAAAAGGTTTTTTTAAACAAATTCGTAGTTATCCACGAAACTCATATCTTATTTTTCTTTAATTTAGTATCCACGCTGCGTTTTTGTAGGTTTACTATGATTCAATATTGAAGATTATAGCTTAATGGAAAATTGAGTTATCGGATTTGAAATATTTTTAGGAAAATTCTCTACCATAACGTACTTGCTGCACCCGGACCCTTTTCAAGACTCTATTACTGTTGCTGTATCCATACTTTTTGAAAATTATAAAATCTTGTAGCTCTGTATGTGGCGCTGACAAACAAGGCACCCTCAAATTTATTGTTGGAAAAATGCTTCAAACAAATGAAATGAGGTAACAATTTAAATATAAATTGAAAATATTGGTTCACTGCTTCGTCTCGGGGGTTCTCTTTCCCCTTCTGCATGCCTACAACCACCCACAATGCATAAACAAGAACAATGTAAACAAGAAAAATTTATTGGGAACAACCCCTAAGCAAGGTACGGGCCCTGCTGTGAATAGGGGTTGTAGGCGGGGTTTCTTAAGGAGCTATAGCTGCAAAATAGGATAAAGGTAGCTTATAGAGGTTCAACGAAGCTGCTTTTTTTACACTTTTCGTTCACATGTCCTTTTTGTCTTCTTCCCCGCCCAGCACCCCTATTCACTTCTGATCCCTTAACTTTCTGCGAGCTGTTTGCAAGAAAATTTTCTTGTGGCTTGTGCATATAGAAGAAGATCTAAGCATGTTTCTGAAGAAAAATTCTAAAGAACGCCGTGCACTAATCTGCCAATTTACCGAAAATTTAATTTTTGTTTACAAAAGGAATGTACCTGCCAAATTATAAACGTGACAGGTATATTTCCTTATTAATGGCTTAGATGGTTCGTTTTAGTCAACTCAATCGAACCGTTTCTGTAAATAAAATAACAAAAAAGGTTTTTAAAACAAATTTGTTGTGAAGCTTATTGTATTATTTTTTAAATTTAGTACCCACGCTGTTTGATATAAGTTTTTCTATGTATCAAAACTGTAGATTCTGGTTTAATAGGAAATTGAGTTATCATCCTTTGAAATATTTTTACAAAAATTCGCTACCATAACGCACTTGCTGCACCTAAACTCTTTTCCTTACTTATTCACAATTTCTGTATGCATACTTTTAAAAACGAAATAAATATAAACAATTTTGAAATTAAAATTTAAAAAAATTTACACTGAACATATGTTTATATAATTATATAACTACCTACTTTATGATATTATGTACCTAGTTTCATTTACTTCAAATTTTATATACACTACATAAAGAGTAAAAACTAAAAGTAAAGAAAACAAGTACCTAGCTATTAGCTATAAGTACTTACTGTATTGGTTTGAGTTAGGTATATTTCTTCTTGAAATAATTTTCTTTCACTTTGGTAATACAGTACCTACATGCATCGATTAAGAATTTGAATTTGATGCACACAGCTTGATTTACCTACTACTTTCTTATTTGTTTCATTTGATGTTAGAATCATAACATACTACAGTCGACGGCCAAGGGCATTTGTCAAAGTTAGCTAAAAATTAAATGTTGGGTTATTATTTACCTACTATTTGTATTACCATTAACCCTAAAAATATAGATAGTTGTATTATTTCATCAGATTCTAAGGTATTTAGTACAGGCAATAGAGGAGACCGTTACTATCGTCCCTAATGCACTAAACTACAGGAGTTATTTTTTTGATAAATAGGTTCAGAATGACCTACTGAATGTAAAAACACAAAATCCTTACAAATTAGGAGAGCGGAAGTGCCGCCATTTTGAGAAAAACTGTTTCGGCCTATATCTCCATAACCGTGCACTTTAGGCCAAAAATGGTAAGGACCTTTATTGTAGCTAATTGCATACATCTTTCCTGTTAATTTTTTTTTGTATCACTCACCGTTCACAACTTATACGACTATTAGCATTCATTTATTGACTTTTTTACCTATATCTTTGTTAATAATTGTTTAAAAAATAAAATGATTATTACTTAGCTTTTTAATCGACAAATTTCCTACAATTTTTACTGAAAACTTTTTTTTCTAAAATCAATATTTTCAAGGTTATAACGCGTTAAATATTGCACTTTTCAATCGACAAATTTTTCTGGAAATATTTTAGTAAAATGAAGGACAATGACGGTTGAAGCTAAGACTTCAGGCTTTGTAAACCATTCTTCTTGAGACATTTTCTTTTCATGGCTTATATTAGTTTCAGGTTCTTTGCGTCAATGTTGCCAATTTTGACGTTTTAATTCGCGTCTTTGACGTTTTGGGGAAAATCTTAATTTCTTTAATTCCTATAACTTTTTTGTCTTTGAACCTACACATCTAAATTTTGGTAGGTATTTTACCTATAATAACGTAAAACCGTGTACCAAATTTAATTGCCCTTACTTTGTTATTTCGGGAGATATGATTTTTTTTCGAAATAAAACACAAAATTTTCCGTGAAAACCTGGACCGATTTTCTTGGCTAACGAACTTATCCAAGCCACTGGAAGGTATTCGCCAGATTTCATTAAAATCGGCCCATTGGTTTTTGAGTTATCGGTGTGTTACATATATATATATATATATATATATATATATATATATATATATATATATATATATATATATATATAAATTGAAACTGACCCCGGATATGTGTTCTAGGGGGCATAATTAGCGCCTATTTCAATTTTTTTTCAAAAGTCGGGGTCTCCTCATTAGTGATTTAAAAAAAATAAAATGCACTAATAATAATTTTAGAAAAAAAATATTTAAGTAAAAGTTCTAGAAAATTTGTTGATTGAAAAGTTAAGTTATAAGCATTTTATTTTTTAAACAATTATTAACAAATATATAGGTAAAAAAGTCAATAAATGAATGCTAATAGTCGTATAAGTTGTAAACGGTGAGTGATACAAAAAAAAAATTAACAAAAAAGATGAAAAATGGAATTATCTACAATAAGAGGTCATTACCATTTTTGGTCTTAAGTGCACAGTTACGGAGATATAGGTCGAAACGGTTTTTCTCAAAATGGCGGCACTTCCGCCCTCCTAATTTGTAAGGATTTTATGTTTTTACATTCAGTACGTAATTCTGAACCTATCTCTCAAAAAAAATAACTCCTGTAGTTTAATGCAGAAAAAAATTCTCTATTGCCTGTACTAATTAGCGGAGTCGAGATCGAGGTTATGCGCAGAGCGCACACGATTCTCTCATGACTCCTGTCTATTGTTAGTTAGTAGAATAACAAATGACAAATAGCTAAGTAGTGTTGTCAGGTTCAACTAGGAGAGGGAGATAGCTTCTAAATCCCGTGAAGAATGGGAAGCTTAATATTTATATATAATATAACATAGATCTAGGTTGCTATTAAACACACCCAAATCACTCTCAATATTATTTATATTTATTACTATTGCTAGGTATATATTTTTCTAATATTTTCAGATTCAGATAAGAGATGTGGCAAATGGCAACCCCGCTGATTGTTTAATGTGACATATTTTTGTCACTTGCCCCTTTAAACTCTAATTTTGAGACTTTGTTTGCAATGGCAACGTAACTCTGACATATCTGTCTGACCTGGTCTAACATTATAGGCATCCATTCGGAGGTCATATCGTAGATAATTTATTTTTTATTTAGTTATAATTCAAAATTTATTGAACCAATTGAGTTCATGTTTGGCAGGTATAACCACTCTTACCAAATTTTTATGCGCGTAAAGTTTTAGTGTGATATTTCTAAGGCTAGATGCATCCTCACCACAATTAGGACCGTAGACCAGTTTCACTCTAATTAGAGCTCGTCAGTACGGCATACTAATTGTAGCGAAAATACACCTATAAAGTAATACGGCTAGGGTAGACAGCCTTCCAACACTAAGTGAGTGATAAGACACGAAGCAACGTGCCTCCACCTAGTTACAGAACCAAGTAGTATGTTGTCACGCCGGCTCTAAATAACACAAAGTGTTAAAAAATAGAGACTGTATACAACCAACTAACAATCTAGGTGGCGACACGTTGCTTCGTCTCTTACCATCCACTTAGTGTTGGAAGACTTTATTGTTTGAAAATGTACAAGAATTTCCGAAAGTAAACTTAAAGTGTTCACGAAAAAACCGGTTTCTTGGTCAACCTTATAGGTTAATAGCAAATTGAGCTATTCGAATTTGAAGCGTTTAATGAAAATTCGCTACCACAACGCACTTGCTGCGTTCCGAATTTCTTTCCTTGCAAACATGCATTATATTTCGATGGAAAATGCAAAAATGCAATAACATAAGGCGTGTTCGATTAAAAACAGAAAATTTGTATCACCAATGGCTTATGGGCCACCTTGTAGAAATTATTTTTTAAGATGTAGCTCAAGACACTCTATAATTAATGTATACGATTTTTTCGTATCTTGTACTCGTACAATAACGGACATAATGAGCTTTATTGATTTTTTACGAAAATTCGACAAAAATGATATACCATTAAACGATAAACTCTATAAGCTACGACTACCGGCAAAGCATCAGAGGAAGGGTCTATTCGAAATTGATTTTCTAAAAACATTTTAGTAAAATGAAGGAGAATGACAGTTGAAGCTTAGATTTCAGGGCTTGTAAAACATTCTTCTTGAGATATTTTCTTTCCATAGCCCATATTAGTTGCAGGTTCTTTGCCTAAATGTTGCCAATTTTGACGTTTTAAATCGCGACTTTGACGTTTTGAGGAAAAGCCTAATAAGTTTCTATAACTTTTTTGTTCTTTAACTTACAGAACTAAATTTTGGTACGTAATTTACCTATAATGATATAAACCGAGTAACAAATTTGGTTGCCCTTACTTTGTTATTTCCGAAAATATAATTTTATTTCGAAAGAAAACACAAAATTTTCCGGCAAAACCTGGGCCGGTTTTCCTGTCTAATGAAGTTATCTAAGCCACTTAAAAAAGGAAGGTACGTACCAAATGTAATCAAAATCGGCCCATTATTTTTTGAGTTAGGGGTATATATATATATATATATATATATATATATATATATATATATATATATATATATATATATATATATATATATATATATATGTATATATGAACAATTAAAATTGAAATTGACCCCGAATATGTGTTCGAGGCGGCCTAACTAGCGCTCATTTGAAGAAATTTTTTGTAAACTCAAAAGTCGGGATCTCCCCATGAATGAATTTTTTTTAAGAAAATTCACTAACACACTTGTTAAACGTTACGGATAATTTATTCTCTTTCGTTTTGTTTGAACCACCCTCAATCCTGCAGGCCGAGTACCGGCACAGAATATAAATACAGTTGTAGTCCTCAAACATTTAGAATTTTTAATCCCCTGATGACGCTAATTTTGTTAGTGAAACGATGGCTAGGTTTTAAAGAATGTATTGTGGTGATTTGGGTGTGCTCATCACAGGTTCCAATCTTCACTCAGTCTGCAATAAAGAATTCATAAAATAATGAGCTATGACATTATTATTGCTATCCGTTTTGTCACGCACATCACCTCTTCATCTTGAAGTAGTGCCTTTTGTTAAGTGGTAGACTGATGTGTTAGAACAGGGTTAGGTGGAGAGATAACAAGCAACGTTAGGGATCCATATTCCTTCCTTATAATAGACTTATGTCTTGTAATAGTATCGTAAGTCGATTGAAACTTGTTACAAATTCTGATCGTATTATTTCTACCCGGATTACATTAACCCCTGTGCAATATGATAATTTTATCAGGAATGTAGTCACTGTAACTGCTGGTGCTGCATCCAATATGGGGGCTTGAGACTCGGTAGTAATTAATTTAAACTTCCTCACTGTATATATACTCGTATACCAGCCAGCCTAATCTCCTATGCAACTAGGAAATTCCTAACTTAAGAACTACTGAAGATGAATGGAGTTGCTTCACAATAGATACTGTACAGTTTACAGTTTGTATTTATTAACAAACATATTATATCAAGCGAGACAATAAAAATCCCCTATGTATATGTAGCAAGATATAGATAGCGTAAATTGGTAAAGTTTGCCTCTGAGATTATTCTAAGTAATATTACTGGACAACATTAGCTATAGAGCCGTCTTTGTAGAATTTCTAATTGGTTAGAACATTAAGTGTTGTTGCCCGTACTTGTAAATCCAGAGAAGAAATATCTACAGTTGTAGTACTACGAGGTAAGTGTCAAAATTTCTTGGCCTGACTACGAAAGAATCGGCGTAGACTCTTAATTAAATGTTATTTTTAGCGAATTTTCATTCAGATGAGCGCGAATTTGGGTCCCTAGAACCCAAAACCTAGGTGCGAAATATGTATATATATATATATATATATATATATATATATATATATATATATATATATATATATATATATATATATATATATATATATATGTATGTATGTATATGTATCCGAGCGATAACTCAAAAAATACTAAACTGATTTCAATAAAACTTGTCAAAAATCTTGTTTGTGCAAAAACCGAGGTCAAGTTCGTTAATCAGCCTCTATGCTTGGTTTTTTCGGTGGAAAATCGGGGAAAACATTTTGAAAACCCCATATATATATATATATATATATATATATATATATATATATATATATATATATATATATATATATATATATATATATATATAGAGAGAGAGAGAGAGAGCATTTAAAGATCTTCTCATATATTAATTTTGAGGCTTTTCACAAATAGTTTTAAGTTATGCTAAAGTAAAGAAATATAAAAGCTATATTTTTAGGAGTATCGAATTGTTGCTGAAACGATGTAATAAGTGCATTAATTTTACAGGAGGCGTATAATATGGACAATTTTCGGGACGTAGCAAGCGCGTTATGGTAACATTTGTTTTGTAGTTTTTAGCGAATTTTAATTTCAAAAAATTAATTATATATTAATAAATTAAAATCAAAAAAAATTAACGCATGTGAATTTGGACCCCTAGAACCCGAAACCAAGGTCCATTTCAATTTATGTATATATATATATATATATATATATATATATATATATATATATATATATATATATATATATATATATATATATACATATATACCATACATATAAAAATTGAAACCGACCTTGGAAGTCGCGGTCTATTCATTAACGATTTTTTTTAAGGAAAATTGGCGCTAAAAATCGTAGGCGGTTAAACCATAAACTTGACTTAAACTACTGCCAAAGCAGCAGAGAAAGGGTCTATTTGAAATGAAATTACTGGAAACATTTTAGTAAAATGAAGGACAATGACGGTTAAAACGGAAACTTGAGGGTTTGCAGAACACTCTTCTTGCGACATTTTCTTTACGTAATCCGTATTTGTTTCATGTTCTTTGCCTAAATATTGCGAATTTTGACGTTTAAAATCGCGACTTTTACGTTTTGAGGAAAACCCCAATTTTTTAAATGCCTATAACTTTTTTGCCTTTAAACTCATAGAGCTAAATTTTGGTACGTTGCTTACCCTTTATAATAGAAAAACGCATACCACATTTGGATGCCTTGACTTTGTTATTTCTAGAGATATAAATTTTTCCCGAACGAAAACACAAAAGTTTCCAGGAAAACCTGGGCCAATTTTCCTGGTTAACGAACTCATCCAAGCTACTTATAAAAGAACGGTACTCAGCAAAGTTGATCAAAATCCACCCATAATTTTTTGAGTTCTCGGTATATATATATATATATATATATATATATATATATATATATATATATATATATATATATATATATATATATATATATAAATTGAAACTGACCTTGGATGTGGGTTCTAGGGGGCCTAGTTCGCGCTCATTTGAAGAATTTTTTTCAAAATTCAAAAGTCGGGAGCTCCTCAATAGTGAATTTTTTTATGAAGAAAATTTTCTAAAACAAGCACTTTTTAAGCCAGGGGAAAGGCCTACGAGTGAATTAAAGATGGCACGCTTTCACTAAGTTAGGGTAAGAACAAACAACCATATATCTTGTTCAAATTGATTTCTGTCTTCTGTTTTCATCTCCTCTTTATTAAATTATGTTTTATACAAAAACTAGCTTAAAAATCATCGAAATAACAACAATCTGATCAGATAGCGGTAAAATGAAATGAGAGACAAAAAAAATACATAAAATTTAAGTGACTAACCAGGATTAGAACTCATCTTATTATAGGACCTCGAGAGTACTCGATTATCTGATGCAGATCGCTTAGCGCACTCGGCTATCGTCAACTTGACAGGTGTATGTACTAGCAGGTGTATACATTAGTATGTTAATTTTCTATTATTTATACAAAACAATTTTTGTTTACAATGAATTTTTTGACCATATGTTAACAAAATGAAAGAAAATAACTTAGACACAGAACCAGGAGCTTGTTAATAGGCCTACCATAATTATTAATTTTGTCGTTTTAAGTTTTTTTAATCAGAGGCTTACCTATAACTTGTTTGTCTTTAAACTTTAACTATTTATGACAGAAACCAGCGTACCAATTTACCAATTCGTTTGCCCTTACTTTGTTATTTCCGGAGATATAATTTTTTCCGAAAGAAAACACAAAATTTTCCGGGATAACCAGATCCGATTCTCCTGGCTAATGAAGTTATCCAAGCCACTTACAAAAGGAAGGTACGAACCAAATTTAATTAAAACATACATACATACATATACATACATATATATATATATATATATATATATATATATATATATATATATATATATATATATATATATATATATGTATACATATAAAAATTGGAACTGACCTGGATATGGATTCTAGGGGGCCTAGTTCGCGCTCATTTAAATAATTTTTCAACTTTCAAAAGTCGAGATCTCCTCATTAGTGAATTTTGAAAGAAAATTCACTAAAACTATTGTTGTGTTTTACTGCTGGGTGATATTACACAAAATCTCCTTGCCTGTATTCCTAAGTTAATCAGCATGGGAATTAGAAATATCTGTAGCGAATACCGAGATATCGAAATACAGTTGTTAATAATGCAGTTATTTACCTAAAGTCACACAATTTTGTACTAAAGGTCTGCTAATTTGAGATTTTCGTCACAATCAACCCAGAAGAAGTAAGTATTTATTTTGATTGAACTTTTTATATTTTCAGTTAATCAACATAAAAAAAAGCATCAGGAAAAGCCTATACGAAATCTTTATTTAAAATTATACAATTTTAACCTCAACTTTAAATTATCAGCTTAATCATTAACAGGGTTTTATTTAAGTAATTAAAGTTGGTGCTACTTTAGAAGGGGGTCGGGGTGCATTGCATCAGTTCTTGGTGTTTCACTTGACTTTGTGTAGATTTAATTAATAGATCGCAGTTGTCTCCATTTATTTCGCCAAGCCAAAATAGTCTTATGCTGGGGACAGCGATGGACATTAAAATGACGTCGAAAACACCTTTAAACGGCGGTTACAGAATTAAATTGAATCAATTTCTTGCCACAAAAATTACGATGTTGTGTACACCAACGCTCCATTTTGACAACTCTCAAGAATTGTAACAAAATTTCCAAAGCATACTTTTCCATCTAGAACTAGTTTCATTCAAAATCATTTTTGTGTTATTAATGAAATAAAATGGGTAGTACATTTTGACCCTGTATATTATGAAAATGTAAAACTTCCCAAATATGTTATGTTTCTTCAGGGTCTAAAAGTATTTGTACTCTTGATTTTACTGAGTGCTGCTTTTGTTTTGTAAACTAAATGTGTAGTTAAGAGTATAAACGAAATATATTTATTCAGTTTTCTCTATGATGTAATGATTTATTGTTTTATCAGAATGATTTTACAGTAATAATTATAATCTACGACAGCAGAAACAGCGGGGATTAGTAATATTATCATTATTATTATGGCCAGACTTGTCTGATCGTATTTTTGTGCAAATGTTCCTTATCCTTACAAATATTCCTAAAAGTCTACTATGAAACAGTTCGTACGAATTCCAGATGACTACTGCCTTTGGACTATACAAAAATTTTTACACGTTGCTCTGTTGTTTAAGAGAAAACTCACAATTGCGATATCATTAATAATTATCAAAAACGATGCATTTATAAAATCCTGGATACACATTGATTCAGGAAGAAGAATGTATATTCCGAAATATTTGGTACAGAAAAGCCTTCAGATGGATAATATGTGTTGCGTCTTTAAATATAAACATACATCTTTTAAAAGTTTTGTCTTTACTTTAAAAGTTTTCAGGTCAGGTCAATTTGTATGGATTCGTTGGCGTAGGAGCTAAGCTCATTTTGAATAGACCCTAATCTAGGTCACTGCTAATTTTATACAAACAAGGTTATCGATTTTTTGTCATACTATGTGTGTCCACAGCAACCAACATAATAATATTGTAGGTTGTAAGGCTTTATTAATATTTAATTATATCTATTATACAAAGTGTTCTTAAACACGTTTTATAATTATTATAGAGAAACACAATATGTAATTAATTTAATTTATATATGAACTCGCTAATCTTATCAAATTCCTTTAATCAGTATTATTTCTATAAAACTGGAGAACAATAAACCGAATCTCTGCATAAGAGAAAAGATCCTGTCTGCAAAGTGATGCGATCAATAGCTTCAGTGACCTTTGTTACTCACAATATCTGGTTTCATACCCCGTTAATTAATTAACTAACTCTATATGCTTTCATTATTTTTAAGTGAATTTTACCCATGTGTTGCTATAATTATTAGGTCAGACTATCAATTTTCTAAGTGAGTGGTAAGATACGAAGCAACGTGCCGACACCTAGTTGCGGAACCAGATAGTATGTTGTCACACCAGCTCCATATAACACAAAGTGTTAAAAAATAGAGACTGTATACAACCAACTAACAATTTAGTAAAATGTCAGCCCTGGCCCATTTCTACCCTAATATAGGAACAATGTATGTAAGGATAAATGTATTCTCGCCACAATCAGAACCGTGGACCGGTTTCGCTATAATTAGAGCTCTTCAGTACGGCATACCAATTGTAGCGAAAATACACCTATAAAGTAATACAGCTATGGTAGCCAGCCTTCCAACACTAAGTGAGTGGTAATATACGAAGCAACGTGCCGCCACCTAGTTGCGGAACCAAGTAGGTTGTGGTCATGCCACCTCCAAATAACACAATGTGTTAAAAAATAGAGACTGTATACAATCAACTAACAATTTAGTAAATTGTCAGCCGTGGCCCATTTCTACCCTAATATAGGGACAAAGTATGTAAAGCTAGATGTATTCTCGCCACAATTAGAATTGTAGACCGGTTTCGCTCTAATTAGAGCTCTTTAGTACGGCATACCAATTACAGCGAAAATAACACGGCTATGGTAGCCAGCCTCCCAACACTGAGTGGTAAGACACGAAGCAACGTGCTGCCATCTAGTTGCGGAACCAAGTAGTGTGTTGTCACGCCAGCTCCAAATAACACAAAGTGTTAAAAAATAGACACTGTGTACAACCAACTAACAATTTAGTAAATTGTCAGCCCTGGCCCATTTCTACCCTAATATAGGGACAAAGTATGTAAGGCTAGATGTGAAGAGCGCTAATTAGAGCGAAACCGGTCTACGGTTCCAATTGTGGCGAGAATACATCTAGTCTTACATACTTTGTCTCTATATTAGGGTAGAAATGGGCCAGGGCTGACAATTTACTAAATTGTTAGTTGTTTGTATGCACTCTCTATTTTTTAACACTGTGTTATTTGGAGCTGGCGTGACAGCATACTACTTGGTTCCGCAACTAGGTGGCGTGTCTTACCACTCACTGTTGGAAAGCTGGCTACCATAGTCGTATTACTTTATAGGTGTATTTTCGCTACAATTGGTGTGCCGTACTGAAGAGCTCTAATTAGAGCAAAACCGGTCTACGGTTCTAATTGTGGCGAGAATACATCTAGCCTTACATCAATTTTCTCTTAAATGTTAAGGTGACAATCTTAGGGGGTGATAGAGATTTTGGGTACTGCCTAGTTATTCGCGCGCGTGTGCGTGTGTGGCGTGCATATATATATATATATATATATATATATATATATATATATATATATATATATATATATATATATATATATATATATATATATATATATATATATATATATATATATATATTTGTGTGTGTGTGATGGTGTGTGTGTAGCAGCTCTTGGCTTCAGACTCAATGCCTGTTTGCCACAAACATGTTATTCATTGTAATCATGTTTTTGTAAATGTCCTTTGCGTTTACAGAATACCAAATTCTGACCTGGCTGTCCAAATTAACTAACCCAATGTTTTCTGGTAGCGATTTTTTGTTTTTAGTTTGAGCACATATGGAGCAATGTGACATACATTTTCCTATCCTACGGTTTTACACAATGTATTCGCGATTACACGAGAGTTCAGGGTGCTTCTAAATCAATGATCGAAAACGTAATTGCAAATATAGATGAATCTAGGTTAAATTGTAATAGTATATGCGTTTGCTGCTCCAACCATGAAGCCCAGATGGTAAGTGTCGATCTCATTCTCACAACGACAGCCTCCGGGTGTGTATGTAAGCGCAGGTTCAATTAGGACATTACCCAGGTCTCCAAAAATTTGGTAAGTGGGAAGTCTTGGATCGATATGTATTTGGAACCTGAACCACGGGCAAAATTTTCTGCTTACTGCAATACATTCACATATGTTTCTAATGCTGCATATCCTCTGATTCGGGAGAAGTTGGGTGGAGCTAGAAAGCAGTAGTTAACCCAGGATATCGTTGAACGGAGAAGGCTTTTTAGAGAATTGCAGAGATTGAGCGTCGAATCTAATGATCCTTATATCTTGTAAAAATATAAGCTATTGAAAAAGGATCAGTATAATAAAAGTAGGGCTACCAAGTGTCAATATTTTGACAACCTATGATCAACTCTAACAATAAGTGTTGAACCGCCTGGTTAATTATTCAGTCTAGCCGTTAACTTGAAAGCCTGTATCAATACCACTCAGAAAAACAGAATATAATAACGTCATGGTGGTCGGATAATAGTAGAATATTTTAGTAGACATTTTGCAGACTCTTTAGACAAAGCTACTAGTAACACTAAAATTAAATTATTTTTTCCTAGAAGAATTAAAGGTAGCTGTCGCCATTAGAAGTGGAAATCCGGAAGTGCCTGCTAACTACAGTCACTTTTTCTACTTTTTGTTTTCTGTATAATATACGAAAAACTATTTAGGAACCGTGTAAGAGAGTTTGTTGACAAATATGAAATCCCCATCCTTGATCGGTATGGCCTTTTACACGCAGGATGCACTTGTTGTCCTATCTTCGTTTGTCTTTAAAGGAATTGACTGCACGTTTCAAAAATGCTTCAGTTTCCTATGATCAAACAAAGTCATTGGACATAGTCAATCGCTCATTGCTTTTAGAGAAACTCCAATGATATGGTATAAGAGGTACACTCTTTCTGTGGGTTAAGCCATATTTGACAAATCGCACCCGGTAAGTTACTTATACTATCGATGGTACTAGATTTGGTTCTCAAGCTTCGGTAATGCATACTGGAGTGCCACAGGGAAATGTATTTGCTTCAGTTTCCTATGATCAAACAAAGTCATTGGACATAGTCAATCGCTCATTGCTTTTAGAGAAACTCCAATGATATGGTATAAGAGGTACACTCTTTCTGTGGGTTAAGCCATATTTGACAAATCGCACCCGGTAAGTTACTTATACTATCGATGGTACTAGATTTGGTTCTCAAGCTTCGGTAATGCATACTGGAGTGCCACAGGGAAATGTATTTGGACCCCTTCTATTTCTTCTATTTGCTAACGTCTTGGCTCTAAGTATCAGAGATGATAAATTGGTTCTTTTTGTTTATAACACTTCTATTATTTGTCGCGTGAAGCGTAATAAACTGCGGGTCGGTGTTCAAAACTTGGTGGATACTATGTACACCTAGTACTCAAAAAATTAACTGATCTTGAATCAGTGTAAATCATTGATAATATTTTTTGACGGCGTTGCCAATGATAACGACTGTAGTATTTTGGTGAGGCTTCATGAAAAATCTCTATACTAGCAAAAATATGTTAAATTTTTGGGTATCTATGGCGACTCTAACTGTTCTTGGACAACCCATATTTGAAAGTTATCCACACGTTTATTATCCCTTTGTTTTGTTGTACATAGAATTCGTGACCTTGTGAGTGTGTTAACTCTACAGTCACTCTGCGATGCCCTGATTAAATCTAGGTTAAATTATGTTAATTTGTTTTGCAGAAAAGAATTATGAGGAAAATTACTGCGGTGTCCTCAACTCATTAGTGTCGTAAACTATTTAATAATTATCATATACTCACAGTTAGTTTCCTCTGCATATTTAATTGTTGTTAATCAGAATAAAGAAAAAAATCCCAAGTTCGGTACGGTAAACAACTATAAGACAAGACAATTTGACGGCGTTTATGTCTCGGATTTACACGCAACCAAAACTGGCCCATAAGTATGGCTGCAAAATCCTACAACCACGTGCCAGGTTCTGTTAAAGAGAAGGATATCGTTTCTAGCTTTAAAATGACTCTAAAGAGTTTTTCCTTAAACTGAGCTTGTATAGTTTGCAGAAATATTTAGATTGTTGTAACGAAATTGCATTTCGCTACGGTAATTCCAATTCATATTTTATAATTAAACTCTGCAAATATTTATTTTCGATAAATTTTGCCGTATACTTATTTTACATTACCTGTATATAAATAAAAGAAGTGCACAAAATACCGGCCTACCCAGATTGTATCAATATTGAAATGTTATCTACTGATAAATAATACTCAAACTTCGTAAATTCAAAAATTTTCAATTTATTTCGATCATAAGAGGAACAGAGACATCAAAGCTTCTAGAATTAACAGGAGATGCATATATTTTCCAATATATAAGGCGCTTTGCCTACCTGGTAAAATCAGTTGAGCTCCGCCGTCTGAACCTCTTGTTTGAGTACATCCTTCACCGCAAAAGTTAATAATATTACGTCATAGCCCAAGTTGTCCCCAGTACAGAATAAAGTCACCGTCAAAACTCCCAAATTTTCGCACCGAAGCAACACCGCCAACCCGTAGTATAGAACCTATGGTGAGAAATATTTTACTAATATTTCTGCAATTTTTATCTTTGCATTTGGATTTCGTCTGTTCCGTTGTTCTCCAAGCTCATCTGTTCCCGAAACATAATTGCCTGTTCCCTGATTTTCTCGCCCGGCCGTTTTGCTATACAAGTGCTCGCCACCGTCCTTTCCCGTTAACCCGTTTTCCACATTAAAGGAAATTTGCAGAGTTCTCTTTTCATTTAACCGGTGTACTTGTCTCCATAATTTGCTCAAGCCCAATTAACCGAAACATTTAGTTTGCTTTATGTATATTATATCTCGTTCCCGCTATAGTTTCTTTGCATTTAGCTAAACTATTTTTTATTTAACCGAGGGACTTCAAGCTTCCGAACCTCTCATGCCCGCTAGGTGGATATTCCAGGGGATAGAATTTGGAGCTTGAATATAGCTTGCGATATTTCATCTTCGAACTTGATCGGTTAGGTTGTCCGCGAGAGGCAGGATATCGTAAGGTATCGCCGTATTTTTTCAAATAAGTTAAGCATATTCCCTTAGGGTACGAAGCTGCTGGAACCAGAATAATTCCGTGACAAATTATCCCATACTTGGGTAAGGGCGGAAACAAGAGGGGTAAACGCTCAGTTTCTCTTTACCTTGTTTTAAATCTTGCAACCCTGGCGAGAAACATTAAAATATCCGTTTAATTTTCTAATTATTCTTTTTTATTTTATATATAATCCTAAACATATTTCTTATTTTAATAAATCTATATTGTTGCACATTCAGCCTTTACTCACTAGTATAAGTTTCCCCTCAACCTAAAGTAATTCCGACAGCAACCTTCTTTACTTATTCCGAACCCAGGCATCCTGCATTCACAGGGTGGTCAGTCTTCGCAATTCCGCCGTTTTCTTTAGGGATTCCACTTTCTCTCTAAATCGTCTGTATCCTTATTTTTAGAAAGTGGTGGCGCTCGAGACTCTTGTACTGGCATTTTTCCGATCGACCACTCCACCCTCCGGACTTAGCAAGTCACACTGTGATACAAATAGCATCATTATATGGAGTCTTTTTTGTTTTTACCTTTTAAGGTTTAGATGAGCATTGTTAACCTGATGTCTTTTGCTTTAGTTTGACTTACCATATATGCATACATCTTACTGTATCTTGAGTGGTGAATAAATATTATTATTATTATCTTTGCGTGCTGAATCAAAGCGTTTTAGAGGGCGATTGTGGTCGCTGGTAGCTTTGTAATGTCTTCATAACAGGGTACGTTTGTACAAAAAAAAAACAAATAACGTTACAGGCTCTCCATAATAACGAGACTGTGCTATGGGTTTTACTTAACAGTAGCTTCTGCAGACACATATTACATCTGAAATGCTACTGTTAAGCGAAACCCATCACTTAACTGAATAAATGTGGGGAGATCTCTTTAATTTTTTTAATAGAATGAATTGTAATACCTTTACTGTATATAATTTCACCAGACAGCTCTCCAGATTTGGTGAGCTAACATTATTACAATTTTTGACTTTATTTTAGTGAATATATTAAAATTAATCCTCTTTTAGTGAATTTTTATTTAAAAAATTCACTAATAGAGAGGTATCGATGGTGAGACTTTGCAAAAATTCTTTCAAATGAGCGCGAATTAGGACCCCTAGAACCCATATCCGGGGTCAGTTTGAATTTTTATATGCTTATATATATATATATATATATATATATATATATATATATATATATATATATATATATATATATATATATATATATATATATATATATATATATATATATATATATATATATATATATATATGACATTAACTAAAATTGTTTTGACAGTTTGATTACTAGAGGCATTTTACAAAATTATGTTGATACAAGCACAAGCACAGCTTCTTTGTAAGACATAATGTATAATTTTGACCACTAATAAATGAGTATAAATGAGTATATATATATATATATATATATATATATATATATATATATATATATATATATATATATATATATATATATATATATATATATATATATATATATATATATATATATATATATATATATATATATATATATATATATATATATATATATATATATATATGTATCCGTCTGATAACTCAAAAAATAATTAACCGATTTAGATGAAACTCGGCAAGTGCCTTTCTTTTATTAATGGCTTGGATGAGTTCGTTGGCCAGGAAAATCGAACGGGGTTTTCCGGGAAAATTTTGAGTTTTCTTTCAAAAAAAATTTTTTTCCCGAAAATTTCGATAAAATTTGGTCTACATATTGCTTTGGGAAATACCTGACTATGTGCCAAAATTCAGCTTTCTAGGGTTACAGAAAATTGAGCTATTCAAATTTGAAACATGTTTAAATCATAAGTAAGTGGTTGCTGTTGGTTAGTCAATGCTTTTCTTATTGACTCATGAGATTCATTCATCAACCTTCCATTGACTTCTGCTTCTGCCGCTGTTACAGTCCTTTTATTTAGATCTAGAGTTGTAAAGTTTTCTGTATCATTTGGGATATAATTTGTTTGCTTTTGTTACTGACCAACAAAAGATATGATAAAATTGGACAAAGAAAGGGAATATGATATATTAACAAGGCTATTTTTGGCTCAACAGCATTTATTAGTTTTCGTAATTGTTTTTTTATCGGGTTTTGTTACTTTGACTAGCATATTTTTATTATGATTGGTACTACTAAAAGTAATTAAAGTTTGTCTCATTCAATATTAAATTTGTTTTAGTGTTAAAATAGAAGACGATGTGATATGGTCCAAAATCTGATTGATATTTTGTTGGTATGTACTGTAAAAAAGCAAATTGCAGTCCAAAAAATTTCATTTGTAAATAGGTTTAATTTTTATATGTATATATATATATATATATATATATATATATATATATATATATATATATATATATATATATATATATATATATATATATATATATATATATATATATATATATGATAACTCAAAAAATAATTAACCGATTTCGATGAAACTTGGCAACTGCCTGTCTTTTATTAATGGCTTGGATGAGTTCGTTATCCAGAAAAATCAGACGGGGTTTTCCGGAAAAATTTTGAGTTTTCTTTCGAAAAAATTTTTTTTCTCCGAAAGTAACAAAGCTGTTTCAATGAAATTTACTATATATGTTGCCTCAACCTTACTACGTACCAAAATTCAACTTTCTAAGTTTAGAGAAAATTGAGTTACTCAAATTTTAAATTTTCTTTCGAAAAAAATTTTTTTCTCCGAAAATTACAAAGTTATTTTAATGAAATTTTGTGGATATCTTGCCTTAGGAAAAACCTTACTACGTATTGAAATTAAACTCTCTAAGTTTATAGAAAATTGAGTTATTTAAATTTGAAGCATTTAATAAAAATTCACTACCATAACGCACTTGCTGCGTCCCGAGTTTTTTCTTCTTTGTCTCACTAGCTAATTAAAGGTCTTAGATTGAGTCAGTGAATTTTCCATTCCTCGTGAAGTAATTCTTGCAGATGTTACTGCTGCAAAAGCACCAATGAACACTGCATTTTTAGATCTTACATTTCAATCGTTTTAGATTAGAGGACTATAAGAGCAATGCAGCGTAGCAAAAGTTAGACGACGTTCTTTTGTTACAGCATACTCTTTGATATTTCTAAGCGATTTAATGAGATAGAGAATAGCGCAAGCGACTGTCCCATTTATATGGAAACAAATTCGTTTTAATGTTACGTCTTATCGCCGGATATTATCTTCATAATCTCCTCAGCTGGCGTTGAATTCTATCTCCTCTACCGTGACAATTTTCCCGGCTTGGTTTGTTGTTTCCCGTGTCAATTATAGACTTCCACACTTAACTCGCCATTATGATCTCTTCTTTTGTAGTATTCTTTCCTAACCGAGAATTCGGTTTTCCTAATCTTTGCGTTGTATAATGCACTTATTGTGTTTAGAGCCGTGCTGCCAGTTGAATTTAATTAGAAACTACAATTGCTCTATAGGATTCAGCATTCTTGGCAAATTGAAATCTGCGACAATGTAAGCTATATTAGAAATAAAAATTAAGGTACAAAATTAAAGTCTCTTACCACATCCACTGGACATTGTTCTTTAGGTTGTCTACTTACAAATAGCTTCTGGCTTTCTCTTTGTCTGTCTTTCTCTGTGTGCGTGTGCATGTGTGTATTCTTTTCGTATCACCTTCGCACATTACGAACTAAACCAGGGTAGACACAAATTTTCCTCTTACTACGCGTCTACATTTTTGGTGATTTCCAAACGCAGATTCTGAAACAAATGCAACTTCTCAAGAACAACATACTGCGATATATGATTTTGATAAATTCTTAAATTTATGTTTATATTGTTACTTCATTTCATTTGTCTAAAATCTTTACAAAAATATATTTAAAGTAGACGTTTTTTTTCCAGTCTTACTTTAAAAACTACAGTATTTTATTTCAAAAAATCTGGTCGCTATGGTAGCAAATTTACATTTACAATAGTTGTCTTTTTCAAACATTTGTTACCTAAATAGTAAACCTGTGTAGTCTTGGTGGCCATATTGTTGGTCCTTTTTTTCTTAACTGGTAATCAAAATGGAGATATGTACTTGGAATTATTTGAAAACGCCACTGATCCAATGTTGACTGACATTATCGAGAATCATGAGCGTTATCTAAACCTAAAAGTAAAATATATTCTACTCAGCCCGATTGCTTACCAGGATTTACCTCAGTGTTTCGCAAATGGATGCCGCCAAATCACTTCAGAAGTGTGAATTTTTTAAAATATAATCCACTAAAAACGTGAACCTATTTTGTTTACAGTATTTAGTTTAAATCAATTGAGTAGTTTTTGAGTTATCGCTCGGATATATATATATATATATATATATATATATATATATATATATATATATATATATATATATAACAGTGTGCGTCAAAAGTCAAGAATAAATACGATAAAACAGAAAGTGATTTTTTGTTAGGAAACAGGTCAATGTGGAAATTAGATAATGGCCCATATTTTGACACACTATTCAATTATACAGAACGACGCGCTAAAGAAATGTGAAGTCATCAATGTTTTTTTTTCAAAAAGCAGATTTTTCTCCAAATTTGAATAACTCATACAATTGCCAACACGATGACATAATTTTTATGTTACGTTTTAGTGAATTTTCTTTAAAAAATTCACTAATGAGGAGATCTCGACTTTTGAATTTTGAAAAAATTTATTCAAATGAGCGCTAATTAGGCCCCCCAGAACACATATCCGGGGTCAGTTTCGATTTTTATATGTTTATGTATATATATATATATATATATATATATATATATATATATATATATATATATATATATATATATATATATATATATATATATATATATATGTATCACACCGATAACTCAAAAAATAATGGGCCGATTTTGATTAAATTAGGTAAATACCTTCCTTTTGCAAATGGCTTGGATAAGTTCGTTAGCCAGGAAAATCGGCCCAGGTTTTCCCGGAAAATTTTGTGTTTTCTTTAAAAAATATATTATATCTCCGACATTAACAAAGTAAGGGCAACCAAATTTGGTACGTGGCTTTATATCCTTATAGGTAAGCTACCTACAAAAAGCTTTGTAGGTCAAAAGGCAAAAAAGTTATAGGCATTTAAAAAAAAAAATTGGGGTTTTTCTCAAAACGTCAAAGTTGCGATATAAAACGTCAAAATTGTCAGCATTTAGGCAAAGAACTTGAATCTAATACGGGCTATGGAAATAAAATGTCTCAAGAAGAATGTTTTACGAACCGTGAAGTCTTTGTTTCAACCGTCATTGTTCTTCATTTTACTAAAATGTTTCCAGAAAATTCATTTGAAATAGCCTTAGCTATAGAGTTTATCGTTTAATGGTATATAATTTTTGTCAAATTTTCGTAAAAAATTAATAAAGCTCAATATATCTGTTATTATTCAAGTTATCAAAAAAAAATGTATATATTAATTATAGGGCGTCTTCAGCTACATCTTAAAAATTATTTATACAATCACATAAATCGTTGGTGATACAATTTTTTTTTTTAATCAAACACGCCTTATGTTATTGCATTTTTGCATTTCTATCGAAATATAATGCATGTTTGTAAAAAAAGAAATTTTGAACGCAGCAAGTGCGTTATGGTAGCGAATTTTGATTAAATGCTTCATATTTGAATAGCTCAATTTGCTGTTAACCTATAAGGTTGACCAAGAAACTAGTTTTTTCGGGAACACTTTAAGTTTACTTTCGGACATTTTTGTACATTTTCAAACAATAAAGTTATTTTGATGAAACATGGCACATTGTTTTTAATATATAGGTTATACTGGTAACGAAATTTGATGCCTGCTTTCTTAAAAAAATACACATGTTTGCTATTAAGAACATTATTATGAAAATTCACTACCATAATGCACTTTTTTTCTCCCTCAGGGCTCGTCCGCCGCTTTGCCTTACATAAGGAAAACTTCGAGAAAATATTTTTGAAACCGGAAATGTAAAAAATTCTGACAATTTTGGTCGATAAAAAATAATAACCTTATTATGATCATAAATAAATAAATAAATAAAGTGATTATTTTTTCACTTGTCTAGATAAGAACATATCTCCGTATTCTGTACTCTGAAACACACCTTAACTATTTCTGTAAGCGACAATTTAATTAGCCTTCTTCTCGCATCATGACTAAGTTATGTGAAAAGCCAAGAATCGAGATACTGATTATGATAATATGTGGTGACAAAACAAGAAGTCAACATGAATTTTTCAGTTATTCAACAATAACCACACAGAAAGAAGTCCGGTAACACAATCAGCTGTAATTAATAGAAAAAGAATTCGTGAAGTAGGTCATGTCAGAAATTTGTCAAAAAGTGGACATGCAGCAATAGTTGAAGATACTTGTTTGGATCTTATGCAGCATCTGTTAGAAAATCCGCACAAATCAAGCCGCGCTGTCGCTGCGGACCTTGATATCAGTCAGAGTTCTGTATTAAAAACCTTGAAGGAACAGAGTTGGCACACCTACAAACTTTCACTGTTACAGGCCATTAACGAAGATGATTCAGATAGAAGAATAAAAATTTCGGAAATAATGACAAATATGTTAGAACAAAATCCAACACTGCTGCATAATATTCTGTTCATGAAGCAACTTTTTATCTGGACGCCACTGTCAATAGGCACAATTGCAGAGACTGAGCGCCATAAAATCCGCATTAGTTTCGCGGAGAGAAAACACAGTACCCCAGAAAGTCAATATCTGGACTGGAATTGTTGACAGTCAAGTCATCGGGCCGTACTATTAGTGAATTTTCTTAACGAGTATTTACTAAAAATTAAGCACCGTTGAAAAGAGACTTACACCAGCTCTAAAATGATGTGATACTTGACCCATTTAAGATATTTGGGGTGGATTCCACCACGGCTTAAGGGTTGATGTTGCGCTGTTGAAAATAAGCTCTTTCTCCCTCTGAAAGCAAAATTTACGACTGAGCGATTTTCAACAAAACTACGATAAGTGCCCTAAAACGCGCCTGCTTCGTTTTCGGCCACCCTGTATAGTCGTCATGAACGCGTAAAACAAATTCAATTTTGTCCCGTCCAACGATACCCTAAAACCGCGCAACCGGTTACAACGAAAAACAGCAAACACTTGTAATTGCAGAAATGTCTCCACATCTGTATCTAGTACTGCCCCAAATTGGGCGCCAATTTATAGCAGAATAAATGCTATCTTATATATAAGTTAATTACAAAATTTTTTATTAAAACTTAAAAGCAAATTATGTGGCTGCTCAGGGCGAACATGACATCCAATGCAATTCTGAAAAAGATGTGGGTTTATACTTTATAATTTGGATGGCGTCAGACATACAAATAAAAATCGAGACTCGGATAACTTCATTTATTATTAATTTTGATTTTGTATAAGCCAAAATGATTATAAGTTATTGTGATAGATGGAAGCAGTTATAAATAAAATTTTTGAATTTAAATAGAAATTACAGATTTGCGATGTACTTAACTATGGTGTGTTCTATAGTGCTTCTTGGATAAACTGGGTATGAGAGGGCCTGAGGCTACTCAGGCTAGCGAAACCTCTGGATATTTTGTTGTTATTGTGGCGACCACTCAGGGCTGGCAAAGCCGCTGGATTGACTTCAACAGGTCATGGTCAACTGGTCCGCATGGCATGTTGCTGAACGGGGCTCCCATACTAATGTCGAATGGGGCTCCCGCAATGATGTCGAACAGAGCCCTCAAAAGATGGAGCTGATGTGGCTTCCATAACGGTGTTGAATGGGGCTCCAATTATGGTGATATTGAACATGGCCCTCCATTGTGATAGCTAAAAATAGTTGACTCCGTCTAAGTACATTGTTACATTTGAGGTTATTCATGTGCGATATGCTTGTAGGGTATTTACGTTAAGAACAAAGTTAATCTGTATTAATTCTTTATTAATATTGAGACTGTACGAGAATACCGCCACAAGCTATCACAAACCAAGAAAAGAAGCATCAAACAGGACAATCACATAAGCAGTTATCATCTATTGTTACAAAGCAGAGACAGCACTTAAGATAGCAAAGTGTTTAATCCAGCTCATCTCATATGAGCGTGCTGCTTTTTCTCTTAGCCAGTCATAGTTGTTCTTAACATTTTTACTGTTGCTAAAATGTTGTTAAAAAGAGATCAAGCTGAAGGCTGCAGGGTCCTACAAACCATTCTGTTATCTGAGAAACTAAAATGAAGTAAAGTTATTGAGACCGGTTACAAACTCTCGCTTTCAAGATATTCACGTACTATACCAGAGAATATATGTGTTTCTATGGGCATAAACTTAAGACGTTAATATTATATAGTTCATTGAGTAGGAAAGTAGTAAATTTCATTGACTAAGAAAATAATAAATTTCATTGACTAAAAAAACAATGTAATCATGTACCAATGAAAGTTATAATGAGAATATGTAAGTTGTAAAACGTGTAATACGTTACAGTATGGCATGGTTAAGGACAGTAACAATTAATTAAATAACTTAAAGTTTTATAATAACCTTAGAGAAACGAGTTTCTTGGTAATATATGAAGAATATGTCCCATATAATCATGTAGAAATAAAATGTATCCCCAATTTGGTTGAGGATATTTAAGCTGGCTGCTCTTACTGCTTCAGCGGCTATAATTTGGCCTAGTGTAATCTACTGTATCATTAACTGTGAATAATAGTACAAAAACAATTTGCAGCACAGTGTGTTGATATGTATATGGATATGGATTATTATAAATTCACTGCAGGGAATCAGCCGAGGCCATAGTAACACCCTATAAATTATGTAACGTGTAATCTTTATCCTTGTTATTTCCGCCAGGTTGCTGAGTTTAAATGGATTATGTTGAATAGTGTGTTGTAGAACAAATAAGTTTGTAGCTTTTGCTTTATCAACAACAAAAAACCCTGATACAGCAAGTGTGTTATGGTAACAAATTTCATAATTTTTTTCGATTATAGTTATTAAAAACCAGATCTAGCTAATGTGAAAGAAGTTAGACATTATCCACAGATTCACGAGAGACAAATAAAAGTCTGAACGCAGCAAGTGCTTTACAGTAGTTAATTTTCATAAAACTGTTTTTAAGCAAATATGGCTCGCTCAGACCACGGCATGGTCACTGCTTTCTGCGCAATGCAACCCGAGGTCACACAGTCATCACACCCACGTATCGTTTGGCACTACAACTTCTCGAACTGGGACGAAATGCGAGATTACTTTTCCTCATTTCCATGGGCGTCTGTCTGCTTCTCTCATCTTGACCCCTCTGATATCTCACAAAACGCCACCGAAATTATCCAAGCTGGCATGGAATTATTTATTCCACGTACACAGAAAACCTCTGCAGCCACTCAAAAGCCCTGGTTCTCTAAATCCTGTGACATGGCCAGACTTGAAAAAGTCAAAGCTCACAAAAAGCTTCTACACAATCCCAGTCAAGAAAACCGTCAAGCATTTAACGACGCAAGAAACCGGTATGTCCGCATTTTTTCTGAGGCAAAAAACTAGTTTAATAGCCACATGAAAACAAAGTCATCTTAAGCTCCAGCGGCAGTAAACCCTTCTGGACTCTTGCTAAATCTATTGGGAATAATTTCTGCAAGAGCACGTACCCACCTCTTGTCTCATGGAAAGAAATTGTTTCTACCGCCCTGGACAAGGCTGAACTTTTTGCCTGTTGTTCGCCGGCAATTCTACTCTCAACCCACCTCCAAATGTTCAACAACCAACAGTCCCCAATGTCGCGCATAAAATGACGGATATCATTTTCAAAACTAAACAGGTACGAAAGATGCTCTCTTCTCTTAATACCAAGAAAGCCTGTGGCCTTGACGAAATCCCAGCAATTGTTCTCAAAAAATGTGCACCAGAACTTGCTTCTGTCCTGACTCGTCTGTTTCAGACATTTTACAATAGAGGCATATTCCCCAGTAACTGGAAAACTGCTCGAATACAACCCGTCCCCAACAAAGGATCCAAAGCGCTTCCTAGCAACTACAGGCCCTAGCTCTCCTTTCAGTCGTCTCTAAAGTGATGAAAAAGTATATAAACATCGAGTTACTAAAATTTCTTGAAAAACACAGTCTAATCCACGACAGACAGTATGGATCCCGTCAGCGCAGATCAACTGCCGATCTCTATTCCTTTGTCACCCATTCTTGGAACAAGCCTATAGAACTACACGATGAATCCCAGATTGTCGCTCTAAACATATCCAAAGCATTCGACCAGGTCTGGCACCCAGCGCTGCTTAATAAACTACCGTCCTATGGCATACCACCAAAACTCTGTACGTGGACAGCAAATTTCCTCTCCAACCGGAGCATTTCTGTTGTCGTGGATGGCCATTCCTCTAAACTAAAACTCTATCCAATTAATGCAGGAGTTCCTCAAGGTTCAGCTTTAGTCCATATTTTGTTCGTTTTCCACACCAATGACCTCCTCTCTAGTACATCCAACCCAGTTCACAGTTACGCAGACGACCGCACCCTCCACTCAAATAAACAATATTCTAAGCCCGTCTCTTTAGCCCAATTAGATGAGGATCGCAGACTCATGAAGGGTTCTATTTTCGTGGATTTCTAAAAAATATTAGACTGGGGAAAAAGAAATCTTGCACATTTCAACCCCAAAAAATCACAGTCTTGCTTTCTTTCCCATAAGAGATACACCAGCCCTAGACCCATCACAATAAACAACCAAGTTATTTAAAGTAATGAGTCCTTTTCACTTGTTTGCATTTCTGTGGATCGAAATCTCAATTGACACCAACATGTCACATCAATTGCAGAAGCGGCTGCTACGAAATTAGGTTTCCTCTTCCGGGCTCGCAAATACTTTTCACAAGATAATCTCTATACCTTATATATTTTACAAATAAGACCAAACCTCGAATACTGCTCTCACATCTGGGGTGCTGCTGCCGCTTCTACACTCGCTATCCTGGACTCCATTCAGAAGAGAGCTATACGTCTCATCGATGACCCTACCCTCACCCAAAGGCTGCCATCTCTTGCCTACCGACGTGCCGTTGGTGACCTCTCTCTCTCATTTATAGATATCTGCACGGGCACTGCTCAGAGGAGCTTTCTTCCATGGTTCCTCCACCTGCTGCCCCCAACAGATCTACCAGGGGAACAGAGCTAATGCACCCTTTTACTGTCCCTGTCACTAGATATAGAACATCGTGTTATGCCCGCTCTTTTGTCCCGAGGACTTTCAAGTTGTGGAATTTCTTGCCGGCACATGGTTTTCCTTCTCCCCCGAACGTCCAAACCTTCAAGTCCAGAATTAACAGGTTGCCTCTTTCCTCCTTGTCGACACCCATGGTACGATAGTATTTGGGCTGTAAGCGCTCGTGATGTGTTGTTGAAATAAAAAAATGTATTTTTTGAATTAAATCAGGCATCAAATGTAACCAATATAGTAGAAACAATGTACCCTATTTCATCAAAATCACGTTTTTTAAAATAATTTAAAGTACAAAAATTTTTTCCGAAAAAACTGGTCCGATTTGCCTGGTCAACGATCCTCCTTAAGCTACTTACTTACCTGCTAAGGTATAATTATTCACAAAAAGCTTTTCGACGAAACTCCCAAAAAATGTCTGCATGAAAATTTGCATACAATGTTTTCACGAAAATTCGTTAATATTTTCTTTACAATAACTTCTTAAACAGTAATTATTAATTACCAAAATGTCACAAAAATCTTAATAACAATGACTTTTACGCAAACACAAAAAAAATTCTCAGAGGGTTGTTTATTTTTTCAAAAAATGTGCTTAAAGAGTACATAAAATTCAAATTATATAGGTACGTAATCTGCCATTAAGATTTAAGAAAAGGAAATCCAAAAAATGTATTCGAAAATCTGTAGGTATAGGAAGTTGTTCAATTTGAAAAAATGGAGTTACGACAGTTTGACTTTTTAAAATTCAGTTACTATTTGAGAGAGCTCTGTATACGGCATCTTGATTATTTTGATGAATAATATAAACGAAAACCTCTCTGAATGCGTTACTTTCACGAGACTTGGTAAAAACGCCATGTTATAATTTTTGATATATGCGAAAAATGTGAAAAGTTGTAAAGCAATTGAAATAACTCAAGAACGATGAACGCTATCAGTCCTTTTTTCTCTACAAGCATGCATTATAATTCGATAAAAAATGCAAAAGTGATATAATATAAGGGGCGTTCGAAAAAAATTTGTATCATCAACGACTTATGGGCCACCCGGTAATCGTAAAAATAATTCTATAAGATGCAGCTCAAGACACCCTATAAATAACATATACAATTTTTTCTCGTAACTTGTACAATAACGGATACACTGAGCTTTACCGTAGACATGCGTCACCCTGTATATATGTAAGCAGATAAAAACTGAACCTAATCTCCGGTATATGTTCTAGAAGGCATAGCTCGCGATCATTTGACGAAATCTTTTCAAACTTCAAAAGTTGAGTCTCCTCAGTCTCCTCCTTCGACGAAAATTCGATAAATATAATTAAAGACTATTAAGTCAAACTCTAAAGACTAAAACTACTGTCAAAGCATCAGAAAAAGGGTCTACTTGAAATAAATTTTCTGGAAACATTTTAGTAAAATGCAGGACAATGACGGTTGAAGCTGAAGCTTAAGGGTTTGTAAAACAATGCTTTTGCGCCATTTTATCTACATTAACTGCATTCGTTTCAAGTTATTTGCCTAAATGTTGCCAATTTTGAGGTGTCAAATAGTGACTTTGACGTTTTAAGGGGAAAACCCCAAATTTTTTTCTTTTAATGGCTATAACTTTTTTATCTTTTAAAAGTCCGATTTAAATTTTGATACTTTTTATGAAGTAAACCCGCTTATCAAATTTGGGTGTCCTAACTTTGTCATATCCGGAGATACGAACATTTTTCCAGAGAAAACGCAATCTTGCAATAAGGTACTTATTGTTTTCTTTTAGTTTTTAGTGAATTTTCATTATTATTTACTCTTCATGTCGTATATGGAATATTTGAGGCAAATGAAACTACATAATATCATGCAGTAGTTTAAATTATACCGATAAACAGATGTGTAAATTATCAAAATTTTAATTTCAACATTTTGTATTGTTTATAATTATTTATTTCATTTTCAAAAAGCATGGATACAGCAATAGTAAATAAATGTTGAAAAGGGTTTAGGTGCAGCAAAAATATTCCAAATGGTGATAATTCAATTTCTCATTAAACTAGAATCTTCAGTTTTGATACATACTAAAACCTATATAAAAGCAGCGTGGGTACTAAATTTGAAAAGTAAGACAATGAGCTTCACAAGCAATGATAATGTTGTTTTAGAAAACTATTTTTGTTATTTTGTTTGCAGAAACCATTTCGATTGAGTGGCCTAAAACGAGTGATCCAAGCGACTAATAAGGAAAAATACCTGCCACGTTTATAATTTGGCAGGTACATTCGTTTTGTAAATAAACATTTAATTTTCGGTGAATTTGCAGATTAGCACACGGCGGCCTTTTAGAAAAAAATCAGACACATGCTTAAATCTCCTTCTGGCTGCACAAACCATAAAAAATATTTCTTGCAAACAGCCCCCAAGAAATTCACGGGATCAGGAGTGAATAGGGGTGTTGGTCGGGGAAGAAGATAAAAAGTAAATGTGAGCGAAAAGTGCGAAAAATCAAGCTTAGTTGGACCACTATTAGCAGCTATTATCGCATTTTGTAGCTATATCTCTTTAAAATTCTGTTTATCCGGCCCAGAACCCCTATATTTACCGCAGGTTCCGTAACTTACTTGCGGTTTGTTCCCAAGAAACTTTTCTTGTTTACATTATTCTTGTTTATGCATTGAGGGTGGTTGTATGCATGCAGAAGGGACGACAAAGCAGCGAATCAAGATTTTCAATTTATGTTTCAATTGTCACCCCATTTTATTTGTTTAAAATATTTTTCCAAAAATTATATTTAGGTTGCCTTGTTTGTCAGTCTTACATAGAGCCACAATATTTCACCATTTTCAAAAAGTGTGGATACACCAACACTAAATAAGTGTTGAAAGCGGTCTGAGTGCAGCAAATAGATTATGGTAGAGAGTTTTTGCAAAAATATTTGAAATCCGATGAGTCCATTTTCTATTAAGCTAGAATCTTCAATCTTGAACCAGCGTAACACCTATGTAAACGCAGCCTGGGTACTAAATTAAAGAAAAATAACATAATGATCTTCGCGGATAACTACAAGTTGGTTTTAAAAAACATTTGTTGTTGTTTTGTTTGCAAAAACTAGTCCAAGCAATTAAAAGAAAAAAAAACCTGCCATATTTATGATTTGGCAAGTACATTCCCTTTGTAAATAATTAATTTTTTTCTAGAAACTTTTGTGACTTTAATGAAATTTGTAACAAAATTTTTTTAAAGAGACTTGCAGCACTTACATATATCTCTCTCAAACTATAATTTTCTAGCTCCATAGAAAATAGACTTATTTAAATAATCGCTAACTGGGACCTCTAAAACCGGTCTCACAGGTCCATTTAAATTTAAAGAATTAGTTTTAATAATATATCTCACTAATAGTGTACAATTCTTATGAAAATTCACTACTATAATGCACTTGCTGCATCCCGAAGATTTTTTTTTAATAGGGAATGAAGAGGTTTTTCAAATGAGGTATTACAAGCCCCCACTTTCTATTAAAAATTTGGGGGCTCCAACTGTCACTGGATGGGGATTGACTGTAGGGGTAAAGTTTTGACGTTGCAGCATGTGATTTTGTAATAAAAAATCGACATGTTTTGGGATTTTTTATAATTATGCACAATAATTGAGAAAATATGTGGCTAATGACAATTCTGTCGAGGCCATACCACCTTTTTCACCACCACCACCATCATAATAATTGAGACACTCAATTCAATTTGGCTGTTCGCCATTGCAAAATATATTTAAATAAGAAGGAAAAGTTAGAACAAGAAGAGACCCTCTGCAAAACCTGTCCTAATTGGTCACGTGCGGAAGCTACAGGGAAATAAAATCGTCTGGGCGCAGCAAGTGCGTAATGGTAGTGAATTTTCATAAAAATATTTTTTATCGCTGATATGCCTTTTTTTAAGAAGGCAGGCATTAAATTTGGCTAAATGTTTTTTACACAAAATTCTGCTAAAAGAATACATAAGATTCAAATTATATGGCTAATCTGTAATTGAAATTCAAAATAAAATAATTTGTTTGCACGAAAATCCATTAAAACATTATTTCCGACGAACTTCGTTTAAAAAATATTTCATACAAAAATTTTCAAATGTTTCTTCAAAGAAAATTCACTAAATTCATTTATAAGAAAATTCGCTATTAAAAGAACATTTTGTACAAGAAAATTCGCTAATAAAAATAAATTAAATAATTAAAAAAAAACGGTCCGATTTTCTTAGCCAACCAAACATTTCAAGTTATTTACCCACCTACCAAAATATAATTTTTTACAAAAATTTGTCGCCGATACAACAAAATTTCATGAAAATTTGCGAACAATTTTTCAAGAAAATCCGTAAACTTTTTTTTTATAATAACGTATTAAACATTTATCATTAATTACCAAAATTTCACAAAAACCTCTTACAAAAAATGATTTCTACGAAGCACAAACAAATTTCTGCCAAAACTGGCTAAATATCTTTGTACACAAAGTTTTGCACAAAGAATATATAAATTTCAAATTATATACCTAAACCTTTTTTTGATGAATTTCGTTTAACAAATGTTCCATCAATTGAATAATTTTTCATACAAAAATTCGCAGAAAACGTTTCTTCAAAGAAAATTCATAAAATTCATTTATAAGAAAATTCGCTATTTAAAGAACATTTTGTTCAAGAACACTAACGAATAGAAATAGAAATAAATTTAATATATTAAAAAATATTCAAAATCTGATCTAAATGCAAAACTAGATACTTTTTCTGTGGCTTCACAGAGAACATTATTTTGCTTGTGTGTGAATGCTGTAAAAATTAAATCCGGTTGTAGACAAGAAAACAACCTCTTCTTATGTCACACACCTCTACGTCTATGTTAACTGTGGCACGGTTTTCAAACTAAGGGCAACAACATCTACTATTAAATTTGAGTTGAAAGTGCTTATCTTTCCTTTTCAACAAAAGTCGCTAAAATATATATTGAATTACACAATCTGATCAAATAACGTTAAAATGGAATCAAAGACGAAAAAAAGCAAAAAAAAAGTTAAAAGAGAAATTCAGTCAACGGTGAGATTTGACCCGCGTTCCTTCGCTCATCAGACAGGCATCCTAACCATTACACCAAGCAAAACTTCTCACAAACTGCAATAAAGAAAGGTAGATAACCGATAATGGTCTGAAGTTATTTATTTGTAAAACGTAAGGTCTTTAGACGCAGATTTTGCAGTTATTTTAACAAATGAGAAGAGCATAATAAATCTAGAATATTATAATACACATTTTATGCAATATTCTCCATTCACAAACCGCAATAGTTATAGTGATTTTCACGTTTCAAATCTCCAGATTGACATTTACAGGAGTAAAATTATAAAATTTTCAAAGTAATCTTTCTGGTATTTCTTGAACTTTTTGCGCCATGAAAAGATAAACGTTGTCTGTAATGTTTAATAGATTTTGTTTAACACATATAATATGTTGGTATTGCGTCTTCTCTGACTTTTAGTGGCAAAAAATTTTGCTTCATTAAGTGCCTATAACATGTTTTACTTTCAACGTAGAGACCTAAATTTTGGCACAAAGTTTGGTTTTTGCAACATAAACCAGCTTGCCAAATGTGGTTGTCAAAGCCTTGTTATTTCAGGAGATATGATTTTTTTCCAGAAGAAAACCTGAAATTTTCCCAGAAAAACTGGTCCGCCTTTACTGGCTAACGAACTTGTTCTAGCCACTTGCAAAAAGAATTTACTCAACAAATTTTATCCAAATCAGCCCATTATTTTTTAAGTTATCGGTGTGATATATATATATATATATATATATATATATATATATATATATATATATATATATATATATATATATATATCTAAAAATTGAAACTGACCCCGGATATGTTTTTTAGGGGGCCTAGTTCGCGCCAATTTGACGAAATTTTTTCAAAATAGAAAAGTAGAGATCTCATTTGTGAATTTTTTTTAAGAAAATTCACCGAAAGTGCTACCGAAGTGATCCATAATGCGATGAATAGGCGATATCGCTTGTAGACTGTGATGATAATGAAAGTTAGATGTTAAGCTGGCATCTCGCGCTAGCGTAATCATTTTTCAAATGTTAAAGCTCTGAAAGTGTCATCAGTCATTCTTGTTTCAAGTAAAAAACATTGAATTTTTTCAAGTACGCACCTGCAGCTGGTCACAGAGACCATTCAAGTGCAAGACTGCGCTAACAGAAGCTGAAACTTTCTGGTTTTTGCTCTCCGGCAAGCTGAATGGATTATTTGAACATCTATAAATATCCGGCATAATCCGGGCTAATTTATGAAGGGAATTGTGAATAATATGACAGGATATGGGATTATATTTCAGGCATTCCGGGCAAGGAATGTAATATGTAAATGTCTTACATGATATGCATTAGAATTGGCGTAATCTTGGAACATGTTTTAGTCAAGTGCACACAAAACGTTAAAAATCAGATTTTATAGTGTGGAGGGCGGCTGCGACGTTTGTAGAATCCACCACACGTGAATTAACTTCTGGATAAGCACGATGAAATTGAAAATTCCTAGCGTGTTCAGAAATATGTTGCGCCTCACCCGGCGAGGAATGTCATGAATTTCTGCATTTAATTAAATAAAATATGCATATGCAGGAATTATGTCACTATCATTTTAGAGATAATTTAAAGATGTAAATGAGGTTAGATAAAAATGCCTTGTCACAGCAAATGCGTTATTTATTACTGAATTTTTATTAAGAAAATCCACTAATAGAGAAGTAACGATGGTGATACTTTCGGGATTTTTTTTTCAAATGAGCGCCTAGCACCTACATCCAAGGGTCGTTTGCATTTAAATATATATATATATATATATATATATATATATATATATATATATATATATATATATATATATATATATATATATATATATATATATATATATTGCTGCAGATAGCAAATATACCACAAAATTAGAAACATTTTATTGTGGAGAAAAACGGGCCATGTACATTAAATTTATGCGTCCTAACATTTAAATGCCCTGTATAATTGAGAGTGTAAAATATTTAGGGTTAAATAAGGAATAGCATAAGAACTAAAACAAATACAGAAGAATGTTGTCTTTTTTACTTATAGTACGTTTGTTTTTACTAAGCAAAAGTCGTTGGAATACAATAGAATATAGAACAATAGCCTTGTTTTAGTGAATTTTCGTAGAAAAAATTCACTAATGGGGAGATCCCGACTTTTGAATTTTGAAAAATTTTTTGCAAATGAGCGCGAACTAGGACCCCTAGAACCCATATCCGGGGTCAGTTTCAATTTTTATATGTTTATATATATATATATATATATATATATATATATATATATATATATATATATATATATATCTATATATATATATATATATATATATATATATATATATATATATATATATATATATATATATATATATATATATATATATATATATATATATATATGTATATGTATCACACCGATAACTCAAAAAATAATGGGCCGATTTTGATAAAATTTGGCATGTACCTTTCTTTTGTTAATAGCTTGGATAAGTTCGTTAGTCAGGAAAATCGGAAGAGGTTTTCCGGGAAAATTTTGAGTTTTCATTCGACAAAAATTCATATCTCAAAAAGTAATAAGCCGATTTTAATAACATTTGGCACATACCTTTCTTTTGTAAATGGCTTGGATAAGTTCGTTAGTCAGGAAAATCGGACAAGGTTTTCCGGGAAAATTTTGAGTTTTCATTCGAAAAAAATTCATATCTCAAAAAGTAATAAGCCGATTTTAATAAAATTTGGCACATACCTTCCTTTTGTAAATGGCTTTGACATGCTTGTTAGTCAGGAAAATCGGACGAGGTTTTCCGAGAAAATTTTGAGTTTTCATTTGAAAAAAATTCATATCTCAAAAAGTAATAAGCCGATTTTAATAAAATTTGGCATGTACCTTCCTTTTGTAAATGGCTTTGACAAGTTCGTTATTTAGAAAAATTGGACGAGGTTTTCCGGGAAAATTTTGAGTTTTTATTTGAAAAATTGTTTTATCTTAAAAAATATAAAATCTATGATAACCAAATTTGGTAGGTAGGTTTACGATACAAAAAGTAAACTATACATCAAAATTTAGATTTCTATGTTACAAGAAAAAAAAGTTATAATAAAATATTTTGTGCCAGATCATTTCTATGAAAATTCACTACCATAACGCACTTGCTGCGTCCAGGCTTTTTATTTATAGAGTTTTGATAAAAGATAATGATTTTTATTTTATCCTTAGACATTAAGTAAATGTGTAGTAGTTAAATTAAAAATAATTTTTTTGTCAGTTACCAATTATAAGAAAGACACACACAGTGTTCGTTAATAGTGAAACGCAGGGATGTTTTTTTTTTGTTGTTTCCAATAAGTGCAACGAACAAGAAGTTGAACAATGGGAAAACGCAGGGCCGATGAACTTTGTTTTACCCAGGTGCAGCGAGAAGATATTTTTTGTAACACAGGTGTAGATATGTATGAAAACGGCGGCAGTACGCCAGGACGATTCGTAAATGAACTGCGGTAAGATAATATTCATTCGATGACATACGGCGACAGTGTAAATGGGGAAAGTGCATCCTAATAAGATAATATTCAGTGTTGAAATGGGCAAAATATATATCAGCAACTGGCATGCGGTTTGTTAAGACCGTTTCAATATAAAATGGAAAGTAATTAGCAATTACAGGCAAGCTCTAAAATCCAAACAGTAGATCTAATGGAAAACAATTAGTACACGCCCAATAGAAGAACCAATTAGACATCAATCAGTAAGTCGTTTTGGGAACTTTATCGTTATGAATGTGCAGACTTTTTTCTATTATGTGTTTAGTTTTTAAGAATTTTCAGTCCCATTGATGATTTTTTATGTATGTTTAGCTCACTAAAGGGGATATTAGATAAAGGCCGACTCACTAGTTCATAGTTAGTTAATTCATTGTTTTAAATAAGACTGATTGGTATGATTTATCGACAACCAGTGATGATAACCTTGAATTGTTTTGTTTTTAATGGGAATTTGTGAATTTAATCAACCAGTAATAAAACATACTAGCTTGTATTTACATAGTCTGTTTAATTTTGACCCAAATCAAACAAATAATAGTAATATGATAAAATAAGGCTATTTTCATTATCAATTAAAAGTAAAATCAATAGAACTAAATTAAATAAATGTTTTTTGAAATTTCTAAACACTCTGGATTAATAAAATTTTCAAATGAGATATATCAAACAAAAATGCTAGCCCAATCACAGAACCCTACCCATGAGATGAGAGAAAAATTTTAAAATACAGCGGTAAGTAAACAATATTTGGCATAATTTGAGGTTCATCAATGTTGGAGTTTTTAAATAAAGACGCAATTGAATTCTCATGCTCTAAAATTAAAATTGCTAAATAAAAATACCAAGCGATAACTCAAAAAGTACCCACCTAATTTGAACGAAACTTGGCACATATCTTCATTTTGCCCAGGAGCTCGTAAATCAGCTAGAACGGACATTTTTCTGCCGAAAATATACAAATATTTTTTAAAATGCTATATTTTTTAAAGTATTTGAGTAACTTTAATGGCACTTTACATGTAGCTAAAAATAGTGCAAATAAACCTCTCTTGTAAATTTGAAGTAATTTGTTTCACAAAATTTGGAGTCCAAGATAATGAGTGTATAAGCGGCAGCGGCACCCCAGATGTGGGAGCAGTATTCGAGGTTTGGCCTTATTTGTGAAGTATATAAGGTATAAAGATTAGCTGGTGAAAAGTATTTGCGAGCCCTGAAGAGGAAACCTAATTTCTTAGCAGTCGCTTCTGCAATTAATGTGGCATGTTGGTGGTAATTGAGATTTCGATCCACAGAAATGCCAATAAGTCATTACTTTGAATAACTTGGTTGTTCATTGTTATGGGTATAGGGGTGGTGTATCTCTTATGAGATAGAAAGCAAGACTGAGATTTGGTGGGGTTGAATTGTACAAGATTTCTACTTCCCCAGTCTAATACTTTTTGAAGATCCATGGAGACAGAACCCTCCATGAGTCTGCGGTCCTCATTTAATTGGGCTAAAGAGACAGGCTGAGAATAGTGTATATTTGAGTGTAGGGTGCTGTAGTCCGCTTAACTGTGAACTGGGTTGGATATGCTAGAGAGGAGGTCATTGATGTGGAGGAGAAACAAGGTAGGGGCTAAAGCTGAACCTCGAGGAACTCCTGCATTAATTGGATATAGTTTAGAGGAATGGCCATCCACAACAACAGAAATGCTCCGGCTGGAGAGGAAATTTGTTGTCCAGGTACAAAGTTTTGGTGGTAGGCCATAGGTCAGTAGTTTATTAAGCAGCGCTGCGTGTCAGACCTGGTTGAATGCTTTGGATATATCTAGGGCGACAATCTGAGATTCACCGTGTAGTTCCATAGACTTGTTCCAAAAATGGGTGACAAAGGAAAGGAGGTCGGCAGTTGGTCTACGCTGACGGAATCCATACTGCCTGTCGTGGATTAGACTGTGCTTTTCAAGAAGTTTTAGTCATTCGGTGTCTTACAAAGCCTGAAGTCCTAGCTTCAACCGTCATTATCCTTTACTTTACTAAAATACTTCCAGAAAATTCATTTCAAATGGGCCCTTTCTCTGATGCTTTAGCAGTAGTCTTAGCTATAGAGTTTATCGTTTAATTGCATATAATTTTTGTCAAATTTTTGTAAAAAACCAATAAAGCTCAATATATTCGTTATTATACAAGATACAAAAAATTGCATACATTAATTATAGGGTGTCTTGAGCTACATCTTAAAAAAATATTTCTCCAATCATAGGTTGGCCCATAAGGCGTTGAAGATACAAATTTTCTTTTTTTTTTAGTCGAACACGCCTTGTGTTATTGGATTTTTGCATTTTCCATCGAAAACTAATGCATGTTTGTAAGAAAAGAAATTCTGGACGCAGCAAGTGCGTTATGGTAGCGAATTTTAAATGGTTCAAATTTGAATAGCTCAATTTGCTATTAACCTATAGGGTTGACCAAGAAACCAGTTTTTTCGGGAACATTTTAAGTTTACTTTTGGAAAGTTTTGTACATTCTTAAACAATAAAGTTATTTTGATGAAACATGATACATTGTTTCTACTATATAGGTTATACTGGTAACCAAATTTTATGCCTGCTTTCTTTAAAAAACACACACATATTTGCTATTAAAAACATTTTAATAAAAATTCACTACCATAACGCACTTGCTGCGTCCAGACTTTTATTAATGATAGGGATATATCGGTTATAACACTTTTAAAAAAAAAATTCTTTACATGGACCTGTATTAGGGCTTTTTATCCGATCTTCCCGGTCCGTTTAAATTTTAAGTGTTAATTCTTCGACAGCTTCAATTTTTATATGTTGGGCCTATTTTGATTAAATGTGGTGATAACCTGCCTTTATTTTGCAAATGGATTGGATAAATTCCTTAGCCACAAAAATAAGACCAGTCTTTGCGGAAAAAATCTTAAGTTTTATTTCGGAAAATAGCAAAGCCATGGCAACCAATTTTGATACCAAGGTTTATATTATAAAAAGTTAAGTGTAAGTACCAATATTTACTTTAAGTTAAAAGAAAAAAGTAATGAGCATGAAAAAAAAAGGTGTCACAGGGAAATGCACAAGACGAAAATATTTTATGTGGATAACAAAATCTATTGCATATTACGGACCAAACAAATATTAGGTACATTTTCTTGGCACAAAAAGGTCAAGAAATACCAAAGAAAGTGTCGGCCTGCTAAGCGAGATGTCCCGGGTTCGATTCTCGGGTGTATCAGCAAGAAGTTGACCTTATCTGGAAAATTGGTAAAATCAATGAAGAATTGGGAATGAATGTGCTAATGACCTGAGATGCCGCAGCCATTAAGAATGACATTAAGAAAAATACCAACGAAATTGCTTTGAACATTTTGTAGTTTTCCTTTTTAAAACGCCAAAGCCGCAATTTGAACCGTCCAAATTTCAGACAAAGTTTTTAAAACGAATGCGGGTTATGTACAACAAATGTCGTGAGAAGTGTAAGATTTAAGTTTCAGTTTCTACTGTCATTGTCCTTTATTTTACTAAAATTTTTGCCGAAAATGTATTTTAAATAGACTCTTTCAATTAAGCTTTGGTCTATATTCTCTTATAGATACTATTACTGTACCTAGATAGGTAGCTATACCAAATGTTAATTTTCTAGTTTCATACAAAATTCAATTTTGGGCATTTGTCTCAAATGCACATTCTTCAAATCTGCCTGTATTAGAGATTTTAATCCAATGTTCAAGGTCCGTTTAAATCTAAAGTGTTAATTCTAGTAATATGTCGTAATAATAGTACAATTCACTACGATAATGCACCTGCGGCGTCTTCAAATTGTTTCCTTCATGAATCGCTTGAACGAGTTCGTGAGGCAACCTAATTAAACGGGTTTCTCCAAAAAAGCTTTTTTTATAACAGATTTGTATTTACAAAAGTAATTATTTTGATATTTTTGCAAATTGAAATGTTTATTATACGACACCATAACGCACATGCTGCGTCCAAATTTCTTAACGTTTATCTACAGTCCTCAGAAGGACAGGCTTTTGTAAATATAAGAAACCTTAGTAATAATTTAATTAACGTTAGATTTAATAAGCTACTGAATGTCAAAGATAAATAATTACGAGTCGGATAGCAGCCAAGTTATTGATCGTTATAATAATCACGATAACGACTAGATGTCCCAGTTGCGGACATCGCACCTCAATACCGAAGACGCGAAGAGCTCACCCGATTGTGTCAAAAGTACTCTGACATATTCGCAAAGGAAAACGAGGCGCTAACATCAACACATCTTGTTAAACACCGAATTCGTACAAAAGATGACATTCCAGTTTATTCCAAATTATATAGATACCCTGCAATACACAAAGAAGAAGTAGAAAAGCAAGTAAATAAAATGTTAAGCCAAAATATTATTAGGCATAGTCATTCACCTTGGTGTTCTCTTATCTGGGTAGTGCCAAAAAAGGAAGAACCAGTGAAAAGAAAAAGTGACGAATCGTCGTCGACTATAGGAAACTCAATGAGAAGACTATCCCGGATAGATACCCAATACCAAAGATCGAGGAAATGTTAGATAAGATTGACAGAGATCAGTATTGCTCCACTATAGATCTAATTACTGGCTTTCATCAGATCGAAATTCACCCGGATGACATAGAGAAAACTGCCTTCTTCACTGACTCTGGACATTAAGAGTATTTGCGCATGCCATTTGGCTTAAATAACGCTCCGGCGACGTTTTAAAGACTAATGAACAATGTCCTTTATTGCCTCATAGGTAAAATCTGTCTAGTCTATATGGACGATGTCATTATATTATTAACCTCTCTTCAAGAACACTTAGAGGATCTATCACAAGTATTTGATAGGTTCAGAAGATGTCAGTTGAAAATTCAACTCGACCAGAGCGAATTTATGAAAAAGGAAGCTGAATTCCTGGGCCACTAGTGACGCCAAAAGGTATCAAGCCAAATCCTCGTAAACTCGAAGCCATAAAAAAATACCCAATACCAAAAACAACTAAAGAAATAAAAGCATTTTTGCGACTAACTGGATGCTACAGAAAGTTTAATGAAGACTTCGCAAAGGTAACCAAAACTACTTACAAAATGTCTAAAAAAGGGTGCTACCATTAACCCCAATAACGACGAATACAAAGAATCCTTCGAAACGTGCAAACAACTTCTAATGAATAGTCCGATGCTTCAACCTCCCGATTTTTCAAAGCCTTTCATACTTACTACGGATGCACTAGGTGCCATCTTGAGTCAAGGGCCACCAAAAAGAGACTGACCCAGTGAATATGCTAGTAGGACCCTTAACGAAACAGAGTGTCGATACATCACGATTGAGAAAGAATTGCTAGCCATTGTATGGGCAGTAAACTACTTTAGGCCTTATATATATGGAACGAAATTTACCATTGTGACCGATCATAAACCATTAAAATGGCTCTTTTCTCTCAAAGAACCAAACTCAAAATTAGTTAGGTGGCGATTGAAATTGGAGGAATATGAATACGATATTGAATATAAGAAGGCGTGTAAATAATAATGCGGACGCATTATCTCGAATTGAAATTCACCCATTGGATAATTGGATAATCAGTCGATTGCAAACAACGTAGACGAAAACGAGTGGTCTCATCGAGAGGAAACAAATAACGAAAATATCGACGAACACGACAACGAAACTCACGACGACAACACTATAAATTCCAATCGCGATTCATCTTCAGCACTAGGCATTCCTATATTAGAGGAAGAAATCCTTAATAACAAAACTAACCAAATTTTCTTTCAAAATAGCCTAGAGCCTGAAATATCTACCTTGCGCAAAGGCAGAAGAAATATTATATATGCAAAATTAAACCTAGAAGACCCAGAACAAATAACTGAATTTTTTAAACAATACTGCCTCCCACAACGGAAATATTACTGTCTTTTTGTGAGAGAAAGAGATTACGAGACTGTTAGATTCAGTTCAGCTATTAATCAAAAATTCAATAATGAACAATCGCCATTATTTTTAGGTGTGATAAAGTTTTATATGAAATTCGTATAATACTTTTTTGTTACGTTTGTGTAAACTTATTTCTGAAAACGGCAGGGTAAATGTTTAACAAAAAACTTACCTTCTCAAAAGTTTTTCTCATAGTTGTCTGTGTTAATTTGTTACACATAATATTTCATTTTTTTCGAATAAAATCAATAACAAAATAGTTCTCTTCAAAGCGTATCGTGCTTCTAAATTTGTTTTTAAAGTTGAAAATGTTTTAAAACATCTGTTTTTCGTATGGCTTTCCTCTCGGCTAATTAAACTTATGAATCTTTGTGCAAGTTTTGATGAAGCCACAGTTTTCAGTGCAACTTAGTCAACAAATTTTAATCAAAAACTCTTGAACAGAAACTCTTCTGTACTTTGTTATTAGATAGTTCATTAATGGGGCAGCGGTCTTTGAAATTTGCAAGCGCTCATTGATAAGGATGACATAAAGTTCACAAGTTGAGCAAGATGCGACAGCAGAAGAGAGTTTTGATTGAACGAATTAACCTTATTGGCTTAACTTTTTAATACTTTGTAAATTATGTTTCTCATTTAGTGAGATGGTAGCCAAAATATATTGCACAATTAGGCAGCGTTAAAAAGGTTTGACTTATATATATATATATATATATATATATATATATATATATATATATATATATATATATATATATATATATATATATATCGTTATCGGAGCCCTTATTATCCAAAGTTGGCTATGGATTTTCAGTTATTGTTTATCCCGATTCGATTCTAGTTGTTAAAGTCAGGTTTATGTTATAAGCCCAATGTTGCTTAACATTTTTAATAACAATAATTTACTTTGACCTCGTTCTCCATGTATCTTCTATTCTTCTCATACATGGTGATTTGTAAGAAGCGTTTATTATAATCTTATAAATTTCTCATGCGATTTAAAAGCTGAAAAATACAGCATATAACTAATAATAACATATAATGTACTTCGTAGCTTAAATATTTTCATTTAGATGACACATCTGATTATACCAGAAGTCGCTATCAACTTTTAGTGAATTTTCATAGAAAAATTCACTAATGAGATCTCGACTTTCGAATTTTGAAAGAATATCTTCAAATGAGCACGAACCAGCCCCCCTAGAACATATATCCAGTGTAAGTTTTAATTTTTATATGTTTATATATATATATATATATATATATATATATATATATATATATATATATATATATATATATATATATGTATATATATATATATATATATATATATATATATATATATATATATATATATATATATATATATATATATATATATATATATATATATATATGTGTGTGTGTGTGTGTGTGTGTGTGTGTGTATCCGTCTGATAACTCAAAAAATAATTAACCCATTTCGATGAAACTCGGCAACTGCCGTTGTTTTATTAATGGCTTGGATGAGTTCGTTATCCAGGAAAATCGGACGGGGTTTTCCGGAAAAATTTTGAGATTTCTTTCAAAAAAAAATTTTCTTGGAAAATTACAATGCTGTTCCTAGAAAATTGAGTTATTCAACTTTTGAATTTTCTTTCGAAAAAAAAATTCTCCGAAAATTACAAAGTTATTTTAATGAAATTTGGTGGATATCTTGCCTTAGGAAAGGCCTTACTACTTACCAGAAGTAAACTTTCTAAGTTTATAGAAAATTGATTTATTTAAATTTGAAGCATTCAATAAAAATTCACTACCATAACGCACTTGCTGCGTCCCGTTAGTTTTTTTCTAATGGCGAATGATCGCGAATAAGCCTTTTTGTATAACACAATAACTTTTTTCTCACTTCCGATTTACCAGGAAATGGCTCCAACTTATTTTTTTTTAATGGGACACTTGTATTATTTACCATTTTCGGATGCAGGATAAAAAACTACATTCTTACAGATCAAAATATTTTTTGTAATTCATAAGATAATACCACAAAAATTAATAAATGACAACGAAAATCAAGTAGTTGTTTTCAAGGGTTATTACTATTATATCCAATTTATTCTTTAACCAAAAGACAATGAAATGACCACAATAATAAATGGGAGAACAAAATCTAAAATTTTTTCAGACATGTTTGAATTTCAAGTCTTTCTTATCTTGTGATAAGACCGGGAGATAAACATACGAGAAAAGATAAGATAAATTACAAGGAGGGTCCACTGACGTCACTATACAGTGGCATTGGTTTGTTATCAAAACACAAAACATTAAACGTACAATGGATTTTCAACCATTAAAAATATGACTGCTACTACTGCTACTGCTACTTTTATGTTAGGTGTTGTTGTTTATGTGTCCAGTGCTTCACATGGAGTTTCATGAAGTTATATCGATATCATTTTTATGACTGGTTTTAGATATTTATATACAGTGTGGGCAGACCGTAATAGTACACTCCATGTCTAACTCTAAATATATAAGTTAAAACAGAAAAAGGTATAGGAGTTTAAAGAAAAAAAAATCGGTGCTACTGTTAATCAAAAAGTGGCACACAAAAATATTTTGTGTGGTTAACAAAATATATTGAATACAACAGACACAAATTAAGTCTTGTTGGGAGTTGGCAAGAGGTCAAGAAGTACCAGAAAAATTACTTAGTTTTTCTTCTTAAAACGTCAAAGTCGCTATTTGAAACGTCAACATTTGGGACTTTCCAACAAATTTTGAAACAAATGCAGCTTATGTAAAAAAAATGTCGTAAGAAGTGCGTTTTACAAAGCCTGAAACTTCTGCTTTAACTTTCATTGACACTCACTGTACTAAGATATTTTTAGACAATTAATTTCAAATATAACCTCTCTGATGCTTTTGTAGTAGTTTAAGTTAAAGGGTTTGTGCAAAATTTCAATACATACATACATACATACATATATATATATATATATATATATATATATATATATATATATATATATATATATATATATAATATTTATTGCGTTAAATAAGCTGTTTTTAATTAAAGTGCAAGCTTTCTGGAACTACTGCAGAAAATGGAGTTGGCTAGTATAATATAACAATTTTTCAAAGTTTGTGTCCTGATTGGTAATTACGTTTCCTTCTGTTTCAGGTATGGATAAATTTTTTAATGTAACAGATAGCCACGTCAGAGAGGTATGATATATCTTATATACTTGAATTCACTATTCTGTTGTTGAATGATAATACTTTTATGATTAAATCGTATCTTAAAACACCGACTAGTAATTATTTAGATAGTAAAAAATAAGGCACTACTAATGCATTTCCTTAAATACATATTACTTAATTGTGTTGTTTTAGCCAGATGCTCATTACTTTGTGTATGTTGGTAAACACATACTGTAACGAGGCCTTGATTCACGTGGTGAAATATTTAGTGGAAGAGATCAACGGATTTACGGGAACGGTCTCGAGCGCCAGATTTTAAAAGGGTTTACTCCCTGCGAGGATGTCTGCGACGTCATCACAAGGCTCTGGCCATGGTTGTGGTCAGAGTGCCTGGATAGCTCTGTGGAGAGGGTCCGGTAGCCTATGATATCACAGGCCGTATAGATACCTCCGACGTTACGGGCTTTAATCGCCCCCCGGTATTTCCCTGACCTTCTGAAAGTCTGTATAGATGTTGCAGATTTATTTGCGGGTATAGTATAGACTAGGTATGCTTTCCACACTATTTATTACCTAATGATACGTTACAATTCACTGATATTTTTACAATCTGAATGGTACTTATTACGTTAATTTATCCTAAAACAAATTATATAACTAATGACGAGCCAACAAAATTAATTATGCCCCACGGAAAAGAAATACGAAAGACACACGGGCGGTAACTCCGAGTACTGTGATTTACGACTCGTGGATGCAACCGTTAAGTGGGTCGATTGGAGGAACGCTCCTCAAATAACTAAATGGCGTCTATCCGACGAAGCCGGTATCGCAAAATCAAGCACTTCGACGTTGAGACGTCGATAAGGAACAGGAAGGATTATAGGGGAACACCCTGTGGAAGGATATTGCCGCGTACTAACTCGACCTAAGCCTGCTTGAGTACTTATAGTGTCCAGACCAGAGTCAAATCAGAACGGTCGTACGTAATACACTCGAAAAGTCTGTGTTAGCTACAGAATCACCTTCCGAATGTTTTACGAAACGGCAACAATGATAGGATAAGGGAACGAAAGGAGGTTACGCTCGATCCCACAACCTCGACGTCACCGGAGAGATACAAGGATCTGAGAAACTATCCGAAAATTCGCTATATATAAATACAATAAGAAAAACTTAAAAGGTTATTACCTAGACTATATTCGGAAGAATTACGAGAGTAAAAATTGTTCTATACAACAACGGGATGGAAGCTACTGTATCCTAATACTTTGTTATAATTTGAACAAGCGGACTTTTAATTCACTGATGCGGAACTCAAGCTATAAACTTAACCACGCTACGGCAAAAGGTGAACTCTTTCTGATCCTCGTCGTTATTGTCTCTCCAGTCACGGGCTGAAAATCCTAATCGGTGGTAGATACCTTATCCTTATCTTCTGCAGATATGTTTTTACTCTGCCGCGATAATTCGTAATGCGTACTTGTTGAGAAATATTAATGATAAAATAATTATTTTAACTGCATATAATTTTTACCCGTGTGATTTTTATTATGTTTATTTTCGAACAGTCGCTTTTAATATCTACAGCTTTTCTGAAAATATCTACTTCGTTACATTTACCTGAATTTTATTTCTGTCTTTCGAGTCTAGTTTATTAAAAAATAAACAGACAAAATTGTCGTAATTCAGCAGTACCCATACTTTTCAATGTTCTATTTTAATGTTAAATTAAACCCAATTCTTCTTTGCAAAGCCATGTTGCTAGAGTTTGAGTCGTGTTCGCTTTAAGTTTACGTGACTTTTTTTAAGATAATTAAATTTAGTTGTGAAGTGTAGGACAGCGTCGCCATCTCTGTCGTAAATAGGTACTATGTTGTCACCTCTAATAAAGACAAAATGCTATACATAGAGACTGCGCATAACCAATCAAAGATATAATAAATCTTTTTTTTTCCTTGAAAAATTAAAAAAAATTGGGCTACAGTCAATTAGTGAGAACCTATTTCTCCAGCCAACATCAGTGCGAGAGGTGCTAGAAATTGTTAGAAGTTTAAAGATCAGAATCTCTGTTGATGCATATGGTTTAACTGTTAAACGCGTAAAAGCAAAAACTATAAATCAATGTTTAGAGGAAGGTGTATTTCCGGAAAAACTCAAGTGTGCCAGAGGAGTACCTGTGTATTAAACGGGCCACGAATCATATTATGAAAAATATTAACTGCTCTCTGTCATCCCAGCAGTAGCAAAAATCCTTAGGAGGACACTCCAGCGAAGGCCGTAGGGGTTTTTTGAATAATAGATAATGCTTAGGTTCATCTCAGCATCGATATACGGCAAATACACAAGAAGTGCCGTTACACTTCGATGATCGTCGCAAAGTCGAAATACCATGCCGCGATCCTAATAAAGCTTTTCACGCAGTTAATCACAGCCTCCTACTATACAAACTGGAGCATCATGAGGTGAGAAGTGTTCCCTGTTTGGATCTAACTTATGAACCGAATGAAAATCATTGACTGGAAGAATGAAAGGTCTGAACCAATACACGTTAATATGGGGGTACCGTAGGGATCCATATTAAGGCCACTTATATTTAAGATCAATGACCTGTCAAAAACATTGTCTTAAAGAATTTGATCTATGCTGTTAGCATCAGTTTTCTAAATGTGCTGCATAATGAAAAGGATCTAGAAAGAATTAGTGAGAACTTTCCTAAAATCGCAACTAAATCGTTCTAAGCTAGATGATTAAAACTAATTATAGGTGAAACCCAAAAGCTAAGGATTGATGCGAATGACATATCTGCAGAATCTTTAAAGTTGCTCGGTTAAATTGGCGGGGTATGCACTCTCCAGGGAGGCACGGACAAGTGGGGTTAACCTGTTGGTTGTCGTGACCCAAATAGCAAGCTCACCTGGCAAAACTATGTCAGTACCCCGACACGAAGACTTGCGGTGGTCCTGATTGCAGTCAGAAGAATAAAGGCTGTTTCTACTTCTTAGGCTTGCAAATTGATACATTTACTCCACTGAAGCGGAACATGGCTTCCTAAAACAAAGGAAGCATTGAGGATAATGCGTGGAGTGTCAAGGTTCACAAGCTGTAAAGAATTGTTTAAGAAAGAACAGATACTCACCGTCCCGTCGGTCTTCATACTTATATTTTCAGGTTTTTAGTGAATTTTCTTAAAAAAATGCACTAATGAGGAGATTCCGACTTTTGAATTTTTAAAAAATTTCTTCAAATGACCGCGAACTAAGCCCCATAGAACCCATATCCAGGGCCACTTTCAAAAGTTTGGCACATACCTTTCTTTTGAAAGTGGCTTGGATAAGTTCGTTAGTCAGGAAAATCGACCCAGGTTTTCCAGGCAAATTGTGTGTTTTCTTTCGAAAAAAAATTATATCTCCGGAAATAAGAGAGTAAGGGCAAGTGGGTTTCTGCCATAAAGTGTATTCTGTGTACCAAAGTTCAGATCTATATCTTAAAAGACAAAAAAGTTTGAGGTAAATTAATTTTTAATTAATTAAATCTGATTAAAAAAGTTAAAACTTCAAAATTGATTGAGTACTAATGGGAGTAAAAAATACTACAAGAAATGACTAACAAGATCCTAGATATGTGTCTAAGTCGTTATTTTCCTTGATTTCGTTATAATATGAGCAAAAAATCTATGGTAAATCGAAACGGTTTTGTGTAAATTTAAAAACATTGAACCAAGGTATTACCGGATATAGCTGCTAGTAGACACACGTAGAGCATAGCTCAGTTGCCTAACTCGCTGTACATCAGATAATCAAATTCAGTTGACTCCTGCATGACGAGTTAGAATCCTAGTTAGTGACTTTACTTTTTTCAATTTTTTTTAGTCTCATTTCACTTTACGGTTATCTAATCAGATTGTTATTATTCGGATGAATTTTTTAGCTAGTTTTTGTATAAAAAATAATTAGATAAAGATGAGATGAAAGTTTTAAGACTTAATTCGATTTGAAGCATATCTGGTTGCTTGTTCTTGCCCTAACTTAGTGAAACCGTTTCACATTTAATACAGTCGTAGACTTTTCTCGTGGCTTCACAAGTGCTTGATTTAGTGAACTTTCTTATAAAAAAAAATCACTGACGAGGAGATCCCGACTTTTGAATTTAGAAAAAAAATCTTCAAATAGCGCGAACTAAGCCCCCTAGAACCCAGATCCAGGGTCTGTTTAATATATATATATATATATATATATATATATATATATATATATATATATATATATATATATATATATATATATATATATATATATATATAAAGAGTGAATTTATCAAAATTTATGTCTGTAAGTTTAAAGGCAAAAAAGTTAGAGGCATTTAAAGCAAAAAAATTGGGTCTTTCCTCAAAACGTAAAAAGTCGCGATTTGAAACGTCAACATTGCTAACATTTAGGCAAAGAACCTGAAAGGAATACGGATTATGTAAACAGTGTTCTGCACACCCTTATTAAGTTTCAGCTTAAACCATCATTGCCCTTCATTTTAATAAAATATTTCCAGAAAATTCATTTCAAATAGACACTTTCTCTGATGCTTTGGCAGTAGTTTTAGTGAAATTTATGGCTTAATGGTCTATAATTTTTAACTAATTTTCATAGAAAAAATTCGTTATTGAGGAGGAAGCGGCTTTTGACTTCAAAAAAGATTTCTTCAAATGAGCGCAAACTAGGTCCCCTTGAATCCATATCCGGGTTTAATTTCTGTTTACATATATACAGTGTGACGCATTTTTACGGTAAAGCTCAATATAATTGTTATTATGCAAGATACGAGAAAAAATTGTATACGTTACCTATAGGGTGTTTTGAGCTGCATCTTATAAAATGATTTTGACAACCACAGGACCATAAGTTGTTGGTGATACCTAAATTTTTTTTGAACATTCCTTATTGCATTTTTGCATTTTTCATCGAAATATGATTCATGTTTGTAAAAAAAATTGAGACGCAGTAAGTGCGTTTTAGTAGCGAATTTTCCTTAAACTCTTTAAAATTCAATAACGCAATTTGCTATTAACCTAAGGCTCGTCAGCTAGGAAACGAGTTTTCTCGGAAAGGTTTTAAGTTTATTTTCGAAAAATTTTTGTACATTTTCAAACAAGTTATGTTGGTAAAATATGGTACATTGTTCCTACTCTATAGGTTATATCGGTGACCAAATTGATTCCTGCTTGCACTAAAGAAACATATTTTCTATTAAAAACATTTTAAGAAAATTCACGTCCAAAACGCACTTGCTCCGTCCAGACTTTTATTATTTTAATCAGCGGAAAAATATAACAACTTTGCTGATTTAGCTGACATTGTAGTTTATATAGTAACAGACTTACCAGGTATGAATAGATGATTTTGTTTATACTTAATTGAACTCGGGACTGGCGAAAAATGTATGAAGAAAAATTAATGTTTGCTTGGCTTTTGATAAAGAATCTGGTTGGAGTAAAAAAATAACAAAAGTACGTGATAAAAATCTGACAGGGGATACTCTATTAAGCTCAGACTTTGTTTTGGTCTCATAACCATTCTAGGTGAGCTAAAAATGTATGCTTATATTGTCTGGAATGTTCACTTAAAAATTTAAATATTATCAAATATTTCAATGTCGCTACTGTTTTCACGAAGTATAAATCACTTAAGAAAAGTCCAACAAAATGGCAACACTTACTGCAATATACTGTCCTCTTTAAACTAACTGTTTTTCTTGTGGTGCCTTATGCAAAATATATTCTGTCCTTAGCAGGCAAATATTTACTCCAAGACCGAGAACCAATTAATTCCTAATCGATTTCCTTCAAGGATGAAGCAGGTCCCCTACTCAAATGTCCTTAGTAAATATCGCCTAAATTGAATGTGCACACTAGGATTTCCAAAGCGCTGTACACATTACTTTACACTCTCCAAAACAATAGATTAAATGAGAAGGACGTCTATTGCGTTTTACTGATATCTTGCTACACTATCTACCCCCCTCTCTCTCCCACGTACATTCATACAAATGTACCCAATGTTCCTTTGTATATATATATATATATATATATATATATATATATATATATATATATATATATATATATATATATATATATATATATACAGGGGGTGAGGCAACAAGACTTTCTGTTAGGAGTTTCTCAATAACCGAACCGATTTTATGTCGGAAAATATCCATTCCTAGCTTTTTGGCCAAGCACAATTAAACTAAAATATTTTTACTCAAGTGACACTTCCGGTTCTACCGAAAGTGTCCATCAACTTCGTTATTTTAAATACGATATGCCACTTTTTGATGGAATTTTGAATTCCACTTATACTTTAAGGTAGACTTCTACAAGCATACTATGTATCTAAAATTAACCATGTTCAAAATATTTCGTTTTTTTTTCGAACATTTTTGAAAAATCCTAGTTGCACTTTATACCTCATTAGGCGTCTAATTTCACCGGTTGTCTGACATTTTTGATGAGCTTAAGACTTTTTTTAGATGTGGTGAATATTATTTCAGATATACTCGGGCACGCATGACTTGTCTATAGTACCATATCTGTATCAGCTGTGCCAGATGTTCCTTAAATCTGGTTTCGATGGTTCCTTTAGCTCGCCTAACTTATTTAAGACCATAATCTTCACAACTTATATCATACTAACCTGGCGTTTCAGAGACTTTATCCATATCCTTTGTATTGCCTAACAAACTTTTTTGATTAATTTTTTTGTCGAAAAAGTCTGCAAATCAGCTTTTTTTAAGATGCTCTCGAGATCCCTTGTTAATCGCGGTTCAAATGGTCAGCAGCCAAAATGTTTGTATACTTTATCTTTTTTGAATGGCGCGGATTGCGCTAACATTTTATTTGTTTTGTGTCTTATTAATTAATTTCTTCACTAAGAAAACCGAGTATTCGTTATTATCAATATTAATTCATAGATACAGAGCAAAACAAAATCCACGACATTAAGAAAAGTCTAGACGCAGCAAGTGCGTTATGGAAGTGAATTTTTATTTAAAAAAATTAATGGCAAATATGTCTCTTTAATGCAAGCAGGCATCAACTTGGTCACCGGTATAACCTATATAGTAGAAAAATATACATATTTTATCAAAATAACTTGTTTGAAAATGTATAAAAATTTTCCGAAAATAAAGTTAAAATGTTTTCGAGAAAATTAGTTTCCTAGCCGACGAACCTTAGGTTAATAGCAAATTGAGTTATTGAATTTTGAAGCATTTAATGAAAAATCGCTACCAAAACGCACTTACTGCGTCTCGATTTTTTCACAAACATCCATCATACTTCGACGAAAAATGCAAAAACTCGGGACGCAGCAAGTGCGTTATGGTAGTGAATTTTTATTAAATGCTTCAAATTTAAATAACTCAATTTTCTATAAACTTAGAGAGTTTAATTTTAATACGTAGTAAGGTTTTTCTTAAGGCAAGATATCCACAAAATTTCATTAAAATAACTTTGTAATTTTCGGAGAAAAAAATTTTTTTTGAAAGAAAATTTAAAATTTGAATAACTCAATTTTCTCTAAACTTAGAAAGTTGAATTTTGGTACGTAGTAAGGTTGAGGCAACCTATATAGTAAATTTCATTGAAACAGCTTTGTTACTTTCGGAGAAAAAAATTTTTTCGAAAGAAAACTCAAAATTTTTCCGGAAAACCCCGTCTGATTTTTCTGGATAACGAACTCATCCAAGCCATTAATAAAAGACAGGCACTTGCCAAGTTTCATCGAAATCGGTTAATTATTTTTTGAGTTATCATATATATATATATATATATATATATATATATATATATATATATATATATATATATATATATATATATATATATATATATATATATATATATATATATATATATAAATTAAACCTATTTACAAATGAACTTTAATAAGATATTATGCTGTGACAATACCTCTCTCAAGCACCCTAAAATATAATCAAAATGTGCACAGTTATATATGTTTTATTTCTTTTTCCCTTGTCTTAATACACTACATATTTTATGACAATCGATTTAATTTACTTATTTGATTTCATAAATAGTCGGTTAATAGTGACTTGGAATGAAGTAGACACCACATCTTCAAACATATTAAGAGAATATGAGTAAATCAACAGCAACTGGGAATGAATTCGGTCAGTCGCCCAGCCACGTGGTTAAAAAACACTGTTTGTATGAGTGGTTAGAACTCTAGCTCTAAATAAAAGGACTGTAACAGCGGCAGAAGCAGAAGTCAATGACTGGTTTGTGTATTCGGAAAGAAACTATTGACTATTAATAACAACAATTGACTAAAAACGCTGCGAGTTGTAAGGCAAAAATAATTATACTACAGAGGTGATAAATGATAATACATAACAATAGGGTTATATATAATCGTAAATGCTTCCAATGATTAACAATCAGTGAATTCAGTATTATTGACATTTCTCGGAAACTTACAAATGAATTTCATGAGTCAATAAGAAAAGCATTGACTAACCAACAGCAACCACATACTTATGATTTAAACATAAATGTTTCAAATTTGAATAGCTCAATTTTCTGTAACCCTAAAAAGCTGAATTTTGGCACATAGTTAGGTATTTCCCAAAGCAATATGTAGACCAAATTTGATGCGAAATTTTCGAAAAAAAAAATTTTTTTTGAAAGAAAACTCAAAATTTTCCCGGAAAACCCCGTCCGATTTTCCTGGCCAACGAACTCATCCAAGCCATTAATAAAAGAAAGGCACTTGCCGAGTTTCATCTAAATCGGTTAATCTATATATAATCTATATATATATCTATATATATATATATATATATATATATATATATATATATATATATATATATATATATATATATATATATATATATATATATATATATATAAGCATATAAAAATTCAAACTGACCCCGGATATGGGTTCTAGGGGTCCTAATTCGCGCTCATTTGAAAGAATTTTTGCAAAGTCTCACCATCGATACCTCTCTATTAGTGAATTTTTTTAATAAAAATTCACTAAAAATGCAATAAGGAATGTTCAAAAAACATGGAAGGTTTTAGCAACGACTTATGGGCCACCCTGTGATTGTCAAAAAAAATTTATAAGGTTCAGCTCAAGACACCCTATAAGTAACGTATACAATTTTTTCTCGTATCTTGCATAACAACAATTATGTTGCGCTCTACCGTAGAAATGCGTTTCCCTGTATATATGTAAACAGAAAGTAAACCCGGATATGGATTCTAGGGGGCCTAGTTTACGCTCATTTTAAGAAATCTTTTTGGAATTCAAAATCCGCGGTCTCTTCCTCATTAACGATACGAAAATTAGCTAAAAATTATAGACCGTTAAACCGTAAACTTAACTAAAACTACTGCCGAAGCATCACAGAAAGTGTCTATTTGAAATGAAACATCTGGAAATATTTTATTAAAATGAACGGCAATGGTTGAATCTGAAACTTAAGGGTTTGCAGAACACTCTTTACATAATCCGTATTTCTTTTAGGTTCTTTGCCTAAGAGCTGCCAATTTTGACGTTTCAAATCGCGACTTTTTACGTTTTGAGGAAACCCCCATTTTTTTCTTTAAATGCCTCTATTTTTTTTGTCTTTAAACTTACAGACCTAAATTATGGTAAATGATATATATATATATATATATATATATATATATATATATATATATATATATATATATATATATTGAAACTGATCCTGGATATGGGTTCTAGGGGGCCTAGTTTGCGCTCATTTCAAGAAATGTTCTATAAATTTAAAAGTCGGGATCTCCTCATTAGTGATATTTAAAAAAAAATTCATTAAAACAGGCACTTGTGAAGCCACGGGAAAAGTCTACGACTGTATTAAAAATGGAACAGTTTCACTACGTTAGGGCAAGAACAAACAACCAGATATGCTATTCAAATTGAATTAAGTCTTAAAACTCTAATCTGTGTATGATATTATTTTTTATACACAAACTCGCTAAAAAATAACAACAATCTGATTAGATAACAGTAAAGTGAAATGAGATTTAAAAAAAATGATAAAAAGTAAAGTAACTAACTAGGATTAGAACTCGTCATATATGAGAGGAGTCGAGGAGATGTTTATATATAGATATATATATATATATATATATATATATATATATATATATATATATATATATATATATATATATATATATATAAACATATAAAACATACAAAAAGAATGACCCTGGATATGGGTCCCAGGAGCCTAATTCGCGCTCATTTGAAGATTTTTTTCAAAATTAAAAAGTCTGGATCTCGTCATTAGTGAATTGTTTTAAATAAAATTTACTAAAAGATAAAGGGACAAAAAGTTTCAACTCAAATTATTGATCTACCTCTAGGTTTTAATTTCCTCCTTTTACCTTCGCTTGAAACTGAATAGAGCTATTTCTTAACATATTTTCATAAGAATTCGACACCACATCGCACTTGCTGCATCAACACACTTTTATATTTTAAGAATAAATTAACACAAAGTTAACAGGTGTTTACATTCGCAAGTAAATATTAGTCTTTCTAGGTCAAATGTAAATGTAAAATGTAGAGGTCCATTTTTACATCCGTAGGCTCGACTGCTTCGTAGGATAAGAGAACAGTCTTAGGAGGTTCGATCAGTCCCAGAGCGGAATTTCGATTAGGCTGGCACAAGAAGAAGTAGAAGAAGATCAGAGCTGCCGAAGCATCTTGGAGAGATTTATAGCAGATGAAGGACATTTCATTAATTGAGAGCTCGCGTTTATAATCCCTTAACCAGATTATTCCCGGTGCTCTGGAAAGCCAGCGCGGTTTTCTAATCCCATCAATCAATGGGAGATCGGAAGGTGCCGCACAGGTCCGAGAACGGTTCTAGATTCCCAAGTATACAGTCGGCTCTGAAATGTAACTACAGCTATTAATAGCAGCTTAAAGTGTGTTTACAGATTGCCGGAGTGCAATCAACCTGAAAAACCTGAATCGGTTAAAGATACGAATCCTAAAGCAACGATTAACAATATATACCAATTGTGTCTGTAATTACCGCATATTTGCAACCAACGTTTTTAGTGAATTTTCTTTTAAAAAATTCACTAATGAGGAGATCGCGACATTCGATTTTTGAAAATTTTCTTCAAATCAGCGCGAACTAGGCCCCCTAGAACACATCTCCAGGGTCAGTTTCAATTTTTATATGTTTATATATATATATATATATATATATATATATATATATATATATATATATATATATATATATATATATATATATATATATATATATATATTTATGTGTCACTCCGATAACTTAAAAAAAGTTCGGGACGCAGCAAGTGCGTTATGGTAGTGAATTTTCATAAAAATGTTTTTATTGCAAATATGTGTTTTCTTTTTAAGAAAGCAGGCATCAATTTTGGTTACCAGTATAACCTATATAGTAAAAACAATGTGCCATGTTTCATAAAAATAACTTTATTGTGAGAAAATGTACAAAAATTTTCAAAAGTAAACTTAAAGTGTTCCCGAAAAAACTCATTTCTTGGTCAACCTTATGTGTTAATAGCAAATTGGGCTATTCAATTATGAAGCATCTGATCAAAATTCGCTATCATAACGCTCTTGCTGCATCCATAATTTCTTATCTTACAAACATGCACTATATTTAGATGGAAAATGCAAAAATGCAATAACATAAGGCGTGTTTGATTAAAAAAAAAAGAACACTTGTATCACCAACGACTTATGGGCTACCCTGTGATTGTGGAAATATTTTTTAAGATGTAGCTCAAGACACCCTATAATTAATATATAGGCATTTATTTCATATATTGTATAATAAGGGATATATTGAGGTTTATTGATTTTTTACGAAAATTCGACAAAAATTATATAACATTAAACGATAAACTCTATAGCTAAGGCTACTGCCAAGCATCAGAGAAAGGGTCTATTTGAAATGAATTTTCTGGAAACATTTTAGTAAAATGAAGGACAATGACCGTTGAAACTAAGACTTCAGGGTTTGTAATACATCCTTCTTGAGACATTTGATTTCCATAGCCCGTATTAGATTCAAGTTATTTGCCTAAATGTTGCCGATTTTGACGTTTAAATCGCAACTTTGACGTTTTGAGGAAAAACCCCAATTTATTTTTCTTTAAACGCCTATAACCTTTTTGTCTTTTGACCTACATAGGTGAATTTTGGTAGGTAACTTACCTATAAGGATATAAACCCGTGTACCAAATTTGGTTACCCTTACTTTGTTAATTCCGGAGATATAAATTTTTTCGAAAGAAAACACAAACTTTTCCGGGAAAACCTTGGCAGATTTTCCTGGCTAACGAACTTTTCCAAGCCATTTGCAAAAGGAATTTATTCAATAAATTTAATTAAAATCGGCCCAATATTTTTTGAGTTATCGGTGTGATACATACATACATATATATATATATATATATATATATATATATATATATATATATATATATATATATATATATATATATATATATATATATATATATATATATATATATATATATATATATATATATATATATATATATATATATATATAAACATATAAAATTGAAACTGACCCCGGATATGTGTTCTGGGGGGCCTAATTAGCGCTCATTTGGAGCAATTTTTTCAAAATTCAAAAGTCGGGATCTCCTCAATAGTGAATTTTTTTTAAGAAAATTCACTAAAAGAATGGACCGATTTTAATAAAATTTGGTGGATACCGTCCTTTTGCAAATGGCTTTTTTTTATTTCAACAGCTCACCACAAAGGCTCACAGACTAAATACTATCGTGGGTATCGACAAGAAGAAAGGGGCAACTTTTTAATTCTGGACTTGAAGGTTTGGAGGTTCGGAGGAGAAGGAAAAACATGTGCCGGCAAGGAAATCCACAACTTGGAAGTCTCCGGGACAAAAGAGCGGGCACAACAAGATGTTCTATGTCTGGTGACCTGTACAGTAAAAGGGTGCATTCGTTCTGTTCCCCTGGTAGATCTGCTGGGGCAGCAGGTGGAGGAACTATAGAGAAGAGCTCCTCTGAGTAGTGCCCGTGCAGATATCTATAAAGGAGAGAGAGGTCACCAACAGCACGTCGGTGGGCAAGGAATTACAGCCTTTGGGTGAGGGTAGTGTCACCGATGAGACGTATAGCTCTCTTCTGAATGGAGTCCAGGATAGCGAGTGTAGAAGCGGCAGCGGCACCCCAGATGTGGGAGCAGTATCCAAGGCTTGGCTTTATTCGTGAAGTATATAAGATATAGAGGTTAGCTGGCGAAAAGTATTTGCGAGCCCGGAAAAGGAAACCTAATTTCTTACCAGCCGCTTTTGCAATTGATGTGACATGTTGGTGCCAATTGAGATTTCGATCCACAGAAATGCCAACAAGTGAAAAGAACTCATTACTTTGAATAACTTGGATGTTTATTGTGATGGGTCTAGGGCTGGTGTATCTCTTACGAGATAGTAAGCAAGACTGAGATTTGGCGAAGTGAATTGTACAAGATTTCTACTTCCCCAGTCTAATATTTTTTGGAGATCCACAGAGACAGAACCCTCCACGAGTCTGCGATCCTCATCCAATTGGGCTAAAGAAACAGGCTTAGAATATTGTATATTTGAGTGGAGGGTGCTGTCATCCGCGTAACTGTGAACTTGGTTGGATGTGCTAGAGATGAGGTCATTAATGTGGAGAGGAAACAAAGTAGGGGCTAAAGCTGAACCTTGAGGGACTCCTGCATTAATTGGATACAGTTTAGAGGAATGGCCATCCACGACAACAGAAATGCTCCGGTTGGAGAGAAAATTTTCGGTCCAGGTACAGAGTTTTGGTGGTAGGCCATAGGCCGGAAGTGAATAAGTTTATTAGCGAAGAAAAGCGGACCGTTTTTCCCGGAACGTTTTGTGTTTTCTTTCGGATTTCTTTTAGCTCCGAAGATTAGAAAGGTAGAGTGTGAAAATTTGGTGCGCTAGTTTATATCGTTAAAGATAAACTATGTACCGAAATTTAGATTTCTGAGTTAAAAGGAAAAAAGTTATAGGCATTTAATGCACAAAAATTCTGTTACTCTAGAGGCCAAATGGGGACACAAGACGAAATATTTTTGTATGATAAACACAAGTGATATAATTTTATAGGCAAAAAAAAACCATGTCGGGTTAAGTGGTCGAAAAATACTAAAACAGTAACATAATCTTTCTTACTGCAAAAAAAAAAAACAACAGGATTCTTATAAGGCGTAATACAATACCGCATTCCAAATTCTCCTTATCCCAAACTGACAGATCTGTTATGGTTTTCCAGTAAGTGAATCTCCTTCCTCTGAGGTCACTATTCTTGGTGACTTCAATGTCCATAATAAGAAATGGCTTGGATTTTCAAAAACCGATCCACAAAGGAGAGCAGCGGAGGGCTTTGCAGTCAGCAATTCTTTAGCCAATATGGTTCAGCAACTTACTTACTTCCCCCGCATCCCAACACACAGCTCAAATCCCTTGGATCTCCTTCTTACTACAAAAACCTGAATGCTAGAAGATATCAGTCACCGCCCCCCTTGGTCGCTCAGACCAGGCATGGTCACTGCTTCCTGCACAATGCAACCCGAGGTCACACAATCATCACACCCACGTATCGTGTGGCATTACAACTCCGCGAACTGGGACGAAATGCGGGATTAATTTTCCTCACTTCCATGGGCGTCTGTCTGCTTCTCTCATCCTGACCCATCACAAAACGTCACCGAAACTATCCAAGCTGACATGAAATTATTTATTCCAGGTACACAGGAAACCTCTTCAGCCAGTCAATAGCACTGGTTCTCTTAATATTGTGACAAGGCCAGACTTCAAAAGGTCAAAAAGCGTCTACATAATCCCAGTCAAGAAAACCGTCAAGCATTTAACGACGCAAGAAACCGCTGTGTCCGCATTCTTTCTGAGGCAAAAAACTCTTTTAATAACTACATCAAAAACAAAGTCCTCTGAAGCTCCAACGGCAGCAAATCCTTCTGGACTCTAAATCTATTGGGAACAATTTCTGCAATAGCACCTTCCCACCTCTTGCTTAAGGGGATAAAATTGTTTCTACCGCCCTGGGCAAGGCTGAACATTTTGCCTCGTTGTTCACCGACAATTCTACTCTCAACCCACTTCCAAATGTTCAACCACCAACAGTCCCCAATGTCGCGCATAAAATGACGGATATCATTTTCCAACCGTAGCATTTCTGTTGTCGTGGATGGCCATTCATATAAACTGCATCCAATTAATGCAGGAGTCCCTCAGGGTTTAGCTTTAGCCCCTACTTTGTTTATTTTCCACATCAATGACTTTCTCTCTAGCACATCCAACCCAGTTCACAGTTACGCGAACGCCAGCACCCTCCACTACAATATTCTAAGCCTGTGTTTTTAGACCAATTAGATGAGGATCGCAGACTCATGGAGAGTTATGTCTCTGTGGAGCTCCAAAAAATATTAGACTGAGAAAATAGAATTCTTGTACAATCCAACTCCACCACATCTCAGTCTTGCTTTTTATCTCATAAGAGATACACCAGCCCTAGACCCATCACAATAAACAACCAAGTTATTCAAAGTAATGAGTCCTTTTCGCTTGTTGGCATTTCTGTGGATCGAAATCTCAAGTGGCACCAACATGTCATATCAATTGCAGAAGCGGCTGCTAAGAAATTAGGTTTCCTGTTCCGGGCTCGCAAATACTCTTCACAAGCTAATCTCTATACCTTGTATACTTCATAAATAAGGCCAAACGTCGAATATTGCTCCCACATCTGGGGTACCGTTGCCGTTTCTACACTCGCTATCCTGGACTCCATTCGGAAGAGAGCTATACGTCTCATCGTTGCCCCTACCCTGACCCAAAGACTGCCATCCCTTGCCCACCGACATGACGTTGGTAACCTCTCTCTATCTTTTATAGATATCTGCACGGGCACTGGGAACACGGGAATTAACAAGTTGCCTCTTTCCTCCTTGTCAACACCCACGGTACGATAGTATTTAAGCTGTAAGCCATCGTTGTGTGTTGTTGAAATATAAAAATTTGTATGTATCCCTTGGATCCTGAACGCATGTAGGACCAATCATTCATGGCTTACATGCGAAGTTAGGGACACCTAGATAGCCATCTAGTGTGACGTAGATAATAGAGCTGTAATTAAAGTAAGGATATTAAACAAATGCTGAAAATACAGTTTGTATAAATTACAACTCCATAATAATGAACTTTTAACAACTTATAATTAAGTTGAAAAACTTTTCCAGCAGTTTTAGTAGTCAAGACAAGTATAGAGCAAAAACGGTCTAATGTACTTCGGAACTTGGTCAACGTTCTTGTATATGCAATGAGAGTACACAATTAGAGAACAAAGGGAAAGCATGCATTATTTCCCCACTAAAATAGGCCACAACGCCTTTATTTTCATTATTAATTGTTTCTTTGAAGTCTATTTACAATACCTGCTGTAACAATTTTATTACCAAGGCGTAGAGCCGTCAAGGGTATAAATATTGATAATTTCGAGATTAAACACGAAGTTATCAATTACAAACGTTTTAGGTTAGGTATCTTGTATCTGCATATCATTATGGATAAGTGTGCCATGTACAGTCTAAACAACAGTCTAGAATGCATGAAGGTGATATGTGTTGGCAGCTCTCAAAAGTGTATTGGTTTAAGGTGCTCTAGGGGTAAAAACGTGCCACTTTAGACCTTAGGGTCTCGAGTTAAATTTTCAGTAGAAACATCAAATTATCATCAACCGAGGTTGTGGAATTGTGTTTGAGCCAGTTGAATGCCTGCACGTTCCGCATTTCGGAGGGGGCGTTAACAAATTCGCTGCCTCCTAAAATATAAAAAGGTTGGTCTGGTGCCATCGATTTTTTTGGCCAACCTATTAAATGGTTATTAGTAGTAGTTCAAAAATAACATTCTAAAGCAATATATATTTTTGGAGACTTTTGGAAATTGTCCTCAAATGAGCGCGAATTAGTGCCCCTAGAACCCAAATCCAAGGTCAGTTAAAAAGGTTATATATATATATATATATATATATATATATATATATATATATATATATATATATATATATATATATATATATATATATATATATATATTGCTAGGAAATTGCCCCTTTTAAAGTATTAGTACACCAGAGTGTACATAATATGAATTCCCAATAAATTTCACTATAAAACAAAAAAGGCAAACCCTTACGGAAAGCTAGTTTGATGACGTTAAGTTCCGATTATTGGTTACATTATGTAAATCTTTAGACTTACATATATTGGGGGGTTAGCTTAGCAACGTTTTGAAAGTAATTGGACCACTGGTCAGTAGTAAGTACAATACTTACGGTTTACACGTGATGTATATGGGCTCTCTGTAGATTGTGTATATATCCACATCGTTCGACATTTTTTTAAAACACTTAAACATAAAAACAAAATAAAAACATTAATATACAAGCATATTTTCTATTATTATTAGTCAGTATTATTTGTATAAGCAATGACAGGTATAAAGCCATAGTTTGTTAAAATAATCAATAATTAAACCTTTGAGATTCATAACTAGCAAATTTGGAAAGTATCTCAGTTTAAATGGATTTAAAAGAACCAAAAATCTATATGCACATAGCTAAAACTCTTAATCATGACATTCAAACCAAAGAATTATGCTCTAAAACAATTACCCGAAATTAATAAAAAACCAAACACTTTGTATAATATATATGTAAGAGTGTTTTTTTTTTATGTAAGCAATAAACTGGAGTTTATCAGACAGTGTTTTTTGTGTTGTGAGACTTTTGAAATCAAGGTTGCAGCATATAAACTTTTTAAATTTAATATTATTTGTTATTGTCTAGAAGTAAGGTTATGCCAAATGTCATTTTTAATAATAACGATCTAGAATAATAAGATTCAAACTTACCGGGCATTTTGTTTCAAAGATGAACAGCTGTCAAAAATAATATTTATTTCACGAAAGAAAGATTTTTAATTTACTAAATTGTTACATCATTTCATTTGTTTAAAATATTTTTCCAAAATTGAATTTGAGGTTGTCTCGTTTGTCAGTCTCACATAGAGAGCTACAATATTATATCATTTAAAAAAGTATGGATACAACAACAGTAAATAAGCGATGAAGAAAAAAGATTTCAAATCCGATAACTCAATTTCCCATTAAGCTATAATCTTCAATCTTGAGCCTTAGGAGAACCTGTGTCTTTATAGGTTGAAAACAAGGTCGAGGTCTCTCGGTGCTTTTCTTTTTTTTATTCCGATATTTTCCAGGTGGGAATTTTTAATTGGCACACCCTGTGTAGTAACGTTTATTTGAATAGTTCCACCCTGGATAAAGTTTTTCTTTAAATTCATAAATTAAACATCCCATGGCGCTTAAAATTTAATGACTACACAAGTGTCGTTACTGCAGTGAGAAATGGCTGTGTTGACTTTTACAGCTCTCTAGCTTTCAACTCTTCCAACTTATATTTTGTAGTGTAGAATCTGCCTGAATTCAGAATAAATTGTTGCAGACAATTATAAACTTATATTCAAACAACAAATTTATGACTGTCGGGACATTCAGAGAAGAGTGGGTGGTTAAGTGGAAAGTTGTGTCTGTTTCTCCTGTCAACATTCTCCTGCATTATACTAGATAAAATGGCTTTTAGTTAAATCGCGGTAAATGCATTTTAATTTACACTCATCGCATGTAAATTTTATTGTACCACAAGCATGTTTGTATGGTTATGTGCTATTAGGCTTTTTATTGATTTTTTTTTGTGACGCAACTAAAATATGATTTCTTGATCTTAAGTATACTCGTCAAGTGCCTTTCCAGAGAAGTTCGTCGAGGAGAATAGTTTTTTCAGCAAAATTCTTCATGTTGTTTGTATCATCAGGTGATATTCTCAATATTTAGGATAATTCCCGGACATGATACAATTTGAGGTGAATTATATTGAAAAAGACCCTTATGAATATTTATCGTAACTAATTTTCTAATTTTTTTTTCTAGTTGAGCGTAGGCTTGTGGGAGGTCGCTTTGTCTAAATATTTTGCAATTTCGTTCGGCGCAAATAGCTAAATTTATTTTATTATCTATCGAACGTGTTTCTGGCGGTCTTACTGTCAAGTGATCTATCAATCGACTTACCATAGGCGGCGGTGCTAAGTTCATACCATTTTTATTATTACTATTTTTAGCAATATATATATATATATATATATATATATATATATATATATATATATATATATATATATATATATATAGGCACTTTTGAAAGCGCTTAGGTGTCTCGGCTGTCTAACATTTTTAATGAATTTTAGATTATCCTTATCTACGCGGTGATTATTATCTCAAATATGCCGGGCAATGGAAAATTTATCTATAGTACCGTATCTTAATTGTGATAAATATTCATTAAATCTAACTTCAATAGATCTTTTTGTTTGTTAATTAATTTCTCCACTATCCAAGCAGTGTATCCGTTATATTCGGCCACGTTCTTAATATATCGTTATTCTTTGGTGTATCTATTTTTAGTTAAAGGAAAATTAATTAGCCTGTTTACTAAAAAATTCAGACTAGCCATTTTTGTGTGTAAAACACGCGTACCAAATCTGATGGCCTTTACTTTCTTACTTCCGGAGATATAAATTTTTTCGGAAATAAAACCCAAAATTTTACGGCAAAACCTGGGCAGTTTTCCTGGCTAACGAACTTATCGAAACCACTTACAAAAGTAAGGTACTTAGCAAATTTGATCGAAATCGGCCCAATTTTTGAGTTGTCGGTGTGATACATATTATATATATATATATATATATATATATATATATATATATATATATATATATATATATATATATATATATAAATTGAAACTAACGCTGGATATGGGTTCTTAGAGGGCCTAGTTCGCTCTCGTTTGAAGACATTTTTTCTAAAGTCAAAAGCCGCAATCATCACATTAGTGATTTTTTTTAAAGAAAATTCTCTTAAACAAGCACTTGTGTAGCCACGGGAAAAGTCTACGACTGTATTAAATATGGAACAGTTTCAATAAGTTACGGCAAGAATAAACAACCAGATATGCTTTTCAAATGGAATGAACTTTTCATCTCCTTTTTATTATATTATTTTTTATAGAAAACTCGCTAAAAAATTCATCGGACTAACAACAATCTGTTTAGATACTGATAAAGTAAAATGTGACTAAAAAATGGATAAAAATCGAGGTCACTAACTAGGATTAGAACTCGTCATAAAGGACTAGATTATCTAATGTACAGCGCTTATCCCACTCGGACACGGGCGACATGTCAGATGGATGTACTAGCAGGTATATCCGGTAGTATGTTAATTGTCTAACGTCTTTACTATTTACACCAAACAATTTTTGTTGACAATGGATTTTTTGCTCACATTTTAACGAAATGAAGGAAAATAACGACTTAGATACTGATCTAGGAGCTTGTTAGTCATTTCGTGTCATGGTTTTCACTCACATTTGTACTCCTACCATAATTATCAATTTTGACGTTTTAACTTTCTTGAATCAGATTTAATAAATTAAAAATTAATTTCCACCTAGCTTTGCCTTGTAACATATAAATTTGAATTTTGGTACATAGGATACTCTTTATGACGGAAACCAGCGTACCAAATGTTGTTGCCTTTACTCTATTATTTCTGGAGATATCGTTTGTTTTTTTTTCGAAAGGAAACAAAATACCCCCCGGAAAATCTGGGCGAAACTTATCTAAGCCACTTGCAAAGGGAAGGTACGTACCAAATTTAATCAAAATCGGCCCAATATTTTTTGAGTTATCGGTGTGGAACGGATATATATATATATATATATATATATATATATATATATATATATATATATATATATATATATATATATATATATATATATATATATACTTGGAAATTAATCATGGTATGCATTGCGTTTGACTTTGAAAAAAAATGAGGAAGAAAAGTCCGATATTTTTTTTTTCAGATTTTCTAAATTGTAATACAAAATATATCAGATTGGTTCGATAACACTATTATCGATGATTAAGAGGCACAAAAATCACATTCCGTAAATGTTTTTTCAGCATGGGGGGGGGGGGGTTATGTGGTTGGCAAAATACCTTAAAATTTGACAATTTTCTTTTTCTTTTTTTTATATAATTGTGAATACCTTGAAAACCGTAAACTTTTTGATAGGATCATATAGGGTTTTTCTGAAAGGGCTTGAGCTGCCCTTTCTTTATGTGACGTTTGATTTACAACTTTTGGGACACCTATATATATATATATATATATATATATATATATATATATATATATATATATATATATATATATATATATATATATATATATATATATATATATATAATTGACACTGACCCTGGATATGTGTTCTAGAGGGTGTAGTTCGCGCTCATTTGAAGAAATTGTTTCAAAATTCACAAGTCGCCATATCCTCATTAGTGAATTTTTTTCTAAGAAAATTCAGTAAAACCATGTTCGATAGTTACCTTTAAACCTTTTAAGAAATAAAATCACTGAAGTTAGTCATTTATTCTTCGTTGAATAAATTTTTTTCTGGAAAAAAAAAAGGGTGCCATTTCAAAAATGCGTGATAGAATTGCGCCAAATATTAGCAACATCTGTGCGAGTTAAGAGCTTTGAAACGATGTATCACAAGCCGCATACTTTAATTAAGAAAATGTCGATGACTTTATACCTTTGACGGGTCAATGAAAAAACAAATGAATGAGATGAAAAAGTAGGCTAATTAAAAACCAAATTGACGTGTTCGAGCATTTTTTTAAATAACCTACTTATTAGTAGTCCATACTTTTTCCCACACTGTATACTTTTCGATGTCCATCAATTTTGTCCAGCGGCGAGTAAGGGCCTAAAATCAATAAAGCCCCTCTTACTGTTCCCAGTCATAAATAACTTAATTCACTTTTACGATTCAATCAGAATGTAACAACGAATTAAACGCAGAATAGAAAGTATCCAATAAAGCAAACTCCGCGATAAAATCAACTTATTTTCGTCGGAGAAGAAACGTAAAGTAGCAGATCCCGAGACGTTATCTTTAACTTTAGACGGTATCCGCTTGCTCTAAAACAAACTTTCTGGTGATTGAAGGTCCGTAAGACATGATGTCCCTAACAAACTTCATCATCTCCTCTCAAATATAAGAAGTTGAGACAAACTCATTAAAATGTTCCACTTACGAAAATAATCCCCAGCTAACGACAAAGAAAACGCGTTGTTCAGCCCAAACATGACGAAATAAAATTGGAGTGGCTTGTAATAATGATACTTAGGAGGATGATAATGTGGAAAAACATCTGGGGACGGAACATGCCTCATGAAAATGAGATGTTTTTTCTCTGTTCGGAATAATATTTTCCATAATCTGTGGAATTAAACTTAATTGCTCGAATTTACCTTAAAGCGTGTTTTAATTGGATTTTTATTTCTATATTAATGCGGACAACCTATTAGCATGGCCGTCTTTGTTTTAGACGAGGCTTTTGTAGCTAATGGTGGTGCTCGTTGTGGAGCCCATTTAATGTCGTACTTGTTTGTTTTCTTTATACACATGTTCTTTCCTGTTAATTCGATTTTATTTTTCATTTTATCATAATGGTGTACACAAACATTACACAAAAAATGCGTTCCTAGGAGAAAATATCAAGTAAAATTTAGGTTTTTGTAAATAAAAGCAAATTCCTGTTAAACGAAATCTATAATTAAGGTGAACCCAGTTTAAAAAATAAATTAATAAACAGTTTTATAGAACACATAAATTAATCAACAAATAAATCAAAGTATAGACGACTTGAGCATGATACGTAAACTAAACATCAAAAAATTCTGGACGCAGCAAGTGCGTTATGGTAGTGAATTTTCATAAAAATGTTTTTAATAACAAATATGTGTGTTTTTTAAGAAAGCAGGCATCAAATTTGGTTACCAGTATAACCTATATAGTAAAAACAATGTGCCATGTTTCATCAAAATAACTTTATTGTGTGAAAATGTACAAAAATTTCCAAAAGTAAACTTAAAGTGTTCCCGAAAAAACACGTTTCTTGGTCAACCTTATAGGTTAATAGCAAATTGAGCTGTTCAAATATGAAACATTTGATCAAAATTCACTACCATAACGCACTTGCTGCGTCTAGAATTTCTTTTCTTACAAACATGCATTATATCTCGATGGAAAATGCAAAAATGCAATAACATAAGGCGTGTTTGATTAAAAAAAAAAGGAACTTTGTATCACCAACGACTTATGGGCCATCCTGTGATTGTAGAAATATTATTTCAGGATGTCAAGACACCCTATAATTAATATATACAAATTTTTTTCATATCATATATAATAACGGATATATTGAGCTTTATTGATTTTTTACGAAAATTCGACAAAAATTATATACTATTAAACGATAAACTCTATAGCCAAGGCTACTGCCAAGCATCAGAGAAAGGGTCTGTTTGAAATGAATTTTCTGCAAATATTTTAGTAAAATGAAGGACAATGACGGTTGAAATTAAGACTTTAGGGTTTGTAAAACATCCTTCTCGAGACATTTTATTTCTATAGCCCGTATTAGATTCAAGTTATTTGCCTAAATGTTGCCAATTTTGACATTTTAAATCGCCACTTTGACGTTTTGAGGAAAACCCCAATTTATTTTTCTTAAAATGCCTATAACTTTTTTGTCTTTTGACTTATATAGCTAAATTTTGGTATGTAGCTCACTTATAAGAATATAAACCAGCGTACTAAATTTAGTTGCCCTTACTTTGTTAATTCCGGAGATATAAATTTTTTTCGAAAGAAAACACAAAATTTTTCGGGAAAACCTAGGCAGATTTTCTTGCTTAACGAACTCATCCAAGCCATTTGCAAAAGAAATTTTTTCACCAAATTTAATCAAAATCGGCCCTTTATTTTTTGAGTTATCGGTGTGATACAGATATATATATATATATATATATATATATATATATATATATATATATATATATATATATATATATATATATATATATATATATATATATATATATATATATATATATATATATATATATATATATATATATATATATATATATATATATATATATATATATATATATATATATATATATATAAACATATAAAAATTGAAACTGACCCCGGATATGTTTTCTGGGGGGCCTAATTAGCGCTCATTTGAAGAAATTTTTTCAAAATTCAAAAGTCGGGATCTCCTCATTAGTGAATTTTTTTTAAGAAAATTCACTAAAAAGACAGGATGTGAGTTTTCACAGTTAATATTTCTATGCATTCTGACGCTAAACAATAAAAAGAGAGATAAATTCGGTATATAGTATTTATTAAAAAATCAAATATTGAACGCTAACAATGTTAATTAATTTACAATTTAAAATTAAGATTTCTGATGAAACGTAGCAAGAATTTATAATGACTGTTTTAAAAATTGACAAACAAAAGAAGAAACTTATTCAAAATAAGCAAATTTCACTTAACGTTGGTTTGTGATGTGAATGTGATGCAGTAAACTAGGTGGCGGCACGTTGGTTCGTCTCTTACCACTCATTTAGTGTTGGAAGGCTGGCTACCATAGCCGTATTACTTTATAGGTGTATTTTCTCTACAATTAGTATGCCGTACTGACGAGCTCTAATTAGAGCGAAACCGGTCTGCGGTTCTAATTGTTGTGAGAATGCATCCAGCCTTACATACGTTGTGCCTATATTAGGGTAGAAATGGGCCAAAGCTGACAATTTACCAAATTGTTGGTTGGTTGTACACAGTCTGTATTTTTAACACTTTGTGTTATTTGGAGCTGGCGTGACAACATACTACTTGGTTTCGCAACTAGGTGGCGACACGATGCTTCGTGTCTTACCGCTCACTTAGTGTTGAAAGGCTGGCTACCATAGCCGTATTACTTTATAGTTGTATTTTCGCTACAATTAGTATGCTGTACTGACGAGCTCTAATTAGAGCGAAACCGGTCTGCGGTTATAACTGTTGTGAGAATGCGTTTAGCCTTAAAATTGAAGATTCAAAGTTAATGCAAAATTTAGATATGATTTGAAATATTTTTAAAAGTTCGCTACTGTAACGCACTTGCTGCATTCACGCCTATTTTCAACATTTATTTACTATTAAACTGACAATTTTTTGATGAATAGAATCATTTTTCATAAAAATATGCTACCATAACGCCATTGCCTTGTCTAGAATTTTTAAAACTGATACAATAATTCGCTCTTGAGATTGACACCTGTGATGAGCACTGGTAAGTATACTTGGAGAACCCAAGTCACCGCAACACAATTTTAAAGACCTGATGACCGTTTCGCTGACAAAGCTGGCGTCATCAGTGATGTGAGAAATGCTCTTTTACGCTCCGATGACGCTATCTTTGTTAGTAAAACGATTGTCAGGTTTTTAAATTGTGTTGTGGTTCTTTAACTGTACTTATGATACAATAATGTAACTCTCCATTGATACTGGCACAAACGTCTACTTCAAATTAGGTAGGTAATTAATTTTGTAACGAAGTAAATATTTTCAGAACAGTTGTAGATATCAAAAGCGTATGTTCTAAGATAAAAATTCTACGCAGTTAAAATAATTATTTTATCATTAATATTTCTTAACAAGTTCGCATTTCGAATTATCGCGGGATAAATGGAGCCCAAAACAATGGCCCGTTATAATACAATGTCGCCTTCCCACGGTAAGAACCGCTGAGTCAGCCGTCGTCTTAACGAAGCCAAGAACTTTGCAGGTTCAAAGTGCAAGTAGAACGGAATATCACTGTGAGAATCTACATCAGCAGATTCCTTGTTTATCCAGAGACAATAGTGCCACGCCTGGAGGGAAGACTATAAAGAGGCTACTCACAGAGGTAGAACCGTTCATTCTTGTTCCGAGTTAGTCATTAGCACACCGAGTGCATAGACATTAGATCACATGTAGGTTGATCGTCTTATTTTAGTATATTATATTATTGATTTTTCTTGTAACTAAATAATTAGGTATTGATTGTTCAAAGTATTAAATAAATTGTTTTAAAAATTCAAACGTCTTAACCGTGAAGTTAAGTCGCGGCAGAGTAGAAACATATCTGCACAAGATAAGGATAAGGTATGTACCACCGATTAGGATTTTTCAGCCAGTGACTGGAGAGACAATAACGACGAGGGGTAGAAAGAGTTCACCGTTTGCCGTAGCGTGGTTAAGTTTATAGCTTGAGTTCCGCATCAGCGAATTAAAAGCCCGCTTATTCAAATTATAACAAAGTATTAGGATACAGTACCGTCCGTCCCGTTGTTGTATTGAACAATCTTTACTTTACTAATTCTTCCGAATATAGTCTAGGTGAGAACCTTTTATTGTATTTACATATAGCGAATTTTCGGATAATTTCTCAGATCCGTTCAAATTATAACAAAGTATTGGCATACAGTAGCGTCCGTCCCGTTGTTGTATAGAACAATTTTTACTCTCGTAATTCTTCCGAATATAGTCTAGGTAATAACCTTTTAAGTTTTTCTTATTGTATTTATATATAGCGAATTTTCGGATAGTTTCTCAGATCCTTGTATCTCTCCGGTGACGTCGAGATAGTGAGATCGAGCGTAATCTCCTTCCATTCTCATATCCTATTATTGTTGGCGTTTCGTAAAACATTCGGAAGCTGATGCTGTAGCTAACACAGACTTTTCAAGTGCATTACGTACGACCGTTCTGATTCGACTCAGGTCTGGACGCTGTAAGTATACAAGCAGGCTTAGGTCGAGTTAGTACGCGGCAATATCCTTCCACATGGTGTTCCCCGATAATCTTTCCCGTTCCTTATCGACGCCCCGACATCGAGGCGCTTGATCTCGCGATACCGGCTTCGACGGATATATGCCATTTAGTTATTTGAGGAGCGTTTCTTCAATCGATCCACTTAACGGCTGCATCCACGAGTCGTAAACCACAGTACTCGGAGTTTCCGCCAGCGTGTCTTCCGCATTTCTTCTCCGTGGGGAATAATTAATGTTGTTGGCTCGTCATCAGTGATATAATTTGTTTTAGGATAAATTAGTTTAATAAGTACCATTCAGATTGTAAAAATATCAGTGAATTGTATAGTATTATTAGGTAATAAATAGTGTGGAAAGTATATTCAGTCTATATTATAACCGTAAATAAATCTCCTACACCTATACAGACTTTCAGAAGGTCAGGGAAATACCGGGGGAGCGATTAAAGCCCGCAACCTCGGAGGTATCTACACGGCCTGTTATATTATAGGCTACGGGACCCTCTCCACAGAGCTATCCAGGCACTTTGACCACAACCGTGGTCAGAGCCTTGTGACAAGGTCGCAGACATCCTCGCAGGGAGTAAACCCTTTCAAAATCTGGCGCTCGAGACCGTTCCCGTAAATTCGTTGATCTGTTCCACTAAATAACTCACCCCGTGAATCAAGGCCTCCTTACAATTTTCTGCAAATATTTTTGACAAATAAAATGGGGAAATAATTTGAACAAAAACTTCAGACTTTAAATGGTGATACTGCATATTAGGGACCCACTAGTTTTAGATAAATCGACTCCTAATAAATGAAGTTTACTACCGTATATGCACTCTGCTACTCTTTTTATGTTGTGAAAATTCGTTTTTGCATTGTGGGAAACTGTTGTTGCCGAGTTATTGAGATTATTTGTTCGTCGCTGGTCACATACGGTATCTTTAAGCTTACACATTTTTAATTTTTTGTTTGCTAAATGCATGTTTTAGTGAATTTTCTTAAAAGAAATTCACTGAGGAGATCTCAACTTTCGAATTTTGAAAAAAAATTCTTCAAATGAGCGCGAACTAGGCCCCCTAGATCCGGGGTCAGTTTCAATGTTTATATATATATATATATATATATATATATATATATATATATATATATATATATATATATATATATATATATATATATATATATATATATATATATATATATATATATATATATATATATATATATATATATATATATATACACCGATAACTCAAAAAATAAAGGGCCGATGTTGATAAAATTTGAGTTAATTCTTTGTGCAAGCTATGGTAACCACATCTGGCAGGCTGGTTTATGTTGAAAAAAACAAACTCTGCGCCAAAATCTAGGTCTTTATGTTGAAAGGAAAAAATATATAGGCACTTAATAAAGCAAAATTTTTGTGCCACTAAAAGTCAGAGAAAGCGCAATATCAAAATATTGTATGTGTTAAACAAAATCTATTAAATATTACAGACAGCGTTTATCTTTTAATGGCGCAAAAAGTTTAAGAAGTACCAGACAGATTGCTCCAAGAATTTTATAATTTTTCTCCTGTAAATGTCAAACTGGAGACTTTCGAATGTTCTAGATTTATGCTAATCTTCTCATTTGTTAAAGTAACTGCAAAATCTTCCTCTAAAGACCTTATATATCACAAATAAATATTTTAAGACCATTATCGGTTATCTACCTTACTTCATTGCAGTTTTCCAGAGGCATTACGTAATGTAACGGTTAGGATCCCTGTCTGATGAGTGAAGAAACGCGGGTTCAAATCTCACTGTCGACTGAATTTCTGTTTTAACTTTTGTTTTAACATTTTTTCGTCTTTGATTCCCTTATAACGTTATCTGATCAAATTGTGTAATTCCCATATACATTTTTAGCGACTTTTTGTTGAAAATGAAAGATAAGCACTTTTAAGACTTTTAATTCAAGTTTAATAGTAGCTGTTGTTGCCCTTAGTTGGTAAAACCATGCCACAGTTAACAATAGACTTAGAGATTTGTGAAATGAGATGAGGTTGTTTTCTTCTCTACAACCGGATTTAATTTTTACAGTATACACAGGTTTAAGAATTTTCTCTGTGAAGCCACAGAAAAAGTATCCACTTCTGTGTTTAGATCAGATTTTGAATATTTCTTAGTTTATTTAATTTATTTCTATTTCTATTAGTTAATTTTCCTATAAAAAATCTTCGTTTAATAGCGAATTTTCTTATAAATAAGTTTAATGAATTTTCTTTGAAGAAACGTTCGTTGCGAATTTTTGAAAAATTATTTAATTGATGGAACATTTTTCAAACGAAATTCATCGAAAATTAGGTTTTAATAGATTTTCGTGCAAACAAATTATTTTATTTTCAATTTTAATTACAGAATAGGTATATAATTTGAGTTTTAGGTATTCTTTTTGCAAAATTTTATGTAAAAAGGGATTTAGCTGGTTTTCGCAGAAATTTTTTTGTGCTTCGTAGAAATAATTTTTTGCAAGATGTTTTTGTGAAATTTTGGTAATTAATGATAAATGTTTAATAAGTTATTTAAAATTTTTTGTAAGGATTTTCTTGAAAAATTGTCTGCAAATTTTCATGAAATTTTTGTTTTGTCGTGGAAAATGTTTTTGTGAAAATTTATATTTTGGTGGGTGCGTAAATAACTTGAAATGGTTTGTTGGCCAGGAAAATCGAACCAGTTTTTTTTATTTATTTAATTTTTTTATTCGCAAATTTTTTTGTAGAAAATGTTTTTATCGCGAACTTTCTTATAAATGAATTTAATAAATTTTCTTTGAAGAAACATTTTAGAAATTTTGTATGAAAAATTATTCAATTGATGGATTATTTCTTAAACGAAATTCGTCGAAAATAAGTTTTTAATAGATTTTCGTGCAACCAAATTATTTTATTTTCAATTTTAATTACAGATTAGGTATATAATTTGAATTATATATGTTCTTTTAGCAAAATTTTGTGTAAAAAAATATTTAGTCCAATTTGATGCCTGATTTTAATATAAAAATACATATTTGCAATTAAAAACATTTTATGTATCCTTTTAGCAGAATTTTGTTTAAAAAATACTTAGCCAAATTTGATGCCTGCTTTTATTTAAAAAAAGACATATCTGCCATTAAAAATGTTTTTATCAAAACTCCCCACCATAACGCACTTGCTGCGTCCAGGCCTTTTTTGGCCTTTTTATTGTATCCAACGTTTTTTTGGTCAGGTCGGGTCAGGTTAGTTCAGGTGGTGTCAGGTCAGGTCAGGTTGGATCAGGTTAGGTAGTTAAGGCCTGCTTGATGTGGTATTTTGTGAATAAGCGACAAGAAAAAAGTTGTCCCTGTACCCCTTTAACAGGCTTGGGGGACCTGGAGAAAATAGGAGTGCTGGAGGAAGAAGAACACTATTAAGAGAAAACGTTGATGCAAAATGTAAAAAATCTCGGGACGCAGCAAGTGCGTTATGGTAGTGAATTTTCATAGAAATGATCTGGCACAAAATATTTTATTATAACTTTTTTTTCTTGTAACATAGAAATCTAAATTTTGGTGTATAGTTTACTTTTTCTATCGTAAACCTACCTACCAAATTTGGTTATCATACAGTTTTTATTTTTTAAGATAAAATTTTTTTTAAAATGAAAACTCAAAAATTTTCCGGAAAACCTCGTCCGATTTTTCTGATTAACGAACTTACCAAAGACATTTACAAAAGGAAAGTACATGCCAAATTTTATCAAAATAGGCCCATTATTTTTTGAGATAAAAATTTTTTTCGAATGAAAACTCAACATTTTCCCGGAAAACCTTGTCCGATTTTTCTGACTAACAAACTTGTCAAAGCCATTTACAAAAGGAAGGTACATGCCAAATTTTATTAAAATCGGCTTATTACTTTTTGAGATAAGAATTTTTTTCGAATGAAAACTCAACATTTTCCAGGAAAACCTCGTCCGATTTTCCTGACTAACGAACTTATCCAAGCTATTTACAAAAGAAAGGTACATGCCAAATTTTATCAAAATCGGCCCATTATTTTTTGAGTTATCGGTGTGATACATATATATATATATATATATATATATATATATATATATATATATATATATATATATATATATATATATATATATATATATATATATATATATATATATATATATATATATATATATATATATATATATATATATATATATATATATATATAAACATATAAAAATTGAAACTGACCTCGGATATGGGTTCTAGGGGTCCTAGTTCGCGCTCATTTGCAAAAATTTTTTCAAAATTCAAAAGTCGGGATCTCCCCATTAGTGAATTTTTTCTACGAAAATTCACTAAAAAGGCTGCTAAGAGAATGCCAACAACTGTTCTTGCCGACGTCTCTTTTTTATTCTCTCCTCCCCTCCCGCACCCTTGTTCACTCCGGTTGCTGTAACTTTTAGGGGGGTTGTTTCCACATAATTCTTCTTGGTTATGCATACTGGAGTGGTTTTAGGCATGTTTCTGAAAAATATTTTGCTGACAAAGTTTAAAACTATTTAACTATCTAACCGTAAAATATAAATTTAGATATGTTTCTGAAAATTATTTCGTAAATCCGGTTGGCCCCGTAATATGCAGTATCACCCTGTTAACAAATATAAGGTCTTCGCGCCACACCCTGTATAATTATTATTATGAAGAGAAAATAAATTAATAACTCACGTAATTCGTGAAAGTGTTACCTATTGTTATTTCTCTAATTTGTATTTGACGGTTTGTAGTTAAATAGTTTTATACTCTGTCAGCAAAATATTTTTCATAAACATGTCTAAAACCACCCAAGTATGCATAATCGAGAAGAAAAATGTTGTGGAAACAACCCCCCAAAAAGTTGAGTGACCCGGAATGAACAGGGATGTTAGAGGGGGAGAGGTAATAAAGAAGGGACATCGACATGAAGAGCTTAGTTGGGCTTCTATAAGCAGCATTTTTTAGATTTTGCATCAATATTTTCTCTTAATAATGTTCCTCCCCCTCCAGCACACCTATTTGCTCCAAGTCCCCCCAACTTGTTTAGGGGTTACAGGAACAACTCATTACCTATGATATTCAACGTAACAGTGGCTTAGCATAAAGATCCGCCTTCGTATTATTTACTAATGATGAGATATGTTTCAAGGACCCTGTAGCTAGTTTCGCGTTTCCTTTCTATCACTTTCCGTATTCAGTAGACCTTGAAATGATGAAGTCGTTTACTCGGCCCGCCTCTACAACAACTTCTGCTGAACTCTTTGAAGTTTCCAGTGTTAAGATATCTTTGATTGTGTTCGTAATGTTGCCTTTATCTCTCTCTTCACCAAGAAGGCGCCTTGTGTCTTCCGATAAGTCGCTGTAACATTAGAGACAATTTGGTTGGAACTCGACGAGGAAATTAACTCATTAGACCAACATTACATTGGAACTCACGGGCTGTTCTAGAATTCCATACGCTAGTCAGCTACCACATATTTTGAAGTTCAGGAGGTGTATAATTGAAAAAGTATTCGGTAATTAAAAAAAAAATTCCTTAATTATTTGAACTGGCAAATTTATGTTGTGTCTGTTTACTGTTTCATTTAATAAAAAATATGGGCTAATTTCTCCAGTTGTGTTTTCAGGTTATATTAACGAAATAAATTATACAGATTCGCAGCAAGATAAAAGCTTAATTATTAACAGTGGCTCCTAAATAAAAGAGTTTGCAGGACTCAGTTTTTGAGTGCCTAAATTAAATGAACTTATATATTTTGAATTTCAATAAAAAAATTGCCAGAATTGGCAAAATTAGATTCGGTTTAAATAATTACCTAGTAGTTACCGAAAATTCGCTACCAACAAGGAAATAACTAATACTACAAATATATAAATGAAACAAGTCACTACAAAAGATTTTAGAAGCATCAAAATGGTAAAATTCTTGAAAGTTAATGAACACGTGCCAGAGTACAACAATAGGGACCTTTAGTTACACAATGATCATTTTCCATAAATTGATTACCAAGAACTATATTGCGTACCAACGCACGACAGCGGAGATAAAAAAATCAAAAAATGCGCGAATCTCACATCCCATCTCTGTCTCTCTCTTCCTCTCTCTCTCTCTCTCTCTCTCTCTCTCTCTTACTAATGACAAAACCTATACGCGAAAAAGAGACAACTTTGAGTAAGACGGAGGCTGTGTCGAACTTGCCGAGAAGGGTAACCGGTTTGTTGAACAAGACTGCGCATTTAATCGATCATCGGCCACGTTGCGTCCGAAGCGCTTAATATTAGCATGCGAATTTATACTAATAAATTAAAAATTTAATGACAGTCATTCAATTTGTTTAAAAACAATCTCGGACGACCTTTCATTGTGTATAAATATGAAGCTTCCCATTCTTCACGTTCACGGTATTTAAAATTAAAAGCCATCTCTCTATCTCTCTCTCTCTCTCTCTCTCTCTCTCTTGCTCCATCTCCCTCTCTTTCCTAGTTTAATCTGGCAGTACGCTCGCGCTCTGCGCATCGCATAACCTGGAAATCGACTCTGCTGACGCTAATTGTCGTTGTAAATATTCAGAAGATACGGATTCATATAAAATAATATTCGGAATGATCATCCAGTTACGTTTTCACATTAAAAAAGTCTTTATATTTATATTTAGCGTGGTATGGGATGGAATCGTAGATGCCGTATAGTAATAAGTAATAATAATAACATACACGTGCTAAATATAATTTTGTTTTATTATACATCATTCAGCTCATAGAGTTGTATATCGTACACATACACTCGGTTTACTATATACCGTTTCGTATTACGTATCATAAAGATTTTGTATCGTACATGTACACTCTATTTACTATATACAATTCGGTATTACGTATCAGGCTGCCAGAGATATTCGGATTAATACGAATATTTCAATACTCGGATTCGACGAATTTTTCTTACGTATTCTCACAACACTAGCTAATACCTTATTAGGATCTTATGATATAAAACAGTTTAATTGCGTTATAGTAGCGAATTTTTATAAAAATATTTCAATGCTCATAACCCAATTTCCCATTACGTAAACTAGAATATAAAGTTATGATACATAGTAAAACCTATATAAAAGCAGCGTTGATACTAAATCTTAAAAAAAATAACAAAATGAGCTTCACAGATTTGCTTTAAAAAAACTTTTTTGTTATTTTGTTTGAAGAAACTGGTTCGATTGAGTTCATTAAAACCGACCATTTAAGCGATTAATATGGAAAAATACTTACCTGCCACCGAAAATGTCATAGATAAATAAAAATAAATTTTCGGTAAATTTGCAAATTAGCACATGGGGGGTGTTTATATAAATCTTTCCAGAAATATGCTTAGAACCTCTTCTAGATGCCCAAACCACGAGAAGAATTTCTTGCAAACAGCTCACAAGAAAGTTACGGGACCAAGAAGAAATGTAAGCGGAAAGTGCGAAAAAACAGCTTAGTTGGACCTATTTGAGCTAGCTTTATCCCATTTTGCAGCTAGACCTCCTTCAAATCCTGTTTACCGCGCGTAGAGCTTCTATATTCACCCCAGATCCCGTAACTTTCTCAGGGGTTGCTCCAAAGGAATTTTTCTTGTTTACATTATTGTTGTTTATGCATTGAGGGTGATTGTTGGCATGCAGATGGGGAAGGAGAACCCCCGCGATGAAGCAGCAAACCAAGATTTTTAATTTATGTTTAAATTGTTCTCACTTCATTTTTAAAATATTTTTCCAGAAATGATTTTTGAGGTTACCTTGTTTTTCAGTCTTACATCGTTAGCTGCAATATTTTATCATTTTCAAAAAGTATAGATACAGCAACCGTAAATAAGTGTTGGAAAGGGTCTGGGTGCAGCAAGTATGTTATGGTAGAAAATTCTCGTAAAAATATTTCAAATCCAATAGCTCAATAAATTTCCCATTAAGCTAGAATCTTCAATCTTGAACCATAGTAACACCTATGTAAACGCACCGAGGGTACTAAACTAAAGAAAAATAACATAATGAGCTTCGCAAATAACTACAAATTTGTTTTGTGTGTGTGTTTGTGTTCTTTGTTTCTTTAACGTCGGCCTATTTCCGCGACTATGGCCAATCACCGACGCCAGGGAGCAGTTTCACCTCACTATCCTGGAAATTTTGGAAACCCCTGTCTTTCTGTAAGGAGGGTAGGGATCTTTAACGTGCCCAACATCGCATGGACACGGGACCGACGGCTTTACGCCCCCTCCGAAGGGCGTAACGTGCAGACATTCCACTTGCTCAAATACAATGCCAGAACCTCGGTTGATGTTAATTTTACAGCAAATTTGTTTTTAAAAAACCTTTTTTGTTGTTTATTGTTTGCAACAACTGTATGGGTTGACTAAAACAAACCATCTAAGCAACTAACAAGGAAAAATACCCGCCATATTTATAATTTGACAGGTACATTCCCATTGTAAATAATATTTTTTTTCTGAAAAACTTTTGTAACTTTAATGAAATTTGTAACACAATTTTTTTAAAGACACTTGCAGTACTTACATATTATATCTAAGATCAAATTTTAAACTGGGATCTAAAACCGATCTCCAAGTTCTTTTTAAATTTGAAAAATTAGTTTGAATAATATATCATAATAATAGTGTACAGTTAAGTGAAAATTCACTACTATAACGCACCTGCTGCCTCCCGAACCCTTTTAGTGAATATTCTTAAAACAATTCACTAATGAGGAGATCCCGACTTTTGAGTTTTGAAAAAATGTCTTCAAATGAGCGCTAATTAGGTCCCCTAGAACACATATCTGGGGTCAGTTTCGATTTATATATATATATATATATATATATATATATATATATATATATATATATATATATATATATATATATATATATATATATATATATATATATATATATATATATATAAGTATGTATGTATGTATCACACCGATAACTCAAAAAATAGTGGGCCGATTTTGACAAAATTTGGTGAATAACTTGTGGCTTGGATAAGTTCGTTATCCAGGTAAATCGGCCAAGGTTTCCGGAAAATTTTCTTTAGAAAAAATTCATATCTCCGGAAATAACAAAGTAAGGGCAACCAAATTTGGTACATCGTTTTACATCCTACCGAAATTTAGCGCTGTAGGTCAAAAGACAAAAAAGTTATGGCATTTAAAGAAAAACAAATTGGGGTTTTCCTCAAAACGTCAAAGTGACAATTTAAAACGTCAAAATTCGCAACATTTAGGCAAAGGACTTGAATCTAATACGGGCTATGGAAAGAAAATGTCTCAAGAAGAATGTTTTGCAAACCCTGAAGTCTTAGTTTCAACCGTCATTGTCCTTCATTTTACTAAAATGTTTCCAGAAAATTCATTTAAAAGAAACCCTTTCTCTGATGCTTGGCAGCTATAGAGTTTATCGTTTAATGGTATATAACTTTAGTCGAATTTTCGTAAAAAATCAATAAAGTTCAATATATCCGTTATTCTACAAGATATGAAAAAAAAAAAAAAATTGTATACATTAATTATAGGGTGTCTTGAGCCCATAAGTCGTTGGTGATACAAATAAAAAATTTTAAGTCGAAAACGCCTTATGTTTTTGCATTTTCCATCGAAATATAATGCATGTTTGTAAGTAAAGAAATTCTGGACGCAGCAAATGCGTTATGGTAGCGAATTTTGATTAAATGCTTCATATTTGAAAAGCTTAATTTGCTATTAACCTATAAGGTTGACCAAGAAACGGATTTTTTCGGTTACACTTTAAGTTTACTTTCGGAATTTTTTATACGTTTTCAAACAATAAAGTTATTTTGATAAAACATGGCACATTGTTTTTAGTATCTATGTTATACTGGTAATCAAGTTTGATGCCTGCTTTCTGAAGAAAAAAAAAACACACATCTTTGCTATTAAAAACATTTTTATGAAAATTCACTACCATAACGCACTTGCTGCGTCCCGAACTTTTATTTACATTTCTTGCTTAATGATAAGTACATCCAACTAATCTTACTCTGATATAAGTCTATGACCGATCACCAGGTAAAGTGAAATTTCCACAATGTTACAGTTCACTATCTTCCCAGAATTTAGTAAGTTCATAAATTAAGCCATGAGCTACTTTACATCAAGTTGCGAGTGTTCTTAGAGGGTGCAGATATAACAAAGATATAGAGTCACCGTCGAAATATGCCTTCCCACGTGCCGGTTAAGTATACGTGACCAAGAATAATAATTATAGTAAGTATAGGGGATTAGAGGCTGCACAAAGGATTTAGAGGTCTTATGCGACCTGCAAGAAAATGCTTTCTCCATTTTCCCGGTCCAATGATTTATAACCTTGATAGAAAGAAGGTCCGAACTGTTCTTTCCCATGCGTTCAAGAGACATGTTTAGGAGAGTGGTGCTAAGTCGGCGGGATAACAGGGAAAAGATATGATGTTAGACCGGATTTGCCAAGAACCTATTACTGAATATATCAGTAGTCTTTTATGTTTATCAAGAATTAACGGGTATATGTGTTGTATGGCTTTTATTAGAATTTCTATGTCTGATTTTCATTTCCACATTTATTTATTATTACAGGATAATAATAACAACAGTTCTGAATTGAAAAAACAGATGGTATTTCCCACTATAAAAGTTTTCTTTATTATGAATCACCTTATTTTTCCTATTAGCTATTTTTCCGTAGAAAAAGTCGCCAATAGGGAGGTTAAGCTCTTGCAAAATGTTATCAGAATAACGCAAATTACGGCGCTTAAACCCATTTATTTATTTATTTATTTATTTATTTATTTATTTATTTATTTATTTATTTATTTATTTATTTATTTATTTATTTATTTATTTATTTATTTATTTATTTATTTATTTATTTATTTATTTATTTATTTATTTATTTATTTATTTATTTATTTATTTATTTATTTATTTATTTATTTATTTATTTATTTATTTATTTATTTATTTATTTATTTATTATTTTATTCATTTATTTATTAATTAATTAATTAATTTATTTATTTATCATTACTCTACCAAACAGGACACACCCAATTATTGGGTAGGAAATACAGAAATGACCGACAAAGAAAAACAACTACGTATACCTTAGAATAAGGCAAAAAAACTCTTATGTGCAATAGAGAAAAACAAGATTAAACTAAAATTATATCTCCGAAAATTACAAAGCTGTTTTAGTGAAATTTAACAGATATGTTGCCTTGGTAGAAACCTTACTACGTACCAAAATTCAACTTTCTAAGTTTATAGAAATTTGAGGTATTTCAATTTTAAATTATCTTTCTCCGGAAATAACAAAGTAAGGGCAACCAAATTTGGTACACGAGTTTATACAATTATATGTAAATTACCTACCAAAATTTAGCCGTGTACGTCAAAAGCAAAAAAGTTATAGGCATTTAAAAAAAATAAATTGGGGTTTTCCTCAAAACGTCAAAGTTGCGATTTAAAACATCAAAATTGGCAACATTTAGGCAAAGAACTTGAATCTAATAAGAGCTATGGAACGAAAATGTCTCAAGAAGAATGTTTTACAAACCCTGAAATCTTAGTTTCAACCGTCATTGTCCTTCGTTTTACTAAAATGTTTGCAGAAAATTCATTTCAAATAGACCCTTTCTCTGATGCTTGGCAGTAAACTTAGCTATAGAGTTTATCATTTAGTGGTATATAATTTTTGTCGAATTTTCATAAAAAATCAATAAAGGTCAATATAGCCGTTATTATACAAGATATGAAAAAAATGTATGCATTAATTATAGGGTGTCTTGAGCTACATCTTAAAAAATATTTCCACAATCACAGGCTGGCCCATAAGTCGTTGGTGATACAAATTTTCTTTTTTTTTTTTAGTCGAACACGTCGTATGTTATTGCATTTTTGCATTTTACATCAAAATATAATGTATGTTTGTAAGAAAAGAAATTCTGGACGCAGCAAGTGCGTTATGGTAGCAAATTATGATCATATGCTTCATATTTGAATAGCTCAATTTGCTATTAACCTATAAGGTCGACCAAGAAACGAGTTTTTTCGGGAACACTTTAAGTTTAGTTTCGGAAATTTTTGTACATTTTGAAACAATAAAGTTATTTTGATGAAACATGGCAGATTGTTTTTACTATGTAGGTTATACTGGTTACCAAATTTGATGCCTGCTGTCTTAAAAAAACACATATTTGCCATTAAAAACATTTTTTTGAAAATTCACTACCATAACGCACTTGCTGCGTCCAGATTTTTTTTGTCTGGCAAGTTAAATGCCTATACAGTTTACCCTTAGAAGAGGGCGTATTGTCAGTGATACCGTGTATTTTACGATATTCAGTATGTGTAAAAGATCCTCGCCCCCCCCTACAAAAACCGCAGAAATTTCAGTTTCGTTAAATTAATATTATTTCTTGCTGTCGATAATTAACCATAGTTGTGTATACAAAGATTCAATAAAAGAATATGAATATACCAAAGATTTTTCTGATTTTTCTATTTTTTCCATATTTTAAACTGTTTCTGTTTTGTTTTAGGTAAGACGCGCGCTAGTTCCAGACTTCGGTCTACGTAAGTGTTTTTATTTGTTTTGCTTAAAGTATAATCTTATGTATCAGTGTTTATTTTGCCTATCCGCTTTTACTAAAAATACACTTTATAAAGTATCGAAAAGGTAGACCAAATTATAGCGTTCAGAACCGTTTATGTTTTGCTCAGTTTCATGTTTTGATTTTATGACATTTGATTACTGTGAAAAGTGAATATGTAATATAAGTAGCTAAATATCTTGAAGTTGGCATATGTAAATGCTCTGGAATAGACCTAAATTTTCCACTCTGCCATAGTTTGTAGATGGAGTATTTTCGTTGCAGCAAACACTTCGCATCATCCAATGAGGTGCTAGATAGCCTCTGCATGTGTTATCTTCAGCCGAATAATCTCATCCTCTATACTTCTTCTAATTTCTTGTTGGGATGATTTGATCTTCTATGGCCAGCAAAACCCCCTGTATTTAATTAGTTTTGTATAAAACGCCTTAGCAACTTTCTGTGATTGTAAACTCATGACAGTAGTTATCAGTTTTTGACTGCAATTTAGAAACATGGTTTATTTAATAGAAGTGCATAAAGTAACAATTTTGCAAGTGATTGGTCACGGACACAAAACGCGATAACACATTGAAGTTGCTCGCCTATTTCAAGAAAAAATTCCCAATTTGCCGCCTATATATTACAATTGGTAAAATTGAAAAAACAATTTCGCAAGGTTGGACATGTAAGGCAGATACAAAAAAACCTTCTAATGCACTCGGCGATGATACCAAATTGGACGTAATGCTTGAATTTGAGAAAAACCTAGATACTTTGGAGCGACAAGCATCAACAACATTGGATGTTAGCCATTCATCAACTATGCGAAAAAAATTCGGGACGCAGCAAGTGCGTTATAGTAGCGAAATTTTATAAGAATTATACACTCTTATTATACGGCATATTAATAAAGTTAATACTTTAAACTTACACAGACCTTGAAGGTCGATTTTAGAGGTCCTAGTACGCGCACGTTCGAAGAATTCTTTCGAAAGTGTTACCATCGATATATCTCTATTATCAAAAAAATCTTGCGTTTTAACTCCTTTGGGCTGACAATTTATTAAATTGTTAGTTAGTTGTATACAGTCTCTATTTTTTAACACTTTGTATTATTTGGAGCTGGCGTGACAACATACTACTTGGTTCCGCAACTAAGTCGCGACACGTTCACCACTCACTTAGTGTTGAAAGGCTGGCTACTTTAGCCGTATAACTTTATAGGTGTATTTTCGCTGCAATTAGTATGCCGCACTGTCGATCTCTAATGAGAGCGAAACCGGTCTACGGTTCTAATTGTTGTGAGAATTCATCTAGCCTTACATACTTTGTCCCTGTATTAGGGTAGAAATGGGACAGGGCTGACAATTTATTAAATTTTTAGTTAGTTGTATACAGTCTCTATGTTTTAACACTTTGTGTTATTTGTAGCTGGCGTGACCACATACTGCATGGTTCCGCAACTAGGTGGCGACACGCTCACCACTCACTTAGTGTTGAAAGACTGGCTACTTTAGCCGTATTACCTTATAGGTGTATTTTCGCTGCAATTAGTATGCCGCACTGTGAAGCTCTAATGAGAGCGAAACCGGTCTACGGTTCTAATTATCGTGAGAATGCATCTAGCCTTAGTATAGTATAGTATTTAATAGTATATAATTTTACAGCGTGTCTTACAAATAAGCGAAACTGCTAATGGGCCAATGGATTGCAAGCCGATGATCGTTAGAATGGCTAGCACAATCATCCGATCTCAGGCTATTAGACTTATTCTTATGAAAATATGTAAAAAGTATTACTATATTTTTTACATATTTTCATAAGAATACGTCTAATAGACTGAGATCGGGTGATCGTGCTAACCATTCTAACGATCATCGATCATACAAAACTAAAACACGCAATTTGATTGACTTAAGATGAATAACGATTGGGATTAGGTCGGTCAGGCGTCAGATGTTGACCAATTTACGACTAGGATGCTGCCAAGACGTTTAGGAGATGAATTTTTTCGCGGAAAGCGGTTTTCCATTGCGGAGAAGCGGCCATTTTAGTTGACGGGCATTGGATGCAACTTGCAAATTTAAATATGAGCGGGTACTTGGCGAGGTAGTTCGGGAACTTTGTTGTTGTTTGATTGGAGTTAGGCAACGTTGGGTACGGTTAGCTCCTCGATGGGTGACCGATCTCTGATCTCGTCTGGGTCTGATATTTGCAGAACACTTTTTTCAAGGAAGATGTGTAGAAAAGATTTTTAGGTGAATTTTTGATAACAGTTTTCTATGAATTTTTGTAAAAATAATTTTCAAAGAATTTACGTCAATAAAATTTGCAGTCCCTTTGATACAAAAATAAGAATAATCATTATGCTTAGCTACATTTATAATATATTCAAATTCTCTGTTGTATCTTTCTTTATTTAAGGGAAACTGTATTAATCTATGAACCAGAAAATTCAAACAAGCTGTTTTTTGTGGAAAACTATAGTGTGAGTCAAACGAAATGTAACTCACAATAGTGGCTTCATTTCTGTGGATGTCAGTTTCTAAAGTGCCGCTATTTTTAATGACTAATGCATCAAGAGAAGGTAACTTGTCATTTTCATTTGCTAAATCGGTTTCAGATCTACTCATGAAAAGGTCTGCAAAAAAATTATAGGCGTTTAAAGAAAAAAAAGGGTGCCACTGATGACCAGAGAAATGCACAAAACCAAAATATTTTATGTGGATTACAAAACATATTGTATACTAAAGACAAAAATTAAGTTTTCTTGACGCAAAAAGGTCAAGAAATGACAGAAAAATTACTTTGAAAATCTTATGCTTTTTCTTTTTCAAACGTCAAGGTTGCGATTTGAAACGTCAAAATTTGCAATTTTTAGACGAAGAACCTGAAACCGGGTTAAGTAGAAGAAATGTCATAATAAATGTGTTTTACAATGTTATACAAGTTATGACTTCAACCATCATTGCCCTTCATTTAACAAAAATATTTGCAGAAAATTATTTCCAAAAAGACTCCTTCTCTGATACTTTGGCAGTAGTACAGCAAATATAGAGTTTGGGTCTATACTTTTTCGCGAATGTTCGTAAAAAAATTCGAGGAGATCGCGGTTTTAGACTTTTAAAAATATTTCTTTAAATGAGCGCGAACTAGGCCTGTAGAAGAAATATCCGTGGTCAATTTCAGTTTCTACATGTTTTCATATACAGTGTGGAACAGCCAAATGGAATAAATTCGATAACGGATAAATGAGGACGTGTTGGGAAAAACGCTTGGACATGTCGATTTGTATTTTTAACTGCGCATCTTTTTCAAGAAAAAAAAATTATTTAGGGTGCGTCATGTGACAGTGGCCAATACCAACTTTCTTATTTTAAATACAAGCCCCTGTATATTATTAATTTTTTGGATTCTTCAGAAAATTCTAGACATAATTCATGTACAATGTCCTATACCTATCTTCAACTGTTTCGGAAATATTAAGTATTTTCAGATTTATTACAAAAATTAACATTAAAAATAGAAAATTATTTTATTTCACAAATTCTAATAAGAAATACTGATTATTTCTTAATAATTTAAAAAACAAAAAAAATTAATGTCAATGTAGTAAATGTTCAAAATGCTCGCCACGAACATCTTGGCAACATGCTAATCTGGTATAGAAATGTCTTCTAACATTACTCAACATCTCAGGCGTGACTGATCTAATCGCAAGCGTGATTCGTCTTTTTAAGTCATCTAAGTTGAGGGGCTTAGTTTTGTATACAATACTTTTGACATATCCCCACAAAAAGTAGTCTAATAGCGACAGATCAGGAGATCGTGCTGGCCATTCTATCGATCCGCGCCTCCCTATCCACCGATTTGGAAAAATTTGGTTCAGGTACTGCCGGACATTGATTTGGTAATGGGGCGGTGCTCGATCTTGCTGAAACCATATTTTATTGGCAGGAACTTGTGGGTTTGCTGGATCTGGATATAAGTTTGTCAAAGTTGGCACGACATTATTTTGGAGCAGTTCTAAATATTTATCCCCATTCAAGTTGCCATCAATGAAAAAGGGACCTACGATATGATTTCCAACAATTCCTGCCCAAACATTAACTTTTTCAGGATATTGCGTATGTTCCTCTCTCATCCAATGAGGATTCTCATTAGACCAATAGCGGCAATTTTGACGATTAACATGACCGTGAAGTGTAAATGTGCTCTCATCAGAAAACAAAACATCTTCTAATTGGATCACATTGTTATCTAACATTGCCATCATTTGTTCACAAAAATACGTTCTCCTATCGAAATCGTCCTCCATGAGCTCCTGAGTTGGTATCATTTTATAGGGATGCATTTTACTTTCCTTTAATGTTCGAAAAATTGCTGTGTGGCTAACGTTGAATAGTTGGGCTGCTTGTCGACCAGAAGTATGTGGGTTTTCTTGAAACTCAAGCGTAATATCCAATTTCGTATCATCACTTACTGCATTGGCAGCTACTTTTTTTATCTGTCTCACATGACCAAGCTCGCGAAACTGCTTTTCTATTTTGCTAATTGTTCCTTGGGATACAGGCGGCAAATTTGGAAATTTTTCGTGAAATAAGCGAGACACTTCCATCTGTGTCCGTGTGTTATCTCCATAACCAATCATTTGTAGAATGGTTATTTTGTGCATTTCTGTTAAATGAACCATTTTTCTGATATTATTACGTACAGTTAACGAAATTCAAACGACAATAGCACTGACACTAATCACTACTGTCATGCAGGCAGACAACAAGTTTCTAAGGCTACGAGTTTTATACGAACAGAAAGAAAACTGTTTTTGTTTTTGTTTCATTTCATATCAGTAAAAAGAAACGCAGGAATGGTTTTTGTTTACTTTCTCATTATCAAGAGCTGAATGGGAAATAAGTATTGAATGCAATGTAGCGAATTTGTGAAATAAAATAATTTTCTATTTTTAATGTTAATTTTTGTAATAAATCTGAAAATACTTAATATTTCCGAAACAGTTGAAGATAGGTATAGAACATTGTACATGAATTATGTCTAGAATTTTCTGAAGAATCCAAAAAATTTATAATATACAGGGGCTTGTATTTAAAATAAGAAAGTTGGTATTGGCCACTGTCACATGACGCACCCTATATAATTTTTTTTTCTTGAAAAAGATGCGCAGTTAAAAATACAAATCGACGTGTCCAAGCGTTTTTCCCAACACGCCCTCATTTATCCGTTATCGAATTTATTCCATTTGGCTGTTCCACACTGTATACAGGGGGGCGCATTTTTACTGTAAAGCCTAATATATCCATTAATGTATAAGATACGAGTAAATATTATAGGGTGTTTTAATCTGCATCTTATAAAATTATGTTTACAATCACAGGCTGGTCCATAAGTCGTTGGTGATAAGTTTTCTTTTTCCAACGGAACATTCTTTTTATTAGAGCATTATTGCATTGTTCATCGATTTTTAATGCATGCTTGCAAGGAAAAAAATTGAATCGTCCACCGTTTTTCAGTTATTTCAATTGTTTTGCAACTTTTTACATTTTTGGCATAAATCAAAAATTGTGATACGGCGTTTCTATCAATGGACATCGTAGTCCCATGGGAATGGCGCAGGAAAGTCAGACTAAAGTTTTATCTTCGGAAGACTCTTGTACTTTTTGTATTTCTAAAAAACCTATTTAACATTAAAAACAGTTATATGAAAATTCGCTACCATATCGCATTTGCTGCTCCACAAATTTAATTTTTTATTGGAAAATTCATAAGCATGCAACTAGTAGATCAAATGCAACGATTTTCTACGTACATACCCAGTTCTTCACGGATAATCGAATTTTTGAAAAAAAGAACACGAATTTATTTGACATTTATAACGTGACACCGGCTTTTCAAAATGAGGAGTAATAAATGTCAAAAATGCGTCCCCTAGCCTACTTATCACCTCACAACATTTTTAGAAGAATAATCCGAGGAGTTTTTCAGATTACGATTGTAACACTTTAAAATGCTCACCTGTATTTGCAGGAAATCTATTTATTCCTAAGCTATTCATCCTCTCGTTTCACGCGTCAATCATGTGTGTGTGTGTGTGTGGTGTGTGTGAATATACAAGAAACTGATTTTTACTCTGCAATATGTCAACATATTTAATGTTTGCTTTTACTATCGCTTATTTTACCTTCAATTTCCACTCTTCTGCCTTTTTCGCCCCATTAACTCCCATTCGAAACCATTTAGATATGCGATGATAATGTCCATTCTGTATGCAAAAAGGAATGCACTTCGCTTTAGCGGTGGGATAGCGGCGGGTCTATGGAATTATTTCTATGGAGAGTTGCATCGCGATATCACATGAATTAGTGGTTGAGTTGCTCTGTACGTGATTATCTTGCAACCACTGTCATGCTCCTAGTCCCGGGAATTCAACCAGTTATGCCTGAAATAACGCTCACCTAAACTGCAGTCATACGCTTCGAGATGCACTGCTGAAGTGTACTTCTATATATACGCCCCTGACTTGCGATTTCGTCATGCGGAGTTACTTTATTTTATGAGATAGATACGTGTCAGTTACAATTTGTGACAGTTTTATGGTGGTTATAACGACTTCTTTTGACTTTTAAAATAAAGTACATGCATACTCTACTCTACTAGTATAAATGAAACAAAACTTTTCAGTACTTATAACTTTTTACTGCATTGTTCAAATCTGAATAAAGACTATAAGGGAACTGTCAATCTCACTATGCAGGCGAGGCCAGTATACCACAGAATGTGGCTTTTGTGGCGTTGGATTAATTTGGATTAAGTTAAAATAAACACACAAACATTTAAAGTTTTACGGTTTTATTTCCTGCAAAGATCAATAAACATGAATCTTATTTTTAAACGATTTTATTTATGCCTGAGAATCAAATTTTTAATCGAATTTTAAGTCACCGATTTAAAATTTTGAAAACTTATAATTCCGGTGACAATACAAAATTAGGGCTCCATCAAACTTGTATGAATCCAAAATCAAGGCAGACATTTGATGGTGAAATATTTTTTTCTCAACAACCCCTTGATATGGGTACTAAATGAAAGGGCTTCACAAGTAAATGGGGGTTTGGTGACGCAAGATGGCGGAATATATTTTTTTCACAATCCCCTTGATATTAGTATAAAAAGAAAGAGTTCGACGAGTCAAATACAGTGGCGGCTGACGCAAGATGACTGAGTACATTTCTATTTCCAACCCACCTAACCTGGATATAAAAAAAGGGCTTCACAAGTAAAATGCAGTAGGCTAAGAGTTTTCATAAATTTAAAATGGCGGCCGACGTAACAAGACTGGATATTATCAAACTAGTAATTTAAAATATGAATCCATGTTATGCCACGTTTTGGTTGTTTGTTTTAGTGAATTTTCGTAAAAAAAATTCACTAATGGAGAGATCCCGACTTTTGAATTTTGAAAAAATTTTTGCAAATGAGCGCGATCTAGGACCCCTAGAACCCATTCCGGGGTCAGTTTCAATTTTTATATGTTTATATATATATATATATATATATATATATATATATATATATATATATATATATATATATATATATATATATATATATATATATATATATATATATATATATATATATATATATATATATATATATATATATATATATATATATATATATATATATATATATATATATATATATATATATATATATATATGTATCACACCGATAACTCAAAAAATAATAGGCTGATTTTGATAAAATTTGGCATGTACCTTTCTTTTGTAAATGGCTTGGATAAGTTCGTTAGTCAGGAAAATCGGATGAGGTTTTCCGGGAAAATTTTGAGTTTTCATTCGAAAAAAATTCTTATCTCAAAAAGTAATAAGCCGATTTTAATAAAATTTGTCATGTACCTTCCTTTTGTAAATAGCTTTGACAAGTTCGTTAGTCAGGAAAATCGAATGAGGTTTTCCGGGAAAATTTTGAGTTTTCATTCGACAAAAATTCTTATCTCAAAAAGTAATAAGCCGATTTTAATAAAATTTGTCATGTACCTTCCTTTTGTAAATAACTTTGACAAGTTCGTTAGTCAGGAAAATCGGATGAGGTTTTCCGGGAAAATTTTGAGTTTTCATTCGAAAAAAATTCTTATCTCAAGAAGTAATAAGCCGATTTTAATAAAATTTGGCACGTACCTTCCTTTTGTAAGTGGCTTTGACAAGTGTGTTAGTCAGGAAAATCGGACGAGGTTTTCCTGGAAAATTTTGAGTTTTCATTCGAAAAAAATGTTTATCTCAAAGAATAATGGGCAGATTTTGATATAATTTGGCGTATACCTTCCTTTTGTAAATGGCTTTGATAAGTTCGTTAATCAGAAAAATCGGAGGAGGTTTTCCGGAAAAATTTTGAGTTTTCATTTGAAAAAAATTTTTATCTTAAAAACTAAAAAATCTATGATAACCAAATTTGGTAGGTAGGTTTATGATATAAAAGTAAACTATACACCAAAATTTAGATTTCTATGTTACAAGAAAAAAAAGTTATAATAATATTTTGTGCCAGATCATTTCTATGAAAATTCACTACCATAACGCACTTTCTGCGTCCAGAGTTTTTTATTTTTAGGTTAACTGACAAATATACAGGGTATCTAGCCAAGAACTTTCACGATACATATTTCAGGAACCACTCAACTTTTTTCTGAAACTGTGTACCTTTAACAAATAGAATGCGGTCTATCTAAGCATAATATTTTGACAGTTCTGCCACATCCGCTTAACTCGGAAGTTGACACAATCTTCGTTATTTTAAATAGAATACCCACATTTTTATCATTGCAATCTATAGCCTATTGAATTTGAATGGGATTTTATGCAGCATACCATATGCCTAAATTTTACCGTTTTCTATATATTCAAAATTTTATGGAAAAAATGACAGTGCAGACCACTAAAATCATTAGCCCCCAAATAAACAACCAGAAAAATCCATTGTTAGTGAATTTTTATTTTAAAAAAATCACTATTAGATAGGTATCGATGGTGAGACTTTGCAAATTTTTTTTCAAACGACCGCCAATTTTGTTCCCTAGAACCCATATCCGGGGTCAGTTTCAATTTATATATACAGGTGTCCCAATAGTGTGTAATACCTCTATATATCCCTTACTTTAAGAGCTAGCCAAAAATACTTTCAACATAATTTTCTTGTGATTATCTAAGCTATATCGAGAAAATATATTCAGCTCTGTGGAACTTCCAGTTGTACCGGAAGTAGCTACCAACTTCGTTATTTTAAATGGAATGCTATACTTTTATTGCATTTTTGGATAGAAATTAAAAAAAGTGTGACTTTGTGTAGCATTCCCTATAGCTATCTTTGATATTTGTGAAAATATTACGACTTTCTTTTTTTTTAGCTCCGATTTATATGTTACTTCAAACTTATTCTGAAGGCTGATCTTTGAGTTTCTCTGCCTTAAATTCGAAATATCAATAGACAACATTCAATTCTTTGAAATAGTTAAAAAATAATTTATTATTATTGTACAGGGTGTATTTCTTTTGGGTTACATACATATTTAATTTTAAAGTAGCATAACTTGTTATTTTCAAATGGAACACCGTATATTTTATGGATTGGTCAGGTAGGTCATTCAATTATGAATCGATTTAGTATAGGTTTCCCTATATCTATAGTTGATAGTTTTAAAGTTATAGTGGTTTGTTTTACTTTCGCTTGTAAATATGTATTGTTTCAGATACAGGAGGCACAGAGAACGTAAGAACTGATATTTATTGTGAGATGACAGATAAACGTCACTAAAATTTCGAATAGTTCTAATGTATTGTCTTTTTTAGATTATTTTTTTATGTTAATGACTGTACTTTATTGTTATTATTATTATATATTACATAACTATAATAATAATAATATTAATAATAATAATAAACAACAGTCATTACTATAAAAAAATAATCTAAAAAAGACGATACATTAGAACTATTCGAAATTTAAGTGACGTTTATTTGCTTGTCACACAAATTTGCCCCCTTTTTAGTCGGGCAGTCCAACGAAAATAAACTGGCTGATTCTATTTAAAAAATTAAGATATTCTATATTTTTGGATTCAAACTTTTAACGATTTTTGTAGTCACCTGTATAATTTTGAACATTTTCTGATTATCTGCTGAATACCTGCGTCTTTGTTTAATGAACGACATCCGAACAGACATGTTAACAGAAAATACATTTTGGAGTTAGTTGCAAATTTGCGACAAAGTAGTTCAGTAGCCAACAAAAAAACGGGATCCTGAACGTGAATTTCCGGTTAGAAATGAGACTACTGTGATTGAAGTTTTAGGAAAAATTGCTGCAGACCCAACTTTGAGCACGAGAAAATTGGCCACTGTTTCAAACTTTAAAAGAAGAACTATTCAGCGAATATTGAAGCATCATAAATTTCACCCGTATAAAATTCATTTTGTACAACTGAATGAAGATGATTTTGATCGGCGGCTGGAGTTTTGTGAAGTTATGACTGCATGAATAGCTGATAACGGGAACTTTCTGTTCAATATCTGTTTTTCAGACGAGTCTACGTTTTTATTAAACTCTACAGTCAATCTTCATAATTGTCGTTATTGGGCAGATAATAATCCAAGAAATTTTCACGAAGTCCACACTTAAACTCCACAGAAATTGAATGTCTGGACTGGCATGTTTGGAGACCGTTTAATCGAAGCAATTTTTATTTATGGCAATTTGAGTGGCGAATCGTATTTGGAGTTACTAGAAGATATCGTTTACCCTCTACTAATTGACATTGTTGAAAATTATGATCGCTATCAAGTAAATCAATTAGTGTTTCAACAAGATGGAGCTCCTCCGCATTTTTAACAACGTGTTAGGGAGTTTTGGAACATAGAGTTTCCAGGACAATGGATTGGGCGTAGAGGTGCTATTGAGTGGCCCCCTAGATCACCGGATTTAACTACTTTAGAATTCTTCCTATGGGGCCATTTAAAGAGTATACTTTAAGCGACAGAACTGGAGTCTCTGCAAGAATTACGACGACGCATTGTTGAAGAATGCCGTCTAATAACTCCACAAATGTTCCAGAATGTCAGAGCTCGTTTTGAACAAAATTTGGAAGCTGATGGTCAACAATTTGAACACTTACTTAACGGAATAAACATTTTTGAACGTTTAGTTTTGTATTTTAGTTTTTTTAACGAAAAATTGACTAATTAGTGCATTTCTTATCACAATGAGTGAAATACGTTGCAACTCCAACTGTGAATAATTTTGAAACGAGTTGATAAACTTTACAAAAAAATTAATGTGCTGAATTGAAAAAAGAAAGAGCTTTCAAGTGATGTAACATTAGACCCATGTTCCCTATGTTAAATATAAGAATTGTTATCACCACCCTTAAGGGGTTGATCTGACAAAGTTGAGTTTTATGTCAAAACATGTCCCCCTCAGTATTAAAATTGAGGTGTTTCAGCGTTTCTTAAAAAAAATTCTCTGGACGCAAATCGGTCTGTTTCGTTTTCAATGCGCCACCGTATATATATATATATATATATATATATATATATATATATATATATATATATATATATATATAATATATATGGAGAGGGGTAATCTTCAAAAGACAGGCGTGGGTCTTTTGGTCTGTATTGGATTCACTCCGTTATAGAAGTACCTACCAACTAAAACCCCTCTTCCGGTTCTCCACATTCCAGTTCGGGACTGCGTAGCATAACTTCAAACTGACTTGTCTATTTCCCTTTATTATACTGTTAGTATTATCTCTCTCTCTCTCTCTCTCTCTCTCTCTCTCTCTCTCTCTTAATTTCGCTAAATATTTTCATTTTTGCATTAACACTGCGTTTACCGTAACTACCTGTGTATTGTTTTTCATTTCTCTCTGGGCTTCAGTATGGTGCTTACTATATTTTCAGCTGTAACTGGTGTTGCGAAAATCAAAATCATCTCATCGCTCTGCCCTGCTCATATGTGACACTCAAAAAAAGTGTATTATGGTGCGTCTACTGCTCCGCAGTACCAGCATTCGTTTGTGTCTTTTAGCTTAAACATCTCTAAGCAGCTGGAATAGCGCCCGTGTTGACTTAGGAATCAGGTAATATGATAGTCCACTTTACTTGCAGTTGATTCTTTCTTATTTTTGGCTGCAGTGTTTGCAGTATGATATTTGCATTTGTCTTCAGAATGATTTATGTACCTGTCGCCAATACAGTTGCCATGTCATCAGCGTAAACAATTAGTGTAACTTCTTCCCGCGTTAAGGTTTTTGGAAGATCATCATGGTATAGTATCAACAGAGGTGGCCCGAAGATTGAAACCTGTGGCATTCCAGGAGTTACTTTGGCTTCTTGGCCTCTCAAAAATATTCTTTGGTCTTTTAAGTAGTTTCTCTTTAGGTATTCGCCAACTTCAAAATGGCCCAGAGCCTCCATTTGTCCTTTCCAGGGCACAGAATGAAAGGCATTTTTAATGTCCAGTATGATTAGCATGACATATTTTATTTCCACCTAGATCTCTCAAACTATACACATTTGTATAAGGCATCTTTGGCCCAGTAGTCATATTTTTATTTTATGAACTCCAGTTTCAAGATTTCCTATCTTTTACACTACACCCTGTATTAATGTCATCTACAAGTGTGATTCCGGAGAATCTAAACGGGAATAATTTAAGATACTGCCATGTCGTCTCAGACAAGTTATGAATTTCTATTGTTCTAAATCACCTGCGCCATATAAAAATGCTATCGATGCATCAATATCGTTTTTATTTCTTTTAAACACATGCACGTACCGCAAAGATGGGATTTGTCTGCAGAAAACGCAGATACATACGTTCGTGATCTCTTATATGTAGAATCAGGCCATCCGATATTCTAAATTGGATCATTCTGCAAGAGAGCATAAAATATGACTTCTTTTAGACAGTAAAATGCGCTACAAGTTTCCAATCATTTGAGGTTTTGAAATATATAGAAAAAAAGTATTCAGATTTAACGAAAAATTTTTCTACAAAGATATATATTCTATTTTAAGTGGTCCTCTTACCAAATACAACCGTATAATACAATATTTGGGAGGGTTCTTAATATTGGAGCGTTTGATATTTAAAATTTTGCACTAATCTCAGATTGAAGTCCACATCTGTTTTGTTCTTCTAAAAACATAAAATTAACGATCAACAATGTAAATATAAACAATTATAGACACAGGAAGTGTATTATGGTAGCCAATTTCAATAAAAACGTTTTTAATAAGCACATTTTGGGAAATCTAATTCCCCACAGCACAAACAGTATTTGTCAGTGCTCATGACAGGTTCCAATCTTTACTAAGTCAATATTCCTAACGTCAAATTTGTCTTTTTTTCAAAGAAAGACGTCAAGTTTGGTACATAACATGACCTTTATAGTAGAAATCAAGTAACTTTAATGTTTCAAAAAGTACAAACATTTTCAGAAAGTAAACATAAAACTTTCTCACAAACTGGTCATATGTTCCTGGCCAATCAACCTACTTACGCAACTTACACAAAAACCACACCTTTATAGTAGAAATCGAATAATTTTAATGTTTGAAAAAGTACAAACATTTTCAGAAAATAAACATAAAACTTTCTCAAAAACTGGTCATATTTTCCTGGCTACGCAACTTACACAAAAACCACACCTTTTAAGATATAACTATCCCCAAAAAGCTTTTTATTTTTTTTTACAGGTGTTGGGGCTTTTACAGCGTTTGATTTACAACAAGATTGATTTTTCATTCCCGTTACCATACTTTTACACGTTTAACATGATGTGCAAGAATAACCTCTTAAAAATCAAAATAGTTTCTCGGCGTTACGTTAATATTATACTCATAGTAATAAAAAAAAGTCTGGACGCAGCAAGTGCGTTATGGAAGTGAATTTTCATAAAAATGTTTTTAATAGCAAATGTGGCTCTTTAATGCAAGCAGGCATCAATTTGGTCACATGTATAACCTATATAGTAGAAACAATGTACCATATTTTATCAAAATAACTTGCTTGAAAATGTACAGAAATGTTCCGAAAATTAACTTAAAATGTTTCCGAGAAAACTAGCCGACGAACCTTAGGTTAATAGCAAATTGAGTTATTGAATTTTGAAGCATTTATGAAAATTCGCTACCAAAACGCACTTACTGCGTCTCGATTTGTTTTACAAACATGCATCATATTTCGATGAAAAATGCAAAAATGCAATAAGGAATGTTCAAAAAATTTTTTGTAGGTATCACCAACGACTTATGGGCCATCCTGTCAAAATTATTTTATAAGATGCAGCTCAAGACACCCTATAAGTAACGTATACAATTTTTTCTCGTACCTTGCATATTAACAATTATATTGAGCTTTACCATAGAAATGCGTCACCCTGTATATATGTAAACAGAAAGTAAACCCTGATATAGATTCTAGGGGGCCTAGTTTGCGCTCATTTGGGAAATTATAGACCGTTAAACCATAAACTTAACTAAAACTACTGCCAAAGGATCAGAAAAAGTGTCTATTTGAAATGAATTTTCTGGTAATATTTCTTTAAAATGAAGGGCAATGATGGTTGAAGCTGAAACTTAAGGGTTTGTAGAAAACTTGCCAATTTTGACGTTTCAAATCGCGTATTGAGGAAAACTCATTTTTTTTCTTTAAATGGCTCCAACTTTTTTGTCTTTAAACTTACAGACATAAATTTTGGTAAATGGTTAATCCTTTATATATATATATATATATATATATATATATATATATATATATATATATATATATATATATATATATATATATATATATATATATATATATATATATATACAATTGAAACTGACCTTAGATATGGGTTCTAGGGGGCCTAGTTCGCGCTCATTTCAAGACATTTTTTTCTAAATTTAAAAGTCGGGATCTATTCACTAGTGATTTTTTTGTCAAGAAAATTCACTAAAACAAGCGCTTGTGAAGCCACGGGAAAAGTCTACGACTGTAGTAAATATGGAACGGTTTCACTAAGTTAGGCAAGAACAAGCAACCAGATATGATGTTCAAATTGAATTAAGTCTTAAAACTTTCATCTCCCCTTTATCAGCCTATTTTTTATACAAAAACTCGCTAAAAAATTCATCGGAATAACAAGAATCAGGTTAGATAACTGTAAAGTGAAATAAGACTGAAGTCACTAACCAGGATTAGAACGCGTCATCTGGTAGTCGATTAGTACGATGTACAGCGACCACTGTACACCTAGCCCACTCGCTAAAAAATTATCTGAATAACAACAATATGATTACATAACGGTAAAGTGAAATGAGATTTTAAAAAAATGATAAAAAGTAAAGTCACTCACTAGGATTAGAAGTCGTCATGTCCATTATGCGATCTACACGCCTTAGCCAACTTGGCCACGCTCAACATGTATCTACCAGCAGGTATATCTCGTAATACTTGTTAATCGTCTAACGTCTACTATTTACACAAAACAATTTTGATTTACAATAGATTTTTTGCTCACATTTTAACGAAATAACGGGAAAAAAGCGACTTATACACATATCTAGCAGCCCGCTAGTCACTTCTTGTCGTATTTTTCATTGTCTTTCGTACTCCCACCATTATAATTATCAATTTTGACGTTTTAACTTTCTTGAATCAGATTTAATTAATTAAAAATTAATTTATCTCTAACTTTTTAGCCTTTGAATATAGAGATTTCAATTTTGGTGCATAGGATACGTTATGACGTAAACCAGCGTAACAAATTTGGTTGATCCTACTTTGTTATTTCCGGAGATATTTTTTTTTTCGAAAGAAAACATAAAATTTTATGGGAAAACCTGGGCCGATATTTGTGGCTAACCAGTTTATCTAATCCACTTGCAGAGGGAAGGTACGTACCAAATTTGATCAAAATCGGCCCATTATTTTTTGATTTATGGGTGTGATACACACACACAATATATATATATATATATATATATATATATATATATATATATATATATATATATATATATATATATATATATATATATATATATATATATGTAACTACCACGTGTATTTATTTTATAATGAATAACAAAAAAAAACAGAACAAATAGGGCACTGACAATAAGCAAAGTTACCTACCTTTATTCTCCAATAATGCAGGAACATAAGCTTCGTTTTTCTGTATTCACACACAACACCTCTAGGGACCTCGTGTCTCCCAAAGGACTTACAAACAAAATGGATATTTAGAGACCTCGTGTCTCTTCAAGGGGTTGAAAGCAATTCGCTTTCTCGAGACCTCTTGCCTCTTCAAGGACTCAAAAACAAGTGGCAGAGGGATGCAAGCTTCTCTCCCTTCTCTCATTCTTCTTCCCCCTCTCTGGTCTTCTGGCGGAAACCATTAGTAACACTTACTCTATGTCAGTGTAGCGCGCGACATTTGAATTTAAAAGTGACAGAACAACGAGCATGAACATTCCGCCCACCAAAATAAGGATTTATTTTCACAATTATATTGTTTCTCAAATAAACAAACAAAACAAAAATTTACAATAAGCACAAAAAACAAAAAACTGAAGCTATTGGATTTATAATTAACTGTACAAAAAATTTCAAGGCAGACGTATTACTGCGATGGCAACAGACATAACTTCGTCAGAGGCCTATCAAAAGTGCCACTACTAGTGCGAACTTGAGCTACCCGAGCTATACCATCACGGCCTGGGTATAGTTGCATAATGCGTCCGAGCTTCCAAACAAGAGGTGACGAAGTCTCATCTTTAATCACAACTAAAGCTCCGATCGGGGGGGACGTTTGCACAGTATCCCACTTACCACGCTGCTGCAGTGTATGCAGGTATTCGTTCTTCCAGCGGCGCCAAAAGTCCTGGTGGATCCTTTGCACCAGCTGCCAGCGTGACAAGCGATTCATACTTAACAAAGTCAAATCAGCATCAGGAGGAGCACCTAACGGTTCCATTGTAAGAAAATGTCCTGGGGATAGGGCTAACAGATCATTTGGATCAGTACTCGCACTACACAATGGTCGAGAATTCAAAACTGATTCCACTTGAGCAAGCAACGTGGACATTTCCTCAAAGGTCAGAATCTGCAAACCGATCACCCTTCGCAAATGAGTCTTGACTGAGCGCACTCCTGCCTCCCACAGACCTCCAAAATGCGGAGCTGATGGGGGGTTGAAATGCCACTTAATGGTACAAGCATCTGCTGCCCCCTTTGCATAGTTTAAGAGCTGCTTATTTGAGCCGACGAAGTTGGTACCTCTATCGCTATACAAATTGTCACATCTTCCTCTGCGAGCCACAAACCTCCGAAGAGCTGCCAAGAAGGCTTCAGCTGAAAGATCAGACACTACTTCCAAATGGAGGGCCTTCGTTGCCATGCACACAAACAAACAAATATATGCTTTCACCTTTCGGACACCTCGATATCTGCCCTGTGTCACAAAAACTGGACCTGCAAAATCAACTCCGCTGTGTGAAAACGGCTTCAACTGAGAAACCCTGGCAACTGGCAAATCAGACATAATCGGTGCCATGGGAGTAGGATTCACTCGAAAGCAACGATAGCACCTTGACAAAACATGATGAATAGCTCTCCGAGGGGACAAAATCCAAAACTGTTGCGAAAGCAAATGAAGCAATGTGCGAGGACCAGGATGAAGATTGACATGGTGTGTGTGTGCAATGATTAACTCGGTGAGACGATGTGAGCGGGGCAACAATATAGGGTGTTTCACTTCAACTGGAACATCAGCTTGACGAAGGCGACCGCCCACCCTGAGGATACCCTCTGTATCCAGAAAGGGGGCTAACTTATTTATTGCCCTCGCACACCTCTCACCTTTAACCAAGGATGCTATTTCCCTTTGAAATACTTCACCTTGAGCACATTTGATAAGCATATGAAGCGCCTCCTGTAATTCGGTGGCTGTCAGAGATGCAGTAGTTCGGTCAGATGGAGACACCCTACAATTTCGCACAAACCGCTGACAATATACAACAACACCCTGAATTTTCCGTAGATGCGAAAAGCGATTCAAAAGTTTACTGAGCCACTCCTCATTTGCCAAAGTAACTAGTACGGGGAGAGTTCGTTGCTCCGCCAGGCACTCTTCTGGCGGCTCAAAACGCAACGACTTGGGCCAATTTTCTCTTGCCAATTTTAGCCAGGCGGGTCCCGCCCACCATAGTGGATGCTCACAAAACCCAGAAGGTAACATGCCTCTCGATGCACAATCAGCTGGGTTTTCTTGTCCACTTACGTGATGCCATGACTCTGGAGGAATCTTCTCTTGTATGCTTGCTACTCGATTCCCAATAAAGGTCTTCCACCTATTGGAAGATGATTTTATCCAGGCAAGTGCCACCATAGAGTCTGACCAAGCATACATAGAGTTAAACTCAAAACGACCTTCATACACCCGACACACAAATTCCAGAAGCTTTGCCAACAATAAACACCCACACAATTCGAGACGTGGAATCGATATTCTTTTTAAAGGTGATACCTTGGACTTGGCACACAGAAAATTGATCCAAACTTGACCCTCCTCTGATACTTGTCTTAAGTAAACAACTGCAGCATACCCTAGCTCCGATGCATCACAGAACCCATGGAGTTCTGTACTGATGATATTATCGTGTTTTACGCCTCTGGGAATTGATAAACCTGCTAGCGCACTGAGTTGTGATTTATACTGAGACCACTGACCAACAATATCCTTTGAGGGCTTATCATCCCATCCCACTTTTTGCTCCCACAAGCACTGCATAAGATATTTTGCCAACAGGGTAACAGGAGACAAAAAACCCAGGGGGTCATAAATTCTTGCCAATTCCGAAAGAAGATTTCGTTTTGTGCACGGACGATCAATAGGTTCAACATTAAAAGAGAATGTATCACCTATGGGACACCACTGCAATCCTAAAATTTTCAACACTGATGGATCATTTAAATCTAACGATCGAGGTTGCTGACTATCAGCTGATACTGTGGACAACAGTTTCGAATTATTGCTGGCCCACTTCTTCAATTCAAAACCCCCCTTAGCAAACAACCCAATCAATTGCCGTTGCAACTCAAAAGCCTCTGACAATGAGTCGACTCCACTGACTACATCATCCACATAGAGATCGGACCGAACTAGCTTTGCTGCCAATGGAAAAGATGATTCCTCATCATCACAAAGCTGCATCATTGTTCGGATTGCCATGTGTGGGCTTGAGGAGACCCCATATGTGACAGTATTAAGGCGATATTTCTGTACAGGTTCCCCCTTTGAGAACCTCCAGAGAATTCTTTGATAATCCCTATGATTATCTACAACCAAAATTTGTCGATACATTTGCCGAATGTCAGCAGTAAATGCAATTTTGTTTGAGCGAAATTTCAACAACACAGTGGCAATATCTGTCTGCAACTTCGCTCCCACTAACAACGTATCGTTCAGAGATACACCATTCGTACTTTTGGAACTAGCATCAAATACCACCCGCAGTTTGGTCGAAAGGCTGTGAGGACGCAACACACAATGATGGGGAATATAGTATGCATCAGATGGTTCCACAGCTACATCTGATACCAGAGACATATGGCCAGACTCATAATAATCCCTGATAAACTCCGAATAGGACTTGTGCAACGCTGGATCCCTACTAAGACGTGCTTCCAGGGAGTAAAACCGCCTCAATGCAACACTGAAAGATTCTCCCAAACACGGAGTACCCTCACGAAAGGGCATATTTAAAATATATCTCCCAGCACTATTTCGGTGCTGAGTCTTCTTGAAGATTTCCTCACATTTTTTATCTTCCGGAGACATAACTAAACCTTGTGGTACCTGTTCCAAGCTCCAAAACTGTTTCAAGGTATGATCCAAGTCGACCAACGTGCATAAACTATTCACAACAGAATGAGACTTTGACTGTTCTACACTGCCCATAAGCACCCAACCAAAAACAGTATTGATGGCCACTGGTGCACCTCGAGGCCCTCTCTTTATTCCAGGTCTAACCACATGAGCATAAACGTCAGTACCCAACAAAATTTCAATGTCCCCTGGTATACCAAACTCTGAATCTGCCAACTCTAAGTTCTGAATATGTTGCCAGTGGCACTGCTCAATTTTAGCAGAAGGGATCTTGGAACAAATGTTCGGAATCACAATCATGTCCAACTCTAACTTTGTTGGCTCATAAATGGACTCTACTCGACATTTGAGAGTGCCTTGGCTAGCAAGCGAGCTCATTTGGTTCAAGCCTTGAACCATCACTGAACGAGATGAGGTGTTGAGCCCCAATTTTTCAACACACTGCTGCGAAATGAAATTAGCCTCACTCGCACAATCCAGGAGAGCTCGACATCTCCTAACCTTTCCATTTTATCTCGTACTAATAGCATTATAGTTGCCAGTAACACGGACTGTTCCCTTTTTACCACACTTGCCAACACACGCAATTGCTCTGCACCTTGTGGCTCTTCCACAGGTGGCTTGTTTGAGTCACTCTCATCTCCCGATGCCGGTGCTTTTGGGAAGTGCAATAATGTATGATGGTGTTTATTACATACACGACAACTTGATGACTTGCACTCCCTGCTGGCATGCGAGTTTGATAAACAGTTAAAACAAAGATTATTCTTTTTTGCGAACGTATACCGTTTATGAGAGGATAAAGATAGAAATCCATCACACTTGAGCATGGGGTGCTCCTCCTTACAATAAGCACATACAAGCTTTGTGCTGGTAACAAAGGCCGAAGCGGGCCTAGCAGTGGTTGCTGAAACATGCTGCCTTCTATTAGTCACATAATTGGAAGTTAAGGCAGTTGTCTCCATTGCTTTACACTGCTTTTCCAAGAATCTACATAAACTACTAAAACTGGGAATGTCCGATTCGCAAAACTCAAGCTCAAATTTTTGCTTAAGACTCATATCCACCTTTTGCAGCAACATGTTGAATTTAGTGAAATCCCACATGTCATGTTCAAACTGCTTCAACGCTTCCAAATTTTCACTGAATACAGACAACAACGTTCGTAGGGAAGAAGCAGATTCACTATTTGCTTTGGGGGCCTGTACAATACCCTGCCAATAATTGGTCAACAAAACCCGGGTATTGTGATACCTTGAGACCAGAGACTTGAATGCAATCCCATAATTGCTTCCCGTTAGCGGTAAATTCTTGATTAGGCCAGCTGCATCCTTCACTAACGAAGCACTCAAATATTGGAACTTTTCAATATCTGACAATGATTCGTTCTCATGAATCATTGTTTTAAACAGATCATAAAAGGTTGGCCAGTTTTTCCAATTTCCATCGAATTTTGGCATTTCGATTTTCGGTAACCTCAAATGTCTGTTTAAATTTGAAGTTGACATAATCGCGTTTGCGTTCGTTACTTCCTTTTCACTGAGAGATCGAGCGTTCGATGATTTGACAGAACACCGCGACTTACTCGATGCTCGACTCGATTTCGAACTACCGTGAAAAACGGATCGAGCTTGATTCTCAGCGGCTTTATTTGCATAACCTCTCAGTTCTCGATAGATAGTTTTTATAGAGTATTGCAGTTCATCGAATTTGTTCTGCATTTCATGCTCGCTCTCCAACTCTGATCGATCAACTACCGACACGATGTCCAAATGCAATGAATCAAATAGATTGACCAACTCATTCAACGCCTCAAAACGAACCTCAAATCTATTCAACCTATCTAAATCCACTACTGCGTCTATTTTGACCTGTTGAGCCACGTGCAATATGGCTTCTACTCGTCTATAAACGCTTTCGCGCTTATTTTTTAGCTGAATCAACTCCATTGTTCAACGCAAAAAAATTCCTAAACGCGATTTAAACAATATGCAAACGTGATTTCAACAATATGCAATTCGAGTATGTACCTAGTTATATACAAGCAATAACGTCACCTTGAAATTAAATGACTCAACACGGCAATAAACAATTACAAATTTACTAGACTAAAGGAAACAAGTAAAATTACTTCAAAAAATGGACTGTATCAACTAATAACAAAACAAAACAACTATAAAAATCCGGTCGATGGGCCAAATGTAAACTACGTGTATTTATTTTATAATGAATAACAAAAAAAAACAGAACAAATAGGGCACTGACAATAAGCAAAGTTACCTACCTTTATTCTCCAATAATGCAGGAACATAAGCTTCGTTTTTCTGTATTCACACACAACACCTCTAGGGACCTCGTGTCTCCCAAAGGACTTACAAACAAAATGGATATTTAGAGACCTCGTGTCTCTTCAAGGGGTTGAAAGCAATTCGCTTTCTCGAGTCCTCTTGCCTCTTCAAGGACTCAAAAACAAGTGGCAGAGGGATGCAAGCTTCTCTCCCTTCTCTCATTCTTCTTCCCCCTCTCTGGTCTTCTGGCGGAAACCATTAGTAACACTTACTCTATGTCAGTGTAGCGCGCGACATTTGAATTTAAAAGTGACAGAACAACGAGCATGAACAATATATATATATATATATATATATATATATATATATATATATATATATATATATATATATATATATATATATATATATATATATATATATATATAGAAACTGACCCTGGATATGGGTTTTATTGGGGCTAGTTCGCGCTCATTTGAAGAAATTGTTTCAAAATTCAAAAGTCGGGATCTCCTCATTACTGAATTTTTTTTAAAGAAAATTCACTAAAAAGATAGTACTCTGTTTTCAAACCCTGTCAAGTTTTTATCCGTTTATTTTTATTCAAAAAATAAGTAGGTCGGGTGCGTGAGTAAAAGTTATGAAACAATATAATCTTTTTATGACTTCTCTGAGAGTCGACTTCGCTATTTTGAGTTAAAACATAATCTTTGAAAATTGTGTTTACGATAATCAGTTGTTATAAAGCAGTTGAATATCCATTACTTTTATCACTTGTGTCCTGAGAAACAACCTGCTCATGAGCCATGGCCTTCTACCCTTGATAAAATAACCCTGTTACTGTATCCACGCTACTTTAATTACATTATCTAAAGTCATCTGGTTCCGTGTCAACGATTACGTTCACAGATTCTGTAGGGCGTCATCAGGCGGAGCTTTAATTAACTAATCGCTTATGCAACGTTGCACTTGTTACATCACGCTATGATAACATACTCATTACCTGGCTAATGAATATAACGTATAATATATCTACGGTATGTACCTATATAGGTCATGCGGATCATCATGATTTAATTGGCTCATAGCCAACATTGGGGTTGATTTACAGATAATATTTTTACCACATACAGGGTGTGCAATAACACAGACATACTCACTGTTGATGATTTTAGACTTTCACGGCCGGTGTTACTTGGAAAGATGTCTTCCCGGCTGTCACGCCGTGGTCGATTTCACGTAGTGGGTTGCTAGATGTTTCGCCATCAATAGCTGCTGGCATCTTCAGCCTGAAAGCCATTTGACATTCTAAAAATGATATTATTTTGTTTACACTTTTATAACTAGGCCATCTATCTATACATATTCATATATATATATATATATATATATATATATATATATATATATATATATATATATATATATATATATATATTGCTATGGTACGCAATTTTAATTGTTAAGCGTGATAATTTTCTTTTTTTTTTTAATTTTTTAAAGTAATTATTTTTATTACACATATAAAGTATTAACATTGCTAAAATAAAGTTATTGCTAATATTTTTTTACTTGCCGTTGTATCTGCAAATTGTTCTCTTTTCTCACGGGTAGAGTTCTAATGTTGGGCTAACATTTGTGTTTTGATGTAACTTATTTGTATTTTTGTCATATTCATATTAATCGAGAGTGTTAGAAATTTTGTTAAAACATTTTCATATTTTTATTTTATTTTAATGTATAGTTATTAAATATAGGCTTATTTAGTGGTATTTTATAGGTCAAATTAATCAGACTATACAAATAAAATAAATAATGTTTTATTTCTGATAATTCAAATTCTTTTCAAAACATAGTTACATAAAAAGATATTGATCTTTTTTTTATATTTAATATTATTGGCTGCGGCATCTCAGGCCATTAGCACATTCTTTCCCATCATTTAATATGTTATACAAATTTTCCAGACAAAATCAACTTGTCTCGCCCGGGAATCGAACCCGGGACTTCTCGCTTTGCAGGCTGGCACCTAGCCACCTGCGCCACGAGGGCGTCGATATTGATCGTTGTTAATAAATCAAACAAATTCATATCTTGTTGTAACAAATGAATCAACCTATAATCTATGACTTTGTCGTTAATTCTGCCTTTATAAAGATATCCCCATTAATATGATTAATATACACAAAAATCATTAATGTAAAAAAATCCTTAAAACTAAATATACAATGTAGAAATCTGCACATTTATCGTTGTAATATTCACAAAATTGACTTACTGCTTAAAATGTCTCTAATTGCTTCTTCATTGGAGATTTGGATCATTCGCTAGTCGACTGTCTATATAGGATTTTACTATTGCCACCATTATATTGTGGTAATTGATTATTATAGAGCTTATTTTCCATGGACCTTTTGTACTGAAATTTCTCTTCTATTTCGGTTACCATTATTTTGTTGATATCCATATACTGCTAATCTTTACTATTCTTTCTAATTATTTTATTCCCGTGCAAATCATACTGAACAAACCACCGCTTCTTAATTAAAAGTTATTTCCTCAAACTTTTATCTTTACACTCTCGCATTTCAAAATAATCACATTTACATTTTAGCAATAGAATGCCTAATTTTCTTTTTGAAAATCATCAATTTACCCTTTTTTGGCAGTAATCAAACAGGAATTTATTAATTTACACCACTTCCTGTCCTCACAGTCAAATCTCGAATCCGAATTACACTGTTACCATAAATTCTGGCGGTTCCATCTCGAATGCCCCTGAATAATCACACTTACATTCTTTTAAAATGTTCGCTTCTATAAAACTGAAAATGTATCTTTCTTTTTAATACAGGCTGTGCGACAGAGCTCACTAGCACGCTACCTCGCTATCGTCCAAACTGCTTATCAGGCAAAAACCGTATCAACGTTTCACTGATAACATTGTGTGCCTTTTTGAATTTAATCACAATAATTTTTTGCCTTTAACCTTATCTCCCAAATACAATTTGTCTATACATACATTACATCTATTCAATTCGACCATATAAAAATATTTACCTTAACCAAAACAATTTTGTTATAAGTAAACCCAACGCATTGTTTTCTGTTCTTTAGATCACAATAATATTTATTATTTCACCAAATAATCCAACACTCTGTTGACTATACAGTGCAATAAATTTCAGGATGCATAAATTTTATATACATGTTTTTACAGGGTGCGGGATTTTGATCTTCGACATCATTGGGAACTCCGAAACCGTAAGAGATACAAACTTGGTTACTTACAGATTTCAAAGAAGTTCCGTGGCTTACTAGATGTAAGCGAAATTCCAAAAGCTGTCATTTTTTCTTTCTTGAATATCTCCAAAACTATGTTGCCTATCAACTTGTCACGATGTCATTTGTAATATATTTTGCTTTAAATAAATCAACATGACATGACAACAACATAACCTCAAATCTACCATATGTTTTTGATAGAGTAGCGTTGTCTGAATTAATTACAGATAATGAATGGAAGCAAATCCAATAATTTCGTTAATTAATAACCATGGTTTTTGCCGATCGTTAATACTAAGAATAATATGTAAAGTTAATACTTAATATGTACAGATAAACTTACCTTGACCACATGGAGATTACAACCTAATTTAATAACGTATGATAAGAATTTGAACCTTTTATCACTAATATTCATTGAAAAAATGAGGAGGTACTTACACTAAAATGGTATACGCAACAATATAAGGCGGTTTTCTCAGATAACTGTGGATTTTTACTTTCATCCCGCTTTAAAACTTTGCACGATTGCTTTCTAATTTGAGCCACTTTTGGAACAATTAACAAATAGATTTTATAGTCTTATTTGTACACATTGGTACTCTACAGTATTTATATAAGCTTTATTTTCCATATTATCAAACAAAATCACGTGCAGAAGCCAAGATTCAATCATTAACTTGCAACGATGTAAACATATAGAAGCAAGTTCATTGTTGACTATTGTACTGTCTCGTGACGTCATATATCACGGCGGTAAAATAGTAGTTTTTGAAATCAATTATGAAATTTGCATTTGCATCGTTATTTTTGTATTATGTGAAATCAAAAAAATATTAATAAGCATCTTTGTGGGATGTCTATCAGATGTTATAAAAAAAAAACATGCAAATTGTCTATTGTACTAAATTGGCGCTTGTGTAAAAATCATCATAATATATAATATAGTCAATATTGGGTGATTCTGTCGTCTAAGAATATTCTTTGACTACATAACTGCAAAATATATTTGATCAATTAATCGTAATATTCACCCAGCGAATTAACTTGTTGAACCTCGTTTCGCCCAAAATTTTCTTATTTTTTCGAATAACTCAGCAAAACCGCATCAAAAACTAAAAAGTCAGCATTCTTTGAAAGATAATTTTACGCCAAATTCCAAACTGTGAAAATATACAGGCTGATCAATTCAATTAAATTGATCCTAAAAGAGCTGTGCTCTGGTCAATCATCCTGTGTATTTGGAAATAATTTTAAAATGTGTACCTTTTGATACCATACCACCTTTATAATTTTTTTTTAAATAATGCTGATATTGTCCTTTGAACTATTATTGGGACACCGTGTGTATAACAAATTGAAACGGATCTAGAAGAAGTCTGGATGCAGCAAGTTCTTTACAGTAGTGAATTTTAAGAAAAATGCTTTTAATAGCAAATAATCCTTTTTAATGAAAACAGTCATCCAATTTGCTTACCAGTTACCAGGTTATTGTTTGAAAAAGTACAAAATTTTTTCGAAAATGAACTTAAAATGTTCCCGAAAAAACTGGTCTGATTTGCCTGGCCAGCGAACTTCTTCAAGCTATCTACCCACCTACCAACATATAATTATTCACACAAAAAGCTATTCGACGAAACTTCTAAAACAAATTTTCATTAAAATTTGCAAACAATTTTTTCACGGAAAACCGAAAAAAATATTTTACAATAACTTATTGCACATTTGTTATTAATAACCAAAATTTCACAAATATTTTACAAACAATTATTTCTATATGGAAACACACAAAAAATGTATAAGGCACCTAAATTTTTTTCACGAATAATATAAACTAAAACCTCTCGCAATGCGTCATTTTCATGGGATTCTGCTACATATCGATAAAAAGGCCGTATCTTAATTTTTTGTATGTGCCAAAAATGTAAAACAATAGAAATATCCGGAAAAAAATGACGCTATCATGTTTTTCTCACAAGCATTATAATTCAAAGAAACATGCAAAAATGCAATGATATAAAATGTTGTCGACTTAAAAACAAATAACATTTATATCACACATTTGTATTTGTTATGGGCCTTTGTCGAGGTAGTATTATAAGATGTAGCTCGGTACCCTATAATTAACGTACAAAATTTTTTCTAGTATCTTGTATAATAACGGCAAAATTGAGCTTTCCCTGCCACCCTGTATATATGCAAACAGATAAAAACTGAAACTAACACCGCATATGGGTTCTAGGGGTCCTAGTTCGCGATAATTTAAATAAATCTTTTTAAAATCCAAAAGTCGCAGTCTCTTCAGAAGCGAATTTTCTCTACGAAAATGCGCTGTAAATTATAGAGTATTAGAGTATAAACTCTATAACTAAACCTACTGCCAAATCATCAGAGAATGGTGTATTTCAATAGAAATATTTTAGTAAAATAAGGTGAAAACTAAAACTCAAGTGAAAAACACACTTCTTGCAGCATTTTCTCTACATAACCCATATTTGTTTCAGGTTCTTTGCCTAAAAGTAGCCAATTTTGACGTGCCAAATCGCGACTTGGACGTTTTTAGAGGAAAAACTATCACATTTTCAAAGTAATGTTTCTGGCATTTCTTGACACTTTGCGCAAAAATACTCAAAAGCCCTGGTTCTCTAAATCCTGTGACAAGGCCAGACTTGAAAAGGTCAAAGCTCACAAAAAGCTTCTACACAATCCTAGTCAAGAAAACCGTCAAGCATTTAACGACGCAAGAAACCGCTATGTCCGCATTCTTTCTGAGGCAAAAAACTCGTTTAATAACCACATCAAAAACAAAGTCCTCTTAAGCTCCAGCGGCAGCAAACCCTTCTGGCCTCTTGCTAAATCTATTGGGAATAATTTTTGCAAGAGCACGTTCCACCTCTTGTCTCTTGGGATGAAATTGTTTCTACAGCCCTGGGCAAGGCTGAACTTTTTGTCTCGTTGTTCGCCGGCAATTCTACTCTCAACCCACCTCCAAATATTCAACCACCAACAGTCCCCAATGTTGCACATAAAATGACGGATATCATTTTCAAAACTAAAAAGGCACCAAAGATACTCTCTTCTCTTAATACCAGGAAAGCCTCTGGCCTTGACGAGATCCCAGCAATTGTTCTCAAAAAATGCGCACCAGAACTTGCTCCTGTCCTGACTCGTCTGTTTCAGACATCTTACTATAGTATTCCCTAGTAACTGGAAAACTGCTCGAGTACAACCCGCTCCCAAGAAAGGATCGAAAGCGCTTCCTAGCAACTACAGGCCTATTTCTCTCCTTTCAGTCATCTCTAAAGTGATATAAAATATATAAACACCGAATTACTAAAATTTCTTGAAAAACACAGTCTACTCCACGACAGGCAGTATGGATTCCGTCAGCGCAGATCAACTGCCGACCTCCTTTCCTTTGTCACCCATTCTTGGAACAAATCTATGGAACTACACGGCGAATCCCAGATTGTCGCTCTAGACATATCCAAAGCATTCGACCAGGTCTGGCACGCAGCGCTGCTTAATAAACTACCGGTTTATGGCCTACCACCAAAACTCTATACGTGGACAGCAAATTTCCTCTCCAACCGGAGCATTTCTGTTGTCGTGAATGGTAATTCCTCTAAACTGTATCCAATTAATGCAGGAGTTCCTCAAGGTTCAGCTTTAGCCCCTACTTTGTTTCTTCTCCACATCAATGACCTCCTCTCTAGCACATCCAACCCAGTTCACAGTTAAGCTGACGACAGCACCCTCCACTCAAATATATAATATTCTAAGCTTGTCTCTTTAGCCCAATTAGATGAGGATCGCAGACTCATGGAGGGCTTTGTATCCGTGGATCTCCAAAAAATATAAGACTGGGGAAGTAGAAATCTTGTACAAATCAACCCCACCAAATCTCAGTCTTTCTTTCTCTCTCATAAGAGATACACCAGCCCTAGCCCCATCACAATGAACAACCAAGTTATTCATAGTAATGAGTCCTTTTCACTTGTTGGCATATCTGTGGATCGAAATCTCAAATGGCACCAACATGTCACATCAATTGCAGAAGCGGCTGCTAACAAATTAGGTTTTCTCTTCCTGGCTTGCAAATACTTTTCACCAGCTAATCTATATACCTTATATACTTCACAAATAAGACCAAACCTCGAATACTGCTCCCACCTCTGGGGTGCCGCTGCCGCTTCTACACTCGCTATCCTGGACTCCATTCAGAAGAGAGCTATACGTCTCATCGGTGACCCTACCCTCACCCAAAGGCTGCCATCCCTTGCCCACCGACGTGTCGTTGGTGACCTCTCTCTCTTTTATAGATATCTGCAGGGGCACTGCTCAGATGAGCTTTCTTCCTTGATGGCACATGTTTTTCCTTCTCCCCCGAACCTCCAAACCTTCAAGTCCAGGATTAACAAGTTGCCTCTTTTCTACTTGTCTACACCCACGGTACGATAGTATTTAGGCTGTAAGCCCTCGTGGTGTGTTGTTGAAATAAAAAAAATATTCTGTGTTTGTAAAATACAATAGATTTTGTTATCCACACAAAATATTTTGTTTTTGTGCGTTTTTCTGGTCATTAGTGGCGGCTAATTTTTTTCCTTTAAATGCCTATAACTTTTTTCTTTTAACCTACAGATCTAAAGTTTGGTATATAATTGACTTTTATGGTGTTAACCTGCGTACCAAACTTGACTGCCCTAACTTTGTTGTTTCCGTAGATATAAAAATTTTCAGAAAGAAAACACAAAATAAACTCGACAGATTTTCCTGACTAACGAGCTAATCTAGCCATTAGTCAAAGGAAGGTACTCACACAAGTAAACACAAAATTTCAACGCGCTGGTCGCTATATGCTCAACAAATGAAACGTATGGTATGGAAACAAAAGTGTGCTCTGATGTCACAAGAATAAGAAATGAGCTTTCGCAATTTAAGCTTTCTTTTTTGTACGTACAGTCATCCGGCGTTACTAACAATATAAAGACAGGCCATTATATTGCAGCATTTACATAGTAGAGCAATATTTATCTTTAACATTATAAGTTATTATAAGATTACAAAATCATGTCTACAGTCACGAGACTGTTGTTTGTTTAATATTAGGACCTAAAATTAAGCTGTATCCGTGAAAACGTTATACACATTAAACATTATCAGCGTCTTAAATCTCCTCCTTTCAGCTGTAACAAAGGCAGAACTTTGTAAGTCATTGCCAGAAGGATCATTTATTTTGATTGCGTACCTTTATATTTTTAGTAAAAGCCGCAGACGTCAGTTCTCCGACGAGACGGTGGGAAACAAAAGAGCATTTTGTAAGTTCTCTTATCGAAATGATGCGGTCCGACTGTAACCAATGAGGAGTACTTTGCCAAGTATTGGTCCCTATTGATAAATGTTCCATTCAGGCGGGATAAATGGACACCATCAGTCACCCTGTAGCGCTACCAGCTGAATTTTCTTTATCCTCCGAGTCGATTGTGGTGCCTTACTTTAGTTTTATATTTCTGTGTTACATAGTGAGCGAGTCTATGAATAATAGTTGCTTTTCTAGCCGTTCCATTAGTTTGTTACCTTCCAGGTCTATTACATTTCAGATATATGAAGTTCTATAAAATTACTTAATTTCTCTATTAGCGAATTAAAAAAAAATCGCTAATGAGGAGATCTGTGTTTATATATATATATATATATATATATATATATATATATATATATATATATATATATATATATATATATATATATATATATATATATATATATATATATATATATATATTTCCGACCGTAACTCAAAAAATAACAGACCGATCGTGATCAAATTTATTGAGTACCTTCCTTTTGCAAGTGACTTGGATAAGTTTGTTAGCCAGGAAAATCGGACCAGGTTTTCCCGAAAAATGTTGTGTTTTCTTTCTAAAAAAATTCATATCTCCGTAAATAACAAAGTAAGGGCAACTAAATTCGGTACGCGTGTTTGTATTAAGGAGTGAACTCTGTACGAAAATGTAGGTCTCTAACTTTAAAGACAAAGAAGTTATGGACAGTTAAAGAAACACATTTTGGAGTTTTCCTCAAAACGCCAAACCCACAATTTTAAACGTCAAAATTGGCAATGTTTAGGCAAAGAACGTGAAACAAATACCGATTGTGAAATGAAAATGTTGCAAGAAGAGTGTTTTGCAAACCCTTAAGTTTCAAATTCAACCGTCATTGCCCTTCATTTTACTAAAATATTTACAGAATATTCATTTAAAATAGACCCTTTGTCTGATGCTTTGGCTGTCGGTTTAGTTAAGTTGATGCTTTCGCTATAGGTTTAGTCAAGTTTATGGTTTAACGGTTTATATTTTTTAACCAATTTTCTCAGAACAAATTCGTTAATGCATTTTTTATCGAAATATGATGCGTTTGTAAGAAAAAATCTAGACGCAGTAAGTTCGTTTTGGTAGCGAATTTTCGGTAAATTTGCAGTTTAGCTCCCAAACGCTTTTCAAAAAACTGTTTCAGACACTTGACTAGGCCCTCCCCTGGATCCACAAACCCCAAGAAACATTTCTTGTTCACACCCCCCAGGGTAGGTAGTAAAAAGGAAATATGAGCAGAAAATGCGAATAAAACGGGCTTGAAAGCTGTGTTTTTTACATCTCGAAGCCATATCCCCCTTAAATCCTGCCTACCCCGCATATAACCCCTATCCCCCAGGTGCCGTAACTTCCTTGGCGGGTAGAAACAAGACATTTTTCTTGTGGTTTATGCAGCGAGGGTGCTTGTATGCACGCGAGGGGGAAGGAAAATCCTCACGACGAGCAGCCACCCCCAACCTCCCGACACTGCCGCAAGTCTAAAGGAGAGGGGGTTGTCTGCTTTGTCGTAGGCATTTTCCTTACCCCCTCGTGTTCATACAACCACCTTCATTTCATAAACCACAAGAAAAACTTCTTGTTCATACCCCCCCAAGGAAGTTACGTGACCTGGGGCAAATAGGGGTGCTGTGTGGGGTAGGCAGGATTTAGTGGGGATATGGCTTCAAATAGACAGCTTTCAAGCAGTTTTCTTCGCATTTTCTGCTCATATTTCCTTTTTACTACCTACCCCGCCTAGCACCCCTGTTCACTCCCAGTCCCGTAACTTCCTTGGGGGGTGTGAACAAAAAAAAATTCTTGTGGTTTCTGCATCTAGGTGAGATCCTAGTAATGTTTCTGAAATCAATTTTTTGAAAAGCGCAATCTGAAAATTTACCGAATTTCCATTAAATGCTTCAAATTTCAATAACTCAAGTTGCTATTAACGTGAGCTTTGTTGGTTAGGAAACCAAAATTTAAGTTTATTTTCGGAAAATTGTTGTATATTTTGAAACCATAAGTAATTTTGATAAAATATAGTACATTGTTTATACTACATAGACTATACCGGTAATCAGATTCATACCTGCTCGCATTTGCTATTAAAAACATTTTTATGGAAATTCACTTCCATAACACACTTGCTGCATCCAGAGTTTTGAAAAATGTTTATATATTTTCAAACAATAAATTTATTCCGATGAAATATGGTACATTCTTTCTCCTATATAGGCAACCAAGTTTGATGCCTACTTTCATCAAAGAAAGACATTTGCTATTAAAAATATTTTAAAGAAAATTCGCTACCATAACGCACTTGCTGCGTCCAGACTTTTTATGTTTATAGGTTAGATAGGTCGTTTGGTAAAGCTCGGCAAATCATGGAGTGGAGCGGGAATACGCCACATGTATTCCCAATTTAAATCTTGTGGAATTTTAATGCATCGAATATTGAAACCAACCAGCACTTTTATGTTCCTTTTTTCAAAGTTATGAAGTTATGTTCTTTTTGAACTTATAACAAGATTAAACATTTAATAATAAGCTAAAATTAAGATTTTTTTACATAGTAACAGAAAGTATAAATGTTTTAGGTGATTAATCGAATTCAATGAATTTAATTAATTAGTTTACCTTGAAAAGGGGCGGACTGCCTGCTAGCATTCTACCACTGACCGAAAGATGCGCTAGTAAATTGCTTATCTACGTAATACTTAATACTTATACAGAAGGCAACTAGCTCCCTCAGGAAATTTTATATTATCTCCTAAAACTATATATATATATATATATATATATATATATATATATATATATATGTATGTATGTATGTATGTATGTATATCAGCTAATTACACAATTAACCGAATTGTATCTTAATAACCTGCCCGCGGCTAAAACAGATAAGTAAATGGACGTCTTACTTTTAAGTGTAACGAAAAAAAAGTGTTTTAAAATCATTTTCATAGAGCTGTAACGATTTATTTCATTCGTTCGTATCCTCTCATATTCCTATAATATGACACTTATGAAATACATATTTTCGTTGCATTTGTAATCTGTCATTCTAAAGTTGTAGCTAATTATTGACTAACGAATTTAGCGAAAGTACATCGAGCCCATGGTTCTGTTATGGGACTTAAAATAGCCAACACGAATTTCACTGTGGGCGGAACCTTAAGATCCAGGCTAACAATATATATATATATATATATATATATATATATATATATATATATATATATATATATATATATATATATATATTTATTTATTTATTGTATACAGCCCCCAAGAAAGTTACAGTACCAGGAGTGAATGGGGGTGTTGGGCGGGTAAGAGGATAAAAAGTAAATGTGAGCGAAAAAAGCGAAAAAAGCGAAAAAAGCGAAAAAACCAGCTTAGTTGGACCTCTATAAGCTACCTTTATCCCATTTTGCAGCTGTCCTTAAAATTATGTTTATCCCGCCCAGAACCCTATATTTACCGCAGTTCCCGTAACTTTCTTGCGGGTTGTTCCCAAGAAATTTTCTTGTTTACATTGTTTTTATTTGTGCATTGTGGGCGGTTGTTTGCATGCAGAAGGGGAAGGGGAACTTATGTGACAAAGCAGCGAACCAAAATTTTCAATTTATGTTTAATTGTAACCCCATTTCATTTGTTAAAAATATTTTTCCAAAAAAGAAATTTAGGTTCTCTTGTTTGCCAGTCTTACTCGTACTTAAAGAGCTACAATATTTTATCGTTTTCAATATGTGTGGATACAGCAACAGTAAATAAGTGTTGAAAAAGGTCTGGGTGCAGGAAACACATTATGGTAGAGTTTTTGTAAAAAAAATTAAAATCCGATATATATAGTAAACGCAGCCTGGGTACTAAATTAAAGGAAAATAACATCATGAGCTTCGCGGATAACTACAAGTTGGGTTTTAAAAAACATTTTTTGTTGTTTTGTTTGCAAAAACTAGTTCGATTTGGGTTGACTAAAACAAAACCACCCAAGCAATTAAAAGGAAAAATACCTGTCATATTTATGATTTGGCAGGTACAGTCCCTTTGTAAATAATTAGTTTTTTCTAGAAAACTTTTGTGATTGTAATGAAATTTGTAACACAATTTTTTAAAGCGACTTGCAATACTTACTCAAGCGTACCCAGCTGCCCCCCCCCCCCCTTGAAAGCAAAAAAATAAATCCTTATAAAAAATAATACCACAAACAAATAGGATAATTATCGTACATCTCGCAAAGCTTTACACTGATCTAGAGCCATCTAGCGACTGGTAGCGAAATCTGTCAGCCAGTTAGTGGAATTCGAGAAAGACTGAGAGATCGCTAGAGTCTACAGGCGGCAGCCAATGAGAGAAAAGGAAATCTTCTAGAAAGGTCTCCACTTTCCTCTTCGATCTAGAGAGTTCCGCATGTCCTCATCACTATATAAACTGACCCGCCCGCCGCTACTTGATCAGTATTTGTATGTTAGTTGAATTGTTGGTGTTTACTACTAAGTATTTTTTTTAACAACCAATTATTATAGTTTATTAGTTTACCTGCTTATTTACTTTTGGAGAACACAGAGGCTGCCCAAATGGATATAAGAAACTGGTTTCAAAATGGTAAGTTAAGTAATTTTTTAATTGATGTAGAAAATAAAATTTTAAATTAAATTTGTCATATAATAGAATGAAAATTACTTCAAAATGAGATTTACACTTTATCAAAATTATGATTTTCATTTCTTAAATGAGTCGCGTAATGTGAAATACCATTATCTAAATCAAAACTTCTTTTGTGCTCTGAAATACGAGTTTAAAAAGTTTTTCCGATATAAAATTTATCGCAACTGCCGCAATTTAGTTGATAGATAGATACCTGATTTATTTTCTTTCAAACTCCTTGCTTTATTGTTCTTAATGTATTTACTGAGATTATTATTTGTTCTGAACGCAATATTTAAATTAAAATTTGATAAAAATGATTTCAGTCTATTGCTGGATTTATTGATATAGGTTAAAGCAGTGAATTTCGTATTGTCTTCAACTAACGGATAAGCCTGATTTATTTAAATTTGAATTATGTCAATTTCTATTATTTTCAGGCAGAAAACCTCTCAAACGGAAAAAGGATCAAGATGGCAGTAGTGGAAGTGGAAGCAGTGATGGTGATGAAAATGGAACTAAACTGACCGAACCATCGCATTATGTATCTATTATGGAACAAGGGTCTAGTAATTCTTCACCTCTACACGTAGCTGTTCCTAGGACATCTAAAACGATTGAAGAATACGATGGCTACCATGAAAATGACATTGGTCGTTATGTTGGTCATGCCCTTAAGTTGCCATCAGAAAAAAGGAAGGATTTGCTTACAAATCCCCCATCAAATTACGATTTTGGTTCTGATGCCAGCCATTTGAAAAGAAAATTTAACCGCCGCTAGTTAGATCAATATACTCCTTGGTTGGTGTACTCAAGTCGTTTGAAAGGTGCTCTATGTATGCACTGTGTTCTTTTTCCTCCTAGTATTGCTACAGCTAAAGGAGTTTTGGGGTCATTCATGGTAAGATCATACGTGAAGTTTAAAGATATACATGAAAATTGTAGAAAACACGTCGGCAGTCACTACCACAAAACTTAAACAGCTGCTGCAAAAGCGTTCCTTGAAAATGTTCCAGTTGATGTACAGTTGCAAAGTGGTCACCAGAAGATGATTGAAGAAAACAAACAAATGTTGTCATCAATTAATTCTTATATCATATTTTGTGGAACTTATGATTTGCCACTTAGAGGAAAGGAAGGAGATGAGGGGGTTTTCTTTGACCTTTTAAATTTGAAAATTGACTGTGGTGATATGAAGCTAAAGAATCATTTGGATACATGTCGCAAAAATGTAGTCTACACTTTACCAAAAATTCAAAATGAGATTATAAGATTATGTGGTGAAGTTGTCAAAGAAAGAATTATTGAAGATTGTAAACAAGCAAAAGCTTACGCTGTAATGGCCGATTAAACAGGAGATATCGCTGGAAAAGAACAGCTTTTTATCGGATTGCGGTCTTATGATGAGAATCAAGAAAAAATCAGAGAGGAATTTGTAGGCTATGTTGAGGTGAAATCTCAAGATGCCCCTACAATCGCTAGCACAATTCAAAGTTTTTTAGTTGATCAAAATCTTTCAGCAGAGAATTGTGTTGGATTTGGATTTGACGGATGTTCTACGATGGCCGGAAAAGAAGGTGGTGTACAGGCCATTTTGAAGAAAAAGTTCAAGAAACCTTTATTTTTCCATTGCTCAAGCCACAAACTAAATCTTGTGGTCAATGCTGCTAGCAAACTACCGGAAATAATAAACTTAACTGCAACAGTTAAGGATACAATATCCTTTTTTTCGTGAGTCGCCAGCCCGCAGGAATTCGGCTCCTAATCTATCAAGGCTCAGTGGTACTAGATGGTCTGAGAAATACAAGAGCATTAGAAAGTTTTCAGGCAGCTTCCATGAAATCGTCAATGCGCTAGAACATCTATCGGTCGAAGGAAACTATGCTACAAGAAAATTTTGCCTATCAATTGCACTGTGCAGTTAGTAAACCAATTTTCATCGTAGGTTTAGTCATGATTGCAAAGTACTCTGCGATTTTGGAACCCGTTGTGAACGTTCTACAAAGTAAAAACATGGATTTGATTATGGTGAGGAAACATATTGGTGCAATCCTTGATGTCATCAAGAAGGATCGACAAGAAATTGAACATGTTTCTGATGAATTACTTGAACAATCACATGATATCGTGGAGAAAGTCGGCGTTGAGTTAACAGTCCCACGAATTGTTCAAAAGCAAATACACAGAAGTAATCCGCCATCTGAAACTGCGACTGAATATTGGAGACGGTCGTTGATCATCCCTTATCTTGACTCTTTAACTTTATCATTGAATGTTAGATTCTCACACGAAAATACACCTGCTTTTGCCTTATCCCATCTTCACCCTTCATACATACTAAAAATGACTTCAAAAGATCTGGAGAAAAATGCAAAATCTTTCATGGAGTTTTATGAGTTGGGTTATATGTCTGCAGAATTAGATTTGTTGTATAATCTGTGGAAAAATAAGGATTTATCAGGAGACAAATTAAAGGATATTGAAGTGGCTGCACTTTTGGAGGAGGCTAATATTTTTTTCCCTGCAACAAGGCATGCACTCCTCATTTTAAGTGCTTTCCCATCAACTACGGCTACTGTTGAACGATCTTTCAGTACCCTTCGAAGGGTTAAGACCTGGCTGAGAAGTACAATGGGAGAAGATAGACTGACTGGGTTGTGTTTGATGAGCGTCCATCGGAAATTCTTCAAGGAAAATCAGGACTAGATTGAAACGAGAGTTTTGAACAAGTTTTGTACAAATCCAAGAAAAATTATACTACTAAAAGACATGTAACTAGAATAATTTTTTTTTCAAGCAAATAATTGTAATAACTTAGTTGATAAAGCACTGCTGTAATTATACATAATTTTCTTAAAATTTTGGTTCATTCACCTTTTCCGCGATAAGATGTTACAACCTGAACGATCATGGCTTGCCCCCCTAGTTTTGATCCTGGGTACGCCCTTGAGTACTTACACATATCTCTACCAAACTATAATTTTCTGGCTCCATGGAAAATAGAAACCTATTCAAATAATTGCTAACTGGGACCTCTAGAACCGGTCTCCCAGGTCCACTTAAAATTAAAGAATTAGTTTGAATAATATACCTTACTAATTGTGTACCATTCTTATGAAAATTCACTACTATAATGCACTTGATGCGTCCAGAACATTTTTTGTAACTCTAGGTTTTCAATTGTATATCACACATTCCAAATAAAGTATTTTCGCGTACTTTATTTTTATGCATAAGTATAAAGTATATTCACCAATATTAGTAGGATACCTCATAATAAAGTATGGCTGGCACCAGCGCCGGCCTTAACCACCCAGGCGCCCCGGGCGTGTCAATCATTTGGGAGCCCTTTGTTATATGATAATGATATAATACTTATGTATAATTATATATTAGAATAATAAAAGAAGTTACTTGGGTAGCACATTTGTTTTAAGTTGAATATAACTCTAAGCTTGTTTGGCAGTTGGTTGAACTCGAAACATGTTAAAACTTTACTTTTATAGTTCTTTTGTCAGCAAATTCTCTAATAAGACAAGCAACATCTAGGTTTTCTGCAACTTCATTTTCCATGGATAGTAAGGCCAAACTGACCAATCTGGTTTGAGACATTGTAGACCGCAAGTAGGTTTTTATCAATTTCAGTTTCGAAAAACTGCGTCCACCATTTGCAACAGTCACTGGTATTGTTAACAGAATACGCAACGATATTCAGGTGTTGGGTTATAATTATGGAAGGTTATGCTTCTTGATAAAGTTTAAGGCTTCAATAGGCCTTGCTTGATTGTCTTCAAGATAATGTTGCAGGCCTAAAATTTCATCGCACAACAAATTGTCATCGATATCTGATTTAAAATTGACGGTTAACTGTTCCTGTAATTTAGCACAATGTTTTAATAATCGTTCTTTATTTTGATCCTTTTAGTGAATTTTTATTAAAAAAAATTCACTAATAGAGAGGTATCGATGGTGAGACTTTGCAAAAATTTCTTCAAATGAGCGCGAATTTGGGCCCCTAGAACCCATATCCGGGGTCAGTTTCGATTATATATATATATATATATATATATATATATATATATATATATATATATATATATATATATATATATATATATATATATATATATACCAGCAATAATATCTCCTAAGAACCGGATATCGTTATATCAGAACCAAAAAGTAACTAAAAAAATATAGGTATGTACATACCTATATGTAAGTGTACATACTGGACTATTCCCCTATGAATTTTTCCATCAACAATGAAATTAAACTGTAACTTACTAACTGTAAATAAGTTAATTTTGAACATTATACGTGCAAAACTAACCAACCGCTAACTCAAAAAATAATCCACCGATTTTGAAGTAACTAGGCAAGTTCCTTTCTTTTATTAATAGCTTGGATGAGTTCGTTAGCCAGAAAAATCGGACAAGGTTTTCCGGAAATTTTTTTAATTTTCTTTCGAAAAAAATTTCTTTAAAATTTTTTCTCCGAAAATTACAAAGATATTTCGATAAAATTTTGTGTACATATTGCTTTGGGAAAGACCTAACTATGCGCCAAAATTGAGCTTTCTAGGTTTACAGAAAATGGAGCTATTAAAATTTGAAACATTTTTTTTAAATAGCCGCCGCGTTTGACTATCAATCGTAAACATCGCTTATATGAGATGTAGGTAGCATGTTGTTGCTAAGCGACCGAAGATTTTATATTATTTCGCAGGTCTGTTTTATTTACTATATTTAGGCAGTGTAGGTAACTAAGTATTCAAGGTTTAAATCTTAGTTTAGGAAGCCTCAAATATTTCACCGAAAGTAGTCAATGAATACACTTACTACCATAATTATCATTGAGTTTTACCATCTCTATTTAGTCAGTGGTAATCCGCTATGGTATTTAAACAAAAAGACATCTTCTGATCTTATGATATCCTGATCCGAGATGTGAACAATTTGATATTAAAATCATAAGTTGGCGACCCGATAATGTGACGGCAGCAAAATAAAGTGAACTAATTAATTCTCTACATTTTACCAAGTCGGCATACTTTCGTTGCTCCTGATAAGTGTGTCTTGACAAATACTAATTAGGGTGACTTTGGAACGTGTAGCCGGCGATAGCGGTGCATCTCTGGAAGTGTGGGGGAAGGGGGGTGTCGGTAAAACTTTGCAAAATCTAGTGCTCTAGAAGCCAATTGAAAATATTTTTTTTTATATATATTTTTTTTAATTAGCTGAAATTATACAATACGTCTATACAGTAAGTCCATTTTGACTTGTGTTGTATATAGTGACATAATTAAACTGTTTATTCTAAAAATACTTGACGCTGCATTATCCAAATATGACATACTTCGAATTTTGACACACCATTTTAAATAAACCTTTTATACCATTTTTTCTTCCATCTTACATTTCCAATCACTGCCTTCATTTACTACTATTCTTTATACATCCATCATTACTTTCCCATCATCATTCTTCATTTACTTTCCATGTTTATACCAAATATATAAAATTTTATACACAACCGAACCGCTTCATTCTGACAATTAAATGTCTGTGATTTTTTATTTATTTGTAAGTATATAAATAATGTGAGTAAAACTAATACAATATGTTAGTCTAACGGAAAACCTTTATAAAAATGTAAAAAAAAAAGGTTCAGGACGCAGCAAGTGCGTTATGGTAGCAAATTTTCATTAATTGCTTAAAATTTTAAAACTCAATATTCTATCAACCTATAAAGTTGCATTTTGGTATTTATTAAGGTCTTTCCCAAGGCGGCAAGGCCGCGGACGAGCCTTGAGGGAAAAAAAGGCAACATATCCACAAAATTTCATCAAAATAGCTTAGTAATTTTCGGAGATAAAAAATCACTTTGTTGTTTACTCGATCACTATCATTTTAGTGAATTTTTATTTTAAAAAAATCATTAATAGAAAGGTATCGATGGTGAGACTTTGCAAAAATTTTTTCAAATGAGTGCGAACTAGGACACCTTAGAACCTATATCCGGGGTCAGTTTCAATTTTAATATGTTTATATATATATATATATATATATATATATATATATATATATATATATATATATAGAGAGAGAGAGAGAGAGAGAGAGAGATACGTCTGATAACTCAAAAAATAATTAACCGATTTCAATGAAACTTGGCAAAGTGCCTTTCTTTTATTAATGGTTTTGATGAGTTTGTTAGCCAGAAAAATCGAACAGGGTTTTCCGGGAAAATTTTGAGTTTGCTTTCGAAAAAAAATTTGTTCTCCGAAACTAACAAAGCTATTTTAATGAAATTTACTGTATATGTTGTCTCAGGAGAGATATTACTACGTACCAAAATTCAACTTTTTAAGTTTAGAGAAAGTTGAGTTATTCAAATTTTCTTTTGAAAAAAAAAATTCTCCGAAAATTACAAAGTTATTTTAATGAAATTTTGTGGATATCTTGCCTTAGGAAAGACCTTTTTTTTTTTTTTTTTGTTCCCTCAGGGCTCGTCCGCGGCCTTGCCGCCCCGATAGCACCGCAACCCTTGGTTGATTGTGCATACCCCTAGTCTTACTCCACCCATTCCAAAATCACTGTGCCTTGAACTAGTCTGCACAGCGATTGGTAGGGTGAAGTTTTATATTGCTCTGTCTCCGGTCTAGAGTGACCGTAGATCAGTTGTCTTTTCCGGTCCAGAGCTATACACTCGCACAAGATGTGCTGGGCTGATTCCTCCCCCTCGCCGCAGAGTCTGCATGCGAGGTCCCCTTCGAACCGCCCCATTTTATGTAGGTGTTTCTTGACGGCCATGTGTCCCGTCAAGAGACCTGTTGTGTTTCTGAGCTGTCCTCTGCTAAGGTTTAGCAGCTCCACAGCTCTCTTTGAACTGGGTCCGTCAATTATTGACTTCCCATGTCTGAGCCCTGGACAGTCCGCCCAGTACACCTTGTGTTGGTTTCTGACCCAGGACTTAATGGCTCCCCTGGCAGTGCTCTTTGACACGCCCAGAGCCGGTTCTGGTCCCATAAATGGTTCTGCTGACCCCCTCTTTGCGAGACTGTCAGCTTCTTCATTGCCTTTGACCCCCGAGTGACCCGGCACCCAGATGAGGGTCACCTCATTCTGCCCAGCCAGGTCGCTCGTCTCGTCTCGGCACTCACTCACCAGCCAGGAATTTACCCGTGGGCTACTTAGTGCCTTAAGGGCTGCCTGGCTGTCTGTGGCTATGAGGATCCGCTTGTTGGTGTAGTCCCTCCTCTTGTTCTCCCGCACACAGTGCAGGATGGCGTACATCTCGGCCTGAAACACCGTTGCATGGGCTCCGAGGGAAATACTGTGACTTACCCTCGGTCCTTCCGAGTAAACACCTGCCCCCGTCCCACGCTCCCCGCCAGATCCGTCCGTGAACCAGACGAGCGCGTCCCGTGGTATGCCCGGTGTCTCCTCCCGCCATGCCCCGCGATCAGGGATTTCCACTGTGAAGTTGTTTTCCCTGCACATTCGCGGGCTCGCGAAGTCTGACCTCATTTCAAGCATGGGTTCCTTCACGATCTCCTGAATTTTGCAGTGGCCCCTGAAGCCTGGGTTGATCTTCAGTCTACCATTGCAGGCTAGTCTGTATAGTCCTAGCCTGGCCTCTCCCATAATAACGAAGTGTAGGGGGGGTAGATCCAGCAACACCTCCATGGCGGCTGTTGGGGTTGAAGACATGGCCCCTGTGATGCCTAGGCAAGCCATCCTTTGGATCTTGCCTAGTTTTTGTTTGGCACTGGATTGTGTCACCTTAGGCCACCAGACCAGTGCCGCATATGTTAACGATGGTCTGACCACCCTTGTGTACAGCCAGTGGGCCATACTAGGTCTTAGTCCCCACGTTTTTCCATATAGCCGCCTAGTGACGGCTAAGGTCATGACTGCCTTACGCAGTATTTTTCCAATGTGACCATTCCAGGTTAGCTTAGAGTCCAATACGACCCCAAGATATTTTACCTCCCTGGCCATTGGAACGCTCCTACCGTATAGAGTGAGAGTTCTGTGGCTTTCACACTTCCTCCTCCTCGTAAACGGCACGACGGTTGCTTTCTCGGGGCTCACCCCGAGCCCTTGATCAACCGTCCACCCTTCCACCACTTTCAGTGCAGTCTGCATACGCTCCCACACTGCCTGTGTGACCTTTCCTCGGACTATGATGACAATGTCGTCCGCATAGCCCTGTAGCTCATACCCCCCTCCCGAGAGCCTCCCCAGCAGGCCGTCCACGACTAGACACCAGAGCAAGGGAGACAGAACGCTCCCCTGCGGACACCCCGCCGCGACCCCCGCCAGCAGAGTCCCTCCCGCGAGTGAGGTGAACACCGCCCTGTCCCTGAGCATGGAACCGATCCACCTGCAGCAGGTCTCCTCTATTCCACGCTCCCGGGCAGCTGCCAGAACCGATCCGAACGAGGTGTTGCTAAAGGCCCCCTCTATGTCTAGGAAGGCCCCCAGCGCCACCTCCTTGTTCTCCAGCGTATTCTCCAGTTTCAGCACCAGTTGGTGCAGTGCTGTTTCTGTTGAGAATCCTGCTCTGTATGCATATTGTCCGCAGTGTAGAGGATATGCTTCCAGTACACCGCCCCTAATGTGCCGGTCGAGCAGTTTTTCCACTGTTTTCAGCAAGAAGGACATGAGACTTATTGGCCTCAGGGACTTTGCCTGGTCTGTTGGACGCCCAGGTTTAGGAATAAATACAACCCTGGCCAGTCTCCATGCCCTCGGAATGTACCCCAGAGCCAGGCTGGCCCTCATAATGAGGGTAAGCACCGGCGCCAGTATATCTATCCCCTGTTGGAGCATGATGGGCATTATTCCATCAAATCCCGGCGATTTGTATGGCTTAAAGCTGTTAATGGCCCATCTGATTTTGCTCCAGGTAACCACCTCTTTAGCGACTGTCCAGTCTACTCTAGATGCCCGCCTATAAGGCGCCTCTATTTCTGAGTGTTCCCAGTCCGGAGGTGATTGGTTTATTATGTTACAGCCGGGGAAGTGCGTCTGGAGTAAAATTTCCATAGTTTCCTCCCCCGAGCTTGTAAAGCCTCCCGTGGGTGTTCTAAGGGAGCCTATGTTAGTCTGAGGGCCCTTAGACAGGATCTTGTGTAGTCGAGCACTCTCGGACGTGTTTTCCACTTCTTCGCAGTGCCTCCTCCACGACTCCTTCTTGGCGTCCCTCAGTCTTTTGTTATAGGTCGATAGGGCCTGTCTATATTCATCCCATGCTCCCGACCTTTTGGCCGCGTTAAACAGCTTACGAACCTGCGTCCTCCTTTGCCTGAGGTCCTCGTTCCACCATGGGACGTTCCTGGTGGACACCCTCATTTTCAGGGGGCAGTTGGCGTTATAGGCCGAGGTAATTGCGTCTCGCAATTGGACTGCTGCAATCTCGAGGTCTATTGAATCCCTTATGGCCCTCTCAACCCCCCGCAGTTCCACAGCTAGGTCTGCCCTGTAGGCTTCCCAGTCCGCCTTGCGGGGGTCCCGGTACCATACCGTTTCTCTTTCGACTTTGGCGATTTCAAACCGGATGTATCTGTGGTCTGAGCTACTCACTTCCCCAGACACAGCCCAGCTTTTAACAAAGTCACCCAGAAACTGGGTGGAAACTGTTAGGTCTAAAACTTCCTCACGCCGTGTTGTGACGAATGTCGGTTTATTACCTCTATTCAATATGTCTAAATTAAATTTCATAAAGAATTGTAAAAGTGCCTCACCCCTAGAGTTTGTGTCCGAGCTACCCCACAACTCATGGTGCGCATTCGCATCCATGCCGATGATGGTCTGCCATCCACCTGCTCTGCTACCCACCATCAGCTGCTCCAATTCGTTGGGTGGAGGAGGGTCCGTGCTGTCCCCTGGCAGATAGGCTGACGCGACAGTAATGTCCCTCAGCCCATCCGCTCCTCCACATCGGATTTTGATCGTTGCCAGGTCCCTGGAACAGAAATTCATTAGAGGGAGAAACTCTATCCCTTCCCTGACAAAAATGCAGGCCCTCGGATTCTCGCTGGACCTGCTGTAGATGAGCTTTCCATTAGCTCCGCCGAGTCCCTTGATCTCTCCTTTGTAGGAGTACGGTTCCTGGATGAGGGCCACATCCGTGTTCCTCAGAGCCATTAGTAGTCCGGCCGTGGCTGCCCTACTGTGTTGGAGGTTGACCTGAAGGAACCTAAGTCCCATTAACCCTTAATTGCTTCCCCAGTGGGCGGAAGCTAACCCTTCCCATGCCCCAGAATGCCTTGAAGGAGGTTCCTTCAAGGGCTCTGTAAGATGTCGGGTCGATCGAGAAGGCGAGCGTCTGTCCTTTCTCCTCTGCCTTCCTGCTTAGAACCGACCAGTGTTGCGTCCCCAGTTCAGGGTTCTGGATCTTAAGTCTGCTGATCACCGTCTCCTGCGGGACGGTGTCAGGGATCCGTACGAGGACCTTGCGTCTCTTTGGGAGTTCCTTGGGCTCGACGGCTGTCAAGTCCGCCCCCTCCCAAATCTGACCGAGGCCCCCGATCGTTTTCCGCAGCCAGTCCCGCGACTGCGGGCCGGCACAGGTTATCCAGAGGATGCCCCCCGTCAGGCGCGTCCGGTGGAACTGAGGCGGGCTCTCCCCTTCCTGAAGAGAGTCCACTGCAGCTACCACCGCAGCCTGGATCAGGTCCGCCTTCCCCTGGTCTAGCGTGACCTCAGGATGGCGTCTGTCAATCACCGCCATCCCGAGGCCCTCCGCAGCCTCCCTGTAAGAGCCAGTCTGCGCCGGTGTTCCGGCCTTAGTTCCTTTGGGAGGTCTGTCTGTAGTAGGCGTGCTAGAGCCAGAGCGCGGCGTCTTCCGACTCGCACTCTCCTCTTGCGCCTTTACAGGCACCCTGGCCCTTTTGGAACGTCTGTCTGTAGTGGGCGTGCTAGAGTTCGAGCGCGTCCTCTTCTGACCCGCACTCCCCTCTTGCGCCTTTACAGGTTTCTCGACCGTCCAGGTCCCGGCCGCCATTTTTTGCGCCCTCCGGAGCTTCTTTCTTTGCGCCCCGGAAAGACGCTTGGACTGCCGGGGCAGTCCCTCTACTCTAACAGTAGAGTCCTCACTGGTGGAGGGGCCCCCGGAGTCCGCGGAGCTCGCCGCCCTCCGGTGGGACCCAGCCTCCAGCTTGGGTGTCGGGGACAGGTCTCTGGCCGAAGCTACCCCCTGATCCCCCGTATCTACGCCGGTCGTGGGACCTCCAGAGTCCGCTGCCGCACCCTGGCTCGTCTCCGTTTCCGGGATAGACTCAAGGCTCAAGTCTGTAGCCGGAGCCACTCCTCGAGCCTCATTGGTTTTGGTTTTATATGTATTTATAATCTTCATGTTGTTCCCACGAGAATGGGGGAAATACTGTCCACACCATCAGAACCCCCTGTGTGGTGCAAGGCGGGTTACTCTGGAGGGTTGCCTGGTACTCCAGAGGTTCCGTTCACGACACCATCGCCCTGGTGCCATCCATCCATAGGCACGGGTCACGTGACACCGTAGATTGGGGGAGTTTAGTTCGACCTCCTTGTCTAGATCCGTCATGTTTAGTTATTAGCAGGGTCACCTCGTGCAGGATGCGGATTTTTACCGCGCATGACGGTCTTGGGGAAAGCTTCATCGGGAGTTTATGTTGTTATTTCCACTTCCTCAGCTTGCCCCCTGGAGTCCTTTGGCCCGCGACTCCTTAACCCCTAGGAAAGACCTTACTACGTAATAAAATTAAACTCTCTAAGTTTATAGAAAATTGAGTTATTTAAATTGGAAGCATTTAATAAAAATTCACTACCATAACGCACTTGCTGCGTCCCGAGTTTTTTTTATGTTAAACAAGAAATTCTACGTCGTAGAAAAATCTTGCATGTGTTCAAATCTTTCTTTTAGTGAATTTTCTTAGAAAAAATTCACTAATGAGGAGATCTCGACTTTTGAATTTTGAAAAAATTTCTTCAAATGAGCGCTATATAGGACCCCTAGAACTCATATCCGGGGTCAGTTTCAATTTTTATATGTTTATATATATATATATATATATATATATATATATATATATATATATATATATATATATATATATATATATATATATATATATGTATCACACCGATAACTCAAAAAATAATGGGCCGATTTTGATAAAATTTGGCATGTACGTTTCTTTTGTAAATGGATTGGATAAGTTCGTTAGTCAGGAAAATCGGACAAGGTTTTCTGGGAAAATTTTGAGTTTTCATTCGAAAAAAATTCTTATCTCAAAAAGTAATAAGCCGATTTCAATAAAAGTTGGCATGTACATTTCCTTTGTAAATGGCTTTGACAGGTTTGTTAGTCAGGAAAATCTGACAAGGTTTTCCGGGAAAATTTTGAGTTTTCATTCGAAATAAATTTTTATTTCAAAGAATAATAGGCCGATTTTGATAAAATTTGGCATGTAGCTTCCTTTTGTAAACGGCTTTGACAAGTTCGTTAATCAGAAAAGTCGGACAAGGTTTTCCGGAAAAATTTTGAGTTTTCATTTGAAAAAATTTTTTTTCTTAAGAAATAAAAAATATGATAACCAAATTTGGTAGGTAGGTTTACGATATGAAAAGTAAACTATACACCAAAATTAAGATTTCTATGTTACAAGAAAAAAAAGTTATAATAAAATATTTTGTGCCAGATCATTTCTATGAAAATTCACTACCATAACGCACTTGCTGCATCCAGGCTATATATATATATATATATATATATATATATATATATATATATATATATATATATATATATATATATATATATATATATATATATACATATATACATATATATATATATATATATATATATATATATATATATATATATATATATATATATATATATATATATATATATATATATGTAGCACACCGATAACTCAAAAAATAATGGGCCGATTTTGATAAAATTTGGCATGTACCTTCCTTTTGTAAATGGCTCTGATAAATTCGTTAATCAAAAAAATAGGACGAGGTTTTCCGGTAAAATTTTGACTTTTCATTCGAAAAGAATTCTTTTCTCAAAAAATAATGTGCCGATTTTAATAAAACTTGGCACGTACCTTCATTTTGTAAATGGCTTTGACAAGTTTGTTAGTCAGGAAAATCGGACGAGGTTTTCCGGGAAAACTTTGAGATTTTATTCGAAAAAAATTTTTTTCTCAAAGAATAATAGGCCGATTTTGATAAAATTTGGCATGTACCTTCCTTTTGTAAATGGCTTTGATAAATTCGTTAATCATAAAAATCAGACGAGGTTTTCCGAGAAAAATTTGAGTTTTTTATAGATATAAGCACGGTATCCAAAAGAGCATTAAAAAACTCGCGGCGCCCCTGTGCTCCGACGCCCTGGGCGACCGCCCGGGTAGCCCTCCCCTAAAGCCGGCGCTGGCTGCCACCTCCAAGCACAGCATAAGCTATTTTTATGATATGGTACCGGCACCGTTACTTTTAAAAGAACTTGTGGATTTTAAAACCCCGTTGAACTTGAAGAACCTAATATAAAAATATACGTGTTGTCAGCGACTAAAAAAACTAATTATTACCTTTCTTATACATAACTTGCTTTCTTATTACCAAAGTTTCACAACGTTACGTTAATGTACGTGTCTTGTGAAAGAGTAGTTCAACTTTTCTGCAAGAAAAGAAGTTTTAAAATAAAGTAATGGATCTTCCTGATAAGAGGTTTTTATTCTGCTAGTTTTATCACAACTGAATAACGTTGTGTTGAAGTTTCAAACTCGTTCACTTCAAGTTTTTAAAAGTATAAGATTAATAGACTGGCAGTTTTTAAAGCCTTTTTGTTTAAGTATTTCTTTGCGAGTAAGACATATGACAGTTCCCTTCTCTCAGAGTCATTTATTAAATTATGAAAAGAACGTCCGAGTTGCAACACATTTCTTTTTTCTTGTGCAATTAAACTTATAGGTAGCAGCTTACGTGGTCCAGGGGTAAGAACTTGTGTCTCTGGACCGAAGGGCCCTAGGTTCAGTTCCCAGTAGAAACTTTAAATTATTGTTTAGAACATATTCGAAATTAACATTAACCGAGTTTGTGGCATCTCGCTTCAGCAAGTTGAATGTCTAAACGTTCCGCAATTTAAAGAAGGCGTTAAGCCCTCGGTCCCGTGTACCAAGCAATGTTGGGCACGTTAAATATTCCTACCCTTCTAGCAGAAAGGAAGAGTTTCAGCAAAATTCATTGGATAGTAAGGTGCAACTGCTCCCTGGCATCGGTGATTGACCGTACTCACAGAGTTAGACCAACCTTAAAAGAAAAAAGTCTGGACGCAGCAAGTGCGTTATGGTGGTGAATTTTCATTAAAATGTTTTAATAGAAAATATGTGTTTTTTTTAAAGAAAGCAGGCATCAAATTTGGTTACCCGTGTAACCTATATAGTGAAAACAATGTGCCATGTTTCGTCAAAATAACTGTATTGTTTGAAAATGTACAAAAATTTCCGAAAGTAAACTTAAAGTGTTCCCAAAATACTCGTTTCTTGGTCAACCTTACAGGTTAATAGCTAATTGCGCTATTCAAATATGAAGAATTTGATCAAAATTCGCTACCATAACGCACTTGCTGCGTCCAGAATTTCTTTTCTAACGAACCTGCATTATATGTTGATGGAAAATGCAAAAAATCAATAACATAAGGCGTGTTTGATTAAAAAAAAAAGAAAATTTGTATCAACAACTTCTTATGGGCCACCCTGTGATTATATAAATACTATTGTAAGATGTAGCTCAAAACACCCTATAATTAATATATACAATTTTTGTTCATATCTTGTATAATAACGGATATATTGAGCTTTATTGATTTTTTACAATAATTCGACAAAAATTGTATACCATTAAACGATAAACTCTATAGCTAAGACTACTGACAAGCATCAGAGAAAGGGTCTATTTGAAATGAATTTTCTGGAAATATTTTAGTAAAATGAAGGACAATGACGGTTAATATTAAGACCTCACGGTTTGTAAAACATTCTTCTTGAGACATTTTATTTCCATAGCCCATATTAGATTCAAGTTCTTTGCCTAAATGTTGCCAATTTTGACGTTTTAAATCGCAACTTTGACATTTTGAGGAAAACCCCAATTTGTTTATATTCAAATGCCTATAACTTTTTTGCCTTTTGAACTACAGAGCTAGATTTTGGTAGATAACTTACTTATAAGGACCAAATTTGATTGCTCTCACTTTGTTAATTCCGGAGATATAAATTTTTTTCTAAAGAAAACACAAAATTTTCCGGGAAAACCTGGGCCGATTTTCCTGGCTAACGAACTTGTCCAAGCCATTTGCAAAAGGAAAGTATTCACCAAATTTAATCAAAATGGGCCCATTATTTTTTGAGTTATCGGTGTGATATATATATATATATATATATATATATATATATATATATATATATATATATATATATATATATATATATATATATATATATATATATATATATATATATATAAACATATAAAAATTGAAACTGACCCCGGATGTGTTCTGGGGGGCCTAATTAGCGCTAATTTGAAGAAATTTTTTCAAAATTCGAGATCTCATCATTAGTGAATTTTTTAAAGAAAATTCACTAAAAGTACAGACACAAAGATTAAGGTACTTTGGAACAACATTTCGTTAGTTGGTTCACAGGCTTCTGGATCAGATTAACCTTAAGAGACAACTTTGCAAAAGATTTCAGCAAACCCGTGATGCGCAAGACCTTTGGCGGAACCGCAGTTTCTCTAATTTGCTGGGCGCCAATATTAGTGAGACCAGAACCTCATATGAGTTTGGTCTCATTGACAATCTCAAACAATTTTATTCATATGGTAGCAAACACGTTTCTTCCAGAGTTGCAGTACCCCTGTTTGCAAATCAGATGGTACTCTCAGCCGGAGTGACACAGAGACCGCTGACATTCTAGCCGACCACTTTTCCACCTTTTTACGACAATTATTTCCGATCCCTTGCCAGTGAGTCACATTTTTGAGCCTGCATTTCTGATTAAGGAAATTGATATATAACCTCATCTCTTGTCGAACAGGAACTGCGATCCCATTCAACCAGTTAAGCACCTGGACCTGACAACATCTCATCTACAATATTAGAACACTGTTATCGTCTGACTTGATACTCCATTTATCTGATCTCGAAAAAGTAATTCACTAGTGGTTCTATTCCTGAGGTTTCTACGACGGCGGATGTTATAGTCATTCAAAAAAAGAAATAATTTTTTTCTGGACAACTATCGACTCGTGAGTCTTACCCACATAATTTGCAATGTTATGGAGAATTGTTAAGCAATCGATGCCTCTTCTTATACAGTGTGGTATTATAGACCATTCGCAGTACTACTTTGTTCCCGGTAGATCCGTCGTAACCAACCTCATATTTTCCATTAATGACTGGTCTAGGTTACTGGTGAATAGCCAGTCTGCGGGTGTCATCTATCTTGTCCAGCAAAGCGAAGTTAAATGATAAAGTCCCTCATGATCTGCTCGTACATATTTTGGAAAATGATACGTTGTCTTTTGCTGAGCTGGATCAGGATGTTTTCACCCAATAGACCCTTTTCTGTCAAGGTGGGTTCATGCAAGTCGTACATAAGATTTTTATCTAGTGGTGGGGCTCGCCCATCGGACCTTGGGCCGAATCTCTTTTTAATTTAGTTCAGACTTCCTCAGATCACTGAAGCCCAGTAGCACTCAATTGGTTCTTAAGCCATCGTGGTTATACAGTCAGACACACAGACCAAAAAAAATTCGTTCCCAAATCATGTTTTTTCACACTTTCCATGACGTTGAAGCCATACTTCCGTTGTCCTAAGTACTGACGACGTGAAAGTAATATAAAACACACCAATGCAAATTTTTACTTTTCGTCAAAAAGCTTTTTGTGGATAATTATATCTTGGCTGGTGTGTAGATAGCTTGAAGAGGTTCGTAGGCCAGGACAATCGGACCAGTTTTTTGGAGAACATTGTAGGTTTATTTTTGTACTTTTTAAAACAAGAAAGGTATTTTAATAGAATATGGTACATCGTTTTCACAATATAGGTTATACCGGTAACCAAATGTAATCCATTTCATTAAAAAATATATATTTGCCATTAAAGACATTTTTATGAAAATGTAAAACCATAAACGCACTTGATGCGTCCAGACTTTTTCTGTTTTCGTTTTGGATTGTGTCGAATTTGTTATAGAGCCGACATAGTGTATTAACTCAGTTCAACATAACAGCACCTTTAATACCTTTTTGTTTTGTTTTGATGCATATATAATGTGTGTGTGTGTGTGTGTGTTTTGTTTCTTTAACGTCGGCATATTTCCGCGACTATGGCCAATCACCGACGCCAGGGAGCAGTTTCACCTCACTATCCTGGAAATCTTGCCAAACCCCTGCCTTTCTGTAAGGAGGGTATGGATCTTTAACGTGCCAAGCATCGAATGGACACGAGACCGACGGCTTTAGGCTTCCTTCGAAGGGCGGAATGTGGAGATCTTCAACTTGTTCAAGTACAATGCCAGAACGTCGGTTGATGTTTATGTTACAGTTTGTACTGAAGAGGTGAAAGGAGTACCCTGGAATCGAACCGAGTACCCTTCGGTTCAAAGGCACACGTTCTTTTCCCTAAACCACCGAGGCTCTAAATATATAATGTGTAATGGGTATTTTTTAAGACTTACTTAAATCCTAAATGCAATATTTATGCTAAGCTCGGTTTCTAGTAGTAGGCCCGTAGGTTCTGTCAAATAAATATACGTGTATAATTTGGAAGTTAAGTTTCTGCTGCAATTACTTATCTAGAAAATATAATCGCCATAGTTGCGACGGAAGCAACATTTGGAAATGAGTGTTTAATTACAATTTAATTTCATATTGAAAGAACTTACTCGTAAATAGCTGCTGGTAGCGCAATATTAAATTTAACGCTCAATTACTGATTGCCTGAACTTACGTTCAAAGCCATTTAACTCGTTCCGGAAACATAACCTCGAATATTGTGGGAGGGAGTGTTTCCGTCGAAGAAACGGGGAACTTGTGTTTGCGTTCGTACATTTACAAATATGTGGTGCGGAATAAGATCACTTTACAAATGTGATATATATATATATATATATATATATATATATATATATATATATATATATATATATATATATATATATATATACCGTCTGGCTCATTTAAGATGGAAACCTTAACATTTGTATTTATTATTCGATTTTAATGAACAGAAGATCAAAAGATATAAGAGGAAAAGCTCATATACAGGTGTCCCAATAGTGTGTAATTCCTCTATATATCCCTTACCCTAAAATCTAACCGAAAAAACTTACAACAAAATTTTCTTGCGATTATCCCAGCTATGTCGAGAAAATATATTTAGCGTTGTGGAACTTCCGGTTGCACCGGAAGTAGCTATCAACTTCGTTATTTTAAAGGGAATGCTATACTTTTTGTTGAATTTTTGGATAGAGACTAAAAATATGTGTACCTTTGTGTAGCATTCCCTATAGCTATCTCTGACACTTGTGAAAATATTACGACTTTCTTTTTTTTTTTGCTGCGATTTACATGTTACTTCAAACGTATGCTGTGGGTTGAGCTTTGAGTTTCCCTATCTTAAATTCAAAATATCAATAAACGACATTCAATTCTTTGAAATAGTTAAAAAATAATTTATTATCATTGTACAGGGTGTATTTCTTTTGGGTTAAAACATACCTAACTTTAATGTGGCATAACTTGTTATTTTCAAATGAAACACCCTGTATTTTATGGATTGGTCAGGTAGCTCATTCAATTCTGCATCGATGTAGTATGGGTTTCCCTATATCTATAGTTGCTGTTTTTCGAGTTATAGTAGTTTGTTTTACTTTCGCTTGTAAAAACTGTATTCTATCAGATACAGGAGGCACAGAGAACGTAACAACTGATATTTATTGAGAGATGGCAGATAAACGTCACTAAAATTTCGAATAGTTCTAATGTATCGTCTTTTTAGATTTTTTTATAATAACTGTAGTTTATTATTATTATTATTATATAATACATAGCTATAATAATAATAATAATAATAATAATAATAATAATAATAATAATAATAATAATAATAATAATAATAATAATAATAATAATAATAATAATAATAATAATAATAATAATAATAATAATAATAATAATAATAATAATAATAAACCACAGACATTAGCATAAAAAATTAACCTAAAAAAGACGATACGTTAGAACTATTCAAAATTTTAGTGACGTTTATCTGTCATCTCACAGTAAATATCAGTTGTTACGTTCTCTGCGCCTCCTGTATCTGACAGAATACAGTTTTTACAAGCGAAAGTAAAACAAAATACTATAACTCGAAAACTATCAACTATAGGTATAGGGAACCTCATACTACATCGATGCAGAATTGAATGACCTACCTGACCAATGCATAAAATATAGGGTGTTATATTTGAAAAACACAAGTTATGCCACTTTAAAGTTGGGTATGTTGTAACCCAAAAGAACCACACCCTGTACAATGATGATAGATTATTCTTTAACTATTTCAAAGAACTAAATGTCGTCTATTGATATTTCGAATTTAAGGCAGGGAAACTCAAAACTCAGGCCATAGCATACATTTGAAGTAAAATATAAATCGGAGCTAAAAAAAAGAAAGTCGTAATATTTTCACAAATGCCAAAGATAGCTATAGAGAATGCTACACAAAGTCACACTTATTTTTTAATCTCTATCAAAAAATGTAATAAAAAGTATAGCATTCTATTTAAAATAACGAAGATGATAGCTACTTTCGGTGAAACCGGAAGTACCACAAAGCTGAATATATTTTCTCGATATAGCTTAGATAATCACAAGAAAATTTGAATGAAAGTTATTTGGCTAGCTCTTAGGGTAAGAGATATATAGAGGAATTATACAGTATTGGGACAGCCTATATATATATATATATATATATATATATATATATATATATATATATATATATATATATATATATATATATATATATATATATATATTAATATTATTATTATTATTATTATTATGCTTTAATGTGTGTAGTTTAAGTATATTTTGTAGAGTATTATTTATCTTTGAGTTTAATTTTGTGTTTATGTGTAATATTTGTAGATTTTTGTTTCCTATATTTGTATACTAGTATTATAATGGATATTATGTTTCATACTTATGAATCTCAAATTATATCTATGTAGTTGGGCGCCTTTAAATTTATTTATTTATTGATTATAGGGTTCACTATATTATTTAATTTAATTCGTAACTCAAATTATGACACTTTTAGAACACCTATATGTATATATGTAAGTATTTTTTTTACTTTTAAGAGTTATAACCAATATTAAACAGATATATATTTATAATATTAAATTGAATAAATTTGCCTTTTAGTGAATTTTCTTTAAAAAAATCGCTAATGAGGAGATCTGTGTTTATATATATATATATATATATATATATATATATATATATATATATATATATATATATATATATATATATATATATATATATATATATATATATATATATATATATATATATATATATATATATATATATATATATATATATATATCCGACCGATAACTAAAAAAATAATGGACCGATCTTGATCCAATTTGGTGAGTACCTTCCTTTTGCAAGTGGCTTGGATAAGTTCGTTAGACAGGAAAAGCGGACCAGGTTTTCCTGGAAAATGTTGTGTTTTCTTTCTAAAAAAATTCATATCTCCCGAAATAATAAAGTGAGGACAACCGTATTTGTATTATAAAGAGCGAACCATGTACCAAAATTTAGGTCTCTAAGTTTAAGGACCAAAAAGTTACGGGCAGCTAAAGAAACAAATTTTGGAGTTTTCCCCGAAACGTCAAACTCTCAATTTAAAACGTCAAAATTGGCAATGTTTAGGCAAATAACGTGAAACAAATACGGATTGTGAAAAGAAAATGTTGCAAGAAGAGTGTTCTGCGAACCCTTAGGTTTCAGATTCAACCGTCATTGCCCTTCAATTTACTAAAATATTTACAAAATATCCATTTCAAATAGACTCTTTCTTTGATGCTTTGGCTGTCAGTTTAGTTAATTTGGTGCCTTTTCGGATATTTATTTGTAGGTTTAGTGAAGTTTATGGTTTAACGGTCTATAATTTTTTTTAAGCTAATTATCGTAGAACAAATTTGTTAATGCATTTTTGCTTTTTTTTTTAATCAAAATATGATGCGTTTATTAGAAAAAATTTGGACGCAGTAAGTGCGTTTTGGACCCGAATTTTCGGTAAATTTGCAGTTTAGCGCCCGAACGCTTTTCAAAACACTGTTTTCAGAAACCTACCTAGGGCCCCCCCTGGATCCACAAACCCCAAGAACAATTTCTTGTTCACACTCCCCAAGGAAGTTACGGGACCAGGAGTGAGTAGGGGTGTATAATTTTTTTAGCTAATTCTTGTAGAACAAATTCATTAATGCATTTTAGCATTTTTTATCGAAATATGATGCGTTTGTAAGAAAAAAACTGGACGCAGTAAGTGCGTTTTGGTAGCGAATTTTCGGTAAATTTGCAGTTTACCTCCCGAACTCTTTTCCAAAAAGTGTTTTCAGAAACCTGCCTAGATCCTCACCCCCCCTGGATTCACAAATCCCAAGGAAAATTTCTTGTTCACACTCCCCAAGGAAGTTACGAGACCAGGAGCGAGTAGGGGTGCTGAGCGGGGTAGGTAGTAAAAAGGAAATATGAGCAGAAAATTCGAATAAAGCGGGCTTGAAAGCTGTATTTTTCACATCTTGAAGCCATATCCCCCTTAAACCCTACCTACCCCGCACACCACCCCTATTCACTCCCAGTCCCATAACTTCCTTGGTGGGTGTGAACAAGAAATTTTTCTTGTGGTTTGTGCATTCAGGTGGGGTCTTAGTAATGTTTCTGAAAATAATTTGTTGAAAAGCGTTCGGGAGCTAATCTGCAAATTTACCGAATTTTCATTAAATCCTTCAAATTTCAATAACTCAATTTGCTATTAACGTAAGCTTTGTTGGTTAGAAAACCAACATTTAAGTTTATTTTCGGAAAATTTTTGTATATTTTCAAACCATAAGTAATTCAGATAAAGTATCGTACATTGTTTCTACCACATAGGCTATACCGGTAATCAGATTGATGCCTGCTCGCATTTGCTATTAAAAACATTTTGATGGAAATTCACTTCCATAACATATTTGCTGCATCTAGGCTTTTGAAAAATGTTTATATATTTTCAAATAATAAATTTATTTCGATAAAATATGGTACATTGTTTCTACTATATAGGCAACCAAGTTTGATGCCTGCTTTCATCAAAGAAAGACATTTGCTATTAAAAATATTTTAAAGAAAATTCGCTACCATAACGCACTTGCTGCGTCCAGAGATTTTTTAAAATTTTAATTTGTTTTCTTATTTTTTCCACGTCTTTATGTAGGCTCTATTCTGCAGGGATGTAGTGGGATCAAGTGAAAATTCTTACCTTAAACCTTTTACCTAAATTTTCTGTAAAGTTTTCTCAAAATTATGTACCTTGATAGGAAATGAAAGCACCAAAATATAGATGATGATAATATCATAACGAAACATTTTCCTTGTGTTCGTAAGTTGACATAGTAAAGAAGTGCGACTTTCCTTAGTACATCTTTATTTTGCCTCGCCTTTCAGTTTCAAGAACTTGTCACCATTTTAACGCGTATGGGCGTGTGCCTATAGAGGTCGGGTGATGAACTGCCGTGAAAGTCTACCGCGTTGAGCTGCTAATATTACACCGGTTGTTTTTCAGAAGTACAATCAGATAACAATTGTCACTTTTGGTATATTATTTTGACCTTGTTTTGATAGTCTTAAATTACTAGTTGAAAAATTAAAAAGCTAGACGTAGAAAAGTCAGCTGCTTGAAGCGAGGCAATTAATTAACTTAGCTATTAAGTTGAATCTATGAAGCTTCTTATCCCAAAGAATTAAACGCCAAATTCAGATGGAACTAAAGTTTTTTCACCACAGAAATTAATAGCATTTGTGGCATGTCGCTGGAGCATCCAGACGCGTTATCCATTTATAAAGCAGAAAATTTATTCCCTACAATTTGAGTTTAACCTTCATTTTATGTACTATGTATGCAACGAAATTGCCGGCGACACAATAAAACAAAAGAGACACGTGCTTTTGTTAATTCCATCGACTACGTAAAACAAATAGTTTTCGTTGCCCGTGTGGCATAAAGTTGAAATGGGCGAGTTGTTTTACCGCAACTGTAAAAGTAGGAAAAGGCGGTTTAAACACAAAGAAAGAGGAATAGTCATAACAGCAGGAAATAACATGAAATGGTTTCCTTTCAGCCGCATCTTAATGGCTCTCGGAGATTTAGATGTGATTTTAGGATATGACAGGTTCAAGATATACCGCAATTGCTTGAAATATCTTCAAGATTCCCGAGGGCGCCAAATTAACGAGTTTTAAATTTGCCGGTATTCTTAATAAATGGAAATAAGATTAAGTATACGAGCTGTAAAGTCATAATTTATGGAACTAGAAATCCACGTGCCATCTCTTTATAAAAGGTGTTTTATAAAATATAGCGTATAATAAATAGAGTAGAAGTAACCCATGACCCTAAACTATTACTATTTGGTTTTATCCCTTTGGGCCAAATCTTTGACATTCTAAAAGGCATTGAATTTCATACCTGAATATGTAACATTCTTTAAAAGCGTGAAGACCACGATATAGTGAACGCATTTTTTACTGCAAAGTTAGTATTTGACAAGACTGTGACTTTGAAAATGTCTCTAAAAGCGTTCATCAGGGTCACTTGAATTGTTTAAGGTGACTTTAACGTTGTGACCCTTGTTTTAGAGCAATTGTTTAGAGTAATTACCAATTTAAGGTGAAGCTGTTAAAGGCCCCACTGTATTCATGCGTAGACCTAGATACGACCTGACTGCCATTTTATCTAATTTTCGCAGAAAAAAAATCGTTAATGAGCCAGTCGCCAGTTTTGAATTATAAAACAAATTCTTTAATTGAGCGAGAACTAGGATCCCTAAAACCAATATTCAGGGCCCAGTTATCTCTCTCCTCTCACCCTCTCTCTAGGGAAAGCGGTACTTTCGGCTGGACTGAAGTGTGGGTGGCCAGCGAGTGATTTAATTCATTGCTCGTCGCGGTATTAGCCAAGGGATTAGTTTTTTCGCTCGCTAGTTTTCAACCTACAGCTTCCTTCTTGCTGTACTGTGTCGAAGCCTAGGACAGTCACAACACCAGAGATGGCGCTTTGCGCTATTCGCCATTGCATATTATGGCAATGTCTGCTAAGGCCGACTGGTTGGAACGCAGTTATGGCATATTGAAGGGTCATAAGAAGGACTATATATATATATATATATATATATATATATATATATATATATATATATATATATATATATATATATATATAATGCTACGATTCCCTGCTACTAACTACCTGAAGGGTGGAAATCAGCCAGCGGGGCCTAAGCAAAGCTTGAGCATAGTGATATCTCAGAGGGGTTCGGGTGTTCGTTAACACTGAGTTATATACAAGTCTTAGAGGCTTCATTTAATGGGCGCCAGCAACTATTCCGAACCCGTTGCAAGGTTCAGGATGACATCAGTACTTTATGATGAGGGTAATTATTATGACTTGGTGACTTAAGACTACTGTGACAACAAACGCACAAGGAGCAGGTTCAATAATCAGTGTATAATTTACAATACTGCAAAACCAGAAGGGTTATTAGTACCAGCTGCTTCTATAATCAACAAAATATAAACAAGTCATTACTTTTACAGTAATTCTATAACTTAATCAGTAAATAGCATGGTCCACAAATAATAATGCCAAATATAATATTGACCCATATATTTACACATCAATTACACAGCAGCGGCATAAGTATTATGCTTTAATAAGAACAGTGTGCTGTAGCAATAGCATGGACCTATATAAACACAATTAGGGTTACATCATACATGGATAATAATTGATGCTTAATAACATCAGCTGTTAAATTACCTTTTGTGAGCTCACCAAAAGTGTACATTCGGTATAACGATTCAACGGTTAAAATGACTTGCCTGAAGAGCCTGAACAATGAGAATAACGTTACCTACGTAACGAGCAACCTAAAACTCCAGTAATAAATTGCAAGACCCGTGACGCGTCCTTGCAAGCGAAAACAAGGTTCACTGGCTGTTCTATATTACTTAGTTAAACACTCGGAGGTTAAGCCCCCCTCGTGGGTTAATGTCCTAATCACCAAAAGCATAAGACGTAAACGACCCGGTACGTCAGCAGAATGGAAATCATAACCTAACTATTAGTGGGCTTATATCTCCAGCAACAAGTGACAGATTAATTACATAAGGTAAATTGAACTACTATGGAGATGTCAACCAGGTTCAACAGAAATTAAAGGTAGGTCATGGCTAACGATGACATTACAAGTCACTATACGTCAAGCAGTTTATCTGACGTGATAAAATATTACGCATAAAAAAGATAGTTTATAAGCAAATGCACGGCACTAAATTTTCACTAATAGCTGAACTAAATTACATCCGATTGTTGTCGTATACTCAACTAGCCTCCAGAGATAGTCCCAGAGACTAGGCAGATTTCTCCAGTTTACACCAGCCAGTCAACATGACCCTGGCAGTGAACTATCTCATACAGCGTTCTGGCCAACATCCAGTCTGCAGAGGCTCCGTGCTCTATCGTCCCATCGACGTTTACTCACATTTACACTGGAATGGCAGTGACCATAAGAACAATCTAATATACTGGCTCTAAGCACCAACCTGCCTCGAAGGATGACTTAATAAACAGACACAGTGACCCACAAAAATGGCTTTCGCTGCGGTTACATTAACACATAGCAGCTCGACCATCAGAAACGAAGAGGCAGAGCCGCGGCTTTCTTAACCGACGTTCTCTTTACACACATGCGCTAAGCTTAGTCATACCAACCTAGGGACATCGAATCGTTTCCCAGCTAATAACCATAGAATGTAACTACCTGTTTACCAGAAATAAAAAGAGATAACAGTATGTATCTCAACGCCACTGTATATTTACCATAGACATAATAAATTTATATGAGCAGGAATACTGAAGGTATCACCTGCTCGAGGATTATGGACAAACATAGACACGGTCTGCGTCGACCTAATTAACTCACTGGCGTGAGATCACGTTAAATAGAAAAAAAACTTTAAAATTATGGACATATTAACAATAAAAACTAGTTACGACATCTGGGTCGTAACAATATATATATATATATATATATATATATATATATATATATATATATATATATATATATATATATATATATATATATATATATATATATATATATATATATATATATATATATTTATATATTTATATTTATTTATTTACGTCCAAAATTATACAACGTATCTTACAAGAAAGCTATGCTTGTGTTTGCATTGACACAATTTTGTTGAACATTCTCCTCTGAAATTCCTTCTGTCAAAACCATTTTATGTAATGTTACTTTTTAAATTTTTTCTAGACGTTGCTCTCCCTACTACCGTATTTTCCACAAACGTTTCCACAGTATCCATAAACCGCTAAATCCTTACTTTTGTATAAATATTTTTATTTATTTCAACTAATTATTAACAAAAACCTTGATTCTTTAGTACAGAAATTTTGACGTTTTATATATATATATATATATATATATGACGTTTTATATATATATATATATATATATATATATATATATATATATATATATATATATATATATATATATATATATATATATATATATATATATATATATATATATATATATATATGTATATATATATATATATATATATATATATATATATATATATATATATATATATAAGTAAACACTCTAAGTATATTAGTATATTAGTATATTTTATTCATATAAAACTTTACTTACGGAACCGGCATAGGGGTCTATGGATCGTAGTAGTGGGATAATTTGAAACTGTTTTTTTTTTTTTAGAAACGCAATAGTCGCGATAACCTCATAAGTAATTTTTTTTAATGGATATTCTTCAAAGAATTTATGCTCATCTCTGACGCGTATCCGCCATTTTTTAAGTTAGAATAACGGTAACGTCACAAAAAAGAACATATTTAGGGTATCTTAAATTATTCGAAACTGATAAACAATTCAGCAGAAAGCAAAACAAAAACTGTTTGTAAACAGCACGAACGACGAGAAACTAGAATACTCACTGTGGTTATAGGTGAGGTTTCCAACAAAGTTTTTCTATGTAAGTAGCTTATACTAGATCAACGCTTTCCATACGATTCAGGCCACACCGCAATGGGGAAATCAGACTTCTTTTGTTCGGCTATCGCATTTACGGTCCGATAATGGCTATTTACCAACATGACAGTGGGCTTTTAAGCTTTGCTTTAAAAGCTTTTTCGATATCGGATTCACCAGAAACTCGAACACATCTCAGTTAACATAGCGCTGCTGATGGTAAAATGTTTTAAATTTTCTAGCTTGTGGCAATCTAAAGTTGGAAAAGTATAGGCGCAGCTAGTGCGTTATGGTTGAGAATTTTGATAAAAATTGTATATCCATCTAAGAACAATTAAAGAACTAGCACCTACCCATTAAGCCCAGATTGAACATTAAATCAAACTGTACCATGAAAACAACTTTTTAAGAAAATTACTAAACGAGGATGTATTTTCACTATTGTTTTCTTAACCTGGAAAGTAATATAAACACAATAAATGCAATTTACCAAACAAAAAATATAATCTAGTGCTGGGCTTGATATGCATCAGTAGCTGACAAGTGATACCCATTTCTGACACATGGTGTACCAGTGGCTAACAGGAAGTATCTCGTTCTGATATCTCATGTCAGTCACTGACTGCATCCCTATATGATATGAGAATCTAAGAGAAACCTAGATTAATACTAACCATATATATTTCATAAGTAGATCTTTAGTATAAAAAAATAATAGAAATATCACTGAAGTGAAAACAGAAAGTAAACTGAGTTTAATTAAAGTTTTCAAAAATAAGTATAATTGTACCAAGTTGGGGAACAAAACAAAAACTGCATCGGCATGAACAAACTATTCATTTGATAGGACGAAAGAACATTTCAACTCAACAGTGTAAAATTTTTTAATTTCAGGAAGGACGAATATTCCTTTCCTTTTAGTTAAAGAAGTCGACAATTTTATGCATTCAACAGCTTGGTTAAGGCTATACCAAATTGTGCCCTCCTTCTGAGGGCACTTTCATCAATTTATTTCCTTATTACTCATCAATTGACCAACGCTTGTTCATCTAAAGTTTTTTTTGAGCCCAGGGTAAAACTTGATATTTCGCGTTAACATATGTGTTGACCTTCAATTCTTGCACATTAGCAGCTTCTTAAAATTCATGATTTGGTAATTCATATTGCGTGTGTTTTATGACGGTATTGCTCTTCTTCTTATGTTTTTTAGGAGTTTCGTCTTTCAGTTCTTTCTTCCTCTTTTAGTATTTATAACCTCAGATTCCCGTTCGTTCCTCCGGTATTCGGATTATTTCTTACCGAGGTATTACCTCCAATGATCTGAAGTAACTTCACTGGGAATGGTTTCCTTCTTCCATTTTTTGGTCACTTCTGGCATATCAGACCGAAAGAATTGTTTTTTTTTGAAAGGTGATTGCACATCAAATAAAGTTGCTGTGGGGTCGGTCAGGCAGCTGCTAATTAAAATACTGAAAACTGCAGTTGTCTGTTTCTCTTGCGTAACAGTTTCAATGATTTATGCAGATTATATAATATATTGCTGAATGTTTATTTTACGTTTCCTGTGTCTTTGAAATCTGGGACATTTAATAGGCGTCTTTATTACATTTTATAATTTGGTATTCTTTTCCTATTTAAATATTTTGTATTTTCATTCTCTTTGCCTTCTTCCTTTCGCAAATTGCATTCTGCGTATATACCTACGTCAGCGTCTACATGGTTTCCAACCGAAATATATGTAAAACTTTGTATTCTATTGCCACTCTCATCAATGAAGTCAGATGTCAAAATTACTGATCTATTAATAATATTTTCCAACAATTTGCTTAATCTATGTTTATGCATATTTAAGGAAATATAGCATATTTAGTATTTCTTCCCCCTTTCTTCATAATGCGTGACCTCTTCCCTATTCTGCTGTTTCATATTTTTTCGACGCCTGAATAGAGACGTATTCTTGAGGTATCCGCGCCAATATTCCCCACTGCGATTAAATTCTACCAGATTTTCTTCTCCGATAACACTTCTGAGCAGGCAAAATTTGTTGTCCAAGTCACAAGTTTTTCTTACTCTATACTGACGGTGACACCTAGCATCACTTTCATGTTTCCATATGCCAAATCTATCTTTGGTTCAAGGTTGCAAAGGGTCAGCTATTAGTTTGGGGTCAGCTACTTGGACATTCACCTTACTAGCTAAATACGTAACATATATGCAGAGTTGAACACATCTTTTTAGTGAATTTTCTTAATGAAAATCCACTAATAGAGAGGTATGGATGGTGAGCCTTTTAGAAAATGTCTTCAAATGAGCACAAATTAGGGCCCCTAGAACCCAAATCTAATAGATTGGATGAGTTCGTTAGGCAGTTTTGACACTCAAATACTTTTAGAAAAAAATGAAAAGAACTGTTTGAAAACGCAATATATTTTTAATTACTCGAAATATTAAACAAAAACTTGACAAGCACATACACATTATAGAAGTAGTCCTACCTGCCAAATTTGAACTCAATTGGTTCAGTAGATCTTGAGTTACAACTAAATAAAAATCAATAATCTATGATATGACCTAAAACTACCTCTAATTGGATGCCTATAATGTTAAACAAGGTCCGCCGTCATTGCAAACAAAATATCCAAATTAAGTTTGAAACGGACAGGCTACGAAGATACGTCACAATAAACAACCGGCGAGGTTGCCATTTACGTCAACTCTCATCTAAATCTATAGATATCAGAAAAATGTAAATAAATAGAAATTTTAACGAAAGTGATTCCATTTGTTTAAAATCAATCTAGAACTACAGTTTATTATGTATACATATTAAGCATCCTATTTTCATGGTATTTAAAAGCCATCTCCATCTCTCTAGTTTAATCTGACACCACCACTATTTGTCATTTCTTAACTGACACGAGTCATAAGAGAAACGTCTAGGTTCTGCGCATAACCTCGAAATCGACTCCGCTAATACCTTAGAATATCAGAATATAAAACAACTACCTATATTCCAAGGTTATACCAAATAGTAGGTAAATAATAAGAAAGCTTTTAATTTTAACATAACTTTAACAAATGCCTTCGGCAGTCGACTGTGACTGTAGTATATTATGATTCTGACATCCAGTCAAACAAATAAGAAAGTGGTTGTGTACATCAGATTCAGGTTCTTAATCAATGCATGTAGTAACTATATTACTAAAATTATTTCAAGAAGAAATATACCCACCGTAAACTAATATAAGTAGTAAACTAATATAAGTATAATACCTAGGGTACCTAGGTACTTATGGTTTTCTTCACTCTTAGCTTCTACTCTTAATGGAACATTTGAAGTTAATGAAACTACATAATATCATAAAGCAGTTTAAATTACATATAGGTATAATAAGATGTACAGTGTAAATTATTAAAATTTTAATTTCAAATTTTTTTATTGTTTATATTTATTTAATTTTCAAAAAGTATGGATACAGTAATAGTAAATAAGTGTTGAAAAGAGTTTAGGTGCAGCGAATGCGTTATGGTAGCAAATTTTTGTAAACATATTTCAAATAGTGATAACTCAATTTCCCATTAAACTAGAATCTTCAATTTTGATACATAGTAAAACACATATAAAGGCAGCGTGGGTACTATATTTGAAAAATAACTACACATTTCTTTTAAAAAACGTTTTTTGTTATTTTGTTTACAGAAACCGGTTCGACTCAGTTGACTAAAATGGATCATCCAAGCGATTAATAAGGAAAAGTACCTGCCACGTTTATAATTTGACAGGTACATTCCGTTTCGAAATAAAAATTAAACTTTCGGTAAATTTACAGTTTAGCACACGGGTGACTTTTAGAGAAAAAAAAAACAGAAACATGCTTAGAACTCTTCTTAAATGCACATACCCCAAAAAACCTTTCTTGCAAAGGGCCGCCAAGAAAGTTACAGGACAGGAGTGAATAGGGTTGCTCTGCGGGGAAGAAGATAAAAAGGAAATGCGAGCGGAATGTTCGAAAAAACCAGCTTATTTGTCCCTCTATAAGCTACCTTTTACCTATTTAGCAGCTATACTCCCTTAAAATCCTGTTTAGTTCGCCCAGAACCCTTATTCAGCGCAGATCCCGCAACTTTCTTGGGGGTTGTTCCGAAGAAATTTTTCTTCTTTATATTGTTTTTGTTTATGCATTGAGGGTGGTTGTAGGCATGTAGAAGGGGGAGCCGAACCCCTGTGACGAAGCCGCGAACCAAGGTTTTCAATTTATGTTTAAATTGTTACCTCATTTCATTTGTTTCAAATATTTTTCCAAAAATCAATTTCAGGTTGCCTTGTTTGTCTCACATAGAGGGCTGCAATATTTTATCATTTGAAAAGTATGAATACTGCAACAGTAAATAAGCGATGAAGAGGGTATCGGTACAGCAAGTACGTTGTGGTAGAGAATTTTCCTAAAAAGATTGCAAATCCGATAACTCCGTTTCCAATTAAGCTATAACTTTCAATCTTGAGCCATAGTAAAACCTATGGAAAATGCCTTTTTGGTTGTTTTGTTTGCAAAAACTAGTTCGATTGGGTTGACTAAAACAAAACCATCCAAGCAATTTATAAGGAAAAATACCTGTCATATTGATAATTTCGCAGGTACATTCCGTTTGTAATTAATTAATTTTTTCTGGAAAACTTTTGTAACTTTAGTGAAATTTGTAATACATTTTTTTAAAGCGACTTTGCAGTATTTACATAATATATGTACCAAATCTTAATTTTCTAGCTCCATAGAAAATAGAAATTTCTTCAAGTAATCGCTTACTGGATCTCTAAAACTAATCTCCAAGATCCATTTAAATTTAAAGAATTAGTTTTAATAATATATCTTACTAATAGTGTACAATTCCTATGAAAATTCACTACTATAATGCACTTTCTGCGTCCCGAACTTTTTCAATATTTGTTTTCCGGTAATCTAATACTTCTCAGAATCTCTGTTTAAATGTTATTAAATGTGACACGCAATGCATTTTCTGCAAATATCCTAGTCAAATAAACGACAGCAAAAACTAAACCCCAAATTTAAGACCTTTCTACATATATTTAATGCAATATTTTATTTTCATAAATCACATAAAATCTTTGCTAAAATATCACCAATTCTGTCGCTTATGTGTAACGCATGTCTGTTCATAAAAAATATATTTAATTTCCGTTTTGGATATCTTGTAAATCAATCTTGTAGTCAAAAAAGGTAAACAACCAATTATATCTTAGCTTTATGAGTCATTTTGGACAGAAAAAATAAATATGAGAGAAGCATACTCACCATGTTTGTATTTCACAAGTTGTTAGAGATGCTAAGGATGTTAGATACATCAATTTAACATTTGTAAAATAAATCTCTCAATTACCTGTATATGACACGTAATGTAACCATAGAGTAAAAGTTTGGTGTGATCTGATGTAACATTCTGCAGGGGCGTGCGGTGACATTTCAAATAAGGGAAGCAATTCTTAGAAAATTACCTATTTGTAGTGTAACTCGATTCTTCTGTCGTTTCTGGCAAATTCGTTAATAATGTCGTCATGTAACTGTGGATTCTGGGACATTTCCTGGACGAGTTTATTTTCAACTGACAAAATTGAAATTTGGAAAAGTCTTTCCTTTCCTGTTGAATTTCTAACAAAACTCTTGATACGCTTCAATATAGAAAAATTTCGTTCGAAAGATGCACTAGTAGTAGGAATTGTTAATACTAATTCACATAATTTGAACACTTCAGAATATGCATTTTCCAATTTTGATTATTTAAAAAAAGTTAAAAGTTCACTCGCGTTAGTTTTTGTGTCAATAACATCGGTTTCATAAATGACTGTAAGTTCTGATCGTAATAAGGCTTTGTCAAAATAATGTCTATAGTGGTGAAATAATGATTTGAATGAATCTTCTGGGAAAGGTATCCCTTTAAATCCTCGAAAATTACACAATTCAAGAAATTTCAGGTCACTGAGATGATAACATCTGCAGTTAATTTGCTAACGAATTTGATCTATAATTTAGTAGAAAAGGCGGCGGTAAGAAGTTTGAAGGTCTCCCACATTATCAGTGCGCATGCCCTTTCTTCGCGTCTCCACTTCTCCTAATTCAATTGTTTTTTTCCCAGAACTTATCAGATTCATTCTTTTTTTGAATTATAATGGATTTAAATTCACTAATTTTTTTCAGGAAAAAACCAGTGTAATTTATTTTACATTGCAATATGTTAAATATATTATCTGAAAACGGAAATATTTCCGAAAATATATTAAGTAAAAAATTAAAATTAAAGTATCCTTTCAAACCATCCAAAAATCCTCTAGAACTGTTTATTTTTTCTGCGTCCCAATTTTTGCTATTTTCCATTATGTTTCCAAAAAGTTAAATTAACGATTCACGGTGTCCAAATATAGTTAACACAAGTCTGCCGTTGTAGTTCCATCGGGTTGCAGCTACTTTGGGTAAACGTTTTTTAACAATTAAATCTAAGGCTTGTGTGCGCTTCGTAGATTTGGAAAAAAGCAGCCATTTAGCACTTTACATTCTTTAATATGATTCATAGATTGGGATAAAATTAAATTAAATTTATGAGCACAACAGTGTACAAATAGAGTAATGGTAAACGTTTCCCGCACTTTAGCTTGAAGACCTCCTAAATGTTCGACCATAACAGCAGCCCCATCATAGCTTTGGGCAATTAATTTATTATCAGCCTCCTCAATATCTTTCATAATATTAAGCACAATTTTATATAGAGCGTTTGCGCTACGACCTTCTGTCACATTTTTAAAGCCTACAAATCTTTCTTGTACATTCCCATCCATTTTTACGTAGCGTTACTACAGATAGTTTGCTTAAATTAGTTACATCGGTTGTTTCATCTAGAACAATAACAATGAAACGAATTTGTTTAATTTCAAATTTAATTCTGTTCAAAATAATAGTGGCAGCAGCCGAAATTAAATCATTCTGAATACGATTTTATGTCCCGCGAAAAACGTTAGGCTGTTCCAAGTGATTTTTTAAACAAATGTCGTATTTGGATATTAAACAAACTAGGTCTTGAAAGTTTCCTCTATTTGCAGATCTGGTTATTTCGTCATGACCAAGAAAACACACAGCATCAATAAGTCTTTTTAATACGTTTCTGTTTTTATCAACCAGTTTAGTGTGTTGGCGATGACTAATTTCCATCTGCATGTCAACGGCGTATTCAATTCGCGTTTTTCCAAAGACACTTAGTTTTAAAATGGCCTGTAAATGCACTTTAGACATAATATGTCTTTGTACTAGTTTATGTAGTTTATTCAAGTCGGAAAACGCACTTTTATTCCACATCGCTTTTCAGTCACAAATAGACTACAAGACCAACAAAACAGTTTATTCCTGTTTTCACAACCCGTTAACCATTCATATTGTTTATAAATTTGTTCCGCGTTGAAATGTCGAATAGGTACATGTTTTAATTCTTGTATTTAAGTTTTTTAAAGTAGGTTTCGGCCTACTTTTATTAATAATAGCACGTTTTTCAGCAAACTGTAAAGCTGAAAATCCTTTAGTTATCAAAAAACACACAATACAATTAAAGTTATTATTACCACTTAAAGTAAAGTTTGTAAATCCCCACCCCCACCGTCACCGCTGTTAAAAGCTGATCTACTTGCAGCCATATTAATAATCATAAAATGCCAATGTATCTAACTTAGTCGACTGCTTATATCTACGAAATACTCAGGCACATTCACGTTGTACTCGCTGCGGTTGTTCGTAGTACAACACGTTCTAAAAACACGCGTACATCGCGCCGAGCCGAGGTTTCTTTTATAAAGTTGCCTGCTGACTACGTGTATTTAACTGAAGTCATTGCATCCATGCATCCACTCGTAGTATCAGATCAGGTTCATGCTGTCCGCATTTGGTCGCATTTACTGGGACGACGTTCTTGCTAGGAGTTTATATACAAATACAGTATGATGCATAATAAATAATTATGTGTGTGAGCTTGCGAAATAAAAAATTTAATAAATAAATTAGTTTCAGAATTTGAAATTTAATATTTAAAATACAAAAGGGATTTTAAATAATGCGGTTTAGGTACGTAGTCGTTATTTTAAGGGAAGCAATGCTTCCATTGCTTCCATGGACCGCACGCCACTAACATTCTGTATACTAATTGTTAACAGTTTATGAGATATTCAATTGTTTTGTAAATAACAAAATAAATTAACCCTAGATTTGCAACAGCTGTATAAAAACTTTTAGAAGCGTTTACTGGAAAACAGGTAATAAAAGTCTGGATGCAGCAAGTGCCTTTTGAGTTTACATAAAAATCATTCAAATGAAAAATAACGAAAACTATAATTTCTTTTAAAATAAATTAAAATTAAATTAAATTGTATCTGCGAAAATAATAAAGCTGCTTGTATTAAATATGTTGCGCAAAGCAAAAGAACTATTTAAACTAGATTTAAAGAATATTTAGTCCAACTAAGATATGGCACGATTGAGAAACCATGTATTGCTCAGCATATTTGGAATAATAATCATCATGTAGATAAAGAAAATCTCAAGTTAAAAAAATGTCAGACGGTATATATATATATATATATATATATATATATATATATATATATATATATATATATATATATATATATATACTACACAAGGAGAAAGGTTAAGGGCAAGGAGACAACCGCATACACGTTTTCAAGCTTATTAGCTATCATGAGTATGGTATAGCCAGGTGACGATGGGAACACTCTGGATGAAGAAGCAAAAATACACGGAGTCACAACAGGCAACCAGTGCACATTTACAGTAACATTTGGAAGACCCTCAATTCGAGGGCAACAACCAAAATCGCTGCAAATGTGCACTGGTTGCCTCTTGTGACTCCGTGTATTTTTGCTTCTTCATCCAGAGTGTTCCCATCATCACCCGGTTATACCATACTGATGATAGCTAATAAGCTTGAAACACGTGTATGCGGTTGTCTCCTTGCAGCCTTGCCCTTAACCTTTCTCCTTGTGTAGTATACAGAAATGCCGTGTTAAAAATCCTGTTATATATATATATATATATATATATATATATATATATATATATATATATATATATATATATATATATATATATATATATATATATATATTGTTAGAAATGTGGACAAAAAGGTTTTGATGAATAGAGTAGGTTCGGTTCTAACTGTTATCTTAATAACTAGCGCGTCCTTACAAGAAATATTTGATGACGACACATAGTATTGTAAGGGTAGGTATGCAGTTTTAATTACAGGGATTTAAGACGCAACAGTATGGGGCTGTCTGTACGCCTTCCTAGAGAACGCTGTTGGCAACTGCTTGGCAACTAACTATTCACTTAGTTTATTTATCCCTCTGATAACGCTAACTTTGTTAGCGGAACGATCGTCAGGTCTAATAACGAACTCGCTGCCTCTAAACTCATATGCTGGTTTTATATGGTGTGTTTGCTACTATTTTATATGTTGTGTAAATATGTAATATATAATAATAATAGTGGCCGCGTTTTAATTATGTTTCTCTAAGTTAACACCTTTCGAAATTTAACCGTTTTCTTCCTTTCTATGGCAGATCAACGTTTTATTAGTGAATTTTCTTAAAAAAATTCACCAATGAGGAGATCCCGACTTTTGAATTTTGAATAAATTTATTCAAATGAGCGCTAATTAGGCCCCCCAGAACACATATCCGGCATCAGTTTCCATTTTTATAGGTTTATATATATATATATATATATATATATATATATATATATATATATATATATATATATATATATATATATATATATGTGTGTGTGTGTATATATAGGTATCACACCGATAACTCAAAAAATAATAAGTCGACTTTGATTAAATGTGGTAAATAAATTTCTTTTGCAACTGGCTTGGACAAGTTCGTTAGCCAGGAAAATCTGCCCGGGTTTTCCCGAAAATTTTGTGTTTTCTTTCGAAAAAAATATTATATCTCCGGAATTAACAAAGTAATGGCAACCAAATTTGGTACGCGGGTTTATATTCCTATAGGTAAAATACCTACCAAAACTTAGCTCTGTAGGTCAAAAGACAAAAAAGTTATAGGCATTTAAAGAAAAATAAATTGGGGTTTTCCTCAAAACGTCAAAGTTGCGATTTAAAACGTCAAAATCGGCAACATTTAGGCAAATTACTTGAATCTAATACGGGCTATGGAAATCAAATGTCTCAAGAAGGATGTTTTACAAACCCTGAAGTCTTAGTTTCAACCGTCATTGTCCTTCATTTTACTAAAATGTTTCCAGAAAATTCATTTTAAATAGACCCTTTCTCTGATGCTTGGCAGTAGTCTTAGCTATAGAGTTTATCGTTCAATGGTATATAATTTTTGTCGAATTTTCGTAAAAAATCAATAAAGCCCAATATATCCGTTATTATACAAGATATCAAAAAAATTTGTATATATTAATTATAGGGTGTCTTGAGCTCGAGCTTGAGCTACATCTTAAAAATATTTCTACAATCACAGGATGGCCCATAAGTCGTTGGTGATACAAATTTTCTTTTTTTTATCAAACACGCCTTATGTTATTGCATTTTTGCATTTTCCATCGAAATATAATGCATGTTTGTAAGAAAAGAAATTCTGGATGCAGCAAGTGCGTTATGGTAGCGAATTTTGATCAAATGCTTCATATTTGAATAGCCCAATTTGCTATTAACCTATAAGGTTGACCAAGAAACGAGTTTTTCCGGGAACACTTTAAGTTTACTTTTGGAAATTTTAAACATTTTCACACAATAAAGTAATTTTTATTAAACATGGCACATTGTTTTTACTATACAGGTTATACTGGTAACCAAAATTGATGCCTGCTTTCTTAAAAAGAAAACACACATATTTGCATTAAAAACATTTTTATGAAAATTCACTACCATAACGCACTTGCTGCGTCCAGAGTTTTTATCTCTTGTTGCTCTATCTGGCAGCTTGTTTATCAAGGTAAAGCTGTTTATGTCTTTCACACCTGTCAGTTTTTTGGTTCACTGCTAAATTAATCAGTGGCTATGATTATTTAATATGCTGAAGAGGGATATATTTCTATTTCTGTTCTTGTTTAAAGTTTTCATGAATTTTGTAACTGCGAATATCTAATACCATTTGGGTGGCAGTAATTCATCTAAATTTAAAATCTATTAACCTTTGTCAATTTTTTTTTCAATGAATATTTTAAAACCCCTCTAGAAATTATTCCTAAAGTAAATCGAACGTTTGTGGGACAGTAGGTTACAGATTAGGTATATAATTTGAATTTTATGTATTTTTTTCCGCAAATTTTTGTATAGAAAATATCGAATCAGTTTTTCCAGAAGGTTTTTTAGTGTTTTCGCAATATTTTGCTAATTGTTTGGAAATGCTATTAATTAATAATTTATTAAGTTATTGTAAAAATGTTTGAGAATTCAGGTGCAATAATTGTTTTCCAATTTTATTTGTTTAGCAAATTTTCGTGTAAAAAACTGTTATTAAATTTTCAAAAAAAAAGATTTTTATATAATTTTCGTGTAAGATGCTTGTAAAAGAAATTGCGAATATTTGTAAAACAACTTGATTATGAATTCCTATTTTTTTGTATTTCTTTCAATAATTATATCTTGGGAGGTGTAGTGTTTGTCTAAATTGCTTAGACAGGTCCGTTGGCCAAGAAAACGTGACCAGTTTTTTTGGGAAACTTTTAAGTTTATATACGGGAAATTTTTATACATTCACTAAGAATAAAAATATTTTAATGGAATATGGTACGTGGTTTCGTTAAAAAAATTAACGTTAAAAACATTTTTATAAAAATTCACTACCATAACTCACTTGATCCGTCCAGATTTTGTTATAGGGGTTGTGATTTAAAATGTTATTGTCTTTCCTTATGTTTATTAAATTTTCGTTTAAAGTAAGGTTGAATATTACTACAAATCTCAGTAACGTATCTATTTTACATATTAAATAATAAAAAAAATCTGGACGCAGCAAGTGCGTTATGGTAGTGAATTTTCATAAAAATGTTTTTAACAGCAAATATGTGTGTTTTTTTAAGAAAGCAGGCATCAAATTTGGTTACCAGTATAACTTATATAGTAAAAACAATGTGCCATGTTTCATCAAAATAACTTAATAGTTTGAAAATGTACAAAAATTTCTGAAAGTAAACTTAAAGTGTTCCCGAAAAAACTCGTTTCTTGGTCAACCTTATAGGTTAATAGCAAATTGAGCTATTCAAATATGAAGCATTTGATCAAAATTCGCTACCATAACACACCTGCTGCATCCAGAATTTCTTTTCTTACAAACGTGCATTATATTTCGATGGAAAATGCAAAAATGCAATAACATAAGGCATGTTTGACTAAAAAAAATAAAGAAAATTTGTATCACCAACGACTTATGGGCCACCCTGTGATTGCAAAAATATTTTTTAAGATGTAGCTCAAGACACCCTATAATTAATATATACATTTTTTTATATCTTGTATAATAACGGATATATTGAGCTTTATTGATTTTTTACGAAAATTCGACAAAAAATTATATACCATTAAACGATAAACTCTATAGCTAAGGCTACTGCCAAGCATCAGAGAAAGGGTCTACTTGAAATGAATTTTCTGGAAATATTTTAGTAAAATGAAGGACAATGACGGTTGAAACTAAAACTTCAGGGTTTGTAAAACATGGTTCTTCAGACATTTTATTTCCATAGCCCGTATTAGATTCAGGTTCTTTGCCTAAATGTTGCCAATTTTGACATTTTAAATCGCAACTTTGACTTTTTGAGGAAAACCCCAATTTATTTTTCTTTAAATGCCTATAACTTTTTTGTCTTTTGACCTACAGAGTTAGATTTTGGTAAGTTACCTACATATAAGGATATAAACCGGCGTACCAAATTTGGTTGCCCTTATTTTGTTAATTCCGGAGATATAATATTTTTTTTCGAAAGAAAACACAACATTTTCCGGGTAAACTTGAAGCGATTTTCCTGGCTAACGAACTTGTCCAAACCATTTGCAAAAGGAAGGTACTCACCAAATATAATCAAAATCAGCCCATTATTTTTTGAGTTATCGGTGTGATAGCTATATATATATATATATATATATATATATATATATATATATATATATATATATATATATATATATATATATATATATATATATATACAAAATAATATATAAACATATAAAAATTGAAACTGACCCCGGATATGTGTTCCTGGGGGCCTAATTAGTGCTCATTTGAAGAAATTTTTTCAAAATTCAAAAGTAGGGATCGCCTCATTAGTTATTTTTTTAAGAAAATTCACAAAAAATGTATTTAGAAGACTTTGAAATTACTTTTAACGAAAACTCTTTCTTATAACTAAATAATGTAATCATTTTCAAAGAAGGACAATTGTGTTAAAAATTTACTACCATAATGCACTTACTGCACCAGAAGTTTTGGAGATACCAACCCGTTTAAATAAAGACAGAATCTAGTTAAGAAACGGGCTATATAAGATACAAAATGCAGGATAAAAGATGTTCCTGAAAAATTTTTTAACCTATAAATAGTTACGTTGCTTTTTACTAAAATAACCGCAAATAAGTACATTACGAAGAAGGCATTCAAACCAAAGAACACAATATAAGAAATATCGAAATTTCAGCAGGTGTCGAAAGGGCCACTCTCTCTAGAGCAGCACGGAACAAGAGGACAATCACAAAACCAATATTTGAACACTCCGAGGAAAAAGCTGACAAAGCCCGACAGTCTCAACACCAACAGAGACAAGATAAATGGCCAACTGGATCATAGAGAGAGTTATAAATGATTGGACGTTAGGTCGTTGTCCACCGACAAACGTCTTTCTGATAACGAGAACAAATAAAAACATACACCGGATGTTGGAAGCGACGGGAACATGTTATTACTCGGGAGTTTACCAATATGTGAGATCGTGATATTGCTCGTTGAAGTAAAGAGTTCTCTGGGACTATTTAAACTGAAATAAGTTTATTGCATTCGGGCGCACTATAACAAATAAAAGAAAACTACTCAATAAGCTCCTTTTGTAACGAATGAAATGATATATATCTTTTTTGTGTGCATGGTCAGGTTCCTATATTAGCGAATTTTCGCAGAAAAAGTTCAGAAGTAGTTTTCCCCCTTCATTTTATTAAACGGTTTGCAAAAAATGAAGTTTTTAATAGTCCTTAATTGTTATAAATAACTCAAGACGTAGAAAATTCATATAGGGGTCTTTTTTGATTATGGTCGGGAGATGTACCTGGTATTATACTCCGCTTTGCATGTTCTATGCGTACGAGTGGTAAAGACGTGTAGTGTATCCGAAAATAATCCTCTTTTAACACGGATTCGAATTTTGGAATAATTCCCTCAAATAGCGCGAATTATGACCCCTAGAACCCATATCCGGGGTCAGTTTAAAATTTTGTATGTATATATATATATATATATATATATATATATATATATATATATATATATATATATATATATATATATATATATATATATATATATATATATATATATATATATATATGGTTTATAAGAGCGGAGGCTGAAATACACACACATATACATGTATACTTACACCATTATACAGGTAAAATCCATAAAGAAAATATAAATACACTCATACGGACCGCACAAATTCGATCACCTAAGGAAAAGATACCTTGGTATATTAGAAAAATTATAAGAACTCAGAAAGATAAATCCATTTGACCCAGTGTATATACGAAAATAACCAAAAAGTGATGCATGAGTGTAATTTTAAGTGAGCATGTGTATAAAATAAGGTGCCCATTAAACAATACTCGAAAAGGACGATAGTGAATTAATATTAATAATGTTTCATAGGTTAAGTAGTTGTAGAAAGTGGAAACAAATGATTATCAAAACTGTCAATCTGACAAATGTAAATATTTTGGTTAAATTAATTTGATGTTTGACATGTTAAGGATAGTTAATAGTAGTAGAATGTCTAAACGTATGATTATGGGAGCTGTGAATCTGACAAATGTAAATATTTAGGTTAAGAAAATCTGATGTTTGATAGATGAAGTAAATATGTGAAAATTAAATCTCAACAATAATGCCTGCCGCGTATCCAATGTGGTAAGGAAATGAAACAATTGTTGTTGAGAGAAAATATATAATATAACAGAAAACAGAGGGCTAGAGAAAGGAAACTCTGGCAACGGTAGTTGGGTTGAAAAAAATAATAAAGAGGAGAAAAATTTTGAAAAATTGGAAGCAGGATATTTGGAGAGTCTTCGTAAACAAAAATACAAAAGCACAGTAGAAATTTAAATTATATAATAGAAAATAGCAACAGTTGGATGGCCAGTGTCTATAGGAGCACCACAGTGAGTTTATTTCAAAATAAATGTTAAATAACTTACGTTGTTCAAGTAATGGCTGAATAAGATTAGATAAACAGCAGTAAAGTTGCCTTCGAGTGAACGAATATTGAATATAGGGCCATATTTCTTAAAATTTAACTAGAGCAAAACAATAAGATCAAGATCCACCATATATTTTTACTATTTACAATAGTAGTTTAAAAAAGCCACTACCAGAGGACCGACAATACACTTCTGCATAAATTTAGTGATTCTGCGGGTATACAACCCATGCTACAACAAGATAGTCAAGGAAGATTAGTTGCTTAACAGTTAGTACCATAAGATCAAAATTGAATAAAATGTATTGCAATATTAATAAAAACTTTGAATATTATAGAGGCCTACAAAAATTGTGGGGGTTATCAAAATTTAAGACAATCAATTTTGTAGAGTAATTTAGATATAGTTTGATATTTTGTCACCTTTTTGGTATTCAATAAAATTGTTGTTTTGTTAAAGAGGAAAAATTAGGGTTTTATTTTTGATTGTTTGATATATACAAGGGCAGAGCGTAATAATAAAAAGTTACATAGGTAAGGAAGAGACCTGAACCCACTTGAAATCCCTCAGATAGTGTCGTTTTGCTTTTTGAATCATTTAATAGCTAGCCGAGGCAACATCAACAAAAAAGGAAACAGGTAAATATACCAGCACATGAATAAATGGTGAGTTTTTCCTTGGTGTATCAAATAACACAAACAATACGACCATCAAAAATTTTCATATATTCATTTATTTAATAAAATACAAAATTACATATTATAAAACATTTATTTACACCTATGCCATATAATAAACCACAACTATAGTTTTTATTTTCTCAAAATAAGTGATGAAATAAAATAATTTATAATTTTGTTACTGTAAATACAGTATTTGATAAACATTTCTATAATAATTAGCACCCAATCTTGGGCCTATAAAGTTGTAAAAGGTAATTGGGCCTATAAAACCCCAAAACTATTTCAATTGACACCCAATCGTGGGCCTGTAGAATAATAAACCCCCATTCTTTATCTATCTATATATATATATATATATATATATATATATATATATATATATATATATATATATATATATATATATATATATATATATTGGAGTATAATTATATGTTCTGTGTAATTTGTTTTACCACTACAATTATCTTAATACAAGAGAAAAATTTGTGCCCTTATTAAATTCATCCCAGGGTGGATTCAACTATTAATTAATAAAAAAAAAAAAAAAACAAAACTTGATCTCATACAAATGTGTTTTTATCGCCAATATTTGATTACTGTTAAATAAGCTTTCTTTCAATACCCATTACAGTCACTTCTGAACTCTTTGTATAATTCTATTATGACAAATGAAATTGACTTGGGCTTCTTATAATACTATACTTCTATTTCTTTAATTATTATGATTTTACTAACATTTTTTCTATTTCTATTTATCTCAAAATTTCCTCATAAAACTACTTACTTCTAACATATGTTTATATTAACTTCTCAACCTATTTCAATACCTAATTATTTTCTATGCACAAGTAGTTCAATATATATTTTTTTTTACTGTTCTATTTTTCCCGCTAAGATTCTTTCATTTCGTTTTACAAACGTCTTCAATTGATCCATTATTATTTATACACAACCCCATCCACTTTATTTTACTAGGTCTATCTAATATATTTACTGAGAATTATAAATCAACAAGCGAACTACAGTCTGTTTCTTGTGAACCTTTTTACATATTTTAACAGTTGGAAAATAACATTTTTACTTGTTATAAATACCTCCTTTTTTTCTTCCTTCTCGGCTCTTCGTAATTCCCATTTAAACGAGGCTCTGCGTTTGGTGATGTAGACACCTCTGTATCATCTGCTATAAACGATCATTGACTGCTTCCGCTCACTCACATTTATTTCCAATATCACTTTGAACAATTCTTACTTACAACATTCCATTACAACAAATTGTTTACAATAACATTCTAGTCTTTTTTCAAACAGCTGCGCTTCACAATTATATAACGTCAATCTTATGTTCTAGACTTCTTTATATCCATTCATCAGTTAAATTCACATCAAAACTCCAACATCTATCTCATCTGACACCACCTTTCAAACATTTCCTACCTATCAAACTTTTTGTTACCATGACAGTCCGCCTTCTTAATAGAATTCTTAAAACTAACATTTTATAAGAATCTTAAAACTAACATTTTATGCAATACAAAGAAATTATTGTCTGTGGTTAACATCTAACCTCCTAAATCTCTTCTAAACTAGTTATCTACACCCTACTGACTAATATCTTAATTATCTACAGTGGTATCATTGCCTATTTAAGTCCATGTTGTGTTTTCTTAACTTTGCCTTTTATTTTTTTTATAAAATGTACAAAATTTTTGTAGTGCATATCACATACATAAAAAGTAAAGATTAGCACCTGTGATGAGCACTGAAAATTACAATTTCATTCAAATTTTTTTTTATTCTGATTTTACGTGGCTATCAAATTTGCAGTTATCAAATTTGCTGCACCATCTCTTTTAGAAAAATTTTTGTATCGATAATACCAATAGTGATAATAATAATAATACTTATTATGTGCGTACGTGAGCCTGGATCACACCACAAATTCCCCTAAGAAACAATTTCGGCACTTTGAAATCTAGATTTCAACCTGTCAAATTGTTTATTACCAATATGTTTTCATTTTTCTACTCTTCGAACTTCATTCTGCTCCCATATTTGGACGTTTTTATATTCCGCTATCTACGACTCTTGTTTTCTATTACTGTCTCACTTCAATATATCTACATATATATTTTCTCGGGTTTTCTTCTTTATGGTGTTCAAATCTTTTTCTTTCTTTAATTCACAACGACATTACCTTATTTTGATTTATTTTCTCGGATTTGCAGCTTTCTCAATATCCCTTATTAACTTGTTCATATTATTTTTATTTTATATGGCTTCGATCCTTTAAACATAATCTACATTCCCCTATATTTTCATTATTCCATTTATATTCCTACTTTTCTTCATTTTTCATATATCAATATTCATTATCATCATATTCTTAGTTTATCATTACCTATCTTAGGTTTTCTATTCTTATTTACTGGTTTCGCTACACAAACTACTAATTCTTCATATTTTTCGCCATATACTAATATTTTTATCATATTTTCTACTTCATTTTCATTTATTTGTTATCTTTACATTTTAGCTTGCTTCATCCTGCCTTTGTCAGTCATCGTTGCTTTTCTTTTCTTTGATTTCCATTTTATGCCTCGAGTTTTCTATATGCTTACATTTTTCTTGCATCCATCCCTTTTCTTTTATCTTGCTTTCCTTTTGCCATTCGGCCTTGATAATTTTAGCCTCTTTCTTTCCTACTCTTCTAATTCTTAGCACAGCTCCTTGTTCTTACTGCTCTGTTGCTACCTAGCCTTCATGTTTGACTTGCACCTTCTTTCCCACTCTTTTGATTTTTTTTTACAATAGGGTACTAGTTCTTCCCGTTCAAATTTGTACACATCTGATATGTTAAATAATCCTCTTATCTGGTCTGTTACGACATCTTTTACTTTACAACTGTTTATTGGATTATCATTGACTATTTCATAGGGACCTTCAAATAGTGGTTGTAACTTGGCACATTTCCCCAATTCTCGATTCCCAATTCTTTGTGCTCGTATAACTACTAGATCTCCTTTTTTGAAATACACTCTTCTTTTAATCTTCTTTCTCTCCCTGCTCAAATACTTTTCTGCTTTTCTTTTTATTCTTACCCTTACTTGCTCAATCACTCTCTCATAGTTTCTACTTTCATTGACTATCCATTTCCTCTCAGGCCGTCTACCTGTCATAATGTATATAGGCGTTTCTTCAGTATTTAAATTCGGACACTCGTTCATTATTCTCTCCACATTTGTTATCTGATCTTCCCATTCTCTCTGGTCGTCACTTATTAATATACGCATATACTTTATAACCTCCTGTATGTACCTTTCCGCAGGATTGCTACAGGGATGTCTAATGCTGGTAAACTGCATAAAAATGTTTTCCCTGTCACAAAATAGTTGTACGACTTCACTCCGAAAATATGTAGCATTATCGATCAGTATTGTCTTTGGTTTTCCCACGTTTCTGGTGTAAGACTTTAATATCTTGACCACGACATATTTATTTGTTCTCCTGGTTGGATATAACTTTATATATTTTGAAAATACATCTACCACTACTAAGATGTGCTTGTTTTGTTGCCTACTTGGTATTAAATCACTTATAAAGTCTATGGCGACAATTTCTATACATGCTTTAGTTGTTATTGATTTTGGAATTCCAACGTTGTGTTTGTTTTTGCTCTTTCTGAGCTGACATATTCTACACTTTTTCAATGTATTCTTCGTCAGTGTTAGGTCTCTTTTTGCAATGTAGTTCTCTCTAAATATCATCCACGTCTTTCTCACTCCGATATGTCCATTTTCATCATGTATTATTACAATTATCTCTTTTGCCAATTCGTTTGTAATTACATATAATTCATATTCATTTACAACTTTGACATATACTTGCTGTTTCATTCTAGTTCCTCTCTTTTCATTCTCACTCAGTTCTCTTTGATCACTTATAATTGTTCCTCTCGAGAACAAACCCTCGCGTTCTTTCAAAATATTTACTCCTAACCTTATACGCCTGCATTCACTCACATTCTTTCCGTCATCTCTCGTCAATGCATCTGCTACTACATTCAAACTTCCTTTCACATGTCTTATATCAAAATCATATTCTTGCATTATCAGCACCCATCTATATATTCTATTGCTGACGAATTTATTATTGAGAATACTGATCAACGCTTGGTGATCAGTTTCTATGACAAACTTATTTCCCAAGAGATAAACTCGCAACTTCTCCACGCAAAATACCACACTCACCAATTCTAACTCTGTTACACTATATTTCCTTTCATGCTGCCTTGTCACTCTCGATACAAAACATATCGGCACTTCCATTCCATCTTGAACCTGTACAAGCACTCCTGCTAATTTATTTATTGAAGCATCCGTCCTCACAATAAACTCTGATTCATACCTCGGATGATATACTTTCACACCACTACAAAGTTCACTTTTTATTTTATTAAATGCCAGTTCTTTATGGCTGTCCCACTTCCACTTCTGGTTCTTTTTTAGCATGTCTATGAGTGGATATATTTTTTCGCTCAGGTTAGGAATCAGTCTTTTAAAATAGTTAATCATGCCTATAAACCCTCGTAATATCTTAAGGTTGGTGGGTCTTTTGTATTCCATGATGGCTTTTACTCTTTGATCGTCCATGTGTATTCCCTCTTGATCAATAACATACCCTAAGAACACTACCTGTTTTTGGTAGAATTGGCATTTCTTGAGGTTGATTTTCAAACCAGCCTCATCCAGTTCCCTGATAATAGTTTCTATATGTGTGTGATGGTCCTTTTCTTTGCTGTACACTAGGATGTCGTCTACGTAGTGCACCACGAATTGATCATATTTGTCAAGTATTTGGTGTAGTGCTTTCATGAGTGCTGCACACGCTGATTGTACGCCAAACGGCACTACCGCAAATCTATACACAACCCCATCAATAGCAAATCCCGTGTAGTCTCTGCTATTTTCATGTAATGGTATTAACCAGAAACTATGTTTAAGGTCAATTTTGGAAAAAACTTCTGAATATGTGATTCGACCGAAAATAGAATCTATATTCGCAGGGGCTTCGTACTGTGGAATAGAACACTTGTTTATACTTCTGGCGTCTAGACATAGTCTTAGTTCACCACTCGATTTTTTTACGACTACAATTGGATTTATATATGGAGTGTTGGCGTTTTCTATTATTCCTTTTTTTTTCATTTTCAATATTTCTTCAGCCACTTCCTTCCTGTATCTATAAGGAATCGGATATGACTTTGCCTTAAAATTATCTAGATTTCTTACCTCAATTTTATGTACATAATTTTTCGCAACCCTTGTTTCATCCATTACTAAACCCCTATATTTTTCTAATAATTCCCCTACTTGCTTGCTATACTTTTCATCGCATACTATCTGCTCTTTATCTATTTCTTCATATACATTCTCTTTATTTTTACCATAACTTGCTTCTTCATGTCTATTATATCTAATATTATTCATCCCCATATTTATATTTTCATTGTCCACTTTTTCAACCATTTCTTGTAATTTCCCCATTTTGATCTTGCTGTTGCTCACTAATACATATTTGTTGAGGTAATCTATTATTATTTTATGCTTTTCCATTTCATCCGTTCCCATAATCACATCGTACTCCATATCCGCCATTATTAACAATTGTAATTCCAATCTATGTTCTTTTATTTCTATTTCTACAGATATTGTTTCGTTTATTTCTCCTATTTTCTTTCCCCTTGCATTTATCAATGTTATCTTTGGTATTTTTATTCTTCCGACGTTTCCATATTCAATGTTTTCTAGCAATTTTCCAGATATGATCGAGGCTTCCGATCCGGTGTCTAACATTATACTAATTTCTCTATCTTTTAATTTACCCTTGACAATTATTAACCCTATAGATTCTTCAATTTCTTCTGCCTCTTTATCATTCTTAAAAATTTCCCTAGGATGTTCATATATACATGTATTGCTGGTTTTTTTATGTGTATGTTTGTTTTCGTATGGCTTGTGCTTACTTAAAAATTTGTATGTACTCTTGCGTGCTCGACGATCCTACTTGGACTTATTGCTCTTGCCTCATTTACGGTGCCACTCATTACTCTTATTTCGTCTAATGTGTCATTCCGTCTTCTCTCATCCAATTCTCTCATACTATGCATGCTCAGCTCTCTCTCTTTCCTTATAGCCCCACCACTTGGTTTCAATTCAATGTTTTGTTCCCTGATATTACACTGCCTTGTCCTTGGATTACTGTCATATTCTTCTTTGCGCCTTGGATTGTATTGGTCGTGGTTTGCCATACGTTCCCTATTAAAGTTTTTATTTTCGTACTGATTACTGCTCCTGTACCGGTTGTCTCCCCTATAGTTCTCTCGGTTATTATTATTATATATCTCGTACCGATTATTGCGATTTTGCCTGTAATCATCACGATTGCTGGTATACCTTTCCCCATGATTATTCCTCATGTTGTCGTAGGGTCTATATTGTCTTCCATAGTACCTGTTTTCCCCATCTGTGTCTCGTCTGTAAGTTTGTCCATTTCTTTGGTTCTCATCAGAGGTTTGCCTTCTATTGTCTCCTCTGTAATTGTTTTCTTCCCTATTTCTTTGTTTATTCATTGTCCTTTGCACCCTCTGTAAATAGTTGACTACTTGGTCCAGCGTCCTTATATTTTGGATACCTATTGTCTCAGCTATTTCACTTTTAAAGTGTCTCGCTATGTAAACGATGATTTCTTCTTCCCTCATCTTTGGCGTTAAGTGCTGTGCCATATCGTAGATGTGCAATGCGTAACTCGATAATTCTTTAGGGTCGTTTGGGTCCTGTTTACCAAAATATAGTCTCTCTCTCTGACTACTGCCTGTTGAGATTCTCCCCAGTAATGGTTTAAGAATTTTTTTTCGAAATCCTCTACGTCTTCTATGCTTTCTTCTTTACTGGTAAACCAGATTAGCGCATCCCCTTCTAAGCTTAGTTTAATGATTTCTTTAATGTCTTGTAAGTCGTAGGTATTTTTCAGTCTATTAATTAAGCTAGTGATGAAAACTTTCGGGTGTAGCTTGTTTATTTTTCCGTTAAATTTATGTCCTACCTCTTGTATTATGCCAGTCATATTTGGGTGTACTATTCTTTCATTTCCCATGTGCTTTTGTACTTTCTCCCATTCTTCTCTCATTCTCATACTTTCCTCATTAAATCTTTGTTCTGCCTCGTCTCTTAATTTTTTTACATTTTCACCATTTACTCTGCTTATTTGATTGATCTGTTTAATCTTCCCATTTACTTCTGTTAATTTGTCCTTTATTTCACTGTGATAGTTCTCTACCTTTCTTTCCATCACTGTGTTTACTCCTACTAGTCTCTGATACCGTTCATTTTCCATCTGTATCAAACTACTCATCTCGTCGTCAGTTGCTTTGATTTTCTCGATTATAACCTTGCGTACTTCATTCATTTCTTCATCGACTTTCTCTTCTATCTTTCGTTCTATTTCTACTTTTAATACTTGCACTGTTTTATCAAATTTTTCTGTAATTTTTATATCCATTTCATTTAATCTGTCGTTCATCTGTCTCATATTTTGATTCATATTTTGCATTATGCTTATTTCCTGTTTCTCTATCTTATCATTTATATCTTGTTTTATATTAATTTCCTGTTTCGCCAACTTCTCATTTATCTCCTGCATTATGCTATTTATATTTGCATTCATACTTTGTTCTTGTTTTTCTATTTTGTCCCCTATACTATTCATATTTTGCATTAATTTCATTAATATTTCGTTGTTACTTTCACGTTTTTGTTCAGGTGCTGACACTCCTCCATTTGTTTCTGCACTCGTATTTACAGTCATTTCTACGTGTTCTTCCATATTCTCTCTTATTTCTTGTTCGTCCACTCTTTCCTCACTCATTTCAACATTTTCCTGTAGCTCATTCGCTCTGTCATCTCCTCTGTCTTGTCTGTCTCTCGATGTAGCTGTCTTTCTAGTTGCTTTTTTGTTAGGCATGTTATTTATATGGGTATTGAAATTGGAAATGGTTCAACTATTTCTTTTATCTACGTTTTTATATTATTATTTCTAATTTTTTTTATAGGTCCGTGCATGTATTTTCCAAGCCCTCACGTTTGGTCGCCATTTTGTAGTATAATTATATGTTCTGTGTAATTTGTTTTACCACTACAATTATCTTAATACAAGAGAAAAATTTGTGCCCTTATTAAATTCATCCCAGGGTGGATTCAACTATTAATTAATAAAAAAAAAAAAACAAACAAAACTTGATCTCATACAAATGTGTTTTTATCGCCAATATTTGATTACTGTTAAATAAGCTTTCTTTCAATACCCATTACAGTCACTTCTGAACTCTTTGTATAATTCTATTATGACAAATGAAATTGACTTGGGCTTCTTATAATACTATACTTCTATTTCTTTAATTATTATGATTTTACTAACATTTTTTCTATTTCTATTTATCTCAAAATTTCCTCATAAAACTACTTACTTCTAACATATGTTTATATTAACTTCTCAACCTATTTCAATACCTAATTATTTTCTATGCACAAGTAGTTCAATATATATTTTTTTTTACTGTTCTATTTTTCCCGCTAAGATTCTTTCATTTCGTTTTACAAACGTCTTCAATTGATCCATTATTATTTATACACAACCCCATCCACTTTATTTTACTAGGTCTATCTAATATATTTACTGAGAATTATAAATCAACAAGCGAACTACAGTCTGTTTCTTGTGAACCTTTTTACATATTTTAACAGTTGGAAAATAACATTTTTACTTGTTATAAATACCTCCTTTTTTTCTTCCTTCTCGGCTCTTCGTAATTCCCATTTAAACGAGGCTCTGCGTTTGGTGATGTAGACACCTCTGTATCATCTGCTATAAACGATCATTGACTGCTTCCGCTCACTCACATTTATTTCCAATATCACTTTGAACAATTCTTACTTACAACATTCCATTACAACAAATTGTTTACAATAACATTCTAGTCTTTTTTCAAACAGCTGCGCTTCACAATTATATAACGTCAATCTTATGTTCTAGACTTCTTTATATCCATTCATCAGTTAAATTCACATCAAAACTCCAACATCTATCTCATCTGACACCACCTTTCAAACATTTCCTACCTATCAAACTTTTTGTTACCATGACAGTCCGCCTTCTTAATAGAATTCTTAAAACTAACATTTTATAAGAATCTTAAAACTAACATTTTATGCAATACAAAGAAATTATTGTCTGTGGTTAACATCTAACCTCCTAAATCTCTTCTAAACTAGTTATCTACACCCTACTGACTAATATCTTAATTATCTACAGTGGTATCATTGCCTATTTAAGTCCATGTTGTGTTTTCTTAACTTTGCCTTTTATTTTTTTTATAAAATGTACAAAATTTTTGTAGTGCATATCACATACATAAAAAGTAAAGATTAGCACCTGTGATGAGCACTGAAAATTACAATTTGATTCAAATTTTTTTTTATTCAGATTTTATGTGGCTATCAAATTTGCAGTTATCAAATTTGCTGCACCATCTCTTTTAGAAAAATTTTTGTATCGATAATACCAATAGTGATAATAATAATAATACTTATTATGTGCGTACGTGAGCCTGGATCACACCACAATATATATATATATATATATATATATATATATATATATATATATATATATATATATATATATATATATATATATATATATATATATATATATATATATATATAGACAACGGAACGGTTTCTCACGTCTTAACGGCATACTTTTTTTTACCTACCAATCTTAAAAGAGGCCTTGAAATACCCAGCGAGGCTTGGTCGAACATTGTGGGCGATAAATTAAAGAAAAAGAGGTCAGAGCTTTACGTAATAGTATAATGTGTATGCGGAGATATACGAATGTAAAAGAAGCGACTATAGCTTGTAAGGATAGAGGTGCATGGAGAAACATTGTTAATAAGTAGCATAGGGTTTGTGGTGCGCCTAGCACTTTATGGGAATGGCGTGACTGGTAATAGTAGTAATATAATAAAAATGTAAAGGCCAATCACTATGTGACAGATTGTACATCAAAGTAATGATGCGAGTAAACTGTGGCAGACTATCCAAGAACTAAGTGGGCAAGGCAAATGTTAAGACGTATGTGAGAAGATTAAGTCTGATGATGGGTTAATTTCGAAGGACAAAATGGAAGCTGCTGATGCCTTTAATACCTATCTTACAGAAGTAAAGAGAAACTATCAGCAGGAATTAAAAGTCTATAAAACAAACACCAAACGTAAACAGTCGTCATCGAATGAATACTATCATCTTGACAAATACCAACGTTGCTGAAGTTCGTAAAATTGAAATCTAAAAATTGCAAAGGCATCTGGAATCCATCCGTTGAAAAGAGTGAGCAAATTATTAGTATTGTTATTTTTTCTGAAACCAGATGGTATCCTATGAGTAAATAAATAAATTATTATTATTATTATTATTATTATTATTATTAGTATTATTGTTAATAATAATAATAATAATAATACTGTTCATTGTCCACACTTCGTTTAAAGAAATGAGCATAAAGCAATGACACATCGGCCTAGGACAGGATGGCGATGCTTGAATATATGTATCAAAAATACTGACGGGTGGCCCCCATTACCCTTCGGAAGAGACTGTAAGCATCCAGTACAACAGATTTCTGAGTAGGTAGGTATAATTGGCATTTTAGGCCCAGTTGTTTAAAACTCTTCTTCGGGCTTTTTGGTATTTCGCCTCTGGCGCTGACAACAATGGGGACTACCATAACTCTATCCATATGCCACATCTGGAGAATCTTGTCACACAGTGGTAAATACTTATTAACTTCTCCGTGTATATTTTTTGGATATTGCCAGGGAGTAGTATTGCAAAGTCCACCAAAAACGCCTTTTTGTTTTTGTTTGAACTTCAGAGAGAGATCAGGCTTGTTGTTTGGGATTGGTCGATCTCTTTGTATTTTCCTGTTCCAATAAAGACGGATTTCTTCATCTTCGCAATGTTTGGCGGAACATATTGGTAATATGTATTAGTAAGGCCCATGTATGATCTTTCCAACTCTGTTGTGTCGATCCAGGTAGGACCTCGAGGCCTGCAAGAATGTGGTCCACGCCTTGCTCCATCTTGCCGCACATGCAACATTAGATGTTTTCTCAGACCTTTCTCCCAGAATCGTTTTCTATACGCCATTGGTGGGATTACCTTTTGTGTATAAATGATGTACCCCTCCATTTCAGCCAAGTATTTTCCGTGAGGTGGCTTGCTTATCCATTGTTGCAGCTGTTGTTCGGGGGTCGTGGAGGCGGCAAGTGGGAAAAAGGTTTTATCGGCTAGTCTTAATGGGGTGGCTCTCTTATCAATTTTTGTAAAACAGCTAGATGTAGATCTCTGGTCCTTTTCATAGAAATAATTTCTTAGGTTTTCCAGTTGCCTGTGGTGTCTAACACTCACATCTGAAATTCCCGTGCCTCCGAACTTTCGCGGCAGATATAATCTTTCAATAGACGGTCTTAGATAATGAGCCCCGCGGTTTCTAAATTCCTTCCTTGTTGGTGAATTTTCTTTAAAAAATTCACTAATGGGGAAATCTTGACTTTAGAATTTTGAAAAAATTTTCTCCAATGAGCGTGAAGTAGGCACCCTAGAACAGATATCCGGGGTCAGTTTTAATTTTTGTATGTTTATATATATATATATATATATATATATATATATATATATATATATATATATATATATATATATATATATATATATATATATATATATATATATATATATATATATATATGTGTGTGTGTGTGTGTGTGTGTGTGTGTGTGTGTATCACACCAATAACTTAAAAAGTAGAGGGCCGATTTTGATAAAATAAGTTCATTAGCCAGGAAAATCGGACCAGTTTTTCCGGGAAAATTTTAGGTTTTTTTGTGGCAAAAACTCATATCTCTAGGAATAAAAAATCTATGGCTACCAGATTTGGCAGACTGGTTTATGTTGTAAAAACCAAACTCTGCTCCAAGATTTAGGTCTCTACGTTGAAAGGAAAAAAGTTATAGGCACTTAATGAAACAAAATTTTAGTGTCACTAAAAGTCAGAGAAGACGCAATATCAAAATATTAGATGTGTTAAACAAAATCTATTAAATATTACAGACAACGTTTATCTTTTCATGGCGCAAAAACTTCAAGAAGTACCAGAAAGATTATTCGTACTGTCAGAATTTTATACTTTTTCTCCTGTAAATGTCAAACTGAAGAATTGAAACATGAAAATTAGTAATAACTATTACGGTTAAGAATGGATAATATTGAATAAAATGTATACTAGAATGTTCTAGATTTCTGCTACTCTTCGCATTTGTTAAAATAACTGCAAAATATGCCTCTAAAGACCTTACATATTACAAATAAATAACTTAAGACCACTATAGGTTATATACCTTTCTTGATTGCAGTTCCTAGAAGCGATACGTGGTGTAATGGTTAGTGTCCCTGTCTCATTTGCGAAGGGACGCGGGTTCAAATCTCACCGTTAACTAAATTTCTCTTTTAACTTTAAAAAAAATAATCGTCTTTGAGTTGATTTTAACGTTATCTGACCGGATTGTGTAATTCCAATAGGTTTTTAGGACTTTTTGTTGAAAATGAAAGTTAAGCACTTTTAAGACTTTTAATTTAAGTTTCATAGTAGCTGTTGTTGCCCTTAGTTGGTAAAACCGCGCGACAGTTAACATAGACGTAGAGATTTGTGACATGAGAAGAGGTTGTCTTCTTCTCTACATCAGAATCTAATGTTTACAGCATCCACAGGCAAAATAATTATCTCTGTAAAGCCACAGAATAAGTATCGAGTTCTGTATTTAGATCAGATTTTGATTATTTTTTTATTTATTTAATTTATTTCTATTAGTTAATTTTCTTGTGCAAAATGTTATTTTAATAGCAAATTTTTTCGTAAAAGAGTTTAATCAATCTTCTTTGAAGATACGTTTGTTACTAATTTTTGTATGAAAAATTATTCAATTGATTTTTTAAACGAAATTCACCGAAAAATAGGTTTTAATGTATTTTCGTGCAAACAAATTATTTTATTTTCAATTTTAATTACAGATTAGGAATAAAATTTAAATTTTCTGTATTCTTTTTGCAAAATTTGGTGTAAAAAATATGTAGCCAGTTTTCGCAGAATTTTTTTTCTGCTTCGTAGAAATAATGTGTCGTCGAAAAAGTTTGTGATAAATTATATTTTGGTGGGTGGGTAAATAACTTGAAATGGTTGGTTGGCCAGGAAAATCAGACTAGTTTTTTGATTTATGTAATTTATTTTTATTAGCGAATTTTCTTGTACAAAATGTTCTTTAAATAGCGAATTTTCTTATAAATGAATTTAATGAATTTTCTTTAAGTAAACATTAGAGAATTTTTATATCAAAAATTATTCAATTGATGGAACATTTTTTAAATGAAATTCGTCGAAAATAAGGTTTTAATGGATTTTCGTGCAAACAAATTATTTTATATTCAATTTTATTTACAGATTAGGTATATAATTTGAATTTTATGTATTCTTTTAGCAGAATTTTGTGTAAAAAATACTTAGCCAAATTTGATGCCTGCTTTCATTAAAAAAATACATATCTGCCATTAAAAATATTTTTTATGAAAATTCACCACCATAACGCTTCGTCCAGACTTGTTTTTATGTGTTTTATTATTGTTGTTGTTGTTGTTGTTTTTATTATTATTATTATTATGATTGTAATATGGTGAAGATTTGAGCGCTAATGTGTTAAATGTTTACTCCGATATCTAAGTCAAATTGACCGAATCGAGTAAAGAAAAAGTGCAAGAAACAGTTAGATAGTGAGAACATTGGCAGGAGATCTTAGGTAATTGAGAAGATAAATAAATACCACAGCCACCGTGAGTAAATTGAATTTAAAGTACTGTTTAAAGGTTAGGGGCATTGGAGCATAAGATTCAAAGTTGAGTGCAGTGTCTTTATTGATAAGCTGAAAGAATACAACCGATATTATAATTCAGCCGCCGACGACGTCTGGATAGGCAACACGTTAAACAGCAAAGTGTAAGGAGAGTTGTATAAGATGGGTGACAGTGAAGACTATTCTGCTGATGAGGGAAAACGCAAGGCTTTTCCAATATCTGATATTTTCCAAAGAAGTAAGAAAATGGCACGAACACCAGAAAAAAATATGAAAAGCGAGAGTAATAAGTTGGATATAATGTTAAACATGCTAACGGATTTAACAGAGAAGATAACCAAAATAGAAGACAAACAAGATAAAATTATAGCTGAGATGAAAGTGATTAAAGAAGAAAATAAAAACATGAAAATGGAAAATGATCAATTAAGAAAAGAGGTAAAGGATATTAAAAAGAAATTAAATATTCTAGAAGAGGAGAAGAAAAGAAAGAATATAGTTATACAGGGGCTAAAAATGAACACAAACGATGCAAAGAGTTTAAAAGAGAACATGGGTATTTTTTTGAAACAGAATTTAGAAGTAAATGTTGAAATAAAACAAGCTAGGAGACTCAGTGAAAAGGTTTGTCTTGTTAAACTTTATAAAATAGAGGAGAAAATAGAAATTATGAGAAATAAATATAAATTAAAAAATTACAAGAATGAGATTGTGTATATAAATGATGATATGTCGAGGGAAGAGAGAAAAATTCAAAACGAATTGAGAAACGTAGCAAAAGATGAAAGAGCCAAAGGTAGAACTGTCAAGATTGGGTTTAAGAAGTTAATAGTCGAGGGACAGCTTTGGAAATGGGATGAAGAAAATGGCCTGGTTAAACAGGTAGAATATAATAGTGGTACGCATGAGACAAAAAATTAGGCAAGAATGAGTGGAAAAAGGGAACTGAACAGGCGAAGAAAAGGGCTACGTATACGGAAAAAGATGTTGGCATGTCAATAAGGGCTAGGGAGTTGTATAGGGACACGAGAGGAGCAAACGCAAATACCAATAAAGATAAAGAACACAGTAACCAAACAGGGAAATACCAGGTGAAACCGAAAACCGAGTATCTAAATCTGGGTACGTGGAACGTAAGGGGTTTGTATGAAGAGGGTGCTTTGAATAATCTAATTATGGAGGTCAATAAATATAGTATGCAAGTAGTGGCGTTACAGGAAACACACTTGAAAGGAAATGATATACAAAGGGTTGGAAACTATATCCTATTTACAAGTGGTAGTGATATGAGAAGGTATGGAGTCGCATTCTTAATAAGCGAAAAGCTACAAGATAAAGTTAAATGTTTCAAACCAAAGTCAGACAGACTATGTTCCATAAGAATTAAGGCAGAAGATAAGATGATTAGTATTGTAAATATGCATGCTCCAACAGAAGAAAAAGAAGAAGAAGTGAAAGATCAGTACTACGAAGAGCTGGAAAAAACGCTAGAAGATATACCAAAAAATGACGTGATAATTTTGATGGGAGACGCAAATGCAAAGATAGGCAATGAAGACATATATAAGTCAATAACAGGAGGTGAAAGTAAACATACGGCGAGTAATGACAATGGAGTAAGGTTGATATCTTTAGCAATAGAACAGAATATGAAAATAATGAGTACACACTTTAGAAGAAGAGATATACATAAGGGAACATGGACGATACCGGGACAAAATAAAACAAATCAAATAGATCACTTGTTAATAAAGGAAGAACATGCTTGGCTAATCACCAATGTGAAAACACGTAGGGGTGCGGAAGCTGATTCAGATCACTTCTTGGTAAAGGCTGTTTTAAGATTCCCAGATACGATTAAACAGACACAAAAAAGGAGGGCAGAAACTAGATACAATGTTAATGATCTACGAAAAGAAGAAATAGCCCTCAACTACAAGAAAAGAATAGACAAAGCTTATAGTAGTGATATGTTCCTGAATACAGACGGCATTGAAGAAAAATGGGAAAAGATAGAAAAGACGGTGACTGAGGCAACGAAAGCAACCCTGGAAAAGAGACGAAAACAAATAAAAAAGTACTGGATGAATGAAGAATGTAAAGCCGCACTAAAAAAAAGAGCAGTATTAAGACATCAAATGCTTCAGGCGCAAACGGAGGAAAACCTAGAAAAATATAACGAACAAAGAAAGAGAACAAAAAATATGTGTAGAACCCAGAAACGAAAATTTCTGGAAGACAAAATAAAAAATATTGAATATAAATATCAAAAAAATGAAATACGTAACTTCTACAAAGACGTGAAAGATATAAAAAGAGGCCACCAAAGCAGAGCAGTGTTCTTTAAGGATAAGGAAGGCAATTTGCTTGGAAACGATAAAGACATATGCAGAAGATGGAAAGAACATTTCGAAGAACTGCATAATGATGGAGATGAAGAAGAACTGAAAGAGTGTCATCAAGAGTTTTATGAAGAGGAAGAAGTTACAGAAGATCCAACGAAGCAAGAAATAGAAGAAATTATACAAACAATGAAAAACAACAAGAGTCCAGGTGAAAATGGCATTATGGCCGAAAATTTTAAATACGGAGGGACTGCTTTGGTTGCCATGATGTATGAGCTAATAAAAGAAATTTGGAAAACAAAAGAAATGCCAAAAAAATGGAATAAGACCATCATGGTAACTTTATTTAAGAAAGGAGATATAACAGAATGCACCAACTATAGGGGGATAGCGTTACCAGATGTGGCCTACAAAATTTTAGCAACACTAATAAAGAAACGGCTAGAAAAATATATAGAGCCTTTGCTAGGGGAATATCAGGCTGGTTTTCGGAAGGGTAGGTCGACAGTTGACCAGATATGTCTGCTAAAGCAGGTTTTGACAGGCTGTTACGAGTACGAGATTCCAGTACACATGATCTTTGTCGACTTTAAGACCGCCTACGATTCAGTGAAAAGAAGTAAAGTAGTTGATATACTTAGAGAGTTCAGAGTACCCGAGTATATTGTGAAACTGGTAATAATGACACTATGTAACACCACGTGCGCAGTAAGGGTAAACGGAAATCTGACAGAAGAGTTTGATGTGAGAAGAGGAGTGAGGCAGGGAGATCCGCTGTCAACGTTACTATTCAATATAGTTCTGGAGAAAGTGATAAGAGAGAGTGGTATAAACAGAACTGGGAGCTTGTTTGACAGGAGTCATCAGTGCCTTGCTTATGCGGATGATATATTGTTACTGGCCAGAAATAGAAAAGAGCTGGAAAGTATCACTAGAAGTTTGGTGGAAGTAGCAGACAGTGTGGGACTTCAAATAAATAAGGACAAGAGCAAGTATATGGCAATTAAAAAGACTAAAGTGAGTAATAGTGAACCTTTTACAGTGAAAATGCGAGGGGAGAGAGTCATAGAGTTCGAAGAGGTTAATAATTACATGTACTTAGGTGTATTAGTAGACAATAGATGTGATGAGGAGGTAGAAATTAACCTAAGGATAGCAAAAGCCAACAGATGTGCGGGAGGGCTTAACAGCTTCCTTAGATCAAAGAACATCTCGCGTGCTGCGAAACTCAGAGTATATAGGACTGTGATAAGACCAACCTTGGCATATGGTTGTGAAGCATGGACAATGAACCGAAGACTGGAGGACAGAATAGCGATATGGGAGAGAAAGGTACTACGCAGAATCTTCGGAGGCAAGAAAGTAGATGGCATGTGGGAAAGACGTCCAAATGTGGAAGTGTATGAAATGTATGGAGAACCGCCGGTGTCTCAACTGGTTAAGGCACGCAGACTACAGTGGCTGGGACATATAGAACGAATGGGTGTGGAGAGAATGGTGAAGAAGTGTGTCTGGTCAAATCCAGAGGGTAGAAGGAAGAGGGGAAGACCAAGAAAAAGATGGCTTGATGCAGCACAACAAGACTTGCTAGAAAAAGGAGTCCAAAACTGGAAGACGATTGCACTGGATAGGAAGCAATGGAAATGTATTACCAAGCTATGGGCCTAAATGGCCTGTGAATGCTTCATATATATTATTATTATTATTATTATTATTATTATTATTATTATTATTATTATTATTATTATTATTATTATTATTATTATTATTATTATTATTATTATTATTATTATTATTATTATTATTATTATTATTATTATTATTATTATTATTATTATTATTATTATTCAACCATTTTTAGCCGAAGTATAAAAAGTCCGGTCATGATTTCTTTTCTAAGTAATTTTGTAACACATCACGTATCTTAACCTTAAAAGTTTGCCTAATCAATAATATGTTTTCTTTTAAGTACTATTTACGACAAAAAACCGTTGTGCTTGCCGCTTTTTCTCTCATTTATATCTATTCTTGCTTTTTATCCCTCTTATTTATATCTTAGAGCATCGCTCCTGAGCTAGTTTATTGTAAATACCTAAAAGGATGATCAAATACTGATTTATCGCAATCGTAACGGGGCAAACTTTTACCGCCTCACTGCGTATTTGTTCTAGAACCGTATTGTAAATTTCAGAAGCGGAAATTTCCTGATTCCAGAGATAAAAAAATGACTGAAAGTGTGGAAGAAGCAGTGCGTGAAAACGTTTAGGAGGATATGAAATATAGCTTTACAGCAGCGGCATCTTCCTCTAAGTTCTTAGCTGGAGAAATCGGAGAATTCTAGACTATTGTTACTGGTTTCGTATAGCGGGAATATCAGACTGATAACTGAATAATGCCTGGCTTTGTGTATGTTATCTCAAAACCAGTATCGTTAGAATATCGCGTCTTTGTTGCGTTTACACTATAGGTGATGATAGATGGGGAGATAGATAAGATATCTCGCGGGAGGGATTTGGAGTGTGAAAACTTTGAGAGGATCAGTTACAAATATGGATGCGATTGCATTTGGACTTAACTTTCTTTATTGGAAGGAAATGATTGCAACTTTTAGTGAATTTTCTTTAAAAAAAATCACTAATGAGGAAATCCCGACTTTTAAATTTTGAAAAAATGTTTTTAAGTAAGCGTGAACTAAGCCCCCTAGAACCCATATTCAGGGTCAGTTTCAATTTTATATATATATATATATATATATATATATATATATATATATATATATATATATATATATATATATATATATATATATATATATATATACAGTGTGTAAAAGCCAAATGGAATAAATTCATTATTTCGGTTACTGTACATTATTATAAAAAATTGACATTTTTCAACGTGAAAATGAGATCCCTACCTTCAACCCTCTTCGAATAACAGGTACAATCCCCAATTTTTTAAGGGGAAGTATAGGCCTGTGATATGTCGTTTGAAAGTTCTGTTCATTCTCTATTCAAAAATGTTATCGTTTTCAAGTTTATTGCAATAATTAAGAATAAAATAAAATCATGTGGTTACCGAAATTCTCTACAATACAACAAAACTCTAAAATGTAATAAAATGTAAAACACTAAAAATAACTATGATTGGCAATTAAGTAGATGTTCAAAATGTTCACCGCGAACTTCTTGGCAACACCCTAATCCTAAATAAAACTGTCTTCTAACATTATTGAACATATTAGGCGTGATCTACCTAATCGCAAGCGTTATTCGTTTTTAAGTCATTTAGCTCAAAAGGTTTAGTGTTGTACACAATGCTCTTCACATATCCCCATAAAAAGAAATCTAATAAAGTAAGATCAGGTGATCGCGCTGGCCATTCTATCGATCCTTTCCTCTCTATCCACCGATTGGGAAACATTGCATCGAGGTACTGCCGGACATTGAGTTGGTAATGTGATGGTGCTCCATTCTGCTGAAACCATATCGTATTCACTAGAGCTTGAGGGTTTCCTGGATCAGGATTTAAATTTGCCAAAGTTGGAATGGCATCATTTTGAAGTAGTGCCAAATAATTATCGCCATTTAAATTACCCTCAATGAAAATGGACCAATGATATGGTTTCCAACAATGCTTACCCAAACATTAACCTTCTGAGGGTATTGCGCGTGTTCTTCTCTCATCCAGTGAGGATTTGTCGTTGCCCAGTAGCGACAATTTTGCCGGTTAGCGTGACCGTTAAGTGAAAAAGTGCACTCATCAGAAAACATAACGTCTTCTAATTGGATAATATTGTTATCCAACATATCCATCATTCGCTCACAAAAATAAGTTATCCTATCATAATCGTCTTCCATGAGCTCCTGAGTAGGTATCATTTTATAGGGATGCATTTTATTTTCTTTTAACAGGTTAACTAAAGATGCATGGCTAAAATTAAATGTAGTGGATGCCTGTCTAGCCGATGTATGTGGGTTTTACACAAATTCAAGCATCATATCTAATTTGATTTCATCACTCAGTGCATTGGCTGCTTTTTTTATCTGTCTTACATTACCAAACTCGCGAAACTGCTTCTCTATTTTACTAATTGTTCCTTGGGATATAGGCGGTAAATCAGGAAATTCCTCATGAAATAGGCGAGTTACTTGTGTTCGGGTTTTATCTCCGTAACCAATCATTTGTATAACTGTTATTTTATGCATTTCCGTTAATCTAACCATTTTTCAGAATTGAAATTAACGAAATTCAAACTACAATTATAATACTAACAATTTAAATGACAACTTATAATTACAAAACAATTTGCTTAGGCGTTTTAAACAAACTAACATTGCCTCGGAAACTCTTTAATGTATTTTTAATGGATACAATGTAAAAAGCACATAACTATGGTTTTTGCTTACTTTCTTATTTTCAAGACCTAAACGGGAAATAAGTTTTGAGTATACTAATTACAATATTGTAATAAGTTTTGAGTATTTTATAGCGAATTTCGGTAACCACACGATTTTATTTTATTCTACCTTAATTGTTGCAATAAACTTGAAAATGATAACATTTTTGAATAGAGAATGCACGGAGCTTTCAGACGACATATCACAATCCTATACGTCCCCTTTTAAAAAATTGGGGGTTGTACCTGTCATTCGAAGGGGGTTGAAGGTAGGGATCGCATTTTCACGTTGAAAAATGTCAATTTATAATTTAAATTTGACGTGTTTCAGGATTTTTTATAATAATGTACAGTAACGGAAATAATGAATTTATTCCATTTGGCTTTTACACACTGTATATATATATATATATATATATATATATATATATATATATATATATATATATATATATATATATATATATATATATATATATATATATATATATATATATATATATATATATATATATATATATATATATATATATATATACATATATATATACGGGGTTAGTTTAAAGTATGGAAACATCTGAATATCTCACAAACGGAAAACGATAAAACAAGATTTTAACACGCCTTGCAAGGTTGCCATAGGTGCATATTTTCACGTTATGACAAAACATACAGGGTGGTCTTGAAAAGCGTAGTGGTTTCGATAATTGATTTTTTAAATGGAACACTCTGTATATTATATCATTTTGTAAATCCTTTCAAAATTTATATTAAGTTTGTTATAAGGTACCCTATGGCCAAATTTTATGGTTCCGCAGATATCGGCACTTTAATTATTGCATTACATGTATTGATAAAACTAATAGTAACATACATATCTTATGCACGGAGAACAACAAATAAAAATCTTTTCACAGCTATTGTAGGGTCGCCGTTACAGCGTGGTGGTTTTGAAAAGCCTAGTGGTTGCTATGGTTGATTTTTTAAAAGGAACACCTGTATATTATATGATTTTATGAATCTTCTCGAACTCTAGATTAACTTTGTTAGAAGGTACCTTATGCCCAAATTCTATGGTTACGCAGATATCGACAATTACATAATAAGTATTTATTCTCACAAAGCTTGCTATGCTTTGTAAATAAATATTAGGCAACTGTCAAAATTAGTTAATGTCAATCACTTTACAAAATGGCATATGTTTGTGATACAGAACGCATAGAAATCCTAATGTTAGGAGGCTTTGGCGGCAAGGAAAGAACGTATGAAGAAGTTACACGCATATTTAATGAATTGAACCCTCAACACGTTATTAACAGATCAACCGTTTTTAAAACTATCAAGAGATATAGAGAGACTGGAAATGTTAAAAATTGTCATAAACTTGGCAGGACGAAAACTGCTACAGAAGATGAAACAAAACTAAATGTCCTACTCCAAGGTGGGGAAAATCCTCAGATACCTTCAAACTAGTTGGTGCTAGACAATAATATCACTCAGACGTCCGTAATAAGAAATTTTAAGTCATAAAAAATGAAACCTGATGAAATTCACTACAATCAAGAACTTACAGAAGATGACCCTGACCACAGATTTCAGTTTTGTGAAATAGTTGAAGAAAAAAAGAAGGTTGATGTTGATTTTGAAAAAAATATATTTTCTGATGTGGCAACCTTTTGCCTCAACGGAGAAATAAATAGACATAATTGCCGGATTTGGTCTAGACGCAATCCCCGTTGGGCGGGGATTATTAATAATCACATAATTGAACCCTTTTTTACATAAGGTAATTTAGATGGTGACAGATAACTGGACCTGTTAAGAAATAATATTCTGCCAGCTATAGCAGCCATATTTCCAAATCCAAACAATCCCATGTTACCTTTTGATGACATATGGTATCAACAAGATGGTGCTTCCTCGCATTACACAATTTTGTAAAAGACTTGGATACTGTCGAATCGTAAATGGTTTGCACTTTGAACATTTACTTTCGAATTTGTTTTATTAATTTTCTTTATTTCTTTAAATGTTGATTAGTTTTATTAATAGGATGCAAGTTGTAATACTGGAATAAACATTTTGAGGCTTACTGGCTACGCTTTTCATTACCACCTCGTGTATTTTATATTTTCGTGGCAACCCCATAATACCTGTGAAAAGATATTTATTTGTTGTTTTCCGTGCATAAGATTTATATGTGATACTATTAGTTTTATCAATACATGTAATGCAATAATTAAAGTGCCGATATCTGTGTAACCATAGAATTTGGGCAGAGGGTATCTTATAATAAAGTTACTCTAGAGTTCTAAAGGATTCATAAAATGATATATGGAGGGTGTTCCATTAAAAAAGTCCATCATTGCAATCACTACGCTTTTCAGGATCACCCTGTATATTTTGTCGGAACGTCAAAATATGCACCTACGGCAACTTTGCAACGTGCGTCAAAATCTTGTTTTCTTCGTTTTCCGTTTGTGAAATATTTAGAGGATCCCATACTTTAAACTAACCCTGTATATATATATATATATATATATATATATATATATATATATATATATATATATAATTTTTTTTTTTGATTGAATTTGGTTGTACCTTCATTTTGCAAGTGGCTCGGATAGGTTCGTTAGTCAGGAAAATCGGCCCAGGTTTTCCCGAAAAATTGTGTGTTTTCTTTGGAAAAAAAATTATATCACTGGAAATGACAAGGTAGGTATAACCAAATTTGGTGCGATAGCTTCTGCCATAAAGGGTATGCTGCCATGTACCAAAATTCAGGTCTCTAAGTTAAAAGACAAAAAAGTTTAATTTAAATCTGATCTAAGAATGTTAAAACGTCTGGTTTGCATACTTTAATATATATATATATATATATATATATATATATATATATATATATATATATATATATATATATATATATTTGTGTGTGTGTGTGTGTGTGTGTGTCACACTGATAACTCAACAAATTAGATCTCTACGTTAAAAGACAAAAAAGTTAGAGATAAATTAATTTTTAATTATTTAAATCTGATCTAAGAATGCTAAGCGTCAAAATTGATAATTATGATGGTAGAAGTACTAATGTGAGTGAAAAATACGGCAAGAAATGATTAACGAGCTCCTAGATATGTGTCTAAGTCGTTATTTTCCTTTACTTCGTCCAATTATGAGCAAAAAATCCATTGGAAATCAAATTTGTTTGTGTAAACAGTAGGCGTTAGACGATTAGCATGTATTACAGGATATACCTGCCAGTACATACATGTCGAGCGTAGCCAAGTTGGCTAAGGCGTGTACATCGAATAATGGACTTCTACATCACAAGTTCTAATCTTAGTGAGTGACTTTACTTTTATCATTTTTTTAAATCTCATTTAACTTTATCGTTATCTAATCAGATTGTTCCGATGAATTTTTTAGCGAGTTTTTGTATAAAAATAATCTGGTAAAGAGGAGATAAAAGTTGTAAGGCTTAATTCAATTTGAACAGCATATCTGGTTGTTTCTTCTTGCCCTAACTTAGTGAAACCTGTTCCACATTTAATACAGTCGTAGACTTTTCCAGTGGCTTTACAAGTGCTTGTTTTAATGCATTTTTTTTATGAGGAGATCCCGACTTTTAAATTTCGAAAAATTTCTTGAAATGAGCGCGAACTAGGACCCCTAGAACCCATATCCAGGGTCAGTGTCAATTATATATACATATATATATATATATATATATATATATATATATATATATATATATATATATATATATATATATAAAGGGTGAACCATTTACCAAAATTTAGGTCTATAAGTTTAAAGAAAAAAGATTGAGGTTTTCCTCAAAAAGTAAAAATTCGGGATTTGAAACGTCAAAATTGGCAACTTTTAGGCAAAGAACCTGAAAGAAATACAGATTATGTAAAGAGTGTTCTGCAAACCCTTAAGTTTCACCTTCAACCATCATTGCCTTTCATTTTAGTAAAATATTTCCAGAAAATTCATTACAAATAGACACTTTCTCTGATGCTCTGGCAGTAGTTTTTTTTAAGTTTATGGTTTAACGATCTACAACTTTTAGCTAATTTTCGTCGAAAAAATTCGTTAATGAGGAGACCGTGGCTTTTGAATTCTAAAAAGATTTCGTCAAATGAGTGCAAACTAGGCCCCCTAGAATCCATATCCGGGTTTACTTTCTGTTTACATATATACAGGGTGACGCATTTCTACGGTAAAGCTCAATATAATTCTTATTATGCAAGATACGAGAAAAAATTGTATACGCTAGTTATAGGGTGTCTTAAGCTGCATCTTATAAAATAATTTTGACAATCACAGGGTGGCGCATAAGTCGTTGGTGATACCTACAATTTTTTTTTTGAACATTCTTTATTGCATTTTTACATTTTTCATCGAAATATGATGCATCTTTGTTAAAAAAAGCGAGACGTAGTGAGTGCGTTTTGGTATCGAATTTTCATTAAATGCTTCAAAATTTAATAACTCAATTTGCTATTAACCTAAGGTTCGTCGTAAGTTATTTTGATAAAATATGGTCAATTTTTTCTACTATATAGGTTAGACCGGTGAGCAAATTGATGTCTGCTTGCATTAAAGAGACACATTTGCTACTAAAAACATTTCTATGAAAATTCACTTCCATAACGCACTTGTTGCGTCCAGACTTTTTAAAATTGCTAATTTACTCAAAAACTTGGTTCTGGTTTGCATACTTATATATATATATATATATATATATATATATATATATATATATATATATATATATATATATATATATATATATATGTGTGTGTGTGTGTGTGTGTGTGTGTATGTGTGTGTGTGTGTGTCACACCGATAACTCAAAAAATAATGCGCCGATGACGATCAAATTTAGTGGATACCTTCCTGTTGTTAGTGGCTTGGATAAGTTCGTTATCCAGGAAAGTCTGCCCAGTTAAAATAGATTAAACAGTGTTTGGTTTAAATTAGACAGTCGGGTTCCCCCGTCCGTGCCAGTTCTGAGCTGATTTTAATGTATCTAATTTCTACCACGTTAATTATAATGCATGTTTGTAAGGAAATAAATTTGAGACGCAGCAAGTGCGTTATAGTAGCGAATTTTTATTAAAATCTGCTCAGTCAAAATAGATTAAACAATGCTTTGTTTTAATTAGACAGTCACATTCCCCCGGCCCGTGCCAGTTCTAAGCTGACTTTTAATGTATCTAATTTTGACCACGTAATTATATAGCATGTTTGTAAGAAAATAAATTCTGAACGCAGGAAGTGCGTTATGGTAGCGAATTTTTAGTAAGTGTCCAAATTTGAGTAGCTCAATTTTCTATCTAAGTTTCGTTGGCTAGGAAACAAGTTTTTTCGGGAACATTTTAAGTGTATTTTCGTAACATTTTTGATGATATATGGTACACGGTTTCTACTATATAGGTCATACTGGTAACCAAATTTGATGCCTGCTTTCTTTAAAAAACACATAATTGCTATTTAAAACATTTTTATGAAAATTCACTACCATAACGCACTTGTTGCGTCCAGACTTTTTAAAGTATACGGTTAGGCAATGAGTAAAAAGGTGATGTGTATTTTTTACAGAATTTGTAGTTAAGCATTTCGTTTTCAAAAAAGGTGGGAATTCAGACATACCACTAAGCTACGGAATTATTGGTTGTGATAATTGTGGAAATAAGAAAGACATAATGCGACAGCACAAGTATCACAAGCCCATCTGGGTTTCCTTTGATGGTCTCGGGTACTATACAGACCACATCGTCAAGAATTTCTGTAAACTGGCATATGTAGAGACCGGTCCTATCTCTTCTCAAGTGGTACGACAAGCTTACAATTATTCACATTGTTCTGCTTTAAACTTTGTCTTCCTTTCTTTAAAGCTTCACTCCCGGCACGTACCAGTCATGCTACTACTGTTAAACGAAACGCCTTCAGATTTATGTCAATGCACCAGTTGTTGCAGTGCTATTTCTGTTGAGACTCCTGCTCTGTATGCGTATTGTCCGCAATGTAGAGGATATGCTTCCAGTACACCGCCGCTAATGTGCTGGCCCACGAATGTGTTAGAGAACCTTCTGAGCTTGACGGTCTAGTCCAATTGGATCTAGAGTGAGGACGTCAGCGGCTGATGGTAGATGCCAACGATGCAATCAGGCTGTATTGCGTAACAATATTATAATTTGGCCTGCAAGAACCGCAGCTTTTATGGATTATTATAAAAATGCAGTAGCGAGAGTATTATTTAAATGATTTTTCTAGCGAAGGATGCTATATCGTTTCGCGACGAAAAATTGTGAGAATTTACGCACATTTTTGTAGGTACTAGGCCTTCTGCGATGTTTTTGTGAACTACTGGATATATTTAACTAACTTAGGGATTGTTCGATCTTAGATCTGGGCCTCCTCGATTTTAAGTATAACGTTAAAGCGTGCCCTAGTTATGTCACCGAATAAGGTCACTTTATTTAGAGATAGATAAAGTGATTTTAAGAAACGAGTGACAAACCTCGAAGTCGCTCTTGAAAACAGTAAGAAAAATTAACTTATACAAATATATAAACTACATGCTTTAGCTAGTAAACTGCGACAAATGACGTTGCAAGTAAAAAGGTAATATCACGTCTGTTAGATTCACAGCTACACGACATAAACTCTTTATAATTTAACGTCGTTCCGAGACATATAAAAAGAAACAAATAATTAAGTTAGCGGCGAAGTTGAATGTGTGTCTACTAGAAGGATATTCTCAGACGTACAGTGAACATTTAGCGAGTTTCAGCAGCCGCTGGTGACGTCACTTGTCTGTGTGTTCAGAAGTGAGATAACAGCTTGATGAGTGTACTGGGAGTTGATTCTGATCCTTGTTGGAGATCCCACACTTGATGACCTTTTGCTTTGAATATACAAAGTTTCATGACTTTGAGATTTGTGCCGATTAACTTCTGTATATAGAAATATTTGGAATTTTAGATAAATCCAGGCCCACACGCTACTATATATTTGTTTGAATTTACCATTTGAAACTAATTTTAGCATAGACTGTTTGTGGGGCACATAAATTTGTACTAAAATTCTAACTTATAATGCTGTTGCTAACTTATTGAAATAGGTACTTCAAGTTTACTTAACTGTTTGAATGGTCAACGGTTTCCAGTTATTACCAGATTTGACTATTTATAAGTTATATAACTAAAAATTAACAGTTTTAATGCAACTAATATGTTTATTTTAGTGAATTTTTATTTAAAAAAATTCACTAATAGAGAGGTATCCATGGTGAGACTTTCCAAAAATTTTCAAATGAGCGCGGAGCGCGAACTAGGACCCCTAGAACCCATATCCGTGGTCGGTTTATATGTTTATATATATATATATATATATATATATATATATATATATATATATATATATATATATATATATATATATATATATATATATATATATATATATATATATATATCCGTCTGATAACTCAAAAAATAATTAACCGATTTTAATAAAACTCAGCAAGTGACTTTCTTTTATTAATGGCTTGGATAAGTTCTTTATCCAGGAAAATCGGACGAGGTTTTCTGTGAAAATGTAGAGTTTTCTTTCAAAAAAATTTTTTTTCTCCGAAAATAACAAATCTGCTTTTATTAAATTTACTATATATGTATTAAACTTTCTAAGTGCATAGAAAATTGAGTTATTCAAATTTTAAATTTTCTTTCGAAATTTTTTTTTCTCCGAAAATTACAAAGTTATTTTAATGAAATTTGGTGGATATTTTGCCCTAAGAAAGACCTTACTACGTACCAAAATTAAACTTTCTAAGTTTATAAAAAATTTTGTTATTCAAATTTGCGCATTTAATAAAAATTCACTGACATAACGCACTTGCTGCGTCCCGAGATTTTTTCATTTTATGCATGTTTACCACTTTTCTGACATTGCCTTAACTCACTTGAATAGGTTTTATTTCATTGCGTTCAGCAAAGTTTTTTTTTTTTTTGATAAATCTATTTTGATATGGTATGCTCTATAGAAAGGTAATTAAGATATGTAAGACTCGATGCATGTTCGCAACAATTAGAACCGTAGACCGGTTTCGCTCTCATTAGAGCTCTTAAGTACGGCACACTAATTGTAGCAAAAATGCACCAAAAATAATACGGCTATCGTATAGTCAGTCTTAAAATACTCAGTAAGTGGTGGACGTGCCGCCACCTAGTTGCGGAACCAAGTAGTATGCTGTCACGCCAGCTCCAAATAACACAAAGTGTTAAAAAATAGAGACTGGATACAGCTAACTAACAATTAGGAAATTGTCATCCCTGGCCCATTTCTACCCCAATATAGGGACAAAGTATGTAAGACTCGATGCATATTCGCAACAATTAGAACCGTAGACCGGTTTCGCTCTCATTAGAGCTCTTCAATACGGCATACTAATTGTAGCAAAAATGCACCAAAAATAATACGGCTATCGTATAGCCAGTCTTAAAATACTCAGTAAGTGGTGGACGTGCCGCCACCTAGTTGCGGAATTGTGTTGTTGTGCATTTTTGCTACAATTAGTATGCCATACTGAAGAGCTCTAATGAGAGCGAAACCGGTCTACGGTTCTAATTGTTGCGAATATGCATCGAGTCTTACATACTTTGTCCCTATATTGGGGTAGAAATGGGCCAGGGCTGACAATTTTCTAAATTGTTAGTTAGCTGTATCCAGTCTCCATTTTTTAACACTTTGTGTTATTTGGAGCTGGCGTGACAGCATACTACTTGGTTCCGCAACTAGGTGGCGGCACGTCCACCACTTACTGAGTAATTAAGATAGTGTAAACATAATCACAATGCTGTTGTAACTCAACAGTGATATTTATTTTTGATAGAAATGGTAAGTTTCTGAGGTAAACTTCTCGAGCGTTTCATAATTAGAATCTACATTTTTTAGTGTAGAGACAGTAGCAGGTTCAATGATTAAAAGTTTGCTTGTTAAATAAGTACCTATGAAAGAATATAACTTAAAATAAATATATAATCACTCAAAAAAAGAGTGGAGCTATCTTCAACTGGAGCAAATGCGTTACCAATTTTCTTTAAAATGACTTTTTGCCAAATGAAATGGTTACCATTTAAAGTTGCAAAAACAAAAAATACGTTTTAGTTTAGTGGGTAAAATTGTGGTGGCCGCAAATTGGAAGTAAATATAAGAAGACCATTTCACATGTTGTGTGATATACGTCGTAGTCGATTATAAGCTGCTAAGACGATTTAGTAGAATTTTCTTGCACTAGAAGTAACACATCCAAAGCTGCACCACCAGCACATGCTGTTTTTGGTCGTCCAAATGGTGGTCGGAATTTATCACTACCAGTTTCCCTAAACTTTTTGCATAGCTTGCTTAGATGCAGTTGGTTTATATTAATCCTATTACAGCAAAAATTATGGAATAAATCACATACCTTTGTCTGCGTTTTTTTTTATAAATATTATTGGCTGCGGCATCTCAGGCCATTAGCACATTCATTTCCCATCATTCATTATTTTAACTAATTTTCCAGACAAAGTCAACTTGGCTCGCCCAGGAATCGAACCCGGGACCTCTCGCTTAGCAGGCTGGCACCTAGCAACCTGCGCCACGAGGGCGTCATTGTCTGCGTCTTTGATGGTTACCATATCCGACCATAATTATAATTTGTATCTTTTCTGCATTACAGAAACCTGACATCTTACGTGATAATTTGTAAAGGACTCCGAAAAATCCAGCAGTAACATACTATCACATTTGACAGTTCCAGCAAGAATTCAATACCCTGTTTCTGCTGTCATCAGTCATCAAAGGCTGTTCAATTTGTGAAGTGAACATTTTCATTAGCTATAGATCTGCTATTTTGAGAGCTAAATACATAGAGCCTTTATTAATGGATTTATTACTAAGAAAGCTATCTAAATTCAGGACAATATATAGGGTGTTCAATTTGGAATAAAAATGTTTTTCGTCATCGTGGAACATCCTGTATATACAAGCACATGAGAATACAACTTCCAAGTTCGAATTGGACCATAATATTTCAATTCACCATTGAACGGGCAGCGATATCTCGATTCAATTAGGAATGAATTGCCACTGTTGTTGGAATGGAGAAGGTATCTCTAACGATTCGTTGCAATACAATTTTCCAACATGATGGCTGTTTCGCACATTATTGTTTAAATGTGAGACATTTCTTGTTAAGGCGTTTTATGGTAGATGGATAGAAAGGGAAAGTCTGTTTCCTTGGCCAGCTAGATCGCCTGATTTGAGTCGTTTAGATTTTTATTTACGGAAGCGACTGAAAGATATAATATACTGCAATCGATCTACCACAAGGGACGATATGATACTGCTGTCACAAACATTTTACTGGTAGAGATTGGAACAGTCGTTTCATCTATTACTTTGAGACTACAGTCTTGTATACTTGCAATATAGTAGGTGGTAGTGGAATTTTCCTTTACGTGATAGTAAAGTATTTTTTCACGCCCGATGAGGTACCACCCCTTACATCAAGGGGCCGGCGAAGTCCCAACGGACGTTTCCGGTTCTGGTGTATAAGTCGGTTTCCCTTATAAGCAAAAATGATGATGGCTCCTCCTTGTACAAAAGATTCCGGAGGCAAACTACCCATCCATTCGGATCTCCGGAAGAGGGGTGTACAGGGGGCGCCAGCATCAAGATTTAACATATCCTTCCTCCTTAACTGCTCTTCCTCACCGAAACTCAAATCAGTACCAAAACAGCCACTAACCACCTTAATTTCCCGGGGTATGAGCTCCTTACTTCTTTTAGATTGCATGGAGGCCTGTGCGCGTACGTCCGTAGCAATCTACCCTGCACCAGACTCCCCAATTTAGAAGCTGGAAGAAAAGACATACTATGGATAAAACTCTCTCTCAGGGCTGCAACTAAATTCATCTGCTGCATTTACCGGTCACCTTCTGACAACAACTTTGTCCAGCTCTTTGAATACCTTTATGAAAAAACCGACCATCTGATTTCTGAATATCCTTCCTCCGAGGTCACTATTCTTGGTGACTTCAATGTCCATAATAAGGAATGGCTAGGATATTCAAAAACCGATCCACAAGGGAGACCAGCGGACGCCTTTGCAGTCCGCAATTCTCTAGCCAATATGGTTCGGAAACCTACTTACTTTCCTCGCATCCCAATTTGGATCTCCTTCTTACTACAAATCCTGACTGCTATAACATATCAGTCACCGCCCCCCTGGGACGCTTAGACCACGGCATGGTCACTGCTTCCTGCGCAATGCAACCCGAGGTCGCACAGTCATCACACCCACGTATCGTTTAGCACTACAATTCCGCGAACTGGGACGAAATGCGAGATTACTTTTCCTCATTTCCATGGGCGTCTGTCTGCTTCTCTCATCCTGACCCCTCTGATATCTGACAAAACGTCACCGAAATTATCCAAGCTGGCATGGAATTATTTATTCCAAGTACACAGAAAACCTATGCAGCCACTCAAAAGCCCTGGTTCTCTAAATCCTGTGACAAGGCCAGACTTGAAAAGGTCAAAGCTCACAAAAAGCTTCTACACAATCCCAGTCAAGAAAACCGTCAAGCATTTAACGACGCAAGAAACCGCTATGTCTGTATTCTTTCTGATGCAAAAAAACTCGTTTAATAACCACATCAAAAACAAAGTCCTCTCAAGCTCCAGCGGTAGCAAACCCTTCTGGACTCTTGCTAAATCTATTGGGAATAATTTCTGCAAGAGTACGTTCCCACCTCTTGTCTCAGAGGATGAAATTGTTTCTACCGCCTTGGGCAAGGCTGAACTTTTTGCTTCGTTGTTCGCCGGCAATCCTACTCTCAACCCACCTCCAAATGTTCAACCACCAACAGTCCCCAATGTCGCGCATAATATGACGGATATCATTTTCAAAACTAAAAAGGTATGAAATATGCTCTCTTCTCTTAATACCAGGAAAGCATCTGGCCTTGACGAGATCCCAGCAATTGTTCTCAAAAAATGCGCACCAGAACTTGCTCCTGTCCTGACTCGTCTGTTTCAGACATCTTACAATAGAGGCATATTCCCTAGTAACTGGAAAACTGCTCGAGTACAACCCGTCCCCAAGAAAGGATCGAAAGCGCTTCCTAGCAACTACATGCCTATTTCTCTCCTTTCAGTCGTCTCTAAAGTGAAGGAAAAGTATATAAACACCGAATTACTAAAATTTCTTAAAAAATACAGTATAATCCACGACAGGCAGTATGGATTCCGTCAGCGCAGATCAACTGCCGACCTTCTTTCCTTTGTCACCCATTCTTGGAACAAGTCTATGGAACTACACGGTGAATCCCAGATTGTCGCTCTAGACATATCCAAAGCATTCGACCAGGTCTGGCACACAGCGCTGCTTAATAAACTACCGGCCTATGGCCCACCACCAAAACTCTGTACGTGGACAGCAAATTTCCTCTCCAACCGGAGCATTTCTGTTGTCGTGGATGGCCATTCCTCTAAGCTGTATCCAATTAATGCAGAAGTTCCTCAAGGTTCAACTTTAGCCCCTACTTTGTTTCTTCTCCACATCAATGACCTCCTCTCTAGCACATACAACCCAGTTCACAGTTACGCGGACGATAGCACCCTCCACTCAAATATACAATACTCTAAGCCTGTCTCTTTAGCCCAATTAGATGAGGATCGCAGACTCATGGAGGGTTCTATCTCCGTGGATCGCCAAAAAATATTAGACTGGGGAAGTAGAAATCTTGTACAATTCAACCCCAATAAATCACAGTCTTGCTTTCTTTCTCATAAGAGATACACCAGCCCTAGACCCATTACAATAAAAAAACCAAGTTATTCAAAGTAATGAGTCCTTTTCACTTGTTGGCATTTCTGTGGATCGAAATCTCAATTGGCACCAACATGTCACATCAATTGCAGAAGCGGCTGCTAAGAAATTAGGTTTTCTCTTCCGGGCTCGCAAATACTTTTCACCAGCTAATCTCTATACCTTATATACTTCACGAATAAGACCAAACCTCTAATACTGCTTCCACATTTGGGGTGCTGCTGCCGCTTCTACACTCGCTATCCTGGACTCCATTCAGAAGAGAGCTATACGTCTCATCGGTGCCCCTACCCTCACACAAAGGCTGCCATCCTTTGCCCACCGACGTGCCGTTGGTGACCTCTCTCTCTCTCTTTTATAGATATCTGCCCGGGCACCGCTCAGAGGAGCTTTCTTCCATAGTTCCTCCACCTGCTGCCCCCAACAGATGTACCAGGGGAACAGAGCGAATCCACTCTTTTACTGTACAGGTCACCAGACATAGAACATATTGTTATGCCCGCTCTTTTGTCCCTAGGACTTTCAAGTTGTGGAATTCCTTGCCGGCACATGTTTTTCCTTCTCCCCCGAACCTCCAAACCTTCAAGTACAGAATTAACAAGTTGCCTCTTTCCTCCTTGTCGACACCCACGGTACGATAGTATTTAGGCTGTAAGTCCTCATGGTGTGTTATTTAAATTGAAAAAAAAAATGATGGACGACGGTTTTAACACAAGAAAATACACTCAACCAGATTAGATTGATTAAATTCTATTATAATTTTTTATAGTGTGTTATTCATGTTTAGTTTTTTCATTTATATCTCATTATGTCAGTGGAATAAATGTTATTTGTTGAGCTTCATGTGTTATTTTATTGGTGATACCTTGTTATCAAGATGTGGTAATTCGTAGTTCCAACTTTGATCGCTACTATCTACCGCTAGACTAATGATATCTCACTGCGGTTTTCTCTGTTAGCTCTGTCTTTTGTAATCTATTCTACTGTGCTTTTATTTATATACCGTTCCATTTGAGTTTCTTCAGAAAAAGAGCAACATAACCTAACTGTTCAAACAACGCCTTCTCACGGTGTATGTAAGTTACAGAGGAAACTTAGAATAAGCACAAATGGTAAACCAAGAAAACCTCTTTTTATCGAATCTGATCTCATCAAGTTCTGTCGAGCTAAACCGGAGTAATTAGGAATTAAAAAAATATGCATTCAACGTCCACCCACCACTTTATTTTTTAAAATATCAAAAAATATGCTAGACAAGAAATAACATCCGTTGCTGGCCCATTACTCTGCGTGTGTCAAAGGTGCCACTTAATTCGCGAATTGGCCCTCTAGCGGTGAATTTAGAAACTTGAAAATAATTTCCAGCGGTTTATCATGGCAACTTTTTCATGATGACAGTTTTTTTCCTGAAGCTATACAGTGAGCCGTTCCTGAGATATAGCCAACGGCCATTCTAAATCGCCCACCCTGTACACAATTTCATCAGTTAATGGCTTCTAAAATGAGTTAACTGAGAAGTTTGAAAGGTTTGAACATGCCATTTTAAGTTAAATAAAAACATGTTAAACGAACTAATAATTTTAGTGCATTTTCATGACGAAAATTCAAAAATAGAGAGGGATCGATGGTGAGACTTTCGGAAAATGTCATCAAATTAGCGCGAATTAGGGCCCCTGGAACCCATTTCCATGGTCAGCTAAAAACGTTTATATATATATATATATATATATATATATATATATATATATATATATATATATATATATATATATATATATATATATATATATATATATATATATGTATATAAGTATGTATGTATGTATCCAACCGATAACTCAAAAAAATACTTCACTGATTTGGACCATATTTGGGCATTACCCTTATTTTGTTAATGGCTTGGATGAGTTAGATCATCAGATCTTAATGCCCAATTGTTCTTAACAAAAAATTAAAAAATATTTTTCAAAACGCAATATCTCTCAAATTCTTTAAGTGATTGAAATGAAAAATTACAGTTCAAAAGAACATAGAGAGATATGGTTATGTACCAATTTTCAAGTCTTTTGATCAAAGAAAAATAATGTTATTCGAAATTAAAACTAAAATAATCCTTCACTTCAAATTCTGTAATGCAATATCTACAATGTTGGACAAAAACATATGATGCTACCTGCACTGCTATGCTATTTAAATAAATGGTTGATAAAAATCTAAACAATGAAAGTTACAAGTATTATTGCAGCATGTCAAAACGTAGACAGGGACGCCATCTCGGTGCGGAACCAGTAGTATATTGTCACAACAGCTCTAATTAGAACAAAATGTTATAGATGGAGATATTTGTACAATCAACTAACAATTGTGTACATGTCAGACCTGGCCCATTTGTTTTATAATACCGGGACAATGTTTGCTTTCTAAAGCGCTAAATTTTAGCATGCGACAATGTTCTTTGCAAGTATTAAAACCTGCTCAAAAAATGAGAACGATACTGATAGATAAGTTATTAAATCCATCATTTTTATTATCGATGATTTGGCAGGTTAGTTTTTTAGTGAGTTTAGTAAATAGCACTTTCTGTATTTATCATATTGTACGTTTCAAACAGGTACAGTCCCGCTTAAAATTAGACATACCTAAGTTTGTTTAGCGTCCATCCCTATCGAGCTTATCTTAAAAGTTGCTTGCTTTCGGCGTCGACAAGATTTTATATCTAAGTTTGTTTAGTGTCTAAGCCTATCGAGCTTAATTTAAAAGGTGCTTGCCTTCGACGTCGATCGGATTTCAGTGTAGTCTTGGACAAAACCTAGATTCAGACACTCGCGAATTGCGAAATATCCGCGAAATGTATGCCTATTGGTTTATTTAAAATAATATCGTTAAACTGTTATTTTCTATTAGATTTTATAAATTTATTTGACTAATTTTTGGTGCACACAGACATGATCTTAATGTCTTCTCTACTTTTAAGTTTGTGTAGCCTCAATGCTAATTAAGGGCCCCCCTTTATTATACTTACTTATCTTGTGCTTATATATGTAATAGAAAAATAAAAAAAAGGCGTTTAACAGCAAGTGAATTTATTTACTTTAGTGCTGTATTCGATATTATCTGAAAAATACATTATAGGCGGCAATGTGGAATGTAATTTTGGTAAATTTGCAGTTTACTGCAAGGAGGGTTTTTAGATTATTTTTTTCAGAAACATGCTGAGAGCCCCCTTTAGATGCACAAGCTACAAGCAAATTTTGTGTAAACAACCCCTAAGAAACTTAAGGGACCAAGAATTAATAGGGTTGCTGGGCGGGGAGGAAATCTGAGCGGAAAATGCTAAAAAAACATTTAGTCGGACTTTGAAAAGATGCGTTTTTCACATTTTGCAGCAATACTTCCTTTAAACCCTGTCTGTCATGAACAACAACCATTCGCCCAGGTCCAGTAACTTTCTTGGGGGTTGCTCCCAAGACATTTTTCTTGTGCTTTATGCTTTGAAGGTAGTTTTATGCATGGACAAGGGGAAGGAGAACCCCCCGTATTTCTGGGTGAGGGGCAGAAACCCTCTTCGTCATGGGGGTTCTTCTTCCCCTTTTGCATGCACACAATCACCCTTAATGCATGAAACACAGGAATATTTTTGTTCCGCTTCCTAGTTTACTTTTTGTTGAGTATATTTCCTGTTTATCAACTGTTTTGTTTAAGTTTTGTATCCAAATTACGGTATAAATATTTATGTTAGAGGTCATGTTTTTGCTTGCCCTTCTTTACCTTATTTTTTCCGTTCCTAATTAAATAAAGTAACTTTTTCTTACTTTTCATATAAGGCTAAATCACTGTGATATATTATTCTTATGAAAATTCACTACAATAACACACTTGTTGCATCCCGAACATTTTACTTATTACATTTTGTAGCTATTCAAGTAATGTAGTACATTAAATGTATAGCCTGTTAAATTCTTTTAAAACGAATTCCCCACAACATGATTACCAAATTAGGAGCACAAATAAAAAATTCACGTGACACAATGTGAATATAGGTCGACCGGAAAATGAGAGAAGCTTTTAAATACAAAACGCCACAGATTGTGACAGAGGCTCATTAAAAGCTGTCTCACAAAGCTCTCTGAGTGGTGTTATATATTCTGTGGCAGAGTGCGCCATCCTTGGTCAAATAATGAACGTTGGGACATGATGGATGCCCCAGATATCCTTTGGAAAGATTCCACGCGGCAAGAATTAATGGAAGATGGCTCCGATTCGCGATCGCAATTTCGATTATCCTCTTGGAATGTTCTATCAACTTCTATCAACTGGGCTTTTCCGTTACATGTCAAGGTATAAAAGTGTATTTCCGGAATGAAACCGACCTACCTATAGACATTCCTGATATCTCAATACTCAGAGACACGGCTTGAAAATTTGATACGTTAAGAATTTATGGCAGCACTTTCTTTTGGGACTTACGTGGTCCATTTTATTTTCAAATCGAACCGCGGTGATAAAAGTCATAATGCATCTCCGCGCGGACAGATTTTTTCGTGCTGCACTTAGAGAGAAATATATTTGTCTTTGGATTTATCTTGCACTCACACTATTTCTTTAACACTATGAAATATTATTTGCACTTGTAATATTTTACAGAAGTACCTTAAAATCTAGTCTCTGTCCATGATAGATTTTTCTAGCAGGCTTTGTTGATTTGTAATATACCGACAAATTTTATTGCCACGAATAATTTGCTTTTAAAATTCATTAACTAAGTGAAGATTGGAACCTGTGATGAGCACTGGTAAGCATACATTATGAAATATATAACATGAATTTATTAATAAAATTAAGGAGGTTAAATGGTTTGAAGGCGTGGTGGTTTTAATTTCATTTGATGTAATCTCATTGTTTCCTAGCGTTCACACGAAGCAACCGAAACGTATTTAGAACAGCTGTTAAAAATGAATAACATAAATATAAAGTATGCAAAGAATATTTAGTTTGATCAAACATTTGTATTAAAATTTACCCACGAATTCGAAATCAATAATAAATTACCCTTTCTAGATGTACTGGTCATCAAAAATAAAGCATTTCTAGATCCTGCCATTTTTGTTTAGAAAAAAATTTCAACCTTTTGACCTACTTTTGACATAGTTTTGTAATTTTTACATTGAAATTTATGAAATTCGGAAAAACTGATTTTCGTGAAACCTGTACCTATTAATTCTACTTTGACAACTTAACTTACGGTAAAGATTAAGTTCCGTGGAGCTGGAAGCCATAATTCACTAAGTGAAGATTGGAACCTTCGATGAGCACTCATAAGCACACTTGGAGAATCCAAATCACCACAACACATTTTAAAAGACCTGACGATCGTTACACTAACCAAGTTAGCGTCATCAGAGGATGAATAATTCTAAATTTCTTATATCCGCAATTCTATTTATATTCTTCTGAAATTCTGCAGATAGTCGGTCACTCGCGATTTTGGGAGGTTCAACGTCATCTAAATTAACATTTTTTCGTTTGGCGAAAATAACTGTATTCTTTCTATTTATTTCTAAAGCAATCTATCAGGTGACTGCTCATAGGCGGCGGAGCGAGGTTCATTGATTTTTATTATAACTATATTTACCAATAAATAAATATATATATATATATATATATATATATATATATATATATATATATATATATATATATATATATCGCGAAAGAGTTACACTATTAAACTGAAACTACTGCCAAATCATTAGAGAAGTGGTCTATTGGAAAATAATTTTCTGCAACCATTTTAGTAAAATGAAGGACAATGATGGTTGAAGCTGCAATTGTAACTGTAAAACGCATTCATTATGACCTTTGCTTTACATATCTCTTATTTGTTTCAGGTTCTCCGTCTAAAAATTGCAAATTTTGACGTTTCAAAACGCGACTTTGACATTTTAAGAAGAAAAACTTCACATAGTTAGTGCACCCCCTTTTTGAACAATTTTAATGTAACATTTTCCTTTTTGCAATAATGTCAAACTTCAAAATGTATGACATTGAGTTGGCTGTATATGTCAAATGTCAATTTCAACTTAGGGTGGGTTATACGATGAAAAGAAGGGAAGTTTTCAGAGAAACATAAACAGTTAAGGGGGTGCACTAACATGTGAAAATGAATTAGAATAGTGGAATACCCTCTTCTTTAGCCTGATACAAAACTAAAATTTTCAAAGTAATTTTTCGGTTATTTCTGGAACCTTTTGCGTCAAGAAAACCTAATCTTTGTCTGTAAGATACAATAGAACTTGTTATCAGCACAAACTATTTTGATTCTGTGCATTTCTCTGGTCATCAGTGGCACCCAAATGTCTATAATTTTTTAGCCAATTTTGATTAAAAAAAATTGACTAGTAGAGAGATCACGATGAAAAGCTTTTGGAAAAATTCCTTCAGATGAGCGTGAATTTGAGTCCCGAGAACCCAAAACCAAAGTCCGTTAAAATTTGTATATGTTTATATATATATATATATATATATATATATATATATATATATATATATATATATATATATATATATATATATATATATATATATATATATATATATATATATATGTGTGTGTGTGTGTGTGCGTGTGTATGTATGTATGTATACGTATGTATCCGAGCGATCACCCAAAAAGTACTAAACTGATTTCAATGAAACTTGGCAAAAATCTTGTATGGAGGAAGAACGTACCATATTTTATCAACATAACTTGTTTGAAAATGTACAAACATTTTCCGAAAATAAACTTAAAACCTTTTCGAGAAAACTCGTTTCCTAGCTGACGAACCTTAGGTTGAATGCAAATTGCATTATTGAATTTTGAAGCATTTAATGAAAATACGCTACTAAAACGCACTTACTGCGTCTCGATTTTTTTTAACAAACATGCACTATATTTCGATGAAAAATGCAAAAATGCAATAAGGAATGTTAAAAAAAATTTTTAGGTATCACCAACGACTTATGGGCTACCTGTGATTGTCAAAATAATTTTATAAGATGCAGCCCAAGGTATCCTATAGGTATTGTATAAAAACAATTCTCGTATCTTGCATAATAACAATAATATTGGACTTTACCGTAGAAATGCGTCACCCTGTATATATATGTAAAGAGAAAGTAAACCCGGATATAGATTCTAGGGGGCCTAGTTTGCGCTTATTTGAAGAAGACTTTTTAGAATTAAAAGTCGCGGTCTCCTCATTAACGAATTTTTTCTAGGAAAATTAGCCTAAAAATTATAGACCGTTAAACCATAAACTTAACTAAAACTCCTGCCAAAGCATCAGGGAAAGGGTCTATTTGAAATGAATTTTGTGGAAATATTTTAGTAAAATGAAGAGCAATGACGGTTGAAGCTGAAACTTAAGGGTTTGCACACTTTACACAATCCGCATTTCTTTCAGGTTCTTTGCCTAAATGTTGCCAATTTTGACATTTTAAATCGCGACTTTTTACGTTTTGAGGAAAACCCCATTTTTTTTCTTTACATGCCTCTAACTTTTTTGTTTTTAAACTTACAGACCTAAATTTTGGTAAATTAATCACCCTATATATATATATATATATATATATATATATATATATATATATATATATATATATATATATATATATATATATATATATATATATATATATATATATATATATATATATATATATATATATATATATATATATATATTATTATATTTATAAATGAATCTTACCCTGGATGTGGGTTCTCGGGGGTCTAGTTCGCGCTCATTTGAAGAATTTTTTTCTAAATTCAAAAGCCGGGATCTCGTTAGTGTTTCTTTCAAAGAAAATTCCCTAAAACAAGCACTTGTGAAGCCACGGGAAAAGTCTACGACTGTATTAAATATGGAACGGTTTCACTAATTTAATAACAGTCAGATTAGATAACTGTAAAGTGAAATGAGACTGAAAAAAATTGATAAACTGTAGAGTCACTAACCAGGATTAGAACTCATCATCTTGGAGTTGATTATACGATGTACAGAGACATAGCCCACTGAGCTACGCACTATATGCATTTACTAGCAAGAATATACTATTGTTAAAGGTTTTACAATTTACATAAAACCATTTTATTTACAATGGATTTTTTGCCTATAACGAAATCATGAAAAATAATGACTTAGACAAATATCTAGGAGCTTTTTAATTATTTATTGTAATATTTTTTACATACATTCTGATCAATCACGTTTTACGTTTTAGCTCTCTTCAATCAGATTTAATTAATTAAAAATTAATCTACCTCTAACTTTTTTGTCTTTTAAGATAGAGATCTGGATTTTGGTACATGGTATGACAGAAACCAGAGTTGCCCTCACTTTTTTTCCAGAGATATACATTTTTTTCGAAAGGAAACACAAAATTTTCCGGGAAAACCGGGGCTGATTTTCCTGACTGACGAAGTTATCCAAGCCACTTGCAAAAGGAAGGTATTTGCCAAATTTTATCAAATTCGGACTATTATTTCGTGAGTTATGGGTGTTTTATATATATATATATATATATATATATATATATATATATATATATATATATATATATATATAAACATAACATATAAAAACTGAAACTGACCCTGGATATGCGTTCTAGGGGGCCTTAGTTAATTTTTGTTTAAAGAAAATTCCTTAGTAGATGTTGGAACCTAATAAATACTCCTCAATCTCCACTTGATTTTCCTTTCGATATAAAATAATTAATCTGTGGCCATTTACTCCTTCTGGTAGTTAGATGTTGAATACACTGTTAGATGGTTAAATTGCTAAGTAATTAAATACATCAATGATACCTAAAATGAACAAATGTTTCCCTTTCTCTCTAAAATGTTATCAACATAAATTGGAAAACTTCGTTCTAAACAAACTTTGAATTAAAATTAAACTCCGGTTATTTCTAAAGTAGTCTCATGTTTGCTTTTTCACGAATGTTAACCCCACTTTGATTAAAATCTCAAGCAGTTTCGTTTGTAATTCAATTTCTCTGAAGCTAAAATAAAATTCTATTTTCTCTACGGAATCGCACCATGTCACCGATGTTGTTTTATATTGTTGCCTACATAGAATCGAGCAATTAATTAACCTCACTGACATTTTATCTATTAGGCTCCGTTCTGAAAATATAATACATAAGGGTTGCGAGCTAATAAATAAATTTGTTGCTTTACTTTTGCATAATATACAATGATGATCCCAACAAACATCTCTATTACTATATTACTATTTTAATGTTAATAATACCAAACTGTAAGTTAAAAAAAAAGATTCATTGATTGTTGTTGCCCTGACTTGGGAAACTGGTTCATACTACATAGATACCTGGAGACTTCTCTGGCTTCACTGCTAGTAGGGCGTAGTCAGCGCGTAAGCTAACTGGAGCAAGTAGCCCTTCTGAATTCTAGATGTTCTAGGTTGTTCTTCAAAATATCTGTAATTTCGCTGCTTGACAGCATCCTCAGACAGAAGAAAATTATATATATATATATATATATATATATATATATATATATATATATATATATATATATATATATATATATATATATATATATATATATATATATATATATATATGTATGTATGTATCACATAGTTAACTCAAAAAATAGTGGGCCGATTTTGATCATATTTAGTAAGTGCCTTTCTTTTGCAAGTGGCTTAGTCAAGTTGGCCTGGAAAATCGGTCCAGTTTTTCCCATAAAATTTTGTGTTTTTTTTTTCAGGAAAATTTTGTATTTCCGGAAATAACAAAGTTAGCGCAACCAAATTTGGTACGCTGGTTTACGTCAGAAAATGTAAACTATGTACCCAAATTAAGATATATAGGGCGAAACAAAAAAAAAGTTATAGGCATTTAAAAAAATTGGGTAACACTGATGACTAGATAAACACACAAAAGCAAAATATTTTGTGTGGATTACAAAATTTATTGTATGCTACTGACAGACTAAGTTTTTTGGCGCGAAAACGTTAACAAATGCCAGAAAAATTACTTTCAAAATTTAATAACTTTTCCTCTTGCGATTTGGAACGTCAAAATTGGCAACTATTAGGCAAAGTACCTAAAGCTAATACTGCCTATGTAGAGAAAATGTTGCAAGAAATGTGTTTTAAAAGTCAACCATTATTGTCCTTCATTTTACTAAAATGTTTTCAGAAATTTCATTTCAAGTAGACTTTCTCTGATGCTTTAGCAGTAGTTTTAGTTATAGAGTTTATGGTTTAATTCTCTATAATTTTTAGCAAATTCGCTAATGAGGAGACCGCGGCTTTTGTATTTTAAATATAATTTTTCAAACGACCGCGACTAGGTCCCCTAGCACCCGCATCCGTGGTGTGTTTCAGTTTTTATCTGTTCCCATATATACAGGGTGACACATTTCTAGGGTAAAGCTCAACATTCATGTTATTGTTGTTGTACAAAATACGAGAAACAATTGTATGCGTTAATTATAGGGTATCTTGAGCTGCAACTTATAGAAACTATTTCGACCATGAAAAGCGGCCCATAAGTCGTTGGCGATACAAATTTTCTTTTTTTTTTTTAAATCGAACACCCCTTATATTATTGCATTTTCGCATTTTTCATCAAATTGTAATGCATGTTTGTTTTAGAGTTATTTCAAATATTTTGCAACTTTTCAAATTTTTGGCGCATATCAAAAAAAAGTCGGGACGCAACAAGTGTGTTATGGTAGTGAATTTTCATAGAAATAGACATTTCTTTTAACTAAATGCTAATAACTTTTTTCTTGTGACGTAGACATCTGAATTTTTGTTTATAGTTTACTTTTTATAACCTACTTACCAAATTTTTCTACCATAGCTTTGTTACTTTTGGAGATACTTTTTTTTTTAAGAAAACCTAAAACTTTCCCTGAAAACCTAGTCCAACTTTCCGGGCTAATGAACTTGTCCAAGCCACTCACAAAAGGAAGGTATTTGCCAAAATCAGCCCATTATATTTTGGAACGCTCGTATCCCCATTCATATCGCCGTTCCTCGCGTTATGGTGATTTAGCATCAAATGTGTTTTACCCTTATGATTTGACGCCCTCGTGGCGCAGGTTGCTAGCTGCCGGCCTGCTAAGCGAGAGGTCCCGTGTTCGATTCCTGGGCGAGCCAAAGAGAAGTTGACTTTGTCTGGAAAATTAGTAAAAATAGTGAAGGATTGGAAATGAATGTGCTAATGGCCTGAGATGCCGCAGCCAATAATATGAAATTAAAAAAAACCCTAATGATTTCTCTTCCTGAAACGATTTGTTTTTGAAGAACAATTCCCTGTTGCTAGAGGTGTTTTCGCCGACTGGAGAGTTCGAGTCTTATAAAGTGACAATATAAAAGGTTTTTTTGGAGGTGTCGGTCTCGGTTTTGTAATTTCTCCGTAATATCCTGGATAATAAGTAACTTTTCTGTTATTATCCGGTTCTGAGGCATAGTCAGTACTTTTCTGACCATTACTAGCGTATCCATTTGTTATATATATTTATATGTATATATCATTTGAAGAAATTTTTTCAAAATTCAAAGGCTGGGATCTCCCCATTAGTGAATTTTTCTACGAAAATTCAATAATTTTGATACGGCATTTTTACCAAAAAAAATCGGAATCTAATGCAAATGGCGCATTCAGGGAGGTTTTCGTTCATATTATTTCATGAAAAAATCGAGAGACCGGATATAGGTCACTCTCAAATAGTGACTGAATTGAAAAAGAATCAAACTGACGTAACTCGATTCTTTCAAATAGAACTGTCTGTATTTTGTGTTTCAGAGGTGAAGGGCGTAATAATATGCGTTTAATAAGTTATTTAAAGAAACATTTTCGGATTTTCGTGAACAAATTGTTTGTAAATATTGATGCAAAAAATTTGTTTTTGTGGGTTTTGTCGTAAAGCTTATTTGATGAAATATGGTACATTATTTCTACTATATAGGTTATACTGGTAACCAAATTTGATGTAAATGTAAATGTTTAGTTTACTTTTTATATCGCAACCCTACCTACCAAATTTTGTTATCATAGCTTTTTTATTTTTTGAGATAAAAATTTTTTCGAATGAAAACTCATAATTTTTCCGGAAAACCTCGTCCGATTTTCCTGACTTATGAATTTTTCCAAGCCATTTACAAAAGGAAGGTACATGCCAAATTTAATCAAAATCGGACCATTTTTTTTTAGTTATCGGTGTGATACACACACACAATTTTTTCTAGAATTCACTAAAAAGAAATTGGATAGCACGCATTGACTAACAATAAAAACGGCGAAATATACGGGACGGTCTAAACCGTGTATGTTAGGCAGAAATGGTACGTTATCTGCAGAAGCTATTTACAAAGACGAAATCTGCTCGTTATGATAATTAAACTAGGGTAACAGGAAATGTAATGGTAAGTGGCATCATATTATAAAGGTGATGAATGTAGCAGGAGACCACGTAAAAAGAAAAGTTGAATGGAAATTTCATGTAATTTGTTAGGTCACATAAATAAAAGTTACATAGAGAGCGAGCATTGACTAACACTGTAAATTAAATGTACAATCATAGCAAATGGACACACGTAAGTAGTAAGAGGATGCTTCTCCAATTTTCATTCTCGATAGAACAGACTAGTGAGCTTTGCAAATGAATCACAAAGAAGAAAAAGAGAAAAATAAACCGAAAGTGAAGCTATAGGAACGTCTTATGCGGTGGAATACAAGTAGGTTTTTGTAGGGTGATATGTATGTAAAATAGTTTAGCAGTAAGAGTAAGCAAAGCGTCATGTTAAAAGTAAAGGCTGTAACAGCGGCAGGAGAAGTCAATGGAAGCCACGTGTGTTTGGTAAGAGAAAATTTTAGGAAGAAACTATTGACTTTTAATAATAACAATAGACTAAAAATGGTGCGAGTTGTAAGGAAAATAGAAATGATCTGGAACAAAATAGTTTATTATAACTTTTTTTTCTTGTAACATAGAAATCTAAATTTTAGTGTATAGCTTACCTTTTATATCGTAAACTTACCTACCAAAGTTGGTTATGATAGCCTTTTTATTTTTTGAGATAATTTTTTTTGAAAACTCAAAATTTTCCCGGAAATCCTCTTCCGATTTTCCTGACTAACGAAGTGGTCCAAGCCATTTACAAAGGAAAGGTACGTGCCAAATTTTATTAAAATCGGCCCATTATTTTTCTCGTTATCGGTGTGATACATAAATATATATATATATATATATATATATATATATATATATATATATATATATATATATATATATATATATATATATATATATATAAACATATAAAAATTGAAACTGACCCAGGATATGGGTTCTAAGGGTCCTAGTTCCCGCTCATTTGCAAAAATTTTTTCAAAATTCAAAAGTCGGGATCTCCCCATTACTGATTTTTTTCGACGAAAATTCACTACAAGACATATTTGGTATTAAAAACATTTTAATGAAAATTCACTACCATCATGCACTTGCTGCGTCCAGACTTTTAATAAAGTGTGCAAGCTACAATGAAATGAAGAGAGTAACTGGAGACAGTAATTTGCTATTACAGGACGATATTGCCTTCAGACTGTGTTGATAATGATGATAATGATTACATAAATAATGTGAGATTTGTTGAGTCATAGCTCAATAAATCGATGAACAGATAAACGTGCGTGTCGATCTTAGAATCTCTTTCTTTTAGAAGTCGTTAGAAATTCAGCTTGAACGAAACCCTCCATAAATTCAATGACTTTGTTTGCAAGTTTTTCTTGTACCGTTATAAAATTCATGACTTCGCCAAGTTTTAATGGGAGAAATAATAAATCTTTCATGTTGCGAAGTAAAATCAGCCTGGTCCTGTAAATCATAAAATCCCTCCATAATGATTTTGTGAAATTGCCAAAATTACGGCACATAATTAATATCGGAGTTTGTTGTTAAACTGTGTTCAGAGAAAGATTTAATAATGTGTCTGGGAGCAATTGAGGTTATAAACTGTGGCAGTTTCCGATAAAGAGTGTCTTCTTAACGAGTTTAATTAAACCAGGGGTCGATTGCAACACCGCCACTGCAAAGCTCTTGGCTTGTAACTAAATTAACGTAATATATCAACTCATTATTCGAGAGTTTTGCCTGGTGCATACGGTGCAACGCTTCTCGTTATTTTTTAAAAGTACATAAAATACCGCCTGCAGTGTATTTAATATTGTCTGTGCACCTTTCACCACTGCTTTCCGAGTCTTAAATGAATTATTTGTTAATTTAGAAAGCCGAGGTTACTATTTATGAGATTCTCTCAACACCCGATTTCCTTAGTTTGGTAGTTCATTGAAACATAAAACTTATATGTAAAAATAAATTTCCAGGTATAGCTTCAAACTTGCTCAACATTTTTATTATCAATCAAGATAATATAAAACTCGGGACGCAGCAAGTGCGTTATGGTAGTGAATTTTCATAGAAATGATCTGGCACAAAATATTTTATTATAACTTTTTTTTCTTGTAACATGGAAATCTAAATTTTGGTGTATAGTTTACTTTTTATATCGTAAACCTACCTACCAAATTTGGTTATCATAGATTTTTTATTTTTTAAGATAAAATTTTTTTCAAATGAAAACTCAAAATTTTTTCGGAAAACCTCGTCCGATTTTTCTGATTAACAAACTTGTCAATGCCATTTACAAAAGGAAGGTACATGCCAAATTATATCAAAATCTGCCCATTATTCTTTGAGATAAAAATTTTTTTCAAATGAAAAGTAAAAATTTTCCCGGAAAACCTCGTCCAATTTTCCTGACTAACAAACTTGTCAAATACATTTACAAAAGGAAGGTACATGCCAAATTTTATTAAAATCGGCTTATTACTTTTTGAGAAAAGAATTTTTTTCGAATGAAAACTCAAAATTTTCCCGGAAAACCTCATCCGATTTTCCTGACTAACGAACTTATCCAAGCCATTTACAAAAGAAAGGTACGTGCCAAATTTTATCAAAATCGGCCTATTATTTTTTGAGTTATCGGTGTGATATATATATATATATATATATATATATATATATATATATATATATATATATATATATATATATATATATATATATATATATATATATATAAACATATACAAATTGAAACTGACCCCGGATATGGGTTCTAGGGGTCCTAGATCGCGCTTATTTGCAAAAAATTTTTCAAAATTCAAAAGTCGGGATCTCCCCATTAGTGAATTTTTTCTACGAAAATTCACTAAAACGTCTGGACGCAGTAAGTGCGATATAGTAGCGAAGTAAAAAAATGAATCTTGATTTTCTCTTAGTGTCTATTAATAAAATACGTGTATCAAACATAATCAAAACAGTTTAATTATTTTGTAGAAAAACTGGTCTGATTCGGTTGGTTAGCGAACTCGTCCAACAGATTTACAGAAAGGTACGTGTCAAGTTTGATCGAAATCGATTAATTAGTTTTTCAATTTCAAGACTTTGCTTGGAAACATATATATATATATATATATATATATATATATATATATATATATATATATATATATATATATATATATATATATATACAGGCTGTTTCAAAAAACATGCACCATCGCTCGTGGAGCAATTCCTTACTAAGAAATAAGAAAAAAAGTTCCTGTGCACATGGGCCCGGAAACGCATAATTTCCAATATACAGGGAGTTGAATTTTAATTTTTTTTAAATTTTTTATAAATAATTTCAAAACCACTGGATTGATTTTAATGAAACTTGGAATATGAAAGTGTATTATGAAAGTGCATATTTTCAAGTGAAAATCTACTTACAACTGCGTCAGTGGCGTGCGTACTGGGTAACTGTAAAAATTCATTTGGGGAAAAATATGTGCGCCACTGTTTTTTTCCAATTTTGATACATCAGTTATGAAGCTTATTACATAAGCCACAAAAGCTACCTCTTGGTATTTTTTCGTTCAGGGTATCCCTTAGGAGATATGATTAATTTTATAAAAAGGGGCAAAGTACCGATTAGTCGGAGTAATGAAAACAGTAATCGTAAAGTGCCATGAAACTATAATTTTTGACAGTTCTCTAAATTCTACAATTATGAAGTGCTTTGTAGGCGTCAAAAGAGTTTTCGTGCTATTCTTTAAATTTTGATACGGTGCAGTATTTTCGGTTTTAGTTATTTGTTGATACTGAGCTGCTCATTAATATTATTTCCTCCTCTCAAGATGGTTTTCATTAAGTACACTTCAGCGGAGTTGACTGATATGTTGTTAATTTATGGACAAACAAATCAAAATGCTAGACAATCTGTGCGAGTTTATCAGGAAACTTATCCGCAAAGAAGAATTCCTGACAAAAATATTTTCCCACGTATTGTAAGACATTTGAGAGAAACTGGTTCTTTAAAACCTTTAAAAGCTGACTCTGGACGCAGAAGATACCGTCGAACTGTACGAGTTGAAGAGGCAATATTAAATAGAGTTGAACGTGATCCTAGTACAAGTACGAGAATTATTGCCACCGAACTGGGTAATATTTCGGCATCATCAGTTCACAGAACTCTGAAGGATCAAAGTTTATATCCCTATCATTTTACACGTGTCCAGGAACTTCTACCTAGAGACTTTCAACCAAGGGTAATGTTTTGTCAGTGGTTCTTAAACAAACTTAGGCACGACCAACATTTTTCTAAACGTGTACTATTTACTGATGAGGCGTCATTTACACGAAAAGGTATCGTAAATTTTCACAATTTACATACATGGGCCGATGAAAACCCACACTCTCTAAGAGCTGCAAATTCGCAGTATCAATTTTCCATCAATGTTTGGGCTGCTATTATTGAAAATCACATAATTGGTCCTGTTGTTCTACCGAATTGTCTTGACCATGAATCATATTTAAACTTTTTACAAAATGATTTGCCGTTGTTACTACCGCTTTTTATGAGAAATGGTACAATGTGGTTCCAGCATGATGGTGCGCCCGCACATTTTGCAGCAGTTGTAAGAACATATTTACCCAACACATACGGTCACCGATGGATTGGTCGTGGAGGTCCGGTGTCATGGCCACCTCGATCTCCGGACCTGAATCCTCTCGATTTTTATTTGTGGAGTCATTTAAAAGAAATAGTGTATAAAACACCAGTAAATACACGAGAAGAATTGTTGGGAAGAATAGAATATGCATTTGACAGCATTAGATAAGATCAAAATATTTGCAGAAGAGTAAGAACATCTTTGCGCAGAAGGTTAAATAATTGTAACGACGCTAATGGTGGTCACTTTCAACATTTTCTTTAGCTTTGTTATTAAAGTCAATTGAGTAATGTACAAAAAACAAGAGTTTGGAAAAATCATGGTGTCTTTACGATTACTTTTTTCATTTTTTATTTTTATTTTTTATCATTGTTTGTAATATTCATTTCAATGTTTATCACCAATAAGTTTTACGTAGGTCAGTTATTTGCACGTTTATTGCTGTAATGTTTACTGTATGTTTTGTTTTTCATATTCTTATGGTTGCAGTAAACATATATTATTATTATTATTACGCCGACTAATCGGTACTTTGCCCCTTTTTATAAAATTAATCATATCTCCTAAGGGATACCCTGAACGAAAAAATACCAAGAGGTAGCTTTTGTGGCTTATCTAATAAGCTTCATAACTGATGTATCAAAATTGGAAAAAGACAGTGGCGCACATATTTTTCCCCAAATGAATTTTTACAGTTGCCCCGTACGCACGCCACTGACGCAGTTGCAAGCAGATTTTTACTTGAAAATATGCACTTTCATAATACACTTTCAAGTTCCAAATTTCATTAAAATCAATCCAGTGGTTTTGAAATTATTTATAAAAAATTAAAAAAATAATTAAAATTCAACTCCCTGTATATTGGAAACTATGCGTTTCCGGGCCCATGTACACAGTAACTTTTTTTCTTATTTTTTAGTAAGGAATTGCCCCACGAGCGATGGTGCATGTTTTTTGAAACACCCTGTATATATATATATATATATATATATATATATATATATATATATATATATATATATATATATATATATATATATTATATATCAACTCGTTTCAAAATTATTCACAGTTGCACATGCACGAACGCATTTCACTCATTCCGATAAGAAATGTGCTGATAGACAATGTTTTGTTGGTTTGTAAACAAAAAATTGACTATCAGAACATTTCTTATCGGAATGAGAGAAATGCGGTTTATTATTTCAGTTTATCGGTCGGTTTGATACCTGATAGTACTACCGAAAATTAATTTCACAATGGTGCAGAAGAAAGAGTTGAAATAATTACTCTTTTTTCAAAAACGATGACTGTGCCAACCGTACCGCAAATTTGTTTGATGAACGACATCCGAACAGACATGTTAACAGAAAATCAATTTTGGAGTTAGTTGCAAAGTTTCGTCAAAGTGGTTCAGTAGCCAACAAAAAACGGGATCTTGAACGTGAATTTCCGGTTAGAAATGAGACTACTGAGATTGAAGTTTTAGGACAAATTGCTGCAGACCCTACTTTGAGCACGAGAAAATTGGCCACTGTTTCAAACATCAAAAAGAATAACTATTCAGAGAATATTGAAGCATCATAAATTTCACCCGCATAAAATTCATCTTGTACGACAACTGAATGAAGACGATTTTGATCGGCGGCTGGAGTTTTGTGAAGTTATGTCTGCACGAATAGCTGATAACGGGAACTTTCTGTTCAATATCTGTTTTTCAGACGACTGTACGATTTTATTAAACTACAGTCAATCGTCATCATTGTCGTTTTTGGGCAGATAATAATCCAAGAAATTTTCACGAACTCCACACTCAAACTCCACAGAAATTGAATGTCTGGACTGGCATTTTTGGAGACCGTTTAATCGGACCAATTTTTCGTGATGGCAATTTGAGTGGCGAAACGTATTTGGAGTTACTAGAAGATATCGTTTACCCTCTACTAATTGACATTGTTGAAAATAATGATCGCTATCAAGAAAATGAATTAGTGTTTCAACAAGATGGAGCTCATCCGCATTTTTCACAACGTGTTAGGGAGTTTTTGAGCACAGAGTTTCCAGAGCAATGGATTGGGCGTAGAGGTGCTATTCAGTGGCCCCATATATCACCTGATTTAACTCCTTTAGACTTCTTTCTATGGGGCCATTTAAAGAGTAGAATTTTCGTAACAGAACCGGAGTCTCTGGAAGAATTACGACAACACATTGTTGAAGAATGCCGTCTAATAACTCCACAAATGCTCCAGAATGTCAGAGCTCGTTTTGAACAAAATTTGTACTTTTGTATGGAAGCTGGTGGTCAACAATTTGAACACTTACTTAACTGAATAAACATTTTTGAACGTTTGGTTTTGTTTTTTAGTTTTTTTTTTAAAGAAAAATTCGCTACTTAGTGCATTTCTTATCACAATGAATGAAATACGTTCTTGCAACTCCAACTGTGAATAATTTTTAAACGAGTTGATAAAACTTCCAAAAAAATTTATGTGCTGAATTCAGAAAAGAAAGAGCTTTCAAATGATGTAACACTTGACCCATGTTCCCTATTTCAAATATAAGGGTTGTTATCACCACCCTTAAGGGGTTGATGTGACAAACTTGAGTTTTATGTCAAAACATGTCCCCCGCAATATTAAAATTAACGTGTTTCAGCGTTTCTTAAAAAAATTCTCTGGACGCAAATCGGTCTGTTTTTTGTTTTCAATGCGCCACCCTATATATATATATATATATATATATATATATATATATATATATATATATATATATATATATATATATATATATATATATATATATTGAGACCAAGGTCTTGGCTTGCAGACCGTTTTTTCGGTGACCCAGATTGACGGTTACCATAGACGGATCTCGGGCGCCAGATTTTAAAGGATTTACTCCCTGTGGAGAGTGTCTGCGACCTCTGCACGACACTCTCACCTAGGTAACGATCAGAGTACCGGGGTAACTCTGCGGAGAAGGGGTCGGTAGCCTTTAGGTGATACAGACCCTCGAGTCAGCGGGCTTTAATCGTTGACTCGGCGTGATCCGACCACTCCTGTTTTATCGAAAGGTGTAGCAGATTTTGTAAGTATAGGCTAATGGGTTAGATACGAATTAATTGAGGTCTTTTATTTACTCAACCCTATATTTCAGAAACTATTAACAATATATATATATATATATATATATATATATATATATATATATATATATATATATATATATATATATATATATATATATATAACAATATTTACAAACTATATACGAATAAAATGTGCGGGTAATAGCATTAATCAGAACGTAGCTCTCGCTAAAGCGGTCAGAGTTAGTATATGATGAAGCGTATGCATCCAGCCAGGTATATACCATACAAGCTGTGTTTTACTCAAGCAAGGATACGGCAGGCGGGCGACACATAGCGATAGACAAGATCAAAATACCATAACCTCTCAGTCAAAGCAGGGGACACCGGAGACGAAAAAGTGCGGAATGAAGATACGGGATGACAGTTCCCGAGAGGCCTATGCGAACTGTGAAACCTCAGCGTCTCCGCTAGGGCCAAACCAGGACACAAACATCTTGATTACTTTAGCGAGCTGTGAATCCTCAGTGTGCTCACTAAAATAACGCAGGAAAAGGCAATTGCGAAACTATGTGAAGTTTCACAAGCTTCTGTCTGGTGAATCAGCCAAAAACTGAAAGCAGCTCAGCCTATGAAACCACAGCGGAAAGGGAACTGGGGAAAGGGCTCATTACTCCCAAAGGATAGAGGTTCTTGAGGAATGTTGTCTTTGACAATAGAAAGCTCCCATATAGGGAGTTGAAAAAGAAGTTTGATGACTCAGCGTGCATAGCATCAGAAAGGACTATCCAACCAAACCTGTTTGAAATGGGTTTCAAAAGTAGAAGACCAGTGAAAAAGCCAAAATTGACTGAGCAATTATAAAAGCCAGATATGAATGGGCCGATTCTTACAGGCAGTTGACTTTGGATGATTGGAAAATGGTAAATACCTATGGAGTACAACAATGTCAAATTTTTTCTCATTGGTGACGTCAATGCAGGTTTGCTTCAGTGATGAATCCACTTTCCAAATACTCACTGAAAAGTCACAGTATGTCAAGCGCAGGCCTGGAGAGAAATATCACCCTGAACAAGACAGTTTAACACCTTACTACAGTGATGGTTTCATCTGTCATTAGTGAAAAAGGGCTAGTGCACCTTGATGTCGTTGAAGGCACAATGCGGCAAGACCAGTATAAAAAGGTATTGCAGAATCGTTTGATTCCCCACTTCCAGGATTGGTTTCAAGATGGTCCAAGAGTATTCACGCAAGATGCTGCACCATGCCATACTGCTAAATCTATTACAAAATTCTTGCAAGATATCAGAATTCCGGTTTTGCGGTGGCCTGGGACCTCTCCGGACATGAACCCCATTATGAATATCTGGAAGTGTCTTAAAAGAGAATTGGGGAAGGAAACAATCACCGATAACGTTCAATTGATAGAAAGAAAAATTTATCATTGGAACGACAAAAATAAATTTGAAAAAATCCCTCTTCGATGCATTGAGAATATGCCTTGGAGAATTAACGCATTATTAAAATCCAAGGGGGGCTTGACCAAATATTGATTTTTTTTAATATATTTTTTAATAATTCTGTAAATATTTTGTAAATGAACTAATGAATAGGTATGTAAATGACAATAGCTTTTCAATTCCGAAGAATACTTGATTTTAGATGAAAATTCACGGTGAGTCCAATAATTTGGCCTGGGACTGTAGCTTTTTTGTAAGACACATTGTATAATTCTGGACGTTAATAAATAAGTATAAGTATAATAAGTATATTTTCTATTGTTGCCAACAAGACATCTAGTGGACATACTAACAGATCATGCCTATTTAATTCTTACCAGCACAAATATAAAGTTGCGCCCAATTTAGTATTATAATTTAGATATAATTTGCTACAGTAATTTCACTAATATACCAATAAAGTTAATTACTAACATGACAAGAACATGTTCAAGTATAAGTGGCTTCTAACCGCAATGCAGGGGGAGATAATTATTTTCTAATCTAGAATTAATTATACAGGTTTATTAACCCCATGGGTGCAGAGTCAGCCTTGCTGACCGTACGCCCTTAAGTCTTTAAAGCCGGGAGCGTTTTGAAGTCCTAAGGAACTGGAACCTTCTTCCTGAGGCAGAGAGATAAATAACTGGATAGATGACGTTCGCGTTTATACTCCTGCTATCTATCATCATCCCACATCCTTAAGAGATAGCCTACAGATTTATTACATTCCAGATATTTTTACAATTCGCTCCCGAAATATTACGCTTTCACTGACACATTATATGCTGTAATAGGTCGAAAGGATTCCGGGAGAAATTGGGTTGCTTCCCGGACAAAAATACGAGAGCGCGTGTAGCCGAATCATATACCGGTTTAGTGTGGCTTCGTTGTAAAGTAATTAATTACACTACTCAACACACAAAGCGTCGCTGGTAAAAATTTCACCCATTTTAATATTGACGTAACATTCGATTGCCGCGATCAAATTGAACTCTGTCAAAACTGTTTGCAAGGCCAATTTTTAACTATTAGCCCGTTGTAAAATAGCAGGTAATTCACATAAATTTCTTAATAGAGGGTGATGAATAAAACATTGACAATTTTCTATAGCGTCAAGAAGCTCCCGTTTGAAAAACAATCTTTATTTCTTTAGGACCCAATTGTGTTTGCATTTTCCGTTTCTCCTTTTGGTGAATTTTCTTTTAAAAAAAATCACTAATGAGAAGATCCCGACTTTTGAATTTTGAAAAAATTTCTTCAAATCAGCGCGAACTAGGCCCCCTAGAACCCATATTTACCCAGCGTCAGTTTCAATTTTTATATGTTTATATATATATATATATATATATATATATATATATATATATATATATATATATATATATATATATATATATATATATATATATATACGGGTGTGGCGCCAAAACCTTTGGTTAGCCGTTTCTCAATAACTACTCCGATTTGAAGTTTGAAATTTGAAAATCTTCACCCTTGAAATTGAGATAAATTCCAGTTCAGTGAAAATAGTTTACTTTATGCCAGACATCCGGTTTAACCGTAAGTGACCATCAACTTGCTATTTTAGATACAACATGCTCAGTTTCATAATATTTTTGAATTTTACATTGAATTTGAGATAAATTATTACTTATACACCATATGTGAAAAATCAACCGTTTTCGAAATTTTTCGATTTTTTTGAAAATTCTCGCGAAAACAATTATCTAACGTTGCACGCTATCTCTCTGTGGAAATACAACTGAGAAGACTCAGTTTTTGTACAGATGACCTTCATATTGGCACATAAACGAGATGTTTAATAGCGTTTCTTTTAATTATACAGGGTGATGAGAATTAGCCGTGCCAGTTGGTAAAATAAAATCACAATTACTCGCTTATTTCAAATAGAATACCCTAAATTTTATCAGCTATTTCGGTTCGCATCCGGTTTCCGTTTCATTGTGTATTACCATTCCCTTTACCCATATTCCACCGTTTCCCGAATATTTCAATTTTATTGGATTCACTTAATTAAAATTGTCACGATAGACTTAAAGCAAGCTTTGGAACTTGATATATATATATATATATATATATATATATATATATATATATATATATATATATATATATATATATATATATATATATATATATATATATATATATATGTGTATGTATATGTATATGTATATGTATGTAGGTGACACACCGATAACTCTAAAAATAATTGGCCGATTTTGATAAAATTTAGCACATACCTTACTTTTACAAGTGGCTTGGACAAGTTTGTTAATCAGAAAAATCGGCCCAGGTTTTCCTGGAAAATTTTGTATTTTTTTCTAAAAAAAAAATATCTCCGGAAATAACAAAGTAAGAGCAACCAAATTTGGTACACTGATTTATATTATAAAGAGTATCCTATGCACCAAAATTAAGATATCTCTGCTTAAAGTTAGAGGTAAATTAATTTTTAAATAATTTAATCTGATTCAAGAAAGTTAAAAGTCCAATATCTACAATGTTGGACAAAGACATATGACGTTATGGGTACTTCTATGCTATTTAAGTACATCGTAGATAAAAATCTAAACAATGGAAGTTATTGGAAAAGCTCAGACATTGTGACAGGGACGCCATCTTGGTGCAGGACCAGGTAGTATGTTGTCACGACGACTCTGGTTTACACAAAATTTTATAGATAGAGTTGTGTAACTAACAATTTTGTAAATTGTCAGCATTGGAGCATTTCTTTATACCGGGACAAAGTTTGTGTCGAAAAGTGCTAAATATTAGCATAGTGGTGCTGGGCGGAGAAGAATATAAAAAGGAAATGTGAGCGGAAAGAGCGAAAGAAACAGCTTAGTTGGACCTCTTTAAGCTGCCTTTATCCTATTTTGCAGCTATACATTCTTAAAATCCTGTTTACCGCACGCAGATTCTCTGTATTCACCGCAGGTCCTGTAACTTTCTTAGGGGTTGCTCCAAAGGATTTGCATTGTTCTTGTTTATGCATTAAGGGTGACTGTAGAAATGCAGAAGGGTAAGGAGAACCGCCGCGACGAAGCAGCGAACCAAGATTTTCAATTTATGTTTAAACTGTTATCTCACTTAAATATTTTTCCAAAAATGATTTTGAGGTTGCCTTGTTTTTCAGTCTTACATAGTAAGCTGAAATATTTTATCATTTTCAAATGTGTGGATATAGCAACCGTAAATAAGTGTTGGAAATGGTCTGGGTGCAGAAAGTATGTTATGGTAGAAAATTCTCGTAAAAATATTTCAAATCCGATAGCTAAATAAATTTACCATTAAGCTAGAGACTTCAATCTTGAACCATAGTAACACCTATATAAACGCGCCGACGGTACTAAACTAAAGAAAAATAACATAATAAGCTTTGCGGATAACTACAAATTTGTTTTAAAAAACCTTTTTTGTTGTTTATTGTTTGCAAAAACTGGATGGGTTGACTAAAACAAACCAACCAAGCAAGTAATAAGAAAAAATACCTGCCATATTTATAATTTGACAGGTACATTCCCTTTGTATTTTTTTTTTCTGAAAAACTTTTGTAACTTTAAGGAAATTTGTAACACAATTTTTTTAAAGACACTTGCAGTACTTACATATTATATCTAAGACCAAATTTTAATTTTTTAGCTCCATATAAAATATATATATTTTTTTCAAATGATCGCTAACTGAAACTCTAGAACCGTTCTCTAAGGTCCATTTAAATTTAAAGAATTAGTTTTAATAATATATCGTACTGATAGTTTATAATTTTTATGAAAATTCACTACTATAACGCACTTGCTGCGTTTCGAACCTTTTTTTTTAATTAGGCTGCATATTAGAGCATCATGCTTGCACTTTACTGTTATGACAATACCATCTGATATTGTCATAACAGTAACTTGGATTATAAATCCCGTCCCACTCAATGTAGGCATAAGTTTATCAATAAATACCGAATGTAAATATGTGTTATTTTTATGCCAAGGTGGCAAAATGTATTTAGTACACACTATAAATAGATGGCAACTCAAAAAGATTTTTTTGATGACTACTTTGGTAAAATATGGGTTAATGTACGTAACTAACTTTGTTCACATATCTGCTGTTTTGCAGCTATAATTATTTACCCAATTGCATCAGAAGATAATGCAAATTTGATTATACTATAAACAGTGCATTGTACAGAAGAGGTTTCTAGGACCACTGTTCCATTTTAGACTGATTTAATTACGCTCGGAACGATGAGGGCACAATCTGATCGCTTTATTGAAATCAGCACTTAATATAAGGGGTAAATCTAAATGATGCATAAGTGCATTATACATGAATCCAAATTATTGATTTTGTGGTTTCACATAATTCAGCATATGGAATAGTTAATTGCCAATTAATCTTGATAACAGGCAAGGTGGCGCATACCTTTTTGGTCGAAATTCAATAAAGTATTAATAAAATCGCTGATTCACCAGATACGAAGGTGTGAATGAAAAGATTTCTTGGGGGTTTAGCTTCCTTATGGAGCATTTGTTTACCCTTATTGATAGGAACTATTTTAAGCAAATGTTCATTAAAAAGCTTTGCCAATAGAGAATTATGGATGGTGAGACTATATACAGGGTGTGCGAATTAAAACTTCTCACCTGAATAATATCGGAATTAAAAAAATTAAAAAAAGCCGAGACACCTCGACTTTGCTTTCAAGGGGGACATATGACGGCGTAAGTTTTGGTGGCTTGGAACCTACCCTTTATCAGCTGCAAAAGTACCCTTAAATTTTAAATGACCGCCTGTTGAGTGACACCTTATTTTAAAACTTTCTCAATTCTGCTCACGGCAAGTTACGACTTCTTTGATTTTGGTGTGGATATGGCAATAAAATCATCAATTAAAGAGTAAAATTTCGCCTCACCAACACTTATCTTTATCATCTCTTTATTTACAGCCTTATATGGAAGGAAAATTAATCAAATTAAAATTTTTGATATTACTTTGAAACCTCCCCAAAATAAAAAATAAAACTCGGGATTTATTTATCGATAATAGGCAAACAGTAATGGTAATATATGCGGGACCTTAAGCGAACTCAAATCTGGTGGGTAGTAAGGTCACTATTTCCTATAAGTCCTACCCTAAAAGGTTTCTATCTATCAGATTTATAACTAGCAAAATTAGAAATAGCCTATAAGGTTGGAAGATCTTAATATTGTTTACTACTTACGCTGTTGTTGTGTTGTTGCACTGCCTGGAGTCTCATATTTATCAGCGCTCCAAACTAGTGCCTGGTTTCCATGATCTTTACTTAAAATCTCTCTTCGATGTCTAGGAATGCGGTATTAAAGAGTCCCAATTTGGTTGTCATCCAAAAGTCAAAAAGGTTTAAAGAGGAATTAGTCTTCAATCAGACAGACATGTTAATGTAACAAAATATTGAATTTATTCATATGGTTTGAATTTGAAATGGTAAACAAAATAAAATTAAGTAGTTGGTAACTCGCAAAATAAACATTAATTTTACACAAATAGAAACCAAGTAAATAGCGAGAAGTTCAAGGACAAGAAATTGTCAATTTACAAACATGTGACAGAATAATGAGACAAATGTGGTTTAATTATTACTAAAAAAATCTAAGCACTTATAGGGATATATGTTAAAAATCAGATGCTGTGTGTTGCAGCTCAAAAATAAACAAATTAATATGTAAATTATTTGACGTTTGTCAATCAATTTTGTTAATATTTTAGTTAGATCCTGGCCAGTTCTCGAGTGAAGCTCAATTTTTAAAGAAATATACTTATATGTATGTCTATGTGAAAACCCTATACTAATTGTTGAAAAACAGGTGATATTAAAGACAATGTACAGGTTAGGTATTTTTACAGACAAGAGTTACTGATTACAATTTCAAAAATGACGTGTTTATATTTAGAAAAACTGAGATGATTTCATAGATTAAAACAGGAAATTCACAATTATTCTAATAGCAGCTCCCTGACGTTATTTAAAACTAAAACTTGATTGAGTGTCTTTGTAAGTTCAGATTATAAAAATTCAGTTGCTAGATTAGTGTGTAAGACAAAATTTGCTAGTTCAGAAAAAAAATTTGACTCACCGAATCTTCTGCCTTGAATTTACCTGGTTACTCTTTGGGGACGATCTCCAGATTGAATGAAATACTGGTAGCTGGCACAAGTCTCAGTGACTCCAACAAGAAAAAAGAAGCTGGGAGAAACAATGATGGTTCCCGTTGATGGTTACTAAGCCGGTGGATTTATTGTGTCACGTGTACAAAACGCTTTGACACCTAGGCCGACTTTCTGAATTCGCTTGTTGGAAACTTCGCGAATCGCAACTCAAACGTAAATTAAAGCATCAAGGCAACAGGTTGAAACAAAAACCACAACTTAAGTTCCGCTTTTATGCTAACTACGATGTTTATTTGAACTCGAAAATTATTAAAAACACTTGAAACAATCACGGAATGTTGTTACAAGGTAGTATAGGTAACATAAAGACTTAAAAACTCAGTTTATAAGACAATTCGAGAGACAGCGAAAGTTAACGTGTTTACGCCTCCGGCGTCAGTGCCAGACTCCTCGAGGTAGAGAGCGTTCGGCTGCGCCTAACCCTTGCACGAAATTTTTCAATTCCTGAGCGTTGGTGGCTATGTGCGAGCTCTTTCTTGCATTCATTCTTTGAATGAGATAAAACGAGAGCCACAATCTCCGGAAAACTCACCGACGTCTTGTATACACACCTCCACAATAATGTACTCGTCCGTTCACATGTGTAACGACTTTTTTAGATTTCATCATCATTACGTCAGCTTTTACCCAGAATTTCAGGACAATAGAGATGTTTATTTTCCCCAACAAAATGCGACGTTTTCAATATTTTGATTTCTACGTATATTATAGAGAGTTCAGTACGCATCTTACGATAGAGAATTTTTTAGCGAATTTTCATCAACATTATTTTGAAACCAAAACTTGAAATATTTAATGTAGATGGGGTTTTCGGTATTATTTATTATGCTTGGGGGTTTTCTAAGTGTTTTTAAACCAGTAATGATTCCACGTAAAAACCGAATCGTTACAACTTATAATTAGTTGTGATATTAATGTATTACTGTTAAAACCAAATTTTGTGTAAGCGACAACAAATGGTGGAGTCTCCAGAGAATATGATAGCATCCACTGTCTGACGGTTTAAGCGTAATCTCATCTTTTAAAGCATTTTTCTTCAGAGCCTCGGTGGTCCACTAGTGAGAAGGTCTACCTCTGGACCCAAGGGTACTGTGTTCGATTCCCAGGGTTCCCCTTTCATTTTTTTCAGTATTATCTGTAAAATTAACATCAACCGAGGTTGTGCCATATTGCTTGTGCACATTGATTGTCTACACGTTCCGCCCTTCAGAGGGGGCGTGAATTCGTCAGCTCTGTGTACCGTGTGATGTTGGGCACGTTAAAGATCTTTACCTTCCTTACAGAGAGGCGGGGCTTCGGCAAAGTTTCCAGGATGGTGAGGTGCAAATGCTCCCTGGCGTTAGCGATTGGCCAAAAAAAGGAAAAAGTATTTTTTGTCATATTTGTGATTAATAACAGTTTTACAAAATAAATTCAGCAAAGGAGCTTTTATCTTGTGCTTTCCAGACATAATATATTGATTAATTGTTGTTACCCTGGCCGTTCCATACTAAATACAGATATAGAGACTTCTTCAATTGTTGGTTTTCTCGCTGTAACCGGTTTTGATGCTTGACAGCAATATCAAAACACCGTAACACCATCACATAGCAACGAGTGCATTTTGCATGCATAAACTGTAAATATTAGGTAGTTTATCTAGAAGCTTTTATATTTCTGTTTGCATCTTGCTTAACTAAGAAAATAACCGATAATCAGAAAAAATTGAAGCTTGCGTAGCTTTCGCACATCAGTTGAAGACAATAAAAACTGAACTCCTGGCTTATAAATTTTTCCTAAGATGCCAAGGGACAAGCCTCTTCTCAAACAGTACCCCGTAATGTGTAACAAGGGCATTAGCAAAGGACCTCACGGGAATTAAACATCGTCCTTGATTTATGAATAAGAGATGACGCCAGAGGAAGATAGGAAACAAATATATCGGGTCTTGATGGTATGTGGCAATTGAAGTCACGTCCGAACAAAGGATTGTTCATGATAGAAGGGCGGCTACAAAGGTATACGCATTGCAAAGTGAATAATTTTGTTTTATACGGCATCAACCTAGCCTTAAGAACTCATTTATAAATCAGCTGTTAGTCTTTTATACAAACAAAGAAGATACAATAGATAACTGGAATATATCGAGAATATAGCTAAGCATAATGGCTACTCTGTCTGTTTAGTGAAAAATTAGTCAACATAAACATAAAACAAAGAAAATGTTAGCGGAATCTACGACTTTTGAAAAAGAAAAAACATATAAAACTGTGGTTTGTTTACCATTTGACCCGCAAATCACAAGAGGTTTTAAGTCAATTTACAGGCAACCTTCTAAAAAAATACGTCATAAAAATTTGCTAGTTAACCCAAAGGGTAAAGATATAACTACAGGAATGTCGGGAATCAATGAAACAGGTTGTAAGAATTGTGGAGAGTAAATATGTTGGGCAAACTAAAAGAATTATTAAAATAAGATACAAAAAAAGTACTTTGCGCCAATGAGGTAGGGCACTATTGATAAATTATGAATTTTTCAGCACATTAGGGATAACAATCATCATAAAGAACATCTTAAGTTTGCCAAAAATATCTGGCAATCGCGACAGTTACACGCTCACAAATTAAATATATCGTTAGTAATTTGAACAAAAATGTTTCGATAAGCAAAGCAGGTCCAATCCAATGTAGTTCACTATTTGAATTGTTGTCTTGGTAATCAGAGTCTTTTTCCTACAAGAAATATTTACAATAGAAACTAGCCGGCCAAATTTGGTTGCAATAGATTTTTTATTTCCGGAGATATGATTTTTTTTCAAAAGAAAACCTCAAATTTTCCCGGAAAAACTGTTCTAATTTTCCTGGCTGACGAACTTATTCAAGCGACTTGTAAAAGGAATTTACTCATCAAATTTTATCAAAATCGGCCCATATAAAATTTTAAACTTACCCCAGATATGTGTTCTAGGGGGCCTAATTCGTGCTTCTTTGAACAAACTTTTAAAAATTCAAAGGTCGAGATCTCCTCATTAGTGAATTTTTGAAAGAAAATTTACTAAAAGCTAGAACCACTATTTATATGTTACTTATGACAAGCAATTACAAACACCGTCCTCTATGATGGTATACAGAAAAATTCCCAATGTTTAGTCAAAAATCGCAAACTCTGTACCAAAATGTAGGTCTCCAAGTCAAAAAAAAAGAAGAAAAAGTTAAAGGCACTTAATCAAGCAAAATTTTAGTAACACTAAAAGTCAGAGGAGACGCAATACCAAAATATTGTATGTCTTAAACAAAATCTACTAAATATTATAGACAACGTTTATCCTTTCATGACGCAAAAAGTTCAAGAAGTACCAGAAAGAATACTTTGAAAATTTTGTAATTTTTCTCCTGTAAATGTCAAACTGGAGATTTAAAACGTGACAATTGGTATAAGTATTGTGGTCTGTAAATGGTAATTATTGCTTAAAATGTATATTAGAATGTTTTAGATTTATCCTACACTTCTCATTTGTTAAAATAGTTGAAAAATCTGCCTCTAAAGACCTTACATATTACAAATAAATAACTTAAGACCATTATGGGTTATTTACCTTTCATTGCAGAGTCTAATAGAAGTCTTACAGTGGTATAATTGTTAGATGCATTGTTGATCAGCGGAGGGACGCCGGTTCAAATCTCGCTAAATCAACTTCTCTATGCACTTTTTTAAACTTTTTTTCGTCTTTGCCTAAGAAACAAACGACCTAACTTTAATAGGTTGAATTGCATGATTTAAAACAAAAAATCTTCTACTTCAGTTTAAACACGCTGTATAGTTTTGTTTCAACTTAAACATTATATGTAAAATCTAAATCTGACTACAGCTGACAGTAAAAGCCAATTCGTTTACATTTAGAACAGCCGCTACATTCCACTAGCTCAGACGATTCATTTAGACAATGTATATAATATATTAATGCCATTAACATGATAATGCTTTTGTTTTGCAAATATAACATGGCACATTACTTCAAGTCCAGGCGTTCTAAGCGGCCAGCGTTGCATATATTTTACAATTACTTCCATTATATTCAAATCGAGGTACAAATATGACTGTGCCATGTTCGTGCCAGCGTACGTAATCCGCAAGTATTTTTTCCAGGACTAGAATGTTCGAGATATACTTGGTTTTTGTTGGAATATTTTAGCTAATTGTTGTATTTTTGTGTTATAATAATTGGTTAAGTAGCAATTGCTATTATGAAAACACCTTGTAACGGTAATAGATAGGTTAAGGTTCAGCTATGCTTTGTTCCCTAACTATAAGTATCGAATAGGTCTTACAGAAAATCCACTGTGCGTGGAGAACTGGGTGATCCACAGCATGTCTCACTAGAATGTAGCAATAAACAGTACAAAAGCGCAATGTATTAGTGAATTTTCTTTAAGAAATTCACTAATGAGGAGAACTTTTGAATTTTGAAAGAATTTCTTCAAATGAGTGCTAATTACGCCCCCTAGAATACATATCTGGGGTCCGGTCTCAATTATATATATATATATATATATATATATATATATATATATATATATATATATATATATATATATATATATATATATATATATATATATATATATATACAGGCTGGTCCTCCGGGAGGTCCCACGATCGATTGCGGGAAAACTATCAATAGGAAAAACGTGAAAATTTGATATTACACTAAAGTAGTTGGGGGACACAGGCTAAAAATATTTTCAAGATGGCCGCACTTCCGGTTATACCGGAAGTATATGTCGATTCACTTATTTTAAATGAAACACCCTACATTTTATTGCAGTTTCGGATGCCACAGTACATTTTGAACACTTTTTGTAAATAATGTTCTATACCTAGCATCAACCGTCCAGAAGATATTTAGATTTTAAGATAAAATTTGACATTTACGGCCAGTGATAAAGATACCGATATTTTTATAATAAGAACATATTGAGTTACAATTTTTAGAATTAAGAATTAAGATATTTTACTTCATCTATTTCCACATCGAGACTAACAATAGAGTGTCCAAAAAATTCTTGAAGTTTGCAATAAGAAATTGCAAAAATCTCGCGATTTTCAAATTGGAACCCCCTTTTTTTATAACACTATCGTGTTAAGCTCAAAAAATCACTGATACTTTGTATGTAATTACATATACCTAAATCAAACGGTTTTCATTTTATTTTGAAAAAACTCATTTCAAAGCCTGATATTTTGATACATTTCCTACCATAAGCGTTAGCCATGGCATAAATTGCCGAGTGTGTTTCTATGGAAACTTTGACTGTTTGTTGATTAACTAGCTAATAATTGCACGGTTAAATTACACAGACGAAGTTTATTTAAATTTATTTGCTATTTATTGAGAATGTAATAAAGTAATTTCGCGAACGTGTGATACATTTGCTGATAGATATCCAGATAAACAAAAACCGTCACGTAAAACCGTCAAACGAATAGTAGACAATTTTAAAAACTGCGGATCTGTCAAGGAAAAGTTGCAGAGGGCTAAACCCGTTGTTGACAACGAACAAATTGAGACAGCAAATTTGGGATATTTTTCCGCATGCCCTACAAAGTCAACGAGGCACTGGAGTCAGGATTGTCCAAAACCTCCGTTCTGCGAATTTTACGAAAACATAAGTTCCATCCTTATGCTTGTTCAGTTGTGCAACATCTAGAGGAAACTGATTTTTCAAGAAGGGTGGAGTTCTGTGAATTTATTTGAATGCGATTCCAAGAAAACGAGCTGTTTTTAGATAACATCATATGGACGGATGAAGCAATATTTTCTAAAGAATGGACTTTTCAATCGTCGTAATTCCCACTATTGGAGTGACACCAATGTTCATCCTTCTAGGGAAGGACATTTTGAGGAAAGCTGGCAGTTTAATGTTTATTGTGCTATAAGGAATGACGGCGTTGTTGCCCTAGAAATATAAGACGATAATTTGAATGGTAAGAATTAATCCGAAATTCATAAAATACCTTGTGTCAACTCTATTTATTTACTTGTAGGTGAGCGTTATTTGGAAATTTTGCAAAATTTGGAAGTAACTTATTTGGACAACCTTTCATTGAATGCATATAGGAAAATATTTTACCAACATGATGGGGCCCCTCCTCGTAATGGTCACTTGGTTAACAAGATTTTACAATCTCTATTTGCAGATTAATGGATTGCCAACAAAGGGCCACACCTTTGTCCGCCTCGATCGCCTGACTCATCTGTGCTCGATTTTTTTATATGGGGTACTATAAAAAATAAAATCTACAACACTGCAGTTTCTACTAAAGAAGATTGCATGCAGCGGGTTCGAGAATCATCTCGTGAATTGGATCCGGATTCAATAAGAAGGGCCAAACATGAGTGATTGACACGTAGGTGTGAAAAATGTCTTGACGCCAGAGATCGTCAAATTTGAACACTTAGGCCGTTAATTTTTGTTTCATTTTATTCAGTCCATGTTGTGTGTGAATTGTTTTTTTTTTAATTTTCTATTATCAGTTTGATGGTTTTATATAAGGTTATATGGCAAGATACCTAAAAATTGCTGTCTCAATTTGTTCGTTGTCAACAACGGGTTCAGCCCTATGCACCTTTTTCTAAACAGATCCGCAGTTTTTGAAATTGTCTACTATTCGTTTGACGGTTTTACGTGACAATTACTGTTTATCGGAGCGCTTCCGTGGCTGTGCAGGAAAGTCGATTCAGACTTTCCAATATGGACTCGGGGGGTCGACGGTTCGAGACTCCCCGGCGGCGGATGATTTTTCAAATCACTGTCGTCGTTGAGATCAAGCTCAAGGTGGAGGGTAGGTTAGTTTAGATGAGCAAAAAAGGTCAGGTCAGGTCAGGGCAGGTCAATTGCCAGTAAGCATCTTACCTTTACCTTTTTACTGTTTATCTGGATATCTATCAGCAAATCTATCACACGTTCGCGAAATTACTTTATAACATTGTCCATAAATAGTAAATAAAGTTTAAATAATCTTCGTGTGTGTAATTTAACCATGCCATTATTAGCTAGTTAATCAACAAACTGTCAAAGTTTCCATAGAATCACACTCGGCAATTTATTTTCCATGGCTAACGCTTATGGTAGGAAATTGATCAAAATATCAGGCTTTAAAATGAGCTTTCTCAAAATAAAATGAAAACCGTTTGATTTAGGTTTGATAGGTAATTACATACAAAGTATCAGTGATTTTTTGAGCTTAACACGATAGTGTTATAAAAAAAGGGGGTTCCAATTTGAAAATCGCGAGATTTTTGCAATTTCTTATTGCAAACTTCAAGAATTTTTTTTGGACACTCTGTATACTCTATCGTTAGTCTCGATGTGGAAATAGATGAAGTGAAATATCTTTCAAGATAATTCTAAAAATCGTAACGCAATATGTTCTTACTATAAAAATATCGGTATCTTTATGACTGGCCGTAAATGTTAAATTTTATCTTAAAGTCTAAATATCTTCTGGACGGTTGATGATATGCATAGAATATTATTCACAAAAAGTATTCAGAATTTACTGTGAAATCCGAAACTGCAATAAAATATAGGGTGTTCAATTTAAAATAAGTGAATCGACATGTACTTCCGGTAGAACCGGAAGTGCGGCCATCTTGAAAATATTTTTAACCTGTGTCCCCCAACGACTTTAGTGTAATATCCAATTTTCAGGTTTTTCCTGTTGATACTTTTCTCGCAATCTATATATTAGTAGAACTCACATTATATGTACGTATTTTAAACTTTTATATTTTTCCCATGTAAATTGTAAACATTTTTTTCTTTCCATGTTGTAGCTTTGAGAATGGAATAAATTTTTCCGAAAGCTCGGCTTATAATAAAGAGTTTTATTTTGCAACTGACTGCTTTTCCACAATTTTTTAATAAATAACACTATTACCCTCACAAAAACTTAATATTATATATATATATATATATATATATATATATATATATATATATATATATATATATATATATATATATATCACACCGATAACTTGGTTAATAATGGGCCGATTTTAATAGCGTTTTTAAGAAAGCCAATTTTAAACTTAAATATGTTGGGCAAACAAAAAGAACCATTGAAACTCGATTTAAGGAACATTTGGCACAAGTTTTGGAACAAAAATGGCACTATTGACAAATCATGTTTTGCTCAGAATATTTGGAATAATAATCATCATATAGTTAAAGAAAATGTCAAGGTAATAAAAAAAATGTCAGGCAGTCGCGTCAGCTTGCTGCTTACGAAAGTATATATATATATATATATATATATATATATATATATATATATATATATACCCTTAGAAGTTTGAACAAAAATGTTTCGATGAATAGAGTGGGTCCGGTCCTATGTAGTCGATTGTTCGAACTATTATCTTAATAACCAGCGTGTCCTTCTTAGAAGGAATATTTGATAACGACGCACAGCATAACAAAGGCAGGTATGGAGTTAATCAGAGGGATTTAGGATTCAACAGTGGGGGTCTTACTGTATACCTTCCTAGAGGACGCTGTTCGTAACTTCTTGGCAACTAACATATAAATAGCACTTCTAGTCTTTATTCACATAGTTTAGTCATCCCCTTGATGCGAAACGATCGTCAGGTCAAAAAACTGTATTATGATGAATAGGGTTCTCCAAATTGTACTTATCAGTGCTCACCACAGGTTCCAACCTTCACCCATCGATACACAAAGTGAAATAAGAAAGATGCTTACTATATCCATGGGAATGCTTTCTTTGCAGGTTTACTGTTTATTGTCTTACACTGTATCACTTTGTATTATAATAGGCTATTGTTCCCGATGCTGGTATCTCGCGAATTATTAGACGTTTTGATAAGATTTTTAAGGAAGCCAATTTTCCGCTAAAATTTTCTACAAAAAAATTAAAAATTGGCTAGGTTACCCAGAGGATAGAGATAAAACCATAGAAGTGTCGAAAATCTATGAAATAGGCTGTAAGGATTGTTAACTTAAATATGTTGCGCAAATTAAAAGAACGGTTGAAACTAGATTTAAAGAACATTTAGCATAACTGAGATATAACACTATTTACAAATCATAGCACCCGGCTAACTAATAATAATAATTTGGATTGTTTTCGGGTAAAATCGCTCCAGAGGGTAGGGGATGAACGGATTTGGTGAAAATTGACGTTTTTTCGTTATAATAGTGTATATATATATATATATATATATATATATATATATATATATATATATATATATATATATATATATATATATATATTCGTAGTAGTTTCACCAATATAACGTCTTAGGTTTTGTTTATTAGAAAACATTTAATTTCATAAAACATCTGGTATTCTATGCTGAACTTAAATTTGAGGTTCAATTATGGGGGTGGTATATCGGTGACAAAAGTTTCAATTTTTTTTTTGCTAAAACGGAGTAAAGAGTCTTAAAATATATAGAAAACTTGATTCTTGAAGGAAATTTCTGTCTGTTAGTAGGCGCAATAACTTTCGAACGAATTGAGAGATCATCTTCAGATTTGGCACACAGTTAGCAACCGACAAACGAACGGTTTAGATCGTTTATGGATAAAATCGCCCCAGGAGGTAGGGTGTGACTGGGGATGATTTGGTGAAAATTGACATTTTTTCGTCATAAGTCGAGTAATATAATGATTTAAGGTTTGTTTATTACAAGACTTTCAACTTCATCAAACGTCTGGTATTCTGTGCTGAAATTAAATTAGGGGTTGGATGTGTGGGCCTGGAATATCGGTAATAGAGATTTCGTTTTTTTTTTGCTAAAATTTCGTAAAACGTCTCAAAACATATAGAAATCTTGATTCTGGAACAAACATATTTTGTCTGTCGGCCTGTACGTCTGTCTCTTAGTACGCGTAATAACTTTCGAACGAATTGAGGTATCATCTTCAAATTTGGTATCCGTGTAGCACCTGACAGAGGAGCGCTTCGAATTGTTTTTGGGTAAGATCTTTTCAGGGAGTAGGGCATAAATGAGAGGTGATTTGTTGAAAATTAATATTTTTTTGTTATAACTCGAGTACTATAACGTGTTAGAAGTTTATGGGTACAGGAATACAAATATTTTGTTTGTGGTCAAGTCATGTACCCTAAATTCGTTTCATGAAATGTCTCTGGGGAGAGAAATAATATCACAGCTATGTGGAAGTTATGATTCAATTTGCAGCACTATTTAATGGGCATTCTGTGAAAATTTTGGTCTGGTGAATTTTTGCACAAACAAATCACAATTTTTTTAAATTGAAAAGAGTGATTACATTTAAATATTTTTTTAAATTTTTTATTTCAAATGACAAGCTAAAGATTTTTTTGAAATAATAGACGATTTGAAAAATAAGGTAAACCGTAGATAATAAAAGTTACGTTAACTTAATTTATTACAGCAAGTTATTTATGTTTTTGTATGCGTCACCGAATATTATATAAACCAAACTCTAAACTTCATGGTGAATTTGATCCGACGAACCTTGTTAGAAAAAATCAATTACGCGATTTTTAATTTGAAATTAATTAAAGTACCGGCACAGCTTGTATTATAAACGTTTTAATGAAGTTTTTCTTGGTGAAATTTTATGGAGCAAATTATACATAACTAATTTTCAAGTATTGGTCTTGATCAAAGTTACAAAGCCCTTTAAGATTTTTTTACAAAGTTATAAAGTGCGCGAAAATATAATCATTGAAAAGTGAAAATTACGTAAATGAACTAATATTAAACAACCCAGTCATTTTCAAGGAAACACCAAAACTAACAGCATTAGCGATCAGTCTGATTTGTGTGTGACAAAATAAATGTGCCGGTTACACATTTTTTTATTTAGTGATTCTTTCCTTTATACAATAAGCTCTACATAGGAACTCCTATACGGGGTCAGTTTAAATTATATATATATATATATATATATATATATATATATATATATATATATATATATATATATATATATATATATATATATATATATATATATATATATATATATATATATATATATATATATATATATTTAGGTGGCGCATTGAAAACGAAACAGATCGATTTGCGTCCAGATTTTTTTTTTAAGAAACGCTGAAACACGTCAATTTTAATATTGAGGGAGACATGTTTTGACATAAAACTCAACTTTGTCACATCAACCCCTTAAGGGTGGTGATAACAACCCTTATATTTTAAATAGGGAACATGGGTCGAGTGTTACATTATTTGAAAGCTCTTTCTTTTCTGAATTCAGCACACAACTTTTTTTGGAAGTTTTATCAACTCGTTTAAAAACTATTCACAGTTGAAGATGCAAAAACGCATTTCACCCATTCCGATAAGAAATGTGCTGATAGTCAATGTTTTGTTGGTTTGTAAACAAAAAATTGACTATCAGAAGATTTCTTATCGGAATGAGAGAAATGCGGTTTATTATTTCAGTTTATCGGTTGGTTTGATACTTGATAGTTCTACCGAAAACTAATTTAACAATAGTGTATTCTGTAGAAGAAAGAGTTGAAATAATTACTCTTTTTCAAAAACGATTACTGTGCCAACCGTACCGCAAATTTGTTTAATGAACGACATCCGAACAGACATGTTAACAGAAAATATATTTTGGAGTTAGTTGCAAAGTTTCGACAAAGTGGTTCAGTAGCCAACAAAAAAATGGATCCTGAACGTGAATTTTCGGTTAGAAATGAGACTACTGAAAATTGAAGTTTTAGGACAAATTGCTGCAGACCCAACTTTGAGCACGAGAAAATTGGCCACTGTTTCAAACTTCAAAAGAAGAACTATTCAGCGAATGTTGAAGCATAATAAATTTCACCCGTATAAAATTCATCTTGTGCAACAACTGAATAAAGATGATTTTGATCGGCGGCTGGAGTTTTGTGAAGTTATGACTACACGAATAGCTGATAACAGGAACTTTCTGTTCAATATCTTTTTTTCAGACGAGTGTACGTTTTTATTAAACTCTGCAGTCAATCGTCATAATTGTCATTATTGGGCAGATAATAATCCAAGAATTTTTCACGAAGTCCACACTCAAACTCCACAGAAATTGAATGTCTGGAATGACATTTTTAAACCGTTTAATCGGACCAATTTTTCCTGATGGCAATTTGAGTGGCGAAACGTATTTGGAGTTACTAGAAGATATCGCTATCAGGAAAATCCATTAGTGTTTCAACAAGATGGAGCTCCTCCGCATTTTTCACAACGTGTTAGGGAGTTTTTGAACAGAGAGTTTCCAGAGCAATGGATTGGGCGTAGAGGTGCTATTGAGTGGCTCGCTAGATCACCGGATTTAACTCCTTTAGACTTCTTTATATGGGGCCATTTAAAGAGTAGAATTTTCGCAACAGAACCGGAGACTCTGGAAGAATGACGACGACGCATTGTTGAAGAATGCCGTCTAATAACTGCAGAAATGCTCCAGAATGTCAGAGCTCGTTTTGAACAAAATTTGTACTTTTGTAATGAAAGCTGGTGATCAACACTTACTTAACTGAATAAACATTTTTGAACGTTTGGTTTTGGTTTTTAGTTTTTTTAACGAAAAATTGACTAATTAGTGCATTTCTTATCACAATGAATGAAATACGTTCTTGCAACTCCAACTGTGAATAATTTTTAAACGAGTTAATAAAACTTCAAAAAAAAATTAGTGTGCCGAATTCAGAAAAAAAGAGCTTTCAGATGGTGTAACGCTCGACCCATGTTTCATCAAGATTGTATATTTGAGATGCCGACATTTTTCTGTTGTTTGAGGATCAAAATAATCGTAGATAATGAACGGGTCCATGGATTTCTTCCGAGCAACTTCTACAGACTGTGGTTTTTCTGACTTAAGTTAAATGTTTTCATAAACCGAATAAAGTAGTCGTTTCCGGGGACTCCATTATTAAAAGGTGTCACAATTTTCGCAACAATTAGAACCGTAGACGGTTTCGCTCTCATTATAGCTCTTCAGTACGGCATACTAATTGCAGCAAAAATGCACCAAAAGTAATACAGCTATCGTATAGCCAGTCCTACAATACTCAGTAAGTGGTGGACGTGCCGCCACCTAGTTGCGGAACCAAGTAGTATGCTGTTACGCCAGCTCCAAATAACACAAAGTGTTAAAAAAATAGAGACTGGATACAGCTAACTAACAATTTAGAAAATTGTCAGCCCTGGCCCATTTCTATCCCAATATAGGGACAAAGTATGTAAGACTCGATGCATTTTCGCAACAATTAGAACCGTAGACCGGTTTCGCTCTCATTAGAGCTCTTCAGTACGGCATACTAATTGCAGCAAAAATGCACCAAAAGTAATTTTCTAAATTGTTAGTTAGCTGTATCCAGTCTCTATTTTTTTAACACTTTGTGTTATTTGGAGCTGGCGTGACAGCATACTACTTGGTTCCGCAACTAGGTGGCGGCACGTCCACCACTTACTGAGTATTTTAAGACTGGCTGTACGATGGCCGTATTACTTTTGGTGCATTTTTGCTGCAATTAGTATGCCGTACTGAAGAGCTATAATGAGAGCGAAACCGGTCTACGGTTCTAATTGTTGCGAAAATGCATCGAGTCTTAAAAAAATAGTGGCTTCATCACTTTATCATGCCTGAAACATGTAACACTAAATGTTATAATGTACAGAAAGACAGTAACAGTTGTAACTACTATTCTCTACAAAACGTAGTTTAAACATTACCAAAAACCACGCAAAGAACAAAATTAGCTATCCAAACACACAAATCCTACTTAACGTAGCTCCGTATTCAGGAAAACCGGCACTCGCCCTTTCCATTCAGTGCTGAAGCACGTCCCGTCATAAGCCGAGCAAATACAACTGGAATTCAAGATATGAGATAGCATAACAGGAAAGAACCTCTCGACATATTTAAAGAGTAAAAGCAAATGCATAGCATCTCCACTTTCCTACAACCGAAATAACTTTTATCCCCGAATAACCTCAAAGTAATTTACATTCAAACGCAGGTATCGTGTCATGCACGGCAGTAAACATTGTAAAAGAGAGACCGTTGCATTTTATAGGGGTTTTTATTTATGAGTGAAGCCCTGCCTTCGACGGACCATTTTCATAGATGTTTTATGTCTGTCTGTCCCTTAGGAGTCGTCCCGGTCACAATGCTCTCGCACGGCTCGTCGATAGTTGCAGGACTACGGGAGAAATAGCAGGAGGAACGGTAGCTTACACAGGAATGCATTTGCTGATAGTGTAGCCGGATGTCGTAAAGACGTGCCACCGCATTGACTGTGGGAATGTGGCTTTTTGTGGTCAGCTTTTTCTTGCAAAGATCATTAAGAGAAGGTCTTAATTTTCTGTTTAGCCAAGCAGCCTCGGTAGCAGTTGTTTTTTTAGCGCATGCTACGTCCGAATGATATAATATAATCATTTAGTATGAATCTATAAACAGTAATGGATTTTAATGAAATAATCTAATAAATTAAGACATAAGTAAAAACCAATAACTAAATGGTTTTTACAAGGGCCAACTGGAAAGTTTTTAGCCTACTATAGAAGCATATAAGATTTAAAATCCAAAATCTTTATTGTTTATTTTCTCTTAATTATAAAGGTCAAGACGCATCAAGTGTGTTAAAGTAGCAAATTCTCATAGGTTTTGCAATACATTCCGAAACTTTCCTTATGCTTAGCCTATCATTCGACTTATGTATGATTTGTTAGGGGCAGGTTCACCACAACAGCATTAGCAAATATTAATGATGACATCCTCACAGCTAACGATAAAAATCAAGTTACAGCTTTGGTATTGCTAGACTACAGTAAAGCTTTTGATACGATCAGTCATGAACTATTGTGCTCGAAGTTACAATATATTGGTTTCAATCATGACGCCGTTCAGTTTATAGAAAGTTACTTTTCAGATAGGGCACAGAGGGTTGTCTGCGGGTCGGATGTATCGGATTCTTTGAGTTTATTAAAGGGAGTTCCACAGGGCTCTATCTTGGGCCCCCTTTTATTCAATATTTATACGTTTGATTTTCAAGAACAAATTATCTCGAGTAAAATACACTTCTATGCCGATGATACCCAGCTTTACAAATCATTTCCTGTCGAAAATGTCTTAGACGCTATAGCAAGTTTAAATGCAGACCTTGGTAGGTTAGTCAGGACAGCAAAGAAGCATTATCTTGCGATAAATGTCAATAAGTGTTGCGTACTTTATTTTGGCAGGAAAGTCAGTAGGAATAGGGTTTATTCTCAAAATATTGATATTTTGATAGATGGGAGTTGCTTGGAAGCAAAACAATCTGCAAGGAATCTTGGTCTCATAATGGATAACAATTTAAAATTTTCTGATCACGTCACTAATCTTCGTAGAGCTAGCTTTGGCCTATTGAAATCTTTTTATAGCCACCAAAATTTCCTTCCAGTGAAAGTAAAAGCTCTCTTGGTAGACTCGATGATTCTCTCGCGCTTTAACCATGCTGATGTTGTGTATGGACCTGCCCTTGACAGTTGGGATCGGCAAAGAATAGAAAAGGTTCAGAAGTCATATTTACGGTTCATCTTTAATCTAAAAAGAACAGATCGTGTTTCCTATAAGTTAAAAGAACTAGATTGGCTGAATATGAAGAATCGCTGGAAAGTACATCTTCTTTGCTTGACTCAGAAGATTGTCCTCGGGGTGGGGCCTGATTACCTACATCAGAAGCTCTGTTTTCGGAGACAAATACATTCGCTCAATACAAGACTCGATCACTTGTTTGCCATACCTAAATATTATACGAGCCAATATCGGGGGTCTTTTTCCTATGTTGCACCACATCTGTATAATAAAATACGTTTTAAACATACTTTATGTTCTCTGCCAGGGTTTCGGAGATATGTTACAGATTTTTATAAAAATAGTCAGTTTGCGTAGTGTAGTTATAATAAATCATATTTATATTTAGGAATTCCTTCTTTCAGCTAAATTTAAAGCGCACAATTGTCAATGTTTTGTTGTTATTTTGTTTTGTTGTTTTGGATACTAAGGCATTTATGATTTGTTTATTTTATAATTTGTTTATTTTGTAATTCCTACATTTTAAGTTATCTTTTAAGGGTTAAGTGGAAGAAAATTGTAAAATTAACTTCGCCCTAATAAAAACTTATTATTATTATTATTATTATTATTTAAACACGTTTATGGAAAATTTTGTTATTATGTATTTAGTTTAGTCTATGGATATTGAATAACCTTCCAATGCCATTTCTTTCTCTGTGCGCACACACACATGTTAAATTAAAGTAGCTGATTTTTATAAAGAATTCACTTAAAAGCGTCTAAAGCTTTTCTCTCTATCAATTTAATGTCAGTGAAATTTTGTGACATTATGTCGATTATAAACCACCACATAGAACCTAATATATCGATCTTTGTTTATTCTATTTAAGTATATAACACATAGTAATTTCCTTTTCTGACAACAGGGGATATATTTCGCGGCGTTCCCCAAATTATGTTAAATTAAATTCCGGAAGACCTTAGATTACAATTATTCAACTAAACAAAATCTTAGCGCATCAAATCTGTAATTCTATTGTAATGAGTAAAATGCCAGAAAAATACATTAACGGGTTTCAGAGATATTGACAAGATTTGATTCTTCTCATGGTAAAACTTGACTCTTAGAACTTGCCAACGAACTCGATCTCCAGAAAAAAATTCTAGTATAATGAACTAAAACAGAAAGTCTGTAGGTGGCCTAGAAGCTTCGCAAGCCATGTTGTACATACAGCCATATAGGTATATATATATATATATATATATATATATATATATATATATATATATATATATATATATATATATATATATATATATATATAATACATATATATATATAATATATATATATATATATATATATAAATATATATATATATATATATATATATATATATATATATATATATATATATATATATATATATATATATATATATATATATATATATATATATATATATATATTATATAATATATATATATATATATATATATATATATATATATATCGATTATTTTACAAAAAATTTTGAAAACTAGAAAGTAGTTACCTCTCTGTAACATGTTTCCTATGAAAATTCGCTAATATACTTTATTTGGCTATGATAAAGACTTTTCAAATTTCCTTTTCGGTTAAGGAAAGGGGTGTAAAAGGAGCATGGTTATAATACACTGAAAGGTATATTATTAGCGCTCTCAGGATATTGGAACATTGGAAGGTAGCCACTAGTTGCGAGAACAACACTTGATGAAAGGTTTAATTAAGAGCTGTTGTTTCCCTAACTCTGTTCAACACGTCAGGCGATACGTTCCTGATTTCTGTTATTATTTTTATTTACAAATCATCTAAATCAGAAAGTTGCGTTTTATACACTCTGTTTTTAAGGTATCCTTATAAAAAGAAATCAAGGGATGTAAGATCTAGTGATCTAGTGAGCCATTCTACGAAACCTCTTCGTTCAATCAATGTATGTGGAAATACTTCGTGTGTATATTCCCGTACTTAAAGAGCAAAGTGGCGCGGTGCACCATCTTGTTGAAACCATATTCTTTCATGGGTAATATTAGGTTCCATTACATTTGGATACAATTCTGCTAACATTAGGACAACCTGTTCTCTTAGCATTTGTAAATATCTTAGCCCGTTTATATTTTCTATATAAACAGGTCCAACTACGTGATTACTAATGATACCATCCCAAACATTCAACTTCTGAGGACGCTGAGTGTGTGTTTGTCGCATCCAGTTGGGGTTTCCGGCAGCCCGGTATCTGCAATTTTGCCTCTTTACATCGCCATTCAAAAGAAATGTTGGTTCATCGGAAAACAGAACGTCAGCAGAAAAAATAACATTTATATGTAACATATCCAGCAGTTGTTCAAAAAATTTCAGTCTTTTATCAGAATCACCGTCAATCAACTCTTGAACGTGTTGTAGTTTATAGGGGTGCATTTTTTCGTTTTTGAGACATCTTAAAACTGTTGATTGACTAACATCATTTTCACGTGCAACTTGACGGGTAGGAGTTGTTGGTTCTTCTTGAAAAGCCAATAAAATATTGAGTTTTACATCTTCTTCAACAAACTTGCGTCTCCTAGACAGTGGTTTAACGTGTCCATTATCACGAAACTGTGAATGTATCTTAGACACAGTTCCCTAGGTTAGTGGGGGCAAATCTGAATGTTTTTCATTAAATATGTTAACAATTGTGCTTGGGTTTTACACATATCACCATACCCGATCATCATTAATATTTGTGTTCGCAGAGTTTCAGTTAAATATCGCATTATTAAAACAAAAATTAATTGAAATTATTGGAACAAAATTACGACTAATTTATTTGGAGACCGTACATTTAACACAATACACCACAAAATAAAACAAAACTGTTAAATTTCGCCTTTCACACTGCAAAAATTGGTAGTTAATAAGAAACGATTAATGATACCAAGTACGTTTTAGATAAAAGACAAGGCAAGAAATTTAAGATAGGAGTCAACGAAGAATTCTAGAGCAGATTATTTCGTTGTGTGGAAGTGAACGGAGAACATTTTGAACATTTATTATAAGAAAGGGACGTTTTTATTAAATTTCTTTTCGAAATTTGAATTTCAGGGCAAACTGTTTAGTTTTAATATTCCGGTATTAAATTTCTACCCTGTACATTACTGTCTTATTTTTGAAATTCGGTCAATTCGTTTAGAAGGTATGGCATTTTTAACTATCACTAATGAACTTCCCGAAAAATGAAAAAACTAAATCGTTCCACTTAAAAACTTAGCATAGTATTGAAGTAAATGTTGAAAATAATTAGGACCAATCATACTACTAAACCAACATACCAACGAATTAAACTTCAAACTAATAACCGTTTAAATTGAGCACCACCAACTTCCTTACAAGTGTATAAATTTTGTTAAATTTTTGCCTAACGTTTGCAAGCATTTCAGGAGTAATTCACCTTAACTGCAGGAACTGCATTAGTGACATTGCAACCGAAATATACGAAAATAAATTTCCTGAGCGGCATCAACCAAATTCAAGACACTTTAGGGATCTGGTACAAAATTTGCTTGATTATGGAAGTTTTGGAAAACCCAGAAATCGGAAATATGCTGTGGAAAATCAGGAGAGAATTGATGCTGTGTTACCATAATAACGCAACATGATTGGGTAGAAAAATTGGTAATGAAACGGCTACCACTAAGTCATCCGGCAATCGAATACCGGACGTTAATAAATACAATCCATACAAGCCTAGAATAGTACAAGGTTTATCAGCAAATAATTTTTCCCGAAGAATAAGATTTTGCGAATGGTACATTCAAAATATGAGAGAAAATCCAAATTTTTCCTTGAAAATATTGTGGACTGGCAAAACTCGATTTACCAAATGTGGGGTTTTCAACAGGCATAATACCCATCACTGGGCTATATAAAACCCACGGCTCACCTAAATAAGAGGATTTCAAACCATATTTAGATTTTAACGTTTGGTGCGGTATAATAGGTGACTAGAACATGCAAATAATGCCAACTATAATGGTAGCTGTGTGGAACTTGAATCAAATGATGGTTGTTCAGCTCATAAAGCCGCAGTGTCAAAGAATAATATTTGGACGAAAACTTTCCCAATAGACTAATTGCGAGTAATGGCGAGATTTTGTGGCCTGCTACATCCCCTGATATAAATCCCCTTGACTTCTTTTAATGGGGACACATTAAGAACAAAACTTACGCAAACGAAGCTCCTGAAGATATTGCAATTTTAGAAGAAAGAGTCCGAAACCCTATGCGTGCACTGAATAGAAACACATTAATTAGGCCAATAAAATCTCTGAAAAATCGTTGTCAAATGGGTATCAATCAAGGTAGTGACCACATAGAAGATTTTTTTTAATGTCAGTTCATATATAAACTTTGTTTATATAAGCTTGTGCTGTAAATTGCCCCAAAATTACCGCAAAATTCCAGTTTTTACATTCGTTTAATAAATCTAATCGATAAAAACACAAGAATAATTTCCTAATTGCCTAGTTAGTCTACTTCGCCTACTGAAGAGCGTGAACGAATAAAAAAGTGAACATTATCGTCAACCAGAGCCTAACTAGAATTACAATTTTTTTCGAGTTACAGGTAACTAATATTTTTTTTTATTTCTGTAATACACAATATCATGTTGTGATACATTTTTCAAAAAGGGATAAAAAAACATAAATGCAATGAAAATGGAATATAGCGTCCATAATGAAAACAGATTTATAAGCATTATCTCGAAAAAGGTAAAATATTCTTTTGCTTAATTTTTGTTGTTGAAAAAACATTTAAAAAATGCCCATAAAATTGCTAAACCAAAATACCGTATGTTCTCAGATAACCGAGATACAGGGGTTTGTAAAAACGCACCATTTTGGTTTTTTGCGGTTATTTCAAAAACAAAAGACAACTGATAAAATCTGATAGCAGTTCTGAAAGGGTAAGGGAATCCTGAAACACGTTACCTCTCTACCCGAATTTCTATCTCTTATAATAACTGAGATAGCAATACAGGCAGGACCAGTCTGTGTCACAGTATATATATATATATATATATATATATATATATATATATATATATATATATATATATATATATATATATATATATATATATATATATATATATATATACTTTATTTGTTTGCTGTACGTTTGTGATTTATATAATAACAAACAAAATAAATAAAAAACAAGAACACAACGCACAAGATTTAAAAGGAATATGTCAAATATAATATAAAATGTCAACACATGCAATAAAAAAATATAGGAATGACAAAAAATCAATAGAAACAAGATTCAAGGAACATATAACAGCATTAAATAAAATCCACATACCTAGCAACAAATCAAACGTAGCTACACACATTCACAATACAAAACACCAAAAACCAGACATCACCCAATTACAGCTAATGAAACATGTTAAAGACCACAAAAAAAATGGAAATCTGGGAACAATACCACATTCTAATGCTGGGAATTTATCCGTTTGTGTATTCGAATATTCGTTCCGAAAGCTTCACGACTATTCGAATTATTCGAGTATTCGAATATTCGTGGAGTATTCTAATATTCATCGAGTATTCGAAAATTCGCAGAGTATTCGAATAGTCGCACAGTCCTAAACGATCCCCTAAGCACATGAATGTGTCTCGTTATCATTTTTTGAATCTGCCTCTGTTTCCTAGAAAATTAGCTATTTAGTTCTTAACTTTCAAATAATTCCGGAAATTTTTCATTGTTTATTTTAGAAAAATTTATGACGATTATAATGTCGGTTTTATTGTGCTTATCACAACAGCAGTTGGGTTTTTAGTCATATTTACGTTATTTGCAAGTACATATATACATAAATAAATAAATCTGCATCCCGTGTATTTGCGTTTTAGGCTACTAATGTGCTTAGTTAGAAAAATATGGCTAATTTATAATTTATAGTAGATGATGTACATATTACATATTAGTAATTTATGACGCCAATAACAACATTCCATTCGCTGCAGTTATCGATATAAATTTTATATTTTTTAACAGAACATTCTGTATATTGTTACCTATTTGAATGCAACATTTCCTTCCGAGTTCAAAGGTATAGCACAACTGATACTTAAAAATCATGCGTTGCTGAGTTATTAACCGTTTTATCCAAGACCCAAAAGCATTCGCTCGATTACACATAGACAGGACAGAACCGACAATATTGGTGCCGGTGCTTTTGGTTGCGACACCTTCCGCTTAGTAATCCGACATACGCTGTTTCTCTGCAGGTTTTTATTGGCTCATGAAGGCGTGAAGAAACGGAAATATTCATAGAAATACTTGACAAAATTATATGGTTGAAACCAAGCAAAGAGAACCTATACAGTGCAAAGCTAACAAATTATTCATAATCACTTATTTGAAGTATCTACTTTTTTCTCCTAGTGCTGCCTGCGATGAGTGCTTCTAAAAATCTTTTGGGGATCATTCCCAGCCATAATCTAAATATTCGAATATATTCGAATATACGAATACACTCTCGTTGAAATAATTCGTATTCGAATATTCGAACTATTCGTATTCGATTCACAGCCCTACTACATTCAACAAACAATAAGAAACAATTAATGCCAGAACAAATCTAATTACAAATATTTAAAGAAAACTTAATAAAGGCCATACAAATAGACACATTATCAAACCACAGTAATCAAGACAGGAGACCGATACACACGACACAGTCCGAAGGCACAACCAATCAGAGAACAGTAAACCGACCAATAAAAGCTCACGGCGCAGGAGCCACGTACAATCTCAGACGTAGACCATACAGGAGCAATAACAGTCAGTAGCGTGCTGATGATGAACCGGGACGGTTCGAAACTGCAGTCCACGCAAACCAATAAGAAATCACAAACGTACAGCAAACAAATAAAGTGTGTATATATATATACAGTGTGGAACAGCCAAATGGAATAAATTCGATAACGGATAAATGAGGGCGTGTTGGGAAAAACGTTTGGACACGTCGATTTGTATTTTTAACTGCGCATCTTTTTCAAGAAAAAAAAATATATAGGGTGCGTCATGTGACAGTGGCCAATACCAACTTTCTTATTTTAAATACAAGCCCCTGTATATTATTAATTTTTTGGATTCTTCAGAAAATTCTAGACATAATTCACGTACAATGTTCTATACCTATCTTCAACTGTTTCGGAAATATTAAGTATTTTCAGATTTATTACAAAAATTAACATTAAAAATAGAAAATTATTTTATTTCACAAATTCGCTACATTGCATTCAATACTTATTTCCCATTCAGCTCTTGATAATGAGAAAGTAAACAAAAACCATTCCTGCGTTTCTTTTTACTGATATGAAATGAAACAAAAACAAAAACAGTTTTCTTTCTGTTCGTATAAAACTCGTAGCCTTAGCAACTTGTTGTCTGCCTGCATGACAGTAGTGATTAGTGTCAGTGCTATTGTCGTTTGAATTTCGTTAACTGTACGTAATAATATCAGAAAAATGGTTCATTTAACAGAAATGCACAAAATAACCATTCTACAAATGATTGGTTATGGAGATAACACACGGACACAGATGGAAGTGTCTCGCTTATTTCACGAAAAATTTCCAAATTTGCCGCCTGTATCCCAAGGAACAATTAGCAAAATAGAAAAGCAGTTTCGCGAGCTTGGTCATGTGAGACAGATAAAAAAAGTAGCTGCCAATGCAGTAAGTGATGATACGAAATTGGATATTACGCTTGAGTTTCAAGAAAACCCACATACTTCTGGTCGACAAGCAGCCCAACTATTCAACGTTAGCCACACAGCAATTTTTCGAACATTAAAGGAAAGTAAAATGCATCCCTATAAAATGATACCAACTCAGGAGCTCATGGAGGACGATTTCGATAGGAGAACGTATTTTTGTGAACAAATGATGGCAATGTTAGATAACAATGTGATCCAATTAGAAGATGTTTTGTTTTCTGATGAGAGCACATTTACACTTCACGGTCATGTTAATCGTCAAAATTGCCGCTATTGGTCTAATGAGAATCCTCATTGGATGAGAGAGGAACATACGCAATATCCTGAAAAAGTTAATGTTTGGGCAGGAATTGTTGGAAATCATATCGTAGGTCCCTTTTTCATTGATGGCAACTTGAATGGGGATAAATATTTAGAACTGCTCCAAAATAATGTCGTGCCAACTTTGACAAACTTATATCCAGATCCAGCAAACCCACAAGTTCCTGCCAATAAAATATGGTTTCAGCAAGATGGAGCACCGCCCCATTACCAAATCAATGTCCGGCAGTACCTGAACCAAATTTTTCCAAATCGGTGGATAGGGAGGCGCGGATCGATAGAATGGCCAGCACGATCTCCTGATCTGTCGCTATTAGACTACTTTTTGTGGGGATATGTCAAAAGTATTGTATACAAAACTAAGCCCCTCAACTTAGATGACTTAAAAAGACGAATCACGCTTGCGATTAGATCAGTCACGCCTGAGATGTTGAGTAATGTTAGAAGACATTTCTATACCAGATTAGCATGTTGCCAAGATGTTCGTGGCGAGCATTTTGAACATTTACTACATTGACATTAATTTTTTTTTGTTTTTTTAAATTATTAAGAAATAATCAGTATTTCTTATTAGAATTTGTGAAATAAAATAATTTTCTATTTTTAATGTTAATTTTTGTAATAAGTCTGAAAATACTTAATATTTCCGAAACAGTTGAAGATAGGTATAGGACATTGTACATGAATTATGTCTAGAATTTTCTGAAGAATCCAAAAAATTAATAATATACAGGGGCTTGTATTTAAAATAAGAAAGTTGGTATTGGCCACTGTCACATGACGCACCCTATATAATTTTTTTTTCTTGAAAAAGATGCGCAGTTAAAAATACAAATCGACGTGTCCAAGCGTTTTTCCCAACACGTCCTCATTTATCCGTTATCGAATTTATTCCATTTGGCTGTTCCACACTGTATATATATATATATATATATATATATATATATATATATATATATATATATATATATATATATATATATATATATATATATAATCAAAGTCTTTTGGAGTTCCTTGAAATCCAGTGTACTTACAGTCCAAATACAATCCAGATACTGTTCACATTTTAACATCTTCTTCAACGCTAGTTAACGAAGCCAGTTAATTAGCGTGGTTTGAATCAATCTGCCTGCAAGTTATACGAAAACGACACAAATAAATATTAATTTGGTTTAAATTAAATTAATTTAAATTTTAATTAAATTCAAAAAAAAAATAAATGAAAGAAAAATCCTTTACCAAAAACATAATAGAAGTCAAAGTGATGCAGGATGATAGCTATAGAACAGAATAATAAAGTAATTAGAATGCTTTAAATTACTTTTTATTGGTTAAAATCTGTTTGGTGGAGATTTTAATAAAAATATATCTCTTTACATTATAATCATTTAGTGTTGCAAAGCCAAATGTATTTTTTGATCCATCCCTACTTAACCATTGAATCGAAAAATCTTTAAGCCTGCTTTTTCTAAAATAGCAAAATGCCTATTTTCAACAGTTTTACCAGAGTGAAACTTTATATGACTGGAAATTCAGTATCATTCTTAGCATAAGTGTTAAGCTAAAGCAGTATCCCCATTTTCAGCTCACGTAACGTGCAGTATCAGGATCAAATCACAGGACTAACTCGGTCACTAACTTCTACATATCAGTTACACAACGTACGTATAAAAGAGGATGCTGCTTGAATATTGAGCGCCGTGAGAACCGTATCGTACCGTTCAACCGTTACCAATTTTGCTTCAGCCAGCCACCGAGTTTAATGATTAGTTGTTCTCAAAGTCGATTTAGTAGATTTTATAATCGCTACCCGCATTGGTTTTAGTTTTGCACGTATAATGTTCAAAATTAACTTATTTACAGTTAGTAAGTTACAGTTAAATTTCATTGTTGATGGAAAGATTCATAGGGGAATAGTCCAGTATGTATACTTACATATAGGTATGTACATACCTATATTTTTTTGTAGTTACTTCTTGGTTCTGATATAACAAGATCCGGTTCTTACGAGATATCATTGCTGGTATATATATATATATATATATATATATATATATATATATATATATATATATATATATATATATATATATATATATATATATATATATATATATATATATTGTGTGTGTGTGTTCCAAAAGGTTTCCCCGGTCAGTAGTGTGAGATGTATTTGGTTCTCGAGTTGAACCGCGTACAGAATTTATTAAAACTCCTTAGAGCGGTGGACGACCATAGGTTGGGTTGTTGTAGCTCGATTACGGGGCCTCAATCTGCCGACTCCCAAAAACTCGCCGGAGATCATTTCTGAGGTCTCAATGTGTTCAGCCCTAGACAAACCTCTCTCAGTTGTTAAATATATCTTATATATATATATATATATATATATATATATATATATATATATATATATATATATATATATATATATACAGTGTCTCCCCGCATCGACGCATGAATAGATGAAAAATACTGTATTTTTTTTAGTTGAAACTTCATTTTTTTGGAAATAAACCCTGCTTGAATAGAAAATCATTTGTCTCATAATTTTAATTTCCAAAAATCAAGTATGCCTTGGAAATTTACAAAAAAAACTGATTTTTTACACTAGTAATGTGCATTTTCTCTAGGAAATATGAAAAAATGTTATTAAGAAGAATTATCGGAAAGGAAATCTAAGTAGGAAGGCGAAATTTTTAAATCCTAAGCCTGATTTGATATTTCGTATAATTTTCATTTTTTTATATTTCACAGTTAAGTGGGGCTCAGTATTAAAGCACAGCTACGGCAGTAATTACAACTAACTATTTTTAACGACTGTCAAAACATTATTTTATTCGTTTTTCTTCCTGCTATTTGTTTTCAGAATTTCAAAATATCAAAGCGGGCTTAGGATTTTAAAATTTTGTATTCCTACTTAGTTTTTGTTTTTTGATCATCTTTTCTCAACATTTTTTTGGTGTCTCCTAGAGAAAAGGCACTTTACAAGTATAAAAATTAAGTTTTTTGTAAATTTCCAAGACATACTTGATTTTTGGAAAATAAAATTTTGACAAACTAAGTATTTGCATATTTTAACTTAGCATCCAATTATACCTAAACAAGTCGCAATTAGAAAGTATATAGATACTGAAGTTCATAACCAGCATGAACCCAGGACTTTTAGTTTAGCAGTCAAGCATCATAACTACCTCCCTGCAAAGAATATTTTCTTTTTAAAGCTGGCTTGTAGTTTTTTAACATTTCAATAAACAAAATTAAAAATGTCAACAATAGTATTATGTAAATTTTATTATTTTCATTTTTGTTTCAGGTAAGCAAAGACTTCAATCAATATCAAAAGAGATTAACGAAACGTAAGTACTATATAATTTAAAATCAAAAGCACTAAAGTAGCGAGTGCGTTATGATAACAATAATTCAAAAAAAAATTAATTCTTCTCAATTAAATAAAGTTATTATTTTAAACAAGTTTAAAAGTGATGTGGTCAGGGAGGCCTGTTTTTGAGTGATTTTAGTTAAATGCTAAAATATTTTTATTTGATGTTTCATTATTATTCTTTATCCGTAACCTCCATCTTACTAAGGTGGATTGTTGCAGAAAGTTAATTGGTAGTTTTGGGACGAGCGATTAATTACAGGAATGCGTTCCGTCGTAAAAAAATCTGTTTTTTGCCGTTTTACGAAATAAAAGACATAAATGAGGTGCTGTTTAATTACAATCCTGAATGAACTTACCTCTCTGAACTGACCTGACATCACTTTGCTTTATTGATAGGAAATTTAAAGGAAAACGAACCATGCCATACGTCAAGGTCATTTGAGCATAACCCGATGGTTTTCCTTCCCCTTCATCCTTATTGTGCCTTACACAGAGAATAAAATGTAATGATGAAATAAATTTTCACTAAAACTTCTTAACGCTTTTTTTATGTCATATACAGTGTGGAACAGCCAAATGGAATAAATTCGATAACGGATAAATGAGGGCGTGTTGGGAAAAACGCTTGGACACGTCGATTTGTATTTTTAACTGCGCATCTTTTTCAAGAAAAAAAAATTATATAGGGTGCGTCATGTGACAGTGGCCAATACCAACTTTCTTATTTTAAATACAAGCCCCTGTATATTATTAATTTTTTGGATTCTTCAGAAAATTCTAGACATAATTCATGTACAATGTCCTATACCTATCTTCAACTGTTTCGGAAATATTAAGTATTTTCAGATTTATTACAAAAATTAACATTAAAAATAGAAAATTATTTTATTTCACAAATTCGCTACATTGCATTCAATACTTATTTCCCATTCAGCTCTTGATAATGAGAAAGTAAACAAAAACCATTCCTGCGTTTCTTTTTACTGATATGAAATGAAACAAAAACAAAAACAGTTTTCTTTCTGTTCGTATAAAACTCGTAGCCTTAGCAACTTGTTGTCTGCCTGCATGACAGTAGTGATTAGTGTCAGTGCTATTGTCGTTTGAATTTCGTTAACTGTACGTAATAATATCACAAAAATGGTTCATTTAACAGAAATGCACAAAATAACCATTCTACAAATGATTGGTTATGGAGATAACACACGGACACAGATGGAAGTGTCTCGCTTATTTCACGAAAAATTTCCAAATTTGCCGCCTGTATCCCAAGGAACAATTAGCAAAATAGAAAAGCAGTTTCGCGAGCTTGGTCATGTGAGACAGATAAAAAAAGTAGCTGCCAATGCAGTAAGTGATGATACGAAATTGGATATTACGCTTGAGTTTCAAGAAAACCCACATACTTCTGGTCGACAAGCAGCCCAACTATTCAACGTTAGCCACACAGCAATTTTTCGAACATTAAAGGAAAGTAAAATGCATCCCTATAAAATGATACCAACTCAGGAGCTCATGGAGGACGATTTCGATAGGAGAACGTATTTTTGTGAACAAATGATGGCAATGTTAGATAACAATGTGATCCAATTAGAAGATGTTTTGTTCTCTGATGAGAGCACATTTACACTTCACGGTCATGTTAATCGTCAAAATTGCCGCTATTGGTCTAATGAGAATCCTCATTGGATGAGAGAGGAACATACGCAATATCCTGAAAAAAGTTAATGTTTGGGCAGGAATTGTTGGAAATCATATCGTAGGTCCCTTTTTCATTGATGGCAACTTGAATGGGGATAAATATTTAGAACTGCTCCAAAATAATGTCGTGCCAACTTTGACAAACTTATATCCAGATCCAGCAAACCCACAAGTTCCTGCCAATAAAATATGGTTTCAGCAAGATGGAGCACCGCCCCATTACCAAATCAATGTCCGGCAGTACCTGAACTAAATTTTTCCAAATCGGTGGATAGGGAGGCGCGGATCGATAGAATGGCCAGCACCATCTCCTGATCTGTCGCTATTAGACTACTTTTTGTGGGGATATGTCAAAAGTATTGTATACAAAACTAAGCCCCTCAACTTAGATGACTTAAAAAGACGAATCACGCTTGCGATTAGATCAGTCACGCCTGAGATGTTGAGTAATGTTAGAAGACATTTCTATACCAGATTAGCATGTTGCCAAGATGTTCGTGGCGAGCATTTTGAACATTTACTACATTGACATTAATTTTTTTTTGTTTTTTTAAATTATTAAGAAATAATCAGTATTTCTTATTAGAATTTGTGAAATAAAATAATTTTCTATTTTTAATGTTAATTTTTGTAATAAATCTGAAAATACTTAATATTTCCGAAACAGTTGAAGATAGGTATAGGATATTGTACATGAATTATGTCTAGAATTTTCTGAAGAATCCAAAAAATTAATAATATACAGGGGCTTGTATTTAAAATAAGAAAGTTGGTATTGGCCACTGTCACATGACGCACCCTATATAATTTTTTTTCTTGTAAAAGATGCGCAGTTAAAAATACAAATCGACGTGTCCAAGCGTTTTTCCCAACACGCCCTCATTTATCCGTTATCGAATTTATTCCATTTGGCTGTTCCACACTGTATATATATATATATATATATATATATATATATATATATATATATATATATATATATACTTCTGCCCAAGTGGGTCAAAAATGACCCAACACAAATTTTGAAAAGCATCTATACTACTTGATTTTTTACACTAGAGCAAATTTTTAGTGTTATTTTGTCCAAGTCATGTGATTTTCAGAAATATATAACGAAAAAAAAAAACAGTTCCGGGCATAAATGGGTTCTAGACCTCGATATTATGTAGGTTGGTTATTTTGTGCATAACAACCTCCAATGAGATTATATCATAAAGTAAATAGAGAGTGTATTCTTAGTGTTCTTAAAAGATGTATTTTCAGCGAATTTTAAAAAAAAATCGCGAATGAGGATATCTGTGTTTATATATATCCGACCGATAACTCAAAAAATAATGAACCAATCTTGATCAAATTTGGTGAGTACCTTCCTTTTGGCTTGGATAAGTTTGTTAGCCAGGAAAATCTGACCAGGTTTTCCCAGAAAATTTTGTGTTTTCCATCTAAAAAAAGTCATATCTCCGGAAGTAATAAAGTAACAGCAACCAAATTTGACACGCGTGTTTGTATTAATCATGGTCAACTCTGTACGAAAATTTATGTCTCTATCTTTAAAGACAAAGAAGTTATGGGCAGTTAAAAAGACAAATTTTGGAGTTTTCTTCAAAACGTCAAATTTGCAATTTTAAACGTCAAAATTGGCAATGTTTAGGCAAATAACCTGAAACAAATACCGATTGTGAAAAGAAAATGTTGCAAGAAGAGTGTTCTGCAAACCCTTAAGTTTCAGATTCAACCGTCATTGCCCTTCATTTTACTAAAATATTTACAAAATACTCATTTCAAATAGACCCTTTCTTTGATGCTTTGGCTGTCAGTTTAGTTAAGTTGGTGCTTTTTGGATATTTATTTGTAGGTTTAGTGGTTTAACGGTCTATAATTGTTTTTAAGCTAATTTTCATAGAACAAATTTGTTAATGCATTTTTGCATTTTTTATCAAAATATGATGCGTTTGCAAGAAAAAAATCTGGACGCACTAAGTGCGTTTTGGTAGCGAATTTTCGGTAAATTTGCAGTTTAGTTCCCGAACGCTTTTTAAGAAACTGTTTTCAGTAACCTGTCTAGATTGACCCCCTCTCCCCCCGCCACCCCCGATCAACAAACCCTAAGAAAAATTTCTTGTTCACACCCCCCAAGGAAGTTACGGGACCAGGAGTGAGTAGGGGTGCTGGGCGGGGTAGGTAGTAAAAAGGAAATATGAGCAGAAATTTCTAAAAAAACGGGCTTGAAAGCTGTCTTTTTTACATCTTGAAGCCATATCCCCCTTAAATTTTGCCTACCCCGCACAGCACCCCTATTCCCCCCCAGGTGCCGTAACTTCCTTGGCGGGTAGAAACAAGACATTTTTCTTGTGGTTTATGCAGCGAGGGTGGTTGTATGCACGCGAGGGGGAAGGAAAATCCCCACGACGAAGCATCCACCCTCCAACCCCTGCCACAAGTCGAACCGGGAGGGGGTCTGCTTCGTAGTATGCAATCCCCCCCCCGTGCATACAACCACCCTCGTTGCATAAACCACAAGAAAAACTTCTTATTCATACCCCCCAAGGAAGTAACGTGACCTGGGGCAAATAGGGGTGCTGTGCGGGGTAGGCAGGGTTTAATGGGGATATGGCTTCAAATAGACAGCGTTCAAGCAGTTTTTGTATATTTTCAAACCATAAGTAATTTTCATAAAATATAGTACATTGTTTCTACTACATAGGCTATACCGATAATCAGCTTGATGCCTGCTCGCATTTGCTATTAAAAACATTTTTATGAAAATTCACTTCCATAACACATTTGCTGCATCCAGACTTTTGAAAAATGTTTATATATTTTCAAACAATAAATTTATTTCGATGAAATATGGTACATTGTTTCTACTATATAGGCAACAAAGTTTAATGCCTGCTTTCATCAAAGAAAGACATTTGCTATTAAAAATATTTTACAGAAAATTTGCTACCATAACGCACTTGCTGCGTCCAGAGATTTTTTACTTTAACGTCGGACTATTTCCGCGACTATGGCCAATCACCAACGCCAGTGAGCAGTTTCGCCTCACTATCCTGGAAATTTTGCAGAACCCCTACCTTTCCATAAGGAAGTTAGGGATCTTTAACGTACCCAACATCGCATGGACACGGGACCGACGATTCGACGCCTCCTCCGAAGGGTGGAACGGGCCGGCATTCAAGTTGCTCAAACACAATGCCAGAACCTCGATTTATGTCATTCGATTACAGTTTGTACGGAAAAAGTGAAAAGAAAACCCTGGGAATTGAACCCAGTAACCTTCGGTTCAGAGGCACACGTTCTTGCCCCTAGACTGCCGAGGTTCCTTTATAGGACGTAGAAAATGTGTGTATTGACGATCAAAAGTCATAATAATGGCCCTGTAAATTTTCCTGGTGTGAAAAAGAGACTCATTAATAAAAGGGAAATCTTGTTAAAGTTTTATTATATAAATTCAAAGTGCCGACACGACCCCAGCTTTTGGAGAATATAATTTGTCACTTGAGTTCATAATACACTTTGAATACTTAATGGGATTATACACTCAATAAATATGATTGTGGCCCTCGGGTAACAGAAATTGAACCAGTCATATCCACCTTTCACTCTCATCTTTCCAATTACTTTCCCTTCACAAATATTTATTATCGGCACCAAGCAAACTGTTTACTTGTGTAATATGTAAACAAACCACCGGATTAATTCTCCTTTCAGAATAATGTACTCAGGAGTTCTTTTATTATATCTTCCTTTAGCCAGATACGTTTTTTACTGCATATAAGAGATGGTTCTGAATTATTCATATAGGGTGAAAAGATTTAGCATGCATCACTCTGCATATAGATAGGTGAGATATATCAAACACTGCATGGGGTTTGAAAACACCAAAATAAGCGAAAAAGTGCGTTCTGAAAATTATCTACTCAAGTATGTAATACGTGATAAAATATTTGTTTTCAACGCCAAAACGTAATAAATAGTATTATAATGAATACTTCAAGACGAGTTAAAAGTTTCACATAAAAAAATAAAAAAGTCCTGACGCAGCAAGTGCGTTATGGTAGTGAATTTTCATAGAAATAATCGGACACCAAATATGTCTATAACTTTGTTTTCTTGTACATATAAATATAGATTTTGGCGTATATATTACTCTTTATATCATAAACCTACCTACCAAATTTGGTTATCCTAACTTTTTAATTTTTTGAGATATTTTTTTAAAGAAAACTCAAAATTTTCCCGGAAAACCTAGTCTTATTTTCCTGGCTACCGAACTTTTCCAAGCCACTCACAAAAGGAAGGTACCTGGCGAATTTTATTTAAATCGGCCCATTATTTTTTGAGTTATCGGTGTGCCCGAAATTGGTGATGCATGTGTTGCGATCTCCGAAACTGTTAGAGATAAGAAAGCGGTTAAATGGAGAAAGTTTTAGACAATTCTATTTGTAATTGAATGTCGTTTAGTTTACGATTTTGTCTCTTTTGGTTTTTATGATATTTAAAAAAAAAATGACTCATTTTCGAAAATACCCTGTATTTTCTTTATTTATCAAAATTTCTGAAATCTGTAAAAACTTTCTCATAGCAACTTTTTACGTAGGAAACGCCTGTGCAGTCAGATTTTATTTCCAACGTTTCAAAACTTTGGCACCATCATCAACTTTGTTTTTTCATTTAGGCGCCATAATTGATTTTCACGGTTTTGAAAAGCCTCTGTTTTTGCCTGTAGAAATAAGTATCACACTTAGTGAAAAAAGTTAGGTCATGGGTTGAAAAACGAAAAAATATGATTTTGTTACGAATTTGGCAACGTCGCACGATGAAACACTCACACTTAAGGTGATTCTACTGCATTTAATCTCTTAACTACAATGAATAACAACATATCATTATAAGTAATAGTTTCTCCTGTGTGAAAATCTTTTAAAAACATAGAAATAACCCTTTTTGAAATTTTAACACAAAAAAAAGAAAGGAAAAAACAATAATGTGTCAGATGACATAATAATTACCAAAATAAGATGTCTAATTTAACGTTCAAAACGCGCCCCATTTGCTTCTATAGATTTCTCATATGTTTTTATCACCGATTTGGTAACACGATGAATTGTGTTACAGTTAACATTGGACAGAACATCCCGCGTTCGGTGTTCGAGGACTTCTCTGCCTTCTGGGGGATCAAATTCATATATTTCGTTTTGATGTGTCTCCCACAAAAAAAGTCCAATGGAGTGAGGTCGGGAGACCTTGCTGGCCACCGCACCGGGTCACTGTTATTATTCTTTCACCAAATGTCTCAGATAAAAAAATCTGTACTTCCCTGGAATTATGGGCGAACCAGCCGTCATGTTGAAACCATACATTATGGAGCTCATTATCTGGGAGAACTTCCATAATTGCTGGTACTATTTCATTTTGCAACATTGCAAGGTATCTTTGTCCTGTCAATGTTTGATCATAAATAAAGGGCCCAATTAGTTGATTTCCTATTAAAATAATATAGTTAGTTTCTTCTTACGATGGGAATATTAAAATAATTCAAAAGATAGAAGAATAATTATTTTTCAGAATAGAGCGAAAAATATATCACCATACATTCCACACCAAACATTAAAGCCAAATATAACTTGCAATCTACGCTGTTCCCGCAGCTAAGGGTTTTCGGTAGCCCAATAATGACGATTATGTTTGTTAAATATTCCGCAATTTGTAACATAAGTTTCGTCCGTGTCACACAATGTTATTTTCAAAGTTCAAATTATCTTGATATTTTCCCTGGTACCAATTGCAAAAAGTTACTGTTCTGTTAAAATCACCTTCTCGAAGTACTTGTACGATGGTGGGCTTATACGGACGATAATGTTGCTTTTTCAAAACGTCGTGAACTGTTGACTTAGCAATATGTAGCTCCCTGCCAACAATCCTTGTAGAGGACATAGGATTCTCATAAAAATATTCTTGAATACTTCTGTCACGATTTTCACTATCCTTCTCATAATTCTTAGACCGAGGTTTCCCAAAAGCTCCGAATTCAAGTAAATTCATTACAAGTTTAGCGAAATACCTTTTGTTGGGTTGTCGTCTATCCGGGTAATTTTCCAAATAATTGTTGACAGCCTTATCCGCATTCCTTTCATTTCTAATATATGATACTAACATATCACACTTTTCTAAGTATCGAATATTCTGTTTTTGGACGAATCTACTTTTACACATGGAGAACCGTCAAAACTTAAGGTATTGGGCAAGGGAAAATCCAAGATGGGTGCGACATAATCAGACACAATAACCACAGAAGGTAAATGTTTGGGCGGGAATTGTTAGGAGTAAGATTATTGGTCCTTACTTTTTTGATGTAGCTATAAATGGACCACGATATCTATAATTTTTACAGCAATATCTCATTCCAACTTTATTGAACTTATTTCCTGATGGACACAATGCTGGTATGGTAAATCATAACTTGTGGTATCAACAAGATGGTGTCCCCGCTAATTATGACCTGAATGTTCGACAGTATCTGGATCAACAATTACCCAACAGATGGATTGGCGGGTGTGGTGCAAGTAGCTAGCAAGATCACCTGACACAACTCCCTTATACCTTTCTGTGGGACCATTTGAAGAATGTGGTATTCAAAAATAAACCAGATACTATCGACGAATTAAAAACAAGAATTAGAAGTTAATGTACCGACATTTCTCCAGAAATTATAAATAGAGTCCAGCAAGAATTTGTTGACCGTTTGGGATATTTTCAGGCACAGGAATGCAAGCATTTCGAACATTTTATTAGATAAGTGTGAACTATGTGTTAGGTGTTACTGATAATAAAAATGCCATTACTCACTTTGCACCCTGCACCAGACTCCCCAATTTAGAAGCTGGAAGAAAAGACATACTTGATAAAACTCTCTCTCAGGGCTGCAACTATATTCATCTGTTGCATTACCGGTCACTTTCTGACAACAACTTTGTCTAGCTTTTTGACTACCTTTCTGAAAAAACCGACCATCTGATTTCTCAATATCCTTCCTCCGAGGTTACTATTCTTGGTGACTGCAATGTCCATAATAAGGAACGGCTAGGGTCTTCAAAAACCGATCCACAAGGAAGAGCAGCGGAGACCTTTGCAGTCAGCAATTCGTTAGCTAATATGGTTCAGCAACCTATTTACTTTCCTCGCATCCCAACACACAGCTCAAATACCTTGGATCTCCCTCTTACTACAAATCCTGACTGCCATAAGATATAAGTCACGGCCCACCTGGGTCGCTCAAAACACGGCGTGGTCACTGCTTCCTGTGCAATGCAACCCGAGGTCACACAGTCATCACACCCACGTATCGTTTGGCACTACAACTCCGCGAACTGGAACGAAATGCGAGATTACATTTCCTCGTTTCCATGGGCGTCTATCTGCTTCTCTCATCCTGACCCCTCTGATATCTCACAAAACGTCACTGAAATTATCCAAGCTGGCTGGGAATTATTTATTCCACATACACAGAAAACCTCTGCAGCCACTCAAAAGCCCTGGTTCTCTAAATCATGTGACAATGCCAGACTTAAAAAGGTCAAAGCTCACAAAAAGCTTCTACACAATCCCAGTCAAGAAAACCGTCAAGCATTTAACGAAGCAAGAAACCGCTATGTCCGCATTCTTTCTGAGGCAAAAACTCGTTTAATAACCACATCAAAAACAAATTCCTCTTAAGCTCTAGCGGCAGCAAACCCTTCTGGACTCTTGCTAAATCTATTGGGAATAATTTCTGCAAGAGCACGTTCCAACCTCTTGTCTTAGGGGATGAAATTGTTTCTACCGCCCTGGTCAAAGCTGAACTTTTGCCTCGTTGTTCGCCGGCAATTCTACTCTCAACCCACCTCCAAATGTTCAACCACCAACCCATCCCCAATGTGGCGCATAAAATGACGGATATCACTTTCAAAACTAAAAAGGTACGAAATATGCTCTCTTCTCTTAATACCAGGAAAGCCTCTGACCTTGACGAGATCCCAGCAACTGTTCTCAAAAGATGCGCACCAGAACTTGCTCCTGTCCTGACTTGTCTGTTTCAGACATCTTACAATGGAGGCATATTCCCTAGTAAATGGAAAGTACAATCCGTCCCCAAGAAATGATCCAAAGCGCTTCCTAGCAACTACAGGCCTATTTCTCTCCTTTCAGTCGTCTCTAACGTGATGGAAAAGTATATAAACACCGAATTAGTAAAATTTCTTGAAAAACACAGTCTAATCCACGACAGGCAGTATGGATTCCGTCAGCCCAGATCAACTGCCGACCACTTTCCTTTGCCACCCATTCTTGGAACAAGTCTATGGAACTACACGATGAATCCCAGATTGTCTCTCTAGACATATCCAAAGCATTCGACCAGGTCTGGCACGCAGCGCTGCTTAATAAACTACCGGCCTATGGCCTACCACCAAAACTCTGTACCTGGACAGGAAATTTCTTCACCAACCGGAGCATTTCTGTTGTCGTAGATGACCATTCCTCTAAACTGTATCCAATTAATGCAGGAGTTCCTCAAGGTTCAGCTTTAGCTCATACTTTGTTTCTTCTCCACATCAATGACCTTCTCTGTAGCACATCCAACGCAGTTTCACAGTTACGTGGATGACAGCACCCTCCACTCAAATATACAATATTCTAAGCCTGTCTCTTTAGCCCAATTAGATGAGGATCGCAGACTCATGGAGGGTTCTGTCTCCGTAAATCTCCAAAAAATATTAGACTGGGGAAGTAGAAATCTTGTACAAATCAACACCACCAAATCACAGTCTTGCTTTCTTTCTCATAAGAGATACACCAGTCCTAGATCCATCACAATAAGCAACCAAGTTACTCAAAGTTATGAGTCCTTTTCACTTGCTGGCATTTCTGTGGATCGAAATCTCAATTGGCACCAACATGTCACATCAATTGCAGAAGCGGCTGCTAAGACATTAGGTTTCCTCTTCCGAGCTCGCAAATACTTTTCACTAGCTAATCTCTATACTTTATATACTTCACAGATAAGACCAAACCTCGAATACTGCTTCCACATCTGTCCTTCAAAACCAGAATTAACAAGTTGCCCCTTTCATCCTTGTCGACACCCACGGTATGATAGTATTTAGGCTGTAAGCCCTCGTGGTGTGTTTTTGAAAGAAAAAAAAAGAAAAAATTCCTATAAAAAAATAAGTTTGCCGAATAGAGGATTGTATAGCTTTAAAAAAATGTATCACACTATCCACCATCCAATTTCACAATTTCGAAAGGGTAGCTACCCTTGAAGAGGTATAATGATAGTGGTCACATATTTATTTAAAAAAGTTTGTTTTTAAAGATAAAAATCGACCTGTTTTTGAATTTTCCTTAATAATGGTCACTTTCAATTTTATTTAATTTATGCGTTACCTAATAGACACAGTTTATGTGTGTGTGTAAATATATAAAAATTTGAATGTACCTCGGAAATATGTTCCAGTACAAATTTCATCGATACATCTATAAGCGAAATTTCAATTTTAAATTCATTGAAAACCACTTTTATGACACCGTCGTCAAGGGCCTGTAGCTCCATATCGAAAAAATTTAAACCTATGTTTAAATTATTATTTTGTTGAAGACTTGTAAAGCTTTTAAAAGTTATAAAATATGTTTAATAATTTTCGATACCATAAGGAACTTCCGCCCAGACTTTCTTATTTATACTGACTGTATCTAAATCTACATTTTTTTGACACAAAAGAATCTCACATTAAAACTGAGACATAACAGTCTAGTTGACAGAATATATTCAGACATCACCGATCTGCCATAGTAAAGCGATGTCAAATTATTCCAAGAGGCGTTATAAACTCCACAGTCACCATTTCCATCTAGAAATAAGAGCACAACATCTGTCAAATGTGTCCCGTGAATAGCACATATAAGTAACATAAACGGCTGGTTGAGCTTGCTGAATTTTTCATAGGGACAAGGAAATGGCAAAATGCTGAAAAGACTAAAAGAACCAGAGTTACGACAGGATTGGATTAGGGGAGAAATGCACTAAGAAAAACTGTATAATATATGAGGATATGCGGTTGTTCTGGCAACAAAACTCACAATACAGTATTAATTTACAACCTGGAGGATACTTGACGTTTCAAATCAATTTGAACAAAGCCAAATGAGTTGGAAATAAAGTCTGGATGCAGAAAGTGCGTTATGGTAGTGAATTTTCACGGAAATGATCTACTCAAATTTTTTATGAAAATTATATATGCACCAAGAAAAAAATCATATTTTTCTATAACATTTAATAGATATTGCTTGGACTCCGTGAATATAAAGTCAGCTAGTGTTACTCTCAGGGAAAGAATGTATGAATAATGGAGTTCTCAGAAACAAAAAAATCTCGGGACGCAGCAATTGCGTTATGGTACTGAATTTTCATAGAAATGATCTGGCACAAAATATTTTATTATAACTGTTTTTTCTTGTAACATATAAATCTAAATTTTGGTGTATAGTTTACTTTTTATATCGTAAACCTACACACCAAATTTGGTTATCATAGATTTTTTATTTTTTAAGATAAAAATTTTGTTCAAATGAAAACTCAAATTTTTTTCAGAAAACCTCGTCCGATTTTTCTGATTAACAAACCTATTAAAGCCATTTACAAGAGAAAGGTACATGCCAAATTTTATCAAAATCGGCCTATTATTGTTTGAGATTAAAAAAAATTCAAATGAAAACTCAAAATTTTCCAGGAAAACCTCGTCCGATTTTCCCGACTAACAAACTTGTCAAAGCCATTTACAAAAGGAAGGTACATGCCAAATTTTATTAAAATCGGCTTATTACTTTTTGAGATAAGAATTTTTTTCTAATGAAAACTCAAAATTTTCCCGGAAAACCTCGTCCGATTTTTCTAACTAACGAACTGATCCAAGCCATTAACAAAAGAAAGGTACATGCCAAATTTTATCAAAATCGGCCCATTATTTTTTGACTTATCGGTGTGATACTTATATATATATATATATATATATATATATATATATATATATATATATATATATATATATATATATATATATATATACAGTGCACGGCGTATCGAGCGTCCATTAGAAGTATCTACAAAACTATACCGATTTTTAATCTGAAAATTTGGTCACTTGGGTTTTCTGGATAGCTGAATTTAACAAAAATATACACGTCATCATACCACTTCCGGTTATACCGGAAGTGGTTACTAACTTTGTTTTTTCAAATGAAACATGACATTTTTGAGTAGAGTTTTGGATTTATCGTAAAATTTTAGGTTGACTTTTGATAACATACCATATGTAAAAAATCAGCCGTTTTGGAGTTATATCGATTTTTTTAAAACTTAAAAAAAAATTATGTATGTATATTGAGTGGTATATCTCCGGCAAATATGATGTCAGCGATTTGCAATTTCGTCTGTGGTTTTTCAAGATACAAGAGTATCGTGAAAATAGGCAAATGCGTTGATAGCATATACAGGGTGGAAGAAATTCACATACCAACTTGGACAATTTCGGACCCCTATAACTGGCTTACTTCAAATGGAACACCCTGTATATTTTTATCTTATTGCTTAGATATTTGCATTATCTTTCGATTTATATCAGCATGTCCTATACCTAAATGCAACAGTTATCCAGATACTGGAACATTTGTATAATGATAATGTTATAAGGCTAAGGGTGCACAATATTTCAGTAGAGTGCCTTGACGGAAATGTTATTCTTCATGAACTTCAATAATTATTAATTGTTGGACACCCCATAGAACAAAATTATAAATGAGAATACCATAATAATAATCTGTTTAGGCAACTAGATAAACAATTTATTAAGTACTACACAACTAAACCAATGAAAGTGAGAAAAAATGTGGCAACTGGAATGATAAGGAACAATCTAATAAGTAACATGTATATAAACAATGGGTGTTCAAGAAAGATGTTCAAAAGTAGCTCCATTTTTTAGCAAACAGCAATTAATTCGCCTTAAAATTTCATTGCTCGTAGCACGTTTTATACTTTCTCTGCTTATTTCATTGAAGGCGGCACGTACTCTTTCTTGCATATTCTCCTTTGTGGTTATAGGGTCTTTATAAACTTTATTTTTAATAAAGCCCCATATGAAAAAATCTAATGGAGTTAAGTCAGGGGAGCGTGGTGGAAATTTGTAGGGCCCATTGTTCGCAATCCACTTCCCACTGAACATTTCTTCTAATGTCGCACTGACTTGATGAGTAGTATGTGGTGGAGCACCGTCCATTTGATAAAAAGCGTTTGATCTTTCCCTAATTTCTAAAGTTTCTAAAGCATCTCTCACTACGTTTTTTAACAACCACACATATCGATCCCCTGTTAAGTTTTCGTTATAAAAATACACACACAAAATACGAGAGTCTTTGACGGCACAGAACACATTAAAGCTCCACCGGTTTTGGTAATTTCTTTCTCTGCAGATATGCGGATTTTCTGCAGCCCAGTAATGACTGTTATGGCGGTTAAACACGCCGTTTTTTGTAAACTTTGTTTCATCAGTCCATATTATACTTTTGACAAAGTTATCGTCTTCTTGAATTCTTGTCAGCAACCACTCACAGTAATTCACACGACACAATAAATCTTCAGTTTTCAAATTCTGAACCAAATGGAGCTTAAAAGGTCGCCAATTATACTTTCTTAAGATTCTGTGGATAGACCTGGTTGATATTCTAAGATCCCTTTCAGCCTCTTGTAGGGAATTTTCAGGATACGAATGGAAGTATCCTAGTACCATGGCTTCATCGTCTTCGGTATAACGGTTTTGCCTGCTAACAATTGGTTGAAAGGAACCAAACTTTATACAATTATTAAGCAGACGTTTGATGGTATGTTTATTCGGTCTGGGGCGATCTTGATACCTTTCAGCGAAAACTCGGCAGGTTCTACTCATAATGCGATTGCATTCGCCGTATGTAACTAATAAATTTAGAAAATCTTCATTAGAAAACCCCAAACGCGACATATTTGTTGATTGTTATAAACAACTGTCATGAAGTAATGGCGTTGCTAAGAATAACATTTCCGTCAAGGCACTCTACTGAAATATTGTGCACCTTATAACATTATCATTATGCAAATGTTCCAGTATCTGGATAACTGTTGCATTTAGGTATAGGACATGCTGATATAAATCGAAAGATAATGCAAATATCTAAGCAATAAGATAAAAATATACAGGGTGTTCCATTTGAAGTAATCCAGTTATAGGGGTCCGAAATTGTCCAAGTTGGTATGTGAATTTCTTCCACCCTGTATATGCTATCAACGCATTTGCCTATTTTCACGATACTCTTGTATCTTGAAAAACCACAGACGAAATTGCAAATCGCTGACATCATATTTGCCGGAGATATACCACTCAATATACATACATAATTTTTTTTTAAGTTTTAAAAAAATCGATATAACTCCAAAACGGCTGATTTTTTACATATGGTATGTTATCAAAAGTCAACCTAAAATTTTACGATAAATCCAAAACTCTACTCAAAAATGTCATGTTTCATTTGAAAAAACAAAGTTAGTAACCACTTCCGGTATAACCGGAAGTGGTATGATGACGTGTATATTTTTGTTAAATTCAGCTATCCAGAAAACCCAAGTGACCAAATTTTCAGATTAAAAATCGGTATAGTTTTGTAGATACTTCTAATGGACGCTCGATACGCCGTGCACTGTATATATATATATATATATATATATATATATATATATATATATATATATATATATATATATATATATATATATATATATATACAAACATATAAAAATTGAAACTGATCACGGATATGGGTTCTAGGGGTCCTATTTCGCGCTCATTTGCAAACATTTTTTCAAATTTCAAAAGTCGGGATCTCCTCATTAGTGAATTTTTTCTACGAAAATTCACTAAAAGGCCAAAGAGTACTTCCTTACCAGCAAGTTAAACAAGCAAATAAATGGTCATAACGTCATAAAGGATTAACAACATCCGAATGTCTTGATTGCTTGAAAGTTCGGGACGCTGCAAGTGCGTTATGGTAGTGAATTTTCATTAAATGCTTTAAACTTGAATAACTTAATTTTCTATAAACTTAAAAACTTCAATTTACGTATGTGGTAAGATCTTTCCCAATGCAACATATACAACAAATTTCATCAAAATATCTTTGTAATTTTGCAAGAAAACATTTTTTTTAGAGTGGAAACTCAAAGTTTTCCAAGAAAAACTTGTTCAATTTTCCTGGATAACGAACTCATCCAAGCTACTAATAAAAGAAAGCTACTCGCCAAGTTTTATTCAAGTCGGTTAATAACTTTTTGCTATATATATATATATATATATATATATATATATATATATATATATATATATATATATATATATATATATATATATATATATATATAATTGAAGACCCCGGATATGGGTTCTAGTTCCCGCTCATTGGAAAACATTTTTGCAAAGTCTCACCATGGTTACCCCTCTATTAGTGATTTTTTTAAAAATAAAAATTCATTAAGAATTACATGTAGTGTGGCTCCTGCTCGTAGTATTCCCTTGCAGGCACTGTAACGAGTATGAAACTCTTGCATTTGTGCTCGGGTACTGCACCCCCGGAGAACTGCTTCTAAACAGGCATCATCATGAAGTTAGGGAACTTATACTTATACTTATTTATTTGTAATTAGAATTTTACATCGCATCTTACAAATAAGCGATGCTTATTGTTGTATTGACACTATTTCTTTCAGCATCCTCCTAGACTCATTCTATCACCAAAACTTATTTTAATAAATGTCACTTTTGATTATGTTCTTAAATTTGCTTCTTCTGCTATAGCGGGTCCCACCAACGCTTCCACAGTAGCCATAGATATTCCTATTTACTTTTAGTGAATTTTCTTAAAAAAAATTCACTAATGAGGAGATCCCGACTTTCGAATTTTGAAAAAATTTCTTCAAATGAGCGCTAATTAGGACCCCTGGAACCCAAATCCGAGGTCGGTTTCAGACTTTATATGTTTATATATATATATATATATATATATATATATATATATATATATATATATATATATATATATATATATATATATATATATATATATATATATATATATATATATATATATTTATGTGTCACACCTATAACTAAAAAAATAATAGACCGATTTTGATAAAACTTGGTGAATACCTTCCTTTCACAAGTGGCTTGGATAAGTTCGTTAGCCAGGAAAATCCGCCGAGGTTTTCCCGGAAAATTTTGTGTTTTCTTTCGAAAAAAATCGAAAAAAATTTATTTCTCCGGAATTAACAAAGTAAGGGCAAACAAATTTCACACACGGGTTTATATCATTGTGGGTAAAATACATACGAAAATTTAGCTCTGTAGGTTAAAGGACAAAAAAGTTACAGGCATTTAAAGAACAATAAATTTGGGTTTTCCTCAAAACGTCAAAATCGCGATTTTAAACGTCAAAATTGGTGAGTACCTTCCTTTCGCAAGTGGCTTGAATAAGTCCGTTAGCCAGGAAAATACGCCGAGGTTTTCCCGGAAAATTTTATGTTTTCTTTCGAAAAAAAATTATATCTCCAAAATTAACAAAGTAAGGGCAACTAAATTTCATACGCGGGTTTATATCATTATAGGCAAGTTACCTACCAAAATCTAGCTCCGTAGGTTAAAGGACAAAAAAGTTACAGGCATTCAAAGAAAAATACATTTGGCTTTTCCTCAAAACGTCAAAATCGCGATTTTAAACGTCAAAATTGGTAATATTTAGGCAATGAACCTGACACTAATATGAGCTATGGAAGGAAAAGGTCTCAAGAAGAATGTTTTACAAAGCCTGAAGTCTTAGTTTCAATCGTCATTGTCCTTCATTTTACTAAAATATTCCCAGAAAATTCATTTCAAATAGACCCTTTCTCTGATGTTTTGCCTGTCGGTTTAGTTAAGTTGATGCTTTCGCTGTAGGTTTAGTGAAGTTTATGGTTTAACGGTCTATACTTTTTAGCTAATTTTCGTAGAACAAATTCGTTACTGCATTTTAGCATATTTTATCGAAATATGATGCATGTTTGTAAGAAAAAATTTGGACACAGTAAGTGCGTTTTGGTAGCAAATTTTCATTAAGTCCTCCAAATTTCAATAACTCATTTGCTATTAACGTAAGTTTTGTTGGTTAGGAAACCAACATTTAACTGTATTTTCGGAAATTTTTTGTATGAACGCAGCAAGGGCGTTTTGGTTGCGAATTTTCATTAAATGTTTCAAATTTCAATAACTCAATTTGCTATTAACCTTAGGTTCATTGGCTAGGAGACCAGTTTTCTCAGAAACATTTAAAGTTTATTTTCCGAAAAGTTTTGTACATTTTCAAATAATTATTTTGATAAAATATGATACACTGTTCCTACTATATAGGTTATACCGGTAACCAAATTGATGCCTGCTCGCATTAGAGCGATATATTTGTAGTTAAAAACATTTTTATGAAAATTCACTTCCATAACGCACTTGCTGCGTCCAGAGTTTTATTTATATGTTAATATCAATTGTGCAGCACAATAATTTTGACATTTGTACTTGACATATGAAATATCATACTACTTGCTTATACTTTCAGAGAGAAAGGCTTCCAAGTAGAAGAAAAAGTTCATGGCCTCTCAGAAACTGGGAGCACAAAAAGAACAGCAATCTAGAAAGTTATAGACGCAGCAAGTGCTTTATGGTAGTGAATTGTCATAAAAATATTTTTAATGGCGAATATGTCTTTTTTAAATTAAAGGCATGGAATTTGGTATAACTTACATATAATAGAAACAGTGTACCTTATTTCATCAAAATAAATTTATTGTTTGAAAAAGTACATTTATTTTCCTAAAATTTACTTAAAATGTTCTCGAAAAAACAAGTCTGATTTTCCTGGGCAACGAACCTCTTCAAGCTAGTTACACACCTGCGAAAATATAATTATCCACAAAAAGCTTTTTGACAAAAATTCCAAACAAAATGTTTGCTTAAAAATTTGCAAACAATTTCTTTAACGAAAATTTTCATTTTCTTTTCTAAAATTGGCTAAAGTAATGTTACACGAAAATCATGTTTTTCTTCGCGAAAATTTGTTAAACAATTATTTTTCACGAAAATGAAAAATATTTTTTTTACAATAACCTATACATTTATTATTGCCAACACTTCACAAAAAATCTTCCAAACATTATTTGTTCAAAAACACAGAAATAATTATACATAATATTTTTTACGCGAAAATTCACTAAAAAATTCATAATATTCAAATTAGATATCTACCTAATATGTATCTAAATTTTTGTGTGTTTAACATTCTATAATATAAAGCCACGTACCAATTTTGGTTGCCATAGATTCGTTATTTCCAGAGGTATAAGAATTTTCCGGAAGAAAACCTAAAATTTTCCAGGAGAAACTGGTATAATTTTTCTCACTAACGAACCAAGCTACTTGTAAAAGTAAGGTACTCACTAAATATGATCAATATCGGCGTATGTGGTCTAGCGGTCTCAGTCACGCTCTCCTTATGTTAGTGAATTTTTTAAAGAAAACTCACTTAAAAACTCAATACTAAAATGACGATGGAAACAAAACAAAAACCACAAAGATAAAGTATTATGTTTAGTGAAAATTTACTAAGATCCTGAGGTAACGATCAATTACTTGATTAAATTTGTAGTTACCTTTTGAGGAACTGAAAAACTTAAGTTTAATATTCAGTATGAACGTATGAACGCATCCCTATACATCTGCTCGACCATAGAGTAATATGTGTTTTACATTGACATATTAATATTACAACCGTCAACTAAAATCTGGCACTGAAAATCCTACTGTCTAATTAGAACAAAGCAATGTTTATTCCATTTGTAACACATATTATATATAACACATATTTTACCTTTCTGCTCTCCTTCGTAATATGAATTTTAGCTATGCCAAATATCATCGCACACTGCTGTGTGCGCGCAATCTGCTTAAAATGGGATACAAAGCGTTTACTTCTTGCATTATAACCCTATAATTGAAACTACTGCCAAAGCATCAGAGAGAGGGTCTATTTGAAATCCATTTCCTCAAATATTTAAGTTAAATGAAAGACAATGACAGCTGGAGCTGAAACTCAAGACTTTATATAACACACTTCTTACATTTCTTGTACATAAGTTGTATTATTTTCAGGGTTTTATCTAGAACGTGTCAATTTTGACGTTTCGAATCGCGACTTTGACATTTTAAGAAGAAAAACTATAATGCGTATAACCTTATTTTTCTTTTAACTTAGAGGCCCAAAATTTGTTACGTGATTTAGTTTTTATAAGGTAAACCAACGTAACAAATTTGGTTTCCATATCTTTGTTATTTTCAGAGATATAAAAAATTTGACGTAATTTTACAATTATTTTTTTAATGGAGACAATAATTTGTTTTTAATAACTAAATGCTGAAATAGCGTCAATGGGCAGAGTATATACCTCTATTTGCAAGGATATAATTAACATATAACCAATATTACCGAACAAAACACAGGAAAATACATAAAGCCGATACAGTGCACAGATGAGCAAAAAGATGGCGACTGCTGAGAAAACAAAGGATAAGCTGAGTAACGAGCTTTCCAATCAGAATCCGAGATTGATTGAGTGGTCCACGGAGTTACAAATACATTTGCGTGGCCATGGTCGTTAAAAAAAATATTTCACGGTACCGCGAGATAAATAGACCACCTATATTAACCGTAAAGTTAAGTCGCGTCTCGGAGTTTTTCATTATCTTACGAGAAAATACGTTTAAGAGGTGTAAAAAAACAGTTTAAATCATATCCTAAGTTCTTAATTAATATAATAGTTCTATTCTATGGGTAAAATTGAATTTCTACATTAGCCCCGGCGAAGTCGGGCATAACAGCTAGTTTGATATAAAAGTTTACTTTTCAATTAAATAAAGATCTAGAGTCGATATCAAGTAGCTTCACTAATGCGGTCTATAAGTACGAATCTCACAATTAAATAACATTGCCAATATAATGTCACTTCTATTATATAATTCGGTTTTCGGGAGTACATCTGAACCATTTCAGCATAAAATCCCATCAAAACTAACCAAACAAGTAACTTCAGTAAGTAAACACAAATCAGTTCAAGACCTTTTTGCAATCCCTCACTGGCCATGGATAGGAAATGAAAGGGAAACACGTTGTTGTGTGGCCATCATCCAGGACCGCAGTTACGTGCCAGAGTTCAACACACCAGCTTTTCCTTTTCGTGTTGATAATACAAAATTGATGATTTCTGGCTTCCACAGATAAATCTATGTGAGTTTTCGTAATAATTTTATTTATACTCAGATGTACAAGACTTTCAAGTAAGTAGATTGACCTTGACAACACTTCCATTTAATAATAATATTAGTGAATTTTCTTTAAAAAAATTCACCAATGAGGAAATCCCGACTTTTGAATTTTGAAAAAATTTCTTTAAATGACCGCGGACTAGGACCCATATCCAGGGTCATATTTAATTTATATATATATATATATATATATATATATATATATATATATATATAAATATCAGACCGATAACTCAAACAATAATTACCCGATTTTGATCAAATTTGGCACATACCTTCCTTTTGCAAGTGGCTTCGACAAGTTTGTTAAGTCCGAAAAATCGGCCGAGGTTTTTCAGGAAAATTTTGTGTTTTCTTTCAAAAAAAATTTATATCTCCGGAAATAACAAAGTATGGACAACCAAATTAAGCAGCTTTCCATCATAAAGTGTATCCTGTTTACCATAATTTAGATCTCTGTCATTATATACAAAAAAGTTAGAGGTAAATTAATTTTTAAATAATTAAATCTTATTCAAGAAATTTAAAACGTCAAAATTGATTGTTTACGAATGGGAGTAAAAAATACTACAAGAAATGACTAACAAGCTCCCAGATATGTGTCTAAGTCGTCATTTTTCTTAATTTCGTTTTATTATGAGCAACAAATATATTGTAAATCGAAATGGTTTTGTGTAAATTTTAAAACATTGAACCAATGTATTACGGGATATAGCTGCTAGTAGACACATGTAGAGCACAGCTCAGTGGCCTAAGTCCCTGTACATCGGATAATCAAATTCAATTGACTCCTGCATGACGAGTTCGAATCCTAGTTAGTGACTTTTTTTTCAATTTTTTTTAGTCTCATTTCACTTTATATATATATATATATATATATATATATATATATATATATATATATATATATATATATATATATATATATATATATATATATATATATATATACATATACATATAAAGGGTGAACAATTTATCAAAATTAAGGTCTGTAAGTTTAAAGGCACAAAGTCAGAGGCATTTAAAGAAAAAAATTTGGGTTTTCCTCAAAACGTCAAAAGTCGCGATTTGAAACGTCAGAATTGACAGCATGTAGGCAAAGAACCTGAAAGAAATACGGATCATGCAAAGAGTGTTCTGCAAACCCTTAAGTTTTAGCTTAAACCATCATTGCCCTTCATTTTAATAAAATATTTCTAGAAAATTCATTTCAAATAGACACTTTCTCTGGTACTTTGGAAGTAGTTTTAGTTAAATTTGTGGTTTAACGGTCTATAATTTTTAGCTCATTTTCATAGAAAAAATTCGTTAATGAGGAGACCGCGGCTTTTAAATTCTAAAAAGATTTATTTAAATGAGAGCAAACTAGGCCCCCTAGAATCCATATCCGGGTTTACTTTCTGTTTACATATATACAGTGTGACGCATTTCTACGGTAAAGCTCAATATAATTGTTATTATGCGAGATACGTTACCTATAAGGTGTTTTGAACTGCATCTTATAACATTATTTTGACAACCACAGGATGGGCCACAAGTCGTTGGTGATACCTACTTTTTTTTTTGAAGATTCCTTATTGAATTTTTGCATTTTTCATCAAAATATGATGCATGTTTGTAGAAAAATCGATACGCAGTAAGTGCGTTTTACTAGCGAATTTTCTTTAGACGCTTGAAAATTCAATAACGCAATTTGCTATTAACCTAAGGTTCGTCAGCTGGGAAACGAGTTTTCTCGGAAATGTTTTAATTTTTTTTCGGAAAATGTTTGTACATTTTCAAACAAGTTATGTTGGTAAAAGATGGTACATTGTTCCTACTATATAGGTTATACCGGTGACCAAATTGATTCCGGATTGCATCAAAGAGACATATTTTATATAAAAAACATTTTTTTAAATAACTGTCACTTAAAGAGCTCCTCCTATTTAATATCCATCATTTATTATTTCTGGTTATTAAATATTTTATGTCTTTTATAAGCAGATTATTAAAACATATACAAGGAGGTATTAAGTACTTGGCATAGAATGGAAAACGCAATCAATTTCTAAAACCAAATTGTATTTATTAAATATAATCTCTAATCTTACACGTTAAGCAAAACGTTCTCAAAGTAATTCTGCTAGTAGTAATAGCAATGGTGGAGGAATGTTAGAGCCAGGCCACTACGCCGAATCGGGATCTCTTTGCTAACCCTGGCATCCAACAAGCATGCTCTATTCCCTTTCTCGGTTTTGTCATCAAACCTCCTCGACCTCAAAGCAAGACGGTCTTCCATTCAATTGAACTTACTTGACTCCCCCGTACATTCCTTTATCCAAACATTTCTGTTCGAAGACTCCTAAAAGTCTCACATTCACACAGGTGGTAGTAAGACGTTCCTTCAGTCTCACCGCATTCCTGGCAAATGGGATCCCTCTCGACAATGTAAGGTGTCTTCTGAGACTACAGGGGTCTGTTATCACCCCGATAATACCTCGAAGTAAAATACGACTTCTACCAAAAAGCCAGACAATCGTGTTCTCATTTGGCCTCCCCACGAAGTACTTCGTTTGTCTGCAGTCACTGACCGACCTCCAGTGCTTCTCCATGTCCTCCTCAGTCGGCAAATCTAAGGCGTCGGAGACCACCTTCCTACTTTTGTCTATAGCAGACTCTGTGCCATAGAACGGCCGCTGAGAACCAAGCCTTGCAAGGTCATTCGCCACTGTACCTTCTTTGTCCAACTAACTCCAGAAGAGCGTAGCGCACTCCTAAACCAGCATTGATCTGATTCTGCGCGTCTGATTATTCCAGCAAATGAATACACATTCCCCGGGGCTCGTCCTCGCAAATTAATTCTAAACTATTGATTTTGATCTTCGCGGCAAATCTGACTTCGTTGTTTGTCGATAATCTTTTAAGTTTTACTTTTTTTTTATCTTTGGAAATAAATAACAATCCGATGGTGCTAAAACACGAAAATGGGGTGGGTGGTCCGTCCGAACAATTTTTTTAATCGTTTGTAGTGAAATCAACGACTTGTGAGCATTCAGGATGTCTTGGTGTTTTTCTTTTTGGCGGGGGTCGCGCCGGAGTGCCCGCAAGGATGTGTTTTGTCCCCCTGATCTGGTGCCTAGTCGTGGACGGCCTGCTGCGGAGGCTCTCGGTCGGGGGCTACGAGGTACAGGGCTATGCGGACGACATTGTCGTCATAATCAGAGGAAGGGTTACACATTTAGTCTGACAGCGTATGCAGACAGCACTGAAAGGGGTGGAAAGGTGCACGATTGGCCAAGGGGTCGGGGTGAGCTCTGGGAAAGCCACTGTTATAACATTTACGAGGAAGAGGAAGTGGGAGGTTGACAGAACTCTGACTTTATATTGTAGAAACATTTCTATGGCTAGGGAGGTAAAATATCTTGTGGTCGTACTGGACTCCAAGTTAACCTGAGATGTCCACGTTGAAAAATACTGCGCAATACAATTATGACCCTAGCCGTCACTATGCCTCTATATGGAAAAACGTACGGACGGAGACCTAGTATGGCCCACTTGCTGTACACAAGGGTGGTCAGACCATCGTTAACATACGCGGTACTGGTATGGTGGCCTGAGGTGGTACAATCCACTGCCAAACAAAAACTGGGCAGGATTCAAAGGCTGGCTTGCCTAGGCAACACAGTAGCCATGACCTCAACCCCAACAGCCGCCATGGAGGTTTTGCTGGATATGCACCCCCCCCCCACACACACACACACACACCTACATTTAGTTATCATGGGGGAGGCCAGGCTGGAACTATACAGACTAGCCTGCAATAATTGTCGGCCAACCTAGGCTGCAGGGGTCGTGGAACATTCGGGAGATCGTAAAGGAGCCCGTGCTTGAAATGAGGCCAGACTTCGCTGGCTCGCGAATCTGTACGGAAAACAGGTTTACAGTGGCAATTTCCGGCGTTTTTTGACAAAGTGTCATGATATCCCTGTAAGCATTTTGAAATCAATTTTCAAACACGTACTACTAATAAAACAAATAATGTATATTGTAATAAGACTCTAAGATGTGGTAGTCGTAGTATGGGAATGCGGAGTGCTGTAAGAAAATGAAGTTTTAATTTCGTCATTGTTGTTCTATTCACCTACCTGCATAATATATTTGTATAATTATTATGTAACTATGTTGATCAAAAGTTATGCGCTTTTCTCCTCTTGCGTTTTAACGATGAAAAATAAAGCATGTGCTCCACGGACTTTCATTCAAAAAATCTAATTCTCTACAACCTTGTTTTATGGCGTTTTTTTCATCTTGTAAGGCTTTCGCTGCGATTGCGTTGGAAGGCACAAGTCACCTTGAATTTTGTTGTCACTATTTTCTTCATTATTTTGTGTATTATATTCTGCATTATTATATTAACCTGGCCGTTGTTATGCTAAACACGCTAGTGAAAGTCTCTTGTAAATCGGTTTAGCCGTTATCGAGTTATAAGTTAATAAAAGTCTGGACGCAGCAAGTGCCTTAAGGAAGTGAATTTTCATAAAAATGCTTTTAATAGCAAATATGTCTCTTTAATGCAAGCGTGGATCAATTTGATCACCGGTATAACCTATATAGTAGAAACCATAATTTATCAAAATAATATATTGTTTGAAAATCTAAAAAATTTTCCGAAAATAAACTTTAAATGTTTCCGAGAAAACTTGTTTCCTAGCCGACGAACCTTAGGTTAATAGCAAATTGAGTTATCAAATTTTAAAGCATTTAATAAAAATTCACTATCAAAACGCACTTACTGCGTCTCGATTTTTTTTTACAAACATGGATCACATTTCGAGAAAAATGCAAAATGCAATAAAGTATGTTCAAAATAATATTGTAGGTACCACAAACCACTTTTGGACCATCCTGTGATTGTCAAAATAATTTTATAAGATGCAGCTCTAGACAGCCTATAATTAACGTATACAATTTTTTCTCGTATCTTGCATAATAACAATTATATTGAGCTTTACCGTAGAAATGTGTCACCCTGTATATATGAAAACAGATTAAAACTGAAACTAAACCCAGATAGTTTGCGCACATTTGAAGAAATCTTTTTAAAATTCAAAAGTCGCGGCCTCCGCGATAACGAAATTTTTCTACGAAAATTAGATAAATATTATAGACCGTTAAACCATAAACTTAACTAAAACTACTGCCAAAGCATCAGAGAATGGGTATATTTGAAATGAATTTTCTGCGAATTTTTTAGTAAAATGAAGGGCTTTGAGGGTTGAAGCTAAAACTTTAGGATTTGCAAACACCCTTTACATAATCCGTATTTCTTTCAGGATCTTTGCCTAAATGTTGCCAATTTTGACGTTTCAAGTCGTGACTCTGGTGTTTTGAGGAAAACCCCATTTTTTTTAAATGTCTGTAACGTTTTATTTTTAAACTTACCAACCCAAATTTTGGTGAGTGGTTCACCCTTTATAATACAAACAAGCGTACCAAATCTGGTTGCCCTCGCTTTGTTATTTCCGAAGATATAAATTTTTCCCGAAGGAAAACACAAAATTTTCTGGGAAAATCTGTGCAAATTTTCCTGGATAAAGAACCTATCCAATCCACTTACAAAAGAAAGGTACTCTGCGAATTTTTTCAAAATTGGCCCATTATTTTTTGAGTTATAAATTGAAACTGACCCTAGATATGGGTTCTAAGAGGCCTAGTTCGCGCTCATTTGAAAAAATGTTTTCAAAATTCAAATGTCGGGAGCTCCTCATTAGTGAATTTTATTTTTAAGAAAATTGACTAAAACAAGCACTTGCGAAGCCACGGGAAAAGTCTACGACTATATTAAATATGGAACGGTTTCAATAAGTTAGGGCCATAACAAGCAACCAGATATGCTATTCAAATTGAATTAAGTCTCAAAGGTTTTCATCTCCTTCTAATTAAATTATTTTTTATACAAAAATTCGCTAAAAAATTCAGCGGAATAGCAACAATTTGACAACGGTAAAATGAAATGAGGCTAAAAAAAATTGGTAAAAACTTAAGTCACTTCTGCCACGGTTGACATGATAGATGTATATACTAGCAGGTATATCCGATAGTATGTTAATTGTCTAACGTCTTTACTATTTATGCCGAACAATTTATATTTACAATGAATTTTTTGCTCATCTTTTTACGAAATGAAGGAAAATAACGACTTAGACACAGATCTAGGAGCTTCTTAGTCATTTCGTGTCGTATTTTTCACTCACATTCGTACTCCTACCATAATTATCAATTTTGACGTTTTAACTTTCTTTAATTAGATTCGATTAATTTAAAATTAGTTTACCTCCAACTGTTTTGTGTCTTAACATAGCGATCTGAATTTTTGGTACATAGGATACTCTTTATGACTGAAACCAGAGTACCAAGTTTGGTTGCATATAAAAATTGAAACCGACCCTGAATCTGGATTCTAGGGGGTCTAGTTCGCGCTCACACAATAGTGACGTACAATTGTTTTGATTAAGAATATTGCAGTGCATGTGAACAGGGACGCCACACATTATAATTTTAAAATCCGTTGTTCTAGAAAAATTGAATTTTATACGTACGTGCATCGGTGAATTTGCAGATTAGCTCCCGAACAATTATTGACAAATCGACTGCTGATACATAAACTTTGGTATCATACATACACAGTAACACTATTCTTACCTTTTGTTCTCCTTCCTTTGCGTAGTTATTTACATTCAAACTTCTTCTGGAAAGTCAACAATTTTACCTTACTGCCTTAGTGCGGCTCTGTTCTACTTCGCGGTGCACAGCACTACACGGTGTGGCTGTCTCTGTCAGTCACAATGTCCCGCACACTAGCGCTGTCGCAGTTCACGGTCACTAATGACCCTGGTCGTTGCGTTCGGCATATTCACCAGTGGCGATCCTCAAACTTGGGAGGGGAGGTGTTGTTGGGGGCCGACGGTTTTCGCCGCCCCCGGGAATTTTCCTTACCTCGCGTTACTTTGGAGTTTGCAGCATTCAAAGGAATCGCGGACGCGAACGCGAACGTCGCGAATGTGGATCCCGCGTAAGTTTTCTGTCCCGCGACAAAGGGATCGCAGAGCGCGAACGCGAACGTGAATTCGCGCCGCGTAGGGGAAAGTAGGGTAAAACGGCCCCCCCGGGTAAAATGATCCCCTCATATTTTTCCCATAGCATGCGTAAAACCACTGTTTAGCTTGAATCATTACATTCAGTACTACTATCGCCATCTATGTATGAATTGGTGAAGATGTGCGAAGCGTATCTCGGCTAGTATAACATAACCAATAAAAACTCAGGTGGTGTTGTTAATTTCGTGCGGACCAAAGTTGTGTTTGTAGGCGTATTCACTGAGGTAAGTAAAACATCTTTGTATGATGTTTAAAAGGTATATTTTCCTGCACATTTCTTTTCTGTCGCCATTGCCCTAAATATGAGGATTCACTAATTATGTATTTTTTATGCATTTGGTTACTCTTTGGGTAAAATGGTCCCTTTACATTGAGGCAAAATGGCCCCAGGGACCATTTTACCCTCGCATGGTCGCCTAAAAAAATGCATAGCAATTTTTTCCAACAATCGAATATATCTTTATCTCTTCAGAAATAATGGTTAGAAATTACGTTCGGAAGACCTCTAGACAAAAATGGGACTCAAATTCAATGCGACATGCCTTACAAGAAATTTCTAATGGCATGCCTTTTAAAACAGCCGCTAGGACCTATAATCTGCCCTTGAGTACTGTAAAGAGAAGGGCCAAAAATCAGAATAAATTGGTAAGTATTTTCAAACTAGACGTTTATATTCTTTCGATTCTGCAGATGTATTTTAGGGGAAAGAAGGCAGTTATTCGTCATTATTTTTTTTTTTCAGGCAAAAGGTTTTACGAAAATTCTTGGAAGGTTCACTACAACATTGCCGAAGGAATTGGAGACGTACTTAAAGCAATATGTTTTAGAGATGGAAGACCGTCTGTTCGGTCTGACAAAAAAAAATATTTGTCAAATGGCCTACGAGCTTGCGGAGAGGAATGGTATTAGCCACAGGTTTTCTAGAGAGAAAAAGGCAGCTGGAACGGGTTGGTTTAGAGATTTTCTGAAGAGAAATCCAGAGATTTCGTTTAGAACTCCGGAGGCCACCTCCGCTGCCAGAGCCAGAGGCTTTAATAAAGAAGTAGTGGCAAAGTATTTTTCTCTTTTGGAAGAAATAACAAGTAAAAATAACATCACACCGATGACAATGTACAATATGGATGAGTCGGGTATCCAGACAGTCCCCAGTAAGCTGCCCAAAATTTTAGCACATAAAGGGCGAAAGCAGGTTGGTTTCCTAACAAGTGCTGAAAGGGGACAAAATGTGAGCGTTGTTCTATGTGTAAATGCTGCTGGTCATTTCATTCCGCCAGCAATCATATTCCCTCGCAAAAGACGAAATGAGTTATTATTCCAAGGTGTTCCTTATGGAACGCTTTGTCTTTACAACGAATCTGGCTACATGAAATCTGAAACCTTTGTTCAATTCTTGCAGCATTTTAAACAACACACCCAGTGTTCCATTGAAAATAAGGTCCTCTTGTTGCTAGACGGGCATTCAAGCCACAAGTCCATCCAAGCTATAGAATATTGTAGGGAAAATGGCATTATACTGCTGTCGTTTCCTCCACATTGCACTCATGAGATGCAACCATTAGATGTGGCTGTATTTTCACCTCTAATGGCATATTTTAATGAAGAGGTTATTTTATGGCTTAAAGCAAACCCAGGAAAAGTGGTAACAATGTATAACATTGGTGGTTTGTTTGGAAAAGCATATAGAAGAACTGCCACACTTAATAACGGTCTCAGTGGATTCGAGAAAACAGGCATCTGCCCCTTTAATCCGAATATATTCCCAGATTGGAAATTTAAACCATCCTACACAACTGATCGTCCTCTAGTGGAAAATGAAACCGACGCGGACGCTCCTATTTGTCACCAAGAACAAACTCCTCAGAAAACTCCTACTCAAAATACCCCTCCTCAAAAAACACCCCCTTCTTCGCCACCAAGATCATCTGTAATAACTTTTCCCATAAGAAAGAGGAAAATTCGTGATGAATCATCAGACGAGTCAGATGAATGGGAGGCAAGTGGACGATCTTCAGATGAAGTCAGCCTTTTTACAGATAGTGCAGATGATTTATCAGAAAATGAAACTTTAGACGCTGCAGTTCCAAAGATAAAAGTTGCCGTTTCAAAGCCAGTTGATGTTATAATAAGTCCTGAAGTTGGAACCTCAAATCCAAACCCTAACGTTAACGCTATAGAACTGGAAGCTGGTGCTGCGAACAATGAAGATAAAGATGACACTTTTGTAACTCCATTTGATTTATACCCCCTACCTCTGGCACCTCCTCAGACTAGGAGTTCAAGACCCTCCCAAGGAGCAACTGTTTTTACTTCCACACCAAACTATTTGGTTGCAAAAGAAAAATCAAAAACCGCTAGGCCAACTTCACAAACAGCTAGGAAAGCTGTGAGCAGAAAGGTGTTTGGAAAAAATAAAGAAAATAAAGGGAGAAGAGTTAAGGAAGACGACGTCGCCTGTATATTTTGTTCCGAGTTTTTCAGTGAGTCACGGGCCAAAGAGGTCTGGGTTTCTTGCAATTTGTGTAAAAAATGGTGTCATTCATTATGCGCAGGTGTTGCAAGAAAGCAAAAAATGTACATTTGCGATTTTTGCAAATAAAAGTGTTTTTATAACTTTTATGTGAAAAAAAATGTGGGGGTCATTTTACCTCATGAAGGGGGCCATTTTAGCTCCACCAGGGTGTAAAATGGTTCCTTTGGGTCTTTTTTAAAGAATATCTATTTTTTTGTTCTTTTTATTATTAGATGTTATTTTTTCAAAGAAATGTATTCTGTTATGTCTCTTTCATTGTATGAATAAATCATAATCAAATATTCCGTTTTTTTTGTATTTTTTTGCCCAACAAATTGGTAAAGGGGCCATTTTGCCCCACTTTCCCCTATGTAGTTCGCGCCACGAATGTGATTCGCGCCGCGAATGTGAGTGTGGAGGTTTTCGCGTAGTTTTCGTGCTTCAGGTTCGCGCGTCACGGTGTACCCCGTTCGGTGTCGGTTTTCTGTCTCGCGACAAAGGAATCGCGGACGCGAATAATAACCTTTCTATACGATTAAGACAACAGCTGAAAATGTCACACACTTCGTTCCAACACTTTGCGATCTCCCGCTTGCGACAATATCTCATAAAGCGGGCTCCACATTCGCGATGTTCGTGTTCGCGTCCGCGATTCCTTTGTCGCGGGACAGAAAACCGACACCGGACGGGGAACACCGCGACGTGCGAACGTGAACCACGAAAACGTTCATCACAAAAACTACGCGAATACCATAATACTCACATCTGCGACCTTCGCGCTGCGGATATGGAGCATGTTTTACTGCCATTTACGACTTCTTTACCTATTTGCACGCAATTTTTTTCAATTGCTAAGCGAGGATCGAATTTACATTAGTTGTTCTTTGTTCTCGATGGACGCGCTTTTTCTGCGTTCCCATTGGTCGCAGGTTCTATTTTTTGTTATTCTCGATGTTTCGACGCGGTTGTTTTGCTTCCCCATTGGTCGGGGGTGCAGATTCCTACGCTTCTTTGTTACATCCTTTCTGTCGCTTGCTACTTCTTCAGTTGCGTCTTATACGTTGCGTTCGGTGCGTCTTTTATTTTTAACTGCTTTCCTTTGTTTATAATAGTCTGCTCCTAAATAATTATGGCTGCACAAACTGTTCCAGTATTTCCCACCGTTTCACAGTGCGGTTACAACGTATGTGACTTTTGCAATATGAAAAACATAAGCTTTAGCGCGCTGCTGCTGGACAACGTTGCCCTAACAGAATATCTTAGGGCTCACGGGGTGCTTCTTTGCCACACCTGTTGCCCAAAGTGCTCGCGAAAGGTGACCGTTACGTATCGCCGCGGATTGCCGGTGTTCAATTGCGATAGGCGATATACCGCAAGGCATCGTGGTACCTGTAGGTTCCGGGTCTCCGCGCTGACCGACACCTTCTTCTCCGGTACCCGCATTGATGTGCAACAGGTATGTCACCTTGTTATGATATACCTGTCCCGGAACCCACCGCGGGTGAAATTTGCCATGGACGAGACCGATTTAGCGGCGTACACGGTTGTTGACTGGTTCAACTTCATCCGGGAGGTGCTAGTCGATCCCTTCACCGGTATTACCTCTCCGATTGGGGGCCCTGATATCGTTGTTGAGATCGACGAGGCTAAGTTCTCCAAACGCAAGTACAACCGTGGGCGGCGCCTAAGAGGTCAATGGGTCGTCGGCGGTATTGTACGTGGTTCGCGTGGTGTGTGCGGCCAGGCATTCATGGTTCCGGTTGCCGACCGAAGTGCGCGCACTTTAATGAGGGTTATTCGGGATTATGTGTCGCCTGGCAGCATCATAATGACTGACTGCTGGAAGGGTTACAGCGACTTAGAGGCGGCGGGATTCACGCATTTTACTGTGAATCACAGCCTCCACTTCGTTGATCCTGAAACTGGTGCGCACACAGAACATCGAACACTTGTGGCTGGAGGCAAGGCGTCACGTACCCAGGGCCGGCCTCAGGGTGGCCCATTTTGATGGTTACCTCGCGGGTGGTATGTTCCGGAGGATGTACCCCAACACCACGATGCGCCTCCACCACTTCTGGAAGGCTGTGGCATTGCTGTACCCGGGGCTGGAGCACCCTCTCCGGTAGTTCGCCAATTGTTCCACCATCACGTCCGCCCAACGCTTCTCGCCTGGTTGAGGTAAGTTTTTTTTTTAAACTTTTCCTATTCGATTCACTGTTTTCTGCTGCCTACCTTGCCCGTTCCTCGCCTCGGGGGGAATACTGGCCTCCCATACGTCTCCCTCGCACACCGTTTTTGGGGCGGTGGCCGCCGCCCCTGGAATTTTCCTTCCCCCGCTGCACGCGTCAGTTCTCTGCTCATATCCTTGGGCATACTGTCCGGTAGCGTTACGTCACCTTCGGCATGGGGGAGGTGCTGGGGACGGCGATATGCGCCGTCCCCGGGAAATTTCACCACCACCCCTTACTTGCATGAGTAACCAGCTCGTTTCTCTTAGCACAGTCCCAGGTGTCATTCCGCGACCTTGACCTGATAATTTTTTGTGGGGGAGTTAGCCACAGGGGGGCGGCGGAGGTGGAGGGTGAGGGGGTTGGAATTGTTGAAAAGGGCGACTTTTTATCGGGGCGCTAGGCTCTTTTTCGCATTTTCAGGCTTGTATTTCCTTTTTAACATCTTCCCTGCCCAGCACCCCTATTCGCTCCTTGCCCCGTAACTCCCCTTGGGGGGCAGAACAAGAAAATTTTCTTATTGCACCTTGCTCTAAGGGGGGTTTTAAGGATGTATGTCAAGAAATTTTTCACAAAAGCGTTCGGGAGCTAATCTGCAAATTTACCTGTGCATCTACCAAAATAGAAAAAAATATATGCAGCGTGCTTTTAGAGAGATATTGAGGAAAAACAGATTTCTTTCTCAAATTTCATCACACTCTATTTCAGAAATAAAGCGGTCATGGACCTATGTTCGTATAAAGAATGTTTCTTAAAATCACCCCTAATGATCAGCATTTAATTATGAAACAATCTGTATATGTATGCATATCGGTAAACAAACAACATATTTTCCTTCTTTTGCATACAAACCACGTTTGACTGTGTTAGTGTGTTATCTATCCAGCTCTATTAAGAAAGCACTTGACTAAAAATTAGTCAATTACTCTCCCCCTTATTTCAGTATTCACCAAAATTAAACCTGCATAAAAAGCTTGAGAGTTTTAACATAATCCGATCTTGTGCAGATGTAAGAACGGAAATTGAACAAGATACGGTTCTGTTACAGACGCTAAGGCGAGCTTTTAGAGGGCGAATGTAGGACCCCTCCTGTGATATCTGGTGTTATCTGCGGGGTTAATTGAACAAGGGGAAATACAGGAACAAGTAAAATGCGGATTGCCGGCAGCGAACAACGATCCACGTTCTTCCCTATCTCGTTACCATTGCCTAGAACCAGAAACACACAAGCCAAGAGTGGAAAATATGAGACACTTCTTCTTGGCTACACCCACTGTTACAGATATCTTCTCTTTGTTATATGATTATCTTAAATCTGATGGACGAGTTTATACTATGAGAGGTAAATGTTTGGAAATTTAAGTGAAAGCGCGTAAGCTTCTATAGAAGAAAGCATTGAGTTCGGCTACAAACTCAAAAGAAGTCAGGACGTAGCAAGTGCGTTATGGTAGGATTTTTTCGTCGAAAGGATCTACGCATGCTTATTATGAAATTTTTATACAGGATGGCGCATCGAAAACGAAACAGACCGATTTGCGTCCAGAGAATTTTTTTAAGAAACGCTGAAACACATCAATTTTTATATTGAGGGGGACATGTTCTGACATAAAACTCAACTTTGTCACATAAACCCCTTAAGGGTGGTGATAACAACCCTTATATTTTAGATAGGGAACATGAGTCGAGTGTTACATCATTTGAAGGCTCCTTCTTTTGTGAATTCAGCACGCTAATCTTTTTGGAAGTTTTATTAACTGATAAGAAATACACTTATTAGTTAATTTTTCGTTAAAAAACAAAACCGAACGTTCGAAAATATTTATTCAGTTAAGTAAGTGTTCAAATTGTTGACCACCAGCTTCCATACAAAAGTACAAATTTTGTTCAAAACGAGCTCTGATATTCTGGAACATTTGTGGAGTTATTAGACGGCATTCTTTAACAATGCGTCGTCGTAATTCTTCCAGAGACTCCGGTTCTTTTGAGAAAATTCTACTCTTTAAATGGCCACATAGGAATAAATCTAAAAGAGTTAAATCCGGTGATCTAGGGGGCCACTCCGTAGCACCTCTACGCCCAATCCATTGTCCTGGAAACTCTCTGTTCAAAAACTCCCTAACACGTTGTGGAAAATGTGGAGGAGCTTCATCTTGTTGAAACACTAATTAATTTTCTTCATAGCGATCATCATTTTCAACAATCTCAGTTAGTAGAGGATAAAAGATATCTTCTAGTAACTCCAAATACGTTTAGCGACTCAAATTGACATCAAGAAAAATTGGTCCGATTAAACGGTCTCCAAAAATGCCGGTATAGACATCCAATTTCTGTAAAGTTTGAGTGTGGACTTCGTGAAAATTTCTTGGATTATTATCTGCCCAATAACGATAATTATGACGATTGACTGTAGAGTTTAATAAAAACGTACACTCGTCTGAAAAACAGATATTGAACACAAAGTTCCCGATATCAGCTATTCGTGCAGTCATAACTTCACAAAACTCCAGCCGCCGATCAAAATCATCTTCATTCAGTTGTTGTACAAGATGAATTTTATACGGTTGAAATTTATGATGCTTCCATATTCGCTGAATAATTCTTCTGTTGATGTTTGAAACAATGGCCAATTTTCTCGAGCTCGAAGTTGGGTCTGCAGCAATTTGTCCTAACTTCAATCTCAGTAGTCTCATTTCTAACCGGAAATTCACGTTCAGGATCCCCTTATTGGTGGCTACTGAACCACTTTGTCGAAACTTTGCAACTAACTCCAAAATGTATTTTCTGTTAACATGTCTGTTCGAAAGTCGTTCATTAAACAAATTTGCGGTACGGTTGGCACAGTCATCGTTTTCGAAAAAAAGAGTAATTATGTCAACTCTTTCTTCTACAGAATACACTATTGTGAAATTAATTTTCGGTAGTACTATCAAGTATCAAACCGACCGATAAACTGAAATAATAAACCGCATTTGTCTCATTCCGATAAGAAATGTTCCGATAGTCAATTTTTTGTTTACAAACCAACAAAACATTGACTATCAGCACATTTCTTATCGGAATGGGTGAAATGCGTTGTTGCATCTTCAATTGTGAATAGCTTTTAAACGAGTTAAAAATTAGTGTGCTTAATTTAGAAAAGAAAGAGCCATGTTCCCTATTTAAAATATAAGGGTTGTTATCACCACCCTCAAGGGGCTCATGTGACAAAGTTGAGTTTTATGTCAAAACATGCCCCCCTCAATATTAAAATTGACGTGTTTAGGCTTTTCTTAAAAAAAAATCTCTGGACGCAAATCGGTCGGTTTAGTTTTCAATGCGCCACCCTATATAGGTTATACCGGTAACCAGATCGATGCCTGCTTGCATTAGACAGACATATATTTGCCATTAAAAACATATTTAAGAACATTCACGACCATAACGCACTTGCTGCGTCCAGACTTTTAATATCTGTTTTCGTTAAAAAAAACAACAAGCGAGATTAGAATCAAATGATAATACGATAATTTTAATCTTATCAAAGATAAAGGCAATATTTTAGTGGCATTAGTGAAATTGGTATTGGCCAAATGATCATGTACTGGTAGCCATCTCATTAATGTGTCAATATACATAACATGTATCATAAATAAAATTATATTGATGTTGACACTTTGATTTATCGCTTCCAGCTGTTGACCATGATGAAGAATGATCGTTAATATGACCCGGTAATCTATGGATGTGGTGATGCTTTTAGTGTTCACGATAGTTAAGCACTGTTGACACCCAGTAGGGAATTAAATCAGCCCCCATTTTAGCTTCTTTTTTAATGAATTGTCTAAACTGTTTATTGGTTTGTTTTGATATCCAGATATTTAGCGCACTTATTACTAGTAAAGTCTGGATGCAGCAAGTGTGATATTGTAGCGAAGTTTCATAAATATCTTGAAAATATAGGCCTAGTTGTATAAAACACCATCAAGTTCGTTCACGATCGCGTGATTAGCTCAAGGTTTTTAGATTAGATATGTTGTCTGGTAGCTCTAGAGGGGAGAGCCGCGAGAGGAGGGTAATACATCATGTGTATTCCAGATGCGGATATTTCCTATAGTTTTAAATTGCGTTTTAGTTTTAAATAACATTTATTAGAAAATTGTGTCTTTTAATGTGTTTGTTAAAAAAAATCGAATCCAATTAGTTGCACCTTTATTTTAATGTTTATTCGTGAATTTTCTTGAAAAAAAATCACTAGTGAAGAGATCGCGACTTTTGAGTTTTGTTGGAAAATGTTTTCAAATGAGCGCAAACTAGGACCCCTATAACCGACATCCGGGGTCAGTTTTAATTTTTATATGTTTATATACAGTGTGTACACGGATTGAGTGTGGGTAAGGTATAAGTGACAAAAAAATGTCGAATTAGATTATGATATTCTGAGAATCGCTCCTGATTTGTCTTAAACTGAGATGTTGAGAAAATGAACAAAATCAATTAATATGCAGGGTGGTTTATAACTGATGTAATGAAATGTATTAAGAGTAAAGTACCTTCGTTTATGAAGATACCGCAAAAAGTTATTAACAAAAATTGTTTATAATTAAAATTTATGACAGGCTCTTAATTTTCAAACAGATCGGCCTACTATGATTTTTTTTTAGCTGCGACTTTATTTAATTGATGTTCGACGGCTTCTATGATTACGTGTACTTTAAAAAATACTTAAAACTGTATTAGAAAAGTCTTTACCATAATTAAACTTGGGGTAGGTTTGCTTTCATCTCAACCAATAAAACAAATAAAGTAAACGCACAATTGGACATTCGAAGCAATAATTGGCGAGTTGCATGGCTACTTGAGCCCTGCCTTGTTGTTCGTTTCCCAGGATACTACTTATTTGGAAAATTAAAATGTCAATTTTATTTGTCAAGAAAGGCAAACTTCTGTATTTAGAAATGTTAACAACGAACAAAAAGTGTTTATTGTGTAGTGCTATGGTTTGGGTGAAGAACATTCTTATTAGGGAGTGATAAGAAATTTCCTTGAATGCTGGCCCAATTATTCGGTTTCCGCTACAGGTGTAAAAAAATGGTTACAAAATTTATGCGTCCTGGGAGTATTTTTAATGTTAAGAAGACAAAATCCGACCTAAATGAGGAAGACAATGCTGCAGCTGCATTAGCTATGGATTCTGTTAGGCGTTTTCCGAAATTATCATTAAGAAGAAGGGCATTAGAAATTGGCAATATTTGCAAATCGCATTTGCAACAAATTTATCGTACCAACAAGGTGAAACCTTTCAAAGCAAAACTTATACCCATTTTGGAAGAGAATGACGAGTCAAAAGGATTAGATTTTTGTTTATGGTACGGCGAGCAATATCTACAAAATCACAATATTGACAGAAGTATTATTTTTTTGGACGAATCCACTTTCACCACTAATGGGATGGTAAATTCCCAAAATGCACGGCATTGGTCTATGGAGAATCCAAATTATAGAGTTAATTGCAGAAGACAATGCCATAAAAAAGTAAATGTGTGGTGTGCTGTTTCTTACACTGGGATAATTGGGTCATAATTGAACTCTACTTACCATTGATTAATTCACTTGGTACACTTAAAACCGGTACTAAACTTGGTTTTTATAAGTTAAAGTATTACAGAGATATTGATTTTTTTTTCGAAATGTGAAACCCCACTGAAGGCCTATAACTTGTCAGGGGTGCAACTTAATTTAGGGGTAAGTTGCGTTAAATCACCATATTTTAAGTTTACCTACATGCCCCTGCCCTGTGTCGGTTCTTATGCGAAACACCCTGTATACCTTTTTTGAATGATACAGAAATTAAGAAAATGCAAAGATATGAAATATTGAATTTCTCTTCAAAATTTACCGATTTTCCACCATTTAACTGGCTTTTTATATATTTTCGTATAAGCAAGCCCGAGAGGCTAGAATTTGAACCTCAATCGCTCACCCTTGTTTAGCTTACCATATTGTTCCAGTGGCTACACACACCTGTAAACTTCAGATACTTAATAAGTCAACAATTCGATTATTGCACGTTTATTCAGTTTAAGTATGTACTTATAACGAATACAAAGAAATGTCTGAATAAAATATTAATTAACCAATTAAAATTTCAATAACATAAAAATCAAATAAATAAAGATACAGTTCTTGGAGTTGCCAAAAATGTAATAGCCAAATACAAAGTTTCCGAGATGAATAATCACGGTTACCCCCACTGAAGTGACTTGAAATTTGGCTAGACTATTGATCCTACAGGCTTTCAGTGTGGTATTAAAGAAATTGCATTACACAATAGTACTCACACCTTTATAGAATACAACTAAATTGGACAGAACATGCCACAAAATCACACTAACTTGCACTTACACAAAACGACAACTGTCATCGATCAGACCTTTTGTCCCTTCCTTTGTATATTTGCTGTCTGCTCTGCTTCCGCAGACTTGATTTTGACTTCTAATGCTATTTCAGTATCCCAATTCCCAATATTTGTCACCAACAGCATGGATATTCTGGTTGTAAAGATATACTTTGGCAAAGTGATGGCATATCTGATAAATTGCAAGTTTTATTGTATATTCATCTTCCTACCATATGTCCAGGTCTACATTTTCTGCACTGTATAGTAATACTTCTTACAGCATTAACTTCTTCCACATGAGTAAAAAGCCTGAAATGTTGGCTTAGACAATTCTATAGATTTGCAGTATTTTTGCATTTTTCCAGTCCATCCACATCAAACTGTGGTGGTTTATATTGCATGACTTAGGTACTATTGAAAATAACATAATTTTTAAATTACATATTATACAATGTAGGTGTACCTAATTAGTAGGACGATCCAGTCTCAAGCAAAATTGACGAACCCATCATGAGTGTAAACTACAGGAGATGCTTTAAAACTTGTTTTCTTTACTACTTGCGTATTAGTTCTTGATAACCTCACACCATGTTTTAGTTGCTTCTGTACTCTGGATCTATGTTGTTTGCAATTGCACAGTTCTCCGTGTTCACATCACATTATTATTTTTAATTAATTATGTTGAAATATAACCTTATACAAGGCTTGACTACAGACCATTCATCTTGACATTACTTTTTATTTACGTATAGCGGCCATCTTGCCATTTTCCTTCCCGGCGGCATGGACATGCGCTCTAAGCCTAAAGAATGGATTGCCTAAATATACAATTTCGGATGTGTTTACCATAGAGAGGTAACAGAATCAAACATGCAAAATAGTTACAATTATAATCCTCACCACTATACCGTAATCATCATTTATCTTTTTGATTAAATTTTAAAGTAATATAATATTATAAGGACATCTCAAGCACATTATGAGCGAATATTCGGTATAATAATCTATTCAAATATTCTCAGTATATTGATGAAGAATTTTCTTAGGATATGATTGAGTGAATGTACTCAGAATAGTCAAGATTGAAGTTTGTAATTCCATAAATGTTATTAGAACATTCTGAAACAAATATTCTGAGAAAAGAATGTTCTCACATTGTGAGAGCATTCTGAGAATATCTTGTGCTGTATGGGTAGGTTTTGATACCAAGTAGCCGCTGACTTTTAAAAGCGCCAATACTCGTTGTGTAAAATCCACTTTTTAGGGCTTTTTCAAGGGTTCTTCCACTTTATAAAAGTAGTTATCAAAAAGATTTTATATCTACTCGGTCTTTCCTTTTTTGTCAATGAAAAGTTTAATAGTTAAAAATAAAACCAATAATGTTTCTGCTGCTACAGTCGAATTGTTTGTAAACATGTCTGGAGTCTAAAGTGACTGGCTCACTGTCGTGCATTTAACTTGGGACTTGTATCCGAGAGTAGAGCATAATTTCTAGATGGGAAGTTTTACTGACACTTCAACTAAATAAAGTGAATTTACGACATTCCAATTACTGCTATTGCGCTCCGGTGATAAATGACTCCGGCTGCTGGTATTAAGAGTTTAAATCGAATAAGTTGTATCGCAGAATACGAAATGTTCCCTCGAGTGTCTGGATGCATTTTCTGCGTGTTGACGGCCTCGCATTTTTCATTTTTGCCATGTAATAAATCCTGACGCCGTGAATTTTTCTATTACTTTTGAGTTACAACGAGACAAGTAATAAATCCTAAATAGCGTATTTTCAAATAAAAGCGAATTCAGGTGAAACATGGTGTTTATTAAAATATACACAAAAAGTTATCCAATAAATATGTTAATTTCATAGTTCTTAGCTACTGTGTGAAGATTATAACCAGTGATTAGCACTAATAAGTACGCTTTGGAGGACCTAATTCACCACAATAGTGTGTTTAAGACCTGATGATCGTTTCGCTAACAAATTTGTTGTCATTAGAAGGGTGAATAAGCTAAGCAAATAAAAACTAAAGCTCATATATATATATATATATATATATATATATATATATATATATATATATATATATATATATATATATATATATATATATATATATATATATATATATATATATATATTAGTTGTCAAACGATTGCGAACAGCGTCCTCCACGAAGCTATCCAGACAAACTCCCACTGTTCATTCGGAAATTCCTGTAACCAAAATTCCATTACCTGCTTTTATAAAACTGTGTTTCGTTAATGAATATTCCTTCTAAGAGATACTGATTTTTAAGGTAACAATTCGAATGAACTGCACAGAAACAGTCCTGCTCTATTTATCGAAACGTTATATATATATATATATATATATATATATATATATATATATATATATATATATATATATATATATATATATATATATAGAAATGTTCAGAAAGATTTCCGCGGTCTTTAATGTGAGACATACTTGGTTCTCGGGTTAAACCGCGTCTAGAATTTATGAAAACTCGACGTTTCGGCTCCTGTTTTGGAGCCATTTTCAAGAGGTAAAGGAAATATGTAAGGGCACTCTAAGGCCTCAATCTGCCTACTCCTTAGAGTGGTGCACAAAGGTGGGTAAAGGAAATATGTAAGGACACTCTAAGGCCTCAATCTGCCTACTCCTTAGAGTGGTGGACAAAGGTGGGTAAAGGAAATATGTAAGGACACTCTAAGGCCTCAATCTGCCTACTCCTTAGAGTGGTGGACAAAGGTGGGTAAAGGAAATATGTAAGGACACTCTAAGGCTTCAATCTGCTTACTCCTTAGAGTGGTGGACAAAGGTTGGTAAAGGAAATATGTAAGGACAATCTAAGGCCTCACTCTGCCTACTCCTTAGAGTGGTGGACAAAGGTGGGTAAAGGAAATATGTAAGGACACTCTAAGGCCTCAATCTGCCTACTCCTTAGAGTGGTGGACAAAGGTGGGTAAAGGAAATATGTAAGGACACTCTAAGGCCTCAATCTGCCTACTCCCCAAATCTCGTCGGAGATCGTCTGTGAGGTCTCAGTGTGTTCAACCCTAGGCCTCAGAGAGATCTGGCAGTTCGTTGCCAATCTTGTCTTATATATGTCGTTTCGTCTACCTGCTTCGTTATCAGTGAAAGTAGTGGGGTCACCGTCAATTAAGTGGGGGGCTTTGGTCACGGTATTTAGAGGATGAGGAGGATTAAGAGGGTCACCGGCATTTGTTGAGCCAGATAATGGGGCAATAAAATTGTCTGTGGAATTTATTTTCTTTTTGTGTGTTTGTAAAGAAGATATAATAGGTTTCCAAGTAGTCGGAAGGCGAAGGCCATCTTCTCTCTTATTTAAATAACGCGGTTTAACCTGAGAATCAAGTATGTCTCATATATGTATATATATATATATATATATATATATATATATATATATATATATATATATATATATATATATATATATATATACTCGTAGGCGTTTAACTTTCGCGATTGCCTGACATTTTTCATTAACTTGAGATAATCTGTCTTTAAAGGGTGGTTATTACCCCAAATATGCTTAGCGATACATAATTTATCAATAGTGCCATATATCAGTTGCGCTAAATGTTCTTTAAATTTAGTTTTAATAGATTTTTAAGTTTGTCCAACATATTTAAGTTCATAATCTTTACAACCTATTTCATAGGTTCCCGACATTTCTGTGATTTTATCTTTATGCTTTATCCTTTATTTTTTTCGAAAGTGTCACCATCGATACCACTCTATGATCAAAAAACCTTGCCATATCCAAAACTCAATTTTCTATGAACCTAGTAAATTAAAATTTGGTATATTTAGTTGCTGTAAGTCTCTGTAAAAGAAACTTATATTACAATTTCATAAAAGATACAAAAGATTTCCAAAAGAAGACTTAATTCGTGTTTAGAAAGGGAAGGAGTCCACCAAATTATAAACGTGGCAGTGATTTTTCCTTATTAATCGCCTGTATGATTTCGTTTTAGTCAAACTAACCAAACTGGTTTTTCCAACACCTAAAAACATTTTTTTAAAACAAATTCCCTATTAGCGAATGCTCTTAATAAAAATTCAATAATATCAACAATAATAACAACAAATAATAAATGTCTGCCGAAAATTGTAATTGTCGACTCAAAGGTGACAAAGTTATTCAGACGTTTTAAACAAAAATGAGATCTTGTTCCAAACGTATGAAATCTGTACACTATTATTTCTACCAAATATTAAAGTGAAAAAAAAAACACAATGTTACACGCACTGAGCAGGAACCGAACCCCGACCGTCTGTGTATGAGGGAACCATTCTACTACCGAACCAGGGATGCGCTAATAAAAAGTTTCTTTACCCAACACTCAACGGCAACTTGCTGCCCCAGGAAATTTTACATTATATTACAAGTAAATGAAACAGCTAATTACAGGATTAATTGAATTATAACTTGAAACACGTTTGACGACTTTTTCGGTTTAAGATAACGACTTATTTTTAAGTTTAAGTTTAAGGAAAAAAGAACAAACTGTTTTAAAATCATTTTTATAGATACGTGATTCAATTTTGTTCACAATAGTTATTTCATTCTTTATTTCCTTCCTTGAACCTTGATCTTTCCACTATATGCTACATTATGAGTCTAAAACTTTAATTTGGGCCGTTCATTAAGCTACGAGTATAGTATATTTGAAAAATTGATTGAATCCCCCACACAGTTTTTTTTAAATTTATGTCATCTGTCATTCTAACGTCTTAATTGCTGATAAATGATTTAAACAGTTCTTGGGATTCTGTTCGCCAAGATTTCTCGATTGATAGTTTTGGTAGTATTTTTTATGCGTGTATTGTTTGGTTAACCAACGATACAGCCGATTGATAAGGTAATTTTGCATAATTTGCAAAGCACAAACTGTCCCTGAACACTAAATTTGTCTAAACTAAGTAATAAAAAAAAATATCCGTACAATGCGGACCTTAATGGTGACACAGTATATATATATATATATATATATATATATATATATATATATATATATATATATATATATAAACATATAAAAATTCAAACGGACCTTGGTTTCGGGTTCTAGGGGCTCAAATTCGCGCTAATTTGAAAAGATCTCTCTATTAGCGATTTTTTTAGTAAAAATTTATGGTATTTAATTTTTTTAATCAAAATTCGCTATTAAATATACAATAAAGAGACTAGATTACTTTTTAAACCAGTGTTAAAAAATACAGACCCTTCCTTTGATGCATTTTTAGCGAATTTTCATTAAGAAAAATTCGCTAATAGAGACGTCACGATGAAAAGCTTTTGAACAAATTTGTTCAGATGAGCGCTAATTTGGGTCCCTAGAACCCAAAATCAAAGTCTGTTAAAATGTTTATATGTTTATCTCGTATATATATATATATATATATATATATATATATATATATATATATATATATATATATATATATATATATATATATATATATATATATATATATATATGTATGTATATATATATATATATTTGTATGTCTGTGTATTCGAGCGATAACTCAAAAAATACTAAACCGATTTCAATCTTCAACTTGGCAAAAATTTTGTTTGGGCGAAAACAGAGGTCGAGTTCGTTAATCAGCCTTTATGCTCAAGTTTTTCCGGTGGAAATTGGGGGAAACTTTTGGAAAACGCTATATTTTTTTAAGTATCAGAGAATCTTGAGCAAATCTTGCACAAAAGCTTGCCGAAATAACAACTGATAATAGGCGCGATTTCACCATGAAGGGAGTCATGCATTATTTTTCACGACAGATATTTACACTACAGTAAATAAAACATATTCTGAAAATTATTACGCAGAACGCGTTGCAGCTACTTTAAAAATCTTACAACACGACGCGTGATTTGTTATTTAACGCTAAAGAAAAATAATATTTGTTGACAAAATATGGAATTTATAAATTAGCTTGTACACATTGTAGCGCATTCTACATCGGTCCAAAAAAATTTACAGCAGATACAAAAAACATATTTCTGCATTTAGAGATAACAACGCTGACAAGTCTACATTTGCAAAACATTTTATTGGTACGTAACATAGACCCACAATAAATGAGCGCTTAGAACCACAACATTTTTGTAATGGCAAACCTGAACTAGACTTTTTAGAAGCTTTTGAAGTAAAAAAATAGATACACGACAATAGCTACCTTGTTTTAAATGAGCAAACCCATTTAATGGATTCCCTTTTCTTGGATATTCTTCTTCCTAATTAAATAAGTCAAACAACAAATGTAACTATTTCTTCAAAAAAGTTGTAATAAGATAATGACTTGATGTGTGTCGATATTTTCATTATATAGAATCTGTTTTATTACTGTTATTTATTATTTATTTTATTGTTGTAAATGTTATGATCGTTATTACTGTTACAGGTTAGTTCTATCTTCATGATAATTATTGACATATATCACGTAGACATTTTGAAGACGTTATCCGTCATTTTTATTTTATTTTCATTAATTTTTATTTTTAAAGAATTTTTTGATCAAAACATCATAACATAGCAACAGATATCTATTTGTAGTTGTCATGATTTCGTATTAATTCAATTTTATTCTGTCTGAGGATGCTGTCAATCAGCGAAACCGTTCACAGAAACGTTGAAGAACATCTAGAACATCCAGAATACAGAAGGGCCACTTGCTCCAGTTAGTTTACGCGCTGACTACGTCCTTTATTTAAGGAGGAGAAAACCGATAGTGAAGCCAGAAAAATAGTCTCCAAGTCTGTATTTAAAATACAATATAATTCTTTTTTTAAGTTTAGAGATCATTACTTTTGAAGCAACCTGTATAAAGTGTTGGGTTCAGAGAGGCATTCATCCGATAACAAAGTGGTGTCACAAACTGTGATGATGACTAAACATAGTTTTGTTTTCAAGATAGCTTCAAAATAGTTTACAGTTGGATGACCAATTAATAATATTTCAGGTATAGTTGTAGTATCTTCAGTTCAATCAACTTTCTCCTTGAAATTAGTCCTCTTAACTAGCCGCACTAATTTTCAATAACCTGAAGCGATGATACAGAGCAAAACAACCAAATCTCTGTATTCTCACCATCATCAAATACGGGATTGTATAGTAAGTAACAAAGTTGTATTGTGCTAACTAAATCCTACCTCTGTGTGAGTTTAGTTTAACTTCGACGTTGTTTTGTATATAAATATCATGACTGCTGCTTTTACCAGTTTACTCCCGTAATACAGACCCCAAACAGGAAACTCTCCAACACTGTTCGCTATATTAATCACAATAAAGATATATGTATGTCGAGTAAGCACCACTTGACTTGATTATTAGGCAAGTTTGTGTATGAAAAGCCGCTCAAAAGACGTTAAAATGAAACACCTCAAGACGGAACTAGTTGTAACATGAAGGCAATGTTGTCAAATTATGTAGAAATGGGATTTTCTATTAAATATATTGTTCTCTTTAGCGAACTTTCGTAAAACGAAATCGTGCATGCGTGCGTGAGTGTGTGTATGTGTGTGTGTACTTTTTTGCTGATGACGCTAAAATAAACAGAAAAACAATTAAAACGTCGCGTTTTTTTAAATATTAGTTTCTCAAATGAAAGACCCTCTATGTTAGGTGATATTTAAAAAATCAGTTCAATCTGGGGAACAGTTTGATACATTCTTCTTCCATAAAACGTAAAACCAGAGAGATATAATATATAGGGTGGCGCATTGAAAACGAAACAGACCGATTTTCGTCCAGAGAATTTTTTTTTAAGAAACACTGAAACACATCAATTTAAATATTGAGAGGGACATGTTTTGACATAAAACTCAACTTTGTCACATCACCCCCTAAAGGGTGGTGATAACAACCCTTATATTTTAAATGGAGAACATGGGTCGAATGTTATATAAAAGCTCTTTCTTTTCTGAATTCAGCACACTAATTTTCTTGGAAGTTTTATCAACTCGTTTAAAAATTATTCATAGTTGAAGATGCAAAAACGCATTTCACTCATTTCGATAAGAAATGTGCTGGTAGTCAATGTTTTGTTGGTTTGTAAACAAAAAATTGACTATCAGACCATTTCTTATCGGAACGAGAGAAATGCGGCTTATTATTTCAGTTTATCGGTCGGTTTGATACTTGATAGTACTACCGAAAATTAATTTCACAATGGTGTAGTCTGTAGAATAAAGAGTTGAAATAATTACTCTTTTTTTTCAAAAACGATGACTGTGCCAACCGTACCGCAAATTTGTTTAATGAACGACATCCGAACAGATATGTTAACAGAAAATAAAATTTGGAGTTAGTTGCAAAGTTTCGACAAAGTGGTTCAGTAGTCAACAAAAAAAACGGGATCCTGAACGTGAATTTCCGGTTAGAAATGAGATTACTGAGATTGATGTTTTAGGACAAATTGCTGCAGGCCCAACTTTGTGCACGAGAAAATTGGCCACTGTTTCAAACATCAAAAGAACAACTTTTCAGCGAATATTGAAGCATCATAAATTTCACCCGTATAAAATCCATCTTGTACAACAACTGAATGAAGATGATTTTGATCGGCGGCTGGAGTTTTATGAAGTTATGACTGCACGAATAGCTGATAACGGGAACTTTCTGTTCAATATCTGTTTTTCAGACAAGTGTACGTTTTTATTAAACTCTACAGTCAATCGTCATAATTGTCGTTACTGGGCAGATAATAATCCAAGAAAGGTTCACAAAGTCCACACTCAAACTCCACAGGAATTGAATGTCTAGACTCGCATTTTTGGAGACCGTTTAATCGGACCAATTTTTCTTGATGGCAATTTGAGTGGCGAAACGTATTTAAAGTTACTATAAGATATCGTTTACCCTCTACTAATTGACATTGTTGAAAATGATGATCGCTATCAAGAAAATCAATTAGTGTTTTAACAAGATGGAGCTCCTCCACATTTTTCACAACGTGTTAGGGAGTTTTTGAACAGAGAGTTTCCAGAGCAATGGATAGGGCGTAGAGGTGCTATTGAGTGGCCCCCTAGATCGCCGGATTTAACTCCTTTAGACTTCTTGCTATGGGGCCATTTAAAGAGTAGAATTTTCGCAACAGAACCGGAGTCTCTGTAAGAATTACGACGACGCATTGTTGAAGAATGCCGTCTAATAACTCCACAAATGCTCCAGAATGTCAGAGCTCGTTTTGTACTTTTGTAGGGAAGCTGGTGGTCAACAATTTGAACACTTACTCAACTGAATAAACATTTTTGAACGTCTGGTTTTGTTTTTTAGTTTTTTAACGAAAAATTTACTAATTAGTGCATTTCTTATCACAATGAATGAAGTACGTTTTTGCATCTTCAACTGTGAATAATTTTTAATCGAGTTAATAAAACTTCCAAAAAAATTGTGTGCTGAATTCAGAAAAGAAGGATCTTTCAAATGATATAACACACGACCCATGTTCCCTATTTAAAATGTAAGGGTTCTTATCACCATATTAAGGGGTTGATGTGACAAAGTTGAGTTTTATGTCAAATCATGTCCCCTTCAATATTAAAATTGACGTGTTTCAGCGTTTCTTAAAAAAAATTCTCTGGACGAAAATCGGTCTGTTTCGTTTTCAATGCGCCACCCTGTATAAAAACCCTCTTATTATATCTTGCCTGTTGTTTTTTGCGGTGCCAGTTTAACCCGTCCTCTAACGAAGCTCCTTTTGTTGGCGAAAGGATTGACAGGTTTAAAATTAAGTTGTGTAAATACAGAAGTTTCTCTTTGTTTTTTGATACTTCTAAAAAAGTTTATGACAAGTCGTAAGAAAATTAAAACAATAAATTGAGGAATTCAAGGCCAAACTAAATAACAAGATTTTAAAGTTTCGTCTTTTAAATATAATATACCTTATTTTGATAAACTTCTAAAAGGTAAGGTATAAATAAATTATTATTTTAAAATTGTATTTAGGGCATTATGGAAGCTAACGCTTTCTGGTTTCTACGTTGTGAAATTAATTTAAACGTCCTTCACCTACAAAAACCAACAGTGAAGCCAGATAAGTATTCTCAAAGTCTGTATGCAGTATGGACAAGTTTCACCAAGTAAGGGCAACAAAAATCAATAATTTAAACAATTAAATAAATAAATAAAAGCATAAGCATGTAAATAAAAAATGGCTGAACAGAAAGGAGAGCTTAGAGATTTTTATAAATTCCAATGCAACATTTCATTCATCAGGATGATCTAAATTTTTTGAATACAACAAAAAGAACTCTTATAATTAACGGTGAATTAGCAATCATGTCTCAATAAATGAAATTAAAGAAGTCTGGACGCAGCAAGTGCGTTATGGTAGTGAAGTTTCATTAAAATGTTTTTAATAGCAAATATGTGTTTTTTTAAGAAAGCAGGCATAAAATTTGGTGACCGGTATAACCTTTACAGTAGAAACAATGTGTCATGTTTCATCAAAATAACTTTCTGGCCAACGAACCTTATAGGTCAATAGCAAATTGAGCTATTTAAATTTGAAACATTTAATGAAAATTCTCTACCATAACGCACTTGCTGTGTCCCGAATTTTTTTTCTTACAAACATGCATTATATTTCGATGGAAAATGCAAAAATGCAATATCATAAGGCGTGTTCCATGAAGAAAATAAATGTATCACCAACGACTTATAAGCCACTCTGTGATTATAGAAATATTTTTTTAAGATGTAGCTCAAGACACCCTATAATTAATGTATGCATTTTTTCGTAACTTGTATAATAACGGAGATATTTAACTTTATTGATTTTTTACGAAAATTTGTCAAAAACTATATACCATTAAACGATAAATTCTACAGCTGAAACTACCGCCAAAGCATCAGAGTAAGGGTCTATTTGAAATTAATTTTCTGGAAACATTTTAGTAAAACGAAGGACAATGAAGCTGAAACTTAAGGGTCGTATAACACTCGTCTCGTAACATATTCTTTACATAATCCGTATTTGCTTCAAGTTCTTTGCCTAAATGATGCCAATTCTGACGGTTCAAATCGCGAGTATCACGCTTTGAAGAAAACCCCTTTTTGTTTGTTTAAATGCCCATAACTTTTTTGTCTTTAAGCCTACAGACATAAATTTTGGTACATGGTTCACTCTTTATAATACAAACATGCGTACCAAATCTGTTAATATTCCCCTTACTTTGTTATTTCCGGAGCAAACCTGGGCCGATTTTCCTGGCTAACAAACTTATCCAAGCCACTTGCAAAAGGAAGGTACGCAGAAAATGTAATCAAAATCGGCTTATTCATTTTGGAATTATCGGTGTGATACATACATATATATATATATATATATATATATATATATATATATATATATATATATATATATATATATATATATATATATATATATTTATATATATATATATATATATATATAAATATATATATATATATATATATATATATATATATATATATATATATATATATATATATATATATATATATAAATTAAAACTGGCCCTGGATATGGGTTCTAGGTGCCTAGTTCGCGCTAATTTAAAGAAATTTTTTCAAAATTCAAAAGTCAGGATCTCCTCTATAGTGAATTTTTTTAAAGAAAATTCACCAAAGAAATAAAAAGTGTAAATAACCGAAAAAGAGCTTTTAAAACAAATATGCAAAAATACTGCACCTTTCATCAGTGGACACACTGTATATATATATATATATATATATATATATATATATATATATATATATATATATAAAGGGTGAACAATTTACCAAAATTTAGGTCTGAAGTTTAAAGACAAAAAAGTTAGAGGCATTTAAAGACAAAAAAAATGGGGGTTTCCTCAAAACGTAAAAAGTCGCGATTGAAACGTCAAAATTGCCAACATTTAGGCAAATAATCTGAAAGAAATACGGATTATGTAGAGAGTGTTGTGCAAACCCTTAAGTTTCATCTTCAACCATCATTGCCCTTCATTTTAATAAAATATTTCCAGAAAATTCATTTCAAATAGACACTCTCTCTGATGCTTTGGAAGTAGTTTTAGTTAAGTTTATGGTTTAACTGTCTATAAATCAAAGCTAATTTTCGTAGCAAAAATTCGTTAATGAGGAGACCGCGGCTTTTGAATTCTAAAGAGATTTCTTCAAATGAGCGCAAACAAGCCCCCTTTACGTTACTTATAGGGTTTCTTGATCTGCATCGTATAAAATTATATTATATTTCTTAATGAGGAGACTGCAACTTTTGAATTTAAAAAAGGTTTCTTCAAATGAGCGCAAACAAGGCCCCTTAGAATCCATATCCTGGTTTACTTTCCGTTTACATATATACAGGGTGACGCATTTCTATGGTAAAGCTCAATATAATTGTTAATATGCAAGATACGAGAAAAAATTGTGTACGTTACTTATAGGGTGTCTTGAGCTGCATCTTATAAAATAATTTTGACAATCACAGGGTGGCCCATAAGTCGTTGGTGATACCTACAAAATTTTTTTGAACATCCCTTATTGCATTTTTGCATTTTTCTTCGAAATATGATGCACGTTTGTAAAAAATCGAGACCCAGTAAGTGCGTTTTGGTAGCGAATTTTCATTAAATGCTGCAAAATTCAATAACTCAATTTGCTAAGGTTCGTCGGCTAGGAACGAGTTTTCTCGAAAACATTTTAAGTTTATTTTCGGAAAATTTTTGTACATTTTTAAACAAGTTATTTTGATAAAATATGGTACGTTGTTTTTACTATATAGGTTACACCGGTGACTAAATTGATGCCTGCTTGCATTAAACAGACATATTTGCTATTAAAAACATTTTTATGAAAATTCACTTTCATAACGCACTTGCTACGTCCCGACTTTTTTTAAATATGTTAGTATCTCCTGAAGGTAGATACATGTACAAGCGGTTAAATATTGAAAGTAATGAGTCCTTTTCTCTTGTTGGCATTTCTGTGGATCGAAATCTTAATTGGCACCAACATGTCACATCAATTGCAGAAGCGGATGCTAAGAAATTAGGTTTCCTCTTCCGGACTCGCAAATACTTTTCACCAGCTAATCTCTATACCTTATATACTTCACAAATAAGGCCAAACCTCGAATACTGCTCCCACATCTGGGGTGCAGCTGCCGCTTCTACACTCGCTATCCTGGACTCCATTCAAAAGAGAGCTATACGTCTCATCGGTGACCCTACCCTCACCCAAAGGCTGCCATCCCTTGCCCACCGACGTGCCGTTGGTGACCTCTCTCTCTCTCTTTTATAGATATCTGCACGGGCACTGCTCAGAGGAGCTTTCCTTCATAGTTCCCCCACCTACTGCCCCCAACAGACCTACCAGGGGAACAGAGCGAATGCACCCTTTTACTGTCCAGGTCACCAGATACAGAACATCTTGTTATGCCCGCTCCTTTGTCCCGGGGACTTCCAAGTTGTGGAATTCCTTGCCGGCACATGTTTTTCCTTCTCCTCCAAACCTCCAAACCTTCAAGTCCAGAATTGCCTCTTTCCTCCTTGTCGACACCGATGGTACGATAGTATTTAGGCTGTGAGCCCTTGTGGTGTGTTGTTAAAATTAAAATAAAATAAAAACGATTTTTTTTTAACTTAAAAATACAGAATAATACGTGTGTTTCATTTAGTATAAAAATTAAAGCCATTCTCGTTTAAAACAGTGGTGTATTTGAATTGAGATGGGGCTAAACAATGGTAATAAAGGCGCTACATTTCCCTTGATTTTAATGAATTTGTTTCCTTTATTGTGAAAAAAGAACTATATGACAGTTTTATCAAATTAGTGCAACCAGTGATTTGTACCGATACTTTAATAAAAACAGCATATCCTTAAGAAATGGATGTGTAAATATAGCTAAAAAAATACGGCCTCTGATGCCTGTTTCTCTACACAAAAACGTGATTCTTATACGGTTATAACAGCATAGCATTCTCATTTACCTATTTGTATCATTATTGTTTTAGGAAAACGCCTAAACAATATTTAACTATCCAAACAAGCTGACAACATGGCAACAACACCTTATTTACACGTAAACTGGCTGTAATCCTCTAGGACGTCGATTTTCTTATCCCTTCCTCATATTAAAATCATAAACCAGGAGACCTGTCGTAAAACCGACACTAGTTCCACCTAGATACAACAGAGCGTGCAATAAAATTGTGATCTTTACATGGTGACATCACAAGCATGGTTATCCGGGGATTCTGGAGGGTAGAACTAGAAATACAATGAGAAACTACATGGTCATATATTCGCCGGTGAAACAGGCTATAAAATAGCATATAAAACGGACAGGTAAACGTGTTTAAATTAAAGATAATACTGTTATCAACAAGCGCGTAATTAAGTTTGTGTTCTGCGTTAAACCAAACATTATTTGGGAGGCATGTTAAAAATGTTTCGTATTTTACAAGTATGTAGCTATTATCAACTGAAAATACAACAGAATAAAACTCTGGACGCAGCAAGTGCGTTACAGTAGTGATTTTCATAAAAAATAATAATTTCAAATATGCCTTTTTTAATTAAGGCAGACATCAAGTTTGGTTACCGTGATAACCTATATAGTAAAACCAATGTACTATATTCCATCAAAATAGGTTTATTGTTTGAAAAAGTACAAAAATTTTCCGAAAATAAACTGAAGATGTTCCCCAAAAACTGGTACGAACTGGCCAGCGAACCTGTTCAAGCTATTTACCGACCTATCAAGACATAATTGTTCACGAACACTTTTCCGACGGAATTGCAAAAAAAAACATGAAAATTTGCAAACAATTTTTTCGCGAAAATCCGAAAATAATTTTTTTACAATAACATTTCTTATATTATTGCATTTTTGCATTTTTCATCGAAATAGGATCCATGTTTGTAAAAAAAGATCGAGACGCAGTAAGTGCGTTTTGGTAGCGAATTTTTTAAATTAAATGCTCCAAATTTCAATAACTCAATTTGCTATTAACCTAAGGTTAGTTGGCCAGGAAACCAGTTTTCTCGGAAACAATTCAAGTTTGTTTTTGGAAAATTTTTGTACAAACAATAAATTATTTTGATAAAATATGGTACATTGTTTATACAATATAGGTAATGTCGGTAACCAAATTGAAGCCTGCTTGCATTAAAAACATATTTGCCATTAAAAACATTTTAATGAAAATTCAGTTTCATAACGCATTTGCTGCGTCCAGGCTGTTTTAACATTTTATTGCATTTTATCGTTATCTGATCAGATAGCGTAATTTCGATGATTTTCTTTTTGCGAATTTTTGTGTAAAGGAATTCATTAAAGAGGAGATGAAAACCTGAAAGACTTCGATTTGAATACCTTATCTGGTTGTTTGTTATTGTCCTAACTTGGTAAAACCGTTCCATACTTAATGTGTGCGTTTTTGTTTCTTTAACGCCAGCCTATTTCCGCGACTATGACCAATCACCGACGCCAGGGAGCAGTTTAACCTCACTATCCTGGAAATTTTGCCGAACCTCTGTCTTTCTGTGAGGAGGGTAGGGATCTTTTACGTGCACAACATCGCATGGAGACGGGACCGACGGCTTCACGCCCCCTCGAAGGTCGTGACATTCAACTTGCTCAAATACAATTACAGAACCTCGGTTGATGTTAACGTTACAGTTTGTACTGAAAAAGTGAAAGGAGAACCCTGGGATCGAACCCAGTACCCTTCGATTCAGAGACACACGTTCTTGCCCCTGAACCACCGAGGCTCTATTCCATATAAGTACACTTGGAGAACACCCAAATTACCACAACACATATTTCAGTAAGGTCTCTGAAATATGTGTTGTGGTGATTTGGGTGTTCTCCAAGTGTACTTATTAGTGCTCATCACAGGTTCCAGTTTTCACATACTCTATTCCATACTTAATACAGCCATAGAGACTTTTACTGTGGCTTCACAAGTGCTTGTTTTATTCTCTACAACCAATTTTGCTTTTTACGGCATCGCGAGGCAGCTCTGTGAAGCCACAGAAAAGTCTCAACATCGATAATTAGACCAGATTGTATATTTTTTAGTGAATTTTTGAAGAAAACCGATGTAACACCGATAACTCAAAAAATAATTGACAGATTTTGATTAAATTTCGTGAGTGCTTTCCTTGTGAAAGTAGCCTGGATACGCTTGTTACCCAGAAAAATCTGACTAGTTTTTCCGGGAGAATTTTGGTTTTTTTTTTGTGAAATTATTTCTATCTCCGGAAATAAAGCTATGGCACTCAAATTTGGTACGTAGGTTTATATAAAGAAAGGTATACTACGTACCAAAATGTAGCTCTCTAGGTTAAAAAGAAGAGTTACAGGCATTGAAACAAAAGTTCGGTGTCACTGATGACCAGAGAAACGCACAACAACAAAATATTTGGTGTGGATAACAAAATGTATTGTGTATTATAAACAAAAAGTAAGTTTTTGGATCAAAAAGGCCAAGAAATACCAAAAAAATTATTTTAAAAATTCTTTTGTTTTTCTTCTTAAAACGTACAAGTCGCAATTCCAAACGTCAAAATTGGCAACTCCTGAACAAAGAACCTAAAGCGAATGCGTGTTATGTAAAAAAAATGTCATAATAAATGTGTTTTACAAAACCCTACGTTTCGGTTTCAACCGTCATTGTCCTTTATTTTACTAAAATATTTGCAGAAAATTCATTTCAAATAGATCCTTTCTCTGATGCCTTGGCAGTAGTTTTAGTTTATGATTTGATACTCTATATTTTTTAGCGAATTTTCGTATAAAAAGTCGCAATTGGGGAGATCGCGACTTTTGAATTTTGAAAAGATTTTTTCAAACGAGCGTGAACTGGGCCGCCTAGAATCCATATCCGGGGTTAATTTCAGTTTTTATCTGATTACATATATGCAGGGTGACGCATTTTGACGGTAAAGCTCAATATATTAGTTATTATGCAAGATACGAGAAAAATTTGTATATGTTAATTATGGGGTGTCTTGAGCTGCAACTTATAAACTCATTTTTAGAATTACAGCGTAGCCCGTAAGTCGTTAGTGATCCAAATTTTCTTTTTTTTTTTAACCGAACAGCTCTTATATTCTTGCATTTTTCATAGAAATTGCATCTTTGCAAGAAAAAAATCTAGACGCAGTAAGTGCGTTTTGGTGGCGAATTTTAATTAAATGCTTCAAATTTCAATAACTCAATTTGCTATTAACCTAGGGTTATTTGGCTAGAAAACCAGTTTTTTCGGGAACATTTCTAGTTTATTTTCGGAAAGTTATTGTACGTTTTCAAACAATACAGTTATTTTGATGAAGTGTGTTACATTATTGTTTCTACAATATATGTTATGCTGGTCACCAAATTTGAAACCTGTTTTCAATAAAAATAGACAAATTTGCTATTAAAAACATGTAAATGCAAATTCACTTCCATAACGCACTTGCTTCGTCCAGAATTTTTCTTGTTACTTAAAATATGGAATAATAGGCCAAAAATAAATGAACATTCCGTATGTAATTAGTAATAGATACTTATTTTTAATAAATTTTCCGTTAACAAGGTCAATTTTTTCAAGAAACATAATTTTGTTAGTTGGGTCAACTTCAGTGAGACAGGGCTCGTATGTGTAAGACCAGATGCTTGTGCTGCACAAAAAGATGTAAACAATACAAGTTATAGAATAGATTTTGATGATATTAAAATTCTCACATAGACACAATTCTTTTTAGAGGGGTTTTTTGTTTTATCGCCGATAATATGAAAATTTTAAAATAAGCGCTCTGTCCCTTAAATCAATCTAAAGTCATATTTTTTGCTGAAAATAACAAGGATTTCTAATTGTTAGTTCACTGAGTTATTTGAAATTTAGTAGTCATCAATATGTCTTGCAAATATCTCCGCATTCGGAATTGAATTAAATTTTAACGTGGAATGCTCGTACTGAAATCATACATTAACCTCAATAATTCTAGAACGTGAGGAAAGTTTTAATAGTTACTTGAATGTGCTAATAGTCTGTGAACCAATCAGAGTGGTTTTAATGTTGGTAAGAAAAGCATTCAGTGAAGGAATTGATTGTAAAAACGGAATGTATTAAAATTGTAAAAACATTCCTGCCATTTTTATATCTCTAATAAAAGATCTAAAAGAGGTAGTAAAATAATATTGTTTTCATCAGTTTAATAGTGAGTGAATTGATATTTTTCAAATAAAAAGTACTGGCCTTCTTCAACTAGTTTAGGCTATATGAGAGGGTATATGGATATACAGGCTTACAGGTTGCCTCACCGACAACCGCAAGGAGCTGTTGGAGTATTATTAGATTATTCTATCGACGGTTGTTTCAATGTTTTTTGGGTTGTCGTGTTGGAGTTAGTATCTGTCAAATTTCACTCATCAATTCCCGCTCCCTGCGGGAGTCGATCTTTTCTTGGGGGTGAAAGCTTGTTTGGCAGGTGTACTGCTATTTGAGTGCAGTCGCTTGTCCGTTTCGGAGTTCAAAAAGAGATAACCTATCTCCGAGTTCGTCTGGACCCGACATCCGTCAGTGTTTGCCTCGAGGCGGTATCATGAGGTCCCGCTCTCGAGCGGCATTCGATCTCCAGTTGTAATCTACCCCTAGAGATCTCAGCTTCCCCCAGGCTCGTCTAAACCCGACATCCAACAGTGTTAGACTCGAGGCAACATCGCATCGAGTCCCGCTCCCGAGCATCGCCCAAGCAAGGCTGTCCATCCGTTTCGTAGCACACAGTGAGGGCCCCAAACTCCGGGTGTATACCACTCCTCAGAGATCACAGCCCCCTCCGGGTCGTCTGGACACATGACACCCGCCAGCGCTTAACCCAGGGCGGTATCATCTGGAACCCCGCTCCCGAGTAACAACCAAGCGAGGTCAATTGTCCATCTCTAAGCCCACAGTGTAGGTGCATAATTCGGGTGCATGTCACTCCTCAGAGATATCGGGCTCCCTCCAGGCTCACCTGTACCAGACCCCCGCCAGTGTTTCACTGACTCAAGGCGGTAACATGAAGTCTCGCCCTCGAGCAGCGTCCAAGCGGGGTCGTAAGCCCGTTTCGAAGCTCACAGAGTAGGCCTAAGTCTCCAGGTGTAATCCACCCCTAGATATCTCAGCCCTCCTCCGGGTTCGTACAAATCCGATACCCGCCAGCGTTTGCTTAAATTTCACCCAACAAATCGAGCTTCCTGCAGGAGTCGATATTTGTGGGGTGAAACTTTGTTTGACATATGTACTGTCATCTCAGCGAAGTCGCTTGCCCGTTTCAAAGCTTAAAGAGAGATAACCTCTCTCCGAGTTCGTCTGGACCAGACATCAGTCAGTGTTTGACTCGAGGGAGTAGCATGAAGTCCCGCATCCGTTCAGCATCCAAGTGAGGTCGTTTGTCCGTTTCGAAGCTCACAGAAGAGACCTCAATATCTAGCTGTAATTCACCCCAAAAGATTTCAGCTCTCCTCCGGGTTCATCTAGACTTGACACCCACCAGTGCTAGACTCAACGCGACATCTCATCGAGCCCCGCTCCCGAGCATCACCCAATCGAGGTTTTGGTTATTTCTTTATTGACACTTCAACAAAAAATTCAACATAAAGTTACATAAAATATACATGGGCATTAAGTGTAACCTTTAGGTATTATTCTCAAACTCAGTTCAAATACTAGATATACATAGAAAACAAACTAGAAATCTAAAAAAACATATTCACATTTTAAAATAAATTATCATCTAATCTAATAATACATACAGGTGATCCTAAAACTAAATATATACCATCTAAAAATATACAAAAATATAAATATATAATATATAAAACTTGTATAAACATATTATATACTAAAGTAACCAGCACGAATAATATAACAATACACACACACACACACACACATATATATATATATATATATATATATATATATATATATATATATATATATATATATATATATATATATATATATATATATATATATATATACAGATCTCCTCATTAGTAAATTTTTCGTTTTGCGAAAAATTCGCTAAAAAGCATATTTGCTATTAAAAACATTTTTATGAAAATTGACTACTATAATGAACTTGCTGCATCCCGAACGTTTTTAAATTCTCTATCACAAATATTCGTGTATTATTTAAGTCTTCTGAAATTATGCAAGCCGACTCATTTAGAGATTATGTATGGACAATTTGTTTCCCGAAGACAGTACAGCATGATTATTGTACAGCAATTAGTCAAGAGAATATCGCAGGGTGGTTAGAACGATGTTCATGTTTATTCATAAAGGAAGACTTTGGGGTGATTTTATTACACTTCAAAGATAACAACGAATGAGGCGCTTTATCTCCCTGAAATATTAATGAATACACCAAGGTTCAGAAGTTTCGTAAACACAGTTTTAAAGGGAAACATTATATAAGTGGTGTTTATTGTCTCTTATGTTTATAAATTTATAAACGTGCATTATACCAGCCAAAAGATAATCATATCAAATATCTTACATCAAAGAAAATAATTTGTGGAGGTTCTTTTCTAAACGGCATTCTAGGATACTTTTATTATACACTCGTAAGCAAAACAATAGCGAAATTGTGTTCAAAGGCCCTTTCTAAATCGTTTCAACCTTCTATCTCTCTGGGTATCTGGCACCGTTGCATAGAATTAATTCACCATATAACGAAAGTGAAATTTTATCATAAACATAAAAGTACACTTGGAGAACACCCAAATCACCACAACAAATATTTCAGAGACCTTACGATCGTTTCGTTGACAAAGTCAACATCTTCAGAGGAAGAAAACTTCTAACATAAAAAACTAGATCCCGTATATTTATATCGCGTCAAGGTAAACGAACTAGTTCGAAGTAAAGTTGTCGTCCAAGAACGATCGTTTGTTTATTGCGCAGTGAAACAGGTCGGGGACCTGCTTTCATCTTTTGGTCGGCAAATATATGACCCTTATCTAATATAGGTTTAAAAAGACCAGAGTTCTTTAAAGAATCAGCACGTTTCCTTTCGATCTAGAAATTTACTATGTGGATATTGGTTCATGCCGATAAAGACATCTGGTGAGATAAACAACATAAACATAACTCATCTCTTTTAAAAATAGAAAACTAAAAACCCAGATGTCTGTCTCACCCTGTTAACTTTAACAAAGGAAAAATAGTTCAACTAAAATACTACATAAAAACTATATCTATATTGATTTTAATTCTACGTGAAAATATTTATATTGACTACATATATACAAAAAACCATACAGGTATTTAAATCAAGACAAACATAGTGATTAGTATATGTATAAACCGGTCGAGTTATTGACAATAATTTATTATTCTACTAGACAAATTAGGAGTATTTAAGCGGTCAAATGCAAAGAGAAAACAAAGGGCTAGAAATTACCGGTGCCGCACGCTTTAATGAAGTTTTGTTCTTAATAGACCTTAATATAAAAATACTTTCTAATGAATCAAGCATAGTTTGATGTCTGACATTTTTGACAAGTTTCATGTGTGGCACAACATATATGGGATAATAACCACCACATTGACAAAGAAAATTTGAAACTTGTCAAAAATGTCAGACATCAAACTATGCTTGATTCATTATATTAAGGTCTATTAAGAACAAAACTTCATTAAAGCGTGGGGCACCTGTAATTTCTAGCCCTTTATTTTCTCTTTGCATTTGACCGCTTAAATACTCCTAATTTGTCTGGTAGAATAATAAATTATTGTCAATAACTCGACCGGTTTATACATATACTAATCACTATGTTTGTCTTGATTTAAATACCTGTTCGGTTTTTTGTATCTATGTAGTCAATATAAATATTTTCACGTAGAATTAAAATCTATATATATATATATATATATATATATATATATATATATATATATATATATATATATATATATATATATATATATATATATATATATATATAGTTTGATGTAGTATTTTAGTTGCACTATTTTTCCTTTGTTAAAGTTAACAGGGTGAGACAGACATCTGGGTTTTTAGTTTTCTATTTTTAAATGAGAGGGGTTGAGTTTATGTTGTTTATCTCACCAGATGTCTTTATCGGCATGAACCAATATCCACATAGTAAATTTCTAGATCGAAAGGAAACGTGCTGATTCTTTAAAAAACTCTGATCCTTTTAAACCTATATTAGATAAGGGTCATATATTTGTCGACCAAAAGATTAAAGTAGGTCCCCGACCTGTTTCACTGTGCAATAAACAAACGATCGTTCTTGGACGACAACTTTACTTCGGACTAGTTCGTTTACCTTGATGCGATATAAATATACGGGATCTAGTTTTTAATGTTAGAATTTTTCTTCCTCTGAAGAGGTTGACTTTGTCAACGAAACGATCGTAAGGTCTCTGAAATATTTGTTGTGGTGATTTGGGTGTTCTCTAAGTGTACTTATTAGTGCTCATCACAGGTTCCAGTTTTCACATAGGGCATAAACATAAAGTTGCAAAGCTTTAAAAAAATCTATAGTTTAACAAATATTAATGAAAGCTGCATTATATTAATTTATATTCTGCAATTCAGAGAATCTTTGAATTTCGTTAATAAGTAAATTGGATCATAAGCTACAAAATGAATTTGCCATCTGAGTAGTTTTCCTAAGTTTTACCGCGTAAAAGTGTTAATTAAGCTCTAATTAGTAAATTTTCGTAAAAAAAATCATTAACGAGAAGATCGCGACGTTAAAATTTGGAAAAAAATTGCTTGAAATGAGCGCGAGCTGGGCCCCTAGAATACATATTTAGGGTGCCTTTAAATTGATATCGGTATATACAGGGTGTTTAAAAAAGATGGGGCAATATTTAAGGGGTTGATTTCCCAGGTCATTTTATGAAAAAAAGTTACACATAAACATAGGTGCTAAAATGCATTGTGTCCAAGATACAAGGTGTTAAATTTTTTTGTAAAATAACTATTTTTTAAAAATAATTCAAATATCTCCTCACCGATTGTTATGTAATTCGGCAGCGTTGTTTGTATTAATAATGGGCTGATTTGGCCCTAATTAGATACAGATTGTTAAGTCCATTGGAGTTAGGGGGGCACCTCAACAAAATTTAGTGACATAAAAATGTACGCCACTGACTGCAATATTATGAAACTACAAGTTTCTTGTCTCTTGAAATTTCTCCGTATCTTGAATCGTTTACACGATAAAAAATAAAAACATTTTCATACAGAAAATCACGAACACGAACAATAATTTTTGTTGAGGTGTCCCCGCTAATGCCAATGGACTTAACAATCTTTATCTAATTAGGGTCAAATCAGCTCATTATTACTACAAACAACGCTGCCAAATTTTAAAACAATCGGTGAGGAGATATTTGAATTATTTTTAAAAAATCGTTATTTAAAAAAAAATCTAACACCTTGTATCTTGGAAACAATGCATTTTAGCACCTACGTTTATGGGAACTTTTTTTCATAAAATGACCTGGAAAATCAACCCCTTAAATATTGCCCAGTATTTTTTAAACACCCTATATATATATATATATATATATATATATATATATATATATATATATATATATATATATATATATATATATATATATATATATATATATATGGATTTTCGAGACTCACCATGGAGAACTCGCTAATCTTAAAGGTTACGAGATCGATTAAATTAGGGCAAAGTTGCGTAATCCGGTGGTGATCATTTTTGAAAAACGAAAACTGATATATTCAGTTTTCTTTTTTCAAAAATGGTCTTCTATTTTCGTGTCTTTCATAACATACATCTCTGGTAAATTATTGTATAGGGATCGTTCCTGCAATCACGTGTATTGCTTTCGTTGCCACTGTTCTATATGCACGTGCTATTCTGATGGCTACCTTCCTCTGTGCTCCCTCAACATTTTTTTGACAACTTGTCTTTGAGAGGACGGCCTTCCATGCCGGTGCGCACTACAGTATGATGAAGTTTACCACACTACTCAGCACTCTCCTTCTCCTTGGTTTTGGTCCACCGATATTTGGCACCAGACGCCTTAGTTTTACAACCACCAGGTCTACTTTTGTCACTATTCTTTCTATGTGCACACCCATGTTCATTTTATGTACTACTTGTATGCCGATGTTGTTCAGGCTTGTCTGAGACTGAATTTCTGCATTCCCCACCTTGACGGTTACTGTTCTCCTCGGTGTTCTTTGTCCCACTAGCACTATACTTTCAGTTTTCTGACGCGCATAGACCACTTTTTGCCATCCAGTTTTCCACCATTGCCACTGACCAGTTGATATTATCTTCGATGTCAGCCTTATTTACCCCGCTTACAACCAGCGCTAAATCGTCTACATACCCTATAATAGCCGTGTTGTTTACGGACTCCAAGCTATAAACCTTATCGTAATACAAGTTCCACAGTGTTGGTCCTGGGATTGACCCCTAAGGTACGCCACATGTAACCTGCATCCGATATTTTTGTCCAATCAGTAGCTATCTGTCTTCCAGGTAACTACATACTATCTTCAGCAGATATGGCTCAACTTGTCTCTTTCTTAACACTTCGTAGATGCCTCTCCATGGAGCTGTGGTGAATGTATTTTTTACGTCCAATGTTACCATCGATACTTTTTACAACGTTTAAGCGAAAAAAAATTGAAATTTCTGTCGTTCTTCCACACGTTGTGACGATGTGGAAGTAATAACCAAGCCATTTATCACATTAAGATGATTACTTCGGACAGCACTTTGCACTTTGTTCTATAATATAAAAGTCTGTACGCAGCAAATGCGTTATGGAAATAAATTTTCATAAAAAATGTGTCAAATAGCAAATATGTGTTTTTAAAGAAAGCAGGCATCCAATTTGATTACCAGTATGACCTATATAGTAGAAACAATGTATCATATTTCATAAAAATTACTTTATGTTTGAATATGTACAAAAATGTTTCGAAAATAAACTTAAAATGTTCCCGAAAAAAATAGTTTCCTGTCCAACGAACGTTATAGGTTAGTAGCAAATTGAGCTATTCAAATTTGAAGCATTTTATAGAAATTCGATACCATAACGCACTGGCTGTGGTCGAGATTCGATACATTAAAGGTCGCTCAGAACTTGCACGGACCGGGGAATCTGTCTATCTAATGAAAACAAAGGATTGTTTAATCTATTTGGACTGAGCAGAATTTAATAAAAATTTGCTACCATAACGCACTTGCTGCATTCCGAATTTATTTTCTTACAAACATGCATAATAATAATGTGTTCGAAATTTTATACATTAAAGGTCAGCTCAGAACTGGCACGGACCGCGGAATCCGACTGTCTAATTAAAACAAAGCATTGTTTAATCTATTTGGACTGAGCAGATTATAATAAAAATTCGCTACCATAACACACTTGCGGCGTCTTGAATTTATTTTCTTACAAACATGCATTATAATTAACGTGGTCGAAATTAGGTACATTAAAAGTGACCTCAGAATTGACACGAACGGTGGAATCTGTGCACTATTGTTTCTTTAAATGTCAAAATAAAACATAAAAAGACATACATTCATCGAGTTGGATTAGATCGCATAGCCTTCTGCTTCTGAGGCAAGCGCGACGGCTGTCAGTCATCTAGGTATACGTCAACCGACGTTTTGTTTACATGATACATTAGATCGACTTTATGCCCGGGATATCATATTCAAACTATAGGTAACAATTAAGTATATACTTAGTAGAATTACCATTAAAACACATCCCACGACTGTTTCGGTCTTATATTACGTCTTATGTTTAGGTTTAAAGATAGAAGAAACTATTTTAGAAACATTTTATAAGAGACTTGGCTTGATTTTGTTTACATTTCCACTATATTATGCGACAGCATAATCTACCTATCCTGCGCTAAAACTGTATTTGAGGCCGTTAATAAAGCTACAAATATTGTGTCTTTTAATAATTCATTGAATCCCCCGGTTAAATAACAATCATTTGGCAAATTTTTTCTCTGTCATTTTCCATAATTGCGGCCAAGATTGCACGATTGTTGGTTTGAGTAGTGTTTTATGCCTGTTATATATTTAGTTTGGTTACCGTTGGTGTATGGTTTAAGCCTGTTGTATGAATCAATCTACGCGTGGCAGTTAACTACTCTGTCTGTCAGGCATTGGATTTTAACCACTAAGTCGTCTCAACGCATATCTTTGGGATTTTGTTTTTAATTTGGAGCAAACTCTAAATATTGTTTACCAAATTATTTAAATTTCACAACATATGTTTATTTGCACTATTTCTAGCCACATGTAAAGTATTATTCCAGTTACTCTGATATAATATATATATATATATATATATATATATATATATATATATATATATATATATATATATATATATATATATATATATATAAACATATAAAGGTATTAACGGACCTTGGTTTTGGGTTCTAGGGACCCAAATTCGCGGTCATCTGAAGAAATTTTCAAAAAGCTTTTCATCGTGACCTCTCTATTAGCGAATTTTTCTGAATGAAAATTCGTTAAAACAAACATTTATTGAACGCTAATATCTACTTGCTTTATATGACATTTGTTTTAGCCATCCATATTGTTTTTATCGCGTTTATTTTATCACTATGATAAATTCATGGTGTGTTTTAAATAAGGTGATTATCTTAGTTGTCACCCCACCGGAAATGTAATGTAGTGAAAAACACAAGTGGATGCCTACAAGCTTTCCCCCAACAACATAAATTATTAGGATGTTGTGCCTCAACTCGTAGGGCAATTTCCTCGTATTTAAAACTCCATGTTTCTGTTTACGCTGGCAGTTTTTCAAACATACCATGAGCACAATTTAGTACATCTTTTAGTAACTGCCTGGAAAAAGAAATTTATTTTGTCTCTCTAAAAGAACAAAGGCTATGCGATGGAGTACATGAGGCATATATTTAACTTGAGGTATCCGTGAACGGAAAATATTAAAATAATGATATTCATGTTAACAACTAAAACAAATTAATTATTAGTTAATTTTTATTACAAAAAATTCACTAATAGAGAGTTATCGGTTCATATATATATATATATATATATATATATATATATATATATATATATATATATATATATATATATATATATATATATATATGTATATATATATATATATATATATATATATATATATATATATATATATATATATATATATATATATATATATATATATATATATATATATATGTAGGTATGTATGTATTCAACCAATAACTCAAAAAGTAATTAACCAATTTTGATGAAACTCGACAAGTACCTTTCTTTTATGTATGTATGAGTTCGTTAGCCAGAAAAATCCGACAAGGTTTTCCGGGAAAATTTTGAGTTTTTTTTCTAAAAAAATTTAACTCCAAAAATTACGACGTTATTTTGATGAAATTTAGTGGATATATTGCCACCAAAATTCAACTTTCTAGGTCTACAGAAAATTAAGTTATTTAAATGTGAAACATTTAATTAAAATTCGCTACCATAACGCACTTGCTGCTACCCAAACTGTTTTACTTCCACATCGTGTAGAAGTATCACATCGGCGACAAAAATTTCAAATTTTTTTTCGCTTAAACGTCGTAAAAAGTATCAAAACATATAAAAAAATATGTATATTTGATCCAAATCTCTCAGATATTTCAATTTTTGTATGTCGATGTCGCTCAAAAATTAATTTGTCTCAAGTAATTAATTACCTTGTCTGCAAATTTTAACAACAAATAAAACAACAAATAAAAAAGTTTATAACAGTATGATACCTGCCTACAATAAATGTTCAAAATCGCTACCCTACACTTCAATACACTTTCGTATTCTGCGGAGCATACAACGTCGTACTCTGTGAAATATTTCTGGTGTATTTCTAATTTATTCGCATCCCAGTACAATTCTTTTCTGCAGATCATCAACACATTTGCTTCATAAACAATACTTTTGAGATGCTCCCATAAATAAAAGTCCATAGGATTTAAATCAGGGAATCGAGCAGGCCATGGCTGAGGTCCACCGCGTCCGATCCATCTGCGTATTGCTTAGGTAATTTCTGACATTTAGCGCGAAATTTGGGGGGCGGGCTCCGTCATGCATAAACCACAGGTTATGACTTATGTCAAGAGGTACATTTTCTGATAACCCATTTAGTTGGTTTTGCAGGAATTCAAGATAAGTCTGTGAGGTAAAAAAAAAAAATTGTCCTATCAAATTTCAGCCAACAATTCCAGCCCATACATTTAAGGAAAATTGCTGTTGATGATTCCTTTCAAAAACTGAGTGGGGATTTTCGTCAGCCCAAATATGGCTGTTACGAAAATTGACGATCCCGTCGCGCCTAACTTCAGACACGCCAGTGAACAATACACAATTCAACAAGTTCTCTACAGTATTATGTTGAAGAAACCATTGGCAAAATTGTAGGCGAGGTATAAAATATCTTTCAGGCGATAGTGCCTGCACACGTTGGATGTGATATGGACGCAATTGTTGCTCGTTAAGAACTCGCCATATTGTTGCACTGGATGCTCCCAGATAATTGGCCATTTTCCTAGTACTTATTTTTGGATTTTGTTCAATTTCATCTAGAACAGCCTCTTCAAAATCAGGATTTCGTGCACTTCGTGGTCTGACTCAATCAGCAGTAACTTTATTAGGGGTACCTGGTAAATATATATATATATATATATATATATATATATATATATATATATATATATATATATATATATATATATATATTATATATATATATATATATTCTAAAGAGACAGATCGATGTATTAGATAATTTAGGTATGTACCTGTTTCTCGCAGACGGATGTCAATCCGTTGAAACATCCTTCTGTCTGGAATTCTCCGATTTGGGAAGGCTTCTTCATACAGTCGTTTCGCCTGATAACAGTTACCAAAAGCCCGTGAAGACATAACATGCATGTCTGTTAGTTCATTGTTGGTAAAGACTTTCATATTTAATTAGAAAAATTACGGACAATACAGTTAATTACTTAAAATAGTGAGTAGTCTCAAACGTAAAAGTCAAATGTAGTATATGTCGCGACTAAAACGCAAAAGTTAAGTCGCGTAACGATGGAAACCACTTTGTTAAATGGTTTGTTCAAAGTTTGTTACCATGGCTTTTTATTTTATCTTCATGATTGTGCCTTGTTAGTTATTTTTTCTGATAAGATTTTGATTTTTAACTAGAGAATAAGAAAATTAAGTTTATACATAGTGATAGTAATTAAAAGGTGAAAAATGTATTCCTATGATTTGCCGCAGAATTAATTTTTGAGCGATATCGACATACAAAAATTGAAATATCTTGAAAATGGTGTGTCTGATAGATTTAAATGAAGTATATATTTTTTGCTTACAATTGATAAGGGCTGCAATGTGGCTATACGGTAGGTCGATATTACTGGGTGTCAAAAAATTATAGCCAATTGAATGTAAGCCATGTCTTACAGGTGGCGCCCTCTGCCAGCAGTGTTAATAACAATAACATATTTAAATTTCTTGCCCTCGAAAACTCCCACATGCCAATTTTTACGTCAAATTTTTAATTTAAACCGGACTTATTCGTGAAAAACTGACAAAAACAAATAACTTTAACACGCTGTATTTAAAAACTAAGCATTTGCGGACCCATATTTATATGAAAAAATAGTCTAATTTTTGTGCTGAATGTGCACCTGTAACATAGACCATCATTTTTGAAACACCCTCTATATGACCCTATATTTTATTTAGCTGTCATAAGCTCATTGTTAGCTAAAGAACAAGTCATGAAAATATGTTTGTAAAGAAGAGATAAGGTCGTTTAATACAGTAAGCCAACAGTAAACACGATAGTAGGGAAAGTGGCGCATACTTTTCGCTCCAATTTAATCCAGAGCTAACAATGGCGCGTCCCTTGTCAAAAGCAACTCTGAAACTTTTTAATAAATTGAAAGTTTATCAAGTGAGTGTGTAGTGCTCTCTAGAATCTCATTAAAGACTTTAAGACTTGTTCGTAAGGTGAAAGCTGGCACAGTGCCGTAAAGAGCTGGAAAATTTATTAGCCAAATTTCCTTTTACAAATAGAAACTGGCGGATTCCACCTAACATTCTCTCTGGCAAGTCTTCCGCACTTCTGTAATGGAATTTATCCCGCGGGGCGGAGCGTCGGACCTAATTCTAATTAGTTCATTAGTGTGTTTTCCTTTTTTGTTTTCCAGCGGTATATATCTCCGGAAATGTTGACTTTCTGCTGGGAATTAAACGGCGACACGCCAACAGCAAGAGAAAAAATAAAGAAAATTGTATTAAAGAGTAGGTTTGTTTTGGCAGTGATGAAGACTACTGAAAAAGAGGAGTCTGAACCCAGCAGGTGCGTTATTTTAGTAAATTTTCATAAAAAATGTTTTTACTAGCAGATATGTTTTTTTTAACGAGAATTCGCTAAAAATTATAGATCATTAAACGATAAACTGTATAACTAAAACTACTGCCAAAGCATCAGAGAAAGAGTCTATTTGAAATGAATTTTCTGGAAATATTTTAGTAAAACAAAGGACAATGACGGTTGAAGCTGACTCTTAAGGGTTTGTGAAACACACTTCTTGCTACTTTTTCTCTACATAACCCGTATTTTTTACAGGTTTCTTGGCTAAATGTTGCCAAATTTGACGTTTTCAGAAGGAAATTCTAAAAAAGTTGTTAAATGCCTTTTACTTTTTTTTGTAGATATATATATATATATATATATATATATATATATATATATATATATATATATATATATATATATATATATATATATATATATATATATATATATATATATATGCACTCGCTGGTTGTGAAATCTAATCTACCGCTAAAAGTTGGAGGGCGGACATTTTCACACCACAGTGTTTTTAGAAACTACGTCATCTGTTACCGTAGGAACAGGAGATAATATTTTCGAATAACATTTTTCTTGCTATGCCCTCGTTGGTAGTGAGATCTGCCACTGAGTGTTGGAGGCGAAAATTTTCACGCTACAGTGTTTCTAAAAAACAGTGTAGAAATAGGAGATGTGGCAAGAAAGAAAACGATCGGCTTTTAACAAAATTTATTTGGAAAAATGATAACATCTTACTTCATTAAAAGAAAGTACTCAAATTGAGCCCCTTGAACTTCTTGACAGTAGTAAAGCCTCTTGTCGAACTGATAAATCTAGTTTTGTAGTGATCCGTTAGGCACCTGTTGAAAGGCTGTCACAATTCGGTCTCGCAACTGTTCCAAATTCGCAGACCAATGTGGCTGTAAACAAGGCTTTTCAAATGACCGTAGAGAAAAAAACGAATTTAGACAAATCGGGAGACCTAGCTGGCCACTCAATTCGCCCTCTTCTGCCTGCTCATCGGTTAGGAAATGTTACATTAAGGTACTTTCTTACCTCTCGACTAAAATGAGATCGGGCGCCATCTTGTTGGAAGTAGACATTGGGGAAATCAATTTCTAACATATATCTCATACACGGCACAATATATTTTCCTAATGATATTAGATAGCGCGGATCTGTTAAAGTCACTTCAAACAAGAAGGGTCCAATTACAATTTGGGTCCATGCGTTCAGTTTTTCAGGATACTGGGTATGAATTTCTTCCCTCCAATGTGGGTTCCTGTCAGAACAAAATCCACAATTCTGTCTGTTTAGACTACCATTAAGACACAAGGCAGCTTCGTCAGAGAAAGCAGCGTAGTTTAAAAATATTCAATTTATTGAATAATCTGAATAATTGGTTCAAAAAATTCGATCTTTTTATCAAAATCCACTGCAAAACGTTCTTGCAGGTTATAAACCTTACAGGGAAAATACTTTTGCCAATGCAATATCCGCTGAACAGACCGTCTGGAGATCTCATTCTTTCTAGTTAGTTCCAGTGCAGAAGTTTTGGGAGTTTCTTGTACACCAATCAATACATCCAGGGTTTTTTCGTCTGAAGTAGCAGTTACAGGGCGGCTGACTTGAGGCGATCTTTTTAGCTCCCTGCTCTAGTAAATTTGTAGTGAAATCTGTCTAACGTAAGATTAAGGGGTGGGCGGTCAAGGTGAAGCTCATTGAATAAATGACAAACATCACCAAAGATCCTTTCACGATCACCATAACTTATCATCATTAAAGCTTAGATACGTTCTGGTTTACTTAAATGAGCCATAACACAAACAAGTAAATTCACAAAAGCACTGATGTTTTTATTCAAAAATCGCCAGAATATTGTTGATATAAGAAAATATATTGTTAATTAAATTTTTGTACATTTTCAAACAATACGTTATTTTGGTAAAATATGGTAGGGGAACATGTTGTACCTTGAACACTGTTGTACCTTGAACACATCTCTTTATTTTAAATTTCGCGGATGTTTGTGGATGGCTGTGAGGGACAGAATCTTGAATTAGGCAACCTGCAATGCAGTGCAGTTCGGATTTTTGACTCTGCGTTTCATACACATATATCTTTTGTCTTTAATGTAATGAACTGGATCTTTTTTTTTTTTTTGGGGCGATGGCATACTCATTTGGCTAATAACTAGTTGTGTCAGACATGATCTATTCTTAACCTAAAATTTTCTGTAGTTTGATTATGATACACCGGCACGGTGTTGTACCTTGAACATACCACATACGATGTACCTTGGACATGTTCAAGGTACATCATACGTCTTAGGTACATCGATTGTGATATATTCAAGGTACAACACCATAACGGTGTTTCAGCATCAAATTACGGTTAAGTACAAATTATGATTCATGTTCTCTGCTTTATTGCAGTTAATGTTGCCTGGCTTCTTGTACCTCTTTTGAAAATATGCCACGCAGTCTAACAGGTGTAAAAAGGGCTGGGCCAGATCCTGAGAGACTCACAGATGCAATTAAATTAATTTATGAAGATAAAATGACATTATACAGTGTTGCAAAACATACAGGATTGAACAGAAGCACAATACGTCGACATCTTCAACATTATAAAAACGATGATGAAAACTACACCTGGCCTAACAATAATGTTACACAGCAAGTTTTCAACAAAACAGAAGAAGTTATGCTCGTGGACTATATAAAACAAGCAGCAATATTGCTGTATGGACACATTGAGGGATGTTCGTGAATTAGCATACAAATTTGCGGCAGAAAATCGGAAAAAATATCCTTCCAGCTGGGATAATGACAGAATGGCAGGTGAATTTTGGCTGCGCCTTTTCAGAAAGAAATATAAAGATGAGATAACCCTTCGAAAACCAGAAGCTACCAGCTTAGCAAGATCAACTGCTTTCAACCGTAGCAATGTTGTACTGACATTCCAAAATTATAAAGTGGCTTTGCAAAAATGTCCCCTTTGCTGGCAGTGAACATATGGAACTGCGATGAAACTGGGCTGTCCACAGTTCATGTTCCTCCGAAAATACTTGCTACCAAAGGATCCAAGCAAGTTGGTACAATGACGAGTGCCGAAAGAGGCACAAATATCACTATGATAGCTGCAGTCAATGCTGGAGGTGGTTTTATTCCACAAATGCTTATTTTCCCAAGAGTGAATTTCAAGGAATTCATGATAACTGGAGCTCCACCAGGGACAATTGGTGGTGCAAATCAGTCTGGGTGGTCCAATGAAGCATTATTAATTGAATTTTTCAAATACTTTTTGAAATATGTGAAGCCGTCAAAAAAATCTCCTTGCATTTTATTGATGGATAACCATGAAAGCCATACTTCAGTTCCCGTTATTCAATTATCCAAGGATAACGGGGTGATTTTAGTAACATTTCATCCACATACGAGTCATAAAATGCAGCCTTTAGATAGAACCGTATTTGGACCATTTAAAACATATTTCAACACTGCAATGAATGAATTCATGATCACTCCAGGAAATCCTGGAAAACCGGCAACAATCTATGATCTTGCTCCACTGGTGGGAAAAGCATTTCCACTAGCTTTTACACCAACAAATATTGTTCAGGGATTTCAGGTAGCTGGATTCGTTCCTCTGAATGAGAATATTTTCAAGGATTTTGGATTCTCTCCAGCAGATGTCACTGATCGTCCAGATCCAACAGCAATAGTTCAAGATAATCCCCAAGATATTAGCTTTCCATCAACTTCAGTTTCATCTTTGACTCAACTTAGTTTCAGTGAACCAGTTGCCTCCACTTCTGCCTTGATTTCTCCGGTTATGATTAGGCCACATCTAAAAGCCGCACCACGAAAAGTCACTCACCGAGGTCGTGAAAAAGGACGTTCTCGCATATTGACGGACACCCCCGAAAAACTCTGAATAGAATTATTAAAACAATCTAAACTAAATAAAACAAGAGTTCCGTCTCAGAAAACAACAACCATTTCAAAGAAAGTTGCCGCAGTTAAGCGCAAGGTATTAGTATCTTCCGATTCTTCTATGTCAGATCAGTTCTCTGCATGATTCTGAAGATTCTGTTGGACCCTTGGACTTTTCAGAATCAGAAGAAGCTGTTTGTAACACGAGTGCTACTGAGACATCTGGGCAGGATGGAGGATACCAAGTGGGAGATTTAATCATTTTAATATATGAAGCCAAATATTTTCCAGGTAGGATAGTGGAAACAAGCGACGAAGGAGCCATTGTAACGGCAATGGAGCCAACCATGAATAATTGAAAATGGCCGGAAAAAGTGGACTCATTGTTCTATCCATGGGTGGACATTATTCAGAAAATTAATCCCCCAGTGAAGAAATGTTCCAAAAGAGACATCTACGAGGTTGGAGAAATAACTCAAATTTGTGAAAAATAGTTTTGTTCTAGAACTGATTTCTAACATTAATGTTCATTTTTCAAATATTTTTCAGAATAATGTTTTCGAATATGAAGTTAATTTTGCATTATAAATTGTTTTTTACATATAAGGAGGTCTAAATAAAATTTTATACCGAAAACTATCTAATTTATTAGATACATGTTCAAGGTACAACGGTCTTGGGTCTGAGGTACATCACTCCTGTTGTACCTTGGACACCAATACACTTTTTCAAATTAAGCTTTTTTCTCATCGAATTTGAATCGTTTTAACCTCGCAAAAAAACTATTATGTATAAAATATCACCCCCTATCCATCGCGCCAAAAGAAGCCTCTGACTAGAGTTTATTCTTCATGAAAAATTTTTTTAATCAGGAATGAGTTCAAGGTACAACATGTTCCCCTACATTGTTTCTACTATATAGGTTATACAGGTAGCCGAATTGATGTCCGCTTGCTTACATATTTGCTATTAAAACATTTTTATGAAAATTCACTACCATAACGCACTTGCTGCGTCCAGACTTTTTATAGTCAATCACTATACCACTAGAAAACGTTTGATGGTGTTAGACTTTACACCAAAACGCATATAAATCCATAAGCAAATTTCCAAGAAATTTAGGAAAACTCTATACTTGTGTGAATCATTGACGCCCTTTAGCGGCAAAACGAAGAAATATGTAAGTTGGCTTCAAACTATCTATTTTCAACTCAGGAGTCTGTGATCAAGTTTTGTACACGTATTTTCTGGACACTTGTAGGGTATGCAAATGATGGACGAAGAATCTAGCGGAACAGTAATAGATAAAGTAAATTTCATTAAGAGCCGCACCAGCCACGTTGATTCATTGCTCGTTTAATACAAGCGCATACCGAAAAGGCGAACAAGAAAAATGACCTTAGAATGTGACGTAAGAGAGTAAAGTGCTTCGGCACATTCGCCTCTTCTATTCAGATTCATCAAGGCTTAATGAAATTGTGGCCCGAGTGAATTTGACGTCACCTACTTTCTCACCTCACGAGAATGTGCCTCAAACATCTCACACATTTCCTCTATGCCATGTTGTCACAATCTGCCTCCCGCTTTAACACTTTGACTGCTCCGCTCTTAACTAATTACTTATTAATTAGCTGACAAAGTAACATAACTCCTGTTAGTTTTAATGAGATAATAAGAGGCACTTCAGGCAATTTAGAACATCTGTTTTAATATTAGGCATTAGGTTTATTGATAATGAAAAATGGGACGGGGTATAATTAATTACAATAATTTTCTGATAACTCTTTGTTATACTATGTAACACCCGAGACCCCTTTTTAAAGTAATTCCCAATCTTAATTAACCCAAACAAAGCCAGGTAAGTATTATTAGACTGTAAATTTGGAATTTAACGTCAAAATTCTGGAGTTTTAAACTAGGATTTTTGTCAGTTACTTATTCTGGTATTTTATATCAATTCTGGTAGTTAAGGACGATTGTTGTAATTAATAAATTAAGAAGCTTAATTAATTAGGAGACTTACTCTTTTGTTGGGAAGCGCCTCGGTGGCCGTGCGGGAAAATCGATTCAGACTTTCCAATACGGACTCTGGGGACGACGGTTCGAGACTCACCGGCGGCGGATGATTTTTCAAATCATTCTCGTCGTTGAAATCGAGCTCAAGGTGGTTTACATATCACACCGATAACTCAAAAAATAATGAGCCGATTTTGATTAATTTGGTGAATACCTTCCTTTTGCAAGTGACTTGGACAAGTTCGTTAGTAAGGAAAATCGGCCGAGGTTTTCCGGAAAAATTTGCGTTTTCTTTCGAAAAAAAAATTTATATTTCCAGAAATAACAAAGTAAGGGCAGCCAAATTTGGTGCAGGGGTTTATGTCGCTATAGGTAAATTACCTACTAAAATGTTCTGTAGGTCAAAAGTCAAAAAAGTTACAGGCATTTAAGGAAAAATAAATTGGGGTTTTCCTAAAAACGTCAAAGTCGCGTTTTTAAACGTCAAAATTGGTAACATTTAGGCAAAGAACTTGAATCTAATACAGGCTATGGACAAGAACATTTTACAAACTTTGAAGTCTTAGTTTAAACCGTCACTGTCCTTCATTTTACTAAAATGTTTCCAGAAAATTCATTTTAAATAGACCATTTCTCTGATGCTTGGCAGCAGTCTTATCTATAGAGTTTATCGTTTAATGGTTTATAATTTTTATCGAATTTTCGTAAAAATCAATAAAGCTCAATATATCCGTTATAATACAAGATATGTAAAAAATTGTATACATTAATTATAGGGTGTCTTGAGCTACATCTTAAAACATTATTTCTACAATTAAAGGCTGGCCCATAAGTCGATCCTGATATAATTTTTTTTTTTTTTTTTTTTAGTCGACCACACCTTATGTTATTGCATTTTTGCATTTTCCATCGAAATATAATGCATGTTTGTAAAAAACGAAATTGTGGACGCAGCAAATGCGTTATGGTAGCAAATTTTGATTAAATGCTTCATATTTGAAAAGCTCAATTTGCTATTAACCTATTAGGTAGACAAAGAAACGTTTTTTTTTCGGGAAATCTTTAAGTTTACTTTCGGAAATTTTTGTACGTTTTCAAACAATAAAGTTATTTTCATGAAACATGGCACATTGTTTCTACTATATATGTTATACTGGTAACCAAATTTGATGCCTGCTTTCTTTAAAAAAAAAACACACATATTTGCTATTAAAAACATTTTTATGAAAAATCACTACCATAACGCACTTTTTTACCTTACTCTTTGTTGGGGGATAATTTTGATTAAAAGCTCATATTCTTTAGACTCTAGTGCAAAAGTTTTAGTGTAAGCTAACGGTAGTTATTGATTTGGATATCTAGATAACGGTGCAATTTATAATGTCATTGAGTTCAAAAAGAAAACAGGGTTAGGAATCTGTTTCAATAACGAGCAATAGTAAAACACAACAATATTTGTTTTTAATCATATAAAAGACAGGCAGTAATAAAAAGGATATTCAAGTCAAAAAAATGGTCAATCAATTAGTAGTAAATTTCAAAAGTATCTTATCGTAAAAGAAAAATTCTTAAAAATAAGCAAAAATAAGATTCAATCTGGCCAGATAGCTTAAATTGTATATCACCGAATTTCCATTAAAAAAAATTCGCTAATAGAGAGGTCACGATAAAAACCTTTCGAAAAAATTTCATCAGATGAGCGCGAATCTGGGTCGCTGGAACCCAAAACTAAGGTCCGTCAACATTTTCATATGTTTATATGTTTATATATATATATATATATATATATATATATATATATATATATATATATATATATATATATATATATATTGTATTAAGACCGCGGACGAGTTCGTATATCAGTCAATCAATTTTTATATATTTTTTATATTAAAAATATCTACTTTATTTATAATTTTCTTTAATGAATAATATCTTATTATATCAACAATATTCTGGCGATTTTTGAATTAAAACATAAAATATTGTCTTTAAGACAACAGTTTAGATTTAACTGAGATTTCGTACGAAATAAAAATTAAAATAAATTTGTAACCGATCGTTTTCAAAAAATATTTAGCTAAAAACATTAATAGTTACACAGATTTCTAATAAATGTTATTTAAAAGAACAAAACGTATTCTGAAATTTTAGGAGTTATCCCCATTTGGAACAAACATGACGTAGTGCCCTCATCGCACGTTTCTTTCCTCCCAGAGTTTTCGGACTACCTATCTCATTTATAACCCTTTAGCCAGACTGATGTTTCCCAAAACGCATCCAGTACCTATTTTGTAGTAGTAATTTTTGATGTATCTCACGAAGTATTGAATTAAAATTATACATTATATAAGACCTGTTGCTTCGTGTCTTACCACTCACTTAGTGTTGGAAGGCTGGCTACCACAGCCGTATTACTTTATAGGTGTATTTTCGCTACAATTAGTATGCTGCACTGACGAGCTTTAATTAGAGCGAAACCGGTCTACGGTTCTAATTGTGGTGAGAATGCATCTAGCCTTACATACTTTGTCCCTATATTAGGGTAGAAATGGGCCAGAGCTGACAATGTGCTAAATTGTTAGTTGGTTGTATACAGTCTCTATTTTTTAACACATTGTGTTATTTGGAGCTGGCGTGACAACATACTACTTGGTTCCGCAACTAGTTGGTGGCACGTTGCTTTGTGTCTTACCACTCACTTAGAGTTGGAAGGCTGGCTACCATAGCCGCATTACTTTATAGGTGTATTTTTGCTACAATTAGTATGCTGTACTGACGAGCTCTAATTAGGGCGAAACCGGTCTACGGTTCTAATTGTGGTGAGAATGCAGCTAGCCTTACATACTTTGTCCCCATATTAGGGTAGAAATGGGCCAGAGCTGACAATGTGCTAAATTGTTAGTTGGTTGTATACAGTCTCTATTTTTTAACACATTGTGTTATTTGGAGCTGGCGTGACAACATACTACTTGGTTCCGCAACGAGGTTGCGGCACGTGCTTCGTGTCTTACCACTCACTTAGTGTTGGAAAGTTGGCCACCATAGCCGTATTACTTTATAGGTGTATTGTCGCTACAATTAGTATGCTGCACTGACGAGCTTTAATTAGAGCGAAACCGGTCTACGGTTCTAATTGTGGTGAGAATGCAGCCTGCCTTACATATTTGTCCCTATATTAGAATAGAAATAGGTCAGAGCTGACAATTTACTAAATTGTTAGTTGGTTGTATACAGTCTCTATTTTTTAACACATTGTGTTATTTGGAGCTGGCGTGACAACATACTACTTGGTTCCGCAACTAGGTGGCGGCACGTTGCTTCGTGTCTTTCTTTTTGTTCCCTCAGGGCGCGTCCGCGGCCTTGCAGCCCCGATAGCACCGCAACCCTTGGTTGATTGTGCATTCCAAAATCACTGTGCCTTGAACTAGTCTGCACAGCGATTGGTAGGGTGAAGTTTTATATTGCTCTGTCTCCGGTCTAGAGTGACCGTAGATCAGTTGTCTTTTCCGGTCCAGAGCTATACACTCACACAAGATGTGCTGGGCTGATTCCTCCCCCTCGCCGCAGAGTCTGCATGCAAGGTCCCCTTCGAACCGCCCCATTTTATGCAGGTGTTTCTTGACGGCCATGTGTCCAAGAGACCTGTTGTGTTTCTGAGCTGTCCTCTGCTAAGGTTTAGCAGCTCCACAGCTCTCTTTGAACTGGGTCCGTCAATTATTGACTTCCCATGTCTGAGCCCTGGACAGTCCGCCCAGTACACCTTGTGTTGGTTTCTGACCCAGGACTTGGCTCCCCTGGCAGTGCTCTTTGACACGCCCAGAGCCGGTTCTGGTCCCATAAATGGTTCTGCTGACCCTCTCTTCGCGAGACTGTCAGCTTCTTCATTGCCTTTGACCCCCGAGTGACCCGGCACCCAGATGAGGGTCACCTCATTCTGCCCAGCCAGGTCGCTCGTCTCGTCTCGGCACTCACTCACCAGCCAGGAATTTACCCGTGGGCTACTTAGTGCCTTAAGGGCTGCCTGGCTGTCTGTGGCTATGAGGATCCGCTTGTTGGTGTAGCCCCTCCTCTTGTTCTCCCGCACACAGTGCAGGATGGCGTACATCTCGGCCTGAAACACCGTTGCATGGGCTCCGAGGGAAATACTATGACTTACCCTCGGTCCTTCCGAGTAAACCCCTGCCCCCGTCCCACGCTCCCCGCCAGATCCGTCCGTGAACCAGACGAGCGCGTCCCGTGGTATGCCCGGCGTCTCCTCCCGCCATGCCTCGCGATCAGGGATTTCCACTGTAAAGTTGTTTTCCCTGCACATTCGCGGGCTCGCGAAGTCTGACCTCATTTCAAGCATGGGCTCCTTCACGATCTCCTGAATTTTGCAGTGGCCCCAGAAGCCTGGGTTGATCTTCAGTCTACCATTGCAGGCTAGTCTGTATAGTCCTAGCCTGGCCTCTCCCATAATAACTAAGTGTAGGGGGGGTAGATCCAGCAACACCTCCATGGCGGCTGTTGGGGTTGAAGACATGGCCCCTGTGATGCCTAGGCAAGCCATCCTTTGGATCTTGCCTAGTTTTTGTTTGGCACTGGATTGTGTCACCTTAGGCCATGCTTCGTGTCTTACCACTCACATAGTGTTGGAAGGCTGGCTACTATAGCCGTATTACTTTATAGGTGTATTTTGGCTACAATTAGTATGCCGTACTGACGAGCTCTAATTAGGGCGAAACCGGTCTACGGTTCTAATTGTGGTGAGAATGCAGCTAGCCTTACGTGCTTAAATCGTGAGACGAGATAAATCTTACACATCTTTAGTTAATAGTTTTGGACGTGCGTAAGAAAGTAGCTGGAACTGCTACATTTTACAGACAACTCAAGTGCATGAATATTGTTTGCGTTGTTAAAATCTCACAAACAGTAACTTCTCGTATTCAGAATAGAACAGAAGCGAACGAGTGAAATGTGCGACATGCCTTATGGGATTCAGTGAATCCTTGTATGTATAAAACTTACAACAAAAAGCTTTCTGCATCAGTTGCATTGCTATTCTTCTTTTTTCTGTCTCTGTGATATCGTATATATTTTTCTAAAGCGTGATATCATAAAATGTAAAATATTGGACGTTGTCCAGATATTCGGATTTGTTATACATGAAATAAAATGTTTCTGAGGGACAAAACAATTTCTACATAGCTTTTAATTTAGATCATATTGTTCTGCTAACTGTTATTGTACCGGTTTAATCACTGCATGGATTATTAAACCACTTTAAACAAACGCTATAAAAACTGGCATGTTTATTATTATTTTATAGTTGAATAAGATACATGTCTAGAGCAGTCAAATTAAACAAACAAAAATTATGTTATAATTATTTTATTTATTTTATTTTTTAATTATGTCGTCCGATTTTCCTTGCTAACAAACTTACTCAGGCCATTTAAGGTACCTACAAAATTGCTTTTTGACTTATCTGGTGATCATAAAAAACTCTGGACGCAGCAAGTGCGTTATGGTAGTGAATTCTCATAAAACAATTTTTTAATGGCAATAATGTGTTTTTTTTAAGAAAGCAGGCATCAAATTTGGTTACCAGTGTAACCTATATAGTAAAAACAATGTGCTATGTTTCATCAAAAAAACTTTATTTTTTGAACATGTACAAAAATTTCCGAAAGTAAACTTAAAGTGTTCCCGAAAAAATTCGTTTCTTGGTCAACCTTATAGGGTAATAGCAAATTGAGCTATTCAAATATTAAGCATTTGTTCAAAATTCGCTACCATAACGCACCTACTGCGTCCAGATTTTTTTTCTTATAAACATGCATTATATTTCGATGGAAAATGCAAAAATGCAATAACATAAGGCGTGTTTGATTAAAAAAAAAAAGAAAATTTGTATCACCTACGACTTATGGGCCACCTGTGATATATATATATATATATATATATATATATATATATATATATATATATATATATATATATATATATATATATACAATTTTTTTTCATATCTTGTATAATAACAGATATATTGAGCTTTATTGATTTTTTTTACGAAAATTCTAGAAAAATTATATACCATTAACGATAAACTCTATAGCTAAGACTACTGCCAAGCGTCAGAGAAAGGGTCTATTTGAAATGAATTTTCTGAAAACATTTTATTAAAATGATGGACAATGACGGTTGAAACTAAGACTTCAGTGTTTGTAAAACATTCTTCTTGAAACATTTTATTTCCATAGCCCGTATTAGATTCAAGTTCTTTTCCTAAATGTTGCCAATTTTGACGTTTAAATCGCAACTTTGACGTTTTGTGAAAAACCCCAATTTATTTTTGTTTAAATGCCTATAAGTTTTTTGTCTTTTGACCTACAGAGATAATTTTGGTAGGTAACTTGCCTATAATGATATAAACCCGCGTATAAAATTTTGTTGCCCTTACTTTGTTAATTTTGGAGATATAATTTTTTTTCGAAAGAAAATACAAAATTTTACGGGAAAACGTTGGCAGATTTTCCTGGCTAACGAACTTATCCAAGCCACTTGCGAAAGGAAGGTATTCACCAATTTTGACGTTTAAAATCGCGACAATTTTGACGTTTTGAGGCAAACCCAAATTTATTTTTCTTTGAATGCCTGTAACTTTTTTCTCCTTTAACCTACGGAGCTAAATTTTGGTACGTAACTTGCCTATAATGATCTAAACTCGCGTATGAAATTTCATTTCCCTTACTTTGTTAATTTTGGAGATATACATTTTTTTCGATTTTTTTCGAAAGAAAACACAAAATTTTCCGGGAAAACCTCGGCGGATTTTCCTGGATAACGAACTTATCCAAGCCACTTGCGAAAGGAAGGTACTCACCAAGTTTTATCAAAATCGGTCCATTATTTTTTGAGTTATAGGTGTGACACATAAATATATATATATATATATATATATATATATATATATATATATATATATATATATATATATATATATATAAACATATAAAGTCTGAAACTGACCTCGGATTTGGGTTCCGGGGGTCCTAAATAGCGCTCTTTTGAAGAAATTTTTTCAAAATTCAAAAGTCGGGATCTACTCATTAGTTAATTTTTTTAAGAAAATTCACAAAAAGCCTGGACGCAGCAAGTGCGTTATGGTAGTGAATTTTCATAGAAACGATCTGGCACAAAATATGTTATTATAACTTTTTTTTCTTGCAATATAGAAATCTATACATAGTGTGTACTTTACTTTTTATATCCTAAACCTGCCTACCAAATTTGGTTATCATAGCTTTTTTATTTTTTGAGATAATTTTTTTTTCTAATGAAAACTAAGTTTTGAGTTTTCATTAGAAAAAAAAATTAGGCACATGCCAAAACCGCCCCATTATTTTTTGAGTTATCGGTGTGATACATACATATATATATATATATATATATATATATATATATATATATATATATATATATATATATATATATATATATATTGCTATGGTATTTAGTGTTTCCTTATATCACTTTTAATTGTAGAACATGAGAATTCAATTTGCGTCTTTAGTTTTAAAAAAACGCTAATATTGATGACCCTGAAATTATGCCAAAAATTGTTTACTTACTGCTGTGATTTTAAATTTTTCTCCCATCTCATGGGTAGGGTTGTGTACTTGGGCTAGCATTTTTGTTTCTTTATATCGTTTTTATAAATTATATTACTCCCGAGTGTTTGGAAGTTTCAAAAAGATTATATCTAATTGGGTTCTTTTGATTTTACTTTTAATTAACGGTGAAAAATAGCCTTACTTTATCATATAACTAGTATTTGTTTGATTGGAGGTGAAAATTAAACAGATTATGTAAGTACAATCTAGTATGTTTTATTTTTGATTGATTAAATTCACAAATTTCCATTAAAATGGTTATATCAAATTTATCATCACAGATTGTCGATAAATCAATACAAATCAAATTTATTTAAAACAATGAATTACCTAGCTATGATCTAGTGACTCGGCCTTTACCTAATATCCCGCTTAGTGAACTAAATATACATTAAAACCATCAATGGGACAAAACTATTCTTAAAAACTATTCACACTATAGAAAAAGAGTCAGCACATTTATTACGATAAAGTTCATAAAACGACTTACTGAACGACATCTGATTGATTCTTCCATTTAATATGTACTTATTGCTTTCCATTTGATCTACTGTTTGGCTTTTGTAGCTTGCCTGTGATTACTAATTAATTTCCATTTTTATTTAAAACGGTCTTAACAAACCGTGTACCAGGTAATCATTTTTATTTTCTTTACACAAAAATTGAATATGATTTTATTATCAGGCACTTGCCTTTCACGTTTAATTCTCAACTTTCGTATTTACACTGTCGTCGCACGTCAACTAAATTCAAGTTTCTCTTGCCGCAGTTCAATTACGAATTCTCGTAATCGACTCCTTAAATAAAATATGCCTGTGTTACAAAAGATACTTTCTCGCTGTACCTCGGTAAAACAAAGTTCATAGGCCTTGCGTTTTCCCATTGTCTATTGCACGCTTTTGAAACCACCACCAAAAAAAAAAACTATCCTTATCAACTAACACTTCGTCTTTTCTTACAATTAGTATTTACAAAAAACTTATTTTTAACTTAATATTATAAATGTATAATATAGTAAATCTACTCACTGCCTAAGGATGAAATAAAATCGTTATATTCTATTAAAACTCTATAAATAAAAAAAAACTCGGGACGCAGCAAGTGCGTTATGGTAGTGAATTTTCTTAAATATGTTTTTATTGCAAATATGTCTGTTTTCTTTTTATTTAAGAAACCAGGCATCAATTTTGGTTACCAGTATAACCTATATAGTAAAAACAATGTGCCATGTTTCATAAAAATAACTTTATTGTGTGAAAATGTACAAAAATTTCCAAAAGTAAACTTAAAGTGTTCCCACAAAAACTCGTTTCTTGGTCAACCTTATAGGTTAATAGCAAATTGGGCTATTCAAATATGAAGCATTTGATCAAAATTCGCTACCATAACGCACTTGCTGCATCCAGAATTTCTTTTCTTACAAACCTGCATTATATTTCGATGGAAAATGCAAAAATGCAATAACATAAGGCGTGTTTGATTAAAAAAAATAAGAAAATTTGTATCACCAACGACTTATGGGCCACCCTATGATTGTAGAAATATTTTTTTAAGATGTAGCTCAAGACACCCTATAATTAATATATAAACATTTTTTTCATATATTGTATAATAACGGATATATTGAGCTTTATTGATTTTTTACGAAAATTCGACAAAAATTATATACCATTAAACGATAAACTCTATAGCTTAGGCTACTGCCAAGCATCAGAGAAAGGGTCTATTTTAAATTAATTTTCTGGAAACATTTTAGTAAAATGAAGGACAATGACGGTTGAAGCTAAGACTTCTGGGTTTGTGAAACATTCTTCTTGAGACATTTTCTTTCCATAGACCGTACTAGATTCAAGTTCTTTGCCTAAATGTTGCCAATTTTTGACGTTTTAAATCGCAATTTTGACATTTTGAGGAAAATCCCAATAAATTTTTATTTAAATGCCTATAACTTTTTTGTCTTTTGATCTACAGAGCTCTTTTGGTAGGTAGCTTACGTATAATGATATAAACCCGCGTACCAAATTTGGTTGCCCTTACTTTGTTAATTTTTGAGATATAATTTTTTTACAATTTTTTTCGAAAGAAAACTCAAAATTTTCCGGAAAAACCTGGGCCGATTTTCCTGGCTAACGAACTTATCCAAGCCATTTGTAAAAGGAAGGTACTCACCAAATTTAATCAAAATCGGCCTATAATTTTTTGAGTTATCGGTGTGATACATATATATATATATATATATATATATATATATATATATATATATATATATATATATATATATATATATATATATATATATATATTTATTTACACTCTCAATTATACAGGGCATTTAAATATTAGGATGTATTAATTATATGTGCATGGGCCGATTTACTCCACAATAATGTTTCTAATTTTCTGACATATTTGCTATCTATAGCAATATATATATATATATATATATATATATATATATATATATATATATATATATATATATATATATATATAAACATACAACAATTGAAACTGACCCAGAATATGGGTTCTAGGGGTCCTGGTTCGCTCTCATTTGCAAGACATTTTTCAAATTTCAAAAGTCAGGATCTTCTTATTAGTGAATTTTTTTCTACGAAAATTCACTGAAACGCACAAGACCAAAATCTTTTGTGTGGATAACAAAATCTATTGTATATTATAGACAAAGATTAAGGTTTTGCTCAAAAGGACCAAGAATAACCAAAAAAATAGTGCTGCAAATTGAATCATAACTTCCACATAGCTGTGATAATTGATTTTCTTCAGAAAGACATTCTCACGGAAGTAATTTAGGGCCCATGACTTAGCCGCAAACAAAATATTTGACGATTTATTGGAAAAATTTCAATTTTCACCAAATCACCCCTCATTTATCCTCTACTGCCTGAAGCGGTCTTACCTAAAAACAATTCGAAGCACTCCTTTGTCGAGTGCTAACTGGATACCAAATTTGAAGATTATATCTCTATTCGTTCGACAATTATGGAGCCTATTAGCAGACAGACGTACATGCCGACAGATTGACAAATCGACCGACACAGCGAGGGACAAAAAGTCCTTCCAGAATCAAGTTTTCTATATATTTTGAGACTTTCTACGCCGTGTTAGCAAAAAAAATCAAAATTTTGGCAAAAATATTCCACTTCCACACATTGAACCCCTAATTTCATTTTATTTCAGCCACGAATAAACCCTCAAACGTCATATTACTTGAGTTTTAACGAAAAACTGTAAATGTTCAACAAATCACCACCTAAAGCGATTTTAGCCAAAAACAATCCGAACCGTTCGTTTGCAGTTTATTTTGCACCAAGAAATTAATTTTCAAAAGAAAAATATATTTACTGGCGAAGCTTGTTTCACCCGCCGAGGTAATACAAATTTACATAACCATCATGAATATTCTGATGTAAACCCTCATTCAGTAACTCCTCGACGTTTCCAACGCGAGTTTAAAATAAATGTTTGGATCGGTATTATTGATCGGTATTTAATTGGTCCAGTTATTTTACCGAATCGATTAAATGGCGAAACTTATTTAGAATTTTTCCAAAACAATCTCCCGGATCTGCTTAACGACGTGCTTCAATAACTTAGACTAGAGCATTGGTTTATGCACAATGAAACACCGCCTCATTTCAGTAGAGACTATTTAAGCCACCTGTATACAAATAAGTGGATTGGAAGAGGAAATAATTGTCTAAAAGTTGGGCCTCTACCATCGCCAGACCTAAACAAATGTGACTTCTTTCTTTGGGGAATGTTAAAAGAATTTGTGTATTCCTCGCCAATTGCGTCTCGAGCTGAATTGTGGAATCGCATTACACATAAATGCACACTCATTAGAAACAATCAACAGTTGTTGGATAGAGTAGACTTCAATTTTCGACGAAGAATAAATTTATACGTGTGAGAGAACGCTGATCATTTTGAACGATTTCTGTAATTTATTGGTGCAAATGTTATGTTCTTTTTATTGTCTAAGTTGTTTGTTTTTCTATTAAATTATTCTTATTGCAACTTACTTCCTGATTGTCAAGTCTGACATTAAATTTTATCGCCAGCGTTTGAATTTCCGATGGTTTTAAATAACACAGCTCTAATACGTGTATTTGTTTATTTAAAATTTGGTTGAAAACACAAAAAAAAAATTAATAAGAGTAATAAGTGTTTTACAATTAAATTCCCCATAAAATAAAATAATATTTTTTTTAAATCAGCCAATAGGTTAACAATTTATGTCACATTTTAAGGGTGAATCATCTCTTACCAACCGTTAAAAATGCTTCAATTGAATTCTCATTACTTTCGATTATTGCTTTTGGTACACTCAAAACGTGTACCAAATTTAGTTCTTCTAAGTTGAAGCATAACTGAGATATTGGTTTTTTTCGAAATTAGAAACCCCACATAACTTCTCAGGGGTGAAACTTAGTATAGAGGTAAGTTACGTTAAATCACAATATTTTTTTTTAATTTCAACAACACACCACGAGGGCTTACAGCCTAAATATTATCGTACCGTGGGCGTCGACAAGGAGGAAAGAGGCAACTTGTTAATTCAGGACTTGAAGGTTTGGAGGTTCGAAGGAGAAGGAAAAACATGCACCGGCAAGGAATTCCACAACTTGGAAATCCTCGGGACAAAAGAGCGGGCATAACAAAATGTTCTATGTGTGGTGACCTGGACAGTAAAAGGGTGCATTCGCTCTGTTCCCCTGGTAGATCTGTTGGGGGCAACAGGTGGATGAACTATGGAAGAAAGCTCCTCTGAGCATTGGCCGTGCAGATATCTAAAGAGAGAGAGAGAGGGTGAGAGAGAGAGAGAGGTCACCAACGGCACGTCGGTGGGAAAGGAATAGCAGCCTTTGGGTGAGGGTAAGGTCGCCAATGAGACGTATAGCTCTCTTCTGAGTGGAGTCCAGGATAGCGAGTGTAGAAGCGGCAGCAGCACCCCAGATATGGGAGCAGTATTCGAGGTTTGGCCTTATTTGTGAAGTATATAAGGTATAGAGATTAGCTGGTGAAAAGTATTTGCGAGTCCGGAAGAGGAAACCTAATTTCTTAGCAGCCGATTCTGCAATTGATGTGACATGTTGGTGCCAATTGAGATTTCGACAGAAATGCCAACAAGTGAAAAGGACTCATTACTTTAAATAACTTGGTTGTTCATTGCGATGGGTCTAGGGCTGGTATATCTTTTATGAGAAAGAAAGCAAGACTGAGGTTTGGTGGTGTTGACTTGTACAAGATTTTTACTTCCCCAGTCTAATATTTTTTGGAGATCCACGGAGACAGAACGCTCCATGTGTCTGCGATCCTCATCTAATTGGGCCAAAGAGACAAGATTAGAATATTGTATATTTGAGTAGAGGGTGCTATCGTCCCCGTAACTGTGAACTGGGTTGGATGTGCTAGAGAGGAGGTCATTGATGTGGAAAGAAACAAAGTAGGGGCTAAAGCTGAACCTTGAGGAACTGCTGCATTAATTGGATATAGTTTAGAGGAATGGCCATCCACGACAACAGAAATGCTCCGGTTGGAGAGGAAATTTGCTGTCCAGGTACAGAATTTTGGTGGTAGGCAATAGGCCGGAAGTTTATTAAGCAGCGCTGCATGCCAGACCTGGTCGAATGCTTTGGATATGTCTAGAGCGACAATCTGGTATTCACCGTGTAGTTCCATAGACTTGTTCCAAGCATGAGTGACAAAGGAAAGGAGGTCGGCAGTTGATCTGCGCTGACGGAATCCATACTGCCTGTCGTGGATTAGACTGTGTTTTTCAAGAAATTTTAGTAATTCGGTGTTTATATACTTTTCCATGATTTTAGAGATGACTGAAAGGAGAGAAATAGGTCTGTAGTTGCTAGGAAGCGCTTTGGATCCTTTCTTGGGCACGGGTTGGACTCGAGCAGTTTTTTAGTTACTAGGGAATATGCCTCTATTTTAAGATGTCTGAAAGAGACGAGTCAGGACAGGAGCAAGTTCTGGTGCGCATTTTTTGAGAACAATTGCTGGGATCTCGTCAAGGCCTGAGGCTTTCCTGGTATTAAGAGAAGAGAGCATCTTTCGTACCATTTTAGTTTTGAAAATGATATCCGTCATTTTATGCGCGGCATTGGGGACTGTTGGTGGTTGAACATTTGGAGGTGGGTTGAGAGTAGAATTGCCGGCGAACAACGAGGCAAAAAGTTCAGCCTTGCCCAGGGCGGTAGAAACAATTTTATCCCCTGAGACAAGAGGTGGGAACGTGCTCTTGCAGAAATTATTCCCAATAGATTTAGCAAGAGTCCAGAAGGGTTTGCTGCGCTTGGAGCTTAAGAAGGTTCCCCCACATGCATCTGCTCTGTGCAGGTTCTTATGCGAAACACCCTGTATATATGAAAATTAGCTCTCATAACGCACTTGCTGCGTCCAGACTTTTGGTTAGGCAATGCAACAAAATTTTCATTTTTAATCAAGAGTTTTCTAGGGACGCTAACAAAAAACCTCCTTTATCCGCTAGAATCAAGTAAGGAACGAACCATTTTTATCACTACAAAAAACCCATCCATACCAATTCTTAACACATTAAATAAGTAAAATAAAAATGTTATTTCTCGCTTTAGCACCCGGTATCTTCTTTAATTTTGACTTTTGGGTTGAGGTTACTTTAATGTAGTAGTAATATTATTACGCCGAAATATACCGATAGTTTTTGCGCTATTGCTTCTCGATCACCTTGTATTTCCACAAGCACATTACTTTTTGGCCACTTAGGCAAGTGAAGCTGCCACAGAAAAAATCGATAACTCCATTATAAAGTTCGTCTAAACTGAATTAAGCAATTTAAGATGGCGGGGATAATTGTTTGAGCAGCAATCCAATTAGTTCAAGTACGAATAGAAAATGGAATCAACCTATTTATATGCAATACAACACCTGCCATCACAACAACCGCATGTTCACTGACAACATGATAATACAATTTTAGTAAATGACTGCGTTTAAATGACCTCAGCCGAATTTTATTAAATTATACCACAGCCACGAAGTATTTGCGAAAATTATATCGAAAATTAATCCGGAGTTTATATCGATATACTCGAAACATGCTAAATTGGTTGTTTTGATAATATCGCTGCTACGTATTAGCGTACGGTTATTATATTTTGGACGTAAATTGCCTTATTTTCTAATTTATTATAACTTATTGGTAAATTTTCGTAGAACAAATTCACTAATGGGGAGATTCCGACTTTTGAATTTTGAAAAAAATTTTGCAAATAAGCGCGAACTACGACCCCTAGAACCAGGGTCAGTTTCAATTTTAATATGTATATATATATATATATATATATATATATATATATATATATATATATATATATATATATATATATATAATTTTAGATGGATAAAGAAAGAGGCAGAATTAATTTTGAAAATCAGTATGTCAAAATTTGAAGTATGTTATTCAGAGGATAGCTGTCAAACATTTTTGGAATGACGTTTGGTAAAATTATGTCGAAATACTTTACAAGTCAACGACTTATATGTATTGACATGCTGTATAATTATGACCAATAAAGAATATTATTATATTATATTATATATATATATATATATATATATATATATATATATATATATATATATATATATATATATATCACACTGATAACTCCAAAAATAATGGGCCGATTTTAATAAAATTTGGCACGTACCTTTCTTGGACAAGTTCCTTAGTCAAGAAAATCGGACCAGGTTTTCCTGGAAAATTTCGAGCTTTCATTCTAAAAAATTTTTATTTAAAAAAATAAAAAGGCTATGATAACCAAATTTGGTAGGTAGGTTTACGATATACAGAGTAAACTATACACCAAAATTTATATTTCTATGTTACAAGAAAAAAAAGTTATAATAAAATATTTGGTGCCATATCATTTCTATGAAAATTCACTACCATAACGCACTTGCTGCGTCCAGGATTTTTTCAAATATTAATACGAAGCATGGTACAGGCTGTCTGTAAGGTACACATGGAGAACCCAAATCATGACATTTTAAAAAGCCTCTCCAAGTTTTTCATTATGTGATGACGTTAACTTAGTGAAATGATCGTCAGGTTTTTAAAAATGTGTTGTGGTGATTTGGCTTCTCCAAGTGTACTTATCAGTAACTATCACAAGTTCCAAACTTCACTTACTGTCTCTAAATTGTATTTATTAAATTCTACCGCATATTCCTTAGAGCAAAATTTAAGTAAAGTTACCTAAGTACAAATTTACTTAGTTTGGGCGTAAAACGGTCCTAAAGTTACACTTTTAACCTTTTTTTTTGTAAAAAACTCAACACGATATAGGCGATTTTTCTAAAAGTTGGTATGTTTACATCGTTTCTTATCAAAAAGAAAAACGCATTCCAAAATTATGATTAGTATAAATCCATGGACGTAGGACTTGTTTCTCTTTTTATAAATTTCAAATTTCTACTTCAATGAGAAAAAAATAATACTAGTATAAAATTAGGCTTAAGTGACTTATTAACTGCAAAAATTGACTATTTATATGACTCGATTACTGTAATGGTTGTTTCATAATTTGTATTTTAATATTTATCTAAGTGTTCACAACAAAATCAAGTTACTAAAGCATATTTTAGTTGCACTTCTTTAGATCAGTGTTTCCCAAATAATGGTCCATGGACCGCCAGGGGTCTGCCACATGTTTTTTAGGGGTCCGTGAACCTACGACATAAAAAGATTAAAAGCAGGTGAATTGGCAAAAATAGGTTAGGAATCAAGTTTTTCTAAAATTATTGATTGATCTGGCAACGATGCTACACGCTAAAGAAATGTATCTACCACTTTCGGCCATTTGTATGTAAGAAATGTTGCACGTAATGTACTATGAACTCATTGCTGTATCCTCAGGGATGCCCAGCTGCCAAAAATGTACCGCAATCGTTTAAAGTCCCCTGTGGGTCCGGGGACTCGCTAAAAGAATAGGCCCACGGTAACTCCTGCCTGTCGTAAAAGGCGACAATTCGGGAGTAGGTGGTAGTAGAATTTTCCTTTACGTAATAGTAAAGGATTTTTTTACGTCCGAGGAGGTACCACCTCTTACATCAAGGGACCGGTGAAGTCCCAACGGACGTTTCCGGTTCTGGTGTATGAGTTGGTTTCCCTTACAAACTGAAATGATGATGGCTCCTCCTTGTACAAAAAAGATATCGGAGGTAAAATACCCCTCCATTCGGATCTCCGGTAGAGGGATGTACAGGGGGCGCCGGCATCAAGATTTAACACATCCTTCTCGAATATATGTGGCCTAAATTCTAACCTGAACTCCGTCCACCATTTCCTCCAGGTTAATAGGCCCCAACTCCCCTTCCTCATCGAAACCCAAATCAGTGCCAAAACAGCCACTAATCACCTTAATTTCCCGGGGTATGAGCTCCTTACTTCCTTGAGACTGCATGGAGGTGTGTGCGAACACGTCCGTAGCAATCTACCCTGCAGAGTCCCCAATTTAGAAGCTGGAAGAAAAGACATACTTTGGTTGAAACTCTCTCCCAGGGCTGCAACTAAATTCATCTGTTGCATTTACGGGTCACCTTCTGACGACAACTTTGTCCAGCTCTTCGACTACCTTTCTAAAAAAAACGACCAGCTGATTTCTGAATATCCTTTCTCCGAGGTCACTATTCTTGCTGACTTCAATGTCCATAATACGGGATGGCTAGGATCTTTAAAAACCGATCCACAAGGGAGAGCAGCGGAGGCCTTTGCAGTTAGCAATTCTTTAGCCAATATGATTCAGCAACCTACTTACTTTCCTCGCATCCCAACACACAGCTGAAATCCCTTGGATATTCTTCTGGCTGCAAAACCTGAATGCTATAAGATATCAGTCACCGCCCCCATTGGTCGCTCAGATCAAATCAATCAAATCAAATCTATTTGGAATAATTTCTGCAAGAGCACGATCCCACATCTTGTTTCAGGGGAAGAAATTGTTTCTACCGCCCTGGGCAACGCTGAACTTTCTGCCTCATTGTTCGCCGACAATTCTACTCTCAACCCACCTCCAAATGTTCAACCACCAACAATCCCCAATGTCGCGCATAAAATGACGGATATCGTTTTCAAAACTAAAAAGGTACGAAAGATGCTCTCTTCTCTTAATACAAGGTAAGCCGCTGGCCTTGATGAAATCCCAGAAATTGTTCTCAAAAGATGCGCACCAGAACTTGCTCATGTCCTGACTCGCCTGTTTCAGACATCTTAAAATAGTGGCATATTCCCTAGTAACTGGAAAACTGCTCGAGTACAACCCGTCCCCTACAAAGGATCCAAAGCGCTTCCTAGCAACTACACGTCTATTTCTCTCTTTCAGTCGTCTCTAAAGTGATGGAAAAGTATATAAACACTGAATTACTAAAATTCCTTGAAAAACACAGTCTAGTCCACGACAAGCAGTATGGATTACGGCAGCGCAGATCAACTACCGACCTCCTTTCCTTTGTCACCCATTCTTGGAATAAGTCTATAGAAGTACACGGTGAATCCCAGATTGTCGCTCTAGACATATCCAAAGCATTCAAAAAGGTCTGGCACGCAGCGCTGCTTAATAAACTTCCGGCCTATGGCCTACCACCAAGACTCTGTACCTTGACAGCAAACTTCCTCTCCAACCGGATCATTTCTGTTGTTGTGGATGACCATTCCTCTAAACTATATCCAATTAATGCAGGAGTTCTTCAAGGTTCAGCTTTAGCCCCTACTTTGTTTCTTCTCCAGATAAATGACTTCCTCTCTAGCACATCCGACCCAATTCACAGTTACGCGGACGATATAACCCTCCACTCACATATACAATATTCTAAGCCTGTCTCTTTAGCCCAATTAGATGAGGATCGCAGACTCATGAAGAGTTCTGTCTCTGTGGATCTCAAAAAAATATTGGATTGGGGAAGTAGAAATCTTGTACAATTCAACTAACTCCATCAAATCTCAGTTTTGCCTTCTATCTCATAAGAGATACACCAGCCTTAGACCCATCACAATGAACAACCAACTTATTCAAAGTAATGAGTCCTTTTCACTTGTTGGCATTTCTGTGGATCGAAATCTCAATTGGCACCAACATGTCACACCAATTGTAGAAGCGGCTGCTAAGAAATTAGGTTTCCTCTTCCGGGCTCGCAAATACTTTTCACCATAATCTCTATACTTTATATACTTCACAAATAAGATCAAACCTCGAATACTGCTCCCACATCTGGGGTGCTGCTGCAGCTTCTACACTCGCTATCCTGGACTCTATTCAGAAGAGAGCTATACGTCACATTGGTGACCCTACCCTCACCCAAAGGTTGCCATCCCTTGCCCACTGACGTGCCGTTGGTGACCTCTCTATTTTATAGATATCTGCACGGGCGGTGCTCAGAGGAGCTTTCTTCCATAGTTCCTCCACCTGCTGCCAACCCTTTTACTGTCGAGGTCACCAGACATAGAACATCTTGTTATGCCCGTTCTTTCGTCCCGAGGATTTCCAAGTTGTGGAATTCTTTGCCGGCGCATGTTTTTCCTTCTCCTCCGAACCTCCAAACCTTCAAGTCCAGAATTAACAGGTTGCCTCTTTCCCCCTTGTCGACACGCACGGTACGATAGTATTTAGGCTCTAAGCCCTCGTGGTGTGTTGTTGAAATAATATATATATATATATATATATATATATATATATATATATATATATATATATATATATATATATATATATATATATATATATATATATATATATATATATATATATATATATATATATATATATATATATATATATATATATATATATATATATATATATATATATATATAAATATATATATATATATATATATATATATATATATATATATATATATATATATATATATATATATATATATATTATATATATATATAATATATCTACTATATATATATAAATACTATATATATCTATATAAATAATTCTATAAATATATATACGAATATTTTAAGTAAAATTTGCCAAAGACGACTTTAGCGTGGTTTTGTAATATGTGTGTCTTGCTTATTTTAAATTATGTATTTTTATTTTAACTAATCATTAGATTAACAGATCTAAATTTAGTCAAAATTCTCATCAAGGGACATATTAATTTGATTTACTGCAATGTTTGTCACGTGGACCTGATTCATACCTGGCGCGATATTAAAGCTGATATACGCTTATAGGTAAATTCGACGATTAAAGTATTGACTCTACAGGTTACGACACATCAGGTGCATCTGCAGCTAGTTTAATATGTCAGAGACGCTTTTATGAAATACAAATTTTATGATGGTGATAGTATTGATTCCAGAAGGTTTTGGTGTATACAATATATGTCTTTTACTCAATTTGCGAATTTTCACTAAGAAATTGATTAGCTAATACAAATTGATGACAGATTACCAACAAACTTACTTCAATAGAAAACAAAAACAAAAACAATAGACTCTATACAAAATACCTTTTTAGGTCGAGTCTAAATTTCACATATAAAAAGTACAATAGATACTGAAATATTGCGCAATTTTCTAGATATAAAATAAATAAGATTGCTCTAGAAAACTGCTCATCTCATAAACATTATTAATACAAAGAAACACAGCGGTTTACTTAGCACATTGATTACAACACAAATGCTGAAATGAATAAACATTGAACTTGCTTTAATACAGTGACAGATTATTAACTATTTGTGGGTCATTTATGCTGCCATTCACTGCATTTAGAAATACTATTAGAATGGCCTTTTTAGCAAGCTATTGTTCCTGAACATCTCTTGTAGGACTTCAGCATCCCGCCCAATGGGACGAAAGGTTCTTGCGAAGAAAATAAAAGATTTTCTTCGTATTTGGTATACAAGTGACCTTAATATTATAATCTAATGTACATCTTATCTATCTTAATTAGTATAAAAATTAGGTTATTTGAAGTTGAAATAAATTAGTTGCTATAAAACACTTACTACGTTTAGACTTTTACGGGTGGGTCATTTAAGATTTGGAATTTGAATCGGCTATACAAAAAAACTAATGCATATTTTTTTAAAGTTATGAGATTATTAGAAAGATTGAACCTTTCCATTTAGGAATGGAGGACAACATAATTAAAATGACTGCCACGGCTAGCCTTACAATACTCCATTCGATCAGTCCAATTTTTCAGTACATTTTCGATTGTTTGGGTTCTACTTCGCCAATGGCAACTTAGATTTCATGTTTCAAGTTGTCAATCGTCTCTGGATGGTTAGCGTAAGACTTGTCCTTAACGGCTCTCCACAAAAAAAGGTCCAACACAGTCAAATCGCAGCTTCGAGGTGGCCAATTGACATCAGAATTTCGGCTGAGTATGCGATTTTCGAAAACAGTGCGCAAAAGATCGTTTTTTACGTTGGATGTGTGACACGTTGTGCCGTCCTGTTGAAACCAAATGTCGTCTATGTCATACACTTCAATTTTGGGAAACAAAAAATTTCTTAGCATGGCGCGGTAGCGATCGCCATTCACCGTAACGGCGTTTCATTGCTCACTTTCAAATAAAAATGGCCCTATAATGCCGCCAGACCAAAATCGGCACCAGTCAATCGTTGTGGATGCATTGGTTTCTAGTGTTATTTGTTATCATGTTCTTTAGATCAGTTCTTTGCTGTTGCGTTACATACGGACATACATAGCACATCATCGATTATACAGATGACGAACCGTTAGATTAAATAAGATTAAACAGCAGACATAAAAATGATATAAGTTAAATCAAGAAAGAGGAATGAGCCGAATAAACTGCACGACCCTCTAATTTCCAAGAATACTATTTCTTTGATGAGTCTCTCCTGGCAACTTTCAGCTGAAGAATCATCCCCGGGCGAGCTCGGTGTTAATTGAGTTACAAGTTAATATTCTCAATCTCGAGTTTTCAGCTCTTCCATGACCTACTGAGATGCCAGGTCAGTTTCCTCGATTTTACGGTGATTAGCTCTTCCTTTCGATGTATAAATAGAATAGGAAACTCCATCTGTTATAGAAATAATCACGGTACAGACTTTTAATTAATAAGTTTATAACTGAAATATATGACCCCTAAATACAAATTATACTTCATCTTACTAACAACAAAAAAAGAACCGTACGACTTTTAACAGGAAATAAGCAAAATAGTGAGTTTTGTCAAGTTAAATCTGTGTGCATTTCTGCCAATTCACTATTAGCGAATTTTTATTTAAAAAAATCCCTAATAGAGAGGTATCCATGGTGAGACTTTGCACCATTTTTTTTCAAATGAGCGCGAATTTTAGCTCCTAGAACCCGAAACCAAGGTCTTTTAAATTTTATATATATATATATATATATATATATATATATATATATATATATATATATATATATATATATATATATATATATATATATATATATATAAATGTATCCACACCATAACTCAAATAGTTATCAACCGATTTTGATGAAACTCGTCTTTGTTTTATTAATGAATTAGATGAGTTTGTGAGCCAGCCCTATCGGACTAGTTTATCTTTAAAAAAAATCCGAAAAAAATTTTTTGTCTCAAAGAGTAAAAAGTTATTTGGATGAAATTTGGTTGGTATGTTAAATGTTGGCCTCGTAAATACCTTACTACATACCAAAACTCAACTTTCTAGATTTATAGAAAATTTAATTATGCAAATCTGAAGCCTTTAATGAGACTTCGCTACCATAACGCACTCGCTGCGTCCCGAAATTGTTTTACTAATATTTTTACCAACACTTGAATAAAAGGCTTTTTTTCCACAAAAAAAATTATTTTCTAAAACCCTACGCGTTTTAGCTGTTCAAGCCGCCATCTTCAGGGGAACATTGTTTAATCTTAAAAGAAAGCTGTAAACTATACAGAAATTGCCAAAGGTGGATGTTTCATCCACTTCCCTAGTGATATCCAGCGACATCAAGGACCATAAGTCACCGCACTTCCAGTGTGGGGACGATAAAAATTAGCAAATCAGAGAACAAAATAAATAGATTTTGTTTACATCACAATATTTTGGTTTTGCTCCCTTCTCTGAGCTCCAGTGGCACTCATATTTGTTTTTTATTAAATTCATATAACACTATTTTCTTTCAACTTGGAGACCTAAATTTTGTCACATAGTTTAGTATGTGGAAAATCCAGTATTCCGGCAAAAACTGATTCAATTTTCCTAGATAACGAACTCATCCAAGTCATTTACACCAAGGAAAGCATTCACCAACACGTCAATTTTAGACTAAAAAATGGTATCCTGCAACATGGAAACTTCATCCCTTCATTCAACTCCCTTCGAGTGACAGTTGCAACCACCAAATTTTAAATAGGAAGTAGGGGCTTGTGATACATTATTTGAAAGATCTCGTCACTATCTTTTTAAAAAATTCGAGTGTTTTAAAATGTATTGCCATCCTCCAACACGAAAACTTTACCCCTTCCGTCAACTCCCTTCGAGTGACCGTGCAACCACCAAATGTTTTATAGGAAATAGGGGCTTGTGATACCTTATTTGAAAGATCTCTTCATTATCTATTTTTAAAATGCTATAGTTTTAAAATGCCTTGCCATCTTGCAACATGAAAACTTCACCCCTTCCGTCAACTCCCTTCGAGTGACAGTTGCAACCACCAAATTTTAAATAGGAAGTAGGGGCTTGTGATACCTTATTTGAAATATATCTTTATTATCTATTAAAAATGCTATAGTTTTAAAATGTATTACCATCCTGCAACCTGAAAACTTCACCACTTCCTTCAACTCCACCAAATTTTAAATAGGAAGTAGGAAGTAGGGGCTTGTGATACCTTATTTGAAAGATCTCTTCATTATCTATTAAAAAATGCTATAGTTTTAAAATTTATTCCCTTCCTGCAATATGAAAACTTCACCCCTTCCTTCAACTCCTTTCGAGTGACAGTTGCAACCACCAAATTTTAAATAGAAAGTAGGGGCTTGTGATACCTTATTTGAAAGATCTCTTAATAATCTATTAAAAATGCTATAGTTTTAAAATTTATTTCCATCCTGCAACATTAAAACTTCACCCCTTCCGTCAACTCCATTCGAGTGACAGTTGCAACCACCAAATTTTAAATAGGATGAAGGGGCTTGTGATACCTTATTTGAAAGATCTCTTCATTATCTATTAAAAGTGCTATAGTTTTAAAATTTATTGCCATCCTGCAACATGAAAACTTCACCCCTTCCTTCAACTCCCTTCGAGTGACTGTTGCAACCACCGAATTCTAAATAGGAAGTAGGGGTTTGTAATACCTTATTTGAAAGATCTCTTCATTATATATTAAAAAATGCTATAGTTTTAAAATTTATTGCCTTATTGCAACATGAAAATTTCACCCCTTCCTTCAACTCCCTTCAAGTGACAGTTACAACCACCAAATTTTAAATAGGAAGTAGAACGAACTTTAATACAATCTTGATAATGGGAGAAAATAAAAAGGACATCAATCTTAATAGGAGTTATTAAAAATGCATGCTTTGAACGTCACAGCATCATTCTAATCATATAAAAAAATGTCTTCTAATGTTAATCAACATCGTTGTTCTTCCTAATTCAGTTAAATTGCGTGGTTTAGTTTTGTATACCCTATTTTCACATATCCCCATAAAAAGAAATCTAATAGCGTAAGATCGGGTGATCGTGCTGGCCATTCTAACGATCTCTGTCTTCCTATCCACCTATTTGGAAATATAAAGTCGAGTTACTGCTGAACATTGATTTGATAATATGCTGGTGCTCCATACTGCTGGGACCATATCACGTTTACTGGAACTTGTTGATTTGCTCGATCAGGAAATAAGTTTGCCAAAGTTGGCACGACATTATTTGAGGGCAGTGCTTAATATGTATGTCCATTCAAATTACCAACAATGAAAAAGGGACCAATCATATAGTTTCCAACTATTTCTGCTTAAATATTAACCTTTTCATGGTATTGCGTATGTTTCCCTCCATCCAGTGTGGATTTTCTTTAGACCAGTGCGACAATTTTGATAATCAGCATGACAGTAAAGTGTAGAACTGCACTAATCAGAAAATAAAACATGTTCTACTTGAATAACATTGTTATCAAACATTTTTATCATTTGTTCACAAAAAGACGCATCAAATTCTACTCTGAAGAGATTGGTTCGTTTTAAATAAGTTTGTAATAGTATTTTAAATGAACCAATAACAATCGGTTTCGCAAGTAGCGTATATATGTCTGTTAGAAGTTATATGACATTTTTCAAAACAAGTTGTCAATTCCGTATCAAAATGTTACCATGGATAATCATTTCCAACATAACAACGTATTAGGGAAGCTACGCTTATTTTGGTGGAAAACCTAATTTGAATGTTTTGATATGTTTGGGTCCCTTAACGCCTTGTCCAAGCTATTAGTAAAAGAAAGATATTTGCTAGATTTCATAATAAAAGTCTGGCCGCAGCAAGCGCGTTATGTAAGGAATTTTAATAAAAATAGTTTTAAATGCATATATGTATTTTTTTAATGAAAACAGGCATCAATATGGCTAAATATTTTTTATACAAAATTCTGTTAAAAGAATACATAAAATTAAAATTATATACCTAATCTGCAATTAAAATTGAAAATAAAATAATTTGTTTGCACGAAAATCCATTAAAAACTTATTTTCGACGAATTTGGTTTAAAAAATGTTCCATCGATTGAATAGTTTTACATACAAAAATGCTCAAATGTTTCTTGAAAGAAAATTCATTAAATTCGTTTATAAAAAAATTCGTTACACAAGAAAATTTTCTAATAAAAATAAATTAAATTAATTAAAAAAACTGGTCCGATTTTCCTGGCCAACCAACCATTTCAAGTTATTTACCCACCTACCAAAATATGATTTTTCAAAACTTTTTCAACGACACAATAAAAATTTCATGAAAATTTGCAAATATTTTTTCAAGAAAATCCGCAAAAAAATTTTTATAGTAACTTATTTAACATTTATCATTAATTACCAAAATTTCACAAAAACATCTTGCAAAAAATAATTTCTAGGAAGCACAAAAAGAATTCTGCGAAAACTTTTTACACAAAATTTTGCAAAAAGAATATACATAAAATTCAAATTATCTACCTAATCTGTAATTAAAATTGATAATAAAATAAATTGTTTGCACGAAAATCCATTAAAACCTTATGTTCGCGGAATTTTGTTTAAAAATTGTTCAAGCAATTGAATAATTTTTCATACAAAAAATCGCAACAAATGTTTCTTCAAAGAAAAATCGTTAAATCAATTTATAAGAAAATTCGCTATTAAAAGAACATTTTGTACAAGAAAATTCGCTAATATAAATAGAAATAAATTATATAAATTAAAAAATATTCAAAATCTGATCTGAATACAGAACTAGATAATTTTTCTGTGAGTTCACAGAGTAAATTATTTTGCCTGTGGATGCTGTAAAAAATTATTCCGGTTATAGAGAAGAAAACAACCTCTTATGTCACAAATCCCTACGTCTATGTTAACTGTGCACGGTTTTACCAACTAAGGGCAACAACAGCTAGTGTTAAACTTGAATTAAAAGTCTTAAAAGTGCTTATCTTTCATTTTCGACAAAAAGTCGCTAAAAATATATTGAAATTACACAACCTGATGAGATAACGTTAAAATGGAATCAAAGACGAAAAAAGGAAAAAAAATGACAAATTCAGTCAACGGTGAGATTTGAACCCGCGTCCCTTCGCTCATCAGACAAGCATTCTAACCATTACATTACGTAATACTTCTGGAAAACTGCAATGGAGAAAGGTGAAAATCGATAATGCTCTAAAGTTATTTATTTGTAACATGTAAGGTCTTTAGAGACAGATTTTGCGGTTCTTTTAACAAATGATAATATTCGCATAAATCTAGAACATTCTAATGCACATTTTAAATTTTATGTAATATTCTCCATTCTTAACCGCAATAGTTGTACTAATTTTCACATTTCAAATCTCCCGTTTGACATTTACAGGACAAAAATTATAAAATTCTTAAAGTAATCTTTCTGGTACTTATTGAACTTTATGCGCCATGCAAAGATAAACGTTGTCTGTAATATTTAATAGATTTTGTTAAACAGATACAATATTTTGGTATTGCGTCTTCTCTGGCATTTAGTGGCACTAAAATTTTGCTTCGTTAAGTGCCTATAACTTTTTTTCCTTCCAACATAGAGACCTAAATTAGAGTTGGCTTTTACCGCATAAACCAGCTTGCCAAAGGTGGTTGCCAAAGCTTTGTTATTTCCGGAGATATGAATTTTTTCCAAAAGAAAACCTAAAATTTTTCCGGAAAGGCTGGTCCGAATCTCCTGGCTAACGAACTTATCCAAGCCACTTGCAAAAAGAACTTACTCGCCGAATTTTATTGAAATCGGCCTTTTATTTTTTGAGTTATCGGTGTGATACATATATATATATATATATATATATATATATATATATATATATATATATATATACATATATATATATATATATATATATATATATATATATATATATATATATATATATATATATATATATATATATATATATATATATATATATATATATATATATATATATATATATATATATATATATATATATATATATATATATATGAAACTGACCCCGGATATGTATTCATGTATTCTAAGGGGCCTAGTTTGGGCCCATTTAAAGAAATGTTTTCAAAATTCAAAAGTCGAGATCTCCTCATTAGTGATTTTTTTTTAATTCACTAAAAATCATTCAATAAATTTTTGACAGATCCCGGGTATATTTATTAGCGATTTTTTTGCAAGAATAAGCTAAACCTTATATCAACTCATGATACAAATAACGAGAGATATGATAATGAGACAGCCTTTTTTAGAACAGTCACGCGCATGGTGTCAAGTGGTGAGTCCAATGCAACAATAATATGCTGTCGTACAGTGACGTTTCATCACAACCTCTTAACAAATTACGTATTTTACTAATATTTAAGTGCATGCAGTTGGAGGTAATTTTTTAAGATCAGAATACTATACTGTGATCATGTGGCATGATGATCAAATCAAGTTTATGAATGTAAACGCCCTCTAAATGTCTGCGAAGGTGTTCCCTACTTTTTTTAAGTTTGTGTATCCCCTTGTGTATCCCCAATGCTAAATGAGGGTTCCTCTTAATTATTATACTTGCCTTGTGCGTATATATATGTAATATAAAAATGAAAAAGATTAAATTTTGTGCTGCGTTCTATATTATCTGAAAAAGACAATATCGGCGACGAAGTGAAATGTGACTTCAACCGCATTAAACTGACGTATAAAAACTTTTTGATTGAGAATGACTTTGTTTTAAGTGTGTAGTTGGACTTCTATAAGGTTACTCATCATGTCACGTCATTGGAAGGGGCGGGGCATATGCGCAATATCATATCTCTTCTAAGTCATTATATCATGATATCCACTATCTTAGGTCGTTACCGTGGGAACCAACACACCTTGGTTGAATCTTAGATAAGCAATAACAATATTTTTTAAGTTTGAGACCATTAGTGCATATCTACAAAAATTCGCCAAGAAAAACCCTAACAGTCCAGGTGTAACTAATGTACCAAATACGCTTATTTACCCTGACATCGTTTACAGCTCCCAGAATTTATAACAATCATTTGCATATGAACCCTGTTTTTCAGTTTTCAGAAGTTCTGTCATGAAATCAAGCAGAACGTAGCATACGTTTATTAAACGTCATGGAAACGTATGCATTAATCAAGAGATTTCTCGTAATAGCTAAAACGTGCCACATTCTACGTGTACATACAATACACAAACACACATACACAAAAAAGTGATTTATGTTCCAATATCTCATTTACCGAAATTGAGTGGTGTTGATTAAAATTTAATTTTATGCATGAAATACAACCGCGCACTTCGGAACCTTCACATAAATCTCAGTTTCATACGGGGGATCTCTAATTGAAAACCAGATCGTCACGCCATGATATATTTTCATTTTAATACGGTTTCGATGGCAGGTCGATGTCTGATTTTTCAATTAAACTGCAGGTATATAAGTGTAGAAGCTGGCGATTTTATAGATTAAATTGGAGAGGTAATAATCGTAAAGAGAGGCGTCTCGGCGGGTCATGAAGGAGTTTAGAGAGAGATTGAAATTGTCGACTAGAGTGAACTTATCGAGGAGACTCATCAAATTAGAAATCTAGTGATAATGTCAAATTTATTCATAAAGTAATTAATTTCACCACAAGCAGAACCGCCTTCAGCTTCCATTTTCACAGCTGAACTTATCGGGATCCAGAAAGCAATCGAATGGACAACAGAAAATAAGATAGAAAAGGTAGTAATCATCAGTGATTCACAGTCGGCATTAATAACATTAAAAAATAGTCATAAAAAGTACATTAATAACATCATTATAGAAAAAATTAGACAGCTCTGCCATAAATATAAAAAACACTGCACAATAAAAATTTTGTGGTACAAAGGACACTCTAACTTAACTGGAAATGAATTGGTGGACAAAATTGCCAAAGAAGCAACAATTAAAACATCATCGCAAGAAATAGATATCCCGTTTACTGACTTCTACCCAGAAATTAGACAATATTTAAGAGCTTTATGAAAAAGAGAATGGAAACTTTATGTCCAAAAATCAAGCAACAGATATAGCTGGCTCTACCCACAATTGCCATCAGGAAATCAAATAAAAGATTTCAATTTCCCAAGAAAAATCTTAACCACGATAATTAGAATGAAATTTAACCACGGTTGATATAAATCTCATCTACACCGAATTGGCATCGAGAACTCTCCATTTTGCAACTGCGATGGAACGTCTATCTGCGACTTGGATCACTTAGTATTTTCATGTTGCAGATTCAATTCCCAACGAACTAACCTTATAAATTCTTTAAAAACAACAGTGAATATAAAATTCCTGGCAAATGTATCATACCTGCTAAGTTTTCATGATAAAAATGTATTCCTATTGTTGTATAGATTCTGTAGACAAATAGATTTATTATTATAATAGAACAGCATGCATACATTTATAACAAAACTGTTAATTAGATTTAGGGTCCTACTGTCTTTCCTTTATGTGGATCCCTCCTCTCCGAGGTCCAGTCTGTCTGTCTGTGATGCCCTGATGGGCCCCTAGGCGTTAAAGTGTCCCTGTTAATCCTTATATAAATTGGAAAAAAAGAAACAAAAAAAAACAAACAAAAAACAAACAAAAACAAAAAAAAAACAAAAAAAACGAAAAACAAATTTAAAAAACAAAAACAAAAAAAGGAAAAAAAATTAATTCTTATTTATAATAAATATGTGTATATATGTAAGTATGTATATGTGTGTGTATATATATATATGTGTGTATTTACAAACTTAGTGTAAATGAAAATGTTAAACTTTAAATATTTTAAAATATATACGTGCATTTGTGTGTAGGTATGCGTAATTAAGTGTGTACATGCTGAGATTGTATTTACGTTATTAAAAATAACAAATATAATAAAGGAAAAAATACAAACCTCAAACGAGAAGTTAAAAAATCTGTGGCTAATGGCAATTCTGTCGAGGCCATACCATTTTTTTTACCACCACCATCACCACCAGAACCGCCTTCAAAACGACCAAAACTGTTTAATTGATTTTAGATCGAGAGTATCAAAATGTATGAAGTCGTTGCCAGTTTTATATCAAATTCCTCCCCAAGCATACTATTATTCATAAAGTAGAAAAACATGATAAACATTAGTCATTGATTTCTCTTAACCCTTACGGTAAGTTAACTAATTTATTTACGTGCTTAGCGAATTATAATGGAAAAACAAACACGATTGAGGAGATCGCAATCTTTTGAATTCTGAAAAAAATTCCTTCACACGAGTTTGAACTAGACCCCATGGGGCCTGCTTCAATTTTTATATGTATAAGTAATATATATATATATATATATATATATATATATATATATATATATATATATATATATATATATATATATATATATTGTATTTATATTTAAAAATATCAATCCCAAACTTAATTTACTAGCTACCATGCAAACCTTAAAACTAGGTACTTACGAGTAAACTAAAACATGACTAATTTAAAAACTCTGGACGCAGCAAATGCGTTATGGTAGCGAATTTTCGTAAAAATGTTTTTAAATGCAAGAGGGACATTTGGTTGACAGTATAACCTATATAGCACAAACAATTTACCATATTTCATTAAAATGCTTTGTTGTTTCAAAAAGTAAAAACATTTTCAGAAAATAAACTTTAAAAGTTCCAGAAAAACTGGTCCGATTTTCCTGGCCAACGAACCTCTTTAAGCTATTTACACACCTTACAAGATATAATTATTCACAAACAGCTTTAGGACCAAATTGAAAAAAAAATGTATAATAATTTCTTTTACATAAACTGCGCTCAGTAATGTTACACTAAATTATATTTTTCACAAAAATTCCACAACTTTTTTTACAATAACTTACTAAACATTTACTATTCATTACCAACATATCACAAAATCTTACAAAAAATAATATCTACGGAAACACTAAAAACATTTCTGCGAAAACATCTCAAATTCAGGCACTAGTTGAGAGTATCTGTATACGGCAGCTCAATTTTTTCGACGAGTAATGCAAAGAAAACTCTCTGAATGCGTCATTTCCATGGGGCTCCGCTGTCTATTGATAAAAGCGCCGTTTCACAATTAGTATGCCGTACTAAGGAGCTCTAATTAGAGCGAAACCGGTCTACGGTTCTAATTGTGGTGAGAATACATCTAGCCTTACATACTTTGTCTCTATATTAGGGTAGAAATGGGTCAGGCATGACAATTTACTAAATTGTTAGTTGGTTGTATACAGTCTCTATTTTTTAACACTTTGTTTTATTTGGAGCTGGCGTGACAACATACTACTTGGTTCCGCAACTAGTTGGCGGCACGTTACTTCGTGTCTTACCACTCAGTTATTGTTTGAAGGCTGGCTACTATAGCCGTATTTCTTTATAGGTGTATTTTCGCTACAATTAGTATGCCGTACCTAAGAGCTCTAATTAGAGCGAAACCGGTCTACGGTTCTAATTGTGGCGAGAATACATCTAGCCTCACATACTTTGTCTCTATGTTAGGGTAGAAATGGGCCAGGCCTGACAATTTACTAAATTGTTAGTTGGTTGTATACAGTCTCTATTTAACACTTTGTGTTATTTGGAGCTGGCGTGACAACATACCACTTGGTTTCGCAACAAGGTGGCAGCACGGTGCTTCGTGTCTTACAACTCACTTAGTATTGCAAGGCTGGCTACCATAGCCGTATTACTCTGTAGGTGTATTTTCGTTACAATTAGTATGCCGTACTGAGGAGCTCCAATTAGAGTGAAACCGGTCTACGGTTCTAATTGTGGCGAGAATACATCTAGCCTTACATACTTTGTCTCTATATTGGGGTAGAAAGGATCCAGGGCTGACAATTTACTAAATTGTTAGTTGGTTGTATACAGTCTCTATTTTTTTAACACTTTGTGTTATTTGGAGCTGGCGTGACAACATACTACTTGGTTACGCAACTAGGTGGCGGCACGCTGCTTCGTGTCTTACAACTCACTTAGTGTTGCAAGGCTGGCTACCATAGCCGTATTACTTTGTAGGTGTATTTTCGTTACAATTAGTATGCCGTACTGAGCTGTAATTAGAGTGAAACCGGTCTGCGGCTCTAATTGTGGCGAGAATACATCTAGCCCTATAAGGTACGTTTTGGCTAAGCATGTAATTCGGAGATGTATGGGTGGTTCACAAAATTAAGCAAATACTATGTTGCAAGGGGTTGATGTCATTGCTTTGACATTGCTTTCTAATCTGCTTCTTTCACGTTTACCCCTAACGTATTCAATATATGTTTGTACCATAAAAGCTACCTACCTAGATATAACCCAGGATATTTATAAAAATAGACTGTTTTAATATTGTAAAAGCTTATGAGTATCATATGTGGTAATTTTCATCTTGGTATACAAAATGTGCTTTCCTTAATGGAAGCCATTTTTTTAAATTTAGATATTGCATTAAACTCTTTAATAGCGTCGATTAAGGCAGAACATTTAAAGAACATGTTTCACCGACTAGAAATAAATTTCTGGCAGTAAAATGGAGCCTCAGATATAATGTCTTGTACGTAAATTAACTAAATTAAACTACACACTCAAAATGTACTTTATTTGATTGCAGGCATTCCAATTTCTTCTTGTCCTGCTACATTATATGGCTAAGCTAGTAAAGGGATTTAATCCCCTCACGGCAAAATTTTTTCACGTTTATCTGTACACTTCCTAGAAAATCCATTAGAATTGTAATTAATCTAGTGTAGGATAATCCCGGCTCAAATCTTCCACTATGGAAGGAAATTAATTACCCTAGGTGATCAAAAACTTTAAGCTGGATAAGTTTTCTAAGAGATAATCATCCCTAATAGAGAAATCCTTGATGGGATAGTTAATGGTTCGGGAAATTAATGTTTTTACAATAATTAACCTGCCATAAACAACATCAGTTTGATAAACTAGCTAAATAAAAAAGTCTGGACGCAGCAAGTGCGTTATGGTAGTGAATTTTCATAGAAATGATCTGGCACGAAATATTTTTTTCTTTTAACATAGAAATATAAATTTTGGTATATAGTTTCCTTTTAATATCGTTAACTTAAGAACCAAATTTGGTTACGATACCTTTTCTACTTTTTGGCATAATTTTTTTTCTAAATAAAACCCAAAGTTTTCCCGGAAAACCTGGTTCGATTTTCCTGGCGAACGGACTTATCCAAGCCACTTATAATGGAAAGGTACATGCTGAAAGTTATCAAAATCGGTCCATTATTTTTTGAGTTATCGGTGTGATTTTATGTGTTTTTGTGTATCACGATGTAATAGACTTGCGATTTTGATATAAATATGCTGAATAATGAACATGCTGCTACTGCGCAATTGAATGCATTATTGGAACTGTCAGGCCTTCCGCAGCTAATTGTTATGCACACAAGAATCACCGAACGGACTGAGTCACTGATTGATCTTATTTTAGTTTCTGATCCCTCTATAGTACCAAATTCGGGAAACATTGACCTACATATTTCCGATCATGAGCTGGTATACTGTCTCATCGGCATAAGCTGTAAATTTGAACCGTCTTCTGTAGCGTATAGGCACTTTAGTCGTTTTAACATGGATAATTTTGCCAGTGATTTGATATATATTCCTTTTTATCAGATTTATAGTATTGCCAATATAGATCAGAAAGTTTACTTTCTTAAGAAATGCATTGTTGATTTATTTAATACACTTAATGAAGCAAAATTTTAGTGCCACTAAAAGTCAGAGAAGACGCAATACCAAAATATTGTATCTATTAAATATTACAAAGTTTATCTTTTCATAGCGCAACAGGTTAAGGAAATACCAGAATGATTATATTTTTCCCCTGTAAATGTCAAACTAGAGATTTGAAATGTGACAATCAGTATAAGCATTGTCGTTTATAAATGGTAAATAGTGCATAAAATGTATATTAGAATGTTTTTGATTTATGCTACGCTTCTCATTTGTTGAAATAATTGCAAAATCTGCCTTTAAAGACCTTATATATTACAAATAATAACATTCTCAGTTATCTACCTCTATTCATTTCAGTTTGTCAGAAAGCGTACGTGGTCTCATGGTTAGCATTCCCGACTAATGAGCGTAGGGATGTGGGTTCAAATATCACTGTTGACTAGGGTTTTTTTAACACATTTTGCATATTTTTTGATTTATTTAATTTATTTCTATTTCTATTAGTTAATTTTCTTGTACAAAATGTCCTTTTAATAGCGAATATTCTTATAAATGAATTTAATAAATTTTCATTGAAGAAACGTTTGTTGTGAATTTTTTTATGAAAAATTATTCAATTTATGGATAATTTTTTAAACAAAATTGATCAAAAATAAGGTTTTAATGGATTTTCGTGCAAACAAATTATTTTATTTTCAATTTTAATTACAGATTAGATATATAATTTGAAATTTATGTATTCTTTTTGAAACATTTTCAGTTTTTTTTTTATTTATGTAATTTATTTTTATTAGCGAATTTTCTTGTACAAAATGTTCTTTAAATAGCGAATATTCTTATAGATGAATTTAATTAATTTTCTTTGAAGAAACATTTGAGAATTTTTATATGAAAAATAATCCAATTGATGGAATTTTTTTTAAATAAAATGCGTCGAAAATAAGGTTTTAATGGATTTTCGTGCAAACAGATTATTTTATTTTCAATTTTAATTACAGATTAGGTATATAATTTGATTTTATGTATGCTTTTGGCAGAATTTTGTGTAAAAAATATTTAGTCAATTTCGATGCCTGCTTTCATTAAAAAAGACATATCTGCCATTAAAAATATTTTAATGAAAATTCACTACCAGAGCGCACTTGCTACGTTCAGACTTTTTAAATATTTATGAGAAAAACTGGGGCGTTACCATTCTCTACCGTGGTTACTGATTTGGAAAATGAGGTGCAATCGTTAGCTTAATTCCCTTTTATGGGTCTATAATTATTACCTATATATATATATATATATATATATATATATATATATATATATATATATATATATATATATATATATATATATATATATATATACAGCAACCAGACTATCACCTTTCGATCTCATATCTCCTGGTTACTGTACATCACAATGGCTAACTATACAGAAACCCACAGTTCTTCTCCGAACCAAAAGACCAGGAATATTGGACCCTCACTCGGAATTTGCCAGTTAAACATTGACGACATAAGCAGAGCCAAATGCCAATACTTATCCAAACTTTTACAATATAACGATATTGACCTGGTCCTCGTCCAGGAGACTCATTTGAAAGACGAAACGCAACCCATGTAGAGGCCGGGTACCAGATGCAGCTAAAAACATCTGTCGCATTCATAGACCCAGCTGCGGCATATGACACTGTTTGGAAACAAGGACTGCTCTACAAACTCCTTCGTGAAATACCCTGCAACACAACTGTGGGACTAATCGATAACATTCTGAGCAATAGATTGTTCTGTGTCGTCATGGGAAATGCTATAAGCGATTGAAAGAAACTTAATAACGGTCTGCCTCAAGGCTTGGTTCTAGCTCCACTCCTGTTCAACTGTTACCTCGCCGATATACCCACAACAAGATCCAGAAAATGTGGCTATGCTGATGACTGGGCAATAGCAACCAGAAACAAATCAATGAAAGAAACGGAGGAAACGCTAACTGACGATTTGGACACCCTAGGGAAATACTTCCTCAACTGGAGACTCCAACCTAGTGGAGGCAAAACGGAGGTGGCATGCTTTCACCTAAACAACCGCATGGCCAATAGAAAACTCAACGTATACTTCGGTGACAGGCTGCTTTACCATAACCGATATCCTAAATACCTAGGAGTAACTCTTGATAGAACTTTATCCTTCAAACAACACCTAACTAAGACTGCCCCAAAAACTCAAAACAAGAAATAACATCATACAAAAACTATGCGGCACTTCATGGGGTTCCTCCGCTGCCACGCTTCGATGCTCCGCCTTAGGGCTTGTTTACTCTACGGCGGAGTATTGTGCTCCGGTCTGGCAAATAGCCCACATGTTAAAATGATCGACGTCCAATTGAACCATACGATGCGCTTAATCTCGGGCACAGTTGGATCCACACCAGGTTACTGGCTACCAGTTCTGAGCCACATTCCACCACCAGCGATACGGAGATCCACTGCACTTGTCAGAGAGTACAACAAGATTCTTCAAAACCCACAACTACCAATAAACACAGATATGGATGACATACGAATGAATAGGCTACGCTCAAGAAAACCCCCAATGAGAACAGCTGGAGACCTAGTGGCCGATTACTTCAATAAACGAGTGGGGGCGGAATTGGACCGAGGCAGCACAACCGGAGCTTCACAACATGCCGTGCATAACAACTACTCCAGCCGGCTTCGAACTACCACGCAAGCCATGGACAACATTTAACCGGATTAGAACCCACCATGGCAGGTGTGTCGATGCCTTGTACAAGTGTAACATAATACGCTCCCCACAGTGTGATTGCGGCGCTGAAAGGCAGATGATCCTCCAAATCACGGAGCATTGCAACCTGAGGGCATATGGGGGTCATCCGGGTGATTTCCTGACAGCGACACCAGTCTCAATTGATTATATAAATAATTTGGACATTCAATTGTGAATTATGTTATATTCTTATTTTATACATTGTGCTATATGCCGTACCACTGACTTACACGATATTGTTATGTGATGTGTACCATACGATATATATATATATATATATATATATATATATATATATATATATATATATATATATATATATATGTATATATATATATATATATATATATATATATATATATATATATATATATATATATATATATGTATATATATATATATATATATATATATATATATATATATATATATATAGGTAGTTTTTGAGATAGAAATGGAAGCAGGCTATGTAAGAATAAATATAAGATATTTTAAGGCAACGAAAGAAAAATAGTTTTGGACAGTTGCATCGGCTGCTCTCGTCCACACCTTTCACGGGACATACGATATTCCTTGTACCTATTTTTTTACGTTCCTCACCCAATAAAGGAAGTATTTATAATAACTACAGAATATAAATGATAATAGTAATAATTTCAGTTAACATTGTTAGTTATAATACTTCCCTATGCCCTATGTACCCAGACAACTAATTGGAATACTGTTGTAGAGAACGTCTATTATCCATCTGATAAAGCATAATTCAATAGTAATTAAGTGGATATAATTGAGATCTTTGACACTGAGTATTTTGCTAGATAAAAGGATTTCCAAAGCAATTATACTGACTTTGTGTGGTATAATCATATTAGCAATCTATAAACGCATGTACATCCAATAAACCTTGTACCTGATAACGCGGGACTAATAGAATCCTCTTTGATTTTCAGAGATCAAGACATCACAGAGACTCCATTACCACGGAAGCCCCTCCGGAAACTACACATATCACTTTACTAGAGACTAGTAAGTATAAATAATTAACTATTGTTCACACAAGTCTATTAGCTATTAGCGAATAGTGGTTTGCAGCTCTAATACCTCATCAACATCATAGTGTAAAAGCGATGTCACCTTGTCGTGTCAAGCATAACTCTATAGCAGTTCTAGCGAATTTTCGTAGGGGTAGTTTCAATTTATATATATATATATATATATATATATATATATATATATATATATATATATATATATATATATATATATATATATATATATATATATATATTCATAACATAGCAACAGATCTTTATTTGTAGTTGTCATGATTTCGTATTAATTCAATTTTTATCTATCTGAGGATGCTGTCAAGCGGCGAAACCGGTTACAGAAACGTTGAGGAACATCCTAGAACATCTATAATTCAGAACGGCCATTTGTTCCAGCTAGCTTACGCGCTGGTTGCGTCCTTCAGTTACAGAAACGAAACCCAACAGTGAAGCCAGAGAAGTAGTCTCCAAGTCTGTATGTAATGTATATATATATATATATATATATATATATATATATATATATATATATATATATATATATATATATATATATATATATATATATATATATATATATATGGGGGCGGCGGTGACCGCGGACTCTGGAGGTCTCACGACCGACGTATGACGGAGGGAGCAGGGGGTAGCTTCGGCCACGAACCTGTACCTGGCACCCACCGGAGGGCGGCGATGTCCGCGGACTCTGAGGGCCCCTGCGCCAGTGAGGACCTTACTGTAGGGGTAGAGCGACTGTCCCTGCAGTCCAAGCGTCTTTCCGGGGCGTAAAGGAAGAAGCTCATTTAGATCGGTACTGGCAGCTGTCAGGGAGCGGGGAATAGAGAAGACCTGCTGCAGGTGGATCGGTTCCATGCTCAGGGACAGGACGGTGTTCACCTCACTCGCGGGAAGGACTCTGCTGGCGAGGGTCGTGGCGGGGTGTCCGCAGGGGAGCGTTCTGGCTCCCCTGCTCTGGTGCCTAGTCGTGGACGGCCTGCTATGGAGGCTCTCGGGAGGGGGGTACGAGGTACGAGGTACGCGGACGTCTTTGTCATCATATTCCGAGGAAAGGTTACACAGTCAATGTGGGAGCGCATGCAGACAGCACTGAAAGTGGGGGAAAGGTGGACTGTTGGGCACGGGCTCGGGGTGAGTCCCGAGAAAGCAACCGCCATACTGTTTATGAGGAGGAGGAAGTGGGAGAGTCACAAAACTCTCACTCTATACGGTAGAAGCATCCCAATGGCCAGGGAGGTAAAATATCTTGGGGTCGTATTGGACTCTAAGCTAACCTGAAATGGTCCCGTTGAAAAAATACTGCATAAGGGAGTTATGACCCTAGCCGTCACTAGGCGGCTATATGGAAAAACGTGGGGACTGAGAACTAGTATGGCCTTAGGAGGCCGTCCACGACTAAGCACCAGAGCAAGGGAGGCAAAACGGGGAGCTGCCCGCCGCGACCCTGCCAGCAGAATCCTCCCCTCTGCGGGTAAGGTAAACACCGCCCTGTCCCTGAGCATGGAACCGATCCACCTACAACAAATCTCCTCTATTCCCCGCTCCCTGACAGTACCGATCCAAATGAGGTGTTGCTGAAGGTCCACTCTGTGTCTAGGAAGGCCTCCAGAGCCACCCCCCTCCAGTTTTAGCACCAGTTGGCGCAGTGCTGTTTCTGTTGAGACACCTGCTCTGTATGCGTATTGTCCGCAGTGTAGAGGATATGTTTCCAGTACACCGCCTCAGATGTGCTGGTCGAACAGTTTTTCCATTGTTTTTAGCAAGGACATGAGAGTTATTGGCCTCAGGGACTTTGCCTGATCTGTTAGACGCTCGGGTTTAAGAATGAATACAACACTGGCCAATCTTTATGCCTTCGGAATATACCTCAGAGCCAGGCTGGCCCTCATAATGAGGGTAAGCGCCGGCGCCAGTATGTATATACCCTGTTGGAGCATGATGGGAAATATTCCATCAGATCCCTGAGATTTGAATGGCTTGGAGCTGTTAATGGCCCATCTGATTTTGCTCAATATAACCACCTCTTTAGCGAATGTCCAGTCTACTCTAGATGCCCGCCTGTACGGCGCCTCTATTTCTGAGTGTTCCCAGTCCGGAGGTGAGTGGTTTATTATGTTGCAGCCAAGAAAGTTCGTTTGTAGTAAAACTTCCATAATTTCCTCCACCGAGCTTGTAAAGCTTCCGGTATATATTTCAAGGGAGCCTATGTTGGTCTGAGTACCCTTGGACAGGATCTTGTGTAGTAGAGCACTCTCGGATGTGTTCTCCACTTCCTCGCAGTGCCTCCTCCACGAATCATTCCTGGCGTCCCTCAGTCTTTTATTATAGCTCATTGGGGAATGTCTATATTCATCTCATGCCCCCGAGCATTTGGCCGCGTTAAACAGCTTACGAACCTGCGTCCTCCTTTGTCTGAGGTCCTTACTCCACCAAAGGACATTGCCGGTGGACGCCCTCTTCCCCTACTATGTTTAAATTTAAAAAATGTGTCGTTACACAAAACTAATTCTTTTTAAAACAGAGCACGCTTCTACTGTCTTATGTACATAAAGTTTAGCATCATTCTTTTGTGCTGCAACGAAACTTGTAACCCGATTTCTGTTATGCAAACTTTGTAAGCTTTTATTATAGTAGAAGTCCACGTAAAATCCACCTAACGAAAATTGACACAACAAGAGGCGTTTCTATCGAAACAGCTAATATTGTAGGCGTATTAGAATAGTATAGCTGTTCAATGAACTTGAGTTGTCAATCTCCTTGTCAGTTTACGACATTTGTTATATACAAATAAATTGAAATGGGTGAATCCCACGTGAATGTGAATGAACTTTTTATTCGCAAAAGACAGATCTATATTTAGATAACCTTTAATATTATCAAGTTCAACATAACACCGTTTCTCCTAGAATTAATTTAACGTCATAGGTAAAATATGTAGATTTCCTTAATTAGATACATGTTTCTATACAGGGTGTTTCATAACTGAATGCTGATCCTTAAAGGTAATATTTCTTGGGTAATTTTAGAGAAAATTTGTTATATGAACATAGGTCCGCAACCGTTTCATTTCTGAGATACAGGGTGTTAAAATTTAAGAAAAAACTATTTTTTTTCTCAATATCTCTAAATCCGCTTTGTATATTTTTTAATTTTGGTAGATGCAAAGTACGAATTATAATACATTTTTTTCAGGAAAACTTTTTTTATTTTCAGCAGTGTCGTCCCTGTTAACATGCACTGAAATGTTTTTAATCAAAGCATAATACGCCACTGTCTTTTAATATATACTATTTTTATAATTGTTCTCTATTTTCTGATAAAAATGGTCCCTTGACTTTTTTTTCGCCTGACGGATATTTTTGATTTAAAACATAAAATGGATTCATCCGCTTGTGCCTATGAGATTTTTTCTTTTGGTCTCAATTTCACAGTTTAAGGCAACCAAAGCACCTAGGCTATATTTTTATATTTTATATAAGTTTTTATATAACTGTTTTGAACAACATATAACAACATTAAATTAACTGCTGTAAATGCCCGCCTCCCGCAAGTATGCACGCTTCGGCCCTCCTTCCCATTGACTGGCGTACTCTTTGGAGTATTTTTTTATAGCTTCACAGGAAACCATCACGCGGTTTCGCAATTCTTTTTCAGTTCGAATTGGTCGACTCTAAACCAAGACCTTAAAATGTCCTCAAACAAAATAATCCGGACTGTCTAAATCTCGTGTTCTAGCTGGACATGACTGTTTTCCTCCACGACCTATCCAGCAGTTAATAAAGTTTTGGATTAAATATTTGCGTTCCAGAGCACTAAAATGCGCAAATGTGCCGTCGTGCATAAGTTACATGCGAATTTATTTTCATTGAAATAGAAACATCTTCCAACATAACTGCCAAATTATCTTCAAGAAACCGGCGATAATTATGCCCATTCAATCTGCGTGGTAGAAAAACAGGTCCAATTAAAGAATCTCCAATAATTCCGGCACATTTAATGAGAACTCCTCCTAGTGATTCCACGATTGCATACAGATTTTCCTCGGCCCAAAGATGATTCCAATGAAAGTTTCTGATAGCGTTTTTCGTACAACTGGCTCCATCCATGGATAAAATTTCCGTGTCCACATATGAAGCCAGTTGTACGAAAAACGCTATCAGAAACTTTCATTGCAATCTTTGGGCCGAGGACAATCTGCATGCAATCGTGGACATAATAAAAAATCAATAGGCACCAACATGTCACATGAATTGCAGAAGCGGCTGCTAAGAAATTAGGTTTCCTCTTCTGGGCTCGCAAATACTTTTCACCAACTACTCTCTATACCTTATGTACTTCACAAATAAGGCCAAACCTCAAATACTGCTTCTATGTCTGGGGTGCCGCTGCCGCTTCTACACTCGCTATCCTGGACTCTATTCAGAAGAGAGCTATACGTCTCATCGGTGACACTACCATCACCCAAAGGCTGCCATCTCTTGCCCACCGAGGTGCCGTTGGTGACCTCGCTCTCTTTTATAGATATCTGCACGGGCACTGCTCAGATGAGCTTTCTTCCATAGTTCCTCCACCTGCTGTCCCCAACAGATCTACCAAGAACAGAGCGAATGCACCGTTTTACTGTCCAGGTCACCAGACATAGAACATCTTGTTATGCCCGCTCTTTTGTCCCGAGGACTTTCGAGTTGTGGAATTCCTTGCCGGCACATGTTTTTCCTTCTCCTCCGAACCTCCAAACCTTCAAGTCCAGAATTAACAAGTTGCCTCTTTCCTCCTTGTCTATACCCACGGTACGATAGTATTTAGGCTGTAAGCCCTCGTGGTGTGTTGTTGAAATATAAAAAAAGGTCAAATAAAAGATTTTTGGCAAATTTTTGGAGAAACCATTGGCAGAAATTTACCTGTAATGGTAAAGTCTCGCGGCAGTAGAGCTAAACCCATTGAATGTTATAGGGATATAATAAATAATCATGAAGAACCCTACCTACTAAAACGTGAGGAATATTCGAATTACTGGAAACTTCTCTCGTACTTATTTCGGGATTTTCCTCAACTAAATTTAAAACATCTACCTCATTTCTAGAGTTCTGGTAGTCCGAGGTGATTCTATTAAGTGATCATTTGGCATACACCCAACAGCAAGTTCGTCTAAAGGTAGCCGGCGTCGTAGAACATAGTGAGAAGCACGACAGGTAATACGACACCGTCCTTCATCTCACTATGTTCTACGAGGCTGGCTACCTTTAACCGAACTTGCTGTTTGGTGTATTCTGGCTGTTATTTGGTATGTCGCACTGATGGGCTCTAATGAGAGCGAAACCGGTATGTGTTTCCAATTATAGTCGGAATGCACCTGGCCTAATATAGATACATGGTCCCTTATTAGGAAAGAAGTACCAGGGCTAGCGATTTTTTAAAATGTTAGTTAGTTGTACACGGTCTCTGTTTATATAACAGTTACTCTTTATTATAGCTGCCGTGACAACGTATTACCTGGCTACGCCACTGATGGCGCCACTGTCGTACAGCTCACTGTGTTCTTTACTATGTTTGTTTTTTAATACACACATTTTACAATTCAAATAATGCTACAAGCTGCATATCTTGATAAAGAAATATCAAAATTGATTACGTTTAAGACACAACGAAATATGTTGTCAGCAGACTAGATGTTTCTAGTCTACAAAATAATCCTAGTGTTTAACTTCTGGAATCGCATAGAGACAAAGAAATGAATCCAATTTATGTTTTAAATCGTAAACCGTCCGCCGGGCGAAAGAAAGTTAAGAGACCATTTTTATGAGAAGAAGGAAGGCAATTATAAAAATAATATTTATACAGAAGAAACAGTGGCGTATTATTTTTTTGATTACAAATATTTCAAGGCATGTTAACAGGGACGCCACTCATGAAAATGAAAATATCCTTTATCCAGGAAAAATGTCTCTTTATAGTGTATTTCTACCAAAATTGAAAAAATTATACGCATCGGTTTTAGGCATGTTGAGTAAATTATTTTTTTTCAAATTTCAACACCCTGCACCTCAGAAATAAGGCAGTTGCGGAGTTATTTTCATATAAAGAATTTTTCTTAAAATCATTCGGTGATTATCACCCTTAAGGATGAGCATTCAATTATGAAACATCCTGTATAAAAGTGTTGCGTAAACGTATCCGATACTTACATACAAAATTCTAACAACTCAATATAAATCTTTAAGGCTAAACGCATTTTGAACATAATTATAATGACTTATAGTAAGGTATATATTTATAAGGTTAGATGCATTGTCATCATGATTAGAACCGCAGACCGGTTTCACCCTAATTGGAGCTCGTCTGTGCGATATACTAATTACAGCGAGAACACACCTATAAAGTAATACTGCTATGGTAGCCAGCCTCCTATAACATTGTGAGATGTATGTACGACAGGGTCGCCATCTCGGTGCGGAACCGGGTAGTATGTTGTCAGCTCCAATTAAAACAAAATGTTATAAAATAGAAACTGTGTACCACCAACTAACAATTTTGTAAATTGTCAGCCTTGGCCCATTTCTTTCCTAATACAGGGACAATGTATGTAATGCTAGATGTATTCTCACCATAATTAGAACCTCATACCGGTTTCGCTCTAATATGGCACCGAGATGGCGACCCTGTCGTACATGTTACAATGTGCTAGGAAGCTGGCTACCATAGCCGTGTTACTTTACAGGTGTGTTCTCGCTGTAATTAGTATATCACACTGACGAGCTCTAATTAGAACGAAACCGGTCTGTGGTTCTAATGATAGTGAGAATACATCTAGCCTTACATTTGTCCCTATATGAGGGAAGAAATTGGCCAGGGCTGACAATTTACAAAATTGATAGTTGGTTGTACACGGTCTCTATTTTATAACATTTTGTGTTAATTGGAGCTGTCGTGACAACATACTACCTAGTCCCGTACCGAGATGGTGACGCTGTCGTACATCTTACAATATTCAAGGTTTATATTTCCGATTATTTTGTTTAAGTACACTTGGAGAACCCAAATCACCACAACATATTTAAGAAAAAGCCCGGACGCATCAAGTGCGTTATGGTAGCGAATTTTCATAGAAATGATAGACATGTTTACGAAAATTATATATATATATATATATATATATATATATATATATATATATATATATATATATATATATATATATATATATATATATATATATATATATATATATATATCCGTACATACAACCATTGAAACTAACCTCGAAAATTTTACAGTTTAGCTCTCCTTACCGGCCAGATTCTTGTGTTCGAGTCTACGTGGTGTTTCCACTCCCTTTCTCTTTATAGACTTAATAAAGTATTACAAGACGCATTATTCTTAAATGATAATTATGACAGTGATCTATTTATAGTCAACCGTGTTATGACTCACTCATGAGTTTACTTTTTAAAATGTATATATAATTAGGTAGCAATTGAAATACATTTAGTTTTTTTTTTTTTTGTAAATGTTATGAGCAAATTTTCACACCTTGAGTACTTTGAGTTTCTTAATTTAAGACAAAATAAAAAATTGTCTACGAAATGGTAACAATTCATCCGTGATTGGCAGGTACTGAGTTAATGTATATATATATATATATATATATATATATATATATATATATATATATATATATATATATATATATATATATATATATATATATATATATATATATATATATATATATATAATATATGTGTGTGTGTGTGTGTGTGTGTGTGTGTGTGTGTGTGTGTGTGTGTGTGTGTGTGTGTGTGTGAGTGAGTCAGTAGCGTGCTGATGATGAACGGGACGGTTCGAAACTGCATTCCACGTAAACCAATAAAAACATCACAAAAAGTACAGCAAACAAATAAAGTAAACTATATATATATATATATATATATATATATATATATATATATATATATATATATATATATATATATATATATATATATATATATATACATATATATATATATATATATATATATATATATATATATATTTGAATGTGTGTGTGTGTGTATTACGATACCTAATTCGTTACCATAACGTACTCGCTGCGTCCGTATTTTTAGATTTAGTTCTTAATTGAGTACTTACCTCATTCGTTACCAAAAGGCACTTGCTGAATCAGTAATCTTAAATTAAGTTTATCAGTTGAGTCCAGAGTAATGAGGAGAAGGAAGTGGCACCACGAAAATCTGGCTGGTCTCAGTTTACGTTCATCTGAAGAAAATTTTCAAAAGCCTCAAAGTGGTGGTCTCATCAAAAGCAATTTTTTTCTATGCAAATTCGCTATAAAGGTGTTTTCTACAAAAATAAGGAAAAAAATCTACGAGAATGTTCTAAAAAATTGTTCACAAAAATCCACCACCATTTTCCAAAAATATTTCCACGGGAATTCGCTAAAACCAAATACTTCTACAAAAGTTGATTGACAACATTTTAAGTAAGAAAATCTACTATATATTTTTTACCAAAATTTCTTTAAACACAACATTTTCCGCGCATTTCGTTAAAAAATATTCCATAGAAACTTCCCTAAACATTCTTTTACACAAAAACTGCCACAGAGTTTTCTTTCAAGAAAAGAAAATTCGCGTAACCTTTTTTGTAAGAAAATTCGCTATTTTGAGAACATGGTGAACATGAGATGTGGCTCATAAAATAAACAAAAATTATAAAATCTGACCTAAATACAGATATAGAGATTTTTCTGTGGCTTCACGTGGAAAATTTTCGTTTCCCTGGCGATACCGTAAAAAGCAAAATCGGTTGCACAGAAAAACCAATAACTCGTGAAGCCACATGAAAATTCTCTACGGCTGTGTTAAGTATCGAACGGTTTCACCATGAATCAAGACTTAAAAGTTTTTCTCTCATCTCTAGTGAATTTTTTATACAAATATTCATTAAAAATTCCTCGAAACTGCGCAATCTCGTCAGATAATGGTAAAATAAAATAAAAGCCTAATTTTTTTTAAAGTTAAGTATCTACTAGGATTGGAACTCGTCTTATAGGAATCTATTGTTTGATGACAAACGGTTTCTCACTAAGCAATGCTCTACATGATAGATGTAGTCTACCAGGAGGTAGATACGGTCTCGGGTATTAATTTTCTACCGTCTTTACTATTTATAGCAAACAATTTTCATTTTAAATGAAATTTTTACACTACTTCAATTGAATTCAGGAAAGTAACAGTTGAAACACAAATCTATAAGCTTATTAGTCATTTCTTTCGATATTTTTCCCTCACAAAGTGCATTAGTAGGCCTTTCAGAATTATCAGTTTTGACATTTCGAAGGCTTAGAACTTTTTTGTTTCTTAATCTAAAGATCTGAGTTTTAGTGCATAGGTTACCGTTTATGACAAACCTAAGTACCAATTTGGTTTCAGTAGGTTTAGTATTTACGGAGATATAATTTTTTGCCAATGAAAACCAAGAATTTTCCCGGAAAACCTCGGCCGAATTTCCTAGCTAAGGAACCTATCCAGGCCACTTGCAAAATGAAGGTACTCACCAAACTTGATCACAATTGGCCCGTTATTAATATGCTTCCTCAGGAGATTAAGGCTGCTGATACACTGAGCTGCTTTAACATAGGTTGAAATTATTTTTGGTTGACAATTCTTTTTATCATATCAGTGAATTTACTGAAAGATGTACAGGCCCTGAGCAACGGAGATAATGATAATGGCTGTAAAAATAGCACCGTTGTAACTGTAAATTTAGGTTTAATGTAAACTGATTGTATATTTTTGTTGTTATTTTTTGACTTCCGTTTTTGTAATTATTTAAGACTGACATTTTATGTTTTTCTAATTCTTTGACGTGCCTGTAGTATGTATGTACTTGATCAAAGGCTAATAAAGTTATCTATCTATCTATCTATCTATCTATCTATCTATATATATATATATATATATATATATATATATATATATATATATATATATATATATATATATATATATATATATATATATATATACATACATACATACATACATACATACATACATACATACATACATACATACATACATACATACATACATACATACATACATACATACATACATACATACATACATACATACATACATACATACATACATACATATATTTGAAAAGATTTCCGCGGTCTTTAATGTGAGACATACTTGGTTCTCGGGTTGATCCGTGTCCAGAATTTATTAAAGCTCGACGTTTCGGCTCCCGCCATATTCAAGACGCAAAGAAAATATGTAAGGACATGAACTCTAAGGCCTCAAGAGATCTCTCTCAGGCCTAGGGTTGTCCACATTGAGACCTTAAAGACGATCTTCGACGAGATTTGGGGAGTATTAAGACTGACGCCCGGTAATCGAGCTACAACAACCCAACCCACCTTTGCCCACCGCTCAAAGGAGTGGGCAGATTAAGGCCTTAGAGTTCATATCCTTACATATTTCCTTTACCTCTTGAAAATGGCTCCAAAACAGGAGCCTAAACGTCGAGTTTTAATAAATTCTAGACGCGGTTCAACCCGAGAACCAAATATGTCTCATATATATATATATATATATATATATATATATATATATATATATATATATATATATATATATATATATATATATATATATATATATATATATATATACATATACATATATATTCAAAATTCAAAAGTCGTGGTCTCCCTCATTAGTGAATTTTTTCTAAGAAAGTTCACTAAAACCTGACGATCGTTTCACTAACCAAAATGTGTTGTGGCGATTTGGATTCTCCAGGTGTCCTTATCAGCGCTCATCACAGGTTCTCATCTTCACTTAGCGAATTATCTTGTGTGTAAATTAAATCTTAATATTAAATACTGTTTTAAAAAAACAATTTTAGGCACTCGATGAAAAAAGCCTGATTTAATGTAGGAAATTCAGTGAATATATCACGTATATCAAAGGCCAAATGCCCGAAGATATTTTTTCGGTGGATATAAACATAAGTTACGTTAATAAAGCTATGTTAATCCTGTTACTTGTAATCCCATGCTATTCAACCTGTGGAACGTAAACTGCATAATCCATTTTCAAGGACTGTTACATCTAGGGATTACCTCCACCAATTTCAACTCAATTTCCTTCCAATTTACTGAAAAGTACCGTAAAGCATTGTGTATTAATATCCTGAAATTAATACGAGAACAGCTCTTAATGTCACGAACTTCAGTTTCTGTGGATCATATTACCCTTGTAGAGTAAGCGTTTATTGTTTCTCATATGTTTGGATACAGTTACAGGTTCCCTGCTGCCAAGTGTAGGTCAACATACGGGGACTGTTTGTTTCTCCAAAAATAATAAAGCTATTGTAGTAGAACTTGACCAACCAGCTAGTTTTATAAGGGTCAAATTATGTCCTAAAATTACAGTTTCTCGCTATTAAAAAGATGAAGTTATATGACTTTTAAAAAGAGTTTATCAAAATGTTATGATCATGTGTTTTCAGTTTCAATAAACAACTTTCGAAAAAATCACCTAGTAAGAGTCGAATTACAGTTAAATGTTCTATAGTACTTTGTTTTGTCTCTGATAAGAAATAATAACAATTTGGACCAAAAATTTCAGCACGTGTGCACTTTTAGTGAATTTTTATTTTTAAAAAATCACTAATGAGGAGATCCCGACTTATGAATTTTGAAAAAATTCTTCAAATGAGCGCAAACTAGGCCCCCTAGAATCCATATCCGGGGTCAGCTTACATTTTTATATGTCTATCTATATATATATATATATATATATATATATATATATATATATATATATATATATATATATATATATATATATATATATATATATATATTGGAAACTATGCGTTTCCGGGCCCATGTGCACAGGAACTTTTTTTCTTATTTTTTAGTAAGGAATTGCCCCACGAGCGATGGTGCATGTTTTTTGAAACAGCCTGTATATATATATATATATATATATATATATATATATATATATATATATATATATATATATATATATATATATATATATATATATATATATATATATATATATATATATATATATATATATATGTATGTATGTATCACACCGATAACAAAAAAAATTATAGACCGATTTTGATAAAATTTTACAGGTACCTTCCTGTTATTCGTGGCTTCGAACTAGGTTTTCCGGGCAAATTTTGGATTTTCTTTTGGAAAAAATTCATATCTTCGGAAATAACACACATATGGCAACCAAATTTCGCAGCCAGTTTACATTGTTAACACCAAACTCTGCACCAAAATTTAAGTCTTTAAGGTGAAAGAAAAAAGTTATAGGTACTTAATGAAAGAAAATTTTAGTGTCACTAAGAGCCAGAGAAGACGCAATACCAAAATATTGGATGTGTTAAGCAAAGTCTATTAAATATTACAGACAACGTTTATGTTTTCATGGCGTAAAAAGTTCAAGAAGTACCAGAAACATTACTTTGAAATTTTTATAATTTTCTCCTGTAAATGTCAAGATTTGAAACGTGAAAATTAGTATAACTATTGTGTTTTATGAATCGTAGATATTGTATAAAATGTATATTAGAATGTTCCAGATTAATGCTACTCTTCTCATTTGTTAAAATAGTCGCAAAATATGCCTCTAAAGACCTTACAGATTACAAATAAATAACTGAAGACCATTACAGGTTATCTACATTTTATTGCACAATATTCTCCAAGTGCTACTGTGGTCGAATGTTTATATAGCTTGCTGATAAGCAAAATAATGCAGGTTCAAATCTCACCGTTGACTGAATTTCTCTTTCAGCTTTTTCTACTTTTTTTTCGTCTTTGATTCAATTCTAAAGTTATCTAATGTATTTCCAATATTTTTTAGCAACTTTTTTTTGAAAAAAATCACTACTGAACGATAAGCACTTTGAGACTTTTAATTCAAGTTTAATAGCAGGTGTTGTTGTCCTCAGTTGGTGAAACCGTTCCACAGTTAACATAGACGTAGAGCTTTGTGACATCAGAAGAGGTTGTTTTCTTTTCTATAACCGGATTCTATTTTTACAGCATCCACAGGCAAAAGAAGGTTCTCTGTGAAGCCACAGAATAAGTATCTAGTTCTGCATTTAGATCAGATTTTGAGTATTTTTCAATTTATTTAATTTATTTCTATTAGCTAATTTTCTTGTACAAAATATTTTTTAATAGCGAATTTTCTTACAAATGAATTTAGCGAATTTTCTTTGAAAAAACATTTGTTCAAAATTTTTGTGTGAAAAATTATTCAATTGATGGAACATTTTTTAAACGAAATAAAGATTTAGTGGATTTTCGTGCAAATTATTTTATTTTCAATTTTAATTACAGATTAGGTATATTTTGAATGTTATGTATTCTTTTACCAAAATTATGTATAAAAATATTTAGCCAGTTTTCGCAAAAAAAAAATTGTGCTTCCGTAGAAATCATTTTTTGTGATAAATTTATGTGAAATTTTAGTAATTAATGATAAATGTTTAATAAGTTGTTATAAAAAGATGTTTGCGGATTTTCTTGAAACAATTGCGTGCAAATTTTCATGAAATTTTTGTCGAAAAAGTTTTTGGGAAAAATTATATTTTGGTAGGTGGGTAAATAAATAAAAATAGAGATTTGTGACATGAGAAGAGGCTGTTTTCTTCTCTACAGCCGAATTCAATTTTCACAGCATCCACAGGCAAAATAATTTCCTCTGTGAAACCACAGAAAAAGTATATAGTTCTGTATATAGATCAGATTTTCAATATTTTAAAATTTATTTCTATTTCTATTAGATAATTTTCTTGTACAAAATGTTCTTCTAATATCGAATTTTCTTATAAATGAATTTAAAAAGAATTTTCTCTGAAGAAACGTTTGTTGCGAATTTTTTTATGAAAAATTATTCAATTTATGGAACATTTTTTAAACGAAATTCATCTAAAATAGGGTTTTAATGGATTTTCGTGCACACAAATTATTATATTTCCTATTTTTATTACAGTATTAGGTATATAATTTGAATTTTATGTATTCTTTTTGCAAAATTTTGTGTAAAAAGATATTTAGCCAGTTTTCGCAGAAATTTCTTTTGGCTTCGTAGAAATCATTTTTTGTAAGATGTGTTTGTGACATTTTGGTAATTAATGATAAATGTTTAACAAGTTTGATGGCAAATTTTCGTGAAGTTTTTGTTGTGGTCGAAAAAGTTTTTGTGGAAAATTATATTTTGGTAGGTGGGTAAATAACGTGAAATGGTTGGTTGGCCAGGAAAATCGGACCAATTTTTTAAATTTGATTTATTTATTTTTATTAGCGAATTTTCTTGTACAAAGTGTTCTTTTTATAGCGATTTTTATTATAAATGAATTTAATGAATTTTCTTTGAAGAAACATTTTAGAATTTTTGTATGAAAAAGTATTCAATTGATGGAACATTTTTTAAATGAAATTCGGCGAAAATAAGGTTTCAATGAATTTTCGTGCAAACAAATTATTTTATTTTCAATTTTAATTATATATGTAATTTGAATTTTATGTATGCTTTTAGCAGAATTTTGTGTCAAAAATATTTAGCCAAATTTTATGCCTGCTTTCATTAAAAAACGAAATATCTGCAATTAAAAATATTTGTATGAAGATTCACTACTATAACGCACTTGCTGCGTCCAGACTTTTTTCTTAAATTGTGTTGTGGTGATTTTGGTTTTCCGGGTGTACTTATCAGTGCTCATCACAGGTTCCAATCTTCACTTAGTGATACATGTTCTTCGTTAAATAAGTGGATGTATTAATCAAATATAAGATAATATAATAAGCATATTCTTAAGAACTTTTACATGCAAAAAGCAAATGGGAAACTAATGATGAAACTAGCAACACTATGCAATATTTACCAACTATTCCATGTAAAGTTTTATTTACTCAGGAACTATAACTTTCTATTTATCTACACATGTTACGTCCACTTTACCGTGAAACATCTAAAAGCCTATCACTCTACAAAGCTAAAACACGATCTGTTAACGTGAACGAAGCTCCAATGCGAGACGGGATAAAAATGAAGACGAATTACTTGCTACAAATCGTAGAATACTTCAGAACCGATAATATACACTACATACCCTATTTCTAGCTGTTTCAAAGTAAATAGTAGATGTAAGACATGTAGACTAACATTAATAATAATAATTCAATGCATAGCGAATAAGCTTTAAAAAGTCTTGACGCAGCACGTGCGTTGTGGTAGAGAATTTTCATAGCAATGATTAAGGCTTTTTTTACGAACAGTCCATATATATATATATATATATATATATATATATATATATATATATATATATATATATATATATATATATATATATATATATATATATATATATATATATATATATATATATATATATTGCTATGGTATTTATTTTAGTATACCTTTTTTTTTATGTCAACAACACACCACGAGGGCTTACAGCCTAAATACTATCGTACCGTGGGTGTTGACAAGGAGGAAAGAGGCAACTTGTTAATTCTGGACTTGAAGGTTTGGAGGTTCGGAGGAGAAGGAAAAACATGTGCCGGCAAGGAATTCCACAACTTGGAAGTCCTCGGGACAAAAGAGCGGGCATAACAAGATGTTCTATGTCTGGTGACCTGGACAGTAAAAGGGTGCATTCGATCTGTTCCCCTGGTAGATCTGCTGGGGGCAGCAGGTGGGGGAATTATGGAGGAAAGCTCCCCTGAGCAGTGCCCGTGCAGATATCTATAAAAGAGAGAGAGGTCACCAACGGCACGTCGGTGGGCAAGGGATGGAAGCCTTTGGGTGAGGGTAGGGTCACCGATGAGACGTATAGCTCTCTTTTGAATGGAGTCCAGGATAGCGAGTGTAGAAGCGGCTACTGCACCCCAGATGTGGGAGCAGTATTCGAGGTTTGGCCTTATTTGTGAAGTGTATAAGGTATAGAGATTAGTTGGTGAAAAGTATTTGCGAGCCCGGAAGAGGAAACCCAATTTCTTAGCAGCCGCTTCTGCAATTGATGTAACATGTTGGTGCCAATTAAGATTTCGATCCACAGAAATGCCAACAAGAGAAAAGGACTCATTAATTTGAATAACTTGGTTGTTCATTGTGATGGGTCTAGGGCTGCTGTATCTCTTGTGAGAAAGAAAGCAAGACTTAGTTTTGGTGGGGTTGAATTGTACAAGATTTCTACTTCCCCAGTCTAATATTTTTTGGAGGTCTACGGAGACAGAACCCTCCATGAGTCTGCGATCCTCATCTAATTGGGCTAAAGAGACAGGCTTAGAATATTGTATGTTTGAGTGGAGGGTGCTGTCGTCCGCGTAACTGTGAACTGGGTTGGATGTGCTAGAGAGGAGGTCATTGATGTGGAGAAGAAACAAAGTAGGGGCTAAAGCTGAACCTTGAGGAACTCCTGCATTAATTGGATACAGTTTAGAGGAATGGCCATCCACAACAGCAGATATGCTCCTGTTGGAGAGGAAATTTGCTGTCCAGGTACAAAGTTTTGGTGGTAGGCCATAGGCCGGAAGTTTATTAAGCAGCGCTGCGTGCCAGACCTGGTCGAATGCTTTGGATATGTCTAGAGCAACAATCTGGGATTCACCGTGTTGTTCCATAGACTTGTTCCAAGAATGGGTGACAAAGGAAAGGAGGTCGGCAGTCGATCTGCGCTGACAGAATCCATACTGCCTGTCGTGGATTAGACTGTGTTTTTCAAGGAATTTTAGTAGTTCGGTGTTTATATACTTTTCCATCACTTTAGAGATGACTGAAAGGAGAGAAATAGGCCTGTAGTTGCTAGGAAGCGCTTTGGATCCTTTCTTGGGGATGGGTTGTACTCGAGCAGTTTTCCAGTTACTAGGGAATATGCCTTTATTGTAAGATATCTGAAACAGACGAGTCAGGACAGGAGCAAGTTCTGGTGCGCATTTTTTGAGAACAATTGCTGGGATCTCGTCAAGGCGAGAGGCTTTCCTGGTATTAAGAGAAGAGAGCATCTTTCGTACCTTTTTAGTTTTGAAAATGATATCAGTCATTTTATGCGCGACATTGGGGACTGTTGGTGGTTGAACATTTGGAGGTGGGTTGAGAGTAGAATTTCCGGCGAACAACGAAGCAAAAAGTTCAGCCTTGCCCAGGATGGTAGAAACAATTTCATCACCTGAGACGAGAGGTGGGAACGTGCTCTTGCAGAAATTATTCCCAATAGACTTAGCAAGAGTCCAGAAGGATTTGCCGCCGTTGGAGCTTGAGAGGACTTTGTTTTTGATGTGGTTATTAAACGAGTTTTTTGCCTCAGAAAGAATGCGGACATAGCGGTTTCTTGCGTCGTTGAATGCTTGACGATTTTCTTGACTGGGATTGTGTAGACGCGTTTTGTGAGCTTTGACCTTTTCAAGTCTGGCCTTGTCACAGGATTTAGAGAACCAGGGCTTTTGAGTGGCTGAAGAGGTTTTCTGTGTACGTGGAATAAATAATTCCATGCCAGCTTGGATAATTTCGGTGACGTTTTGTGAGATATCAGAGGGGTCAGGATGAGAGAAGCAGACAGACGCCCATGGAAATGAGGAAAAGTAATCCCGCATTTCGTCCCAGTTTGCGGAGTTGTAGTGCCAAACGATACGTGGGTGTGATGACTGTGTGACCTCGGGTTGCATTGCACAGGAAGCAGTGACCATGCCGTGGTCTGAGCGACCAAGGGGGGCGGTGACTGATATCTTATAGCATTCAGGATTTGTAGTAAGAAGGAGATCCAAGGGATTTGAGCTGTGTGTTGGGATACGAGGAAAGTAAGTAGGTTGCTGAACCATATTGGCCAAAGAATTGCTGACTGCAAAGGCCTCCGCTGCTCTCCCTTGTGGATCGGTTTTTGAAGATCCTAGCCATTCCTTATTATGGACATTGAAGTCGCCAAGAATAGTGACCTCGGAGGAAGGATATTCAGAAATCAGATAGTCGGTTTTTTCAGAAAGGTAGTCAAAGAGCTGGACAAAGTTGTTGTCAGAAGGTGACCGGTAAATGCAACAGATGAATTTAGTTGCAGCCCTGAGAGAGAGTTTTATCCATAGTATGTCTTTTCTTCCAGCTTCTAAATTGGGAAGTCTGGTGCAGGGTAGATTGCTACGGACGTATGCGCACACGCCTCCATGCAATCTAAAGGCAGTAAGGAGCTGCAAATATTTATTTTAGAGCTGAGAACATATATCTTAATCATCAGGTTGGGTTCATTATAATTACAGCTAGCTTCTACTAATTAAAATTCATTAATATGTGCTATTTAAATTCATTTATTGATTTTTTTTACTTGATCAAAAATTAATTTCGCTTTGCACAGATGGCTATACAACAATTTTACTGATTAATTATTAACGAAAAACAATACTTCTGGTTAATTACAATCTGTTATATATTCCATTTAATTCATTACACAAATTTTACGGTGTCTAGGTGACACACATTAAATACAAACAGAAACATTTAAAGCATTCATTACATAAACATAAATTGAAAAATCCTATTAAAACATTCAGGTAACATTATAAATAATTACACAATTACCGGTTAAACATTGATATAACATCAGCAATATACATCGACAATTCTACAGAGATCACAGTTTCTTTCTGTTCATTTCAAGCAAATTTTTGCTTATTGAAATTTATTGGCACTCAATCTTTAATTGGTGCTGTTAAAATGGTGAAATTCAAACCGCACTGATCAATTTAGGAAAAGAAAACACTTACTGAAACATTTTCCATTGGATTATATATTGTTTTTCCATTATTACTGTCCATTATTAATTATTATTATTTTTCTAATTTGTCCATGCCATATTTTACTGCCCATTTATTGATTATTAATGGATTTAATTTATTAACATGTTGATATATTCCATATTCGTAGCACTCTGGAGGTTTTTTATAATCTCCCTTCGATGCACTCTGGAATCTCTTATGTCAACTTACATAATGATGACGATGATCACATGATCTGGTGAAATGATGCCGATGAATTCACTTGATGAAAAGACCCCGGACACTCCCGGACTGTTGCTTTTATTAACTTTCTTTCAGGTGGAAAAACGCTATTGTTCATCAAACCACCTGTGTTTGAGCTTTCCGTCAAACCTTTAGTGTCTTTCTACGTTTTTTCCTTGCGCGCACATATACCTTAATACTACATAAAGTTTTGTTTTTACAAATGACCTCTGCTCTTTTAATACATCGAGCCTTTAGGTAGCTTGGTCATACCTATTTTTACACACAATAAATCAACAGGATTGCATTTATTAGCTACAATCTCATTCCCCTACAAAAACTGAAGCATTGTTCTTGGTTTCTTTACGGATATTTCTAGAATATAGTTTTTTTATTTTTTTATTACTCGAATGAAACTTAACATCGAGGGTTGCTACATGGGTCACTGACATTCATTTCGGGCGTTGCCATCTCATGCTACACTCTTTCGTTGCTACATTAGGGTGTATACATTTTTTTTATATATACTAGGATGTATAAATTTCCCGTTTTCCCATTAAAATTTCGTAATCTTTTCTATTATTTGCTATCTATAGCAATATATATATATATATATATATATATATATATATATATATATATATATATATATATATATATACTTTATTTGTTTGCTGTACTTTTTGTGATTTTTTATTGGTTTGCGTGGACTGCAGTTTCGAACCCTCCCGGTTCATCATCAGCGTGCATCAACGGTTCAAAACTGCAGTCCACGCAAACCAATAAAAAATCACAAAAAGTACAGCAAACAAATAAAGTGTAGATTTCAAAGTGATTACAGTGTAGTGCAACATTCCAATATATACAGGGTCCGGCAAGTTGAGAGGATCTCATAATTATCTTCACAACCGCTCTACCTAGAATTGTCAAATTTGGTATCCATGGATATACCAGTGTTTCGCATAACCGAGAATTAGTTTCATGTATACAGAGTGATCAGTTTCCCTGTGCCACACCCAACTTTTATTTTTTTTAATGGGACATCCTATATTTTATTTTATTTTTTGATAGAGCATTTCACGGCGAGTAAAATTATGCTAACAATAGGGGCCTGGGATTAATGGTTTAGCAGTTATTTAATTCTTTGTCCGAAATTTTATTCCGATTCAACACGACAGTGCTGCCATGTCGTCGTAAAACCTGTCAAGATCTGGTATTACCATGACTTTTGACTCAATGTAGCATAATAAAATATGGTTATATAGCTTGCGAAAGTATCCACTTATACAGGGTGTTACATTTTACAAAGCTCAATTTTTGGCAAAAATTTCAAATTGAACACGCTGTATATGACTACGGCATCAGATAGCGGGTTTAGTAAGCTTTCTACCAATACCATATTTGCTGGGGTTCAATTGGCTAGATCAACAGAAACTGATGGATCATTTGTAAACGTCTGGGCTTTCTTCTTTCTAAAGGTGAATTATAATTTGTACAGGCTTTTAATGAAAATCATAGACCTGGTTTTTTTTGTAAATTGTTACTTCCTTTTTAGATAATTATATGGTGAAATTTATTCTTAACCTAATTCATAAACAACAAAAATTAAATCAAAATAATGGTACCACATTATTTTAATACATAAACGAAATATTACAAATAATTGAAATAATCAACCAGTTAGCAAACTAACAGTTTTAATAACAAGTCCAATCTTCGTATGATTTGCCTAAGGGTAGCAGCATAGATTTACATACTCAGAATAATTCCGATTTAAAATAATTATCACTGAAACGCTCAAGTTATCGCCTAGCAACAAACGACTGAACTTTTATTAAAAATAATAAAGCTATTTCACTAGTTTAACAACAAAAGAGTAAAACTACGTGTACTAGATTATTTTTGTCAATACAGTAATTAATCGATGTCTGCATTTAGTATGGATTATTCCGTTCAGGAGAGAAAGGATACGTTAGAGACATATTGAATGCCAAAAAGTGGCGGTCCGTGCATCGCGAAGATACAGGTACATTTTTTTGTTCATTTACACCGAGTTTCCATCTAATTCTTATAATAATTATTTAGGGATTGGTACCCAGAGCGACGACACCCGGATTATTGATCATTTCTGCGTATTTACAATACATTTTCACAATTCGAAACTTTAATAGGAAATCAGCCAATAACTCGCGTAAAGCCAATTACCAATGAAGAATTTTCGTAACATACTTTACTTTCTTTGCAAGAAAACCCAGGTTTATCAGCTACACAACTAGCTTTAGTAACCGATATTTCAAATAGAAGTATTCGCAGAATAATGAAAATGTATAATTATAAGCCTTACCGGTGTCATTTTGTCCAAGGCCTCAGAGATGGCGACTATGTGAGCCGCTTAGAGTTTTCGTATTGGGCGAATGAAGCTTTAAATATAGATTATAAAACTTTATTTTTGACTGTTAATTTTTGCAACACATTTCAATACCACAGCATAAAAATTGTGTTCTGTGCAGTACAAGTTTAACTTTATGTGTGTGCGTGTGTGTGTTAGTCTAGGGATGGCATCGGAAGCAAAGTCCATTAGCCACAAACTGTTGTACGAGACAGACAGAAATCCAAGAAGAGGGTCCACAATAAAGAGTAACAAATCGGAGTTATGCGAATATATGACATCACTGTTGTTCTATTACCCCAAATGACAAAATTGTGTTATACTAAATATACTAAAATTAAGACTATTTATACTATAATATTTTGTTGGTACTTTTCTATTTTATTTATTACATCTGATAACTTATATATATATATATATATATATATATATATATATATATATATATATATATATATATATATATAAGTTTAACTTTTTTTAAAACTTTCATAATATTATAATCGTTCTAAAATACTGATTGGATTTAACCGAATCCCCAAAGTTACAAGCTTGTCTAACACAAATCTCCTTTGCGTCCAACTTGCCGACATTACCTGAATAATCCCTCTAACTTAATGGCTAAATTAACCATATATGTGGTGATTGTTGCAGATCCATGCTTGGTTCACTATTGCATGAAGGGCCGAGAATGTACCCTGACCAAGACAGGTGAAGCCACATGCATCTGTCAGCGTCAATGCAGTGTTCACAGGAAGATCGTTTGTGGATCGGACGGTCACATCTATCCCAATCACTGCGAGCTGCATAAGGCTGCATGTCTCACTGAAACCGCCATCACTATTGAAAGGGGCGTTCATTGTGTCAAACATGGTAAGTAGTAATAAGATTAAGGAGAAATCTTTTAACGTAACAAAATAAGAGACAAACGGTTTAAACTGCTGTTAGTAGAAATTTCAAAGCGAAGCAAAAGAAATTTATAAACAGGCTGTGTTGCATCGAATCTGCACTATTTAGAACCGTGTTAAATATATTTTAGCTAAAAAGTCAGTTACATTAACTAGCTTCTGTAATTTTGTCCGCCTGTAGCGGCGATGTAAACAGAAAAGCAAAAATACTATAAGTCCAGAAAGTTAGTTTTGAGATGATCCAAAAAACTTCCTCGCCACAATTAGAACCGTAGACCGGTTTCGCTCTAATTAGAGCTCTTCAGTACGGCATACTAATTGTAGCGAAAATACAACAATGAAATAAACGGCTATGGTAGCCAGCCTTCCAACACTAAGTGGTAGACACGAAGCAACGTGCCGCCACCTAGTTGCGGAACCAAGTAGTATGTTGTCACGCCAGCTCCAAATACACAAAGTGTTAAAAATAGAGACTGTATACAACCAACTAATAATTTAGTAAATTGTCAGCCCTGGCCAATTTTTACCCTAAGGTAGAGACAAAATATGTGAGGCTAGATGTACTCTCGCCACAATTAGAACCGTAGACCGATTTCGCTCTCATTAGAGCTCTTCCGTACGGCATACTAATTGTAGCGAAAATAGAACTATAAAATAAACGGCTATGGTAGCCAGCCTTCCAACACTAAGTGGTAGACACGAAGCAACGTGCCGCCACCTAGTTGCGGAACCAAGTAGTATGTTATCACGCCAGCCCCAAATAACACAAAGTGTTAAAAAATATAGATGCTGTATACAACCAACTAACAATTTAGTAAATTCTCAGCGCTCACCCATTTCTACCCTAATCAAAGTATCTAAGGCTAGATGTATTCTCGCCACAATTAGAACAGTACGACATACTAAATGTGACGGGAATACATCTAGCCTGACATACTTTGTCCCTATATTAGGGTAGAAATGGGTAAGGGCTGACAATTTACTAAATTGTTAATTGGTTGTATACAGTCACTATTTTTAATACTTCGTGTTATTGGGAGCTGGCGTGACAACATACTACTTGGTTCCGCAACTAGGTGGCGCCACGTTGCTTCGAGTCTACCACTCACTTAATGTAGGAAGGCTGGATACCATAGCCGTTTATTTTATAGGTGTATTTTCGCTACAATTAGTATGCCGTGCTGACGAGCTCTAATTAGAGTGAAGCTGGTCTACGGTTCTAATTGTGGCGCGAATACATCTGGCCTTACATACTTTGTCCCTATATTGGGGTAGAAATGGGCCTGACTGACAATTTACTAAATTGTTAGTTCGTTGTATACAGTCTCTATTTTTTTAACACTTTGTGTTATTTGGAGCTGGTGTGACAACATACTACTTGGTTCCGCAACTAGGTGGCGCCACGTTGCTTCGAGTCTACCACTCACTTAATGTAGGAAGGCTGGATACCATAGCCGTTTATTTTATAGGTGTATTTTCGCTACAATTAGTATGCCGTGCTGACGAGCTCTAATTAGAGTGAAGCTGGTCTACGGTTCTAATTGTGGCGCGAATACATCTAGCCTTACATACTTTGTCCCTATATTGGGGTAGAAATGGGCCTGACTGACAATTTACTAAATTGTTAGTTCGTTGTATACAGTCTCTATTTTTTTAACACTTTGTGTTATTTGGAGCTGGTGTGACAACATACTACTTGGTTCCGCAACTAGGTGGCGGCACGTTTCTTCGTGTCTACCACTCACTTAGTGTCATAAAGGCTGATTAACGAAATCGACCTCGGTTTTTGCCCAAGCAAGATTTTTACCAAGTTTGATTGAAATCAGTTTAGTATTTTTTGTAATCGCTCGGATACATACACACACACACACAGGCACATACACACACACACACACACACTAGGGACACAAATTCGTGCTCATCTGAAGAATTTCTTCAAAAGTTTTCCATCGTGACCTCTCTATTAGCGAATTTTTCTTAATGAAAATTTCCTGTAGTTTTAATCAGGCGTCTTTGCCAATAGATAGCGGGGTCCGATGAAGACGACGTATTTAGAGAGATTGCCATTTATACCATTTGTAAAAAATCAAGATGCCATATACAGAACGGTCTCAAATTGTAGCTGGATTTTAAGGAATTTAAACTGCGTAACTCATTTTTTTTCAAATCGAACTACCTATATTTTGTGTTTCAATTCTGCTTCAACTTTTGTATAACACTCCATATGCCTAAAAACTCTAGTTTTCTAATATCAGTGAATTTTTATTTTAAAAAAATTCACTAATAGAGAGGTATCGATGGTGAGACTTTGCAAAAATTCTTTCAAATGACTGCGAACTAGGACCCCTAGAACCCATATCCGGGGTCAGTTTCAATTTATATATATATATATATATATATATATATATATATATATATATATATATATATATATATATATATATATATATATATATATATATATATATATATATATATATATATGTATCCGTCTGATAACTCAAACAATAATTAACCGATTTTGATGAAACTTGGCAAGTAGTTTTCTTTTATTAATGGCTGGATGAGTTCATAGGCCAGAAAAATCAGACGGGGTTTTCCGGGAAAATTTTGAGTTTTCTTTCGAAAAATTTTTTCTCCGAAAGTAACAAAGCTGTTTTATTAAAATTTACTATATGTGTTGCCTTGGGAGAGATCTTTTTTTTTTTTTTTTTTTTTTTCCCTCAGGGCTCGTCCGCGGCCTTGCCGCCCCGATAGCACCGCAACCCTTGGTTGATTGTGCATACCCCTAGTCTTACTCCACCCATTCCAAAATCACTGTGCCTTGAACTAGTCTGCACAGCGATTGGTAGGGTGAAGTTTTATATTGCTCTGTCTCCGGTCTAGAGTGACCGTAGATCAGTTGTCTTTTCCGGTCCAGAGCTATACACTCGCACAAGATGTGCTGGGCTGATTCCTCCCCCTCGCCGCAGAGTCTGCATGCGAGGTCCCCTTCGAACCGCCCCATTTTATGTAGGTGTTTCTTGACGGCCATGTGTCCCGTCAAGAGACCTGTTGTGTTTCTGAGCTGTCCTCTGCTAAGGTTTAGCAGCTCCACAGCTCTCTTTGAACTGGGTCCGTCAATTATTGACTTCCCATGTCTGAGCCCTGGACAGTCCGCCCAGTACACCTTGTGTTGGTTTCTGACCCAGGACTTAATGGCTCCCCTGGCAGTGCTCTTTGACACGCCCAGAGCCGGTTCTGGTCCCATAAATGGTTCTGCTGACCCCCTCTTTGCGAGACTGTCAGCTTCTTCATTGCCTTTGACCCCCGAGTGACCCGGCACCCAGATGAGGGTCACCTCATTCTGCCCAGCCAGGTCGCTCGTCTCGTCTCGGCACTCACTCACCAGCCAGGAATTTACCCGTGGGCTACTTAGTGCCTTAAGGGCTGCCTGGCTGTCTGTGGCTATGAGGATCCGCTTGTTGGTGTAGCCCCTCCTCTTGTTCTCCCGCACACAGTGCAGGATGGCGTACATCTCGGCCTGAAACACCGTTGCATGGGCTCCGAGGGAAATACTGTGACTTACCCTCGGTCCTTCCGAGTAAACACCTGCCCCCGTCCCACGCTCCCCGCCAGATCCGTCCGTGAACCAGACGAGCGCGTCCCGTGGTATGCCCGGTGTCTCCTCCCGCCATGCCCCGCGATCAGGGATTTCCACTGTGAAGTTGTTTTCCCTGCACATTCGCGGGCTCGCGAAGTCTGACCTCATTTCAAGCATGGGTTCCTTCACGATCTCCTGAATTTTGCAGTGGCCCCTGAAGCCTGGGTTGATCTTCAGTCTACCATTGCAGGCTAGTCTGTATAGTCCTAGCCTGGCGTCTCCCATAATAACGAAGTGTAGGGGGGGTAGATCCAGCAACACCTCCATGGCGACTGTTGGGGTTGAAGACCTGGCCCCTGTGATGCCTAGGCAAGCCATCCTTTGGATCTTGCCTAGTTTTTGTTTGGCACTGGATTGTGTCACCTTAGGCCACCAGACCAGTGCCGCATATGTTAACGATGGTCTGACCACCCTTGTGTACAGCCAGTGGGCCATACTAGGTCTTAGTCCCCACGTTTTTCCATATAGCCGCCTAGTGACGGCTAAGGTCATGACTGCCTTACGCAGTATTTTTCCAATGTGACCATTCCAGGTTAGCTTAGAGTCCAATACGACCCCAAGATATTTTACCTCCCTGGCCATTGGAACGCTCCTACCGTATAGAGTGAGAGTTCTGTGGCTTTCACACTTCCTCCTCCTCGTAAACGGCACGACGGTTGCTTTCTCGGGGCTCACCCCGAGCCCTTGATCAACCGTCCACCCTTCCACCACTTTCAGTGCAGTCTGCATACGCTCCCACACTGCCTGTGTGACCTTTCCTCGGACTATGATGACAATGTCGTCCGCATAGCCCTGTACCTCATACCCCCCTCCCGAGAGCCTCCCCAGCAGGCCGTCCACGACTAGACACCAGAGCAAGGGAGACAGAACGCTCCCCTGCGGACACCCCGCCGCGACCCCCGCCAGCAGAGTCCCTCCCGCGAGTGAGGTGAACACCGCCCTGTCCCTGAGCATGGAACCGATCCACCTGCAGCAGGTCTCCTCTATTCCACGCTCCCGGGCAGCTGCCAGAACCGATCCGAACGAGGTGTTGCTAAAGGCCCCCTCTATGTCTAGGAAGGCCCCCAGCGCCACCTCCTTGTTCTCCAGCGTATTCTCCAGTTTCAGCACCAGTTGGTGCAGTGCTGTTTCTGTTGAGAATCCTGCTCTGTATGCATATTGTCCGCAGTGTAGAGGATATGCTTCCAGTACACCGCCCCTAATGTGCCGGTCGAGCAGTTTTTCCACTGTTTTCAGCAAGAAGGACATGAGACTTATTGGCCTCAGGGACTTTGCCTGGTCTGTTGGACGCCCAGGTTTAGGAATAAATACAACCCTGGCCAGTCTCCATGCCCTCGGAATGTACCCCAGAGCCAGGCTGGCCCTCATAATGAGGGTAAGCACCGGCGCCAGTATATCTATCCCCTGTTGGAGCATGATGGGCATTATTCCATCAAATCCCGGCGATTTGTATGGCTTAAAGCTGTTAATGGCCCATCTGATTTTGCTCCAGGTAACCACCTCTTTAGCGACTGTCCAGTCTACTCTAGATGCCCGCCTATAAGGCGCCTCTATTTCTGAGTGTTCCCAGTCCGGAGGTGATTGGTTTATTATGTTACAGCCGGGGAAGTGCGTCTGGAGTAAAATTTCCATAGTTTCCTCCCCCGAGCTTGTAAAGCCTCCCGTGGGTGTTCTAAGGGAGCCTATGTTAGTCTGAGGGCCCTTAGACAGGATCTTGTGTAGTCGAGCACTCTCGGACGTGTTTTCCACTTCTTCGCAGTGCCTCCTCCACGACTCCTTCTTGGCGTCCCTCAGTCTTTTGTTATAGGTCGATAGGGCCTGTCTATATTCATCCCATGCTCCCGACCTTTTGGCCGCGTTAAACAGCTTACGAACCTGCGTCCTCCTTTGCCTGAGGTCCTCGTTCCACCATGGGACGTTCCTGGTGGACACCCTCATTTTCAGGGGGCAGTTGGCGTTATAGGCCGAGGTAATTGCGTCTCGCAATTGGACTGCTGCAATCTCGAGGTCTATTGAATCCCTTATGGCCCTCTCAACCCCCCGCAGTTCCACAGCTAGGTCTGCCCTGTAGGCTTCCCAGTCCGCCTTGCGGGGGTCCCGGTACCATACCGTTTCTCTTTCGACTTTGGCGATTTCAAACCGGATGTATCTGTGGTCTGAGCTACTCACTTCCCCAGACACAGCCCAGCTTTTAACAAAGTCACCCAGAAACTGGGTGGAAACTGTTAGGTCTAAAACTTCCTCACGCCGTGTTGTGACGAATGTCGGTTTATTACCTCTATTCAATATGTCTAAATTAAATTTCATAAAGAATTGTAAAAGTGCCTCACCCCTAGAGTTTGTGTCCGAGCTACCCCACAACTCATGGTGCGCATTCGCATCCATGCCGATGATGGTCTGCCATCCACCTGCTCTGCTACCCACCATCAGCTGCTCCAATTCGTTGGGTGGAGGAGGGTCCGTGCTGTCCCCTGGCAGATAGGCCAGGCGACAGTAATGTCCCTCAGCCCATCCGCTCCTCCACATCGGATTTTGATCGTTGCCAGGTCCCTGGAACAGAAATTCATTAGAGGGAGAAACTCTATCCCTTCCCTGACAAAAATGCAGGCCCTCGGATTCTCGCTGGACCTGCTGTAGATGAGCTTTCCATTAGCTCCGCCGAGTCCCTTGATCTCTCCTTTGTAGGAGTACGGTTCCTGGATGAGGGCCACATCCGTGTTCCTCAGAGCCATTAGTAGTCCGGCCGTGGCTGCCCTACTGTGTTGGAGGTTGACCTGAAGGAACCTAAGTCCCATTAACCCTTAATTGCTTCCCCAGTGGGCGGAAGCTAACCCTTCCCATGCCCCAGAATGCCTTGAAGGAGGTTCCTTCAAGGGCTCTGTAAGATATCGGGTCGATCGAGAAGGCGAGCGTCTGTCCTTTCTCCTCTGCCTTCCTGCTTAGAACCGACCAGTGTTGCGTCCCCAGTTCAGGGTTCTGGATCTTAAGTCTGCTGATCACCGTCTCCTGCGGGACGGTGTCAGGGATCCGTACGAGGACCTTGCGTCTCTTTGGGAGTTCCTTGGGCTCGACGGCTGTCAAGTCCGCCCCCTCCCAAATCTGACCGAGGCCCCCGATCGTTTTCCGCAGCCAGTCCCGCGACTGCGGGCCGGCACAGGTTATCCAGAGGATGCCCCCCGTCAGGCGCGTCCGGTGGAACTGAGGCGGGCTCTCCCCTTCCTGAAGAGAGTCCACTGCAGCTACCACCGCAGCCTGGATCAGGTCCGCCTTCCCCTGGTCTAGCGTGACCTCAGGATGGCGTCTGTCAATCACCGCCATCCCGAGGCCCTCCGCAGCCTCCCTGTAAGAGCCAGTCTGCGCCGGTGTTCCGGCCTTAGTTCCTTTGGGAGGTCTGTCTGTAGTAGGCGTGCTAGAGCCAGAGCGCGGCGTCTTCCGACTCGCACTCTCCTCTTGCGCCTTTACAGGCACCCTGGCCCTTTTGGAACGTCTGTCTGTAGTGGGCGTGCTAGAGTTCGAGCGCGTCCTCTTCTGACCCGCACTCCCCTCTTGCGCCTTTACAGGTTTCTCGACCGTCCAGGTCCCGGCCGCCATTTTTTGCGCCCTCCGGAGCTTCTTTCTTTGCGCCCCGGAAAGACGCTTGGACTGCCGGGGCAGTCCCTCTACTCTAACAGTAGAGTCCTCACTGGTGGAGGGGCCCCCGGAGTCCGCGGAGCTCGCCGCCCTCCGGTGGGACCCAGCCTCCAGCTTGGGTGTCGGGGACAGGTCTCTGGCCGAAGCTACCCCCTGATCCCCCGTGTCTACGCCGGTCGTGGGACCTCCAGAGTCCGCTGCCGCACCCTGGCTCGTCTCCGTTTCCGGGATAGACTCAAGGCTCAAGTCTGTAGCCGGAGCCACTCCTCGAGCCTCATTGGTTTTGGTTTTATATGTATTTATAATCTTCATGTTGTTCCCACGAGAATGGGGGAAATACTGTCCACACCATCAGAACCCCCTGTGTGGTGCAAGGCGGGTTACTCTGGAGGGTTGCCTGGTACTCCAGAGGTTCCGTTCACGACACCATCGCCCTGGTGCCATCCATCCATAGGCACGGGTCACGTGACACCGTAGATTGGGGGAGTTTAGTTCGACCTCCTTGTCTAGATCCGTCATGTTTAGTTATTAGCAGGGTCACCTCGTGCAGGATGCGGATTTTTACCGCGCATGACGGTCTTGGGGAAAGCTTCATCGGGAGTTTATGTTGTTATTTCCACTTCCTCAGCTTGCCCCCTGGAGTCCTTTGGCCCGCGACTCCTTAACCCCTGGGAGAGATCTTACTACGTACTGAAATTCAACTTTCTAAGTTTATAAAAAATTGAGTTATTCAAATTTTAAATTTTCTTTCGAAAATTTTTTTTCTCCGAAAATTACAAAGTTATTTTAATGAAATTTGGTAGATATCTTGCGTTAGAAGAGACCTTACTACACACCAAAATTAAACTCTCTAAGTATATAGAAAATTGAGTTATTCAAATTTGAAGCATTTAATATTTAACATGAAGTTTTTACCACAGAAATCGTAGAAACGACGAAACGATTTTCACGTTTCTAGTATCAGGATCACATGAGAGGATAGGCAGTGGCAGTGTTTAAGTTTTTTTTAGTATAGTGTAATACATGTGGCGTCTGGCGATCGCTTCAGGTCGGTATTGGTATTGGCACATAAGATCTAATATCGCTTGCGTCCAAAACAAAAATCATGGAAGTTATGCGATTACGTGCCTAATGGACAGTCAGTTTTAATCAACAATACCCATCCCTTCCTTTTAAGTTAAAGGCAAGAATTTTAGACTGTTATTGTATTCTAATTTTAAGAATTTAAATAATGAAGGGAAATATTTATATAATTATATAGTGATAAAACAAATTATTACGATATTCACTCTATATAATTATAATATGAACCGTTTCGTTAAATGTGGCTTTTTCAGAAACAAAAGCAAAATGCATGTAGTAATTAACTACAGATGCAAATATTCATTTGTTTTATTATTTACGTTTGAATTGCATTTACATCAGAGATTATTAGTGAATTTTTATTTTAAAAAATCACTATTAGAGAGGGATCGATGGTGGGACTTTGCAAAAAAATTTTCAAATGAGCGCGATCTAGGACCCCTAGAACCCATATCCGGGGTCAGTTTCAATTTTAATATGTTTATATATAAATATATATATATATATATATATATATATATATATATATATATATATATATATATATATATATATATATATATATATATATATATATATATATATATGTATCCGTCTGATAACTTAAAAAATAATTAACCGATTTCAATGAATAATGGATTGGATGAGTTCGTTATCCAGGAAAATCAGATGGGGTTTTCCGGGAAAATTTTGAGTTTTCTTTCAAAAAAAATTTGTCTCCGAAAATAACAAAGCTGTTTTAATGTAATTTACTATATATGTTGCCTTGGGGGATACCTTACTAAGTACCAAAATTCAACCTTCTAAGTTTATCGAAAATTGACTTATTCAAATTTTAAATTTTCTTTCGAAAAAAATTTTTTTCTTCAAAAATTACAAAGCTGTTTAAATGAAATTTGGTGAATATCTTTCCCTCTGAAAGACCTTACTACATACCAAAATTAAACTTTCTAAGTTTATAGAAAATTGAGTTATTCAAATTTGAAGCATGTAATAAAAATTCACTACCATAACGCACTTGCTGCGTCCAGAGTTTTTTAAATTTATAGTCGCATGATTCATGTATGGATTAATTTTATTTATTTTTTTCAGTTTTTTATTCAATCCTAATGAGCGATCAGATTGTGTGATTATTTAGCGAATTTTTTGAGAAAAATATTTTAGTTTTTCCGTAGAAATGATTTTTATGAGATATATGTGAAGTGTTGATAATTGATAATAAATGTTCAATAAGTTAATGTAAAAAAATTATTTCACATTTTCATGAAAAATAATGTTTTAGGCAAATCTTCGTTAAAATAAAGTTATCGTATAACATTTCTTAAGCAAATTTTTATAAAGAAAATGACGAATTTTTGAATTTTCATGAAAAAAATTGTTTGGAAATTGCATGCAAATATTTTTGTGTTGTATTTTTGTCAAAAACTTTTTGTGGATAATTATATCTTGGCAGGTGTGTAAATAGCTTGAAGAGGTTCGTTGGCCAGGAAAATCGTACCAGTTTTTCTCGGAACATTTAAGGTTATCTTCGGAACATTTTTTTACTTTTTCAAACAATCAAGTTATTTTGATAAAATATGGTACACTGTTTCTATTATATAGGCTATATCAGTTGATGCCTCTCATTAATTAAAAGAAAGACATATTTGCCATTAAAAACTTTTTTGAAAATTCACTACCATAACGTACTTGATGCGTCCAGGCTTTTAAAATCCCTGCATCTGCTCGTGTATGTCTCTTATAAATCAACTTTTATCTATTATCGGAAAACTAGCAGTCTACTTCCAAGGCTAGTAAACCATTTACTACATTATTCAAGCCTCTAACTTCCTTCGCTCGTCTCGTCGTCGCTCCTGTTCTGTTCCTGATCTCTTAGGATCCTGAGCTTCGTGTCCTATATGCTTTATAAACATCAAAGACCACTTTATTACATTACGTCTATAAAACGAAATTCGATGCTCAAATAATTTCAACAATTCGTTTCATTTTTTTTGCCTCTCTTTATACACGTAGCTCACTGAAGCGACATTTTATGCTTGGTAGAATGCAGGTATGGTTTTAAAGCTGAAAAGAAAAACTAAGACTCGAAAGCAAAGGAATATTATTTAGGAAATAAAAGCGGGGAAGGTCAACCGAAATATACATACTTGTAAGGAATAATCTCTGGAAAAATATATTAGATTTGCCTGTTTTCTCTGTAACATCTATAACCCAGAGCAAAGTTTTTTTTGTGGTTATTTTTACAAATAATCGTTTTTTTTAAACCTCTATTTACTTGATATTTTCTTTTTAAATGGCTCCTAAAATTGTGACAATATTAAAAATAGCATAGTATCAAAAATTATATATATATATATATATATATATATATATATATATATATATATATATATATATATATATATATATATATATATATATATATATATATATATATATATATATATATATATATATATATATATATATATATATATATATATATATATATATATATATATATATATAGAGAGAGAGAGAGAGAGAGAGAGAGAAAGTGTTTCTAAAATGATGGTGTATGTTACAGGTGCACATTCAGCACAAAAAAAGAAGACTATTTTTTCATATAAACATGGGTCCGCAAATGCTTAGTTTTTTAATTACAGCGTGTTAAACAATAGTTAGCTTTATATGTCAGTTCGGCACCTTTCGACTTCACTCAAATTTATAAAAAGGTTTTTTTCATGTTTGTTATTGAATAATTTGTTATAGTAAAACTCACGTTATATGTAAGTATTTTAAACTTTTATATTTTTCCTATGTAAATTGTAAACCTTCTTCTTTCCATGTTGTAGCCTTGAGAATGGTATAAACTTTTCCGAAAGCTCGGCTTTTAATAAAGAGTTTTATTTTTCAACTGACGGCTTTCCTACAATTTTTTGAGTAAATATATATATATATATATATATATATATATATATATATATATATATATATATATATATATATATATATATATATATATATATATATATATATATAAACAGAGGGTGTCCCAAAAGTCGTAAATCAAACGTCACACGAAGATAGGCTGGCTCAAACCCTATATGATCTTACCAAAAAGTTTACGGTTTTTAGGATATTGACAATTTTATGAAAAAAATGAAAATGAAAATTGTCAAATTTTAAGGTATTTTGCCCCACCGCATGTAGAGAAAACATTTCCGGAATGTGATTTTTCTGCACTTTGATCCTCAATAATGGCGTTATCGAATTAATCTGAAATATTTGGTGTCGTTATTTAAAAAATCTGAAGAAAAAAAATTAAAATCGGAGTTTCGTTCCCCACTTTTTTTTTATTTGGAATAAACCTCCGCACTGAAATAAAAACTTCAGTAAAATTTACTGACTCGTAAGATCGAAAACTTTCCTATTTTATGAAGATTCTAAAATGGTATAAAACATTATCAACATCTCTGAAAGTAATTCACTGTCGACGATTGAAAGAGAATTTGAAAGCGAAATCAGGTAGATAATAAACAAAAACAAACAAATTGTGACATTTATTTAAAAAAATGTGTCGATGTCAGTAAGATTACTAATTTGTACTTGCTACACACGCGCTCACTTCTTAGTAAATTAATTCACTAACGGACTTTGTTTTATTCTGGATTTTTGATGCAATGGAAAATCAAGTGCATTACACCCATCAAGAGTATGCGGACATGCATCTTATTTATGGAGAGGCTCGATACGTGCCGTTCAGAGGTAGTGTGATGTACAACGCCAGACGAGCGGCAGGGATTTATGCGCAGCGCTACCCAGACCGCCAACATCCATATTCCGGCGTGTTCATAATAACCCATAACGCCTACAGCGCCGATGGAATGCCTGGCATCAATAGTGTTGATCGATCTGGACGACCGCGAACTGCAGACGAGGATGTTATTACCGAAGAACCTGGTACCTCGACGTGGAAAGTACAGAGACGAACTGGTGTCCCAAGGTCTACTACTTATAGAATTTTAAAAAGGTATGGGAACCATCCCTACCATATTCAGAGGGTCCAAGTTTTGGAACCGTGTGACTACGCAAAAGGCAAGCGATTTTGCAAAATTATGTTAAGAAAAACCAGACAAGATCCCAATTTCTTCGATAAAGTTATATGGAGTGACGAGGCAGCATATAAAATGTTGGACGCATGAACCTTCACAACTTTCATAGTTGGAAAATTGAAAATCCACATGAATTCAGAGAGGATCTGTACTTATCCGAGCATCTAATCGTCTGGGCCGGTATTTTTAACGGAACACTTTTGGAACTGCCTCCTACGTTAAATAGCCAAAGATATTTGGCGTTTTTACAAAATAAGTTGCCATAACTGCTGGAAGACACCAATCCTGTGTGCCGGTATTTTTAACGGAACACTTTTGGAACTGCCTCCTATGTTAAATAGCCAAACATATTTGGGGTTTTTACAAAATAATTTGCCATAACTGCTAGAAGACACCCCATTAGAACTTCGGAGGACAATGTGGCTTCCAAATGATGAATGCTCAGCCCAGTATGCCTTAGAAGTAAGGCAATACTTGAATCAGATATACCTGGACAGGTGGATTGGCCGTCTAGAACCCTTGTGCCCAGCTAGCTCACCAGACCTAAATCCACTAGACTTCTTATTGGGTATGCTTAAAAGATAAAGTTTATGAAAAACCAATAAGACATCAAGAGGAGCTACGTCAAAGAATCAGAGCAGCAGTTCAAGATGTTTCACGAAGCTGTCTAAGAAGACTAAGAGGATCGTTCCTAAGACGATGTCGTTTATGTATAATATAGAATGGTCGTCAAATTAAGCACTAATAAAATAATTTTTGTAAATGCCACAATCTGTTTTGATTTATTAGCTACCTAATTTCACTTCCAAATTTACTTTCAATCGTCGACAGTGAATTACTGTTAGAGATATTGATAATGTTTTATGCCATTTTAGAATATCCATAAAAGAGGGAAGTTTTTGAAATTATGAGCCAGAAAATTTACAAAAAAAATTTGTTCAGTACGGAGGTTTATTCCAAATTAAAAAAATTGGAGAAGAAAAGTCTGGTTTTTAATTTTTTTCTTCAGATTTTCCTAATAATAATACAAAATCATTCAGATTTGTCAATATCTTGAAAACCGTAAACTTTTTGATAAGATCATATACGATTTTGCTGAAAGGGCTTAAGCTAGCCTATTTTCGTGTGACGTTTGATTTACTATATATATATATATATATATATATATATATATATATATATATATATATATATATATATATATATATATATATATATATATATATATATATATATATATATTATATACGATGGGATACATATTTACAAGCTGCTCAAAAATATATAACATCATTGGTCTATTTTAATAAACAACGAAAAAAAAACAAATTTTCTTAATTCACATTCTAAATTTTGCTGTAGATCATGCAAAAATGTATTAAATTGTGTTTGTCTCCGATATACGCAATGTGTCAAAATATGATTTAATTTAATTTAATTCAAATTAATGTCAAATATGGGTCTGTATCAAATTTATAGTTCAGGCAGTAATATGAAAATTCAGAATGCAGCAAGTGCGTTATGGTAGCGAATTTTCATTAAATGCTTCAAGCTTGCATAACTCCATTTTCGATAAACCTAAAACGTTGAATTGGTGTGTAGTAAGGTCTTTACCAGGGCAATATATGTACGAAATTTCATTAAAATATCTTTGTTTTCTTTTAACACATTTTTTTTTTCCACAAGATCAAACTTTTTTTAGAAAAACTGGTCCATATAAATATTCAAACGGACCTTGGTTTTGGGTTCTAAGGGTCCAAACTCGCTTTCATTTGAAGATATTTTTGCAAAGTCTCACCATCGATACCTCTCTATTGGCGAATTTTTATAAAAAATTCGCTAAAACGGGTTATTAAAAGAAAATTGTAAACAAAATTTGGTAATGAGGAGTTCGGATGTATGGAAAATAAAGGTAGCAGATGTAGGAAATTAAAGTGATATATTTAAATCGTTATGTGTCAAAACTGGAAGTATGTATAGTAATTTTGGAATGTAACTGACGAATCTGGATTTTTAGTAGCGACATTATGTTAATATACAGCACAAGTTTCCGGCTTCTGGTATAGTACATTCTGTACCATTTTAGTGAATTTTCTTTAAAAAAATTCACTAATGAGGAGATTCCGACTTCAATTTTTTTTTAAATTTCTTCAAATGAGCGCTAATTAGGCCCCCTAGAGCGGGTCTGTTTAAACTTATATATTTTTTTAAATTATATATTATATATATATATATATATATATATATATATATATATATATATATATATATATATATATATATATATATATATATATATATATATATATATATATATATATATATATATCACACCGATAACTCAAAAAATAATGGGCTGATCTTGATCAAATTTGGTGAATACCTTCCTTTTGCAAGTGGCTTGGAAAACTTCATTACCTAGGAAAATTTTGTGCTTTCTTTCTAAAAAAAATTATATCTCCGGAAACAACAAAGTAAGGGCAACCAAATTTTGTACGCATTATTGTATTATAAAGGGTGAAGCATGTACCAAAATTTAGTTCTCTAAGTTCATAAAAGTTACGGGCAGCTAAAGAAACAAATTTTGGAGTTTTCCTCGCCAAACTCGCAATGTGAAACGTCAAAATTGGCAATGTTTATGCATGTGAAACAAATACGGATTGTGAAAAGAAAATGTTTCAAGAAGAGTGTTCTACAAACCCTTAAGTTTCAACTGTCATTGCCCTTCATTTTACTAAAATGTTTACAGAAAATTCATTTCAAATAGACCATTTGTCTGATGCTTGGGCTGTCGGTTTAGCTAACTGGATGCTTTCGCTGTGGGTTTAGTGAAGTTTATGGTTTAACGGTCTATAATTTTTATCTAATTTTTGTAGAACAAATTCGTTAATGCATTTTTGCATTTTTTATCGAAATATGATGCATGTTTGTAACAAGAAAATCTTGACGCAGTAAGTGCGTTTTAGTAGCGAATTTTCATTAATTCCTTCAAATTTCAGTAACTCTCTTTGCTATTAACGTAAGTTTTGTTGGTTAGGAAACCAACTTTTAACTTTATTTTCGGAAAAATTTTGTATATTTTTAAAAAGTAAGTAATTTTGATAAAATATAGTACATTGTTTCTACTACATAGGCTATACCGGTAATCAGATTGATGCCTGCTCGTATTTGCTATTAAAAACACTTTTATGAAAATTCGCTTATTAATAACCGTATTATTATTAGTCTTTTAAATTTTTTGGAATAATATATTATACTTTGTTTTTAACAAAAGAAGCTTTGAGAAATATCACAGACTGAAAATGAAATGTTTAGCTTTAATTAACATATTTTATCAATGAAGGACAAAAAAATTACCTAACGGAAGTTTCTTAATTGGACGAAAATATAAAGTATATAATCTAATTAGGCCGCTGCTAATTGATATTCTGATCAAAAGTGGGTTAAAGATTTTGCAATATAATTAAGAGAATCAGTTATAATTAATAAGGCTTTATTGCTTATTTTAATAGGCTTGCCTCTGTTTTTATGATACTAACCAAACAAGGAATGCAAAATTTACACTACGGTATTATATACAACTCATTCCAAAAGTCAAAATGAAAATGCGAGCTGTTAAAGTAATCACAAAGTGAAGACTGGAACCTGTAATGAGCACTGATAAGTACACTTGGAGAACCCAAATCACCACAACACATTTTAAAAGACCTGACGATCGTTTCACTAACCAAGTTAGCGTCATCAGAGGATGAAACATTCTAAATACTTAAAAAACTAACATCAACTTATATACCGGACTTCAGGTAAAGAGATGGAACCGAGATGAGACACTAGTCGTAGGCAAATTCCAAAGTGTATTGTATTTTTATCGCCGGACAAGGTCTTTGCGCTATCCCTACTGCTTTATCTAAAAAGTGTCCATCTGTAATAGTCTTGAGAAAGTTAACAACTAAATTAACAACGATTCATTTGGCGGCAATAACTGCATACTTATGTTATCGCTAAAACGTGCCGAAAACGTGGGAATTTTATTTAGCAAAGCAATCGATCAAGTGACTCGTAATTGGCGCTGGTGAAGTGTTCATACATTTTTTGTTGTAACTGTATTTCGCAATATATACGCTCTCGAACCCATTTATCTGTCCTGGTTTTCTAACATTTTTTTTATTAATTTCAGATTATCTTTATCAACGTGATGATTATTATCCCAAATATGTCGGGCGACGGCAGACTTATCTACAGTACCGTAACGTAGTTGGGATATGTGTTCTTTGAATCTGATTCCAATCGATCTTTTTGTTTGTCCGTCGTATTTAGGATTACAACCTTTACAACTTATTTCATAAATTCCCGACGTTTTGTCCGCGCTATCCTTGTCTTTTGGGTTACCTAGCAAGTTTTTAAAGATATTTGTTGTTGAAAATGCTAGCTGTAAGTAGACTTTTTTTAAAAAGGCTGTCTAGACCCCTCGTGATTCTAGGTTCAAATGGTAAGCAAACAAAGTTTTTTTTTTCCGATTTGTCTCTTCTGAACGTCGTTGATTCCGTCAAGATTTTCTTTGTTTTCTGTTTGTTGATTAATTTTTCCACTAGGAAAGCAGTGTATCCGTTATATTCGGCCAGGTTCTTAATATAATTCAATTCTTTGGTATATCTTCTTTCCTTTAAACAAAAGTAGATATACCAAAATGTTAGAAAACCAGGACTGCTAAATGGGTTCGAGAGCGTATATATTGCGAAATATAGTTATAACAAAAAATGTATGAACACTTCACCAGCGCCAATTACGAGTCACTTGATCGATTGCTTTGCTAAATAAAATTCCCACGTTTTCGGCACGTTTTACCGATAACATAAGTATACAGTTATTGCCGCCAAAGGAATCGTTGTTAATTTAGCTGTCGTTGAACTCTCTCAAGACTATTACAGATGGACACTTTTTAGATAAAGCAGTAGGGATAGCGCAAAGACCTTGTCCGGCGATCAAAATACAATACACTTTGGAATTTGCCTACGACTAGTGTCTCATCTCGGTTCCATCTCTTTACCTGAGATCCGGTATATAAGTTTATGTTAGTTTTTTTAAGTATTTAGAATGTTTCATCCTCTGATGACTCTAATTTGGTTAGTGAAACGATCGTCAGGTCTTTTAAAATGTGTTGTGGTGATTTGGGTTCTCCAAGTGTACTTATTAAAGTAATCAGTTGATTTTCGATTTTCCTTGATATCTAGAAAACTATTTGACATATTTTCTGGAAAATTAGTACAGATGGGCTTTTCATAGTGGGAAAATATAATTAATTCCCAATTGTAATCTATCAGATATAGGTTGATACTTGTGATATTTTTCAAATTTAAAAAACACGTACACTTTTTGTTAGCGTGGTCAGGAAATTTTGATGGGAAATTATATTCTCTTGTGGCTGCATAGCGAAAAATCTGGACACAGCAAGTGCGCTATGGAAGTGAATTTTCATAAAAATATGTTTGATAGCAAATATGTCTCTCTAATGCAAGCAAGCATCAATCTGGTTATCGGTAAAGCCTATATAGTATAAACAATGTACCCTATTTTATTAAAATAACTTATTGTTAGAAAATATAAACATATTTTCCGAAAATAAACTTTAAATGTTTCCGAGAAAACTGATTTCCTAGCCAACAAACCTTAGGCTAATAGCAAATTGAGTTATTTAAATTTGAAGCATTTAATGAAAATTCGCTACCAAAGCGTACTTACTGCGTCTTGATTTTTTTTCTTACAAACATGCATCATATTTCGTTAAAAAATGCAAAAATAAAATAATATAAGGGGGTTCGAAAAAAGAATTGTAGGTATCACCAACGACTTATGGAGCACCCTGTGATTGTCAAGATAATTTTATAAGATGTAACTCAAGACACCCTATAATTAACGTATACAACTTTTTCTCGTATCTCTTATAATAACAATTATATTGAGCTTTACCGTAGAAATGCGTCACCCTGTATATATGTAAACAGATAAAAACTAAAAATAAACCCGGATATGATTCTAAGGGGTCTAGTCAGCGCTCACTTGAAGAACACATTTTAAAATTGAAAAGTCGCGGTCGCCTCATTAACAGATTTTTTCTATGTAAATTAGCTAAAAATTATACACCGTTAAACCATAAACTAAAACTAACGCCAAAGCATCAGAGAAAGGGTATATTTGAAATGAAATTTCTGGAAACACTTTAGTAAAATAAAGAACAATGACGGTTGAAGCTGAAACTTAAGGGTTTGCAGAATACTCTTCTTGCGACAATTTATTTACATAATCGGTATTTGTTTCAGGTTCTTTGTCTAAATGCTGCCAATTTTGACGTTTTAAATCGCGACTTTGGCGTTTTAAGGAAAACCCCAATTTTTTTTCTTTAAATGCCCATAAGTTTTTGTCTTTAAACTCACCGTCCTAAAGTTTATGTAATTGGTACATGGTTCACTCTTTATAATACAAACACGCTTACCAAATTTGGTTGGCCTTACTTTGTTTCTTCCAGAGATATAATTTTTTCCGAAGGAAAACACAAGCCACTTGCAAAAGGAAGGTACTTAAAAAATTTGTTCAAGATCGACACATAATTTTTTAGTTATCTGTGTTATATATACTTATATATATATATATATATATATATATATATATATATATATATATATATATATATATATATATATATATATATATATGCAAGCTGGTAGCCATAACTGCCAGGAAAAGATTTTGTCGAAAATGACCTGAAACACGTCAAGTTTGCTTGTGGGGTGGACAACTTTTGACGCAAAAAGTATAGCCCAAACTTTCCTCTTCTAAGCGGGGCTGTCATCTCTCAAATTTCTTCAAATGGTAATAGGAGTCACGTGCTAGCTCGTTGAAAAGGGCTTTTGTTTCGCTAGATATTGCTTTTTTTATTTTTGAAAGTTGGTCTATTCGTTTAGAAGATATCGGTTTATGCAATATTACTAATAGATTTCCTGTGAAATTCTTAATGCTTGAGTTGGGCCTCATCAGCGTCCATTACAATATAAAAATGTTGCTAAAGGTTTGCGTAGGTAACAAAAACTAATTTAGATTAAGGTGCTCAAGTTATATGACCGACTATAATATTCCGTTTATATAAAACTGTATTAATCAGGGTTCCCACGACATGGTGGTTATTGTCGCGGACTTTTCCACTAACCTTGCATAAAATATTATGTTAATCCCTCTTCTAATGGAGAATAATTACTGTATAACTTCTGAATGTCACAACGTCTGGGGTAGACATATTTTAAGGTAAAAAGAACTGAACAAGGCTATATTCCAGACTGAATTTATTTAGTAAAATCCCTACGCGTTTCGGCTCATATCACAGGCATCTGCAGGGGCTTCCTGAAACAATACAAAAAGTGGTTGTGTCAGAAACAAAGTGTCTGGTAGGTCGGCAAGTATTACACGATACAAGCAGCTAGAAAATTCTAAACAGTCTTACAAGCAAAGTCTACCTAGAAACTAAAGTCAACGCTAACATGCTCTACAACAGTTACATTTATAAAATCAAAGCTAAAAGTTAAAAGTTGAGAAGTTAGAAACATCAAAATGTCCAAAGCTTGCTCGAGGCACCTCTATGCAGCACAAACAACAATTCGCAAGCAGTAAAATTAGCAAAAAAACGGGTGAGAACTCGTGTAAGTTAAGTTTAAAAGTGAACTGACACACCACAAGGTCTTTACATAAATAGATAGAGAAGCTGTTGAGGCAGGCTGCACAATCAGAGCAGAACTTTCAGAGAAAAACACTGAGTTCAACCTATGATACCTATAAAGAATAAAACCAAAATGGACAAACATACTTACGTTCTGTTATTTATATAACAGGAACTGAACTTTACAAAAAATCTATCATAGTGGCTGTTCTCATCGACTGTCGTTTTTGTTTCCCTGCACTATAAGGGTGAAGGCAGCATTAGAAGCATCAAAATCTCAAATCACAGCAATGGACACACGGCAATACAAATAAAAATTTCGCATTTGAAAGGAGCATAGTTAAAAGCCGAATATCAGAAGTGAACGGGAAGGGGAAAACAAATGAACTACGATTTTTAGATAAAAGTGACAAGTGACAGACAAGTGACGTTGACACCTAACGGGACGTGCCGAAAAGCACAGAACAAGAAGCATTTCCGGGTTCCTTGACTCCACAGAATACTTTAGTTTTTCATTGTAGATGGCACTAATTCAGGATATTTCTATAAATTGGCGGAAAGTTAATCTCACTGGTATTAGAAGCATTTAGAACAGTATTGTTGGAGTTGTAGATGTATCTGTAGATTTCCATCTCTTCAAGGACGAAGTGCTCAGTTCCAAAAGTGGATGGGTGAAGAATTTTAACATTGTTTTCTTTATCAAAGACATGACCAGTCTCTCTGAGGTGGCAACCAAAAGCTGAAGTGACGTTATCAGCATTGTTTCTGCTCCTGAGATGTTCGGAAAATCTTGTGTTTAGAGCTCTCCCAGTTCTACCAACATAAACAGTGTTGCAATCAGGATCTCCACAACTAAAGCAATAAACTCCTGACTTCTTAAGGAGGGGGATGGCGTCTTTATTGTGAACTAGCATCTTGTTAAGGATGTTCTTCGATTTGTAAACGAATTTTATATTGTCTCTCTTCAAAACTGTTGTGATGGCACTAGTAATGGGTCCACAATATGTTAACGGAAAGTAGCAAATGTTGTCAGCTTGAGATGCTGGGATGACTGAACTGTCTTCTCTTAGAATTTGGCGACCTTTTTTTTCCTAATCAGTTTATCGACAATGCTGATAGGATAATCGTTGTTAGTGGCTAAATGCTTGATAATATTAAGCTCATTATAAAACTTTATTTGTGACATAGGGATTCTAAAAAGCCTGTCTATCAAGAACCTCAAGGACGCCAGTTTATAAGAGATGTGGTGAGATGATCTGAATGGAATTCAGTGGTCTGTTTGGGTTGGCTTTCTGTAAATTTCAAGCTCGATTGTTGATGGATCTATCAATTTCAGGTTCAAAAAGCTATTGGAACCGTTTTCTTCCAACTACATAGTAAAGTTAATATTGACATGTAAGCTGTTTAGCCAAGTCCAGAAATGATGTAGTTGCTCTGTGGGACCCGACCAGACCACAAGTATGTCATCCACGTTACGTGTCCAGGACGAAATGAAGTCTTTAAACGGATTATAATCCTTGAAAATAAGATCCTTCTCGAAGAAGGTCATGAAGACCTCTGCACAGAGGGGAGATTAAGGGTTGCCCATGGGAAGGCCATCTTTCTGCAGAAATATTTGGTTATTGAAGGAGAATAAGTTCTGTTCCAGACAACCCTTGACCAGAGCGTTCAAATAATTACTGTAATTAAGTTTCATTAGATAAAAATTCCAAAAGTTTTACCATCCTTACCTCTCTATTTTTCACAAAAAATTAAATTTAATTGTAACTATGGCATAATCGGGCCGGGAAATTTTGTCGCTTACCTGCAAGTATAGCTAAGTAGTATTTAATTCCAAGAATCTACTGCGGCTTTGTGTACCATTGCTTTTAGAGAACCCTGTACATGGGTATATGACAACAGTTTCGCTACATCGTAGCTTTTTGAGATACACTATAAAAGGAGGATGTCGAAATTTTAGATGATGTTAAACTAACACCAAAGCTAAACAATGCTTTATAAAATTAGGCTTCAACACTGTTTCACATCAAACCGAATCTCAAGTCGTATAATAAAGAAGAAAATGGAGAACATGAAAAATAATAAAATTAATAGGTCTTCTCTGACTTAGCACTCGTAAATAATTTCTGGGTTTCCGATCCAGCTATTAGCAGAAACAGGAAACAAAATACACAGCTCTCCGCTGAAGATGTATGAGTTGTTTCGCTTATAGTGGATTGCCGTAGCTTTCTTAGAATTCCAACTAGCTTCGTTCACGCCTTTTAGGATATTTATCGTTGGCGGAAGTGGCGTTGTGTTTCTGTTATGTATTTCTATTCTGGCAGTTCATTTACGGTATCTTGCAACTATTGCGAAAATTCATATTTATCTTCTACTGTTTACCAGATATAATAAAATGTCTACTTGAAATAGCAGCTAATTTTTCAAATTTCACACTTATTCAAATGAAGCTCAAAATTGATGCCAAATTTTTGTATCAGTATATCAACTTCTGCATGCAGAGCATCCCACCGGAAGCGGCTGCGATCGCTTATCGGAAAGTATGTACATTACATGGTGATTCTTAAAATTTTCTTTCTTATAAAGAAATTCATGAAAAGCAAAGCCTTTGTGTCACTAGAAGATCGTGAACTTAATTGTTGTGCCACAAGATACCCGGTTCTTGAATAGGTGAAGATCCCTTCGGAAATATGTCTACCGGTAGGACACTTTAAGACTTAGATGCTCCAGGAAAGAACGATGATTCGTAACTAACTGTTCGAAAATGGGTAATTTGTCATAAAAAGTATACGCCTTTCGACTAAAACAGATTTCCCGATTAAAGGCCGCAAGCAGATATACCAATGGAGCAATTTATGAAGACCAAAGTCGATTATAGTATTGACAGAGTAAGCAGATATATCCAACCTTTCTCCTGTAATCTATAGATGTAAAGTTAACTGTAATCTATAAATCTCTTTAAAGCGAGGAGCGCCACTGTTATATTTGGTGCAGCACCGCAGACCTGTGAAGAACATTACGACTGTGAACGTATGAGTGCTTTATAAATCCTCAGAAGTTACTGTGACGAAAACAAAATTTTAACACGACACAGAAACCCAAGCTTCTTTGTTGCTGCTTTTATGTTATTGAATATATGTAAGTGCCAGCAAAGATCCCCTACAACAGTTATAGTCAATGTCAAGAGTGTTGATTAGTATTTTGCCAGCCATCTGGACCTCCAGGCCCTGTGGGTCATTCTTCCTAAATACGATGCAATTATTTGTGTTTGAGGTACTAAACATGACCAGATTTGAAGAGCCCTAGCTGCAAATTTTTGATAGGTCATTATTCAGGAAGTTGGTTACTTCGACTCTCAATGATAATAATATGAGAACGTTTGGTCAAAAGTGCTATCCTTATCAAAGCTGTGAGGCGGAATGTTGGTTCTTAAGAGAAGGTCATTTGTATGTATGCACAAAAAAGTATAGGAGCCAAAACGAAACCATGTGGAATACCCGCATTAAGTTTTAATTTATCTGACGAAACACTATCGACAACAACATAAAAGGAGCGCTTGTTCAGAAAACTGGAGATCGCTAAGGATAGTTTTAAAGGCGATCCGTATAATGAAATTTTATTAAGGAGTGCTGCATGTCAGACCAGATCGAACGCTTTAGAAATAGATACCAAAATAGCGTGGCCTCCTTAGTGGCCAACAACAACAACAACACCAACTTTGTTACTCTAAACGGAAGGTCCTACATATGATTCTGCATTTTTAGTGAATGTTAATACAAAAAAAATCCCCAAATGGGGGTCCAGACTTTCGAATTTTAAAAAATGTCTTTAAATAAACGGGAACTAGGCCCCCTACAACGCATATCCTGGCCAGTTTTAGACAACGTGAAAAAAATTGGGAATATTGCTAGTATTTCTAAAACTAGGAAACATATTTTTTAACACTTGGTATATTGATCTACTTAAATTTAGTACTCTGTTGTCAAGTAAAAAAGTATGTGTAACTACACAGGCTGGTTCAGAAATAATACCAACATTATTATTTCAAATGGAACACTCTGTATGTTTTTGCGTTTTCTGAAGTTACATCTAGTTTAAGATCTAATTGTATTTAAAAAAAAAATTCCTATCTTCATTCACTACTGAAAAAATTGTTGTTAAAAACAATTTTCAAAAATTGTCGATAATGCGAAAATTACGGAACATGTTTTTTGACACTTGATATATTGATGTATTTAAGTTCAATACACTTTTGACAATAAAAAATACAGGACGCAGCAAGTGCGTTATGGTGGTGAATTTTTATTAAATGCTTCAAATTTGAATAACTCAACTTTCTATAAACTTAGAAAGTTGAATTTAGGTACGCAGTAATTCATATTTGCCAAATTTCATTAAGATAACTTTGTCATTTTTGAAGAATCTTTTTTTTTTCGAAAAAAAACTCAAAATTGGAATAACTCAACTTTCTATAAACTTAGAAAGTTGAATTTTGATACGTAGTAAGGCCTTACGCAAGACAATATATACACAAAATTTAATTGAAATAGCATTGTAATTTTTGTAGAAAAAATTTTTCGAAAGAAAACACAACATTTTCCGGGAAAACCTAGTCCGATTTTCCTGGCTAACGACCTTATCCAAGCCATTAATAAAAGGAAGGCACCTGCCGAGTTTGATAGAAATCGGTGAAATATAAACATATACAAATTAAAACTAACCCCGGATATAAGTTCTAGGGGTCCTAGTTCGCGCTTATTTGAAAATTTTTTGCAAAGTCTCACCATCGATACCTCTCTATTAGTGATTTTTTTAAAATAAAAGTTCACTAAAAGTATGCGTAATTCTACAGGGTGGCTAAGAAATAACACCAACTTTGTTATTTTAACTGAACCCCCCTGTATATTTTGCAGATTCTAATAAGCATTTAAGAGATAAATTCAATGATGTAAGTTTTAAGTTGTTAGTGTGGTTACACATACGTTTAGCGAATTTTCATTAAGAAAAATTCGCTAAGGGAGAGGTCACGATGAAAAGCTTTTGAAAAATTCTTCAGATGAGCGCAAATTTGGGTCCTTAAGCCCAAAACCAAGATCCGTTAAGAATTATATACAAATATATATATATATATATATATATATATATATATATATATATATATATATATATATATATATATATATATATATATATATAGTGTGCGTGTGTGTGTATCCGAGCGATAACTCAAAAAATGCTAAACTGATTTCAATCAAACTTGGCAAAAATCTTGTTTGGGCAAAAACCGAGGTCAAGTTCGTTAATCAGCCTGTATGCTCAAGTTTTTCCGGTGAAAAATCGGGGAAAACTTTTTGAAAACGCTATATTTTGTAAGTATCGAAGTGACTGCATTGAGATTTTACATGTGGCTAAAAATAGTGCAAATAAACATATGTTGTGAATTTTAAGTAATTTGGTCCACAATATTTAGACTTTTTTTCCAAATTAAAAATAAAATTTCAAAGACATGCGTTGAAACAACTTTGTGGTTAAAGTCGAATGCCTGGCAGACAGAGTGGTTAAATGCCACGCGTAGATTAATTCACACAACAGGTATAAACCATACAGCAACGGTAACCGAACTAAATATATACCAGGCAGAAAACATACTACCCGAACCAACAATCGCGAAATCTCGGCCGCAGTTATGGAAAATGACAGACGACCTGAAATTAAAAATTTTCCAATTGATTGTTATTTAGCTGGGCGATTCAATCAATTATTAAAATACACTATATTTGTAGCTTTATTAACGGCCTCAAACACCGTTTTAGTCCAGCATAGATATATTATGCTGTTGCATAATAATGTAGCAGAAATTTAAACAAAATCTAGCCAAGACTCTATAAAAATTATTCTAAAATAGTTTATTTTATCTTTAAACTTAAACATAAGACGTCATATAAGACCGAAACAGTTGTAAGATGTGTTTCAATGGTATTTTTACTACCTAATTCTGCAATTAATTAATTATGTATACTTTCAATATAATATCCCGAGCATGAAGCCGATCTAAAGTATGATGCAAATAAAACCTTTCTTGACGTGTTGCTAGACAGAGCAGCGGGTACCGCGCTCGCATCGCACGCAGAAGGTTACGCGATCGAATCCAGTTGGATGAATGTATGTTTTTTAATGTTTTCTTTTTACATTTGGAGAAACAATAATGCACAGATTTCATACGTTTTGAACAAGATCTCATTTTTGTTTAAAACGCCTAAATAAGTTTGTCACCTTTGAGTCTGAAATTATAATTTTGTTATTGTTGTAATTGTTATTGAAGAAACCGGTTTGATTAGATTGACTAAAACGAAATCAAACTGGCGATTAATAAGGAAAAATAACTGCCACGTTTATATTTTGGCAGATACTTTACTTTTCTAAATATGAATTAAGTTTCCTTCTGGAAGTCTTCTGTATAACTTTAATGAAATTTTTAATACAAGTTTCTTTTAAAAAGACTTACACTATCTACAGATATAACAAAATGTAGCTCTTTAGCTTCATATAAAAGCGAGTTTTGGGCATTTTTCTCAAAAAGAGTTAAAACGCAAGATTTTTCTGATAATAGAGAGATATCGATGGTAACACCTTCGCAAGAATTTTTCAAATGTGCGCGTACTAGGACCTCTAAAATCTATTTTCAAGGTCTGTGTAAGTTTAAAGTATTAACTTTACTAATATGCCGTATAATATTAGTGTACAATTCTTATAAAAATTCACTACTATAACGCACTTGCTGCGTCCCGAAATTTTTTACTTGACAACAGGATATTAAATGTACGTACATCAATGTACCAAGTGTAAAAAAATATGTTTAGTAGTTTTCGAAATATTGGCAATATTCCACATTTTCCTTACACCCTGTATATTGTTGTGTGTTTGTGTGTGTAGTGAAGAATAGCGCAAGGCGCCAGCCTCTTAGAACATTATGAGATGTACGACAGGGTCGCCATCTCGGTGCAGAACCAGGTAGTTGGTATGTTGTCGTGACAGCTTCAATTAACAGAAAATATAATAACTAGAGCCTGTATACAAACAACTAACAATTTTGTAAATTGTGAACTCTGGCCCATTTCTGCCCTAATACATACTTAAGACTAGATGTATTCACGTCATAGTTCTCACAATGTTCTTGAAGGCTGGCTACCAAAGCCGTATGACTTTATTGGTGTGTTCTCGCTGTAGTTAGTATAACGCACTGACGAGCTCTAACTAGAGCGAAACCGGTTTCTAATTATGGTGAGAATACATCTAGTCTTATATACATTGTCCCTGTATTAGGGAAGAAGTGGGCCAGGGCTCACAATTTACAAAATTGTTAGGTGGTTGTACGCAGTCTCTATTTATAACATTTTTGTTAATTGAAGCTGTCGTGACAACATACTACCTGGTCCGCACCGAGATGGCGACCCTGTCGTACATCTCACAATCTTCTAGGAGGCTGGCTACCATAGCCATATTACTTTATGGGTGTGTTCTCGCTGCTCTAATTAGAGCGAAACCGGCCTGCGTTTCTAATTATGGTGAGAATACATCTAGCCTTACGTAATAAGGTAACATTGACAGTATCACATTTGGAATTGGATTTACCAAAATAAATGCACTAGAATATTATGTAAACTTTTAGCCATATCCACCGAATTATTTAGTTCCAGTTCTCTCAAAGTTGAGATTTTCTTCAAGACGGGCTTTGCTATTTAAGTACCCACTTAACAAGTGTGGGCAGATGTTATGGCCATTTGTAAATCCCACTATTATGTAAGTTCACACCCTACTCTGTTAGATTATCCAATTTAATTTCATAAGTACAGCTAATTTACATGTATCATGTGCTTATTTCCGTGCTACGTGACCAACACAATGTGCGCTTGTTATTTTGCACATTAAGCTTTCATATACTTCTGTTAGCATATTAATGTAGCATTTAACAACGTCCAAGTAAAAAGTAACAACACTATGTTGTAAAACTACACCGTAGATACATTATTAAGCTCAGATGTATACAGGCTGGCGCATTTAAAACGAAACAGACCGATTTGTGTCCAGAGAATTTTTTTTAAGAAACGCTGAAACACGTCAATTTTAATATTGAGGGGGACATGTTTTGACATAAAACTCAACTTTGTCATATCAACCCCTTAAGGGTGGTGATAACAACCCTTATATTTTAAATAGGGAACATGGGTCGAGTGTTACATCATTTGAAAGCTCTTTTCTAAATTCAGTACACTAATTATTTTGGAAGTTTTATCAACTCGTTTAAAAATTATTCACAGTTGGAGTAGCAAGAACATATTTCATTCATTGTGATAAGAAATGCACTAATTAGTCGATTTTTCGTTAAAAAAAATAAATAAAAAAACCAAACGTTCAAAATTTTTTCTTCAGTTAAGTAAGTGTTCAAATTGTTGACAACCAGCTTCCATACAAAAGTATAAATTTTGTTCAAAACGAGCTTTGACATTCTGGAGCATTTGTGGAGTTATTAGACGACATTCTTCAACAATGCATCGTCGTAATTCTTCCAGAGACTCCGGTTCTGTTGCGTAAATTCTACTCTTTAAATGACCTCATAAAAAGAAGTCTAAAGGAGTTAAATCCGGCGATCTAGGGGGCCACTCAATAGCACCTCTACGCCTCGATTGTTCTGGAAACTCTCTGTTCAAAAACTCCCTAACACGTTGTGAACAATGCAGAGGAGCTCTATCTTGTTGAAACACTAATTGATTTTCTTGATAGCGATCATCATTATCAACAATGTCAATTAGTAGAGGGTAAACGATATCTTCTAGTAACTCCAAATACGTTTCGCCACTCAAATTGCCATAAAAAATTGGTCCGATTAAACGGTCTTCAAAAATGCCAGTCCGGACATTCAATTTCTATGGAGTTTGAGTGTGGACTTCGTGAAAATTTCTTGGATAATTATCTGCCCAATAAATACAATTATGACGATTGACTGTAGAGTTTAATAAAAACGTACACTCGTCTGAAAACAGATATTGAACAGAAAGTTCATGTTATCAGCTATTCGTGCAGTCATAACTTCACAAAACTCCAGCCGCCGATCAAAATCATCTTCATTCAGTTGTTGTACAAGATGAATTTTATACGGGTGAAATTTATTATGCTTCAATATTCGCTGAATAGTTATTCTTTTGATGTTTGAAACAGTGGCCAATTTTCTCGTTGTTCTCGAAGTTGGATCTGCAGCAATTTGTCCTAAAACTTCAATCTTTAGTAGTCTCATTTCTAACCGGAAATTCACGTTCAGGATCCCGTTTTTTGTTGACTACTGAACCACTTTGTCGAAACTTTGCAACTAACTTCAAAATGTATTTTCTGTTAACATGTCTGTTCGGATGTCGTTCATTAAAGAAATTTGGTGTACGGTTGGCACAGTCATCGTTTTTGAAAGAAAAAAGAGTCATTATTTCAACTCTTTCTTCTACAGAATACACCATTGTGAAATTAATTTTCGGTAGTACTATCAAGTATCAAACTGACCGATAAACTGAAATAATAAACCGCATTTCTCTCATTCCGATAAGAAATGTTCTGTTAGTCAATTTTTTGTTTACACACCAACAAAACATTTACTATCAGCACATTTCTTATCGGAATGAGTGAAATGCGTTTTTGCATCTTCAAGTGTGAATAATTTTTAAACGAGCTGATAAAACTTCCAAAAAAATTAGCGTGCTGAATTCAGAAGAGAAAGAGCTTTCATATGATGTAACACTCGACCCATGTTCCCTATTTAAAATATAAGGGTTGTTATCACCACCCTTAAGGGGTTGATGTGACAAAGTTGAGTTTTATATCAAAACATGTCCCCCTCAATTTTTAAATTGACATGTTTCAGCGTTTCTTTAAAAAACAATTCTCTGGGCGCAAATCGGTTTGTTTCGTTTTCAATGCGCCATCCTATATATAAAAGGAATAAGTGGTTATTCCCTGGAATATTTTAAGAATATTTTATCATTGTATGGTTTTGTAAAGCCGTTTTCTTTTGAAGAACAACATTTTATCACCTAAATATTACATATAAAGCTTCTTAATGTGCAAGAGCCATTGAAAACCCAAACATTCGGTTCTCCATCCACTGCCAATTGATTTTGTTGACTTACCCCATTTTACCCTAATCCAAAAGTTATTCTTAAGGGAGCTAGAGCCCTTTGAAGATGACGCTCTTAAGTCAGTCTTTTTAAGATATCTCAAAAATTCCACTACCTAAAAATATAAAACTTACATAATAAATCAGCTTTTAATGCCAAACCGGTTTGTGTAAATAAAGCTTCTCTATTGTAATCACAGGCGTATTGTTTGGCGGGGGTAAAAGTTAGTTTGAAATATATTATATTTACCTTTAAGTTGTGACGGTGTACTTCGGAAGGGTGAAGTATTTGGTAGGAAAACGGGTTAGCTCACCATTTTCTTGAAATATATTTTTTTTTTGGGGAGAAAAGTGAAAGCCCCAAAGAGACGGAATGATATACCACTCTGCGACGAAAATATGAATAGTAAATATGACTGGGATATAAGATATATCAAAAATAATGCTGCAAATTGAATTATAACTTCCATATATCTGTGATAATTTATTTTCTTCAGAAAGGCATTCTCATGGAATGAATTTAGGGCCCATGACTTGACCACAAAGAAAATATTTGTATTCCTGTACCCATAAACTTTTGAAACGTTATATTACTCGAGCTTTATTAGAAAAAATGTCAATTTTCACCAAATCACCCCTTATTTATCTCCTACTCTCTGAAGCGATCTTACCCAAAAACAATTAGAAGCGTCTCTTTGTCGTGCTAACTGGGTACCATATTTGAAGATGATATCTCAATTCGTTCGCAAGTTATTGCACCTATTAACAGACAGGCGTACATGCCGACAGACCGACCGACCGACAGACCGAAAGGCAAAAAAATTTCATTCCTAAATTAAGTTTTCTATATGTTTTGAGACATTTTACACTGTTTTAGCAAAAAAAAATTCAAAATTTTTGTAGACAATATTCCACGCCCACAGATCAACCTCTAATTTAGTTGCAGCACAGAATACCAAATGATCGATTAAATTCAAAGTTTTCCAATCAATAAACCCGCAAACGTTTTACTCGAGTTTTAACGAAAAAATGTCAAATTTTACCAAATCACCATTCATCCCCTACCCCTAAAGCGCTTTTAGTCAAAAACAATCCAAACTGTTCGTTTGTTAGGTGCTAACTGTATACCAAATTTGAAAACGATATCTCAATTTATTTTAAAGTTATCGTGGCTACAAACAGACAGACATACAGACCGACAGAAATCGTTCCCAAATCATGTTTTATATATGTTTTGATACTGTTTACGGCGTTTAAGCGGAAAAAATTTTTTGAAATTTTTGTCGCCGATGTGAAAGTAATAATAAACGGGTGTACCAGGTCTTTATCTTAGTTTTGCCCAGACACAGAGTTTATGATCGCGGTATTACTCTCGTTCCCATCGGATTTTTTCCCTGGGAAAGCTTTTATTAAGTTGCGGTAATACAGAAATGTTGATATTTTACAATGCCCCACCCCTTTGACCGCTCCTGGTGTCGTATTGGGAGGTCACATGTAGGAAATTATTTGTAGACCTCCAAAATTCAAGTTATTTCCACAAGTATGGCCACCTAGTGTGTTTCTATTAGTGGAAGTAATAATAAACGGGTGTACCAGGTCTTTATCTTAGTTTTGCCCAGACACAGAGTTTATGATCGCGGTATTACTCTCGTTCCCATCGGATTTTTTCCCTGGGGAAGCTTTTATTAAGTTGCGGTAATACAGAAATGTTGATATTTTACAATGCCCCACCCCTTTGACCGCTCCTGGTGTCGTATTGGGAGGTCACATGTAGGAAATTATTTGTAGACCTCCAAAATTCAAGTTATTTCCACAAGTATGGCCACCTAGTGTGTTTCTATTAGTGGAAGTAATAATAAACGGGTGTACCAGGTCTTTATCTTAGTTTTGCCCAGACACAGAGTTTATGATCGCGGTATTACTCTCGTTCCCATCGGATTTTTTCCCTGGGGAAGCTTTTATTAAGTTGCGGTAATACAGAAATGTTGATATTTTACAATGCCCCACCCCTTTGACCGCTCCTGGTGTCGTATTGGGAGGTCACATGTAGGAAATTATTTGTAGACCTCCAAAATTCAAGTTATTTCCACAAGTATGGCCACCTAGTGTGTTTCTATTAGTGTACTTTAACTTGAAAAATTGGAGTCTCTCGGGTAGCAGAATAGGTTATTCAAGTTTGTAATCAAATGCAAAACTAATTTAAATTAATAACTGCCTGGGCAATTTAAAGAAACAAAAATAATGATTTGGTGGGAAAAACTCTGCAAATTTCTTAATAATAGGCGGGACATCTGTATAAATGTATTAGGGGTTGTAAAATAAAATAAATCATTTCAGTAAATTTGAGTAACGGTTTATATATAAATCAAAATAAATAATCAAGTATTTGTCACCACTGCCTCCAGATTAGCGGAGCGGTAGGTCTACGGTTTTTGACTAAAAAAACTGCCAAAAGCAAAATTTGACTTGCAGCGGAATTTCGGAGGCTAAATAATTAGATTGTATTTTAAGATTAAATCAAGACTGGATGAATCTGAATCGGAAAATTGAATGAATTAAACTGGCCAGCGGACCCAACTTATATATGATATAAAATACTTATCCTTGTTTAGTTCTGGAAGTTTGGGGTGTCTTTATTTATCTTATGTATCGGTTAAATTTGTTGTGATTCAAAATTTGGAAATTTACATATCTTCTTTGTAATTATCAGAGTGATAACATTCCCATGTTGATTTTATCTACTCTTTCCCGACTGAAAGTTTTATACGGCTTTTTTAGACAGGTATTTTAAACATAGTATTTATGAAACTTTTTTTGTTTTGTGAGAAAGAACTGAGATTCATCGGACCGAAACAGGAGTTTCAACACACAGTTTTTAACATTTTTGTGTCGAAGTTTATAACGTCAGAGTATTTCCTAATGATAATGGGCGTCTGCCTGAAATCGCTTTAATGCACCGTTTTCAAGAAAAATCAATTTAAAACAGGCAGGACGCAGCAAGTGCGTTATGGAAGTGTAGTTTCATAAAAATGTTTTTAATTGCAAAGATGTCTCTTTAATGCAAGCAGCCATCAATTTGATCACCGGTATAACATATATAGTAAAAACAATGTACCATATTTTAAAAATAACTTGTTTGAAAATGTAGAAAAATTTTCCGAAAATAAACTTAAAATGTTTCCGAGAAAACTCGTTTCCTAAAATAATTTTATAAGATGCAGCTCAAGACACCCTATAAGTAACGTATACTATTTTTCTCGTATCTTGCATAATAACAATTATATTGGGCTTTACCGTATGAATGCCTCCCCCTTTATATATGTAAACAGAAAGTAAACCCGGATGTGGATTCTAGGGGGCCTAGTTGGCGCTCATTTGAAGAAATCTTTTTAGGATTAAAAAGTCGCGGTATCCTCATTAAAGAATTTTTTCTACGAAAATTTGCTAAAAATTAAAGACCGTTAAACTATAAACTTAACTAAAACTACTGCAAAAGCATCAGAGAAAGAGTCTATTTGAAATTAATTTTCTGCAAATATTTTAGTAAAATGAAGGACAATGATGGTTGAAGTTGAAATTTTAGGGTTTGCACATTACTCTTTACATAATCCGTATTTCTTTCAGGTTCTTTGCTTAAGTATTGCCAATTTTGACGTTTAAAATCGCTTTTTTGGCATTTTGAGGAAAACCCCTTTTTTTAAATGCCTATAACTTTTTTGTCGAAATTTTGGTAGGTGTATATATATTTTTTTTCCCAATTGAAAAGTCGGGATCTCCTTATTAGTGATTTTTTTAAAGAAAATTCACTAAAACAAGCACTTGTGAAGCCACGGAAAAAGTATACGACTGTAGTTAGGGCAAAAACAAACAACCAGATATACTATTTAAATTGAATTAAATCTTAAAAGTTTTCATCCCCTCTTTATTAAATTACTTTTTATACAAAAACTCTCTAAAAAATTCTTCGGAATAACAACAATCTAATCAGATAACGGTAAAGTGAAACGAAACTTAAAAAATGATAAAAAGGGAAACTACTAACTAGGATTAGAACTCGTCATATAGGACTCGATTATCGGATGTACAGGGCTTGGCCCACTAGGCTACGTTCGACATGACATACTAGCAGATGTATCTGGTAGTATGTTAATTGTCTAAATTTGCTGTTTACACCAAACAATTTTTGTTTGCAATGGCTTTTTTGCTCATATTTTAACGGAATAAAGGAAAATAACAATCTAGAGACAGATTTAGGAGTTTATTAGTCATTTCTTCTCGTATTTTTCACTCACATTCGTACTCCTACCATAATTATCAATTTTGACGTTTTAACTTTTTTAGATTTAATTAATTAAAAATTAATTTACCTCTAAATTTTTTATCTTTTAATATGGAAACCTGAGTTTTGGCACGTAGGATACTCTTTATGACAGAAACCAGATAACCAAATTTGGTTGCCCTTACTTTATTATTTTCGGAGATATAAATTTTTTTCGAAAGAAAAAACAAAATTTCCGAGGAAAACCTTGGCCGATTTTCCTGGCTAACGAACTTATCCAAGCCACTTGCAAAAGGAAGGTATTTACCAAATTGTATATGGGTTCTATCGGGGCTAGTTCGCGCTAATTTGAAGACATTTTTTCACAATTTAAAAGTCAGGATCTCCTCATTACTGAATTATTTTTTTTAAAGAAAATTCACTAAAATAAACGTTCGTGGCAACTGAAACTAAAAGAACTAGAAATTGGGTCAGAAACAGACACTGATCTCTCTCAGTAAAGTTTTAGTACTGAATAAGCACTTTCATATTACAATATAATTTAAACGGTTTTTACCGTCACTTAAAAAAACTTGAGAGTACGAAAGTAATTCAAAAATAATTTGTCTTCAAGAAAGGTGTCCAAAATTTGAAGAAGCAAGTATACGTAGTTACGTTCCACAAACCATAAAAGGTGCCCTGAACCCAAGTAATCAGACTCAAAAACAGTAGCGGCTCGTGCCTTAATGCAAGAAAAAAAATCGGGGCGCAGCAAGTGCGTTATGGTAGTAAATTTTTATTAAATGCTTCAAATTTGAATAACTCAATTTTCTACCAATCTAGAAAGTTGAATTTTGGTCTGTAGTAGGGTCTTACCCAGTGAAACATGTACACTAAATTTCATTAAAATACCTGTGTAATTTTCGGAGAACAGGTTTTTTTTTTAACCAAACTCAACATTTTCCAAGAAAACGTTATTCTATTTTCCTGACTAACGAATTTATCCAAGCCATTAATAAAACAAAGGCACTTGCCGAGTTTCATCGAAATCAGTTGCTTATTTTTTGAGTTATCGGTTGGATATATAAACATATTAAAAAAAAATTGCAAAGTCGCTCCATCGACACCCCTTTATTAGTAATTTTTTTTAAAATAAAAATTCACTAAAAATAAAGGACTCGCCTATTTTTCCCCGAAAATGTATTATAAAGAAACCTACTTACTAAACTTAATAATAATTAACTACTTACCAAGTTTTCTTCTAGTTAGTTATACGTTATAGTAGTTAAAAAGTCCCTCAAAAACTGAACCTTTAAATTTAAAATATCCACTGAATTAGTCACAGTATCACAATTATTTTGTCCACTTATTAAGCACCCGAAGTAGTAACCATAGTAATAATAATAATTGTGTTGTTCGAACATGTAAACAACCACGAAATTATCTAATTAAAAATCAATCCGACGAGAAGACGAAAATTACTACGTAGTAAGTGCACACGCTCTGCCGAAAGTCCAGTTCAAACTGGAAGTGTGTAATTTTATAGCCCACAACAGATTGATTCGGTCGTTTTCGACGAAGATAATAAAGATTCGGCGATCATTTCACACTGAAGTATCGCATTTCGTGAGAGCGCCGAAAAATACACACCGCCGCCCGCCTGCTTTATATGGATATGGATGTATATAACATCTGCAATGATTAAGACTATACTTATTCTGATTCTGTATTCTGTATAAATGGCTGCCGACTCTCTGCGATCCTCGATATATTAATTTGGTTTGTTGAATGCAGGAGGTAAAAAAGTAAATAATAATGTATTAAAATATAGCATAGCAAAAATATTGTTTTTTCCACGGCAGGCGGCAGCGCGCGCGCACGGGCGCAATTATTGAGGAGCCGCCGCTGCTCAAAAAAATAGTTCAACTTCTAAAAGACATTGCTAATTGACCAGATATAATTTATTGTATTGGTATCGGGAATAAGCTGCTAATGACCCTTTTTTTCCCTCAGGGCTCGTCCGCGGCCTTGCCGCCCCGATATCACCGCAACGCTTGGTTGATTGTGCATACCCTTAGTCTTACTCCACCCATTCCAAAATCACTGTGCCTTGAACTAGTCTGCACAGCGATTGGTAGGGTGAAGTTTTATATTGCTCTGTCTCCGGTCTAGAGTGACCGTAGATCAGTTGTCTTTTCCGGTCCAGAGCTATACACTCACACAAGATGTGCTGGGCTGATTCCTCCCCCTCGCCGCAGAGTCTGCATGCGAGGTCCCCTTCGAACCGCCCCATTTTATGCAGGTGTTTCTTGACGGACATGTGTCCCGTCAAGAGACCTGTTGTGTTTCTGAGCTGTCCTCTGCTAAGGTTTAGCAGCTCCACAGCTCTCTTTGAACTGGGTCCGTCAATTATTGACTTCCCATGTCTGAGCCCTGGACAGTCCGCCCAGTACACCTTGTGTTGGTTTCTGACCCAGGACTTAATGGCTCCCCTGGCAGTGCTCTTTGACACGCCCAGAGCCGGTTCTGGTCCCAAAAATGGTTCTGCTGACCCTCTCTTCGCGAGACTGTCAGCTTCTTCATTGCCTCTGACCCCCGAGTGGCCCGGCACCCAGATGAGGGTCACCTCATTCTGCCCAGCCAGGTCGCTCGTCTCGTCTCGGCACTCACTCACCAGCCAGGAATTTACCCGTGGGCTACTTAGTGCCTTAAGGGCTGCCTGGCTGTCTGTGGCTATGAGGATCCGCTTGTTGGTGTAGCCCCTCCTCTTGTTCTCCCGCACACAGTGCAGGATGGCGTACATCTCGGCCTGAAACACCGTTGCATGGGCTCCGAGGGAAATACTATGACTTACCCTCGGTCCTTCCGAGTAAACACCTGCCCCCGTCCCACGCTCCCCGCCGGATCCGTCCGTGAACCAGACGAGCGCGTCCCGTGGAATGCCCGGCGTCTCCTCCCGCCATGCCTCGCGATCGGGGATTTCCACTGTAAAGTTGTTTTCCCTGCACATTCGCGGGCTCGCGAAGTCTGACCTCATTTTAAGCATGGGCTCCTTCATGATCTCCTGAATTTTGCAGTGGCCCCTGAAGCCTGGGTTGATCTTCAGTCTACCATTGCAGGCTAGTCTGTATAGTCCGCTAATGACCCTTAGTGGTCGATGCCACCTTTTAATTATTATTTAAAAAAAGTTGTAGTCGGGAAGCGTTAAGAAGTTTTCGTTCTCTGATGACGCTACCTTGGTTAGTGAAACGATCGTCAGGTTTTGAAAAAATTTATTGTGGTGATTTGGCTTCTCCAAGTGTATTTATATAGCAGGAGATAAGAAACAGTGGGTTAAAGTGACATATAGGCAGTAAACAAAATTAAAATTTTATATGTTACCTACAATTAGACAAATTTTTGGATTATATAAATTAATCAGTTATAATTTTCTATACACATCGAATTAAACACGTACAAAATTGTATAATTGTGTATACAAGAGTAAATGTAATCAAATAATTAGATTTTCAACTCAAACAAAACATGCCATCTGAATAAGGAGGGTGTAGTGAAAATGAACGAGAAAATAATCGATCTCGTTCCTCCCCTTTCTCAAATTATAATCAAGCAAATTATATTTTCTGTAATTTTGTGCGCACAAAACGCAAATATTATGCAAATTGATCATTTAGTGCATATTATCTTCCCTAGTGTTTCTCTTATTCCGAGGCTTTACAGAAGCCATGACTAAGCTGGATCTTGTAACGTCGGCTTTCGTATGAGGTTTCGTTCTACATATCACGTTCACTCTACATCTATTACTTCGAATTTCATAAAAGAACAATTGCAGCTGCACAACGGTTTGAAACACATTTTGCAGGCGTGTTGAATGTTAACAGTTCTAATGTATCTTTTTAGTGAATCTTAATAGAATTAAGATATTAAAATTTGCACCATTTCAAGAAAATTCGCTTCGATAACGTATTGTGTCCGGACTTTGTTATAAGTACGAAACACTGAACATCTGGAAACCTGACTTTATCGGAACAGAAAACTACAGATGGACAGGACGATCCCATCGTGACCGCGTTCTTACGAACAAAAATGTTAAAAAATGTCTGGACGCAGCTAGTGCGTTATGGTAGTGACAACTTTCAAAGCGGAACATAGGCGAATAACATGGAAAATCACATATTTGCAGTTTGCTACTCACCTCTTTTATCTACAAGAACGGTAGTGGTATCTATCAAAAGAGAATTAATTTTATGAGCTTGCTGATACCAAATACCTACTAATTAAATGCTCTTTTTATCATGAGATGATAATTTCAATATTTTCAAAATGAGCAGCCATGACATGCTAAATTCGAATAATTTTGTTACTGTCAAATCAAACATTTTTGACATGCTAAAGTCGAATAAGTTTGTTACTGTCAAATCAAACATTTTTGATTACCAATACATATTTTCCTGAAAAGCTTTAAAATGAATAATAATAATAGTAATGAGGAACGAGTGTTTATTGTAAAAACATATTACACTGTCGGCAGTTTGCGAAGAGTTCGAGATTTGTTCTCAGTTAAGTACGATGATCGACCCATTCCATCCGTGAGCACAATCCAACGTATTTTAAGAAAATTTGAAGAAACTGCAAGTGTACCAGTAGAAAATAGGTGTGGTACGCTTACAGCTGAATTTGTATTATTTCAATATCAATGTATTTTTATAATGAAACAGGCGTTAGAAGACAAGTTGATGCAGAACTAGAGGAAAGGGTGCTAGCGTTATTCAATATCAATACAACTACAAGTACTAGAGCTGCAGCAGAAGAATGTGGTGTTTCTCGGAAGCGTGTGCGAAAAATCATTAAAAACACAACTACCACCCGTACAAGCCGCAGTGCCATCAAGAGTTGTTGGCAATAGATGAAGAGAGCAGGCGTGTACTTTGTGAAGATGTTATGGAACGTGCCAATCGGGACCGCCATTTTCTTTCATCGATTTGCTTTACTGACGAGTGCACGTTTACGCTAAATAATGAACCTAACGTACAGAATACAAGATACTGGGGGCAAGAAAACCCAAGGTTACAACTTTCGACGAGATCCCACTACCATCAGAAAATTAATATTTGGGCAAGCATTTTTAATAATCATATCATTAGACCGTTTGAATTAATTGGCATTTTAAAATCAGAAAATTATTTGGAACTCTTGGTAAATAAGGTATGTCCTGCATTAGACGAAGTTGCAAATGAAAACCGGGAAGTCTGGTTTCAGCAGGATGGGTGTCCAGCTCATTTTGGTTTAGATAATTTTTTTCCTAATCATTGGATTGGTCGCGGTGGTAATATTAATTGGCCGACCAGATCTCCCGATCTGGCACCTTGTGACTTCTTCTTGTGGGGTAAAAACAAAATTTATAAAACTCGTCACCCAAATATTAATTCTTTGAGGGAGGCTATCTTTGCTGAATGTGCACGCGTTAATAACCAACAACTCGCACAAGTTCGAAAGACATGTATGTATCACACCGATAACTCAAAAAATAATTGTCCGATTTTGATCAGATTTGGCACATACCTTCCTTTTGCAAGTGGCTTGAATAAGTTCTATAGTCAGGAAAGTAGGCCCGGATTTTCCAGGAAAATTTTGTGTTTTTTTTTTATAGGAAAAAATTATCTCCAAAAATAACAAAGTAAGGGCAACCCAATTGGGTACGCTGGTTTCTGCCATAAAGAGTATCTTATGCACTAAAATTCAGATCTCTATCTTAGAAGACAAAAAGTTAGAGGTAAATTAATGTTTAATTCATTAAATCTGATTCAAGAAAGTTGAAACGTCAATACTGAGTAGGAATATGATATACTACAAGAAATAACTAATATGTGTCTAAGTCGTTATTTTCTTTGATTGCGTTAAAATATGAGTAAAAAATCCATTGTTAATCAAAATGGTTTTGTCTAAATTGTAAAACAATTAACATGTATTATGGGATATACGTGCTAGTACATACATGCCAAGCGTAGCTCAGTGGGCTTAGTCCTTGTACATCGGATAATCGACTCCTACATGACGAGTTCTAATCCTAGTTAGTGACTTTACTTTGTATCAATTTTTTTAGTCTCATTTCACTTTACCGTTATCTAATCATATTGTTGTTATTCCTATGAATTTTTTAGCGAGTTTTTGTATAAAAAATAATTTGATAAAGGGGAGGTGAAAGTTTTAAGACTTAATTCATTTTGAATAGCTTATCCGGTTGTTTGTTCTTGCCCTAACATAGCGAACCGTTCCATATTTAATACAGTCGTAGACTTTCCCGTGGCTTCACAAGTGCTGGTTTCAGTAAATTTTCTTTAAAAAAACACCAGCAAGGAGATCACGACTTTTGAATTCAGAAAAATTTCTTCAAATGAGCGCGAACTAGGCCCCCTAGAACCCATATCCAGGGTCAGTTTCAATTATATATATATATATATATATATATATATATATATATATATATATATATATATATATATATATATATATATATATAGGGTGAACAATTTACTAAATTACCAAAATTTAGGTTTGTAAGTTTAAATACAAAAAAGTTAGAGGCATTTAAAAAAAATTGGGGTTTTCCTCAAAACGTAAAAAGTCGCGATTTGAAACGTCAAAATTGACAACATTTAGGCAAAGGACCTAAAAAAAAACGGATTATGTAAAGAGTATTCAGCAAACCCTTAAGTTTCAGCTTCAACCATCATTGCCCTTCATTTTAATAAAATATTTCCAGAAAATTCATTTCAAATATACACTTTCTCTGATGCTTTGGAAGTAATTTTAGTTAAGTTTATGGTTTAACGGTTTATAATTTTTAGCTAATTTTCGTAGACAAAATTCGTTAATGAGGAGACCGCGGCTTCTAAAAAGATTTCTTTAAATGAGCACAAACTAGGCCCGCTAGAATCCATATCCGGGTTTACTTTCTGTTTACATATATACAAGGTGACGCATTTCTACGGTAAAGCTCAATAATTGTTATTATGCAACATGCGAGAAAAAATTGTATACGTTACCTATAGGATGTCTTGAGCTGCATCTCATAAAATTATTTTGACAATCATAGGATGGCCCATAAGTCGTTGGTGATACCTACAATTATTATTTTATTAACATTCCTTATTGCATTTTTGCATTTTTCATCGAAATATGATGCATGTTTGTAAAAAAATCTAGACGCAGTAAGTGCGTTTTGGTAGCGAATTTTTATTAAACGCTTCAAAATTAAATAACGCAATTTGCTATTAACGTAAGGTTCGTCAACTAAGAAACGAGTTTGCTCGGAAACGTTTTAAGTTTATTTTAGGAAAATTTTTGTACATTTTCAAGCAAGTTATTTTGATAAAATATGGTACATTGTTCCTACTATATAGGTTATACCGGTGACCAAATTGATTCCTGCTTGCATTAAAGAGACATATTTGCTATTAAAAACGCACTTGCTGCGTCCGACTTTTTTTTATCAAAGCAGGCATAAAATTTTATTATCAGCATAACCTCTATAGTAAAAACAATGTATAATATTCATCAAAAACTTTGTTATTTGAAAAAGATACAAGAATTTTCTTAAAACAAATTTAACATAGTCCAGGAAAACTGGTCTGATTTTCCAGTCCAACAAACCACTTCAAGCTATTCACACCTGCCAAAATATAATTATTGACGAAAAGATTTTTGTCAAAAATTTTTTGCATGAAAATTTGAAAAAAAATCGCTATTTTTTTACAATAATTGATCTACGAAAATTATATTTTTTGCAAAAATTTGCCAACGATCTTTTTTTACAAAAATTGAGAAATTTTTTTTTACAGTTACTTATTGAACAATAATTTCACAAAAATCTTGCTAAAAATGATTTCTACGGAACACTAAAAAAGTTGCTGCGAAAACGGACTTAATCTTTTTCTCGCGAAAATTTGCTGAAAAAATACATAACATTCAAATAAATATACCTAATCTGTAATTAAAATTAAAAAAGAAAGAAAATGTAAAAAATATTTTTTTGTAAGTTTTCATGGAAATTTTTGCTAGTGAAAGTAAAGAAAACTATAAGCATAAAAATGCTGATATTTTCATGTCACAAGCTGTCGGAAATACGGACGTTAAGTCTGTCACTTCGAAGTTTTACTTGACATTTCTAAAACCAATTTATCAACTACTTATGTACTATTAAAGTGTGTGTGTGTGTTGCATTATGGGATGGTTTTGAACGTTTCATTCATTAAAGTGTAAACATAGATTATCACATCAAATTAATTATTGCTTACCTTTTTTGTGCCAAAGTTTAATTAAATATCTAAATGTTTTTATTTGAAAATTCACTAAATGATCACCTATTCTGATCGGTTAATAGAACAAAATACAAAACTAAAAAAAATGTTACATCTGATCCCTATATTAGTTATGGTATGCGATTATAAATATAAATATTTCCAAAACTAGAGTCTATAGGTATAGGGAGTATTATACAAAAGTTAGAGCAGAGAGAATGCTCTTCGCTTCTGAGACACAAAATCTAGACCATTTCGTTTAAAAAAAAAAAGAGTTAGGGCAGTGTGAATTGCTTCAAGATCAGCCACTAATTGACAGCGCACTATATATGGCATCTCAATTTTTTCGAACCAGTAATATCCAAGAAAACCTCTCTAAATCTTGCATTTAATGGGGCTTTGCTTTCTTTTGTTAAAAACGCCGTATCACAATTTTTTATATGTGCTAAAAACCTGAAAAGTTGAACAATTGAAATAGCTCGAAAACGATAAACGATCTCATTTTTTTCTTACAATTATGCATTGCAATTCGATGGAAAATTTGAAAATGCAATACTTTAAGGAATATTCTGTTAAAAAAAGAACATTTGTATTACCAGCGACTTGTGTGCCACCTCTGATTGTCCAAATAGTTTTATAAGATGCAGCTCAAGACACTGTATCGTTGTGTTACCTAAATTTTCCTCGTATCTTGTATAATAACGTATATATTGAGCTTTACCATAGCATTGCGCCACTCGTATATATGTAGATAGATAATACTAGAACCGACTCCAGATATGTGTTCTAGGCCACTTTGCGCTTATTGAAAGAAATCTTTTCAAATTACAAAAGTGGCGGCCTCCTCGTTAGCGAACATTTTCTTCGAAAATTCGTTAAAAAATTATAGACTCTATAAACTCTATAGCTGAAACTACTGCCAATGCATCAGAGAAGGGGTCTATTTAAAATGAATGTTCTGCAAATATTTTAGTAAAATGTACAATGACTGTTGAAGCTGAAACTTAAGGCTTTGTAATACACACTTCTTACATAACACGTAGTCGTTTCAGGTTCTTAATCTAAAAAATTTCTAATTTCGACGTTTGAAATCGCGACTTTGACGTTTTTGCTACTGTTTGACTTTTGTGTACCAAAAAACTTGATATTTGTCTGTAATATTTAATGATTTTGTTAACCACACCAAATTTTTTTTCTTTTAACTTAAAGATATCAATTTTGATACGTTGGATAAATTTTATTACAGGAACAGGTGTACCAAGTTTACTATCTATAACTTTGTTATTTTCGGAGGAACAAACATTTTCCGAAAGAAAACCCAAAACTGGTCCGATTTCCCTGCCTAACAAACTTTTCCAAGCCAATTACAAAAGGGAGGTACTTCGCAAATGTCATCAAAATGGGCTCAATTTTTGAGTTATCGGTACCTATATATATATATATATATATATATATATATATATATATATATATATATATATATATATATATATATATATAAACTGTGTCTGTAAGGTAACGCATAAATGAAATTAAATTGACAGTGGCCATTATTAAGAAAATTCAAAAACACGTCGATTTTTACTTTCAAAAACTAACTTTTTCATATAACAATCTCATCATCGTTATACCTCTTCAAGGGGTAGCTACCTTTTCGACATTTTAAAACTGTGTGATACATCTTTTTAAAACTAATCCAATTCTCTATTTAGAAACACCAATTTTTTTTTGTGGGAATAAAATAAAGTGAGTAATAACATTTTTATTATCAGTAACACCTGACACAAGTGAAGCCTATAACGAAATACATTGTTGTTTTTAATTCGTCGATAGTATCTGGTTTACTTTTGAAGACCACGTTCTTCAAATGACCCGACAGAAAAATCTAAGGGAGCTGGGTCAGGTGATCTTGCTGGTCATTCGATTTCGCCACGCCTGCCAATCTATCTGTTGGGAAATTGTTGATCCAGCATTGCGTCCCTTAGGAAATAAGTTCAATAACGCTGGAATGAGATATTGCTGTAAAAATTGTAGATATTGTGGTCTGTTTATGGTTCTACCAAAAAAGTAAGGACCAATAATTCTACTCCTAACAATTTTCATCCAAACATTTACCTTTTATAGATATTGTGTATGATTCTATCGCATCCATCTTCGATTTCCTCTTGCCTAATATCTGCAGTTTTGACAGTTAACTTATCCATGTGGTGTAAAAGTAAATTCGTCCGAAAACAGAATATTCGGTACTTGAAAAAAGTTATTATTGCATTTATCCATTAATGTTCCACAAAACTGCATCCTTCGGTCTGGATCGTCATCGTATAACTCCTGAAAAAGCTGTATTTAAAAAGAATGAAGCTTTTTAACTTTTAATACTTCATGTGCCGTCTGAAATAGAATTCCGTTGTGTCGGCCAATTTGCCGAACACTACTTTAGGGATTTTGTTCCACTGCCAATAAGACTTTTAATTTCACTTCTTCACTTATAGATCGGCGACCTGTTTTGTCAAATCTTCAACGGTGGATATTTCTCGAAATTTCTTATCTACTGAAGTCAGTGTTGATTAAACAGACATATCCAGATATTTAGTATTAAACAGAATGCACACTTCTGCCTGAGTTCGGATCCTGTCACCACAACCCATTATCATTAGAACTTTAATTCTTTGAGCTATTGGTAAACGCATTTATCCAACAATTTGATAATTGATTTGAAAAAGCAAAGTTGAAAATTATACGTATTCACTTTGTACGATAACCAAAACTTAAATTTATTACTATTATCTGTAGATTGTATTGCTAAAATCACTAATGAGGAGATCCCGACTTTTGAATTTTGAAAAAAATTCTTCAAATGAGCGCTAATTAGGCCCTCCAGAACACATATCCGGGGTCAGTTTCAATTTATATATATATATATATATATATATATATATATATATATATATATATATATATATATATATATATATATATATATATATATATATATATATATATATATATATAATACCGATAACTCAAAAAATAATGGGCCGATCTTGATTAAATTTGACGAATAAATTCCTTTTGCAACTGGCTTGGAGAAGTTTGTTAGCCAGGAAAATCTGCCCAGATTTTCCCGGAAAACTTTGTGTTTTCTTTCGAAAAAAAATTATATCGCCGGAATTAACAAATTAAGGGCAACCAAATTTGGTACACGGGTTTACCTTCTTATAGGTAAGTTACCTACCAAAATTTAGCTATATAGGTCAAAAGACAAAAAAATTATACGCATTTAAAGAAAAATAAATTGGGGTTTTCCGCAAAACGTCAAAATTTCGATTTAAAACGTCAAAATCGGCAACATTTAGGCAAATAACTTGATTATAATACGGGCTATGGAAATCAAATGTCTCAAGAAGGATGTTTTACAAACCCTGAAGTCTTAGTTTCAACCGTCATTGTCCTTCATTTTACTAAAATGTTTCCAGAAAATTCATTTCAAACCGACCATTTCTCTGATGCTTGGCAGTAGTCTTAGCTATAGAATTTATCGTTTAATGGTATATAATTTTTGTCTAATTTTCGTAAAAAATCAATAAAGCTCAATATATCCGTTATTATACAAGAAATGAAAAAAATTTGTATATATTAATTATAGGGTGTCTTGAGCTACATCTTAAAAAAATATTTCTACAATCACAGGCTGGCCCATAAGTCGTTGCTGATACAATTTTTTTTTTTAATCAAACACGCCTTATGTTATTGAATTTTTTCATTTTCCATCAAAATATAATGCATGTTTGTAAGAAATGAAATTCTGGATGCAGCAAGTGCGTTATGGTAGCGAATTTTGATCAAATGCTTCATATTTGCATAGCCCAATTTGCTATTAACCTATAAGGTTGACCAAGAAACGAGTTTTTCCGGGAACACTTTAAGTTTACTTTTGGAAATTTTTGTACATTTTCATACAATAAAGTTATTTTTATGAAACATGGCACATTGTTTTTGCTATATAGGTTATACTGGTAACCAAAATTGATGCCTGCTTTCTTTAAAAAAACACACATATTTGCAATAAAAACATTTTTTATGAAAATTCACTACCATAACGCACTTGCTGCGTCCAGAGTTTTTTCAGATACATTTCACACAGCAGATAATTGTTATCATCACTCGATTGTTACAGATACGAAATAGTATGCAACAAAATCTAGAGTTTTTTTTCGTACAAGAAGCCCAACATTTTTAACAGTGTTTACAGACTTTGAGACATTGAAGTATCATATCAGTATCATAAGACTGGACTATGAAATTCTTTACAGACTCCAGATTTGTTAGATGTTACTGATAATAAAGATGTTATTAGCCACTTTATTTTATTCGTACAAAAAAATCTGTGTTACTGAATAGATAATGGGATTAGCTCTAAAAAGGTGTATCACACTACCCACCATCCAATTTTAAAATTTCGACGGGGTAACTACCCTTTGAAGCGGTATGACGATAGGGATGAGATTTTTATATCAAAAGGTTCGTTTTTGATAGTAAAAATCGACCTGTTTTTGAATTTTTCTTAATAATGGTCACTTTGAATTTAATTGAATTTATGCGTTACTTTGTTTCTTTTCCACATCAATGACCTCCTCTCTAGCACATCCAACCCAGTTCACAGTTACACGGACGACAGCACCCTCCACTCAAATATACAATATTCTAAGCCTGTCTCTTTAGCCCAACTAGATGAGAATCGCAGACACATGGAGAGTTCTGTCTCCGTGGATCTCCAAAAAATATTAGACTGGGGAGGTAGAAACCTTGTACAATTCAACCCCACCTAATCTCAGTCTTGCTTTCTTTCTCATAAAAGATACACCAGCCCTAGAACGATCACAATGAACAACCAAGTTATTCAAAGTAATGAGTCCTTTTCACTTGTTGGCGTTTCTGTAGAGCGAAATCTCAATTGGCACCAACATGTCACATCAATTGCAGAAGCGGCTGCTAAGAAATTAGGTTTCCTCTTCCGGGCTCGCAAATACTTTTTAACCAGCTAATCTCTATACCTTATAAACCTCACAAATAAGGCCAAACCTCGAATACTGTTCCCAGATCTGGGGTGCTGCTGCCGCTTCTAAACTCGCTATCCTGGACTCCATTCAGAAGAGAGCTATACGTCTCATTGGTGACCCTACCCTCACCCAAAGGCTGCCATCCCTTGCCCACCGACGTTCCGTTGGTGACCTCTCTCTCTTTTATAGATATCTGCACGGGCAGTGCTCAGAGGAGCTTTCTTTCATAGTTCCTCCACCTGCTGCCCCCAACAGATCTACCAGGGGAACAGAGCGAATGCACCCTATTGCTGTCCAGGTCATCACACACAGAACATTTTGTTAAGCCCGCTCTTTTGTCCAGAGGACTTCCAAGTTGTGGAATTCCTTGCCGGCACATGTTTTTCCTTCTCCTCCGAACCTCCAAACCTTCAAGTCCAGAATTAACAAGTTGCCTCTTTCATCCTTGTCGACACCCACGGTACCATAGTATTTAGGCTGTAAGCCCTCGTGGTGCGTTGTTGAAATAAAATAAAAAAACTTTATAACCACAACGCATATTAACACAGATCTCCTCATTAGCAAATATTTTTTACGAAACTTCGCTAAAAAAAAGTACGGAGACAAGAGGCACAACGTCGGATTTAATCTACACTTCGAACAAATGAATCAATATGATATTTAACAAAATCTCTTTTCGACTTATGTGAGCCATATCTAAGTATTATATAGGTTAGTGTGCCATGCAATGTCGGTGCCCACCCTTTTCTTGTAAAGTGACAATACAATGTTCGAGGTACATGAGTAATATGTGCAACATGGCTGCTGATTGTGTGTGTGTGTGTGTGTATTGTGGATAAACATGAGCCGAACCTGCTAATTTGCATCCATTATTAACAAGAAGGCATGGTATTAACGGGGCTAATCAGTTAAATTATTGCAAGCCGTGGCGGCGCCTGCTGCGATTTGCTATAAATTGATAATTTATTGCAGAGCTTATTATTTGAGTGATTTCATGAATTGTACGGAGACCAAGAGAAGCAGATATACATAAATATGTGTGGTCCAAAAGAATGGTATACATAGACGTAGTAGATTATTGGCTTTAACATATTATGATTTGGCCAAGCTTATATAGTGTTATCTTTTAGTGAATCTCTATTGAGAAAATAGAGAGGTAACAATCGCGACACTTTCGGAATAAATTTCAAATGAGCGCAAATTAGGGCCCCTAGAACTCATATCCAAGGTTTGTTTGAATTTTTATACGTATGTATATGTATATATATATATATATATATATATATATATATATATATATATATATATATATATATATATATATATATGTGTGTATGTATATGTTCGGATTTCCGCGGTCTTTAATGTGAAACATAGATACTTGGTTCTTGTCTTGAACCGCGTGCAGAATTTATTAAAACTCGACGTTTCGGCTCCTGTTTTGGAGCAATTTTCAAGAGGTAAAGGAAATATGTAAGGACATGAGCTTTAACGCCTTTAATATGCCTACTCCTTACAGTGGTGGACAAAGGTGGGTTGTTGTTGCTCGATTACGGGGCCTCAATCTGCCTACTCCCCAAATCTCGCCGAAGATCGTCTCTAGGGTCTCAGTTTGTTTAACTCTAGGCCTAAGAGAGATCTAACAGTTCGTCGCAAGTCATGTATCGTATGTACCGTTTCGTCTGTCTACTTTGTGTGTTCATATATATATATATATATATATATATATATATATATATATATATATATATATATATATATATATATATATATATATATATATATATATATATATAAAGTTGAAAGAAGACTATTTTGATGTGTAAAATGGTTGAAAAGTTCAAAGGATGTAGAGGTAATATTGGAGGTGCTCATAACTGAAGATTGGTTGAATAACTATGTGAAAACTGGAACCTGTGATGAGCACCGATAAGTACTCTTGGAGAACCCAAATCACCACAACACATATTTCAAAGACCTTACGATTGTTTCGTTGACAATGTCAACGGCATCAGAAGATGAAAAATTCTAAAATTAAACTGAACAGCTACAGTGTATTTATATCGCGTCTAGGTAACGAACTAGTCCTAAGTAAAATTGTAGTCGACGACCCATCGTTTGTCTATTGTGTAGGGAACCTACGAGGTCGAAGACCTGCTTTAAACTTCTGGTTGACACATTTATGAGCTTTTATCTAATCTAGATCAAAAGGAACGTGTAGCTTGTAACGAGGCCCGACTTGCGGGGTGTATAATGGGACGGTCAACGGGTTTACGGTAACGGTCCCGGGCGCCAGATTTTGAAAGGGTTTACTCCCTACGAGGGTGTCTGCGACCTCGTCACAAGACTCCGACCACTGGTGTGATGAGAGTGCCTGGATAGCTATGTGAAGAGGGTCCGGTAGCCTTTGCTGCAACAGGCCGTAAAGTTACCTCCGGGGTGGCGGGCTTTAATCGCTGCCCCGACAATTCCCTGACCTTCTGAGATTGTATATAGATGTAGCAGATTTGTTTAAAGACTATATATTCTATTTACAACGTTTATTAAGAAACCATATATACAAAGCTTCAACAAGATTCAAAATCCTGATAATGTCTACTACACTACCCTATCTTGTATAATATACCTTAGAGGACGGACGAGGCGAGATTAGTCAATTACTTGTACGAAGGAGGATCCGACGTCGGTTTGACCATCTGTACCTTGAGTCGAGAGGTCTGGCCACGAATACCCCGAGCACCGTGGTTTACGACTCGGAGATGCAGGTAATAGATGGATAGCCCCGGTGGGCGTTACATAATCATCCAAACAGCGTATCCTCGGGCGAAGCCGATGTCGAGTCAGTCGAGACACTTCGACACCTGTCGGCGTCGAGTACAAAAAGGAAGTCTGTGTAATGGGGTCGTGACGGGATACTGCCGCGAACTAATTTGATCTAAGCTTACTTGTGTCACTACATCGTCTAAACCAGGATCAAATCAGGACGGACGCGCGTAATCCACTTGAAAAGTCTGTGTCACTACAGCATCACTTTTCGAATGGCTTACAACACGCTAACAGTACTAGGATACGGGGAGAGAAGGGTTTTGTCTCGGACGCACGATCTCGACGTCACCGAAGGGATACGATATTACGGTAAAATGTATGAAAATTCGCTATATTTAAAGTATGAAAATTCGCTATCACTAAATAGCATAAAATTGACAAAGGTATTACCTATTCGGACAAACTAACGGGCCAATTCTTACGGTGTATAGTACTACACGGACGGTACTTAACTACGAAAACTAATTACGATTAAACGGTGGAATTCTCTATTTATCTAACCCAACACTTGTTCTATAAAATCTCCAACCTTACTCTACCAGTCAAAAACTCTTTCTCCTTCAGTCGTTATTGCATCTCCAGCCACCGGCTGAAAAATCTAATCGGTGGTAGATACCTTATCCTTATCTTGTGCAGATATGTTTTTATTCTGAAGCGATAATTCGAAATGCGTGTTTGTTAAGAATATTAATGGCAAATAAATATTTTAACTCCGGAGAATATTTTTATCAGTATGATTTGTCTTTAATTTATTTTCGAATGGTCGCTTTTTACATCTACGGCTGTCCCGAAAATATCCGCTTCATTACAAGCTTGCTTAAATAACTCGGTACCTTTCATTTTTGCCCATTATCCTTATATTAGATAAAAGCTCATAAATGTATCAACCAGAAGAATAAATTAATATTTTAACCAAATAGCATCAATTACAGCCACAAATCTGTAACGTCTATGTAAGATGCACTATATAATTTTAATGCATATAAATAAATAAATAAATAAATAAATAAATAAATGAATAAATAAATAAATAAATAAATAAATAAATAAGCATATAAATAAGTAAATAAATAAGCCTATAAAAAGTTGAAACTAACCCCGAATATGGGTTCTGGGGTCCTATTTGACGTTCACTTGAAGAAATGTTTTCAACATTCAAAAATCGCCATTTCTTCGTTGGGGATTTTTTTCTAGGAAAAAAGATTACTTATTCTACGAATAAAAATACGTTTTTCTAATAAAAAGTTTCCTGCTGATACTAACAAAAGAGTATGGGTATTTTTAAGACTTGAATGGTATCCCCTGAAGCGCCATCTATCCGCTAAAGCCCATCTAGAAGCGAATTATCTTTTATCGCTGTGAATTTATCCAAAGAGCGACTGACGGTACTAGTTTGTGTAAATTATGATGGTTCTGATACCAAATGTCGAGACGAAACGCCAAATACATTTTATGAATGTCAAAGAAAATAAAAATTCAATTTCACATTGAACACCCTGTACCTTTTTTAATTTCGACTTTTAGACTAAGAGAGAATTATAACTTCTGCTTGTGTACCATTACTCTTGGACCAGGCTGTATATATACACACTAACTGTTTATATAACGTGTGCTTTGTTTTTACATTGTCGTTTATTTTACAGGTAAAGGATGGGCGCCTACATTACAACACAACTTATATTTCAATGAACAGGCCACGGAAGCTCCCAAAACAACAGCGCTTCCTAAAACCACCAGCCCACCTCTGGAATCCTCAAGCAAGGGGACTGTCAATCAGGCCTTTTTCTCCACGGTGAGTTATAAATACTTGAGTGTTTGTTCTGTGTCAGAAATAGATAGCACACTTGTCTTACTCTGTGTCTGTGTCCTTCAGAAACACTTTGCTAAGTCCCGAGAACATGGATCGATCATTATCATCAATAATTTTGGCGAATGCTTGAAATGTGAACAATTTCCTCAGGGAAAGTGTTAACGAAAAGTTTACAACACTTTTGTTTTTAAGGTTTTCTAGCATCTACCAGTTGATAATATAGTTAGCTTTGTTACTAGGTACATTTTTTACATCACATAATTTTACTGGGTGGTTGACTATTGAAACCTGTGACGAGCACTGATAAGTAGAATCAGGAGAACTCTCTTCATCACAATACAGTTTTTATACCTATAAAACGCAATGGAAACAAGACCGTATATAAAACTAAATAGAAAGCCTTTCCCAAAAATGATTTCCGAAGTTAAAAACAATTTGAAGAAATGTCATAACCTTATTGCAAAAGATTTTGTAAAAAAGGTGCAAGTTTCAAATCCCCAAGTTAAACCATTGTTTCCACTTAAGATTTTTCGACATACAATGTAGGGAAATACGTAGCAAACAAATCTAAAAGGTTGCCTATCAAACAAACAAAAATTCAGTTTTTAATTCACTTAAATTTATTAATAAAGTTGAAAATAATAAATTGGTTGAGGCGAGATCTATCGTTTAATCTAACCTCATTGTTTGCCAATGTTCCCATAAAATAGACGCTAACGCATTTTGACCATTAGTTAAAAATGAACAGAGGTGTGCAAAGAATATATAATTTTAACAAATTTTTGCGTAAATCAGGATATCTTTCAATTTTACAATGAATTTTTTAGACAAATCCATGCCACAGCAATGGATAAACCCGTTTACCCATTCATTGGAGACCTTTTCATTGGCGGATTTGAAACAGACCTAGCAAATGAAAATTAATATTTTCCAAAAGTATGATTTCGTTATGTGGCCGATGTTTTTGCGGTATTTATTACAAATGTATGCAAAGTAGATGATTTTATTATCAAATTAAACAGTAACTTTGACTTCATTAAATTCACTCAAGAAACAAAAATTAATAAAAATTATCTTTTCTTGGTGTATTAGTCATCAATAATAGAGACATCCACAGAAAGCAAATCACTACTGTGAGTTACATTTCGATAGACTTACTCCATAATTTTCCAATAAAAAAGACAGCTAGTTTGAGTTTTGTGGTTCATAGATTAATACAGTTCGCCTTAAATAAAAAAAGATACAACAGAAAACTTGAATATATTGAAAATTTAGCTAAGTATAATGGTTACTATCTCTCTCTCTCTCTCTCTGCTTAGTGAAAAAAGTTATCAATAAACATAAAACAAAAAACATCCACGAATCCACGACTTTCAGAAAAATTAAAACAGAGAAAACCGTTGTTTGTTTACCATTGAACCACGAATTACGAGAAGTTTTAATAGCATTTTTAAGAAATCCAATTTAGGGCAATTTACAACATTTTCTACAAAAAAAATACATTAAAAAATTTGCTAGGTAACCCTAAGCATAACGATAAAACCATATAGGTGTCGGTAATCTATGAGATGGGTTGTAAAAATTGGGAACCTAAAAATGTTGGGCAAACTAAAAGCACCTCCCCTGTGGGTCCGGGGACTAACTAAAAGAATAGGCCCATGGTAACTCCTGCCTGTCGTACGAGGCGACTAATCGGAGTCAAGCAGGTAATAGGGAAATTTTCCTTTAGGTGATAGTAAAGGATTTTGTCACGCCCGAAGAGGTACCACCCCATACATCAATGGGCCGGTGAAGTCCGAACGGACATTTCCGGTTCTGGTGTATGAGTCGGTTTCCCTTATAAGCAAAAATGATAATGGCTTCTCCTTGTACAAAAGAATCCGGAGGTAAAATACCCCTCTATTCGGATCTCCGGGAGATGGGTGTACAGAGGGTGCCAGCATCAAGATTTAACATATCCTTCTCGAATATATGTGGTCTAAATTCTAACCTGAACTCCGTCAACCATCTCCTCCAGGTTAATAGGCCCCAACTCCTCTTTCTCACCGAAACCCAAATCAGTGCCAAAACATCCACTAATCACCTCAATTTCCCGAGGTATGAGCTCCTTACTTCCTTTAGATTTCCTGGAGGTGTGTGCGCATACGTCCGTAGCAATCTACCCTGCACCAGACTCCCCAATTTAGAAGCTGGAAGAAAAGACATACTATGGATAAAACTCTCTCTCAGGGGTGCAACTAAATTCATCTGTTGCATTAACCGGTCACCTTCTGACAACAACTTTGTCCAGCTCTTTGACTACCTTTCTAAAAAAAGACCATCTGATTTCTGAATATCCTTCCTCCGAGGTCACTATTCTTGGTGACTTTAAAGTCCATAATAAGGAACGGCTAGGATCTTCAAAAACCGATCCACAAGGAAAAGCAGCGGAGGCCTTTGCAGTCAGCAATTCTTTAGCGAATATGGTTCAGCAACCTACTTACTTTCCTCGCGTCCGAACACACAGCTCAAATCCCTTGGATCTATTTCTTACTACAAAACCTGAATGCTATAAGACATCAGTCACCGCCCCCCTTGGTCGCTCAGACCACGGCATGGTCACTGCTTCCTGCGCAATGCAACCCGAGGTCACACAGTCATCACACCCACGTATCGTTTGGCACTACAACTCCGCGAACTGGAACGAAATGCGAGATTACTTTTCCTCATTTCCATGGGCGTCTGTCTGCTTCTCCGATCCTGACCCCTCTGATATCGCATAAAACGTCACCGAAATTATCCATGGAATTATTAATTCCACGTACACAGAAAACCTCTTCAGCTACTCAAAAGCCCTGGTTCTCTCAATCCTGTGACAAGGCCAGACTGGAAAAGGTCAAAGCTCACAAAACGCTTCTACACAATCCCAGTCAAGAAGACCGTCAAGCATTTAACGAAGCAAGAAACCGCTATGTGCGCATTCTTTCTGAGGCAAAAATCTCGTTTAATAACTACATCAAAAACAAAATCCTCCCAAGCTCCAACGGCAGCAAACCCTTCTGGAAACTTGGTAAATCTATTGGAAATAATTTCTACAAGAGCACGTTCCCACCTTTTGTCTCAGGGGATGAAATTATTTCTACCGCCCTGTGCAAGGCTGAACTTTTTGCCTCGCTGTTCGCCGGCAATTCTACCCTCAACCCACCTCCAAATGTTCAACCAGCAACATTCCCCAATTACGCGCATAAAATGACGGATATCGTTTTCAAAACTAAAAAGGTACGAAAGGTGCTCTCTCCTCTTAATACCTCTGGCCTCTGGCCTTGACGAGATCCCAGCAATTGTTCTCAAAAAATGCGCACAACTTGCTCCTGTCCTGACTCGTCTGTTTCAGATATCTTACAATAGAGGCATATTCCTAGTAACTGGAAAACTGCTCGAGTACAACACCTTCCCAAGAAAGGATCCAAAGCGCTTCCTAGCAACTACAGGCCTATTTATCTCGTTTCAGTCGTCTCTAAAGTGATGGAAAAGTATATAAACACCGAATTACTAAAATTTCTTGAAAAACACAGTCTGATCCACGACAGGCAGTATGGACTCCGTCAGCGCAGATCAACTGCCGACCTCCTTTCCTTTGTCACCCATTCTTGTAACAAGTCTATGGGACTACACGGTGAATCCCAGATTGTCGCTATAGACATATCCAAAGCATCTGACCAGGTCTGGCACGCAGCGCTGCATAATAAACTTTCGGCCTATGGCCTACCATTAAAACTCTGTACTTGGACCGCAAATTTTCTCTCCAACCGGACCATTTCTGTTGTCGTGGATGGCCATTCCTCTAAACCGAATCCAATTAATGCAGGAGTTCCTCAAGGTTCAGTTTTAGCCCCTACTTTGTTTCTTCTCCACTCAAATATACAATATTCTAAGCCCGTCTCTTAAACCCAATTAGATGAGGATCAAAGACTCATAGCGTGTTCTGTCTCCGTGGATGTCCAAAAAATATTAGACTGGGGAAGTAGAAATCTTGTACAATTCAACCCCACCAAATCTCAGTCTTGCTTTCTTTCTCATAAGATATACACCAGCCCTAGACCCATCACAATGAACAACCAAGTTATTCAAAGTAATCAGCCCTTTTCACTTGTTGGCATTTCGAAATCTCAATTAGCACTAACATGTCACATCAATTGCAGAAGCGGCAGCTAAGAAATCAGGTTTCCTCTTCCGGGCTCGCAATACTTTTCACCAGCTAATCTCTATACCTTATATACTTCACAAATAAGGCCAAACCTCGAATACTGCTCCCACATCTGGGGTGCAGCTGGCGCTTCTACACTCGATATCCTGGACTTCATTCAGAAGAGAGCTATACGTCTCATCGGTGACCCTACCCTCACCCAAAGGCTGCCATCCCTTGCCCATCGACGTACCGTTGGTGACCTCGCTCTCTTTATAGATATCTGCACGGGCACTGCTCAGAGGAGCTTTCTTCCATAGTTCCTCCACCTGCTGTCCCCAACATATCTACCAGGGGAACAGAGCAAATGCACCTTTTTACTGTCCAGGTTACCAGGCATAGGACATCTTGTTATGCCCGCTTTTTTGTCCCGAGGACTTCCAAGTTATGGAACTCCTTGCCGGCACATGTTTTTCCTTCTCCTCCGAACCTCCAAAACTTCAAGTCCAGAATTAACAAGTTGCCTCTTTCCTCCTTATCGACACCCACGGTACGATGGTATTTAGGCTGTTAGCCCTCGTGGTGTGTTGTTGAATTATTAAAAAAACTATTGAAGATTTAGCGCAACTGAGAGTTTGCACTATTGATGACTCATCTATTGCTCAGCATAGTTGGCAAAATAATCATCATGTAGATAAAGAAAATCTCAAGTCAATCGAAAATGTCAGGCGGTGGCGACAGCTAGATGCTTACGAAAGTATATAGTTCTTAGAAATTTAAGGAAAAATGTAATAGGTCCGGTTCTGTGTAGTTTATTGTTCGAGCTATTACCTTAATACTCAGTGTCATTCTTAGAAGGAATATTTCATAACGACACAATTTTATAAAAGCAGTTGTGCAGTTTTAATTACATGGATTTGAGACGCAAGAGAAGAACTAGTGTTCGTGCATGTGTTATTCATTTGTGCCATATGGGTGTTCTAAGTTCATTAAACTGTTTCGCAAACTATACTTACAAGCTTTCCTTTTGACTTGTTACGCAAAAAAATTCTATGTACCTACGCATGTCCATATCCCGTGCAGATTTATTTCCTGAAAAATACAATACAAATATATTTTATTGCTTCTGTTGTTTCAGGAAACTGTCACGGATAACTCATCCTTCAATGAGTCAGACTTTAGAACAGAAGATTTTATAAATAACGAAATAGATGATGATGTGGAAACTGAAAAAGATGAAAACTATGAAGATAAAGACAACTGCTCCATGCAAGAATATGAGATAATGAAGGTGAGGTTGTAAGCGTTTTACAATAAGAAAAATCTCGGGACGCAGCAAGTGCGTTATGGTAGCGAATTTTCTTTAAAATGTTTTTAATAGCAAATGTATTTCTTTGATGAAAGCAGGCATCAAACTTGGTTGCCTATATAGTAGAAACAATGTACCATATTTCATTGAAATAAATTTATTGTTTGAAAATATATAAACATTTTTCAAAAGTCTAGATGCAGCAAATGTGTTATGGAAGTGATTTTCCATAAAAATGTTTTTAATAGCAAATGCGAGCAGGTATCAATTTGATTACCAGTATAGCCTATGTGGTAGAAACAATGTACTATATTTTATCAAAATTACTTATGGTTTGAAAATATACAAAAATTTTCCGAAAATAAACGTAAATGTTGGTTTTCTATCCAACAAAGCTTACGTTAATAGCAAATTGAGTTATTGAAATTTGAAGAATTTAATGAAACTTTGGTAAATTTGCAGATTAGCACCCGAACGCTTTTCAACAAATTGTTTTCAGAAACATTACTAGGACCCCACCTGCAGGTTTCTAAACAGTTTTTCAAAAAACGTTCGGGAGCTAAACTGCAAATTTACCGAAAATTTGCTACCAAAACGCACTTACTGCGTCCAGATTTTTTCTTACAAACGCATCATATTTCGATAAAAAATACAAAAATGCATTAACGAATTTGTTCTACGAAAATTAGTTTTAAAAAAATTATACACCCCTACTCACTCCTGGTCCCGTAACTTCCTTGGGGAGTGTGAACAAGAAATTTTTCTTGGGTTTTGTGGATCCAGAAGGGTGGGGGCCTGGGCAGGGTTCTGAAAACAGTTTTTTGAAAAGCGTTCGGGAGCTAAACTGCAAATTTATCGAAAATTCGCTACCAAAACGCACTTACTGCGTCCAGATTTTTTTCTTACAAACGCATCATATTTCGACAAAAAATGGAAAAATGCATTCACGAATTTGTTCTACAAAAATTAGCTAAACAAATTATGCACCCCTACTCACCCTTGGTCCCGTAACTTCCTTGGGGAGTGTGAACAAGAAATTTTTCTTGGGGTTTGTGGATCCAGGGGGGGGGCCTAGGCAGGTTTCTGAAAACAGTTGAAAAGCGTTCGGGAGATAAACTGCAAATTTACCGAAAATTCGCTACCAAAACGCACTTACTGCGTCCAGATTTTTTTCTTATAAACGCATCATATTTCGATAAAAAATACAAAATTGCATTAACGAATTTGTTCTAAAAAAAATTAGCTAAAAAAATTATGCACCCCTACTCACTCCTGGTCCCGTAACTTCCTTGGGCAGTGTGAACAATAAATTTTTCTTGGGGTTTGTGGATCCAGGGGGGGGCCTAGGCAGGTTTCTGAAAACAGTGTTTTGAAAAGCGTTCGGGAGCTAAACTGCAAATTTACCGAAAATTCGCTACCAAAACGCACTTACTGCGTCCAGATTTTTTTTAAGATAAACGGATCATATTTCGATAAAAAATACAAAAATGCATTAACAAATTTGTTCCACGATAATTAGCTTAAAAAAAATTATAGGCCGTTAAACCATAAACTTCACCAAACCTACAAATAAATATCCAAACAGCTACCAAACTTAACTAAACTGACAGCCAAAGCTACAGAGAAAGGATCTATTTGAAATGGATATTCGGTAAATATTTTAGTAAAATGAAGGGCAATGACGGTTGAATCTGAAACTTAAGGGTTTGCAGAACACTCTTCTTGCAACATTTTCTTTTCACAAATGGTATTTGTTTTACATTATTTGACTAAACATTGCCAATTTTGACGTTTAATATTGCGAATTTGACGTTTTGAGGAAAACTCCAACATTTATTGCTTTAACTGCCCATAACTTCTTTGTCTTTAAAGCTAGGGATCTAAATTTTGGTACAGAGTTCACTCTTTATAATAAAAACACGCTTACCAAATTTGGTTGCCCTCACTTTGTTATTTCCGGAGATATGAATTTTTTTATAAAGAAAACACAAAATTTTCCGGGAAAACCTGGTCCGATTTTCCTGGCTAACGAACTTATCCAAGCCACTTGCAAAAGGAAGGTACTGTGCAAATTTTATCAAGATCGGTCCATTATTTTTGGAGTTATCGGTCGGATATATATATATATATATATATATATATATATATATATATATATATATATATATATATATATATATATAAACACAGATCTTCCCATAAGCGAATTTTTTTAAAAAAAATTCGCTAAAATGTGAGAAATAAATTATGTTTCAAATTAAGTTAATATTCAAAACTACGGAATTATACAACTTAAAATTGCTGCAAGAATTTGCTTTTCTCTTTGGGCTTTTTCGTTTATAAAATAAAATATGTTATCTATAAAATTACGAGCGAAAAACACTTAATATTCTTAATTCAGTGACAAATTACTATTCGTTCAATAGATGACATGACTTATAAAGCCATAATATTTAAAGATAAACAAACCATAAAAAAAGTCTGGACGCAGCAAGTGCGTTATAAAAGTGAATTTTCTTTAAAATGTTTTGAATAGCAAATATGTCTCTTTAATGCAAGCAGGAATCAATTTGGTCACCGGTGTAACCTATTTAGGAGGAACAATGTACCATATTTTTCCAAAATAACTTTCAAAAAAGAAACTTCAAACGTTTCCGAGAAAACTCGTTTCCTAGCTGACGAACCTTAGGTTAATATCAAATTGCGTTATTGAATTTTAAAGCATTTAATGAAAATTCGCTACTAAAACGCACTTACTGCGTCTCGGTTTTTTTACAAACATGCATCATATTTCGATGAAAAATGCAAAAATGCAATAAAAAATGTTCAAAAAAATAGTAGGTGTCACCAACGACTTATGGGCCATTCTGTCGTTATCAAAACAATTTTATAAGATGCAGCTCAAAACACCCCATAGGTAACGTATACCATTTTTTCTCGTATCTTGCATATTAACAAGTATATTGAGCTTTACCGTAGAAATGCGTCACCCTGTAAATAAAAAGTAAACCCGGATATGGATTCTAGAGGCCTAGTTTGCGCTCATTTGAAGAAATCTTTTTAGAATGCAAAAGCCGCGGTCTCCTCATTAACGAATTTTTTCTACAAAAATTAGCTAAAAATTATAGACCGCTAAACCCTAAATTTAACTAAAACTACTTCCAAAGCATCAGAGAAAGTGTCTATTTGAAATTCATTTTCTGGAAATATTTTATTAAAATGAAGGGTAATGATGGTTGAAGCTGAAAGTTAAGGGTTTGCAGAACACTCTTTACACAATCCGTATTTCTTTCAGGTTCTGTGCCTAAATGTTGCCAATTTTGACGTTTCAAATCGCCACTCATTACGTTTTTTTAAGAAAATTCACTAAAACAACACTTGTGAAGCCACGGGAAAAGTCTACGACTGTATTAAATATGGAACGGTTTCACTAAGTTAGGGCACGAAGAAACAACCAGATATGCTATTCAAATTGAATAAAGTCTTAAAACTTTCATCTCCTCTGTCTAATTATTTTCTATACAAAAACTCGCTAAAAAATTCATCGAAATAACAACAAACTAATTAGATAACGGTAAAGTGAAATGAGACTAAAAAAATATTGAAAAAGTAAAGTCCCTAACTAGGAGTTGAACTCGTCATGCAGAAGTCCACTAAATTTGATTATCGGATTTACAGGGACTTAGACCACTGAGCTATACTCGACATGTGTCCACTAGCAGCCATATCCCGTCATACATTTGTTCAGTGTATTAAAATTTACATAAAACTATTTCGATTTACAATGGATTTTTTGGTCATATTATAACGAAATCAAGGAAAATAACGGCTTAGACACATATCTAGGAGCTTGTTAGTCATTTCTTGTTGTATTTTTCACGGTCATTCGTACTGAATCAATTTTGACGTTTGAACTTTCTTAAATCAGATTTAATTAATTAAAAATTAATTTACCTCTAACTTTTTTGTTTTTTAAGATAGAGATCTGAATTTTGGTACGCCGGATACACTTTATGACAGAAACTATCTTACTAAATTTGGTTGCCCTTACTTTGATATTTCCGGAGATATAAATCTTTTTCTAAAGGAAACACAACATTTTGTGGGAAAACCCAAGCCGATTTTCCTGACTAACGAACTTGTCCAAGCCACTTGCAAAAGGAAGGTATGTGCCAAATTTAATCAAAGTCGGACAGTGATTGCTTGAGTTATCGGTGTGATACATGTATATATATATATATATATATATATATATATATATATATATATATATATATATATATATATATATATAAAACGCGGTTACCAAAGGGATTAGTAAAAAGGGCCACGACATGATTATCGCTCGTCGCCTAACTAAAGTGCGCGAAGTAGCAGAGGTGGTAGGCGTGTCGTACGGAACGGCAATCAATATTTTACATGATGAGTTAGCTACGGAAAAAGTGTCGACCTGGTTGCTGCCGCAATCGCTCACGGTGGACAACAAGCGGATACGGATATCAATGGCAAAGCAGTTTTTGGACCTCTTTAAGCGAAATTTTCAGGAGGTCTTGCACCGAGTCGTCACAGTTTATGAAACCTGGATAGGTTATTTTATGCTAGAGACCAAGCGACAGTCAAAACAATGGATTTTTCCAGGTGAATCTCCTCTGAAGAAGGTCATGGTGCTAATTTTTTCGGATTCGAAAGGAATAATCCTCATGGACTTTTTGCAGAAAGAAAGAGCGCTCACGGCGCACGATTATCACGGGATCGATTCGATAAGAAACTGAGGGAGACATAGCCCCATTTGTGTAAGAAAAAAGTGCTGTTTCACTACGATAACGCACCAGCACATTCTTTCGGAATTATCGCAGCCAGATGGAATCATCTGCTTTAGAATTCCTGCCGCACCTGCTGTACTCGACCGACATAGATCGCTGCGACTTTTTTCTAGTCCCCAGCTTTAAAACATGGTTCGGGGAAAAAATTCAGCTCAAGCAAAGATGTAATAGGACGTATTTAGACGTAATCGGACAGAAGCGTATTTTGAAGAGTTTGTCAAATCGTATTTGGTGGTAGTGGAGGGAGAGGATAAAAATGGCAGAAGCGTTGAGAAAAGTATATCGACATAAGACAAGATTACGTTAAAAAATAAATGTGGAGAACTTGCATCTTCATTCCTAACACGGGTATTTATTGATCGACCCTCGTACAGATGTAAAGACTTGGTTTCCACATGTGCCCATTTTCTTGCTGATACGGATTTAGCCTTTCACGGCATCGTCAGGCAAGGGAAAACTAAATTTATTTATACGCATTCATGACAACTGTTTGCCGATTTCATTCAAAAAATTCGTTAAAAATAAAATAAAACTGGCAGATGACAGATAGTGTCTATGAAATGTGATACATGTCAATATCTATCACGAAAATAAAATCTATAACAATAATAACTACACCAACAATCTTAATAATAAAATAACTAATTAACAATAACAGCAATAGAAGCAGGTTCTATATATAAGGAAAATGTCGTCATACGTCAAATTATTACATATTCATATATGCTATATGCATTACACCTCAGCGGTCGAAATATTCGACCATAATTTGTTAATTCTAACGAATTTTTTTTTTATTCGCTAATGAGGAGATCTGTGTTTATATAACTCAAAACATAATGGACCGATCTTGATCAAATTTGGTGAGTACCTTACTTTTGCAAGTGGCTTAGATAAGTTCGTTATCCAGGAAAATCGGACCACGTTTTCCTGGAAAATTTTGTTTTTTCTTTGTAAAAAAATTCATATCTCCGTATATAACAAAGTAAGGGGTACGCGTGTTTGTATTATAAAGAGTGAACTCTGTACCAAAATTTAGGTCCCTAGCTTTAAACACAAAGAAGTTATGGGCAGTTAAAAAACAAATTTTGGAGTTTTCCTCAAAACGTCAAACTCACAATTTTAAACGTCAAAATTGGCAATGTTTAGGCAAAGAATCTGAAACAAATACCGATTGTGAAAGGAAAATGTTGCAAGAAGAGTGTTCTGCAAACCCTTAAGGTTCAGATTCAACCGTCATTGCCTTTCATTTTACTAAAATATTTACAGAATATTCATTTCAAATAGACCCTTTCTCTGATGCTTTTGCTGTCAGTTAGTTAAGTTGATGCTTTTTTAGGTATTTATTTGTAGGTTTAGTGTTTAACGGTCTATAATTATTTAGCTAATTTTCGTAGAACAAATTTGTTAATGCATTTTTGCATCTTTTATCGAAATATGATGCGTTTATAAGAAAAAAATCTGGACGCAGTAAGTGCGTTTTGGTAACGAACTTTCGATAAATTTCCAGATTAGCTTCCGAACGCTTTTCAAAAAACTGTTTTCAGAAACTTGCCTGGGGCCTTCCCTGGATCCACAAACCCCAAGAAAAATTTCTTGTCACACCCCCCAAGGAAATTACGGGACCAGGAGTGAATAGTGGTGCTGGGCGGGGCAGGTAGTAAAAAGGAAATATGAGCAGAAAATGCGAATAAAACGGGCTTGAAAGTTGTCTTTTTCACATCTTGAAGCCATATCCCCCTTAAACCCTGCCTACCCCGCACAGCACCCCTATTCCCCCAGGTTCCGTAACTTCCTTGGCGGGTATGAACAAGAAATTTTTCTTGCGATTTATGCAACGAGGGTGGTTGTATGCACGCGAGGGGGGAAGGAAAATCCCCACGACGAAGCAGCCACCGCCAACCCCCCAACCCTACCGCAAGGCAACGCGGGGGGGGGGGGGCTGCTTCGTCGTAGGCATTTTACTTCCCCCTCGTGTGCATACAACCACTCTCGTTGCATAAACCACAAGAAAAACTTCTTGTTCATACCCACCAAGGAAGTTACGTGACCTGGGGGCTATCAGGGGTGCTGTGCTAGGTAGGCGGGGTTTAATGGGGATATGGCTTCAAATAGGCAGCTTTTAAGCAGTTTTCTTTGCTTTTTCTGCTCATATTTCCTTTTTACTACCTACCCCGCCCAGCACCCCTATTCACTCCCAGTCCTGTAACTTCCTTGGGGGGTGTGAACAAGAAATTTTGCTTGTGGTTTGTGCATCCAGGTGGGGTCCTAGTAATATTTCTGAAAACAATTTTTTGAAAAGCGTTCGGGAGCTAATCTGCAAATTTACCGAATTTTCATTAAATCCTTCAAATTTGAATAACTCAATTTGCTATTAACGTAAGCTTTATTGGTTAGGAAACCAACATTTAAGTTTATTTTCGGAAAATTTTTGTATATTTTCAAACCATAAATAATTTTGATAAAATATAGTACATTATTTCTACCACATAGGCTATACCGATAATCAGATTGATGCCTGCTCGCATTTGCTATTAAAAACATTTTTGTGGAAATTCACTTCCATAACACATTTGCTGCATCCAGACTTGTGAAAAATGTTTATATATTTTCAAACAATAAATTTATTTCGATGAAATATGGTACATTGTTTTTACTATATAGGCAACCAAGTTTAATGCCTGCTTTCGTCAAAGAAAGACATTTGCTATTAAAAATATTTTAAAGAAAATTCGCTACCATAACGCACTTTTTTAACTTACGTTAAGAACGTTGTTGATGTTATTTTGTCGTGTAGTATACTTTGTGTGTTTGACCATAAAGTAAGATGTGTTTGACATTGACGGATGTATGAGCGTAAACACTTAATGTTTTATTTTAATTTATTTAATGTATTTGTATGACATATTGTACATACATTTTATCTTTCTGTAATCTTTCTCCATATGAACTTTAACTATGTCAAATCTCACACTCCTCCGTGCGCGCAATGTGCTTAAAAAGGGGCACAAAGTTTTTTCTTCACGTCTAAATTTACAGATTATTAATATAGTTAGACGTATGTTGTTTGAAATATTTAATTGAGAAGAAAATTGTTAAGAAAATTAAATCCATCAAATCAATTTGCTCATCTTAGACAAGGCAGTTTTTGTCGTGTATGTGTCTACATCTGTTTTGAGTATAGAATGGATTTTTCAAGTACAGGGCAGCAGTTAGTCATAGTCTTCTTACAGTGTGATAATCAAATAGAACTGCAATTTTTATGTTCTAATTAGCCTTAAAAGCTAATTTCAAGTTTAGACAAAAAACTTATTTTATCCTGTTCGTAGAACAAATCCAGCCGGAAGCTGATATTTGCTCCTACCTAATTCAAAGTGCAATTAGTTAGATTCAGCATTAATTAGTAGCGAAGCTGCAAGTACATACTATTCGAGTTGCTCTATAGCAGTCGGAAAGAGGGATCAGTTTGTGTAAACTACTTAAAGAAAGATGCAATTTATTATCTCCCTATGGAGTTGAAAGTCATGTAATTAGTAAAAAAAACATGCAGTCTCCACTACAATTTCTCTCCCAGCTTGTTTATACTTTAACAGGTTCTGTTAATTACCTAAAACAACAGCTTTAGAGTTCTTATTGCGAAAATTTTATGGATGGCCGTTTTTTCTACGTGAAAGGTCAAAACCTCTTTTTCCAAGCATAAGTGCTTTAAATAGTGTAGTGAGAGTGTTATTAATCTCAAAGTACATCCAACAAGTTTTGCTTTTCTCTACTCAGTTTCTTTTAGGGAATGTTTTTTCCTTACCTCTTCCTCCACACATTTATTCGTCTTTCTAAGCGACAGTTGTGAGGGACAATATTAGTCTCACCTTTCTGAATAACACATTTAAAAACTGACAAATCTTGTAAAGCCCTATAACGTCTGATATTTCTGTTAATATGTTAACATGCTATTAATACTTTTGTAATAACCAAACACTATTTGTAATACGAATACTCTGAAGTATAGTTACTAGATAGAGATAGTTAAGACAGTTAGCGAGAGCATGCATGTTAAGGCTAAAATGCAGTTGAAGGCCAAACTCGGCGACAAAAGAGACGACTTGAACTAGTGGTACCATCGTTATTAATTGACTGATTTCAAAAATGCTTTATTCTAAATGAGTACCAATTAATTTTTTGACATTGTTTTCCTTAATAAATCTTAGTCGTTTAGGAAAACTTTTGAAATATAAGTAATAAAAACTAAGTCTTCAGCTGCATTACTTTTTTCGAGCAGCGAGAATTTTTTCATCATTCACAATATGTGGTAACATATGCGAGATAAAAGAATGTCAACATATGAAATAATATTGTGAAAAAAGAATGATCTAAAATGGTCCATTCATTTCTATTTTAAAGCAAGTTTAATTAAACAAACGTAAAACACTGTGGTTAAAATGTCGTATTGGGCATAATCGTATCAAGGTGATGTGCGTTATACTGCCAAACAACTTTGGGAGCGTCCATAAACTATGTGGTTCCGTTATAACCTCTTTTAAGGATATGCCACCTAAAATATTCTTCATTTTCCCCCTTAGGGCTCGTCCGCGTCTTTCCCGCCCCGACGACACCGCAGCCTTTGGCTTATTGTGCATGCCCTTTGTCTTTTCTACTCCACCCATTCCAAAATCACTGTGCCTTGAACTAGTCTGCACAGCAATTGGTATGGTGAAGTTTCATATTGCCCTGTCTCTGGTCTAGGCTGTCCGTAGATCAGTTGTCTTTTAGCAGCTCCACAGCTCTATTTGGACTGGGTTCCTCAATTACTGACTTCCCACGTCTGAGCCCTGGACAGTCTGCCCAGTACACCTTATGTTGGTTTCTGATCCAGGACTTAATGGATCCCCTGGCAGTGCTCTTCGTCACGCTCACGACCGGTTCGGGTCCCATAAATGGTTCTGCTGAACCTCTCTTCGCGAAACTGTCAGCTTCTTCATTGCCTCTGACCCCCGGGTGACCCAGCACCCAGATGAGGGTGACCTGATTCTGCCTATTCAGGTCGCTCGTCTCGTCTCGGCATTCACTTACCAGCCTGGAATTTACCCGTAGGATATTTAGGGCCTTAAGGACTGCCTGACTGTCTGTGGCTATGTGGATTAGCTTGTTGGTGTAGCCCATCCTCTTGTTATCTCGCACGCAGTGCAAGAAGGCGTACATTTCGGCCTAAAAGACCGTTGCATGAGTTCCGAGGGAAATACCGTGACGTACCCTCGGTCCTTCCGTATAAACGCCTGCCTCCGTCCCACGCTTCCCGCCGGATCCGTCCGTAAACCAGACGAGTGCGTCCCGTGGTAGGCGCGGCGTCTCCCCTCGCCATGCCTCGCGGTCGGGGATTTCCACTGTAAAATTGTTTTCCCTGCAGATTCGCGGGCTCGCGAAGTCTGACCTCACTTCAAGCATGGGTTCCAATGAAATGAAATGAGCGCTAATTAGGCCCCCTAGAACACATATCCGGGGTCAGTTTGAATTTTTATATGTTTATATATATATATATATATATATATATATATATATATATATATATATATATATATATATATAAAGGGTGAACCATTCACCAAAATTTAGGTCTGTAAGTTTAAATACAAAAAAGTTAGAGGCATTTAAAGAAAAAAATTGAATTTTCCTCAAAACGTAAAAAGTCGCGATTTGAAACGTCAAAATTGGCAACATTTAGGCAAAGAACCAGAAAGAAATACGGATTATGTGAAGAGTGTTCTGCAAACCCTTAAGTTTCAGCTTTAACCATCATTGCCCTTCATTTTAATAAAATATTTCCAGAAAATTAATTTCAAATAGACACTTTCTCTGATGCTTTGGAAGTTTATGGTTTAAAGGTCTATAATTTTTAGCTAATTTTCGTAGAAAAAATTCGTTATTGAGGAGACCGCGGCTTTTGAATTCTAAAAAGATTTCTTCAAATGAGCGCAAACAACCCCCCCTAGAATCCATATCCGGGTTTACTTTCTGTTTACATATATACAGGGTGACGCATTTCTACGGTAATGCTCAATATAATTTTTATTATGCAAGATACGAGAAAAAATTGTAAACGTCACCTATAAGGTGTCTTAAGCTGCATCTTACAAAATTATTTGACAATCGCAGGGTCGGTGATACCTACAATTTTTTTTTAACATGCCTTACTACATTTTTACATTTTTCATCTAAATATGATGCATGTTTGTAAAAAACATCGAGGCACAGTAAGTGCGTTTTGGTAGCGAATGTTCATTAAATGCTTCAAAATTCAATAACGCAATTTGCTATTAACCTAAGGTTTGTCAGCTAGGAAACGGGTTTTCTCGGAAACGTTTTAAGTTGATTTTCGGAAAAATTTTCTACATTTTCAAACAAACTTTTTTGATAAAATATGGTACATTGTTTCTACTATATAGGTTATACTGGTGACCAAATTGATGCATGCTGGCATTAAAGAGACATATTTGCTATTTAAAACATTTTTATGAAAATTGACTTCCATAGCGCACTTACTGCGTCCAGAGTTTTGTTTTTGTCTATACAACTGATATGTGCTGAGCCTGGTCCTGGTTTATGTTCGGTTGAGATTATTCGATGGGAAAGCGCTCTGCTGATCTCATAATGAACTATATTTGCTCATGTTGGGGTTGGTATTTAGGCTAGTACTTGGGATATGTGTAGACGGACAAATAAGTACCAGTTTGGAGTACTTCGTGAGTAATTACTGTTTATTCTGTGTACACATGCTAAGGCATTGTGTAATTGTAGAGATTCCCGTGTGAATAAACATTATTATTATTATTATTATTATTATTATTATTATTATTATTATTATTATTATTATTATTATTATTATTATTATTATTATTATTATTATTATTATTATTATTATTATTATTATTATTATTAGTATTAGTATTATACAGGCTCCATTTTGTTAATTTTGCCCAGAGAATCAGTTTTGTCAAAATTATTAACCTGATCATCCACCAAGCGTTTTGGTTTGTGGATTAAAACATTGGTGGTTTTGTTAACTTGCTTGATTTACTTTTTTGTGAAATAACTCACCTAAGTGGACAAGAATGTATCTATGTTTTAATAATGATTAGTTGTGGTGATCGGAAATGGACCTATGATGACGCTTGTCATTTATTTAATGGTCCCAAGTCCGGCCGCCATATAACTGCTACTTCGGACGAAAAAAAACGCTGGATGTATTGCTTAGTGTACAAAAAGGTTCAAGAACTTCCACATTGGAACTTGCTAGCACGAACGATATATCCAGACATTCTGTGCAGCAGATTTTGCATCGGAAAAAGTATTTTTCTTATAGATTCATAACCTGTAAGACCATTTTGCAGAGGATTTTGATAAAAGGGTCGAATTTTGTAAACAAATAATTCCGATTATTCAACAAATAGAGGTTTTTTTTAAATTTACGTTGCTTTCTCTAATGAAGCTGCTTTTTGCCTTAATGGTGGTGTAAACAGACATACTGGTAGATATTAGTCTGACAGTAACCCCGATTGGATGGAAGAAATTCTTACCCAATATCCTCAAAAACTGAACGTATGGGCTGCAATTGTCGGTCACTTGGACTCTTCTTCTTCTTTGAAACGACTTAAGCGGTTCTGCGCTATCCAAGATTATTACTAGAAGATATTGTGCCCTGTATCAGAGAATCGTGTCAAAATTATTTCCTCAATGTCTACACCCAGCCATATGGCGCCTCACCTCATTGCAGTCGGTAGATAAGAGAATACCTGAATGTAACATTTCCTAACGATGGATAAGCAGAAGAGAACCAATTGAGTGGCCAGCTAGGTCTCCAAATTTATCTTCACTTGATCTTTTTCTCTGGGGTCATTTAAAAAGCGTTGTTTACAACCATCAGCCTGCGAATTTGGAACAGTTGTGAAACCGAATTGTGATGGCCTTTTAACAAGTGTCTAACGGATCACTGCAAAACTCAATTCATTAGTTCGACAAGAGGTTTTACTATTGTCGAGTAGTTCCAGGGGCTTAAGAATATTTTTTAATAAAGTAATATCTTACCATTTTTCACAAATCAATATCAAAAAATCTCTGGACGCAGCAAGTGCGTTATGGTAGCGAATTTTCTTTAAAATATTTTTAATAGCAAATGTCTTTCTTTGATGAAAGCAGGCATCAATCTTGGTTGTCTATATAGTAGAAACAATGTACCATATTTCATCGAACTAAATTTATTGTTTGAAAATATATCAACATTTTTCAAAAGTCTGGATGAAGCAAATGTGTTATGGAAGTGAATTTCCATAAAAATGTTTTTAATAGCAAATGCGAGCAGGCATCAATCTGATTATCGGTATAGCCTATGTAGTAGAAACAATGTACTATATTTTACCAAAATCACTTATGGTTTGAAAATATACAAAAACTGCTTGAAAGCGGTCTCTTTGAAGCCTGATCGCGATTAAACCCTGCCTACCCCGCACAGCACCTCTATTTGCCCCTATTTTCTTGGCAGGTTTCTGAAAACAGTTTTTTGAAAATCGTTCAGGAGCTAAACTGCAAATTTACCGAAAATTCGCTACCAAAACGCACTTACTGCGTCGAGATTTTTTCTTACAAACGCACCATATTTCGATAAAAAATGCAAAACTGCATTAACGAATTTGTTCTACGAAAATTAGCTAAAAAAAAATTATACGCCCCTAATCACTCCTGGTCCCGTAACTTCCTTTGGCGAGTGTGAACAAGAAATTTTTCTTGGGGTTTGTGGATCCAAGGAGGAGCCTAGGCAGCTTTCTGAAAACAGTTTTTTGAAAAGCGTTCGGGAACTAAACTTCAAATGGTCCCGTAACTTCCTTGGGGGGTGTGAACAAGACATTTTTCTTGGGGTTTGAGGATCCAGGGGGGGGTCTAGGCAGGTTTCTGAAAACAGTTTTTTTGAAAAACTTTCGGGAGCTAAACTGCAAATTTACCGAAAATTCGCTACCAAAACGCACTTACTGCGTTCAGATCTTTTTCTTACAAATGCATCATATTTCTATAAAAAATGCAAAAATGGATTTGTTCGAATTTGTTCTACGAAAACAATTATAGACCGTTAAACGACAAACTTCACTAAACCTACAAATAAATATCCAAAAAGGCACCAACTTGCACTAAACTGACAACCAAAGCATCAGAGAAAGGGTCTATTTGAAATGAATATTTTGCAAACATTTTAGTAAAATGAAGGGCAATGACGGTTGAATCTGAACCTTAAGGGTTTGCAGAACACTCGTCTTGCAACATTTTCTGTTCACAATCGGTATTTGTTTCACGTTCTTTACCTAAACATTGCCAATTTTGACGTTTAAAATTGCGAGTTTAACGTTTTGAGGAAAACTCCAAAATTTGTCTCTTTAACCGTCCATAACTTCTTTGCTTTAAAGCTAGAGACCTAAATTTTGGTACAGAATTGACTCTTTATAATACAAACACGCGTGTCAAATTTGGTTGCCTTTACTGTATTATTTTTGGAGATATGAATTTTTTTAGAAGGAAAACACGAAATTTTCCGGGAAAACCCCTGGTCCGATTTTCCTGGCTAACGAACCTGCCTAAGTCACTTGCAAAAGGAAGGCACTTACCAAATTTGATCAGGATTGGTTCATTATTTTTTGAGTTATCGGTCGGATGTATATATATATATATATATATATATATATATATATATATATATATATATATATATATATATATATATATATATATATATATATATAAACACAGATCTCCTCATTAGCGAACTTTTTTACTTTTTTTTAATTCTCTAAAAACCTATAGCGTCTATCTTTGAAAATTTTCTAGATCCGTAGTAGTGAATTTTTATTTTAAAAAATTCACTTATAGAGAGGTATCGATGGTGAGACTTTGCAAAAAAATTTTCAAATGAGCGCGAACTAGGACCCCTAGAACCCATATCCGGGGTCAGTTTCAATTTTTATATGTTTATATATATATATATATATATATATATATATATATATATATATATATATATATATATATATATATATATATATATATATATGTATGTATGTATCCGTCTGATAACTCAAAAAATAGTTAACCGATTTAAATGAAACTGGGCAAGTGCCTTTATTTTATTAATGGCTTGGATGAGTTCGTTAGCCAAGAAAATCTGACGGGGTTTTCCGGGAAATTTTCGAGTTTTCTTTTAAAAAAAAATGTTTTCTCTGAAAATAACAAAGATTTTTTAATAGAATTTACTATATATATTGCCTTGGGAGAGACCTTACTAAGTACCAAAATTCAACTTTCTCAGTTTATAAAAAATTGAGTTATTCAAATTTTAAATTTTCCTTCGAAAAACTGTTTTTTTTTTTCTCCAAAAATTATAATGAAATTTGGTGGATATCTTGCCCTAGGAAAGACCTTACTACATACCAAAATTAAAAATTCTAAGTTTATAGAAAACTGAGTTATTCAAATTTGAAGCATTTTATAAAAATTCACTACCATAACGCACTTGCTGCGTCCAGAGTTTTTTTTTGTTCTAAATGACAGCAAATTAATCTAATTATTGATTTTCTATGAAGACTGTAACGTAACCGGTGCAATGTCTAAGTGTATAACTGTTAAAGGTTTATATGTAGAAAAAAAATCTCGGGACGCAGCAAGTGCGTTATGGTAGTGAATTTTTATTAAATGCTTCAAATTTAAATAAACAATTTTCTATAAACTTAGAGAGTTTAATTTTGGTGTGTAGTAAGGTCTTACCTAACGCAAGATATCCACCAGATTTCGGTAAAATAAATTTGTAATTTTCGGAGAAAAAAAAAATGTTCGAAAGAAAAATTAAAATTTGAAGAACTAAATTTTCTATAAACTTAGAAAGTTCAATTTCAGTACGTAATAATGTCTCTCCCAAGAAAACCTATATAGTAAATTTCATTAAAACAGCTTGGTTACTTTCGGAGAAAACAAATTTTTTCGAAAGAAAACTACAAATTTTTCTGGAAAACCCTGTCAGATTTTTCTGGCTAACGAACTCATCCAAGCCATTAATAAAAAATATATAAACATATAAAAATTGAAACTGACCCCGGATATGGGTTCTAGGGGTCCTAGTTCGCGGTCATTTGAAAAAAAATTTGCAAAGTCTCACCATCGATACCTCTCTATTAGTGAATTTTTTTAATAAAAATTCACTAAAATTAAATTTTGCTTGCTCGAAAATTTTTTTCCCTCTTGGGTATGTAGATTTCAAGTTAATCTCCTCTTGTACCATAGTAACTGATGGATAACAAATTCAATGTCACCGCTTATGTTAATGAATAAAATACAGCTTGCTGATGCTCGAACTCTCCCGCTGTTTTTGTATCCTCCTTTTGTTTTGTCTTTTAGAAATTCATATAACTGTCCCGCCCTGGTAAGATAAACGTCCCTTAACCCTTGAAAATTAAAACACAAGACCAAGCAAAAAGTTGCTCAATCAGTGGAACATTTTCCCGAGACCGCTGTAACTTAATTTGCAACTATTCTTATCCCACTGTGTATGTGTGTGCATGTGTGTATGCGCGTATAAGTGTGGATGTGTATGTGTAATATAGAGTTGCGTAGTTGTATATCTTATCCGCTGACAAGGGTTCGGTTTTTCCAGGACAATTTATTGCTGTACAACCACGCGAGGCTGATGTCGCAGGATAACCATAGCAAGGACTACTTGGTCTCTATTATGTTTTCTCACTACGATAGGAACAACAATGGCAATCTAGAAGCCACGGAACTCAATGAGGTAAGCGATATTTAAATGTACATTATATATACTCTAGAAGAGGGGATGAAATATAGGTTGACAAGGGACGAATGGGAGTAGATGTCTTAAAAACAATTCATCTTGAAAAAGATTACATAGAGAATTTATGTACAAATTGAGACTTTTTAAAATTATAATGACAGGCAGTTTAGTATTTTGTCATCGCACATTACATTCACATGCTAGAGGTAGCCGCGTAATATTATACAGTGGGTTTCAAAAGTGAGGCATACAATAATTTTCTTTTCTAATTAGTAATTGCTTCCACATCGTCAATAGTGCTGCAAATTGAATAATCACTTCTATATAGCTGTGATCACCTCTGAAAGATATTTTGATGACATTCTCATGTAATAAATTAAGGGTCCCTGATTTGACCACAAAGAAAATATCGTATTCCTGAACCCATAAATTTCTCAGACGTTATATTACTCGAGTTTTAACAAAAAATATTATTTTTACCAAATCACCTCTCATTTATCCCCTACCCCTTAAAGCGATATTACACCAAAAAAATACAAATCGTTTCCTTGTATAACTGGATACCAAATTTAAAGATGATATCTCAATTCATTTAAAAGTTATTTCGCCTACTAACAGACAGCCAAAAAAAGGTTCGTTCCAGAATCAAGTTTTATATCTATTTTGCAACTTTTTGCGCCGCTTTAACAAAACAAGATTCTAAATTTCTATCACCAATTATCCACCCCCACACATTCAACCTCTAATTTAATTTCAGCACATAATACCAGATGTTTGATGAAGTTGAAAGTTTTCTAATAAACAAACCCTAAAAAGCTCTTTTGCCCTAAGGGCTCGTCTGCGTTTTTGCAGCCCCGATAGCACCGCAGCCTTTGGCTTACTGTGCATGCCCTTTGTCTTTTCCACTCCACCCATTCCAAAATCATTGTGCCTTGAACTAGTCTGCACAGCAATCGGTAGCGTGAAGTTTTATATTGCTCTGTCTCCGGTCTAGACTATCCATAGATCAGTTGTCTTTTACGGTCCAGAGCTTTACACTCGCACAAGATGTGCTGAACTGATTCCTCTGCCTCGCCGCAGAGTGTGCATGCCAGGTCCCCCTCGCACCGCCCCGTTTTATGCAAGTCTTTCTTGACAGCCCTGTGTCCCATCAAGAGTCCTGTTATGTTCATCAACTGTCCTCTGCTAAGATTTAGCGACTCCACAGCTCCCTTTGAACTGTGTTCCCCAATTAGTGTCTTCCCATGTCTTAGCCCTGCACAATCTACCCAGTATGCCTTATGCTGGTCCCTGACCCAGGACTTGGTGGTTCCCCTGGCCGTGCCTTCCGGTATGCCCAGAACCAGTTCTGGTTCCATAAATGGTTCTGCTGACCCTCTCTTCGCGAGACTGTGAGCTTCTTCATTGCCTTTGACCCCAAGTGAACCGGCACCCAAATGAGGGTGACCTCATTCTGCCCAACCAGGTCGCCGGTCTCGTCTCGGCATTCACTAACCAGTCTGTAATTTACCCATGAGCTACTTAGGGCCTTAAGGGCTGTCTGTGGCTATGAGGATCCGCTTGTTGGTGTAGCGGGAAAAGTTATGACTCGAGGTTTAATGGAAAAAAATTAGTTTCACTAAATCAACCCCCATTCATCCCCTACCCCCTGGAGAGATTTTACCCAAAAACAATCCGAACCGTTCGTTTATCGAGTGCTAACTTCATACCAAATTTAAAGACCATATATCAATTCTTTTTAAGGTTATGGTGGCTACAAATACAGACGGGGAACTGACAGACACAAAAATTTTCGTTCCTAAATCATTTTTCCTCAGGTTTTGACACTTTTTACGACGTTTAAGCAAAACAACATTTTTAGAATTTTTGTTTCCGCTGCCATATTGACCCGTATTGACGCTGCTGAAGTAATATGTGTAGTATGGCAGCGGTAACAGATTCGAGTTTTTTTCACTTAAACGTCGTAGAAAATGTCAAAACATATAGAAAACATGATTTGGGAACAAATTTTTCTTGTGGGTCTGTTAGTCGCCACGATAACTTTAGAACGTCTATCGTCTTCAAATATACGGTTAGCACCCGACAAACGAACGGTTCTGATTGTTTTTGGGTAAAATGGCTCCAGGGGGTAGGGGATCAATGGGAGGTGATTTAGTGAAAATTGACATTTTTTCGTTAAAACTCGAGTAACAATAATAATAATTTAGGGTTTGTTTATTAAAAAACTTTGAATTTCATCAAACATCTGGTATTCTGTGCTGAAATTACACTAGCGGTAGAATGTATGGGGGTGGAATATCGGTGACAGAAATTATTTTTCTCGTTAAAACAGCGTAAAAAGTCTCAAAACATATAGAAGACGTGATTCTGGGATGAACATTTTTCTGTATGTCGGTCGGTCTGTCGACCTGTACGTCTGTCTGTTAGTAGGCGCAATAACTTTCAACCGAATTGATATAATTCATTTCATGAGAATGTATTTCTGAGAAGAGTATATTATTACAGCTATGTAGAAGTTATGATTCAATTTGCAGCACTATTTTGAAGAGAAATGTTGCAAATGATCAACTTAAAATTTTTTTTCACATTTTTAAGAAAAAATATCCCTACCCACCCTTGCCAGCTTTGAACGGTAACTACTCCCACATAATTGTTCTAATAGAAAATGGGTTTGTTTTACACCTCTTTTGTACAGGAAAATTAATTATCTAGTCGTCATGATAATACATTTTTACTTAACTCAATCGTGCTCAACGAATTAGATCAAATTTAAGCAAGGAATAAATTCAATGCCACTTAAATTTAACGAGTGAATATATACTTGAAATAAATAACGGAATAACAGTTTATAGATTAGTACAACAATGCAGACTAATGCATACAGAGAAATGTGATAATCGGTGAATAAACGAACGATCCACAAAGCACTAAAAATGCCGTACGTGGAGAACTTGCTCCTGTCCTGACTCGTCTGTTTCAGACATCTTACAATAAAGGCATATTCCCTAGTAACTGCAAAACTGTTCGAGTACTACCCATCCCCAAGAAAGGATCCAAAGCGCTTCCTGGCAACTACAGAGCTATTTCTCTCCTTTCAGTCGTCTCTAAAGTGATGGAAAAGTATATAAACACCGAATTACCAAAATTTCATGAAAAACACAGTCTAATCCACGACAGGCAGTATGGATTCCGTCAGCGTAGATCAACTGCCGACCTCCTTTCCCTTGTCACCCATTCTTGGAATAAGTGTGTAGAGAACTACACGGTGAATCCCAGATTGTCGCTCTAGACATATCAAAAGCATTCGACCAGATCTGGCACGCAGCGCTGCTTAATAAACAACCGGCCTATGGCCTACCACCAAAACTCTGTACGTGGACAGCAAATTTCCTCTCCAACCGGAGCATTTCTGTTGTCGTGGATGGCCATTCCTCTAAACTGTATCCAATTAATGCAGGAGTTCCACAAGGTTCAGCTTTAGCCCCTACTTTGTTTCTTCTCCACATCAATGACCTCCTCTCTAGCACATACAACCCAGTTCACAGTTACGCGGACGACAGCATCCTCCCCTCAAATATACAATATTCCAAGCCTGTCTCTTTAGCCCAATTAGATGAGGATCGCAGACTCATGGAGGGTTCTATTTCAGTGGATCTCCAAAAAATATTAGACTGGGGAAGTAGAAATATTATACAATTCAACCCCACCAAATCACAGTCTTGCTTTCTTTCTCATAAGAGATACACCAGCCCTAGACCCATCACAATAAACAACCAAGTTATTCATAGTAATGAGTCCTTTTCACTTGTTGCCATTTCTGTGGATCGAAATCTCAATTGGCATCAACATGTCACATCAATTGCAGAAGCGGCTGCTAAGACATTAGGTTTTCTCTTCCGGGCTCGCAAATATTTTTCACCAGCTAATCTCTATACTTTATATACTTCACAAATAAGACCAAACCTCGAATACTGCTCCCACATCTGGGGTGCTGCTGCCGCTTCTACACTCTCTATCCTGGACTCCATTCAAAAGAGAGCTATACGTCTCATCGGTGACCCTACCCTTACCCAAAGGCTGCCATCCCTTGCCCACCGACGTGCTGTTGGTGACCTCTCTCTCTCTCTCTCTTTTTATAGATATCTGCATGGGCACTGCTCAGAGGAGCTTTCTTCCATAGTTCCTCCACCTGCTGCCCCCAACAGATCTACCAGGGGAACAGAGCGAATGCACCCTTTTACTGCCCAGGTCACCAGACATAGAACATCTTGTTATGCCCGCTCTTTTGTCCTGAGGACTTCCAAGTTGTGGAACTCCTTGCCGGCACATGTTTTTCCTTCGCCCCCGAACCTCCAAACCTTCAAGTCCAGAATTAACAAGTTGCCTATTTCCTCTTTGTCGACACCGACGGTACGATAGTATTTAGGCTGTAAGCCCTCGTGGTGTGTTGTTGAAATTTAAAAAAAAATACCCGTCAATTCTGTTTCATGTCTGGGTTTGAACACATTCAGACCTTAAAGACGATCTCAAGTGAGATTTGCGAAGTGGGCAAATTGAGGCTCCATAATTAAACTACAATAACACAACCTACCCTTATCCACTGCCCTGAGTAGTATGCAAATTAAGGTTTTAGAATTCCTTTCATATTTTCTTAACCTCCTGAAAACAGGAGCAAAGACCTCGAGCTTTGTCGACGAGCTTCAACCCAGAAACCAAGGGTTGCTCATGTAAAGTCTAAACTAACCGTGGGTATGGGTGAAGCGGGGCTCAGTTTGGTCTCCTTCAAAGAAAATTTTTCTGAAAGTAAAAAAACGTAGAAACGCATTGTTTAGCTTAACAATATAGCGTGCAGCATCAGGTAAATAAAGAAGCTTTTAAGCGTTTTAACTGTGGGACAATACCAAAAATACATTACTGTTTCCCTCAATAAATGATTCTGCAATATCACATGCATCTATTTCCACCCCTTTGATGAATGCTTAAAAACACTGTAGTAACGACAAACCGGTGCTTTGAGGTAGATACGCAGAAAACGACTTACACACGCATAATTTTCACATTATCTCTCACGTAAACCATACATACACAAAACTTCTATTATTTTCATGGAAATTGCTTTTAAGGATAAGGGAAGCTATTATTTGAAAATAATGTATTTCAGGTCGTACTCACTGTGTGCCCCTTTTATGAGGAAAACATAATGGGTTATTCAACACGCTTTTGTTTCAATGAATAAACTCCTAAGCGTCCAATAAAACATATATCCCGAATTAAAATGCAAACCGCCGCCTCTTTATAACAAAAATAACCGCTCCAAAATTGCCCGCCTTATCTGGCTATTAGAATCTATTAGGACCACATTTTCTAATATTGCATTAAGCGACTGTTTGCTTTATTATCATAGCCAATGTTTTTCTTGTGTAGACGTCTACTGTTGAAAGCAGCATCTCTGTTTGCTGTGCTTTTCCAAGTGGCAAATTGAACTTGCGTAATAAAAAAGCTGCAAATTTAATAACATAGCTGTGATAATCTACTCCCTCAAACACATTCTCGTGAAATGAATTTAAGGTACGAAAGATGCCCTTGTCTCTTAATACCAGGAAAGCCTCTGGCCTTGACGAGATCCCAGCAATTTTTCTAAGAAAATACGCACCAGAACTTGCTCCTGTCCTGAATCGTATGTTTTACACATCTTACAATAGAGGCATATTCCCTAGTAACTGGAAAACTGCTCGAGTACAACCCGTCCCCAAGAAAGGATCCAAAGCGCTTCCTAGTAACTACAGGCCTATTTATCTCCTTTCAGTTGTCTCTAAAGTAATGGAAAAGTATATAAACACCGAATTACTAAAATGTCTTAAAAAACACAGTCTAATCCACGACAGGCAGTATGGATTCCGTCAGCGCAGATCAACTGCCGACCTCCTTTCCTTTGTCACCCATTCTTGGAACAAGTCTATGGAACTACACGGTGAATCCCAGATTGTCGCTCTAGACATATCCAAATCATTCGACCAGGTCTGGCACGCAGCGCTACTTAATAAACTACCGGCCTATGGCCTACCACCAAAACTCTGTACGTGGACATCAAATTTCCTCTCCAACCGGAGCATTTCTGTTGGCGTGGATGGCCATTCTTCTAAACTGTATTCAATTAATGCAGGAGTTCCTCACGGTTCAGCTTTAGCCCCTACTTTGTTTCTCACCACATCAATGACCTCCTCTCTAGCACATCCAACCCAGTTCACAGTTATGCGGACGACAGCACCCTCCACTCCAATATACAATATTCTAAACCCGTCTCTTTGGCCCAATTAAATGAGGATCGCAGACTCATGGAGGGTTCTGTCTCCGTGGATCTCCAAAAAATATTAGACTGGGGAAGTAGAAATCTTGTACAATTCAACCCCACCAAATCACAGTCTTGCTTTCTTTCTCATAAAATATACACCATCCCTAGACCCATCACAATAAACAACCAAGTTATTCAAAGTAATGAGTCCTTTTTACTTGTTGTCATCTCTGTGGATCGAAGTCTCAATTGGCACCAACATGTCACATCCATTGCAGAAGCGGCTGCTAAAAAATTAGGTTTCCTCTTCCGGACTCGCAAATACTTTTCACCAGCCAATCTCTATACCTTATATACTTCACAAATAAGACCAACCCTCGAATACTGCTCCCACATCTGGGGTGTCGCTGCCGCTTCTACACTCGCTATCCTGGACTCCATTCAGAAGAGAGCTATACGTCTCATCAGTGACCCTACCCTCACCCAAAGGTTGTTGTCCCTTGCCCACCGACGTGCCGTTGGTGACCTCTCTCTCTATTTTATAGATATCTGCACGGGCACTGCTCAGAGGAGCTTTCTTTCATAGTTCCTCCACCTGCTGCCCCCAACAGATCTACCAGGGTAACAGGGCGAATGCACCCTTTTACTGTCCAGGTCACCAGACATATAACATCTTATTATGCCCGCTTTTTTGTCCCGAGGACTTCCAAGTTGTGGAATTCCTTGCCGGCACATGTTTTTCCTTCTCATCCGAACCTCCAAACCTTCAAGTCCAGAATTAACAAGTTGTCTCTTTCCTCCTTGTCGACACCCACGGTATGATAGTTTTTAGGCTGTAAACCCTCGTGGTGTGTTGTTGAAATATTTTAAAAAACGAAAACATTGTGAGATGTATGACAGGGTCGCCATCTCGGTGCGTTAACAGGTAGTGTGTTGTCACGGCAGCCCTAGTAAGCACAAAATGTTATAGAGACTGTGCACACCCAACCAACAATTTCTACGCTAATACCGGGGCAATGCATGTAAGTAGTTTCCAACGAATGCGTGTTATTTCGTAGAGCATATAAAAGCTGGAATACTCACCTGTTGAATATATTTTCGTAGATATATAATTTACAGCTTGTTAAAAGAGTATCGGTGGTTCAGTGGCGAGAGCGTCTACCTTTGAACCGAAGGGTACTGGGTTCGACCACAGGGTTCTCCTTTCACTTTTTCAGTACATACTGTAACATTAACATCAACCGAGGTTGTGGCATTGTATTTGACCAAGTCTTTGGAAGGGTTGTAAAGTCGTCCGTTCCGTGACCATGACATGTTGGGCACGTTAAACATCCCCACCTTCCTGACAGATAGACGGGGGTTCGGCAAAATTTCCAGGAGAGTAAAGTGAAGCTGCTACCTGGCGTCGGTGATTGGCCTAATAGCGGAAATAGACCAACGTTAAAGAAACAAAACACACACACACATACACTCAGCTATTTAAAAACAAGTTGAGATACATAGACTTTGAACAGTTTCATATAATTTAAAGTAAAAGGCTTTTTATTATTTACAGATTGCTTTACAAGAACGACTAGAGGCTCTTAGTAATGGATGCTCTTTGTCGAACATGATCCAGTACGATGACACAGACCACGACGGCAAACTCAGCATTAACGAGTTTTACGTAGCTTTTAGCAAACTTTACAGTAAGTAGCTTACTTTACCTTGTGTTGAATGTACAATATCTATATTGTAGTGCTTTACGTATGCTGAATTTAAGAGATGCATTTTACATAATATAACTCAGGTTAAGCAAATTTTACATCGTAAAGCAGAGTATACTTCCTTGCCCATTTATATGAGCGCTTTTTTATTAGACTAGTAGAATGCTACACATAAACAGGTGCCGCCTCATAATTAATTAGACGTTAACTAAGGCGTGATAGCTGGCACAAAAATAAAGCGATTGGCCTCAACATGCCTTAGTAAAATTTCCAAGGTAAAAAAGAACAAAACAAGGCATTACTCCAGACTGAATTTATTTAGTAAAAGCCCTACGCGTTTCGGCCCATATATCTGGCCATCCTCAGGGGCTTCCTGTCAGTGCGTCGTGCACAATTTTCAGCTTCAAATCTGTCTCATCCTTTCTTGAGCATGCTGCTCTCACTTCTCTCCTAAGTGCTGACCTTCTGAACCTTTGAATCAGTATAACCAAACTGGTTAGAATGGACTTGTTTATGGTGTTTTGGATGAATTTAGGGCACAAGTCTTTCTTGATGCAAGTTGTTAGGAACCAGATTCTCAGTGACAGTGCGAGTGAAGACTTTGAAAGTTTCCTATAAGCTTTTGTGACTATTGGCAGCCTAGCCGAAGAGATGTAGTTTCTGAACGTCACAGCGTCTGAATTAGACATATTTCCAAGGTAAAAAAGAACAGAACAAGGCTATACTCTAGACTGAATTTATTTGGTAAAAGCCCTACGCGTTTCGGCCCATATATCTGGCCATCCTCAGGGGCTTCCTGTCAGTGCGTCGTGCATAATTTTCAGCTTCAAATCTGTCTCATCCTTCCTTGAGCATGCTGCTCTCACTTGTCTCCTAAATGCTGACCTTCTGAACCTTTGAATCAGTGTAACCAAACTGGTTGGAATGGACTTGTTTATGATGTTTTGGATGAATTTAGGGCACAAGTCTTTCTTGATGCAAGTTGTTAGGAACCAGATTCTCAGTGACAGTGCGAGTGAAGACTTTGAAAGTTTCCTATAAGCTTTTGTGACTATTGGCAGCCTAGCCGAAGAGATGTAGTTTCTGAACGTCACAACATCTGTGTTAGACATATTTCCAAGGTAAAAAAGAACAGAGCAAGGCTATACTCCAGACTGAATTTATTGAGTAAAAGCCCTACGCGTTTCGGCCCATATGTCTGGCCATCCTCAGGGGCTTCCTGTCAGTGCGTCGTGCACAATATTCTTTAGTAATGTTAGCCTTAGTAAAATGTTACTCGTTTTCGTTTTACAGGGTATTTAAGTAATTTTTCTTAAAACTATTTTTTCAAATATTTTAAAAACGGTTCAACATATTATTATGAAATGTGTCTAGGTATTATTAGGCATCATGCGTAATACGATGACGGTATCAATTTCACCACTGCTGCTTGGTGGCGCCACCCACAGCAACACTGGTTCATTAACATGATTATATATTTTTGGTCCACCCTGTATGAACATTTTCGAACAAAATTAAAGAATGCCCATTTAGTTTCACATAAAAAATGTATACTCCTTTGAAGTCGAAAAAGTTGACCGCTTTCAAAATAAACGTACTTTTTCAATGAAATTAAATTTGTGATTATGCGCAAACAATATGTATTCTCAAAGGCTTCGACCTTAGTGCAAATTATGTCCATCTGTTGTAGATACTTTTTAGCACAATAAAATGTACGTTATCGAAAAAAAACATTTTTATTAGGAATTCAATAAAGCCATTAAATACAATAAGTTCTCTAAAACTATGAATTAAAAGTTTCGGGACGCAGCAAGATCGTTACTGTAGCGAATTTTCATAAGAATTGTACACTATCATTATACGACATGTTAGTAAAGCTAATACTTTTAACTTACACAGAACTTGAAGATCGATTTTAGAGGTCCTAGTACGCACACATTTGAAGAATTCCTTCAAAAGTGTTACCATCGATATATCTCTATTATCAAAAAAATCTTGCGTTTTAACTCCTTTTGAGAAAAATGCCCAAAACTCAATTTTCTATGAAGGTAAAGAACCAAATTGTGCGATATCTGTAGATAGTGTAAGCCTCTTTAAAAGAAACTTGTATTACAAATTTCATTAAAGTTATACAGAAGATTTCCAGAAGGAAACTTAATTCATATTTAGAAAAGTAAATTATCTGCCAAATTATAAACGTAGCAGTTATTTTTCCTTATTAATCGCCAGTATGATTTCTTTTTTAGTCAGCCTAATCAAACCGGTTTTTTTTTTCAATATCAACAATAACAAAATTATAATTTCAAACTCAAAGGTGACAAACTTATTTGGGCGAAATATATAGATGGGGGGTTCTGAGACCACCTCCCACCTCCCGCTACTGAGCATGCTTGTGACGTAACAAATATGGCGGTTGTATTAAGTGTGACGTAAGCTTTAACCTGAGATAACGTAATCCAAGATGGCTGTCAAGATGGCCGACCGGAAGTGAAAAAACCGAGTAATTAAAAATTTTAGACGGTAGCTGGCGCAAGTTTTTAAAATAAGAGACTCCGCCATTTTGATTTTTGCAAAGTATGACGTTTTGTAAAATTGAGGGCGGCGCAGGCGCAAACTCAACTTTTTAGTTTTTGGTTTAAACCCTAAGTGTGGGGTGTCATTTCACTCGGCTCAGCAAGCATTCAAATTTAGCATATACGCATGCGCAAACCCAACTTTTTGATTTTCTTGTTTTAACCCCAGATGTTTGGTATCAGTTTACTCGGCTCAGCAAGCAGATTTTAAAAATTTAGAATATGCGAATGAGATCTTGTTCAGAACATATGAAATCTGTGCACTACTGTTTCTGCAAATGTTAAAATAAAACATAAAAAAAACATTCATCCAGCTAGATTCGATCGCGTAACCTTCTGCGTAGGAATCGAGCGTAATACCCGCTGCGCTATCTAGTCACACGTCAACAAAGGTCATCTTGTTGCGTCATACTTTAGATCGGCTTCATGCCCGGGATATTATATTCAGGGGATACATAATTAATAAATTACAGAATTATGTAGTAGAATTACCATTGAAACACATCAAACAACTGTTTCGGTCTTATATGACGTCTTATGTTTAAGTTTAAAGATAAAAGAAACCATTTTAGAATGATTTGTATAGAGACTTGGCTTTATTTCGTTTAAGTTTCTGCTACATTATTATGCGACAGCATAATATATCTATGCTGCGCTAAAACTGTGTGAGGCCGTTAATAAAGCTACAAATATAGTGTATTTTATTAGTTGATTGAATCGCTCAGTTAAATAACAATCAACTGGCAAATTTTTAATTTCATGTCGTCTGTCATTTTCTATAACTGCGGCCCAGATTTCACGATGTTTGTTTCGGGTAGTATGTTTTCTGCCTGGTATATATTTAGTTTGGTTACCGTTGCTGTATGGTTTATATCTGTTGTATGAATTAATCTACGCGTGGCAGTCTACTACTTCGTCTGTCATGCATTCGACTTTAACCCCTAAGTCGTCTCAACGCATGTCTTTGGGATTTTATTTTTAATTTGGAAAAAACTCTAAATATTGTCCACCAAATTACTTAGAATTCACAACATAGGTTTATTTGCACTGTTTCTAGCCACATGTAAACTCTCACTCCAGTTACGCTAATACTTACACAAATATAGCGTTTTCAAAAAGTTTATAAAAAAAAAGAAGGTTATATATATATATATATATATATATATATATATATATATATATATATATATATATATATATATATATATATATATATATATATATATATATATATATATATATATATACAGGGTGAGCCACGGTGGATGGAGTATTAAAAGTATATGGAGAATGAATCAACCGATTGCTCTGAAATTTTGGTTACGGATGTAATGGCGTATGATCTCTCGACCTAAAATATTTTTGAAAATGCAGTGTTGCCACATATACGTAAAACTGGCAACATCTTCGTAATTTTAAATGGAACACCCTATATATTTTTGCTTTTTTTGAATTGTCGTCTCTTTTTGAGTAACTTTTGTTGATATTTTCCTATACCTATCTCAAGTCGTTTTCGAGATAATAATTATTTTCTGAATTTATTACCAAAAATTTGACTTTCAACAAATCGTGTTTTCTCCTACCGACGAAGCGATTTAAAGATAATTTTTTAGCTACGGTTAGGCAAGGTCTAGAGGCATCTCCTCCAATAATCAAATCTTTAGAATATCATACAGGGTGAGTTAGAGAACGTTTTCTATAAGTGACTCGGAGAAATGCACGAAAGTCTTTTTTTTTTAAATAGAACGTCCTGTATATTTTCAAATTTTTTGGATCGTCTTCTCTTTTTGAGTAACTTTTGTTAATATTTCCCTATACCTATCTCAAGGCGTTTTCGATTTATGGTCACTTTTCTCTAACCTATCCAAGATTATTGGTCTTTTTTTGTATATCATAATGGGTGGGCCATGAAATTTCTATTTTGTCAATTTGACATGACAACAGACATGCTGTTTATCTAAATAAATTTGACGTTAGTGATATTTACATTCAATTTGAATAGCTATAGCACAAATATGGCAGAAAATAATTATACAAACACAGTTTTAATGGATTTGTTTATTATTCATGGACAGTGCAATAAGATTATCAGCAGAACTTGTAGAAGATTTAATAATAAATATCCGAATTTGCCGCAGATGAATAACAGAAAGTTTCTATGAATTCATAGGAATTTTATAAAATCTGGTGCGTCGTTAAGAGATGCAAGAAATCTACCCAAACCTGTGACATCTGACGAGGTAAATGAAATCAATGTGCTAGCGTATTTTCATGCTAATCCCCAGTATTCCATACGTTGTGCTGAACAGGATTTAGGATTGCCATATTCATCCATTCGAAGAATACTAGTAAATCATAAAATGCATAATTATAAATTTACAAGAGTTCAATTTCTCACGCCTCAGGATTATCTACAGAGAATAGAGTTGTGTGAAATGTTAGTTGTGCGTATGCAAGAGGACCCCAATTTTTTAAAGAAAATGATATGGACTGATGAATCCAAATTTTCTATGGAGGGGATTTGTAACACACGAAATCGTCACTATTGGGCCACAGACAACCCCCACGTTACTAGAGAGTCTGGTTTTCAAGTCAAATTTAGTTTAAATGTTTTTTGTATGTTATTGGATGACAAAATAAAGTATTACATATATGACGAAAAATTGAATTCCAGAAAATATTTAGATATAATTAGAACAATTGTGGAAGGCTTCCTTGATAATCTGTCAATTGAAACATATAGAACTTGTTGGTATCAACTCGACGGGGCTCCTGCACATTGTACATCAGAAATTAGTATGGAGTTGGACCGGCTTTTCGATGACCGTTGGATCAGACGTTTGGGACCGTGTAACTGGCCTGCGAGGTCCCCGATATTTATCATTAAATCTTCTACAAGTTCTGCTGATAATCTTATTGCACTGTCCATGAATAATAAACAAATCCATTAAAACTGTGTTTGTATAATTATTTTCTGCCATATTTGTGCTATAGCTATTCAAATTGAATGTAAATATCACTAACGTCAAATTTATTTAGATAAACAGCATGTCTGTTGTCATGTCAAATTGACAAAATAGAAATTTCATGGCCCACCCATTATGATATACAAAAAGACCAATAATCTTGGATAGGTTAGAGAAAAGTGACCATAAATCGAAAACGCCTTGAGATAGGTATAGGGAAATATTAACAAAAGTTACTCAAAAAGAGAAGACGATCCAAAAAGTGTGAAAATATACAGGGCGTTCTATTTAAAAAAAATGACTTTCGTGCATTTCTCCGAGTCACTTATAGAAAGCGTTCTCTAACTCACCCTGTATGATATTCTAAAGATTTGATTAATGGAGGAGATGCCTCTAGACCTTGCCTAACCGTAGCTAAAAAATTATCTTTAAATCGCTTCGTCGGTAGGATAAAACACGATTTAATGAAAGTCAAATTTTTGGTAATAAATTCAGAAAATAATTATTATCTCGAAAACGACTTGAGATAGGTATAGGAAAATATCAACAAAAGTTACTCAAAAAGAGACGACAATTCAAAAAATGCAAAAATATATAGGGTGTTCCCTTTAAAATAACGAATATGTTGCCAGTTTTACGTATATGTGGCAATACTGCATTTTCAAAAATATTTTAGGTCGAGAGATCATACTCCGTTACATCCGTAAACAAAATTTCAAAGCAAGCGGTTGATTCGTTCTCTATATACTTTTAATACTCCATCCACCGTGGCTCACCCTGTATATATATATATATATATATATATATATATATATATATATATATATATATATATATATATATAAAGCCTCATTCCAGTTACTCTGATACTTAAAAAAATATAGCGTTTTCAAAAAGTTTTCCACGATTTTCCACCGGAAAAACTTGAGTATAAAGGCTGATTAACGAACTCGACCTCGGATTTTGGTCAAATAAAATTTTTGATAAGTTTGATTGAAATCAGTTTAGTATTTTTTGAGTTCTCGCTCGGATATATATATATATATATATATATATATATATATATATATATATATAAATTTTTTCAAAAGCTTTTCATTGTGACCTCTCTACTAGCGAATTTTTCTTAACGATAATTCGCTAAAAAAATAGTCAACAAAATGGATATCGGAAAGATCGTTACAAGTTGCATTAATCTGCCTAATTAAATTAATCTAAAATGAAACTGCAAGTTTAGAAGCAAGACAACAAAAAATCAGAGTAAGTGCTCAAAGTGTTCACCATTTATGGCAATGCATTTGCTCACTCGTTTATTAAGATTATCTCTTACTTTAATGAATGAATTTTGTTAAGCTCTGATCTCAATAACACCCTGTACGATCTTTTCCTATGATTGCTGGCGGTTATTTATTTGATCTTTATAGACCAGTGACTTTAAATAAGCCCAAAAGTAAAACTCCAGCGGATTTAGGTCGGGACTACGCGCTGTCCATGTGTGCACACTATCTCTACCAATCCACCGTTGAGGGTAAATTTCATCTAAATAATTTCGCACATCTCGGATGTAATGTAGTGGATCACCATAATGCATGAACCAAGAGTCACTCCTTAAAGTTAAAGGTACATGTTCTAAAATTATCGGTAAATTATCTGTCAAAAACAAGATATATGTTGGTGGCAGTTCAACTGCTCCCACAATACAATTTCCAAGAATGCCACACTAAATGATTATTGAACATTCATGATGTTCGCGGATAGCATGAGAATTTTCAATTTCATAGGTATGGCTATTCCGCAAATTGAACACACCTCTTCTTTTCTTGTAGACCATTCGATCCTCTAAAAGCGTTATCTTCTCATAAACTAGCAAAATTGAAGCCTTCTTGGTAAGTCTTGCGGTAAATGCTGCTGAACTCGAGTGAAATGATACGGATGCAGTTTTTCTTTGCGTATGATTCTGGACATCGAAGATTTGCTTGTACCTGTTGCTGCGCTAACACGTCTCATGCTGGTTTCCACTTCTTCAACAATACGAACTATGATCTCGTCTTTCATGCAATTACACTCGGTCTTCCTGCATTTCTGTTTTTCGGATGAAATGGGCCAGTTTCACCTAATCTATCGTACAGTGCGTTAAAAGTTTTATGGTTGGGTTCTATTAGAATAACCCTCAAAATAGCGCTGTGCTGCTCTACGCGAACAAAATTTTTTCTGGGCATAAAGACAGTACACACTGTATATTAATATCAATCGAGGTTGTGGCGTTGTATCTGAGCAAGTTAAATGTCTGCACGTTCCGCCTTACCTAGAGGGTGTAAAGCCGTCGGTCCCGTGTACCATGTTGGGCACGTTAATGGTTCCTACCCTCCTTACAGAAGGCGAGGGGTTCAGCTAAATTTCCAGCACTGAGTATAAGCTGCTCCCTGGCGTCAGTGATTGGCCATAGTCGCGGAAATAGGCCGACGTTTACAACAACAAAAACTTTCAATCATCATGCGCGTACAATTTGTCATAAGTTTCTTTTGTGTTCAGAAAAGTGATTAGAGATTGTGTAGCTATCTATTTATTTTGCTAACTGTGTAGGTATATTATTTTGTTAACCATTAGGGGATGATTTAATTATATTTCGATAATAATAAATCATTTTTAAGTTTAAATTTTATAATAATTGAATCGGTGAGATCAGAAAGGGCATAAGTCATTGGTTTAATACTTTCGGGAAATTGAAAAAAACTTATCAGAACAAGCGAAGGATATTTATTCTTCTGCAAATCTATCTGCAGTAATATAACATTATCATGTGGAAATATGAAAGCAGAAAAAAAAATTTACTTATTAGAGGACCAGATGAAAAATATTTAAAAAATTAGGCACATGCCCTTTCTGCACTTAATTAAAATAAAAATCGTAAGAATTGATAATAATATTTTTATGGTATTAATACATTTCGAAATTATTGCGGTTTACAAGTTTTTACACAATACTAATATTCCCTATATCTACTGTCATTATCTTCAGCCACAGCCGTGGGCCGTTGGAGTACGTTGTTATAAACAGGAAGGTGAGGTTCTGGGATGTAGTTAAGCATCAAGCGGATGTTTTCTATCTTCTTTACTTTCATAGGGATTTTTTCATCTTCCTTGTATGCTTTTTGCTTTGCTAGAGGAAAATATTTTACGTGCGACTTTAGTAGATTAAATTCTTTTACAATAAATCCCTGAATGTACCTTTGTGCCTCGACAATACCCTTAGATGTAGAGCGGTATGTGAACTGCATGTAAGAAGATGGCACAAACGTTTCCTTTTGGGTACTTCCTTACCATACGAATCAGATGATAAACATGTTCTTTTAAAAACGCTTGGCCACCAACCGTTGAAATCTAGCACTTCATTACTTTCTAATGTTTCAACATCAACCTTTGTACTTGCTGATTTAATCAAATTGCTATATTCATTAGGCTGATAGATACGGTTATACCTTTTGATTTTTCTTTTTATGCTCCCAAAGTCACGATCATTTGGAAGAAAATAATGTCCCCGGATGGGGAAATAATGATGGATAGTAACAAAACGGTTAGTAGCTGCCAAAGCAAGAAGAAATCGAACTACTGTATGGTTTCTATTTTGCCCTGGGCATCCATCTGAGAATAGATGTAACTCCTTGACAGTGTTAGGAACATACTTGTCAGGGTATTTCAGCAACATAGAACAGACCTCGTTTGCTCCTTTATTAGCGACACCTTCCTGATATACGAAAAACTTTGAAAGACCAGTTTTTAAGTCATGCACTCTAAAGCAATATACCCATAACTGGCGTAGATAAAATATATATTGCACTGCAATATTGGGTAACAGTAGGTTCTGCATACAGTCGAAGGTTAACTCCAAAACGTCATCTCTTGTAGAACACAACTCGGATACTTCTTTTATTTTGTTGTAAAACTTTCGGGAGCGTCGCTTGTGTATCAATAACTCAGCTGCTGTGTTCATTTTTGCATTTTCAGAAGGTGAAGATTTGCTTTTAGCTTCATTCTCGTTGAAGTATTTCAAGTAAAACTCGTACTTAACATTCAAATTAGGATACTTTCTTATAAAGAGAGAATGCATTTGCTTAACGTCCAGTCTTGCATCTAAATTAGACATTTCTTCACCAGAATAATGTGTTTTCTTTTTTGGAAAGGAATCAATATGAGCATGTATTCTTTCACAAACATTTCCTGGAATTGCGTTATGTTTTATGTTCCTACCTCGCTTATCTTTAGGAGTTTAATTTTGTTTAAGCAGATCATACCAGTGGCGGAACTGTTTCTCAGTTATACCATGCAAACTAGCATAGGCTTTTTTACAAACGTTAATACGTACACTATCGTCTCTTAAAACAAAATATTTGAAATTGCACGCTCTCTCCTTAGGAACTTCTTTCCTAGGTCGGTTTCTTTTATTCTTTTTGAATTAGTTGTTGAAGATAAATATCCTGGTGGTTCTTAGAATCAAAGGCATTAATCTTTTCTATAACATTTTCTTGCTGGGCGTTATTAAAACTCTCAAAACGCTTTTTTGGGTATCTGAAAAAAATTCAAAATAGTATTAGAGTGCATTAGCTATAAAAGAATAAGTTACAAGTTCATACAATACAAATTTACTTACATTATAAAACTTGTAATGAACTAGGTTCATAGAGCTTTCCCTATTAACTATGTAATACGGACACGGCGATACCTATACGTAGTTACTTTTGTCATGCAAGCATTTTTGTGCACAGACCTGTTCTTTTAGGTGCATTTTACAAAATAAAAAAAGTTAAACGGTTGAAATTAAGTACCTATTATACTTATATCATCATTAATTACAAATCGTGCATTTTAGTGAATTTTCTTTAAAAAAATTCACTAATGAGGAGATCCCGACTTTTGAATTTTGAAAAAATTTCTTCAAATGAGCGCTAATTAGGCCCTCCAGAAAACATATCCGGGGTCAGTTTCAATTTTTATATGTTTATATATGTATATATATATATATATATATATATATATATATATATATATATATATATATATATATATATATATATATATATATATATATATATACATATATATATATATATATATATATATATATATATATATATATATATATATATATATATATATATATATATATATATATATATATATATATATATATATATATATATATGTATCACACCGATAACTCAAAAAATAATGGGCCGATTTTGATTAAATTTGGTGAAAAAATTCCTTTTGCAAATGGCTTGGATGAGTTCGTTAAGCAGGAAAATCTGCCTAGGTTTTCCCGGAAAATTTTGTGTTTTCTTTCGAAAAAAATTTATATCTCCGGAATTAACAAAGTAAGGGCAACCATATTTGGTACGCTGGTTTATATCCTTATAAGTAAGCTACCTACCAAAATTTAGCTATGTAAGTCAAAAGACAAAAAAGTTATAGGCATTTTAAGAAAAATAAATTGGGGTTTTCCTCAAAACGTCAAAGTGGCGATTTAAAATGTCAAAATTGGCAACATTTAGGCAAATAACTTGAATCTAATACGGGCTATAGAAATAAAATGTCTCAAGAAGAATGTTTTACAAACCCTAAAGTCTTAATTTCAACCGTCATTGTCCTTCATTTTACTAAAATATTTGCAGAAAATTCATTTCAAATAGACCCTTTCTCTGATGCTGGGCAGTAGTTTTAGCTATAGAGTTTATCGTTTAATGGTATATAATTTTTGTCGAATTTTCGTAAAAAATCAATAAAGCTCAATATATCCGTTATTATATAAGATATGAAAAAAAATTGTATATATTAATTATAGGGTGTCTTGAGCTACATCGTAAAATAATATTTCTACAATCACAGGGTGGCCCATAAGTCATTGGTGATACAAATTTCCTTTTTTTTTAATCAAACACGCCTTATGTTATTGCATTTTTGCATTTTCCATCGAGATATAATGCATGTTTGTAAGGAAAGAAATTCTAGAGGCAGCAAGTGAGTTATGGTAGCGAATTTTGATCAAATGTTTCATATTTGAACAGCTCAATTTGCTATTAACCTATAAGGTTGACCAAGAAACGTGTTTTTTCGGGAACACTTTAAGTTTACTTTTGGAAAATTTTGTACATTTTCACACAATAAAGTTATTTTGATGAAACATGGCACATTGTTTCTAATATATAGATTATACTGGTAACCAAATTTGATGCCTGCTTTCTTAAAAAAACACACATATTTGTTATTAAAAACATTTTTATGAAAATTCACTACCATAACGCACTTGCTGCGTCCAGAATTTTAATTACCTAAGCTTAATAAATTTAATTGTAGAAATACTAACCTGCAATCCTGTCCAATTTGTCTTTTTGAAGCTCTCTGGCCTTTCCAGTCAATGTGTCCATGAACTCCCGAATCACGAATGATATTACGTTTGTGTGCAGATTCATTTCTTTTTCGTTTTTTACCTCTATGAGGATTATCAATGTCTATATCACTATCCGAATTTTTGTACATAATGTTGTTGAAAAACAATCCACTAGCTCTCGACACCACTAAATAAATAATGTAAACAACTGATCTTGTTAAAATGTTGCTGTATCAGGTAATCGGGCGTATTCGCGTATTGTCGGTATTAACTGAGAGCAGAATGGGCATGAGTCAACGACTCAAGCCGTTTCTGCGCTCGTTATATTTTATTAGCTCCCATAAACAAGCATTACAGCTTAAGGTCAGATGCCCTTTTTGCACCAAATATGCGTCTACGTATAAAGAATCCACGTCACACATATCATTTTCTGAAGAAATGCGACTCATGCCCTTTCTGAACTTACCGATTCAATTGTATAAGTTGGTAAGAGCCGAGGCATTGTAAAAGTTTATGCAAGAAATAACGTTACTGAAATCTCTATCAGTTCTACAAAGAATTATTTTAAATGTTAAAGGAGATATAGATTGGAAATAAACGAACAAATATCAATCCACGTCAAACGTCGGCACACCAATTTGTTTACTGTTTACGTGTTTTGAGTTGACGTTTAATAATTATGCGATTTTGCAAACCCAACTTGTCAACAATGTTCAGCTTACCCGACCTACACCAACCAATATATCGATTAATGCCTCAAGCAAGATGCTCTCAGTCTACCTCCCAATTAGCGTTCGATTTACTGATTGTGTTTACAATAATAACGTACCATATTTATTTGTATTTCATGAGCCAGACGATGTTTATCTTGTATAGTCTGAAAAAGGAAGCTTGTTTGTTTTTCAATAATAAATTGGTTGAAATAATTGTATCTCCGTCAATAAAATATAACCGTAAAAATACAGAATCATATCATATCATGAGATGTATTGCAGTAACTCCATCTTGCTCGTTACTAGAAACTATGTTGTCTCAAGAGTTGTCATTATTATCTTCATCACAGTATAGAGGCGATCTCGTCGTAACCATGACATTAGCTGCCCTTTTTAGTTCATTCTTGGTTCCACACTTTATTAATTGTGTCAAGTTTTCCAGTAGTTTTTCTATTGGTATATCTCTTCATTTTTTAGTGAATTTTCTTTTAAAAAATCACTAATGAGGAGATCCAGACTTTTGAATTTTGAAAACAATTTCTTCAAATAAGCGCGAACTAGGCCCCCTAGAACCCATATCCAGTTTCAATTTTTAAATGATTATACATCACACCGATAACTCAAAAAATAATGGGCCGATTTTGATCAAATTTGGTAAATACGTTCCTTTTGCAAGTGGCTTGGAAGTCAGGAAAATCGGCCTAGGTTTTCTTTCGAAAAAAATTTATATCTCCGGAAATAACACAGTAAGGGTAACCAATTTCGTGTGCGGGTTTCTGTCATAAAGAATATCCAATGTACCAAAATTCAGTCATCTATATTAAAGGACAAAAAAGTTAGAGGTAAATTAATTTTTAATTAATTAAATCTGATTCAAGAAAGTTAAAACGTCAAAATTTATAATTATGGTAGGAGTACGAATGTGAGTGAAAAATAGGACAAGAAATTACTAACAAGCTCCTAGATATGTGTCTAAGTCGTTATTTTTCCTCATTTCCTTAAAATATGAGCAAAAAATCCACTTTAAATCAAAATTGTTTTGTGGAAATAGTAAAGACATTAGACATTTAACGTGTACTGCGGGATATACCTGCTAGTACATATATGTCGAGCGTAGCTAAGTGGGCTAAGCCCTGTACATCGGATAATGGACTCCTACATGACGAGTTCTAATCCTAGTTAGTGACTTTAATTTTTATCATTTTTTTTAGTCTCATCTCACTTTACCGTTATCTAATCAGATTTTAGTTATTCCGATGAATGTTTTATGGAGTTTTTGTATAAAAAATAATTTGATAAAGAGCAGATGAAAGTTTTAAGACTTAATTCAATTTGAATACCATATCTGGTTGTTTGTTCTTGGCCTAACTTAGTGAAACTGTTCCATATTTCATACAGTCGTGGACTTTTCCCGTGGCTTCACAAGTACTTGTTTTAGTGAATGTTCTTTAAAAAATTAGTCGGGATCTCCTCGTTAGTGATTTTTTTAAGAAAATTCACTAAAATGGCTTTTTCAATTTTTACAGCTCTCAACGTCTATGTGGAACGCACTGTTTTTACACTTTGTTTTTAATAGATTAATATAAAGTAAAATAAAAACCCGAGTAAGCCGCGCATGGAGCGGCGTAACGTCGTGAATGTTGTTGTTTTAATTTTTGTTTATAAATGAAGAAGTTTCTACGAAACCAAACCCAAACCCAGTAAACCAGTCTTTGAGTAACCCCAAAGCAAGAAGTCATAGGTAGTAATGTCAGGAAATCTCGCAGGTCAATAGTAATAGTAATAGTAATATATATTTTTGCAAACTAATTATACAGTGTATCTTACATATAAGCAAGCATTGCTTGTGCATGTAAACAATACAATTTTTAATATAAATGTCAAAATAAAAACATCAAAAACTTTCTAAACTGTCACACGCCAAAGTTTTCTTCAAATTTCCAGGTAGAAAAACATTCTAGTTATCATTGCTAATATTTCTACTGGATCCATAATATTTCATCTACATTTTTGGGTAACACTTTTTTATTTTAGCGTAGTTTCTAAAAAGATCTAAAGATCAATATCACCATAAATTTTGACGTCTGCTTAAAAATGTATCTTGCAAGACCTCCACACTTTGTCTTGCAGGATGCCAGGTGGCACCTCCTTGTTGGAAAAAGTATTTTTTAGGAGTTGCGGTATAGTTAATGCCGCGTATGTGTATACCGTTAAGAATTAACTACGACTGTTTTCCTTAAAAAAAACGTGGGTCAATGATCCTTGATGCTGATGCAACATATCAAACAGTCTCTTTTGACTGATCTAAAGGTCTTTTATAAATTTGACATAAGCAAAAATTCCGTTTGTTGACGATGACCCTATAAAGTAATAGGAGCTTCGTCACTTATGAAAAAGACATAGTGCAATATCTGGTTGATTATTATTAACCCCAAAAAAAAAACTCCGACAAAACTCAGTACGGCACTGTTTGTCACATTCCCTTAACTTCTGAAATACTGCGATTTTTTACGAATAGAGTTCCATCCTGTGCAGAACTCTTCGGGTACTTTTGGCAGATAAATTTAACGCTGCCGCATGTCATCTCACTGATCTAGTTTGACAACGAAAATTGATTATCTCACCAGTTCTTTATTTTTCGGATCGCACGCAGATCGTCTCCTGCTAGTTTATCAGTTGTTTTCTTTTTTAAGTCACCCATTACTTTGCTATTTACGGAACCAACTTGAGGACAAAATAACCGCCTAGTTGCAATTATTAATTATGGAACTAACTTGAATCGATTTTGAACAACCAAATATATATATATATATATATATATATATATATATATATATATATATATATATATATATATATATATATATATATATATATATTATACAGGTGGCGCATTAAAAACGAAATAGACCGATTTGCGTCCAGAGAAACTTTTTTTAAGAAACGCTGAAACACGTCAACCTCAACTAACTTTGTCACATCAACCCCTTAAGGGTGGTGATAACAACCCTTATATTTTAAATAGGGAACATGGGTCGAGTGTTACATCATTTGAGAGCTCTTTCTTTTCTGAATTCAGCACACGATTATTTTTTTTTGAATTTTTATCAACGCGTTTAAAAATTATTCACAGTTGGAGTTGCAAGAACGTATTTCATTCATTGTGATAAGAAATGCACTGGTTAGTCAATTTTTTGTTAAAAAAACTATAAAAAAACAAAACCAAACGTTCAAAAATGTTTATTCAGTTAAGTAATTGTTAAAATTGTTGACCACCAGCTTCCATATAAAAGTACAAATTTTGTTCAAAACGAGCTCTGATATTCTGGAGCATTTGTGGAGTTATTAGACGGCATTCTTCAACAATGCGTCGTCGTAATTCTTCCAGAGACTCCGGTTCTGTTGCGTAAATTCTACTTTTTAAATGGCCCCATAGAAAGGAGTCTAAAGGAGTTAAATCCGGTGATTTATGGGGCAACTAAATAGCATCTCTACGCCCAATCCATTGCTCTGGAAACTCTCTGTTCAAAAACTCCCTAACACGTTGTGAAAAATGCGAAGGAGCTCCATCTTGTTGCAACACTAATTCATTTTCTTGGTAGCGATCATCATTTTCAACAATGTCAATTAGTAGAGGGTAAACGATATCTTCTAGTAACTCCAAATACGTTTCGCCACTCAAATTGCCATCAAGAAAAATTGGTCCGATTCAACGGTCTTCAAAAATGCCTGTCCAGATATTCAATTTCTGTGGAGTTTGAGTGTGGACTTCGTGAAAATTTCTTGGATAATTATCAGCCTAAAACGACAATTATTACAATTGACTGTAGAGTTTAATAAAAAGGTACACTCGTCTGAAAAACATATATTAAACAGAAAGTTCCCGTTATCAGCTATTCGTGCAGTCATAACTTTACAAAACTCCAGCCGCCGACCAAAATCATCTTCATTCAGTTGTTGTACAAGATGAATTTTATACGGGTGAAATTTATGATGCTTCAATATTCACTGAATAGTTCTTCTTTTGATGTTTGAAACAGTGGCCAATTTTCTCGTGCTCAAAGTTGGGTCTGCAGCAATTTGTCCTAAAACTTCAATCTCAGTAGTCTTATTTCTAACCGGAAATTCACGTTCAGAATCCCGTTTTTTTTTTGTTGGCTACTGAACCACGAAACTTTGCAACTAACTTCAAAATGTATTTTCTCTTAACATGTCTGTTCGGATGTGGTTCATTAAACAAATTTGCGGTACGGTTGGCACAGTCATCGCTTTTGAAAAAAAGAGTAATTATTTCAACTCTTTCTTCTACAGAATACACCATTGTGAAATTAATTTTCAGTAGTACTATCAAGTATCAAACCGACCGATAAACTGATATTCAGATAAGAAATGTTCTGATAGTCCATTTTTAGTTTACAAACCAACAAAACATTGACTATCAGCACATTTCTTATCGGAATGAGTGAAATGCGTTTTTGCATCTTCAACTGTGAATAATTTTTAAACGAGTTGATAAAACAAAAAAGTAGTGTGCTGAATTCAGAAAAGAAACAGCTTTCAAATGATGTAACACCCGACCCATGTCTCCTATTTAAAATATAATTGTTGTTATCACCACTCTTAAGGGGTTCATGTGACAACGTTGAGTTTTATGTCAAAACATGTCCCCCTCAATATTAAAATTGACGTGTTTCAGCGTTTCAAAAAAAAAAAATTCTCTGGACCCAAATCGGTCTGTTTCGTTTTCAATGCGCCACCCTATATATACTGTGGTATATTCGAGTGCTCCATTCTGGCAACTATCACACAGCTGTCAAAATATCTCCAAAGCCTACTCTTTCAAATGTTGTCATTAATTTTTATATTTGAGACACATTTTTTTCTATTGTCTTATTTGGCTCTTACTGTTTAATAGGTGTAAAGCAAAACAATTTTATAGAAAGTCATTATCATAACTCACTTGCTGCGTCAGGACCTTTTTCGTTCCAAACTTGGATGCGCTTAAAAGCGTACAAAATTTCGTTCAATATCGTCTACATGCTAAAAAAAACTCGGGACGCAGCAAGTGCGTTATGGTAGTGAATTTTTATTAAATGCTTCAAATTTAAATAACTAAATTTTCTATAAACTTAGAGAGTTTAATTTTAATACGTATTAAGGTCTTTCCTAAGGCAAGATATCCACAAAATTTCATTAAAATAACTTTGTAATTTTCGGAGAAAAAAATTTTTTTCGAAAGAAAATTTAAATTTAAATAACTCAATTTTCTCTAAACTTAGAAAGTTGAATTTTGGTACGTAGTAAGTTTGAGGCAACATATATAGTAAATTTCATTAAAACAGCTTTGTTACTTTCAGAGAAAAAAATTTTTTTCGAAAGAAAACTCAAAAATTTTCCGGAAAACTCTGTCTGATTTTTCTGGATAACGAACTCATTCAAGCCATTAATAAAAGAAAGGCACTTGCCAAGTTTCATCGAAATAGGTTAATTATTTTTTGAGTTATCATATATATATATATATATATATATATATATATATATATATATATATATATATATATATATATATATATATATATATATATATATATAACATATAAAAAATTAAACCTATTTACGAATGAACTTTAATAAGATATTATGCTGTGACAATACCTCTCTCAAGCACCCTAAAATATAAACAAAATGTGCACAGTTATATATGTTTTATTTATTTTTCCCTTAGTCTTAATACACTACATATTTTATGACAATCGATTTAATTTACTTATTTATTTTCATAAATAGTCGGTTAATAGTGACTTGGAATGAAGTAGACACCACATCTTCAAACATATTAAGAGAATATGAGTAAATCAACAGCAACTGGGAATGAATTCGGTCAGTCCCCCAGCCACGTGGTTAAAAAACACTGGCTGTATGAGTGGTTACGATTGTACCTCTAAAAAGACTGTAACAGCAGCAGAAGCAGAAGTCAATGGAAGCCGTGTGTATTCGGGAAGAAACTATTGACTATTAATAACAACAATTGACTAAAAACGCTGCGAGTTGCAAGGAAAAAAATAATTATACTACAGAGGTGATAAATGATAATAAATTACAATAGGGTTATATATAATCGTAAATGCTTCCAATGATTAACAATCAGTGAATTGAGTATTATTGAATTTCTCTGAAACTTAAAAATGAATTTCATGAGTCAATGACAATAAGAGAAGCTGTCATTGACTAACCAACAGCAACCACATACTTGACCTATGATTTAAACATAAATGTTTCAAATTTGAATAGCTCAATTTTCTGTAACCCTAGAAATCTGAATTTTGGCACATAGTTAGGTCTTTCCCAAAGCAATATGTAGTCCAAATTTTATCGAAATTTTCGGCAAAAAAAATTTTTTTGAAAGAAAACTCAAAATGTTTCCGGAAAACCCCGTCCGATTTTCCTGGCCAACGAACTCATCCAAGCCATTAATAAAAGAAAGGCACTTGCCGAGTTTCATCGAAATCGGTTAATTATTTTTTGAGTTATCAGACGGATACATATATATATATATATATATATATATATATATATATATATATATATATATATATATATATATATATATATATATATCTATATATATATCTATATATATATATATATATATATATATATATATATATATATATATATATATATATATATATATATATATATATATATATATATATATAGATATATATATATATATATATATATATATATATATATATATATATATATAAACATATAAAAATTCAAACTGACCCCGGATATGGGTTCTAGGGGTCCTAATTCACGCTCATTTGAAAGAATTTTTGCAAAGTCTCACCATCGATACCTCTCTATTAGTGAATTTTTTTAATAAAAATTCACTAATACACTGCCTTGATTAGTCATATCAAGTATGGGAAAAGTGTCTGCTTTATTTACAGAACTAATCCATCTGCAGTTGTATTACGCGTGTAAGATATAGAAACAAGGACACGCTATCCTGAACATATGTTATGCTGCTAATCTAAATCGCCCTTTGGCATACAACGAACCGTCTACGAGTTGTGTCATTTGAATTGCATACGTGGCATTAGTTGATGGGGATATTAACAAGTGATTTACATGAATCTGGAACTAGTGAATGTGCCACCAAACATTGAAATGCAATTCGTCCTTCCTGCCTGCACGGAATCGAATTTGCCTCCGTAATGAGTGAGTCGCGGATTGGGGGAAGGAAATAAAGGTAGAGATTGAGCTTTGATGCTAAATCGAGCCTGAAATTGTCGGAGAAAAATAAAGTGGGACTAGATTTGTCTTTGATATATGTTGTGTCAGACAAATTGAATATAAATTTTTTGGCTCCACATAACGCGATAAGTGTAAACAGTTTAAATCTGTACTCTTGTGATTATAGTAATGAAGTGTCACTAAATATGAGTTATCATCATAACAGTCTTAATGTAATGTCGTCTGATCGTCGTAACCATAAATCTCTGCCTTCATCAGATCTGCTCATTTTGTATCGTCGTAGCTTGCCCACTATATCAATTTGTACTAGGTTTTCCAAAGTTTCCCTCTTGGTCTACATCTACCCTTTTTTACAAGTATGTGTCCTCCAAATATTAATCAAAAAGTGGCGTCTCAGAATGTGTTCACCAAAATTGGTCTTCCTTTTTTTTTTCTGAAAAAAGAATCACTATTGACGCGATCTCCTTCTCCTCTCTTCTCTTAATACCAAGAAAGGGTCTAGCATTGACGAGGTCCCAACAGTTGTTCTCAAAAAATGCGCACCAGAACTTGCTCCTCTCCTGACTCGTCTGTTTCAGACATCTTACAATAGAGGCATATTCCCTGGTAACTGGAAAACTGCTCGAGTGCAACCAGTCCCCAAAAAACGATCCAAAGCGCTTCCTAGCAACTACAAGCCTATTTCTCTCCTTTCAGTCGTCTCTAAAGTGATGGAAAAGTATATAAACGCCGAATTACTAAAATTTCTTGAAGAACATAGTCTAATCGACGACAGGCAGTATGGATTACGTCAGCGCAGATCGACTGTCAACCTCCTTTTCTTTGTCACCCATTCTTGGAACATATCTATGGAACTACACGTTGAATCCCAGATTGTGGCTCTAGACATATCCAACGCATTCGACCAGGTCTGGCACGCAGCGCTGCTTAATAAACTTCCTGACTATGGCCTACCACCAACACTCTGTACCTGGATAGCAAATTTTCTCTCCAACCGGAGCATTTCTGTTGTCGTAGATGGCCATTCCTCTAAACTGTATCCAATTAATGCCAGAGTCCCTCAAGGTTCAGATTTAGCCCCTACTTTGTTTCTTCTCCACATCAATGATCTCCTCTCCAGCACATCCAACCCAGTTTACAGTAATGCGGACGACAGCACCCGTCACTCAAATATACAATATTCTAAACCTGTCTCCTTAGCCCAATTAGATGAGGATTGCAGACTCATGGAGGGTTCTGTCTCTGTGGATCTCCAAAAAATATTAGACTGGCGAAGTAGAAATCTTGTACAATTCAACTCCACCAAATCTTCGTCTTGCTTTCTATCTCATAAGAGATACACCAGCCCTAGACCCATCACAATAAACAACCAAGTTATTCAAAGTAATGGGTCCTTTTCACCTGTTGCATTTCTGTGAATCGAAATTTCAATTGGCACCAATATGTCACATCAATTGCAGAAGCGGCTGCTAAGAAATTAAGTTCCTTTTCCGGGCTTGCAAATACTTTTCACCAGCCAATCTCTATACCTTATATACTTCACACATAAGGCCAAACCTCGAATATTGTTCCCACATCTGGGGTGCCGCTGCCGCTTCTACACTCGCTATCCTGGACTCCATTCAGGAGAGAGCTGTGAGTCTCATCGGTGACCCTACCCTCACCCAAAGGCTGCCATCCCGTGCCCACCGACGTGCCGTTGGTGACCTCTCTCTCTTTTATAGATATCTGCACGGGCACTGCTGAGAGGAGTTTTCTTCCATAGTTCATCCACCTGCTGCCCTCAACATATCTACCAGGGGAACAGAGCGAATGCATCCTTTACTGTCCAGGTCAGGTCAGGTCATATATATATATATATATATATATATATATATATATATATATATATATATATATATATATATATTACTGTCCAGGTCAGGTCAGGTCAGGTCAGGTCAGGTCATATATATATATATATATATATATATATATATATATATATATATATATATATATATATATATATATATATATATATATATATATATCACTGTGGGGAAACACCTTAATAACACTGAGATACACTGACATACTAAAATGACAGTTATGTAATGCATGCAGAACACAGCTGCAGCTTTGACCAGTACCTAATTAGATTCAGTGTCATCCTAGACCGCAAAATACTTCTGAAATATCCGGTTGTTTATCAGCCATCGGGTACCCAGACAAATACATATTTAATGCGAAGGAAATTGTTACATAGCGTACTAGGCTCCGTAATTACAGTCCGGCTGCAGTGTCCGCTTTTGATTACCCCCACACACCCCCACTGCTACCCTTTACCGCTCTCTCTGTATATAATCAATCATAGACACAATACCAATCAGGCATTCTCGCACGTCAACATGAATGTACAGTATGGGTTAGAATTTTTAAAACTGCGGAGTATGTTTGCTCTACAGTGACTGGTTTAAATCTAGTTTTATACAAGGTTATTCAGTTAGATGTAATAGTATATATAATATGTATTTTGACTTTAATTTTAAGTACAATTCCAGTTGCCATGAAAGTTAAAGCAATATCTTCTAAAAATAAAGGTTGTTTGGTTTTTGCTCTACTAATGCTTGACCTGACCTGACTGACGTTCTATCACTCAAGGTCACAGCTGTGTTTGAATTCGGCTCATTTCTTCATTAACTTTATTTTCACTGCATCTACTTTCAGGCCATAGTGACATTCATCAATCCATGTATTTGTGAGTTGATCAGTGAATGCTGATTGAGTTTATTTCTTTTTGAACTTGACTTGGGGTTGCGTAGGCACCACGTTAGTGTTCACGAACTTACCATCGCAATTGTACAGGGTGAGCGAAACTCGATGTCTCGGCTTTATTGTAAGAAAAGGAAAAGCGATCGAAAAAATCTGAAAAGAGGTTCTTAAATTAGATTGAGTAAGGTCCATTTTAAGCCGAATTTGCATGTTTTTGGATATTTGGAAACTTAAGTAATGACGTCATGTTTTTCCGTTAAAAAGTTATAATCAAATTTGTAGAAAAAAGTATAACAAAAAATTCGCGCAACCATCACGATATAAACACAAAATTCGAGACGTAGCAAGTGCGTTATGGTAGTGAATTTTTATTAAATGCTTCAAATTTTAATACCTCAATTTTGTATAAACTTAGAAAGTTGAATTTTGGCAGGTAGTAAGTTCTTTCCTAAGGCAAGATATCCACCAAATTTCATTAGGATAACTTTGTAATTTTCAGAGAAACAAATTTTTTTCGAAAGAAAATTCGAAATTTAAATAACTCAATTTTATATAAACTTAGAATATTGAATTTTGGTATGTAGTAAGGCCTCTCCCTTGGCATTATATCCGTTAAATTTCGTGAAAACAGCTTAGTAATTTTAGGAGAAAACATTTTTTTTGAAGAAAACTCAAAATTTTCCCTGAAAACGCTATCCCATTTTTCTGGCTAGGGAACTCATCCAAGTCATTAATAAAATAAAGGCACTTGCCGAGTTTTATTAAAATAGGTTAATTATTTTTTGATTTATCGCTTGGATACATACATACAACATATATATATATATATATATATATATATATATATATATATATATATATATATATATATATATATATATATATATATATATATATATATATGTATCCATCCGATAACTCAAAAAATAATTAACCGATTTTAATGAAACTCGGCAAGTGCCTTTATTTTATTAATGGCTTGGATTACTTCGTTAGCCAGAAAAATCCGACACGGGTTTCTTTGAAAATTTTGAGTTTTCTTCCGAAAAAAACTTTTTCTCCGAAAATTACAAAGTTATTTTAATAAGATTTGATGGATATGTTTCTTCCGATATGTTTCTTCCTATACACCAAAATTAAACTTTCTACGTTTAAAAAAAATTGAGTTATTAAAATTTTAAGTTTTTTTAGAAAAAAGTTATTTTACTGAAATTTGGTGAATACGTTGCGTCAGTAAAAAACTTATTATATACCAAAATTGAACTTTCTAAGTTTATAGACTTGAGTTAATTAAATTTGAAGCATTTAATAAAAATCAGTACCATAACGCACTAACTGCGTCCCGAACTTTTTTTATATAAAAATTCGCTAACAAGAAGCCTTTGGAAACAATTAGCAAAGTTTTATCTGTCCTAGCGACGTTTTATCTGCCAATAATTAAACTAATGGTATATAAATATTGTTTTGTTGTCATTTCACTTTGAAAAATGTTTACGCACAACGAAAAAGTCAATGTTATTAGTTTATGGTTAGTCTCTAAATAACCCTAAAAGAGCAGTTCAGTTATACGCACAGAGATACCTTGAACGTGTTATTCCAAGCTTACAAACATTTGCAAGATTTGAACGCAAATAACGAAGCATTTTCTTCTCGAAAATTGCTAGAAGGGTCAATCCTGGCAATACTGTTGCCACTGTTTTTCAGTATTTTGAAGACCATTCAAGGAACTCAATTCGGCAAGCCTGTCTTGAGTTGAATTTAAAATATAGTTCGGTACGAAAAATTTTGAAAGAAAATGGTTATCACGATTATAAACTTCATAACTTAGAACACTTGTCAGATCAACATCAACAACGAAGAATTAATTGTATTGCCCAAGTGATGGTAAACTTGATCAATGACAATCGCTTTTTTCCAGCCGTTTTGTTAGTAACGGTAAGCTCAATAAAAAAATTTGGGCATACTGAAAATCCACATTTTGTCAATCCGATTGAGAATCAAGGACACTTCGGAATTAACGTTTAGTGTGGTATTATTAACGGGCATTTGATTGGTCCATATTTTTACGAAGAAATGTTACATAGTGAGCGATATTTGCAATTTCTCCAAAAACAACTTCCTGTGCTGCTTGAAAATGTGCCATTACAACTTCGAGCAAACATATTTTTTCAACATGACGGAGCTCCACTGCATAAAGCAAGAATTTTCCAACAAAATTTAAATGAAACTTACGAAGAAAATGGATAGGTATAAATGTACCGATATAGTGGTCGCCTAAATCACCGGACTTGACCCCACTAGACTTCTTCTTGTGGGGAGCTTTGAAAAATAAAGTTTAGAGAACACCATCTGTTAACTTGGAATATTTAAAAGAAAAAATCAGAAATGCTTGCGATGAACTATCTAGCTAAATGTTTCATATGGCTTCAGTGCGAGAAGTAAGACGGAGAAGTGTTTAGAAGTAGGAGGTGGTCACATTGAAAATTTGTTGCAATGATTGCCTACATACTTTGTTTATTGCTGTGGTAAAAGTAGTAACATATAATGTGTTTTAAAATGTTAAATTATTAAATCACTTTTTAACGGAAAAAGATAGCATTTTTTTTCTTTGCATAATTTGTCCAGAAAAAATAGTTATTTTTAGATATGCCAAATTATAGGTATATTTCTGGGAAAAAAAATTCGATAACGTCCTCACTTCAGTTTCCCAATATCCAAAAATATGCAAATTGGGCTTAAAATGGACCTTACTCAATCGCATTTAAGAAACTCTTTTCACATTTTTTCTATCGCTTTTCCTTTTCTTACAATAGAGCCGGGACATCGAGTTTCGCTCACCCTGTACATCTAGTAAGTGTATGAAGGATGTTGATACTGGTTCCAAATAGTGATGGGAAAAACAGTTATTTTCTGTTAACAGTTGAAGCCGTTAACGTTATTTAATAATAACCGTTGAAAATAACGGCTTCAGTTATTTTAAACTGGATAGTCGGTCGATAGTATCCTACATTCCCAAAGCTGTGAGCGAGAGCGAGCACACTAGTATAAATGCATTGTATTTTTACCCTGTTATTTCACGTAGTGTATAAATCTCAAATTTTGTCGATATGAAAAGGAAACAAAGGGTTAAGAAATTATAATAAGCGTGTCGTAAATCTTTTGCCACTCTAAAGTGAAACTTTTAGAAATCAGAAAGGAGTCTTCTATAAGAATTTACTTAGATGTTTTAGGAATCATAAACTAGTCATTTCTCACAAATTTATTTTATGAGGGTCTTTACGTAAATGTCAATGCCACAGCAAGAATCATTAAATATCATTATTTATCACGTCTTGGGACGTTAGACGTTAGAACTTTTATTGCTACACAGGGAGTGATTCTAAGAATTCCATAACATAACGCAGCTAATAAAATTTCAGTAAAGAAACAGTATAAAAAATTGAGTTTGAGTTTTAAAAAAAATTGGAAGATATATAGTATTAATTGTTTATTTACTTATTTTAAAATTCGTTGTTTTAAAATTAATTTCAAAAATTCCAAAGGGGTGTAACTTGGAGGAGAAGGGGTTTCCAGAAAAACTTAATAAAAAGACACCCCTTATTTTTCGCCAAAGAATCACCCTGTATATATATATATATATATATATATATATATATATATATATATATATATATATATATATATATATATATATATATATATATATATTCATTTAATTTTTTATATTGAAATGTATATAGATATTAAAAAATGTTGTATCATTATATTTTTTTAATCAATTTGATAACTATTATCAGACAAACAAAAATGACGTGTTAACTATTTTCTTAGGTAATGTATATAAATTTAAATAAATAAGTACTTTAATTTCACGTGAAATAACCCTATTTTGCGTTGTCTATACTGAAAGTAATAACACGTTTTTACAGAAATTCATCTTTTCACCCAACATTTTTTATTATTAAATATTTGGCTTTACATACTAGTGGGAAACTCAACTGTTTCAAAAATTACAGCTTCTCAGTTTAACAGAATAACTCTGTGTAGTAGTGTCCGTATGCCGTGTCTCCATCAACAACCGGGTAAGTTAAAATTAAAATTAAACCGTTTTATTGTACCGAAAATCGTACACGTCCCTAAAGCTGTGAGCGAGAGCGAGCACACTAGTATAAATAAGGTTTTTAGCATTCCTAATCTCAAGGCTATTCATCCCGTTAAATAGTTAAATAAACAGTTGCCGATGAAAACAGGCACGACTTCGAAATCTAATTTAGTGTAAAAAGCGTTATTTTTTAAGCTGCTATTTTTATAAATCCATAACTGGTGGTTACCGTTACGGCTCGGTAACCGTTTAAAAATAGCTGACAGTTAAATAACGACCCATCACTAGTTCCAAAGAAACTTTGTTGAAGTAATGTAACGAGGTACAAAGTGAGGTTAGTGATACTGAACAACAGCCCCAGATCTTAGGTTTTTTTCGAGGCGGGGCAAAAACTTAAAACTGCCGCCCTTGTCCATCGCTCAACCTCTTTTAAGTTTTTCTATCAAGTTCTAATATTTTTTTAACATTTTATGCTAAGAAATTCTTTATTTATAATCTCTTTGTTGCAATGGATATATACAGACCAAAAATAAACTCCATTACTAACGCTAAGAAAATATTACGAGGTCAGTAACAAAAATTAATATTTTACCCTGCCAGCCTTTTTGTTCTGAATCTAAGTATATTGGCACGTCATAATTAATTTTATGTAATAGTAATAATAATAATAACACCACGATAGACAAACTCCGCACCCAAAAGTCTTGGTCTTCTGCGGGGGGAGCTTACATAAACATATAGACAAAGGACACCACCCATAACTCATAAGAAGCCGTCCTGTCTACATTTGAGTGAAAAAGACTGACTGACTGTCCGAATACGGGTAGCCTAAAGTCTTCGGACGGGAAGGCAGGGGCTTCGGTCTCAAAATCGTAAACTGTCTGAATACGGGACTCGAACCCGCGACCTCCTAGTCCGATTCTAGAGGTTACTCACCTCCCGAACTGAGCTATTCGGCCTGTGCGATCTAATTTTCGATTGCCACAATTGCGAAACTTGATAAACGTGCCTGACTCATTGATGATCACAGATAGTTTTAATAAATTTGAGTTTGCCAAAACTGCGCTAAGAGCTTGCGGATGTGGTCGGAAGCGTAAAGTCACTCCGCTGCGGAACACAAATATTGGAAGAGTATTCTACCAATCATGGATGTGGATCTATTGCAACAGATCGAGCGCACTAGCCTTATATTTATCTAGCCGTGCTTATATTTTTGTGCTAGACCCACTAGATTCTTTTGCAGCCTTCAGTCGACATATTAAATATTTCACGATCATTGAGAAGTGCTGTCAATCTTCTGGTTTGATCAAATACAATCTTTATTCCTTTAGAAAATATCTTAACAGTGTTCCTGATTCGTCCTTGCACGGTTCACCATAATGTTTTTTTTGCCCTTCGGAGTTCGTTTATTTGTCAAAATAGAATAACCTTTAATTTTTTTTGGCTACTGTTTTACCCTCATCTATTCAACATTTCATAGGATTTTCACTTAGATTTATCGTAAAGTTTGGTCAGGTGTTTCATTAAAACGACGTTATTGTTTATTTGCCAAACAATTAATTGCCAGAAGAGTTAAATAAAATTGGAATTAACAAAAAAGAAGCAAGGCTAAGGCCTTGGTTACAGTGATCAAGGTAGTCAAAAATAAGTCAAAGTCATTCGAGATGACTCTAGAAGTAAACCACCTAGTGGAGGCAAGGACCGTGAGCAGCATCAAGAAAGTGGAAGGAATGGTGTTACAACGTCGACGATTCAAAGTTTCAATTATTTGTCATGAAGTGGGAATCTGTAAGACATCTGTGTTAACAATTCTGCATTAAGGTTTGTGGAAAAATAAATTATCAGTGCACTAGATTTATAGAATCATGACTCTAAAAAACCCTCATAAAGATCAGTAAGAAATCAGCAACTGTGGGTTTTTGAGTTTTGAAACCCCTCTTGTAGCTCTGGCCTAAGTCCAGCGGACCAACACTTCTTTACTAATCTGTAGAAACATCTGCAGGGAGATTGATTTTATTCGGATAAAGGACTAAAAGACTTCATTTCTGAACTTTTGGGAAGCTATCGAAAGAAATATTTGTTTGGGGGCTATCGCGAGATAACTTTTTTTTTAATTTCAGCAACACACCACGAGGACTTACAGCCTAAATACTATCGTACCGTGGGTGTTGACAAGGTGGAAAGAGGCAACTTGTTAATTCTGGACTTGAAGGTTTGGAGGTTCGGGGGAGAAGGAAAAACATGTGCCGGTAAGGAGTTCCACAACTTGGAAGTCCTCGGGACAAAAGAGCGGGCATAACAAGATGTTCTATGTCTGGTGACCTGAACAGTAAAAGGGTGCATTCGCTCTGTTCCCCTGGTAGATCTGTTGGGGGCAGCAGGTGGAGGAACTATGGAAGAAAGCTCCTCTGAGCAGTGCCCATGCAGATATCTATAAAAGAAAGAGAGGTCACCAACGGCACGTCGGTGGGCAAGGGATGGCAGCCTTTGGGTAAGGGTAGGGTCACCAAAGACACGTATAGCTCTCTTTTGAATGAAGTCCAGGATAGAGAGTGTAGAAGCGGCAGCAGCACCCCAGATGTGGGAGCAGTATTCGAGGTTTGGTCTTATTTGTGAAGTATTTAAAGTATAGAGATTAGCTGGTGAAAAATATTTGCAAGCCCGGAAGAGGAAACCTAATTTCTTAGCAGCCGCTTCTGCAATTGATGTGACATGTTGGTGCCAATTGAGATTTCGATCCACAGAGATGCCAACAAGTGAAAAGGACTCATTACTTTGAATAACTTGGTTGTTTATTGTGATGGGTCTAGGGATGGTGTATCTCTTATGAGAAAGAAAGCAAGACTGTGATTTGGTGGGGTTGAATTGTACAAGATTTCTACTTCCCCAGTCTAATATTTTTTGGAGATCCGCGGAGATAGAACCCTCCATGAGTCTGCGATCCTCATCTAGTTGGGCTAAAGAGACAGGCTTAGTGTATTGTATATTGGAGTGGAGGGTGCTGTCGTCCGCGTAACTATGAACTGGGTTGGATGTGCTAGAGAAGAGGTCATTGATGTGGAGAAGAAACAAAGTAGGGGCTAAAGCTGAACCTTGAGGAACTCCTGCATTAATTGGATACAGTTTAGAGGAATGGCCATCCACGACAACAGAAATGCTCCGGTTAGAGAGGAAATTTGCTGTCCACGTACAGAGTTTTGGTGGTAGGCCATTGGCCGGTAGTTTATTAAGTAGCGCTGCGTGCCAGACCTGGTCGATGCTTTGGATATGTCTAGAGCGACAATCTGGGAAATACCGTGTAGTTCCATAGACTTGTTCCAAGAATGGGTGACAAAGGAAAGGAGGTCGGCAGTTGATCTGCGCTGACGGAATCCATACTGCCTGTCGTGGATTAGACTGTGTTTTTCAAGAAAATTTAGTAATTCGGTGTTTATATACTTTTCCATCACTTTAGAGATGACTGAAAGGAGAGAAATAGGCCTGTAGTTGCTAGGAAGCGCTTTCGATCCTTTCTTGGTGACGGGTTGTACTCGAGCAGTTTTCCAGTTACTAGGGAATATGCCTCTATTGTAAGATGTCTGAAACAGACAAATCAGGACAGGAGCAAGTTCTGGTGCGCATTTTTTGAGAATCTCGTCAAGGCCAGAGGCTTTCCTGGTATTAAGAGAAGAGAGCATCTTTCGTACCTTTCTAGTTTTGAAAATGATATCCGTCATTTTATGCGCGACATTGGGGACTGTTGGTGGTTGAACATTCGGAGGTGGGTTGAGAGTAGAATTGACCTCGGGTTGCATTGCGCAGGAAGCAGTGACCATGCCGTGATCTGAGCGACCTAGGGGGGCGGTGACTGATATCTTATAGCAGTCAGGATTTGTAGTAAGAAAGAGATCCAGGGGATTTGAGCTGTGTGTTGGGATGCGAGGAAAGTAAGTAGGTTGCTGAACCATATTGGCTAAAGAATTGCTGACTGCAAAGGCATCCGCTGCTCTTCCTTGTGGATCGGTTTTTGAAGATCCTAGCCATTCCTTATTATGGACATTGAAGTCACCAGGAATAGTGACCTCGGAGGAAGGATATTCAGAAATCAGATGATCGGTTTTTTCAGAAAGGTAGTCAAAGAGCTGGACAAAGTTGTTGTCAGAAGGTGACCGGTAAATGCAACAGATGAATTTAGTTGCAGCCCTGAGAGAAAGTTTTATCCATAGTATGTCTTTTCGGTTAACACGAAAAACTTTTTTTAAACTGTTTATTTGATTTTTACAAAACACAATTAAACATTTATAATATATGTTACAAAATAATAAAATAATAATATCACCATTGCTGTATATAGGGTGGCGCATTGAAAACGAAGCAGACCGATTTGCGTCCAGAGAAATATTTTTTTAAGAAACGCTGAAACAGGTCAATTTTAATATAGAGGGGGACATATTTTGACATAAAACACAACTTTGTCACATTAACCCTTTAAGGGTGGTGATAACAACCCTTATATTTTAAATACGGAACATGGGCCGAGTGTTACATCATTTGAAAGTTCTTTCTTTTCTGAATTCAGCACACTAATTTTTTGGAAGTTTTATCAACTCGTTTAAAAATTATTCACTGTTGAAGATGCAAAAACGCATTTCACTCATTGCGATAAGAAATGTGCTGATACTTAATGGTTTGTTGGTTTGTAAACAAAAAATTGACTATCAGAACATTTCTTATCGAAATGAGAGAAATGCGATTTATTATTTCAGTTTATCGATCGGTTTGATACTTGATAGTACTACCGAAAATTAATTTCAAATTGGTGTATTCTGTAGAAGAAACAGTTGAAATAATTACCCTTTTTTTCAAAAACGATGACTGTGCCAACCGTACCGCAAATTTGTTTAATGAACGACATCCGAACAGACATGTTAACAGAAAATACATTTTGGAGTTAGTTGCAAAGTTTCGATAAAGTGGTTCAGTAGCCAACAAAAAACGGGATCCTGAACGTGACTTTACGGTTAGAAATGAGACTACTGAGATTGAAGTTTTACGACAAATTGCTGCAGACCCAACTTTGAGCACGAGAAAATTGGCTACTGTTTCAAACATCAAAAGAAGAACTATTCAGCGAATATTGAAGCATCATAAATTTCACCCGTATAAAATTCATTTTGTACAACAACTGAATGAAGATGATTTTGATCGGCGGCTGGAGTTTTGTGAAGTTATGACTGCACGAATAGCTGATAACGGGAACTTTCTGTTCAATATCTGTTTTTCAAACGAGTGTACGTTTTTATTAAACTCTACAGTCAATAGTCATAATTGTCGTTTTGGGCAGATAATAATCCAAGAAATTTTCGCGAAGTCCACACTCAAACTCCACAGAAATTGAATGTCTGGACAGGCATTTTTGAAGACCGTTGAATCGGACCAATTTTTCTTGATGACAATTTGAGTGGCGAAACGTATTTGGAGTTACTAGAAGATATCGTTTACCCTCTACTAATTGACATTGTTGAAAATGATTATCGCTATCAAGAAAATCAATTATTGTTGCAACAAGATGGAGCTCCTCCGCATTTTTCACAACGGAGGGAGTTTTTGAACAGAGAGTTTCCAGAGCAATGGATTGGGCGTAGAGATGCTATTGAGTTGCCCCATAAATCACCGGATTTAACTCCTTTACACTTCTTTCTATGGGGCCATTTAAAGAGTAGAATTTACGCAACAGAACCGGAGTCTCTGGAAGAATTACGACGACGCATTATTGAAGAATGCCGTCTAATAACTCCACAAATGGTCCAGAATATCAGAGCTCGTTTTGAACAAAATTTGTACTTTTGTATGGAAGCTGGTGGTCAACAATTTGAACACTTACTTAATTGAATAAACATTTTTGAACGTTTGGTTTTGTTTTGTTTTTTTAGTTTTTTTAACGGAAAATTGACCAATTAGTGCATTTCTTATCACAATGAATGAAATACGTTCTTGCAATTCCAACTGTGTATAATTTTTAAACGAATTGATAAAACTTCCAAAAAAATTAGTGTGCTGAATTCAGAAAAGAAAGAGCTTTCAAATGATGTAACACTCGACCCATGTCCCCTATTTAAAATATAAGGGTTGCTATCACCACCCTTAAGGGGTTAATGTGACAAAGTTGAGTTTTATGTCAAAACATGTCCCCCTCAATATTAAAATTGACGTGTTTCAGCGTTTCTTAAAAAAAATTCTCTAGGCACAAATCGGTCTGTTTGGTTTTCAATGCGCCACCCTGTATACATACATGCTAATATAAGAAACGTAGTACGAAGTTACTGAGACTAAGCGGTGACGAGAAGTGAAAAAGAAGTGAACATCTTGCCTTGGTGGTTAATTTTTTTTATTTTTTATGTGAGGCGTTTGTTGTTACTTATTATTTGCATGCAGGTACTTCTTAGCAGCAGCTATTCCTTTGTTCATTGATAATCGAGTTGGATCAGTTCTCATCACCTGTTGTAATCATAGGCTATTGTACACCATGCTGGTTTTTCGCGTTACTGAGGAAGCGGTGGGCTAAGTGTGTAACTATTAAGGGTTCATGTCGAAAAACAAAACTAGGTTCGTTTTTTCTCTAAAAATTTTCTGTGCTGGTAAGGCAGATTTCGTTTTAATCTTTCCCCGTACTTGAAAAGTTTTATAAATCGAAATGTGTTTTCTCTATATCTTGTATTACAACTTGTGAAAGTCTGGAAAATTCAAACAACTTAGTAGTGGCGTGCGGTCAATGGAAGCAATGGAAGCATTGCTTCCCTTAAAATAACGACTACATACCTACTTAAAAATAATTTATATTAAACCGAAATATTTAAAATCTCTTTTGTATTTTAAATATTAAATTTCAAATTCTGAAACAAATTTAATTATTACAATTTTTAATTCGCAGGCCAACACACATAATTATTTATTATGCATCATACTGTACTTGTTTGTATATGCGCTCTTAGCAAGGACGTCGTCCCAGTATATGCGACCGCCAACGACCAGCATGAACCTGATACTACGAGTGGATGCAATGACTTCAGTTAAATACATGTAGTCAGCAGGCCACTTGATGAGAAACCCTCGCTCGACGCGATGTACGTGTATTTTTAGAACGTGTTGTACTAGGAAGACCCGGTGCACATACAAACTGAATGTCTCGGATTATTTCGTAGATATAAGCAGTTGACTAAGTTAAATACATTGGCATTTTATGAGTATTATAATGGCTACAAGTATATCAGCTTTTAACAGCGGCGACGGTGGGGGTGGGGATTTACAAACTTTACAAACAAGTGGTAATAATAACTGTGATTGTGTTGTGTGTTTTTTGATAACCAAAGGATTTTCAGCTTTACCGTTTGCTGAAACACTTGCTATTATTAATAAAGGTAGGCCGAAACCTACTATAAAAAACTTAAATACAAGAATTAAAACATGTATTCGACATTTCAACGCGGAAAAAACTGATAAACAATATGAATGGTTAACGGGTTGTGAAAACAGGAATAAACTGTTTTGTTGACCTTGTAGTCTATTTGTGACTGAAAAGGGAGTGTGGAATAAAAGTGGGTTTTCTGACTTGAATAATCTACATAAAGTAGAAAGAAGGCATGTTATGTCTAAAGCGCATTTACAGAGCATTTTAAAATGAAGTGTCTTTGGAAAAACGATAATTGAACACGCCGGTGACAAGCAGATATAAATTAGTCATCGCCAACACAATGAACTGGTTGACAAAAACAGAAACATATTAAAGAGACTTATTAATGTTGTGTGTTTTCTTGGTCGCAGCATGAATTGGGCTTCAGGGGTCATGAGGAAACAACTACATCTGCAAATAGAGGAAACTTTCAATACCTAGTTTCTTTAATAGCCAAGTACGACATTTGTTTAAAAAATCACTTGGAACAGTCTAACGTTTTTTGCGGGACATCAAATCGCATAATGACTTAATTTCGGCGCTGCCACTATTATTTTGAACAGAATTAAATCGGAAATTAAACAGGCTCGTTTCATTGCTATTGTTCTAGATGAAACAACCGATGTAACTAATTTAAGTCAACTATCTGTAGTAATACGCTACGTAAAAATGTATAAGAGTGTACAAGAAAGATTTTTTAGCTTTAAAAATGTGACAGAAGATCGTACCGCTAACGCTCTATATAAAATTATGCTTAATATTATGAAAGATATTGAGGAGGCTGATAATAAATTAATTGCCCAAAGCTATGATGGGGCTGCTGTTATGGCCGGACATTTAGGAGGTCTTCAAGCTGAAGTGCGGGAAACGTTCTCCAGTGCTCTATTTGTACACTGTTGTGATCATAAATTTAATTTAATTTTATTCCAATCTATAAATAATATAAAGTGTTTTTTGTTACCCTAAGTGGAATGGCTGCTTTTTTTCCAAATCTACGAAGCGCACACAAGCCTTAGACTAAATTGTTAAAAAACGTTTACCCAACGTAGCTGCAACTCGATGAAACTACAACGGCAGACTTGTGTTAACTATATTTGAACACCGTGAATCGCTAATTGAACTTTTTGAAAGCATTATGGAAATTTGCAAAAATTGGGACGCAGAAACAATAAATAGTTCTAGAGGATTTTTGGATGGTTTGAAAAGAGACTTTAATTATTATTTTTTTATTAATATATTTTCGGAAATATTTCCGTTTTCAGATAATGTATTTAACATATTGCAATGTAAAACAAATGAAATTGGTTTTTGCCTGAAACAATTAGTGAATTTAAATCCATTATAATTCAAAAAAAGGAAAGAATTTGATAAGTTCTGGGAAAAACAATTGAATTGGGAGAAGTGGAGCCACGAAGAAAGCGTCTGCGCACTGATAGTATGGGAGACCTTCAAACTTCTTATCGCCGCCTTTTCTACGAAATCATAGATCAAATTCAGCAGCAAATTAACTGCAGATTTGATCATCTCAGTGACTTGAAATTTCTTGAATTGTGTAATTTTGGATGATTTAAAGGGATACCTTTCCCAGAAGATTCATTGAAATCATTATTCCACCACTATGGACATTATTTTGACAAAGCCTTATTACGATCAGAACTTAGAGTCATTTATGAAACCGATGTTATTGACACAAAAACTAACGCGAGTGAACTTTTAACTTTTTTTAAATAATCAAAATTGGAAAATGCATATTCTGAAGTGTTCAAATTATGTGAATTGGTATTAGCAATTTCTGCTACTAGTGCATATGTAGAACGATATTTTTCTACATTGAAACGTATCAAGAGTTTTGTTAGGAATTCAACAGGACAGGAAAGACTTTCTCAAATTTCAATTTTGTCAGTTGAAAATAACCTCGTCCAGGAAATGTCCCAGAATCCACAGTTTTATGACGACATTATTGACGAATTTGCCAAAAACGACATAAGAATTGAGTTACACTACAAATAGGTAAGTTGCTAAGAATTTCTTCCCTTAATTAAAATGTCACCGCACGCCCCTGCAGCTTAGAGTGTATATAGTTACTAATAAATCATAGAACCAGAGTTAAACGATCTCCACATCTAAAAGCCTTACTGCGTAACCAAAATTTTGACTTCTACTGTACCTTTCTAAATGACAATAGTTTTCACAGCAACGATCAAAGCTTTATTTGTAACAAAACGTTGACAGGTCATCCACTGGTGATAGTATTCAGCGCTTTTCTGGTCCCAACAAAAAATATACACACAGAAAAGCCAGGAACACTGGTGTAATTTGTTAATTAAGCGTGATAAGCTGTCACAAAGGTGGTTTCAAATCCCATCATTGTCGTGTGTAAACAGCGCATGATGTTATGTCAAGCTACAGCTTTTGTCTTTTTATTAGAATGAGGCAGCAGGAAGAGTAATTATAATATTAAAGGGGTCATAATCCTTTCGTTTAGGCTTCAAAATTAGGATATTGCCATCATATTTCATCACTGCATTATTATTTTAACGTCTAAGCCGTACACGTGTGGAATTACAACGTTCGCTATAATTTTCTTATACGCATTGGTTCATTATATGCTTGAAATAGGATTTTAGCTAAGTTTTGTCGTTTTAATAAGGCTTTCAAGAAATTAATTTTAATGAGCGTGAACTGAAGTCTATATGAAAGGGCACTTTTAGTGCATACTGATAGAAAAAAACTCTGGACGCAGTAAGTGCGTTATGGTAGTGAATTTTCATTAAAATGTTTTTATTGCAAATATGTGTGTTTTCTTTTTAAGAAAGCAAGCATCAATTTTGCTTACCAGTATAACCTATATAGTAAAAACAATGTACCATGTTTCATAAAAATAACTTTATTGTGTGAAAATGTACAAAAATTTCTAAAAGTAAACTTAAAGTGTTCCCGGAAACACTCGTTTCTTGGTCAACCTTATAGGTTAATAGCAAATTGGGCTATTCAAATATGAAGCATTTGATCAAAATTCGCTACCATAACGCACTTGCTGCATCCAGAATTTCTTTTCTTACAAACATACATTATATTTCGATGGAAAATGCAAAAATGCAATAACATAAGGCGTGTTTGATTAAAAAAAAAAAGAAAATTTGTATCACCAAAGACTTATGGGCCACCCTGTGATTGTAGAAATCTTTTTTAAGATGTAGCTCAAGACACCCTATAATTAATGTATGCAATTTTTTTATGTCTTTTAGAATAACGGATATATTGAGCTTTATTGATTTTTTACGAAAATGCGACAAAAGTTATATACCATTAAACGATAAACTCTATAGCTAAGACTACTGCCAAGTATCAGAGAAAGGGTCTATTTGAAATGAACTTTCTGGGAACATTTTAGTAAAATGAAGGACAATGACGGTTGAAACTAAGACTTCAGGGTTTGTAAAGCATCCTTCTTGAGACATTTGATTTCCATAGCCCGTATTAGATTCAAGTTATTTGCCTAAATGTTGCCGATTTTGACGTTTTAAATCGCAACTGACGTTTTGAGGAAAACCCCAATTTATTTTTCTTTAAATGCCTATAACTTTTTTGTCTTTTGACCTATATAGCTAAATTTTGGTAGGTGATTTACCTATAAGGATATAAACCCGCTTACCAAATTTGGTTGTTAATTCCGGAAATATAATTTTTTTTCGAAAGAAAACACAAAATTTTCCGGGAAAACCTGGGCAGATTTACCTGGCTAACGAACTTATCCAAGCCATTTACAAAAGGAATTTATTTACCAAATTTAATCAAAATCGGCCCATTATTTTTTGAGTTATCGGTGTGATACACACACACACACACACACACACACACACACACACACACACACACACACACACACACACACACACACACACACACACACACACACACACACACACACACACACACACACACACACACACACACACACACACACACACACACACACACACAC